>CM023862.1:27890003-29233882 GCA_013389735.1 Phaseolus lunatus | reverse complement strand
CCTAACCAGGCAAACGACGAAGATGGTGAAGAGGATCAATTGGCACAACAAGATGTTGGGGGTGGTGAACCTCAGCCTGCAATCCCCAACCAAATGGAATTGTTAACCCAAATTATGACCGGCATACAAAACTTGAATACCCGGATGGACCAGGTTCAGGATGCTCTGGCTGACATTCGACGTCATCAAGGTCATTGATGGTCTCTTCATTATGTTATTGTCATTATTATTTTCATTTATATTTTTCATGTTCAACATTAATGACTTCTTTGTTATTGTTATTTAATATTCAGAATTTATGGTAGTTTTCATGGAACTTATTTAGATAATCATATTGTTTTCAATGCAACTTTTATAACATTTGATTTATATTATGCATAAATAAAATTTGGCCTCCACGACATAAAACGGAACTTCAACAGCATTGCCTAAGTCTTCTTGAATGTCTGCGTATCAGAGCACATCATCCTCTAGTTCTACCGGGTTTGGTATGCGACAACCTCATACTTTTACCCATTCTACGACGAACACAACTGCTATCTTTCCTCCTATTTGTCATTGTGGAGAGTTTGCTGTTTTGAGAACAGCAAAAACATAAAAAAATGCTGGAAAACGATTTTGGGGTTGTCCAAAGTACAAGGTAAAATATGTAAAATTACGTTTTATAATCGATTAAGAATGCTATTTTAAACTTATTCATTGTTCAATTTTATTATTTTCTTCAAAACAGATTACAAGTGACATCGTCCTAGGTTGTAATTTTTTCAAATGGTGCATTGAAGACGTTGCTGATGAAAAAGATGCAATTATTCTAAGACAACGGAGGCAGATATATTTTCTAGAAAACCGTTTGAAAGCCTCCACAAGAAGGATTAAAATGTTATCAGTGGGGATATGTTTTCTTTTTCTAATTAACATTAGTATGTTTTTCATTTTTACATAATTCTAAAATTACAAACAAATGAACATGTCTTTATCTCTTTCCAAATCAAATGTAATGACTTTATATTATATCTTTTGAAAACTACTTAATATTCATGTTGTCTTCTAAATATCCGTTTATTTTTAAAATATATTGATTTTGTTAATGATAATAATGAAAATCAATATTACTAATCATTTTATTTATATATATATATATATATATATATATATATATATATATATACAAAATCATTTAAACAATCATAAATAATAAAGTAATTATCAACATAAATTCACTTAAGTAAGAAAATCAATTTCAAACAATAAAATGGAAAATAATCAATTTTACCTACATTTATAATTATATTTAATTATTTTGTTCAATTTTAAATTTTTTTAATTATAAGTTAAACTTTAAATTATTTTAATTAGCTAAAATAAGCACAAAATTAATACTTACCTAATTTTTTATATAAAAGGGTAAATTTGTAATCTTACATTTTATATTATTTAAAATAATTTAAAATACTCTTACAACCATCACTTCACTCACGCACTTCAATAAACTTTCCTCATACATTCATTCTAACATACCCCAATCCCAACTTTCTTCACACTTCCACTCCCCCACACCCTCAACTTTTCACTCCCCCACCCTCGACCATCCAAACAAAGCATTAAAGAGGTTGGATTCAGCGACAATAAAGATTTTAAAAAATATATATAGACTTAGTCTTTTTAATGGGAGTTTTAATTATTTTACAGTAATTTGATCCATCTGACAACTCACATAATTTTCTTTTTTCATAGAAATTAAATACATATAAAAAAGTTTACAACAACTCCTGTTCCACTAAATGAACTAGATTTTCTTTTTACATTACCCAAATAAATTAATTTAGTTCATATTGATTTGGTTAATTTATTTTATTTTCTCAATCCATTATTTTTTAATTTTAGATTTTGTTATTTAAATTTTTCTTATACTGTACTGATTTGATATTTTTGTGATCTTATTTACTGTTACTAAGTGATTAATTTGACTATATTTTTTTTATATATTGAGTTAATAAATTAATGCTATATATAATGATACTTTTAGAAAATAAATCAATACTGGGTATTTTTAATTAATTTACATTTTAAATCTGATACTCTCTTCTCTTGAGTCAATATCAATAATAATAATAATAACAACAAGAAATAATAATAATAATAATAATAATAATAATAATAATAATAATAATTAAATAACGAAAGGGAGTTCAAATACTCGAGTTGACAGAGATTGAAAATTTTGATTCAGTGAAAGTCTTCTCTCGTTGTTCCCCGACCGACCATGTCTCATGTAAGTCTCTGCCTTTCTCTCTTCTTTTCGACATTTCGATTTCATTCTTTTCCGTTACCTACTTCGCACCAATTCAGATCTGTTTTGCCCCATTTCTTTCTGTCTGTTATTTGGATCAGATTCACGTATTATACCTAATTTATGATTTTACATGCATGCATGTCTTCTCTTCAATGCATTACAATCATAATTGAATTATGTCAAATAATTGGTATAACTTTATGTATGTGGTGGTTTTGTCATTTGAATTTGGTTACTAAAATCAAATCACTCTTAGCTTATTTGCTGGATCGCACTACTCTGATCTGACCCAACACTAGGTTGCAATTGAACTGTGATGACTTTGTGTATTATAGGACTTGATTACTCTGAGATTCAGGGAACCTGATTTTAATTCAGTTAGTTCTGTGGAAATTGGAATATTTTGAAGTTAGATGAAATGCTGAGATTTATAAACGTTTTCATAAGGTCCCTTTGAGGAATTTTCTGATCCTCTTCCCTGCGTTTTCTTAGGAGACATGCCCTTCTGTAAAGAACATCCTTTTGTTGGATTCTGATGGGAAACGTGTTGCTGTCAAATACTTCTCTGAAGACTGGCCAACGAATAGTGCGAAGGAAAATTTTGAGAAAGTTGTGTTCAACAAGACTCAGAAGACCAATGCTCGCACAGAAGGTGCATAATTTTCTAAAATATAAATACATGATGAATGACCATGCCATGATTTCCTATTTCACCTAATTTTGTAAGCATATTGAGTGTTAAATTTGTTTTAATGGCCTTCATTGGTTTCTCATTTGACAGCGGAAATATCAATGTTTGAGAACAACATCGTTGTTTACAAGTTTGTCCAAGATCTTCACTTCTTTGTCACCGGTGGTGATTATGAAAACGAGCTTATCTTAGCTACAGTTCTTCAGGCCTTTTTTGATTCTGTGGGGCTCCTGCTCAGGTTGTTGTCTTAAATTAACTATTTATCTATGCGTCGTAGTCAGAGGTATTTTCAATCTATCACTATTAAGTATTAACACAGTAGTCCTTTGATGATTTTATACTGCCTTTCTCCCTCCAGAGGCAATGTGGACAAGAAGGAAGCACTTGAAAACTTGGATCTCATTCTGTTGTGCATTGATGAAATTGCAGATGGCGGGTATGCTATGTGCTATTCATACGAAGTTATATTCTTCAGTTGTTTGTTTGTTTCTCTATGACTTCTCTTGCTCTTCTCACTTCTTCCGAATTGCAAATTGTAGTAGCTAATTTGATACATCAGAGATCAATTCTTTTTCTGTAGTTAAATGATTAGAATTGTAAATTTTCGTCATGATACTCTTGAGTTCAAATTTTACGAACATTCAAATGTTCAAGTAACAAACTGGCTTGCATAAGTTTTTGATGGCTCAGGAGTATGATTGATGAGATGAAACAAATGTCACTTTCACAAGTCCTATACAGTTCAACAGCCAGGGTAGAATTTGAATACATGTGATATTTCTGCTGAATTTTTCGCAGGATGACATCTATTTTTAAGTTCTTTTCATTTATAAGCCAACCACATGCCCTTGGTAAGATATATGTTTTTGTCCCTGCTAAACGAAAAGATGCCACATTTTGAATGAAGTGCTTGTTTATTTGGATGTTTGGATAAAAGGTCCAGCAAAGCCATACATTTTCAGAGATCATGGGTTAACCATAAAAGACTTGAGTTGACTTGGATACAGTTAATTGTGTTGCTTCTCCTTAAATGTTTTACCTCCAGGTTTTCCGTGGGAAAATGCACAGTACACCCATAGTTGTAGTGCCTTGATGCTTCAGCTGTCTTTGTGATTTCAATAGTTATAGGTCCCGTAGTACTGTGCTGGAATGGCAGTAGTATCAGACCATAAATCACATTTATCTTGAAAATGGCATACCCCTCTGAGCTTCCCCTTTATTTTCACCTCTGCACTTTTCTCCTTATTATATCTTCTCTACATTTTTCTTGGCTCCACCCGGGTCTCACTTAAATTTCATATCTTCATATTTTGTGCAGTATCATTCTTGAAACTGATCCAAATGTTATAGCTGGGAAGGTTGCTAGCAATAGTATAGATTCTGGTGCTCCTTTATCTGAACAGGTACATTACATCCTTCACTTTAATACCAAAAAAAAAAAAAAATTGACATTAAATTCACTAATTTAAGGAATAAGTGTATTTCTTTTCATTGCAGACACTAAGTCAAGCATTGGCCACAGCCAGGGAACATCTTGCGAGGTCCCTTCTTAAATGATTCATATGGAATTTGACAAATGAGGAAATTTGTCTTTTTGACTTTTCCTATAAACGTTTATAAGAACATCATTCCATTCTCGAACAATCGAACCTTGAATATAATGTTACTTGGCATGCGAATACAGGATATTTTGGCACTACCTTTCTTGTGTCGATTTGTTTATGTAGTTACCCATTAAATTTCAGAATAGAGGCATGCTGCGTATGTTTTAAGTTTCATGAGAATCTATTTTAGTACATACTAATTCTAAATTTTTATACTTTAGCTCAAAAGCTTTCAACTTCGCCTCTGAAATTAATTGTTTATATTAAATTGATATTGCAAATGTCATTTGCCATGTTAAATATTTTTCCGGAAGAAAGAAAATTCTCACTGAACTCATGATGCTTACACAAGAGTTTAGTTCACAGAAAATTCACTAGAGTTGAAACTAATGAACGGAAATATTTAGAACACGAGTCACATTGAATAAACTTCTCTAAATATTTATAGTGGAAGATGTGTAAAAGGATAAGTATTATCAATAATACCATTTGAGTTAAAATTAATTTACAGATCTGAAATTTCTCAGAAACTTTTGTATATAATTTTTCAATAAATTCTGTAGCAAAAATGTATTTATATACTCATACGGAGTTTTTTAAGTAAATTATAAATCATATCATTAATTCACTTTAAAAGCTCTCTTAAGTTAGAAACCAATTCAAATAGGCCTATATCTCCAAAAATACCATTTCCTGTCTTATAGAGCCTGATTTTGATGAGTTGAACAACTAGCAACTGTTCCTTCAACATAATTCTACTTAAAGAATATAGGTAGTAAAAAGTTACAAACTCCACTTCAACGTGGTAGAACTAAAAAATTTTTAGTCTCGCTAGTATCACATCTTTCACTTTGATATTTGAAGAACAACTCTTCTATATGTACATTAAATTGGAACCCGTTTGTAAATTCAGGTATCACATCTGAGTTCTTCATTGAATGTATTAGAAGTTTATATGAATTTTGGCTTTGTTTGAAACGGAGACCTACAAATGTCTGGCAACGGTTGAGGGTTCCTCCACACTCAGCAAAGCATGTGAATAAGCAAAAAGAGAAATGCTTTTCCATTCATGCTTTAACTTGAAGCTTGAAACAGCCTTAACACCAAAAGTAATTGATGTTGAGCAATCCTTGGACAATTATAGTATTAGTATCTCATCTCTGTTGTATGACAAGATAATCCGCACCACTACGGAAAGCATCACCAGCAGTAGGGGGTAAGTTTTTGGGAGAAATGTTTTTCCTGACTTGGGCATGAGTCTCTGCTTCATGCTGAAATGTCCTCACCACTTCTTGCAGCTCAAGCTTCATAACTTCAACCTGTTCTTCAGCAACGGGTTTTTTCAGTCCAAGGTAAACCATGCCAACTGCAATCAGCACTACTCCAATGAAGACAAGGATGGCTGTAAAAACACCAAATGCATATGGTGTATTTTCTGCCCCAGGTATCCCATCAACGTTGATCCCAAATAACCCAGTAACGATGGTGAGGATAACACCAACACCACCAAATACAGCTAAATTATGTGTTACCCGAAGGCTTTTATCCTGGATAAATATTCAGCAGATGCAAGATAATTGTCATGTAAATCTAGGGTGAGCAATATAAAGTTGTTCTAGCTACTATCTGAAAGTAAGAAAAGTGTTCTAAATGAAAGTTCTGAAGCATTGATACCTGTAACCAAGCTCGAACAGTGCTTTGCATGACATCTTGAATGGTAAACAAGCGGCCACGAACTGCTTCTTGCTCCTCGATCATTTGTCGTGTGCTCTTTTTTATTCCCTCAAGCAGGCTTCTTGCTCCATTTCCTTTTAGATGTTGGAGAAGCTCGAAGACAATCTCTTCTCTTGCATGGAGTGACCATTTCACTCTGATAACCTGCAAGGAAACACAAATGTTGTAAAAAGCTTCTCTGTGTAATGATTTGGTCATTATGAATTGCTACTAAGAAAATAAATCAATATAATTAAAAGAGTCTAACAGCATTAGGCCAGAGTTCAGCTTACTTGATTTCTGAATTAAGTACATCTGGTTAATTAACAAGCCAAATCTAAATCAAACTACTTTCAAGCATGTTTGGTTCAAATTATGCATAAGAATTTGAATCTCTTCCAAAATAATTGTTAGAATGATCTGGTTCTTCTAATGAATGCCGTACGGGCACTGATCAAGAATCAATAAATAGATTTTTTTTTTTTAAGAAATCACGGTAAGATTGTATTGAAACCATCAATAGGAGGGGGGGTATTTGTTAACATTTTTCCATGAAAACTTACCACTTTTAATTCCTTAGTCTATGCTCAAAGGTCACTTGTTAAAGTTTTCCTTGTTAAAAAATAGAAACACCCAAGTAATAATGTATATGATGAAGTACATTAATCGTAATCAATATTGAGCAGTATAAAGATACCCTAGTGTTGTCTAGTTTAAACATACAGTTCAATATAATCTACTATTAGTACTATTTTATTGGTTATGTGAACTACTAAACCTGCAACGGAGAGATCAACCTTTAAACTACAACCGATTAAAAAACTCAACCCTCGTTTTATTCCCTATTACTGAGTGAAAATAATCACACAAAAATGCATTTCCATCCAAATCATGAAATCAGCACCTTGTCTAAGGATATATCTTTTGAACATACCTGTGTTGATAACTTTCTGATTTCTTGATTTAAGATTAAGATGAAAAGATTCAAATCTTCATGGTTTCTCCTAGTCAAAGAGAAAACTTACAAGTTAGTGCAAGGAAGTTTATAGGACTGGAATGGAGTGACTTGAATTCACACACACTGCATATTTAAGAACCTGTTCATAAACTTCAATTCAATCTCATCTGCCACCCCAAATATAGATTTACGGAATAATCTGAAAAACGAAATAAAATGTCAAACCAAAGTAACACGAATTGAAGTTTACATAAAATGCAATTGGAAGGAAGAGTGTGCTGGAAGATCAATGCAAGCATGAGGTACATTGTCCATCTTTAGGACATTCCTAAGGAAACAAATGCTCCATATAAACAAGTATGAGGTGGTAAAAGTCAACAAATCTAAAGTAATTAACAGCGAAACTCAACATAACCTAGCCTGGCAATCCATATTTTACTATCTTTCGTGGATAACAGAAATAAAACTGATAGACAACACAATGCATTCCTTTTTATGTTCCATAACAACGTCAGTAACTCTTTTCTTTCATATCCTTGATAGCTTCTCTTTCAGAACATGTAATAATATTTACAAACTTAAATCGCCCTCAAACATCTGAAGTTGTGTAAGTAGAAGCAAGACCTAACCTACTTCTGACAGATTTTTCATTTTTTTCTTGTTTCCCAGAATTAGGAGATGCTTTTAGAAGCATCCAGAGTTCCAGATGAATAAAATAAAGAATCAATTTTGAGTGTGTAAAAGTACTGCAAAGGTCCCAAAACAAAATCCAAACACACTATGAGGAGCCAGGAAACTAATTCGGAGGTTTTTTAAAAGGCTAAAAAGGCAAGGAGCCCTTCTAACTATGAGCCATGTGAAGAAAAATCCCTCTGCTTAGAAGCCCGTCAATATAACTCAACAAAACATACTTTTAGACTCTGTATTGGGAATTTTTTGCACAAACATGGGGGCCAATGACATGGAGAGTTTAAGTGAGTTCAGAATACAGATCAGCGTACTTCCAGGTTTTGTCCACCCAGTGCCCACCCGAAAACAAGATTAACTAAATGCATAAATATGATTAAATTAATCTTATAAATGGTTAAAAGTAAAAAACATATGATTATATAATTATGATATATGGCTGATATCAACCATTAGAGAGGCAAAATTAACCACTATTAAACATTTTAATAACATTATGACTCTATTAATCACTTGTGAGACAAAGGTAGCCATTCTTAGATATTTCAATAACCTCATGACAATATTAACCACATTCATAATTGCATATAATCACATTCGTTTACTCTTAAATCTTATCCACTTATCAGATGAAATCGTCATGTTGACACATATGGGTAACCACAGGTGACAGTCAAGAACCACACGATACTATTAACCAACTTGTGAGGCAAAGTTAATCACTATCAGATATTTCAAATAACCCCATGAAACTATTAACCACATATAAAAAATTGTTTATATATTCATTATCCTAATCACATGTATCAGAATATTTTATACATGTAATCAATTAAGAATGTTGGATGGACCTAGTGTAAAATCTAAGTGGGACGAGTATCAGTACTCATGAACTTAGGAATCCTGTTGAGTTAACGTACAGGTGGTTTTCAGCATGTGAACCATAAAAAAACTCTCCCTCCTATTTTTTGGATTGAAAGCTTGTCCTTAGTATTGTATCCTCTGCTGAGCGAATCTATTGATTGAAATTCACTACAGGCAATTAATTTGAAAATTTCTTATCACAGAATCTCAGGCCTTCTAGAAATTCATCTAAGCTGGTGAGTACTTTCAACTGTTCATTTTCCTATTCATTTTACACCTATTTCTCTATTTCCTGTTATGTACTTTTTTTCCTTTCTGTGCATATTCTTCCTATTGGTACACAGCAAATAAAATTTGGTCCATCCAAAATTCAAGGAACCCATTACATTAAATTCAGAACAAAAATCATCATTTTAACTAACTTGGCTTAGATCTATATAATGACAATGCACAAGCATACATGCTAAATTGTTTAGAGGAGAAAGGGAAACGTGAACACATGAAATGATGGCAAATATGTGCTACAAACTATTTACAAAGGAGAAAGGCAAAACATGATATGATGGCAAATATGGAACACTTTATTTTTTCTCAGGTGTGGTATGCAGTAAGAAAATATTTGCTAACTAATAGGAGCAAAAGATCTTTTTAATCTCCTTTAAAATACAAACAGAAAAATTTATTTAACATAGTTTATACTTAAGAATAAAAAGTAGAAAAACATAGACATAAGACTGACATGTATTCAAGAGTTAGTTGATCCAACTCTACTCGTAAATAGGAGCATAGCCTGTGGATATTGCAGAATAAACCTCTGTAATACATTTCTCTTCTTAATACAGATTGCCATTTTTCGTTTTACTGGTTCCTAACATATTGTTTCGTGTGAGCTTTACTAGCATCAAATATGAAGGAAAATCCATTTTTTACTCGTCAAAAGAATACAAAGAAAAATTATGTCATTACCTATCATCCCAACGAGAGAGGCGGCAAGCAAGAAGTGCTATAACTTCATGCACTGTTCTCGGCACATTATAAGCTCCAGCTGAGAGAAGCTCCTGCCATAGTGGATCACTGAATGAATTACAGCTTTCAAAAGTAATATTAATGTGTAAATAGAGGCCAGAGAGCAAGAACAACCTGAACTTCTGTTATACCTAAAGCATTTATCCTTGACACGGATCCTTTTACATGCATTACAGTTACAAGGAAGTTCTGTGCTTGCCAAGACCTAAGAACAATTGGAATGTCATCTTCTTCAACAAGAGGATCACCAGCTGATTGTCCCAATAGCTCAAATAACAGCCCTCCCGCAACTCTGACTGGAACCTACAAATAAGAGTTAACTCCAATCAATAATTTAGGCCAGTTTTCAAGGAAAAGTCACGATGGGGTTAGTCATTGGAGGCTTTCTTTGGGGGGCAGTCCCAGTCATTGAATGTCTACTTAAATATCTATATTGTTTTAGCACCAATGGTTGGCACAAATAGTAGTAACTTGTTTCTCTTAACTAAGTGACCCAAGATTAGAATCTTAGTAATTTCACTTTAGATATAGAATCAACCCTATTAGGAGAGGGAGACCCACCATGTGTGCTCAAGGTCCTTCTTGGGGACAATAAAATTTTATATATTGCTTTCTTTCAGAAAAAAACTGCTACTTACTGGTTGTGTGACACACACAATCAAGCCTGATGTTTAATGCCTAAGGAACCCAAGGTTTACTTTTATATTCTTCTAGTTTACTTTTTATGATTTCTTGATTTACAAAGCCTTACAGATCTTATTTTTCTTGGCAAACATCTAAAAATGCACCATATCACATCCCTAAAAGTTTATCGCTATAATCTATACTTATACTAAAACTATCCAAGTTAGTGCAAGGTTTCAAACTCTTGAGGCTGGCTTTTCCCACTAAATGACTTCTTTATCATTTTTCTCGAAAAACTAATGACAATAACATGGGATTTGTTGGTCTCTGCTAGGCTGCTACTGGGTTCGTTCTACCTAGTACTAATAAAACACATCAACCAAAGATCCAAATTTCCAACAGATATATGCATGCTTGATTTGGTACATGTAAATGCGTTTTAGCAAACAAAGATCCAATTGTAGATTGCCAAATAATAGCTTTTGTTAAGACTAACAATGACCAATGTTGAAAATGCTAAGTACCTCATAGAAAAGGTGTTTCATCCGGTCACTTATAAGTCTACTTTCGTCTCTCAAGGCTAGACTAACAGCAGGATGTAGCCATTGAGCATTGTTGAGCCAAGCCTCAACAGTGGGGTGACCAGCAGAAACATGGCACCACCAAATAGGCCCAGCTGGACGCTCCCAGTAGGGAGCCGCCAAATCTGCTACAGTAAAATCATCTTCAGAATCCTCAAACACAATTTGATGAGAAGACCATACAGCATCAACCTGAACTGTTTGGACAAGTTCAGAAATTCTTGCCCATCCAATGGGTACCCAATGACCACCATCATACTTACTATACTGGCCAGCCTGGCGAACCTGGCTCTCCTTGTCATCATCAGAGGCACCAAACAAACCGTCCCGTGAGACATTTACAGATGAAAAATCTGGCAGCTTGTTTTCATCCGGTCTCAAAGAAGAAGCTTCCTTTAAACCATCAGAAGGGGCATACCTCTTTGAATGTTGTTGCCGATTAACCTGTACTCTGTCTACGGTATTTGATGAGAACCTCGATTTAGCTGATGTGTTTTGTCCTCGAACATATTCAAAAGCACAAATAAGCCCATCTGTCCAAAAGTTACTTCCATGATTGGGATCTCTACCATGATAATTGTTTTGGCTATATGGTTTCTTCATTGTTCCTGCGGAATATAATTGAACTTCTGCGTCACTCATTTTTTCTGCTCGTAATGAACCTGCATAGAGCTTTTAAATCACCTCTTCGAAACCACTATGAGGGTAGTTACGCGCTCGCGTTATTAAATTATAGATATAATTTCATATAATCTTTTATCTTTTCAGTTACATCTAATATCGTTATATGAGCAAGTACGATAAATATGATCTATCAATTATAACTTGAGTTCATCAGTTTTAAATATAGTATTATTATTTTTTTATCTTTTATCTGTTATATAAATATATTACTAGAAAGTGAGTAACAATTATTAATTGGTAATATATATATATATATATATATATATATATATTTTCGTAGATATATAAAACTAATAGGCGTGGTGTTTGAAAAACTTCTGATTTCCAACCAGAATCTGACAATCAACATCAAGGTTGTGACACATCACAAATCAATGCTACAATTTGAAGGGAAATGGTATTGATTGTATAAAAAGAAGTACAAATATTCTTACTAAAAATAAGAGGAAAAAAAAGTATGTAATTAATTTAAATATACATATTAAATCCACGGTAGTTAACAAAGTAGGAGATTATGAAAGAAAATCTTTCAGCAACGATCAAAATCTAAGAAACGAGTTATGAATCTGCCATGCAATCTATTTTCTTGTTTAAAAGAAGGAACAAGTTAGGTATGGCATTGTGAAATCGTGCTTAACATAAACATCAGAGAACGTAAACAAAAGAAACTGCAATTAATGATGAAAGTAATAACTGAGATATTTGATTTGATTTGAAGAATGAAAGGAAATTACCAGAAACAGAGAAGAGTGGAGTCTCTCAATCCCCAAAAGAATAATTATAAAATAATGAAAGAAAAAAACATGCAGCACGCGCAACTCTACCACTCCTGGCTACCAATCATAGTTGCTGCAACAACTGGGCACGCATTTTTCACATTATAAAAGAAAATAATGGAATCATTACACTACTTTACTTTATGGTAATTTACGTTGTTACGCGTTCAAGCATCTATTCTTCTTCTTCTTTTCTTTTTAAAGTCATTTTGAGGAACAATTATTCAAATTTTTATTTTTATTTGAAGGTTAAATTAAATCTATCTTCAAGTCCTAAATCTTACAATTTCCAATTAGTGTTAATACTGGTTTTATAGATTAATTAAGTCTCTTTGATTAATTTTTTATAATAATGGTAACAACTAAAAAAATTGAAAATAGTCCTTGGACCTAATTAAAATTGTGAAATAATTCAGGACCTACCAATTAATTTAACCTATTTTGAAATGAATTATGTTTATAAAATATCTAACTTAAATCAATGATGGATGAGAATTTTCTTTTTAATTTCACTACTATCTCCACTTAAAGGGTCGAGTTTTACTTATTTTTATCCATTTAAAAATTCAAGTATATAATAATTGAAATTATGACTTTTGAACACAATGAAAAAATCTCAGTAATTGCAATTCTAATTATTACAGTTTCATGTTTTATTTAAGCATTGTCAATATTCTCCCATTTAGTATGTTAAAAGATCAAGCATAAGATGTTTGGTAACTTTTAATAAAATCAAAAGTATAATGTTTTAATACTTAATAACATAATTAGTTTTGACATATAGAATTCTTTTGATAGAATTAAAAATTCAAAAAATATTATATATTTTTTAATAATTTAAAACACCTATTTTAATATTATGTAGAATGAGTTTATAATAAAAATAGTATTGTACTCGTATTTTAAGTAAATACTTCTTAAGTAACAATTACAATTTCAATTATACTTGTAGGAGTTAAAAGCATATTTTTAATTTTAAGTAAATACTTCTTAAGTAACAATTACAATTTCAATTATATTTGTAGGAGTTAAAAGCATATTTTTTAATTTTAAAAAATTAAATTTATATTTTTTAGATTTAATTAAATTTTTAATCTTTATATTAAAAGTCAAAAATTAATTTTATCTTTAATTTTTAAAATATTATATAGTAATCTCAATAATTATTTTTAAATGATTCAATACGGTTTTATCTATTAGATCTTCACGAGATTAAGTGGATGATGAATTAACACATATACACTTGATAACTAATTTGTCACGTGTGTATATAAAATTTGCCTGCCACTTACCTTTTTAACCTCCTCTTTCACAGTCTTCAAAATTTAACTTCTTACTAATGTATGCTGATAAATCACAATTTTATTATCGATAATTTTGAAATTTCTATTCTTACTCAGATTTAGGATTTCACATGTTGCGTTTCTCAATGCGTTTCATCCACTAAAATGGAGTTCAAAACCGTGGAGTCCATCATGAAAGAGTCCACAACCGTAGAGTCCATAACGATGGAGTCCATCACGGTGGAGCAAACAACCGTGGAGTCCACAACCTTGGAGTCTACCACAGTGGAGTCCACCACGATGGAGTCAACAACTGTGGAGTACAAAACCGTTGAGTCCATCACGGTGGAGTCCACAACTGTGGGGTCAACCATAGTGGAGTCTACCACCGTGGAGTCCACAACTGTAGAGTCCACCATGGTGGAGTCCACAACCGTGGAATCCATCACCGTGGAGTCCACCACCATGGAATCCAAAACCGTGGAGTCCACCACGACATAGTCCACCATGATGGAATTCAAAACCGTGGAATCCATCACGATGGAGTCCACAATCGTAGAGTCTACCACGGAGAAGTCCACAGCCCTAGAGTCCACCACGATGGAGACCACAACCCTGGAGTCCACAATGATGCAATCCACAACCGTGGAGTCCACCACGCTGGAGTCTACAACCGTAGAGTTCACCACGATGGAGTCAACAATGATGGAGTCCACAACAATATAGTCCACGATGGTTCAATACCGTGGAGTCCACAACCATAGAGTAGAGTCTACCACGATGGACCCCACCACAGTGGAGTCCAAAACCGTGGAGTTCACCACAGTGGAGTCCACAACAATGAAGTCCACCACGGTGGAATCCACAACAATGGAGTGCACCACGATGGAGTCCAGAACCGTGGAGTCCACAACCATAGAGTAAAGTCCACCACGATGGACTCCACCACGGTAGAGTCCAAAACCATGGAGTCCACCACGGTGGAGTCCAGAACCGTGAAGTCAACCCTGATGGAGTCCACAACCGTGCTATATTGATTTGCCTTCCTTAGTGGGATTCACCTACCATGGTGGAGTTCACAACCATGGAGTCCAACACCTTGCCTTCCTTAATGGGTTTCATACACTACGGTGGAGTCCACCACGAAAGAGTCTACAATCGTAGAGTTCACCATAGTGGAGTACACAACCCTGGAGTCTACCATGGTGCAATCCAAAACCGTGGAGTCCACAACAGTGGAGCTTACAACCGTAGGGTCCACCACGATAGATTCCACAACCTTTGAGTCCACAACCGTGGAGTCCACAACCTAGAGTTCACAACCTGGAGTCTACCACGGTGGAGTCTACAACCGTGGAGTCTACCACCGTGGAGTTCACCACGGTAGAGTCCACAACCGTGGAGTCCACCATGGTGGAGTACACAACCCTAGAGTCTACCATGGTGCAATCCAAAACAGTGGAGTCCACAACAGTGGAGCTTACAACCGTAGGGTCCATCACGATGGAGTCCACAACCATTGAGTCCACCATGATGGAGTCCAAAACTATTGAGTCCATCAAGGTGGAGTCCACAACCTGGAGTCTACCACGGTGGAGTCCACAACCGTGGAGTCCACCACGATAGAGTCCACAACCGTGGAGTTCACCACCGTAGAGTCCATTACGGTGGAGTCCACCATCGTTGAGTCCACCACTGTGGAGTCCACCATCGTTGAGTCCACCACGGGGGAGTCCACAACCACGGAATCCACTTTGTCCACCACGGTAGAGTCCACAACCGTGGAGTCCACCACGGTGGGGTTCATAACCGTGGAGTCCACAACGGTAGAGTCCATAACCGTGGAGTCCACCATGGTTGAGTCCACAACCGAGGAGTCCACCACCGTAGAGTCCATTACGGTGGAGTCCACCACCATGGAGTCCACAACCATGGAGTCCATCACCGTGGAGTCCACCACCGTGGAGTCCACAACGGTAGAGTCCACAACCGTGGATTCCATCATCGTTTGAGTCCATTACGATGGAGTCCACCACGATGGAGTCCACAACCGTGGAGTCCACCACTGTCAAGTCCACTATGATGGAGTCTACCACGGTTGAGTCTAGCACGGTGCA
This sequence comes from Phaseolus lunatus, assembly GCA_013389735.1. Classification (NCBI taxonomy): domain Eukaryota; kingdom Viridiplantae; phylum Streptophyta; class Magnoliopsida; order Fabales; family Fabaceae; genus Phaseolus; species Phaseolus lunatus. The sequence goes on along the minus strand of CM023862.1, from coordinate 29,217,981 downwards.
ATCCACAATCGTGGAGTCCACCACGGTGCAATTTACAACCGTGGAGTCTACCACAGTGGAGTGCACATCCATGAAGTCCACTACGGTACAATCCACAACCATGTAGTCCATCACGATGAAATCCACCACGGTGGAGTCCACTAGCATGGATAGAGTTCACCATGGTGGAGTCTACAACGGTGGAATCCACCACGATGATGTCCACAACTGTGGAATCCACCACAATGGTGTCTACAACCACGGAATCCACCACGATGGTGTCCACAACAGTGGAATCCACCACCATGGAGTTCACAACCTTGGAGTCCACAACAGTGGAATCTACAACCTTAAAGTCCACCACGATCGAGTCTACCATAGTAGAGTTCACCATAGAGGAGTCTACCACAGTAGAGTCCACAAGAGTTAGTGGAGTCTACTATAATGAAGTCCACCACCATCGAGTCCATCACTATAGAGTTCGCCACGCGAAGTTCACTACCATTGAGTCCACCACTGGAGTCCACCACCGTGGAGTTTTAAAATTTACCATTTTCACCTTCCAAGTTGCCATGTTGAAGGTGAAATTTTTGGCACTATTCAGTAATAGAACCTCTAGTATCATTTAAGGATGTTGTGAGCATGAAAAAGATTAACATTTTTGTGAACAAGTTGAGAATATTGTGTTCTATTAGATTTTATAGATCCTACATGGTGAAGAAGTGAAGAGAAGAACCCTTATTAACTACCATGTGTACTAAGGGCAAAGTTATATAAAAAATCACATTGAATATTTTAAAAATAGTTAAAAACTGGAGAATGGAAATAATTTTTGACAAGAGTAAAAGAATAATTAAACCTTTTCTTTTTTTCATTTTTATTGTACAAAATGTACAGGCAGAAGACAACAAACATCTTAGTAAAACGTCATTGTTTTGACATAAAACTATACGGGAGGCCTATATAACCTCCGAAACTTAAGCTTGCAGTAGAAGGGAAAACTAAGTTAAAAACTATAAGGGTAAATAATTCATAAAATCACTTTCGTATTGCCTCTTTAAAAAAACCATTTTAAACTTACAAATAAGCTAAACTTATTTGAAAAAAATAAATAAAATCTATACATACTTACAAAACTTTATCAATGAAGCCAATGATGAAATCGGTAAATCTACGACGGAGTTATGAAGACAATGATGTTCAAGTTGGAAAGATTGTCATACTCCTCTGCATCCGACAATGGACTTCAAAAAACTAAACTATACACCCAGCCGATGCAACTGGAACACCCAACTTAACTTCATTCAGTTACAGCAGTGAACGCAAAAAGTTAACAGGTGAGAAAACTATCCAAAAGTGATTTTCCACTATAATCAGATGACAATATTAAAACAAAAACAAAAAACGTATTGAGTAAACCAAATTAGCACACTTAGTACCTACGTTAAACATGACGAACATAATTATGTAGAATACAACCTCGTGGCAATGGGCTCATGGTCTCTAGAGACCAAACAATGATACATTAAGTTACTAGACCGTTAATGCCTCTGATTAACCACTTCCAAACATCAATACCCTGAAAAACCGGGAGGTGACTAGGATTAGTAGCTGTTTTGCCATAGTTGTTGGGACTGCTTGGATGGTTGGCTTTGCGGACCACCCAAGGAGGCTTCCCGAGGATTTTGTGGCTGATGTTCCAGCGAAATGCCACTCTGAGATTGGTAGAAATTAGGATACCCAAGGGATCCAAAATGTTGTGAAGGTTGTTGCTGCTGCTGCTGCTGTTGCTGCCTTTGCCGAAATCCACCTGGCTGTTGTTGACTCTGTCCCTGCATGCTATAATAGTTGCTGGGAGGAACTGCAGACATTGTTCGAGGGCCGGGGCCCTGAACCCACATGGGAGAATTATCGTTCTAACAGAAAACACAAAATAAACCCATTTAAGCTTTACGTATAAATAACATAGAAAGAAGTAAACAAGGATCCATTTCATATTTCTTTACATTGTTAAAAAACGCAATTCAGAGTTGCATATTAGCCTTCAAAAGGATCTTAGTTGTTATCAAAGCATAAATAAAAGTTCAACATATAATTTTTCACTCAAACATAACGAAATTGACAAAACTTGTAAGAGAAGAATCATAACAGGAAAAATAAAAACAGTTAAACTTAAATGCAAATAATTTTAAAATATAGATTTTTGTACCTGCTGTAGTGAAATCATATGATTGCTGTCCTTAAATTGGGAGTTTATCAAATCCTCGTATCCAATGGTTGTCCCAGTGGGAGCAGCAGGCGGACTCAGAGAAAAATTTCCTCCGGGAATGCTTGTTGAACTGCCAAAGCCGTATCCAGGTGGAATAGCAGCAGACTGAGGCAAACTGCTGACAGAAACATTATTTTTATACTGTGGAAGCACCGCTGCCAGAGATTGGTGATATGTGCTGTTTCCAGGAAAAGTCTGCTGAAAAGCTGATGGCATATATGTATAGCTCTGAGGCAAGAATGGATAGCTAATCATATTAGCGAAGTGTCCCAGAGGAAGAGTAGGTTGGGAGTAGGGATGCACAGGAAGGTGCTGAGGAAGTGCAGGTCCAGTGGCAACACTTGCACCAGACAGGTTTTGCGCATTAGGTTGAGGTGTTGAGATGCCACTAGCTCTTAGAGCCTGCACATTGACAAGAGAGTATCAAATAACTGAATTCCCTTTTTTATCCTCCTATTCTATTAAAACTTCAAAAGAGAGGTGCAACAATTAAACCTGCAAACGTAATCATTAACAAATAATTAAATCCAGAATAAACCCAGGACCAGCTCTAAGAACATTTCTCTTAATGTGAAACAAATAGATTTGACCAGCAGTACTGGAATACTAACACCATCCACTTATTTGAGTTGAGTAACTGCGGATGTAAGCCAGTTCTAACTAATGCACAAAGTAGTCAATTCTACAGTTGGTATGTAATTGTAATCATAACTACAAACGTAATAGCCATGGTGAAATTTGTGATACAGCTTACTATATAATACTACCGAAGTACTTCTATATAATATAAGAGCAGAAGGTCACCTCTGACATGGTTATGCTGGAACCACCAATTGAAGAAGCAATATTACTATATTTTATAGGCATTGATTGTGTTGCAGGGAAAGGTAAGTATGGGATATCTTCTCTAGCTGTTTGAACTGTTGAAGCCAGCAGAGCATTGGGCAAAGAATTTGTATGTGCCTGCTAAAACATTGACAGTAAAAAATTTATATCCACATGGCAGGATTGCTAGATAATTACAAGATATAAAGGAACCAATGTTTTAAATCCAGACAGCAAAGCTAAGCAATCAACTCCACAAACACTATAGCGAGATAGTGGGATAACTAATGTAAGCTAAATAATAAAAATTACTCAAAATAGCATTCTTAAAGTAACAACAAAAGATGATAGGTGTCTTAGACAAAACATTCAGGTAAATACCAATAAAAGTCAAATACAAGTTTCCTGAGTAGGAATCATCAATTATCATGTTCCAAATAAAAGTCTTTGTTATCGTGTCTACTAAAATTTCATCCATAGATTTCAATTTTGGAAATTTAAACCCCAAAAAATGGCCCTAATGCCTAGATGTCTCTGTTCAAAGGTATATTTTGGAATTACACATAGTGCCTCTATAGCACCCACTATGGCTGGCTATGCAGCCCACTACAACAACCCCTGTCCCAGTAGTGGACAGGGCCACCATGCATTTCTATAGAGAACTATTTATAACCCTGACAGAAACTATGGTAACATCAAATGTCACTGTACTAAAAAAGCAATGGTTTGACAGAAACTCCTTTCAAACTAAAAGCTACATTTCGTTGATTAGTTTGAGATGAAAAGGAGAGAAAAGCTAAGGTGCGAAAAAATAATAGAGGTGGGTCAAACAATACGCAAGCATAGGTTCCTTTCAAACAAGTTTGCTTAGTAAAGTACCAGACAAGTTATATAAAGGCATTTGTGAGCCACAAATCTCATTCTCTTTAATGGTTTCACAATAGACAAATTAAATAGCACTGTTACACAGCTATAGTAGCATCACATAAAAGTGAAGCCCCATAACACTTATGTGTGGCCAGTGGAGTGTTGTGGATGTTGCAGTGCAAATTGCAACCACTTTCTCCTAGAATTGCAGCCATCTTAACCACTATTTTTTCCATACACAAAAACCCCTTTTTCAGGACCCAAAATTGATGTCAGAACAAAGCCCTGTTTTTCTAATCTCAGTCCTTTCAAAGGTTTAGATAAAACACTACTCCGATTGGTATTCTTTTTTCTCTCCTATTGGTCTCTTCTCTCTTCAGTGAAAACCATCTGACCCAGAGCTCTTGGCCACAAACAATGCCAGCCAACTCATAATCAGTGGTGTTTCTGGCCAACCCACAATCTGTGGAAGTCTGTCCCACAGTTTAGTTTTCTCTTTATTTTTCACTGTTGTCTTCAGATATATATAACCTTATGTTGCCCTTTCTTGATGCACTTTCTTCACTTTCTTTTATATTGACTTCTGTTATTAACTTCTGTATTTTGCTTAAATTATGAGTTTTAAATTATGAATGCCTTTATTAAGGATTTTTTACTTTTGGGCATATATATGTGTAATGTAATATGTAAATAATTACTTTATATGTAGAAAATCTCATAAATAGTAGTCAACGATCGTCTCGTTATCCCACTACTCCCAGGATTCCCAACCCAAGGTTGGAAGAGAATACAAGGTTGATTTATACATAAGGAACGAGTCGAACCACAGCACCATAAATCCCTAAGATTTTACACTAAAATACCTTTAATTAGGCTTTGTTTGTTTAGTGATGCACAGACCTGCAAACGGCTATTTGGCTGAAGGAACAAATTTCTACTTTCAAAATTGCTTCAGAACCCTAGATTTTCACATTTTCAGACATGACATGACATGACAATCCAATAAAAACATGCCAGAAATTATTAAAAACTAATTCACTGAAGGAAATGTGCATTAACATTAAAACATGCATTGCCATTACAATCTAAAATATGAACAAGTCATAGAACATGCATTACCATTACACCAGAGAAGGAAGCAAGATTCTGCATCTGTGAGCTAGTCTGTGAAGGAGGAAATGTGACCTCCGGTTGGTGGGCATTTTCATATGCAAAACCATGAGATTGTGAAGGAAATGGATACTGGTTTTCCTGAACAATTTCAGGAGCTTCAGGTTTTAAAGCCTCTTGTGAAATTGAAGTATGCTCAAACGTCGCGGCACTCACGCCAGTTACTTGAACTAAATTTCCATCTGAGGTAGTAGTAGCAAGATGCTCATCCCCATAAAAGTCAGGATTTCTACAAGAAAGATATCTTTAAGGAAACTAGGAATAATCATAATATTAAAAGTTTGAAAAAAGTATTGTATTATATAGCCAACGTACCTAGTGTCTGAGTTTTCAATTGTAGAAACATCTGTTGCACCAGATGTATCCTCTAACTTACTTTTCAAAGGCCTAGATGTAAAAGACCCAGGTCCAGAAAGGGGGTTACCAGATCCAAAACTTCCAAAGCTCAGATTCATGCATTCTGGTGTATGGAGTTGTAGGTGATTTGGAATTACTACAGAAGGATTGTCATCCTCTTGTTCTGTCCCCTGATCATCTCTCTGTATATTTAGCTGCTCTATGTTTGCAGCCACTGATGAAACATCATCCTCGGCTGAAAAGAAGAAACCAAAAATTAAGACACAAGTATGTGTCTTACATAAAACTATGAACAGTAGGCGAAGCACACTAATTTCAATTGCCGTTATCACCCAAAAAGATGTCTGCGAGAAAGGTAGAAATTTATTTCCATGTAAACCATAAAAAACAGATGTACCTCCTGTGTTATCTTCTGATGTACTTTTAGCAGATATAGAAGCATATTCGTCATTGTCTGCATTCTCAATAGAACCATCTTCCGCTTCATATTCATCCAAGGGAGTTTTCTGCTGCCAATCAGTTTCAGCAAAGCTTGAAGAATTTGCATAGTACTCAGAATTTGCATGGGCATCAACATCTTCATATCCTCTAACATCATGTTGGTTTTCAATACAAGACCAATCATCATTCTGTGGAACATTCTCACTAAGGGCATGGCCTTGATTAGTATTTGTTTCTGAAACCTTGGAAGCATAACCTTGTAAAGAATGCAAATTGTTGTCTGAAGCTGCTGGAGGCAACAAGATATTCTGATGATTACCACTCTGGATGGAAGAGTGATGCACGGATGGTCTGGCCTGTGGCCTACCCATCTTGACAATGTCGGCCATGGATACTTGACCAGCAGCATTCCCCATCCATGCAGATTGCAGTCCAGGACGTTGTGATGATGATGATGGTCCGTCACTGATGCCTAAAGCATATGTTTTTTCAGTAGCCACAGAATCACTGCAACAACTTTAAAATGAGACATGAGAAGTGGGAACCGCACCCAGGCAACACAATACTAACGAAATTTGGCATCCAAGTTCCTCAAGGCAATATATAGAAAAAAAGACAATTTTATGATACAACAGAGAGACAAAAGTGGAATGGCCATATAAGCACTACATAGATTTTCTGTACGGTTAAGATGTTACAAATACAAGTTGCACAGAACATAAAACCAAACAAAAACTAGCACTACATTTTCAACCAATTTCATTCTAAATCCAAAACATTCAATGTTCATGATACATACAGAATGATAAATGTAGAACCTTAAAACAAATACAGAGAATAATTGGCACATATCATCCACTGTTTGAGAAGAAAATATAAAAACTGATACACAATAGATTGTTATACAGTTGGATGCCAAGACAACCTACTTCCTTCTAAAATAAATTGAAGAATTGTTTATTTATCGATTGACCTCAGTAGGTGTCAGGCTTGGTTTGCAATTTCATCTTATAATAACTAGGCCAAATTCCCAGATGTATCAAAACCATAGGAATCCTTTTAGCCATCATGATACATTTTCCCATTTCAGTCATGTCAATATTATGTGAGTATATACCATATAGATGATATGAAGGAAAATTAACCTGTAGGACACTGGTCTCCTGTTTGCATTATTTCCCAACACACTAGATGCAGAAGACGTAGACCCTCCATAAGAAGGTGCTCCATTCTCCTTCTTGTATGCAGGCTTCCCCTGCAGACCAGAATCTGGCCTCGCAAAACAGGGCAGAAATCTAAATAATAATAATAATGACAATAATCTTGACAGATAATTCAAGTTTCATTAAGTCGAGAGCAATATTTGAAGTTCAATCACCCATTATCTGCATACCACTGCTGCCGAATTGGTTGGCACTACCACGTCCACCGTGACGATCTGTCCCAGCCCTACCGCCACCACGACTAGATGTATTGCTTGTCCCACTCCCACGAGACCTGGAATCTATTGGGTCCTTAATCTGAACCAACAAGGGCAGAAACAGGTAAAAAAAAAGATAGACAAACTCGAACAAAATATCAAAAAATTGAAAACAAAGGTAGAGACAGCTAGCAGAAACAAAATGCTCAAGTCAAACAAACTCTTCATATCCACGTACAAACTTAGTACACAGATTCACCTACTGTCACACAACAGTAGAACACAGTCATTAAAGAAGAAACCGAATTGATCATTTGATTATTTGATTATCAAACACAGGTTCTTTCTTTCTTTCTTCTTGTTTTTAAGATATCGTTGAATCAATCCTGAACAGCTGAAACCAACAAAAAAAAAAAAAAGCGTCCACCTCTTTTTTCTTTTCCCGCTTGCTCTTCACCTCATGAAAAGGATCTACACAATTAACAAACCTAAGATTAGAAAAATCGGACGCATATCTGATAGCATCTCTAACACGTGGATTAATTCGTTCTGTTGTTTCTCATTTTCTATCAATGCGCGAGCGAGCAAAGCAATATCATCGAAACATTGAACGAAGGTGTTCGCGCGTTTCGCTCCAAGTGAAAAGACATCAAGAACCTCGAAACGAAAACGCAAAGAGAGAGAAAGGAACCTTGTGAAAGGAGGCGACTAACAGCTTCGTTAGGGTCCATGTTACAGTCTTTGAGTGTCGCGTAGATCTCGTGGTCGGGGAAATTGGAGACAATCTCCTTCAAGCTCTGAACCATCTTCCGCGATGACGCCGGAATCGTTGCCGACAACGCCTTGCCGCCGCCATTGTTGTGGCTGCCACCGCCCTTCCCGCTCATCCTATCACTCTCTTTATCTCTCTAGGTTTCACAAACCACCGTACTAACTAGGGTTCCGCCGCGACAACAACGGGAAAGAAGAAACCTCTCGCAAGAACGCACGTACGCTCCTCGCTACGCAGATTGCAACCAAAAAGTGAAAACCCCTTCTCGCTCTCCCCCCACTCCTTTTCTCTCTGCGTCTTTTTATTATTATTTTTTTTAAAACACTTTTCTTTTGTTTTTAACTTTTTTTTAAATGGAACAAAATAGAAATTTTCATATAATTATTATTCGGTCTATATAGTTAATTTTTACATTTACAACAATCTTCTTAAAAGCAAATACAGTATAATGTTTTCAAATAATTAAAAATGTAATTTAATATATGAATGAAGTCAATCAAAAGTAAAACAAATAAAAATATGAAATTTTACTGATAAGATTTTGATTTTTAGATTGGTATAGTGAATATTTGTGATTATATTTTGATAGTAAGTTATTTTTGGTTCAAATAAAAAATGTTAAAAATTTATTACTTTTCAATTTTATGAGGATGTTTACATATTTATATGATTATATTAAATCTCTATCTATAAGAATAATTAACTTGGATCTACTTATATCCAAATGTCTCTTTTAATTCATTATAATTTTGTTTTCAAATTTTTGATAATTAGAAATGATCTCTTATCACAAAATTGAAAATATAAATAATATATTTAAAATATATGTATTATGAGCTTTAATTATACTCTAATTAATATTTGTTTATTAAAATATTCAGCTTTATAAACTACCAGACGCAATTATATCCGTATTCTTTTATTATTTATATTAACTTTCATTTTGTATATTTATTTAAATAAAAATATTTATATATTATTTTATGTGTAATATATAATTTTAATTAAAATACTCGAGATTACATATTTGCTTGAGGCAAAAAGATTAAAAAAAAAAAGGTATTTGTATTGGAAAACAATAAATGTGTATTATATGCATAGTTTGCTTTTTTCTTTATTGATATATGTATAACAGTTCTAAAATTTAACATTTTGAAATATAATTCAATAGAAAATAGAAATAGAAAATATTTATCTAAAGTGAAAGTGTGGTTGATGGTAATAAATAAATAAATAATTATCTCCTAATGCATCTACTAGATATTGGTTTGTACTTTTTATTGGTTTGTATTTTTGTTATAAAATTTATTATTGATTAATCTTTTTTAAACATACGGTTGAGTTTTATAATTAATTAAATGTTTAAAAGAGTGAACATACAATTTATTCTATTTCAGTAAAAAAGAACGTTACAAAAGTATTCATCGCATTTCTATCAACTTTTTCAACTTACTAATTAAGTTTAAAACCGATGATTTACAAAAGAAGTTTTTTTTTTTTCTTTTAATAAACTTTAGAGTTTCCTTTCAAATAAACTTTGATTTTAATTTATAAGTTTTTGTGTCAAATTTTTAAGAGACTAAAAATATTATTCCCCAAAAAAGTTATTATGAAACATGGAGTATACTTAAAAACTGTTAAATTGACTGTTATTAATATTTTTGATAGATTAACCTTAATAATTATTTAGCAAAAGTTGTTTAACTATTAATTAAGTTATTATGGTCACGTTATTACTGTAACTTCTAATGATATGATGAATATTGTATTAGAGTTTTGTTTTGAATAGTTATGTTGTACAAACTAAATAAACCAATCAGGAAACAGAAAAAAAGTTTTTCAATTGTTTTTATATTCTCTTCAATGTTTTTTAATATGTACAACATAAAATTTTCTTATACCCTGCTTAAAAAAAATCATGTATCTAAAATATATAAATTAGTGAAAAGATTATTTAATCTCCTTAAACTTTTTCTAAATGAGAATTATAGACTTCAATTTTATCATAATTAATTCTTAAAATGTATCCCGTTTACAAACAAACTTGTAATTGATTCTTAAACGCTACTATTTTTAAAAACAGATGCCTAAAATTATAATATTATCCTTCAATTTTGTGATAAGTGATTTTTTAATGAAGTTAACTCATTTACATTAAATTTAAATTATTCATTGATTATTTTTCTTCTTTTTGTTACAAATAATTTTGTTAGAAAAATCTATTTATGAAATATTATTATGTTTTAAGGATTAATAAGAATGAAATTAACAACAATATATGTGTTTATTTAAGATAAAGAAAAAATTAAGAATCGGTTAGAAAATATTAAAGTTAATGGAATTTATTTGTAATAGAAATAAAGTTTGAAAATTAATTAAGAAGAAATCAAAATTATAATACTTAATTGTAAATATTTGTATGCTATTAACTAGGTAGCACGTCTTTCCCGGAAAACAGTGGGTTGGTGGACCCGTCCTATTTACCTGTTCTATTAATAATTCATTTTTATTCAAAAAAATATTTCTGACATTTTTAATATTTTTATTGAAAATTTTAATATTTAGTCATTTTTATTTTTGTTAATCACGCTTTTCATTCATAATGCGCAAATTTACCATAGATTTATAAATTTTCTTCGCTTTTTACAAATATAAATAATTTTTTAAAATATATAAATTGCATTTGGACGGACAATTTTGAAATTCTGTTTAGATTTATTTTCTTAAATTAAAAGTAGTATTTTGAGTAACAAAATCACACTAATTCGTCCTTAACAAAAAGAGTTTTGATTTTTTTTTATAGAAGTCGTGTTTGCATAATAAACATATTTATACTTATTAATTTCTATTAATTTTATTTAATTCATAATATATAACTCAGTCACACTTGAAATTTTTACCAAATTACACTTTATTATAAATAGTTTCAATACAATAAAAAATTATCCAACATAATGAACTTAATTACTTAGTTAAATAAATTAAATATTTGTTTAAATTATGATATTAAATTATCCAAATTACATAAAATTATAAATAATTAAAAAATATATAAATAGTAACTAACTAATTACATAATAAAAAAATCATAAGTTGTGTTTCTACCACTCTTATAAAAAAAATCAAAATTCATTTTGTTCAACGACTATTCCTGTAAAACTAAATTTACTTGACAATATTGGGTCGTCCATATACCAATGTTTTCAACTTTTTTATTTCCTAAAATTTATTAAACGAGTTTAGGGCTCACTCAATAAATGTGTCCACATAATTCATATTTTAGGAAGACTTTCCATATTTTATTATTCAATGTAAATCATATTTTTTTTATCAGCAATAAAAAAATAAAATAAATAGAACCATTTCAGGGGTGGTTCAACCCTTATACAAACTACAAAATAAAAATACATGTCCTCAAACACTCCTCACCAACAGAGGGAAAAGAACCAGTTCCTAACAAAAAATACTAAGGTACAGTAAAATTAAAGCACCAAACTAAACTGACACAACAATGTCCAACAAAACCACACTATAAAACACCAAGTCGCAGCCATCATAACAACAAATCATACCCTCTTAAACCAACAACCAACATACCATCCTCAAAATCAACATTCATCCACCAAACAAAGCCTGTTAATCTAACCCAAAAGTAGACAACTTATAGTGAATTCAAACAAGATAGAGGAGCAAGACGCTAATCAGAGAAAGAGAAGCAGGCAAAATGAATTTTAGAAATTACCCAGAACCAAGCTTTCAATTGAGACAGAGTAAAAATCTCAGAATAATCTACCACACCACCTTTGAAAATGAAATTATCTCTATGTCGCCAAATCTCACTAACTACCGAGATCCACAAATGCAAATCATATAAAATTTTATTTTTTTAAAAAAGTGAACAAATTGGTCAGAATTAGAGAAAAATTTGGAAAAAAAAAAAGAGTTTTAGAAAAATGATGAAATAAAAGTTAGATAACAAACATTTTCTGTTTATATATTTTCAATTTAATACTAAAATGTTCATGCTTTATTTCAGTTATATAAGTTATACTCTTCAACAGTTTTTAAGTTTTTTTTTGCAGTGAAGATGTGTGTTTCATCTAGATAACACTGCTAATAAGATAATAACTAGGTGATAACTTTAATTTTAATAAAAAAAAAACTTATCTCGTAAATCGAATTTAGTTTACTTACAAAATATTTTTCATTAAAATCTTAAATTATGTTTTAATTATAAAGTAGTTTTACAAAACTTAATAATATAATAAATTATAGGACATTTTACCTACTCTAGTACTAAAATAAATATTTTGATCATTCAAATAAATTCACGGAGTCAGATATGTTTTAAAACGAAATAATTCATTTATTGTAATAATCAAACGAGCTTCAGACATTTTTATCATATTCTTAGCTACGGAGCAAATTCAATATTGCTAAGTAATTAAAATTAAAATTAACAATATTAATCAGTGACACAAAGATACCGAAAAAACCATGTTAATTGACGTATACGTACGATGTACACTTTACGTATTCAATTGGGTGACCTAACTTCACCATCTTTTCATTTCTAACAAAGCTTATCTGAAAATTATAGATTTTAAGGGTCAATGACACGTTTTATCTCACTAACTAAACAACTATTTAAATTATTTATTATTAGTTTTGATTAAGTTGGAATTCATATAATTTTAACTGGTTTAATATTATTACTTTTGTTAGCATCTTTAATATATTTTATATATAATAATAATATAGTGATAAAATATATGATTAAATATTATATAAATAAACATTTATTGTGTTAGTGAGAAATTAATATAATAGTATTAACTGAAAGTATAGGATTATTACCAAGAAACTATAAATAGAAAAAGTTATAACAAAGTGTCGTGATCTGTGTTGTAATAACCACCCTATGACCACTTTCTCCCTCTATTTCTCACCGCTTTTCTAAACCCCCTTCTCTGTTTTCTCTTCCTTTTTCTCCCTACAAATCCCAAACAAAGAGTGTGTGTGTTTGTGTGGGAGAGAGAAGAATTTCGATTTGGATGTTGGATTGAGCAAAAGCGTGACACCGTCACCACCACGAAACTGTTCCCAGATCTCTCTCTTGCAACAATCGAACTCCAAAACCCTACCCAACACTCAATTCAGATTCTCATTCATGGGGCAAAGGTCTCTGATCTACGCGTTCGTGTCTCGTGGAACGGTAATTCTTGCGGAGTACACTGAATTCAGCGGAAACTTCAACTCCATCGCCTTCCAGTGCCTTCAGAAGCTCCCTGCCACTAACAACAAGTTCACTTACAACTGCGACGCCCACACCTTCAATTACCTCGTCGACAATGGCTACAGTATGTCCTTTTTCTGTGTTTGTTTTCTCTCAGTTTTTGTGATTATGTTCTTCATGCTTGTTGCTTGTGCTGAATGTGGTTCTAGATCATTTATTTTAGGGTTCCGTTTGTTCGTGAAACTAGTTTGTGTTGTTGCGTGTGCGTAAAACATGGGAACAGACCGAGAAACACTAGGATTATATCGATGTGTGCTGCTTTATTAATGTGTTTTGTAGTTACTTGGGGGAATGCAATGGTCATTCAGCTTAGGTGTTCTTCCTGTGCGAAGTTGTTAATGGTGCGCAATACATAACGCGTTGAGGTGGTCTCAAGGATAATTGAATTGGGGAGCGTTTTGGTTTTGCAGATGTCGGGCCAGAAATTGTTAATATTTGTGGATTTCCTGTTCTTGTGCCTGTTTTTAGAGGCTTATTTTGTGAAATCACTCTTTTTCATCAGTAGTGTGTTGCGTTCGAAATCCCCTGTTCAAAACTCTTTTCTGTTATCACCCACATCCTTACCTGTTTTTACAGAATTCTTTTGATGCAATGCTAGTCGACATGGTTGCAGCCAACCGATCCAAGTTCTGCATGCCATTCCTCTATTGTGCTTGTTATCCGTAACACGATCCAGTTTCCACGCAAGAATTTTTTTCTCTCACAGTCGCACGCAGGTCTTGTCTACGGTCTTCTTCCGTTTTTCTGCTGTGGCGTCGCTCACCCTTTTGTTTTTCTTTTTTTATGTTGAGTTTACTTTCAAGTTATCTAATTCATTCCTGGGATTGCATTTCTTTGGGGCAACATGCCTGCTTTATAAAAAAAAACATGTGGTTAATAACTAAAGTTCGTGGGAATTTTGTTTATATTCCTGGAAATAATTAAAATGTGTTTCGTTCATAATATATTTTATTGGGGATGTATGTTAAAATTATCAAAATTCCCTTACTATGTAAAAGATGCTAATTTATTAATATAATGCATAAAAATAAAAATCAGATAAATATCATAAGTACATTACTAATAAATTTTCATAATATTTATCTTTATAAATTGTTATAATTTGGTGTAAATTATCATTAAGTGTTTTTTTATCAATTAACTCTTGAATTTTGTTCTCCATTCCTTATTAAAAGAGTTTATATCGGCCATTAAAAAGCCAACCAAGATATTGACAGGAAACACATCTTCTAGTTGTTATAATTTATAATAATAATATCTGGGTATATATTGTATTATATTTTTGGTATAATATATAATATTAAAATCAATTTGGATACTCTTCTACTTACTGCTTATTGAGGTCTTGTTTAATAAATCCTAACCATGCACTATGTTTATTATTTTTCACTTAATCCACTGTTGAAATAAAAACCAATTAAAACTATGAAAGAAAATTGGGTAACAAGCGTGCCTGGTTTAGTGAGTTTGTTAGTTTTTATTTCAAACGTACATGTAAAGTAGTAACCATAATAATGGTTAAAATTTATTAAACAGGACCTCTCCTGTTAACAACAATGAGGGGAGGGTCAAAATGCATACAAAATGGTTTAATATATTATTAACACATGCTATGACAAGCTGGCGTAGTTCCATATATCTAGGGATATGCAACACATGAAGCAGTGAAAACAATCCCACATTAAAAAAGGTAGATTCTTAATTCCATTCTTTAGGTAATTGTTTTGTAAGAAATATTTTCCGTCTTACATAATCCTAAGGATTATTTGAAAGTAAATATAGCAATATAAGTAGTTAGTATAATTCTAGAAGTAACACTAACGAAGCCATAGAAATGAAAATGATAAAAAAAGTCTATAATTAGTAGACTTAATATTATGCAGGAAATAGATCTGTTAAAGGATGTAGAGAGAGAAAGAAATATTGGAAAGAATATTATTATATTCAGTGTATTGAGATGCATGGTGCAGGAGTATATATACACAGAATACGTAGTTGTAACTGTAACAACAAAAACACATTCTAACTGCCTAATAAGATCATGCGAGTAACTTAAGTTTTTGTAAATGAAAGGGTAGTGAATGAGGGTATTTGTGAATTTTTACCAAGAAATATGAATTCCCATCCCATGGGAATCAATAACCCCTCCCTTTAGGAATAAAAGTTAGTTGAACATGGGTATATTGCTTTCTTGCAAATTGTTCCAATTTCAAGTTCGTTGAAACAATATCGTTAGGGTTAATTACGACATTTGAGGTATTGGGTATTGTTCGATTTGGAGCACAGAGTTTCATTACGATTTTGTCCTTAAAAGGCATCTTAGAAGGTTAAGAGAGGAAAATGTATTTAAATTGTCCTTTGCTCGACTCATAAGTGATGTGAGACTATTGGGCATATTGAATCAAGCCCCCCCAGTCGAGGTCTAAGGGGAACAAGGGTTCATCTTTGGAACCACTTTTCCATTTCCACATATGGTGGCGGCATTCTGAACTCAAGTCTGTTGAGATAACATCGTTAGGATCTATCACCGCATCTGAGATATTATCCGCTTTGGAGCTTGAAGCTCCATCACAATTTTGTCCTTAAAACACTCCATGAAAGGCTTTTACGCTTTTGTCACTTCCAACTTTAACGCAATTTTGGTTTTCAGCAGTTTCTTCTTTTCTTTTTCCTGACCTTGCATCTAGGCAACATGATCAACAATGTGAGACTCCTTTTCAGCATGGACATCCGCTTCAACTTTCGCCAAATCATCTTTTGCCTTTTGACATGGGTCCTTCATCTCTCTCATCTTGGCTTTTAGGCGCTCTAACTCTTGCTCGGTTTCTTTCATGGAATGAGCAAGCTTCTTTTCATTGGATCATGACTTTTTGGCCTTTACTTCGCTCATGTATGCCAAGGTAGTGGCTTTGTTAAGGCAATTTTGTAAGCCCTACTTAGGTCGATGACCAAATACTTACTAAATTTCACTAAGTCTTCCTCCAAAGTATTATGGGCTCAAATATGGGTTGAGTGAGGAAAGGCGGTATCCCAAAAGGATGTTCCTTTGCCATAATTTACCCCTGATCCACTGAATCCCAATTGTCTCCCATGACCACGTAAGGAGCATGCTTATCAGATTTAGAGTGCTCGGTGAAAGGCTCCTTGTGATTTTCGTTGGTTAGAGCAATAACGTTCTCTTGGCCTACGTCAGGTTTGCGTTTTGGGGGAACTTTAGTTGGTTTCTGCTTAGAACCGTCAGGTTGGTTCACTGCCTTAGGAACACTCGTCTTGGCTCCCGCACCTGTCTCCTTGGCAGGCGTTTCTTTGATAAGACACGTCATTTCTTTAATTTGTATAAAAAAATCAGAATTGCAGGTATCCAATTATACATTATGTTACTATTGTCTTTTGAGGTTTTGGCCACAAATATCTGTTATCTAAGATTGATAACCATGTTGCATTTCTGTTTTTTGTGATTTCTTTTTCTAGTTTTATCAACTGATATTGCTTTGTATATGCGAGGCTTAAAATTTTGAAGTTTGGTAATGTTCTGAAATGTCTTACTTTTGGAATTTTGTAGCATATTGTATTGTTGCAGATGAATCAATTGGAAGGCAAGTGCCCATGGCTCTTTTAGAGCGTGTCAAAGATGATTTTGTGTCAAAATATGGTGGTGGAAAGGCTGCCACAGCTCCTGCGAACAGCCTTAACAAGGAATTTGGGTATTATGTTTCTGTTCTAAGCTTTTAAAGTATAAGGCAGTGGGTTTATATTGTTGTTTTAGCTAATGTGTTAAGGTCTTTGCCCAGGCCAAAGTTGAAGGAACATATGCAGTACTGTGTTGATCATCCTGAAGAGGTCAGCAAGCTTGCGAAGGTGAAAGCTCAGGTTTCTGAAGTTAAAGGTGTCATGATGGAGAATATTGAAAAGGTGCACATGAACTACTTAGTTGCACTAATTTAAGATGGTAGTAAATTGAAGAGATCGGTGGGTACAAGAATAATTTTTGCCAATCAATAAACATTATTGTGACTGTTTAAATTCCCAGAATAAAAAAGACAACAACATTGAGTGGATCTCTGTGCAAAACTGAACACGAGTCTATTTTGTATGAAGTTCATGGGCTGTGCTTGTGAAGCATTGATATTTGTTCGGGTCAAGCTTAGGCATATTGGATGCTGGTCTGATATAACTGTATGTAGATATTGTCTTTAATACATTTGGAATCTGTAAGTGATTATCAAATCTTCTTCTCCCTAAAAGGATGATGATTTGTATATGTGACATCCAACAAGAAAGAAAATGATATTCTTTATTATAATCTTCAAGTAGCTAGGTTGCATAGTTGGCAAAAAGGGGCCAAGGCAGGGGAGTAGGAACAGAAATCCAAAACCAATAAGTTTTCCATTTCCATTTTTATCTTGAAACCGTTTCCCATGTTTTCTGTCTACTGTCTAGGTTTTAGAATATGTGATGGCTTTAATAGGCTGAGTCCTGCTACAATAAAAAAGGTTTACCAGAAAGCATTTAAAAAGCTGAGTGCTGTCATGTCATTGGAAGAAGACTGATATCAGGCTCTGTTTTGATAGAGGATGAAAAGTGGTCGATGATGTTAGAAGAAAAGAAAATGCAATCTAGTCTAATTGTTGGATTGTGTAAATGCTGATGGTCAAGTGAGTTCCGGTTTTTCATATAGATGGAAAAAGTTGGTTTCTATTGGGATGCGGGGAGTTGGGTAAGGGAACTTTCCACCTACTTGTCTCCTCAGTAGTAAGCCATAAGTTCTTAACAGCTGTTGATACTTTACAGGAATCAAGGGTATTAGAGTAGGTCGAGAGAAGGTAGTCATCTTTCAATTTACTAATGATCACTAGTCTTTGTTAGAGGAGCAGTGTTACTTTGAATGTTCAGTCTGTCCATCTGATCTTTGAGGTTAGCTAAAAGTAATGAGGCTAATTTAATTATTTTAAAGACCAGAAATTGTGAAAGGAAAATGATAGGAAGTGTGGGAAAATGAGGGAGAACTCAGATAACCTAATTAGGCAGATAACCTTGCCCTCACTTATTGTATTTCAACACAGACTGTAGCAGAACAGTGACAGTAGAGATATTATAGTAACTGTAGAAAACTGTAGGAAATTAGTTAACAGAAGTACCGAGCTGTGAGCTAGATACATACAGTACCTTATGCATTAGAAGACTAACTTATGTAATAACAGGTGTTATAGTGATCTACCTAGTTCTCTAATAATCCGTAGTTAATACTTTAGTGGCATGTCATGGCACCAAGCTGCAGCAGTAGTTCCATCGTATCATGTTTTTGCACTGTGTGTAATCACCCCACTAAGCACGAGTGTAAAGCCTGTTTTGTGCACATGTATGGTTATTCTGGCTCCATTTTGTGGTGTTTCTCAATTTTTTTTGAATTTAATGATTTTGAGGTTAGAAACCCTGGTTTATTAAAGAAAATTTTGCTTTCAACGTGTTTCTAAAGTCTGTCAGACACCTTTCAATTGTCAGACAGCCAAATCTGGGCCTTTCTCTCATTTTTCAGTCAATTCTAGCTACCCAGTACTTTTCTGTTCAGTTCCTTGTGGTATGTGTCTCTGCTCTGTTAATTGTGTTACTTGAGTCATAATTCTTCACCTATTTGACAAAAGTAGCTATAGTTGTCTGATTTCTTTGTTGTCTATTAATTGTCCGGCATTTATTGCTCACCATTAGCCTTGGGCTCAATGAAGTATTTTCATATGATACCTTTTAATTTCAATTCTATCTATTTCTAGAATTGGGCAATGTTGCCCAGTCCTGCTCCCCATTGCATTTATCCATGTCTTAATTTATTTTGTTTTCTTATGTATAATATAAATTATTTGCACTGTATTCATTGCCTTGGTGTATATTTCCACCCTGTTTGCTGTGGCCATACCTTAGTTTTTGAAGTTTATTTTTTTTAATGAGGTTTGAGCATTATTGTGCATGTGTAGATTCAATTATTTGAATTGTATTAGACTACTTGCATCTTTTTGAGTATAGCGTTTTTTGGAATGGCTGCTATGATTTGCATTTTGATGCTCATATTTTGCTTCTCTCACTTGTTGTCAAATCTTATTGTGGTCCCTTTACTTGGGTGCTTCTTTGAAATTGCAATCGTTAGCCTATTACATTTTGGGATCAGACCATTCGCAATATTTGAAGTCTTCGACAATCGGAAGGGTTCTTTCTTTCTATTCCTTGGGCAGTTGGATTAATTTAAAGATTTTTTGTCTCACATCATTCTACTAATGTTTATTCACCTAGGCAGTAGAAATTTGTGCTATATCAATGGCACATAGAGGAGCGACTTTCTGGGTTCTCTTCCATGTTATTACAATATTCGTTATTATCTACCTGTGCCTTAAGACAAGCCAAGACAAGATCATTGCAGTTATACTTATTATTGATAGAAGAAAATTGTCAAATTTTTGTCAGGCCTTTAATTAGATCAATATGTCTGATGTATAATAACATTTGATCAAATTATATTGACATATATAATTTAATGTAGGTTCTGGACAGGGGTGAAAAGATAGAGCTTTTGGTGGATAAGACAGAGAACCTTCATAACCAGGTCAGTATGTACTATGTGTTTATGAAGTGTATGTATATAGGGTTGTAAAAGTGAGCCAACCCAGCTCTGACAGAATGAGTCAACTCAACCTGTCTCAGTTTTGGTGAGTCAGAAATTTTGTAACTTAGCTTGACCTACAACGGGTTAATAGGTTAGGTGGACTAACTAACTTAAACATGTTTTATTCTCTCAACTTATTTTATATATTTATTGTAGTACAATTAAAATAAATTGACTCAACTCATCTATTTATAGAACTACAGTGTTTTATCTATTTCACCAAACATTATTGTAAAGATGGTAAGTGAAAATTAAAGTGTCAACCTATATAATTACGCAAACAAATAAATTAAGTATACAAACCACTCAAGTATTTTAAAGAACATTATAATCTTTAAAAAGCTCTAATTACTAACCTACATAATTAGAAGCAGTAAACAATATAATTTAAAAATGATGAAAAATGATTAAAAAAATGACAAAGGCTTGTTGTTGGTGGTTATGGGTCAACTTACCTCCAACGCATCTTGAACCGGTTTAACAAATAAGCTGTGTTCAGTTTGACACACTTTTCAAAAAAACTGTATTTTTTCCAAACCAACTGGGCTGGAACCCTTGGTGAGCCGGGTTGACTCATGGGTTTGAATCCATTTTTACACCTTTGTATATATATATATATATATATATATATATATATATATATATATATATATATAAATGTGTGTGAAAGGAGATTTATTTCTTTTTTGTGGGCTAATAATATTTTAAGCGAATGTTAACTAATATAGCGTATTTCTAAATACTGAAAGGAGATCTCTCAGTTTTGGTGTCTTCATTGTTTCAGACCAGCTAGTTACATTCACTTTTATTTTTAAAGAATGTTTTGTATATATTCCAGTTTTCACTCTCTTCTCTCTCCACATGCCAAAAAATCAAAGAAAAGTCTTGAATCCTGATTTCCATATGCTTTCATTTTTTGTTTGGCTTGGATATGGATGTGGTAGTACCAATTTATGTTTTACCATGTTGAGGAAAGATATTTTTTTTTCAGGCACAAGATTTCAGGACTTCTGGAACCAGAATCCGTCGAAAAATGTGGCTACAAAACATGAAGATAAAGCTGATTGTCTTGGGAATTTTGATAGCACTGATCCTTATAATAGTTCTATCCGTGTGTCGTGGGTTCAACTGTGGGAAGAAATAGGCGCCATTCTCGGAGGCCCTTTGTCATGTTATTTGAAGCTTGAGATTATGAGGAAAGATCCTAATGTATGGCATGAGTTTGTATGTAATATAGATATAGTTATAGATAAAGGTCATATGTTTGCACTTTGTTCTACTTATAAATGCTTTTGGATATATAAATTGGGTTGTCAATTTAAAGTTCAATTTTCATTTTATTCATAGTCATCAATCATGTAAATGTGTTATTTGATCTTATTCTTTCTAATGATTCTAGTTACATCATCATTTCGCATTGTCGACCTTTAGATCTAGGTAGACTCTCCCTACATCGTATCAATTTGGATTGGCACCCAACATGTCCTAGTGAAAAGACCAAAACATCCTTAATGAAGTAAAAATTAAGTTACACATAAAAATGTACTCAATCCAACAATCAAACACCTTTCTGTATGTTCACGTTTGGAGTGAACAATGTGAATTCTGGATGGAAATATCCATAAGGAAATATTTGACTTTCAAACTTCCATATCCGGAAGCAAAGACTTGAATTTCGGTCTTTCATATCCAGAAGTAACAAAATCATCACACTGCAAAAAAAAAAATTTCAAGATGATTGGCTTTTGGATATGTATATGTGGAAGCATGATGATGTCTTTTGGATAAAGATGTTCGTAGTCAAATAGTGCTAGTTCTGAATATCAATGTGTGTAGGTAAAGCTGACACTTCTAGATATCAATATCTGTAGACAATGCTAACACTTCCGGATGCCAATAACTGTAGACAAAACTGACACTTCCAGATGCTAGTATCCATTGGCAAAGCTGACACTTTCGAATGCCAATATCCATAGATAAATATATGACTTCTGAATATTGGTATCCATAAGCAAATATGTGACAAGGGCAAAATTGAATTTAAAAATTACATCGGGTGGATATAAAAAAAATATATGGTGCAGGAAACAATTGCCTTAGATCTATTGAACCAGGGCCTTACAAGGTTACTGTTTTCGTGGAAGTAAACTTTTCAGTGAGAGTCCCCAAAGAAAATTGCTGACAGCAGAAATGTATGATTTTATTTTCACTTCTTCAAATGTCATATTTTACTATTAATCATAGTAGATTATTTTTTGTTTTGGTGTTGATTTATACATGGTAATTATCATGATGCGGCATCTATAAGCTTACAATTATATTTTCTACAATCTTTAAATTTAAAAATCCTTTATAAACAGTTTTGTTACCCATTCATTAGTTTTTCAGTATAAAAAATGGATAATATAAAATTTATAAATTTAAAATCTTTAAATATACGTATCTAATCAAATAATAAATATAGTTCTGTTCTTATTAGGTGATGCGAAAGAAGTTTTCATTTATTTATCTATATAACTTAATTAGATATAACAAGCATTTATATATTTTAAAAATGTTTTTACAATTTCGTAATACTGCTTATCATTATTGCCATCATTAGCTTAAATGAAGTATATTTAAACTGTCGAAAGACAAGAAAAAGTCTTTAGCCTTCAATACATACTGCAAATCTCATAGTGTAATGTAAATCTGAAAAACAAGTCACCTTCATTTGCTCAAATGGTCTGTCATAATAGCAAAGTCGTAGGCTCTCACAAAATTTATTTTTTACAACTATTGCACTGCAATAAAAAAACACTTTCATTTTAGCAAATTAAAACTTAATTACCATCCAAGGGCAGTGGCCACCAGTTTTTAGCAGAAGTATTTTATTATAATGAAATTGACTAAATTTTCAACTCACTTTCTAAAGTTTTACCTCAATTTTGAAAATCCAAATAAGTCGTTTTGGTTTTTAATTATTAAAACAAATCATTCAACTCTCTAATGTACAAATAAAATCATCTTTAAATATTTTAATTTGCAGTTTTAACTAGCCATTAATAAAATATTTGAAAAAAAATTCAAATAATTTTGTTCATTATTAACAGCTTTTTTTCAAAAATAACAGTTAATGAAGAGTAGCATCTACATCACAATTTACTTTGTTTAAAGTTCTCTTACTTTTTGAATCAATATTCTATTTTTAGATGCTTGATATCCACTACATTTGACTAGTGATGGAAAACTTTGCATAATTTGCATGAAGTGTTAACTTCAAACCTCTCCTATAGTTGTGAGAAGATCACATGCTTATTAGTAAAAGCACTCACAATTAATGATTAATAAAGACTTTATTTTTTTCTCTCTGATTGAAATACACATAATAATGATACACCTACAAGTTTAAGAATAAGAAAGAAGAAGAAACTAAACAAAATTATCATCCATTTGCTCCCTATAACTGGAAATTTCAAAATGTTCCAGATGAACAGAAATACACAAAAATAGGCAAAGTTTTATGATTAAACTAATAGGTTCCAGAAGCAAATTGGTAAAGTAAAATACACTTTACGAGTATATTATTGTTACATGTTGCTTCAGGGGTCAATAGCCAAACTTTCAAACTCATGCATTGCCTGTTGAAAACTTCTCTTTCCTTACAATTCAACAGAAGTTACAAGTGGGTCCTTATGTTAAATGGCCCAATTCATTTATCTTAGTCAACATGGCCCAAACCATTCCAACTTTTCTTGGTTAGAATTTATTACAAACATGTTAACACAAAAGACACCAAATACCAGATTCTATTAGACATTTCCATTGTTGAAAATTGATCAGAAAACATGCATGCATGTATGTTGAAGATGATTTTCTGTTAATAAATAACTCACCCCTATAAGTCAAACTATATACGTCACTAAAAAATTTCTGATTTCTCCCAAATTTATGTAATCAAATTATGCAAACATCATCCTTCATTCAAGCACAATTCTTCATCCAACAACTACGACCATTCTTTTTTATTAGAAGAAGAAAACAAAACCGTTGTGAATTTGACATTGTGACTTACAAGGCTTCACTTTTAACACGTTCTTGCAAGATCACACCAAATTTTCAAAAATATGATTATCTTTCATTTGAAACGACAAATTCAATTCATGGTTATCAAATACCTTTCCTTTGTATACTATTTATCTAGGCACTTGAATGAAAACGTCAAATAGTTTTGAGAAAGTCAAGATATTGTGTTCATCATAAAACTGAAAAAAGTTGACATTTGAGAAGGAAATAATAGAGTAAACTATACAATCTTAGATATATAATAATAAACATGTAGCTATAAGAATTAAAAAAGGAAAGATTTTTGGTGGAATTTTATATATGAGGAGGCACATTAGAAGAGGATATATTGAGTTTATTAATTTTGAGTACCTTCCCTATTCAACGTTTCACCTAACAATGGCTTCTTGATTCCTTGCTTCTAAATTAGTCTGACCCTGATGTGGATGAGAACCACAATAAATAAAATTATAAAAACACAAGTTGTGAGAAGGGTGAAGCACATGAAATGGTCTAAATCAGCTTTAAATAAATGGGTGTAGTTATTGAAAATGACATGATTGCAAGTTTGCACAGCATATCATAAATGTCCTTCCCAAAACCGTTTTCATCTTTTCATTGTTTTCCCGAAAAGACAACTCCATTAGGCTGTGTTTCTTTCATTGCACATATGGTTGATTTTGGAGCTTACACACAAACAAGCCAAAACTAAAATAGTGGTTAATTATGGGTGAAAAGTAAGTATCTGGGGTGTGCTTGTGGGACCAACTCAACAGATTGCAAATATCAAATTACTCTGTCCTTTTCTTCTCATCAAATTCTCTGCTTTCATTTCAACCTCATTTCTCATCAATAAGTGTCTTTTTCTTTTAATAACTATGTTACCCATCATTATCTCAAGAGACTCTTAAGATATATTATTTTTATATAAATTATTTTTTTTTTAAGTTGTTGGATTTTATTTATTTTTTGTCTAACTTTTTTTTTCTGTTTTAACTAGATCTTAGTTTTTTTTTCTTATATATACACCATGTATTTTATTCTCTTTAAAATACAAGTGAATAAGAGTTTTTTTTACATTTTTTTTGTTTTTCTTTCTTTTATGTTTTAGTCATGGTTTCTTCTTCATTTGCAATTAGGTTTCATCAGAACCTTCTTTTGTGCTCCACTAATCACCACGTCAAGTAAGGAATATTCATTTTCATTGAATGTAATAAAGACTTCAAATAAAAATAATTAAGAAAACTGGATAATTATTTATCTTCTTCTTCAGTACAAGTACAAGCATATGATACTATCACACCATGTTGTTTGGCATCACAGTAAAAAGGTTAATTATTTTCTTCCTACACTTTATAATCAATATCCCTTTTTTCCAAATCAAAATATGCTTTTCATCTTCCTTACTCACACGTACTCACTACTCAAACAAATACTTTACCTAACTAGTACTTGTGAACTGATCTACATCTTCCTCTCTCATAGCCAGTCACTTTGTACTACGACAACAAATCTATCCTACAAATTGCTTCTAATCAAGTTTTTCATGAACGCACAAAGCACATCAAAATTAACTGTCATTTGATCTGTGAAAAACTCAATTATGGTCTTCTCAAACTGTTGCTGCCTATTTCTTCAGCTATGCAGGTTGCGGATATTTTCACCGAGCACCTTGCATCTGCACAGTTCTACCTTCTCAAGTCTAGACTGGGCATGCTTAACATGTACTCCCTAGCTTGAGGGTGTTAACATATATTTTTTTTATTTAAATTTTTTACTTTTTTGTTTTAAGTTGTTGGGTTTTGTTTGTTTTTTGGTCCAACTTTCCTTTTCTGTTTCAACTAGTCTTAATCTTTTTCTTTTATATATACCATGTACTCCAAGATACAAGTGAATAAAAGTTTCTTTTACATTTTCTTTTCTCTCTTTTACACTTTAGTCATTGTTTCATTTTCACTTGCAATTAGGTTCATCAGAACCTCCTTTTCTCTATTGCGATTACGTGTGATTACATGGGTTCCATTAATCACCACATAAAGCACAGAATACTCATCTTCATTGACTGTAATAGAGACTTCAAATAAAAACAATTAAGGAAACTGGATAATTATTTATCTTCTTCTTCAGTTCAAGCAAATGATACTATGACACCATGTTGTTTGGCATCATAACAAAAAAAGTTAATTATTTTCTTCCTACACTTCATAATCAATATCTCTTTTTCTCAAATCAAAAGATGCTTTTCATCTTCCTTACTCACACATACTCACTAAAATAAATACTTTACGTAACCATCATTCTTGGATAATGCTTAATTTTATAGCATTGTTTGGAGTCTTTATGATAAAAATAAAATGAATTTTTACATGTCTTTTCACTTTTTTAAATAATGATTTCATCTTTGTTAATTAACAAGTATGGTGTGTGATACTAAAAATTTAAAACAACTATTTTTAATTTTAAAAGAAAAATATCACAATAGTAGCAGAAATCACTTAATCTTAAAGTATATAACATTTTGCATTGGCACTCTTTTATGAATTCATAATAATGTGAGACATTTATGGAAGGCATGCATTAGCATGTGATGATGTAGGTTACCTTCAGGTTAACTTGCCAGAAAATTGAAGGTCATCATTTAAATATTTTTCTTGTCTTTTTAGTTGAAGTTGAAATTTCATTTTGATAAAAAAAATGTGATTTTTTTAAAGGTTTGTTCTTCTATTTTATTTCTTTGTATATTGTTGTGTGATAAACTTGTAATGCATGCTTGCGTGCCATTTGGGTCATTGCCCTAAACATAAATGCTGACAATAGCTGATTATACAATGAATTACTGAAGCCATGAGCAAGAAAATGGCGCCAAATGGATCATATTTCCTTTTCTTTTTTGCTTTCAATGGCTTGTGCTTGGTCTATGAAAGAGACCTACAACAGTTCAAATTGCGTCACTTGTTACAGAAAATCATGGTGGTGCATTTTTCATGGGTTTCCACTTGTGCTTGAAAGGAAAAGAAAAAAAAAAAGGCAAAGAAGTGATAAAAAATATTGAATTGAATCACATCATGAAGATGGTGAGTAAAGCCAAAGAAGTACTCTTAAATTGATTTAAAAGTGTGAGAGGAAACAAAAAAACCATCATCCATCTATGTCACCACAAGAGGTTGATGCTAAGACTGGTCCACACCCTATCCCTTAAGGGCTCCAATGTTTCATTTTTTATATATTTACATTCATAAGTTTCATTAAAGTACGTGACTCGTGACAACACTATCTAGGAATTATAATATAATATAAAGTTTTGTTTGTTTATAATACTCACAAATTGGTGGCTATCGTGGTGATCCAGCAGCCTCCAAAAGAGAAATTGGAAGAAAGTGATGCACACCAATCTCCCTCACTTTGCTTCTCATCTTTTTTGCTAACTTTTTCTAATATTCTCTGTCTTGCCAAACCTAATAATGCTTCTTTTTCAATCTGCTCTTCTGTCAATGGACATTGCCATATTTGTTGTTGTCCAGAACTTACAATATATATCAGATAAAATTTACCACTTGGTGTCAATTTTTCATCATTATAAACTTTCACAAAATGTTCATTCAAATGTATTAATAATATGCCAAAATTTCACTATCAGTAATTTCTTAAGAGACATTCTCACTAGTGCAAAAGTGTTGTTTGTCAAAACTCAATTTGATAGTCAAGTGTTATTCATTAAAATGCGGTCACATTTTTTAATCACAATAAATATAAATATGTAGTCGATGGTTATAAAGTTATTAGGGAAACCGGTGCCTATTAGATGTATTTTGGCTGTATTTTGGGTCTGTACATGTGGTCCAAGACTCATGCTAAGTACATATGATTATCTTTTTCACCATGTATCATTCAATAAGACATTTCATGTTCACAAAGTACAGAATTATACCTTATTTTACACCGCTTTTACATTGACTGGTTTAACTATGCAGGAGTGTTTCTGCAAATGTTTGTAGATTTTCCAACTCATCAAAACTCATTTTTACATGCTGAAAATAGTCTCAACCATTTGAAGTGTCTCTGTGCTGTTTAGATCGGTTAAAGTCCTTTCAAATTAGAGATAATCATACATGAAGACCAAAAAAAGTTCTGTATTCTTTAAAGCACTTTGAAACACAGTGCAGTTAAAACAAAATCATGGTACTTTAGAAAAGTGAATATTATATTAAGTGAATTTTTCACAAGAAACATGTTTTGAGGTTTTAAGTTTACGCGTCAAGGACCAATACTGATTGATTATTATGAAACAGTGAAAAGAATGTGTCCACATATGATGATTGTCAAATGTCTAATCATTCTTGGAATTGATTTGTTGGCACAGAGTTAGGTCTCATATCTGCAAGAAGTTTCTGGGAAAAACAGGATTTCATCATGCTTTTCATCATTACAACTCTACACTAATCCTAAGAAAAATTAAATCATTTTTTAGAACAAGAACCACAATCATGGATTACAAGACCAGGATTTGAAATAATTGATGAATAGAAAACTAGAATTTTCATATCTTAAGTCTGAAATTGTGTATTGGAATTGAAATGAATCGGGGCACCCCACACCATGGTTGCTGGGTGGCATCGGAAGGACTGATGATCACATGGGGGTTGTGGACACATTAAAGCAATTCATGAACATGTTGAAAGAGGTGAATATATATATATATATATATATATATATATATATATATATATATATATATATATATAAATTATTCATATCAAGAAACTAGGCATTTTGTTCTTTTGCTTTTTCTTTTTTGGACTTTAGCTTTGTCCTTCACTGTTAATAATGACTCATGGACTGTCCACAACAATAAAACCCACAATATTTTCTTTTTCTGTACAATTTTACCTTCCTTCTTAAATAAGTGTTCCTATTTCCTGCATATAGTAGGGATACACCCAAACTATGCAATAATAATATTTTTTTAATAATTAGACATATACTTGCATATACATTTTTTCTTTGTTTTTTCCCACTTCTAATTTTTATTGTAAAATAAACCCTATCGAAAATTAAATTCAAAATCATTTGCTATTTTCTGAAATGGGAAAAAGAATTATTTTAAATTTGAACAACATAACAACTAATTTTAGTGACAAAAAATAATTAATCACTATATTCGTTAAGGACTAAAAAAATCATGAATATCTAAATTAGTTTCTAAACTTATAAATTAATCTCTAAATTAATATCTAATTAGCTATTAAGATTTTAGCTACTAACTAAAATTGGTAACTAAACTTATATAATTGATTAGATATCAAAATTTTAACTATTAATTACTTTAGATTTTAAAATTGATAACTAAAATCTTAATAGCTAATTAATTAAAATAATTATTAAAATTAAAATTATACATGACAATACGATTTTTCGAATAATTTTTTTTTCTCATTTAAAAAAGTATCAAATAAAATTATACTATTTGCGAGAAAAAAAACCCTAAAATTCATGTATTTTAGTTGCTATTGGGTTAGTGGAAGTAAGAAGATGAGAATCATATTAATCTTAAAGATTGGTAACAGAAGTAGAGTGGTGAGTTTTATATGAAGAATTATTAGATCACATGTTCCTTTATTAACAACTACGAAAAAAAGGGCAAGCATGGTATGAGAACAATTAATTAATAGGATCTGATCTTCTTTCCGAGGCAGCATAATATAATACCTAACAAATCATTAAATTTAGTGTGTCTTTTTTTAAGATGCTTTTCTTGATTTTCTTATTCATCTTAACTTGTTTTGTTATTTTATGTGAAAACAACACAATAATAGAATTAATTGTGATGAAGATCACTTAGGCAAGTTGGTTCATAGGAATTGAAAGCAATAGGGACATAAAACAGCAAAGATTTGCAATGATAAATAGCCTTAACTTTTGATTAAAGTAAGAAGCATGTTGGTTAAGGTTGCATCAATAATAAATAAGACACAGTGGGGTCAAGTCAGTTAATCACTTCATCTTGATCAGGTATTACAATTAAAATAATAAGATCTTGTCGTTTTCTTTTTCTATTAGGTACATAATCATTCAATTAATTAATCAAAAGTCCTAAATCTAAAGGGTTTTTGGGACCCTATGCTCTCCTTTTACTTTTCTGCAACAAAAGCATACACACTTTATCAATTAATTCTGCTTAATTTATGATTTAGCTATGCCCACTTCAAATCTACTTCAATTTTCTAAGGAATAAAGTGGTCCAAGTTACCCTCTTTTCAATTTTGTTCAGTCCATGCTAGATCACGAGATCCAATGTAGATCCCTGCAAGACCAGGCTGCTAATTAATTACTGTAGTAAATGTTTTGTGTCATTTTATTTTTTAAATGCACAGGTGGGTTTGCTTTTTCACATCTCAATTAAATTAAACTCTTCCCACTTCAAAATTTTAATGTTAAATACCAAATCTTACTGGATTATATTAAAAATATTAATTTATATGATATAATATGACTTTATTAAAATTATTTTACCTTTTAAGTAAGTTAATATTGCAAGTTGTACTGTCTTTTTATACTGCAAAATTATGCAGTAAATGTAGGCATCTATGAGTTTTGGTTTTATTTATAACATAGTTAGTAATTTGTATAAGATTTGAAACACTCTTAAAGTGTTTTCTTTAATTAATTAATTTATTGTTGATAAAATAAAAAAGTAGAGTTTATATTTTAACAAAAAATATCTTTTTTTTTTAGTTGTAGTTGATGTTGTCAACTTATCACCACTAAAATAACCTAAAAATATTAGATAAAAAATTTCAAAAGCATAATTTATTACTAAAATGTATTTATTAATTCATTTCTCTTTGTTTCAATTTTTTTAACTGATACTTAAAATGAGTTTCAACCTCAAATTCATTAGTATTATTAGACTTTAGTTACATTTGAAATATTACTTATTTTGATGTTTAATGATTTCATTGTAGTTTCGTTTAGAAAAATACCTCAATATATGAGTTTATAAACTATTTTTAACTTCAATTTTTTTTTAAAATAATTACTATAAAAAAATCATTAAATAGAAACTAATTTTAAAGAGAAAAAATAATTAATTGTTATAGTGACCAAATTAGATACCATTATAAAAAATAAAAAACTCTTTAATTTTTAAATTATTTTCTATTATTGTTAAATAGTTTTTAAATTGGTATCTAATTAGCTATCAAGGTTTTAACTACCAATTATTTATATTCTAAATTTGGTAGCAAAAATCTTGGTAGTCAATTAAATACCAATTTAGAAACGATTTAACAATAATAAAAACTAATTTAGAAACCAAAATTTTTTTTAGTCTCTAAAATGGTCATATAGCAACTAATTATTTTTTGTCTCTAAAATTGATTTCTAATCAATGATTGTGAATATAAAACTTTACAGTTTATTGGAATAATTTTAAAATCTTGAAAGAAAATCCCATGTATAAAAGAATTTTATAATACTATCTGAATAATTAATACGATATTTTGTTTAATTAAAATAAATTTGTAAAAATTGAAAAGAAAATGAAATCGTGTAAAAGAAAATTTATTATCTGATCCGAAATATATCCTTTAATTATGATAAATTTTTATTTTGTAAATTGAAAATATAATGGCATGTGTTAAGTATATGTACAAAAGAATTGAAATAATTAAAATGATCTCAAAATAATTGAATTTTGATTAGATAAGAAGGGGAAAAAATAAGATTGACAAAAGAGAGTGAAAGAAGTGAGTAGAAAAGCTAAGTCCACCCTATATTCAAACACATGAAAAATCCATTCACCTGACCTACCTCATCATCTTTTCAACACATCACAATGATACATCTTTTCTCACAAGCAGTTCACAACTTTGAAAACTCTGCACACCATCTTCAAAAGTTAGTTGCCATGTAAATGCAACCTCAATTTGAAGAAACAGGGAAAAAGTAACAACACACCAAATGCCATCAGAAAATCAAAGCAAAATTCACATTGTTTCTAGAAATTAGTGTTGCTGGAAACTTCAGGGAAAAAGTTGCAACTGCTCTTTTCTAATGATGAAATTCACACAGAAAATAATAAATATATATAATATTATATTAGTTTGGACACATTTGACATTTGATGTCACATCTACATTTATGTTTCCAAGCCCACATATAACAAGCAACTGCAACCAAACTTTGTCCCTGCAATTAGGTCTTGGAGCTGTCATTAACAAAGGACAAGATTGCTTCAGCTACCAAAATTAAAGCATCTCACGCCCTTATACACACACTTATTTCAAATTTCAATATCCCAGAAACGATCATTCAATTTTTCTATTGCAATTTAATATTTCTACTTGGGATTTCCACGAGAACACGATGCTGGCATGCCTTGGAGCAATCACTTCAGCAACGTTATGCAGCATCCACCTAAGATAACAAAATAAAAAACACTGGTGCTCTCATAAGGCTCATTTACCTATACTATTATAACATGCATAGTTTATCTATTCGTGTGCTCTTTTCTGAAGTGCATGAACTTTTCAAGCTTTCTTTTTTCTATTAAACAACCATCAAGATTCTTTCATTGTTGCATAGTGCATAGTGTATAGGGTATAGTACTACTACCACATAGTATTTGTTTAGTTCCAAGGTGGTAAGAGGTTAGTGTAAGTAGTTTTGAAAAGATCTATGATAAATTATTTTGATGATGGAAGAAAGCAATAAAAGAGGACATGGGAATCCATCTGTTACATTTATGTTCTCTCTTCTTCTTCTTTTTGTTGTTTATTTTATTTTTTTATACTCCACACACCTTTTCATTCATTGTGCGTGCTTGTGGGGGAATTTAAGAATTGCATATGTTAGATGGGTTCGGACAAGGTGGGTGAGTGTTCCTTTTTATTCAACCCACACACTCGTCAAACATATATACATACATATATATACATACATACATATATATATATATATATTTATTGCAGGAAGAACATGATATGTAGGTTCCATGTTAGTTGAAACTTGAAAGTATGATGATGTCAATCCATTCATAGATAGGATGGGAGAGGTGCTTCTTGTTTGTTTCCATGAAAATGACAACTAATAGGTTATCCTTCCAATGAAATATCCTTGCTTCAAAATCTAAACCTAACCTAGCTATATAGAACAGGTATATTTAAAGTTTAATAATAAAAAATGGCTTTTGATTTCATATTTGTAGCTTCAGTTATTTTATAGATTTTACACTTTCAAATTTTAATACCTAATCTTAAATTCCGAGCACAGATATTTTTGGTTCCTAATTCAAAAAAAAAAAACCATTTAACAATAATAAAATGGGGAAAAATGACAAAAACACAGAAGATGAATATGTAACAATGAAAACATTGGTAACCCTAGTGTTTTTAAAGTAAAAAAACGACATTAGAGGTGGAGGTTGAATGAAGTTGGTAGATGAAAAAAAAACTGAAATTATTAAAAATGAGAAATGAAATCAGACTAATTTTTTTTTAATCTTAACAAAAATATCAAATTATTTTCAAAATAATATAGTTACACGAGTACCCTTATTTTGAAATTTGGATTAAAAAAATTAAAAGCACACAACAACCTCTCTTAATATGAATTAAGAATGGAAATCCCTTCATACTATATTTTTAAAATGTAACGCAATATTGTAATGATGAAAAATGAAATTGTGTGAAACACAAAGAGGAACCATGAAGTTGCTTTGATGGTGATAAGTAAGTTCATCAGAATTTGACGCCTAAAACTTTGCCATTATGATATATTTTTCTCTTTGACCAATTGAGCAAATGAAGGTGACTTGCTTTTGACAATTATGTTAGACAAATCACATCTTGGCTGAAAAAAGAGATTGTGCAAAGACATGTGCAATCACGTAGTTTTTGCATATTTTAGAAATTTTTCTCTTTCATGTTTAGACGAATACTTTGAACATTTTTCTTTCAAATCTTAATTTACAATTCAAACATTGATTAGTTAACCATGATATTCGGATAAATGCATGTTGTTTGATAATGCCAGCTTCATATTAATCCAAAATTTCTAAATTCCGAAGGATACAACTTTTACAAAGACTCTAAAATATTATTTTCAAAGTGTCTGTCTAGTCATATTAATTCAGTTTAGTTTCACAATAGTTTTAATTTAATTAAATTTAGTTTAACATTTTATATACTATTGTTTTCATTTTGTTTAAGAATTCTAAAATGGAAAACAAATATTTATTTTTTTATAAAAAAATACATAGGACAAGATATTGTTGTTGTATTTTGTTGTCTTTTTTATTCCAGACATGGAAGTAGAAATTCAACAACCGTGTTGAAATGAAAACTCTAGATCAAACTTATCTAATACAAGTTGGTTAAAATTCTATGATTTTCCCTTTAAGCATGTATATATTCAAATATGAATTTGTTGGTTTTGTTTGCATTGTACCAAAATTTGTGTCACTTTCGTAGTGGTCCCTATAGTTAGCCTATCTCCAACGGACGTTTTAGGTTAAGTTACTTTAAATATCAAAACTCAAGAGTGATGAAGTTAAACTTCCTCCTTAATTGGCTGTTTTTAGAGGTAACTGGCCTAACCTAATAACATATGACTCAGAAATAAGAGGGGTAAGAGAATAAACATGTGTAAGACTATGTCCTTTTGATTAAAAAAATTCTAACTTTATAAAGTGAATTTATTCTATGCTTTCTTTTTATAACATCTAAGTGATTCTCGCCATAGTAGAGTGGTTATGTTATGTCTATCACATTTCTAGGTAAAGCCAAAGATGAGCATCTATATATTAATTGCAAAATTGTAATCCATTACCAAACTCTTGTGCTACATGATATTGGATGATCTGGTAAATTCAAAAAATTCTCGCATGGACTCTAGATGACTTTGATACCTTATTAAAATGTGGACTTTAAGTTTAACTCAACCTTACAAAATTGGATCATAAGATGATATTTACATATCCACTTATACTATAAAATGTTTTTATCTCCAGTTAATATTTAATCTCCAATATTAATATTAATAAAAGAAAAAAAAAGAGTTTCTTTCTCATGTTATTTAGAATTACAATGGTTGAATTCTAATGGTTGAATTCTAATGGTTGAATTCTAAACTAAAATAAGTAATTTACTTTGGTTCTTTAAAGTGGTAAGAATTGGTTAATTGTTAGTAACAAATATTTTTTTTTTCATGATCTCACTGTAAAATAATAAAAACAATTAAAAGAAGATATATTTTTTAAAATAATAACAAACTCTTTTAATAGTCACAAATTAACAATAAAATATGCCCAAGGAGATAACAATATAGCATTAATACAAAAAAGACATGAAAACAAAGTTACAATTCATTACTAATAATAAGGGAGTTTAACAATGTCAAAATAATCTTTGATTGCAAATTGGTTACTGGTTACCAACTTTAAAGTATTATATAAATCGTGTTCATAAAAAAGTATTAAAAAGTAATAGATAATTTTCTTTTTATTTAAAAGAGAATCAAGAATTGTCTTTAATTTGTAATCCTCTTTGGTAATGAGAAAGTGGATTACTCATTTATCATAGCAAGAAAGTGTAACAAATTCATATAAAAAAACGAAAAAATAATTGAGCTCCAATTGAAATTAAACAACAACAAAGAAAATAGCTTTTGCTAAAATTTCTAACTTAATCAAGAATCTACTTGAGTTAAAATTTCTAATATAACGAGAACACGTTAAATAAAAAAAAATTAAATCTCGGTCTAGTTAATAACCACACAAAAAAATCATATTTATTTATTCTTTTGCTTATAAAACAAAATCATAGCAAAAGACTAAATCTCTCTATTTATTTTTGTTTGCGTAAAATATACTAGAAAATATATTACATAACTAATATACAATAACCAATAACATAAAATTATCTTATGTTACCTTGATTCTAAATACTAACTCTGATTCTCTCATAAAAAATAATTAAACATTAACATAAAATTTTACTCTACTCTCATGAAATTATATCAATTCAAATTTAATATGATTATAAAACGTTTAAATTTCTTTTTTCAAACCTAATATTTAATATCAACTCATCCATATATAAAATTCTTCAATCCAATTAAACCTCATGTTGTCTAATATCGACAAGATATTATTCTACTAACTATTTACTTCCTAAACAAATCCAAAGTATAATAATATTTCAAAAATAACTTTTTTTTTCTTAATTTTTGTACTGATCTAATAAATTGTAAAAAAGAGAGCAAATTTATGAATATCATAACTTACTTTGAATGAATTTGATCTACAAACTAGACATATTATTATAGACCTAAACTATTTCTAATTAAAATTTTGACAACCCATAATTAATCTTTACTTCATTGTAGCTTATGATAAAAAAATGATAAGAATAATTTCTATAAGCCTAGAGAGATGAAAGAAAATAAAATAATAAAAGAATAAATATTCTAACAAAATTTTGAAATGAGAATTTTACACTAGAAATACTAATTGAATGTTGATCATGTGATATTTCTTTTTATAGTATATTCTTTCTTTTACTCATTTAAATCATTAAGGATATAATTAGGAATAAAAGTCTTTTACCGAATAAATTAAGATTTAAATAAATAAATTAATTAATCAAGTAGGTTAATTAAAAACAATAATCAAATTAGTCCCATTTCAAAATTCATGGGTGAAATGTAACCAAATTTACCTCGGTGTGATATTATTAACTGCAAGAAAATTCCCTTTTTTCTTAATTTTCTTGATATGAATACAAAAGTTTATTATTTTATTTAATTTTAATTAGTATCTTTTTGAATAAACTAATTTATTTTGAATTCTTAATTTATTGTATCATAAAAAATTTATAATTTTATTGAAAATTGAACACACACACATATCTATATATATTTATTACTTTAAAAAAATTTAATTTATAATTTCAATATATTTGTATATATATTTTTTTAATTTCTGCTTTTGATTTTTAATATTTCACCGAAATTCAAATATACAAGCAGAAAATATTTGCTATCAAGAAAAGAAAAGGCAAACAGAATCTACATCGAGAGAAAGCTTTGGTGCTTCGATATTACTTATTAACTTATTTGATTGTTTATTTATTTTGATTTTTTTCAAATAGAATAAAATTAAGGAATTCTTTTTCATTTTTTTCCTAATTCAAAGACAGCATAACTTATAATCACACTTTGATTTTGGAACCTCTCCAATACAAAAACTCACATAAAAGTGGTATACTTAAAAATAAAAGTATGACTCTGTATTATAATATATTATTGCATTTCATGTTATTGCAACAAAAATAATTACAATTTTATATGTTGTTTAATTACATAATAATTTTTATTAATATTAATAGGGATTTAGACAACTTTAAGAAGCATCTGAAAGTAGGAAATAAGAATGGTTTATTATAGAAATATTTGCACAGAATTTCAAAGAAATAACTGAAAAAAAAAAAAGTTGTCTATTGAAGATGAAACATTGACTATTGACTGAGCTTAGATGAAAGAAAACAGAGAAAAGTCAAGAACTGTTTCATTGGGAGCGTTGAGCAGTCAGTATTGATTGTTGACCGTACCTGCGTCCCCACCCACATGTCCTGCACCTTCCCCACATCCTATCATTCACCTTTGACCCATGTGTCATCTCATCATTATCCATTAACTTTTTTATTAAACACTTTTATTTAATTTATATTACTTCATTCAATTATATCCGTTTCATTCAATTATTTCTTTAACTGAGTTATTTTAAATATACAATAATAAGAATAAACATGTTTAAATGATATTTAATTGATTTAAATAAAAACTATTTTCCTGTACTAAAATACATCATTCTAAGTCAGAAAACATCATTTTTTCAAATGGGTTTGGTATGAGAGAAAGAATGGAAAAAGGAAACACAGAGAAACATCGCATGCAGAAAAAAAAATGTGTAAAGCATTAATTGATTCACACTTAAATTGTCTAGAATAGCATAAAAAATATTATCAATTATATTCTGTAACATAATTAACTATATTATAATAATAATAATAATAATAAGATTTTAACTATAATTATATAATGAATTAAGATTTTCTTCAAACCTTATTTTTGTCGTAATAAAAATAATAACAATAAGATAATATTTATTTACTGTTTTAAATAAAATATTTAAGGAAATTATTTTTCAGTATATCTTTTTCTTCATTTATTTTCAATCAACTTTTTTTTATTAATTTTTACTTTTTCTTTTTATCTTCTACATGCTTCTTCTTTCTTTCTCCTTCGTTACCAAACATAAAACTTAGACCAAAAGATAATGCTGTTTAAACAGTTTTTCTCAAAGTTATTAAAAAAATGGTCTAAAAATGTAGTTTTGAATGAATGTAACTCATAAATAATATACTACTCATTTATATATTTAAAAAATAGTAGTATATAGTTTTGTTTTAAATTTTATTTGGTGTTTCAGGATAATATTTAGCCTGGGATTTTGAACTTCGGTTTCATCTCTATCTTCTCCAATTCTTTGCCACCTTAAGTTTTTTTTTTTTTTTTTATTGTGTCAATGCTTTTTATTTTTCAAAATTTAAGATGTCTAGTTTCTAGACAACTATTTGTCAAAGAAAATAATTACAGTATATATATATATATATATATATACATGTAAAAGTATAATAATATGTAATTATACAAATTATACAATTATAGCCATACTTACCGACAAGTATACTAAATATTCATCCATAAGTTTGTCTTAATTATATTTATGTGAGTGTACTAATACAAATAATATCATGAAGAAAATTTTATTTATTCAAATATATTACTATACTTGTGAAAGTATATTAATACTCACACATAATTATTTTTTTTACAACATCAGTACAAATACCAACATAATTATCCTTATACATATAATATAAATAAGTCTACATAAATTTCTATATAAGTTATGACATTAATATATAATTATAAAATAGTAATAAAAATTATGAATATTTTTAAAGCAATACGAAAATTATTATTATTATCTATACAATATTGTATACTAATAAATTAATAATGATGATGATCTTAGTACTAAAAGTAGAAAATATTATGGTAGTGATATCACTCAATAAATTACTATTAAATTATAGTGAATTTAATGTAAAATTAAAAAACCTTAATTAAAAGAATTTACATAATAGGGAATATTTTAATTTGAGATAATTATGTTATTTAGTGAGTATGTAACTCAATTAGATAATGTATTTATTAATTTCTATAAATATAATAACATTATTTTTATTTCTCATATATTATAAATAATATCTTATGCTAAATAGTTAGTACTTTCTTGTTAAAATAATATTATTCAAAGAACATAATGACATTTAATTTTTATTTTATACTACACAATTAATTATATTTATTATTATGTATAATTGAATTAATAAAAAAGTATATATATTTAATATACAATGAAAAGACTAACTTTTATATTAGTTTTTAATTAAATAGAGGCAGTAAAAGAAAAAAAAAACAATGTTTTGTATTATACATGTTAATATATTATTAACAGTAGTTTGTAAAAATGTAAACATATTTAAGAATTTTATTATTTGGTATTTAGATATACAATTATTAAGAATATCTAAGTAAATTGTTATCTTTTTAAACTATAATATTAAAAATAAATTATTAATGGAAGAAAAAAATATTAAAAATAAAAAATACAACTTATAATATGAAGTAATATTCTATTTTTAGTCTTAAAATAATTTATATGAAAACTATATTTTTAATAAGATAAGATCGTATTTACATATTTAACATTTATTTGGCAATTTTAAAAGAAGAGAATAGCCTAGAGATTTGGATGACGAAATTGCGTTTTTAAAATGAGTATTATTGGAGAGAGTGACATAAGGAAAGTGCAAGGATGGGAACTGTATAAATTGTGGTTTTTTATGATAGAAATATATGAAAAACTATTACTTAATACTTATTATATAATAACGCTCCCATTATTTTATTATTATTTATTGCATGAATGATGTCAGTATTTATGGTGATTCTTGGTAAAAGGAAAAAAAAAAAGTTAGAAAGAAATGTCTAAAACGAGTGAATGTAGAAAAAACGTTATTAAAGTGAATCCGACAGACCAAAATCTGACAAGCCATGTTTAACATTTTTATTTTCTAATCTTCCTTAAACAATTATGCACAGATTTTGATTTCTTTTGCTTTTCTTTTGTGTCTACAAAAGATGCGTTTGACTTTCTATCTCTTGAAAACGCCCACAAAAACCAAGGCTAAATAAACCTGAATCATTCATTCATTCATTCACTCTCCCTAATACTTAGCCACATCTATTGCATGCTCTCCTTCACATCCTTCTTATTCTCTCCTTCATCCTCTACCACACTGCCAAACTCTCACACACAAACAACAACCTTAAACAACCACCATGGCAGTTGATGCTACTTACATGAATCTCTTGCCTTCTCAGTTACTCACCAACAGGTACCAACAAAATCATTTTTTTATTTCTTCTATCTTCTCTCCAACCTTTTCATCTTTCATGGTTTTTTATATATGCTCTTGCTGTCTTTGCAGGGAAATCATCAAATCCAATCAACAACAACATCATCATCAATTGAACTTTGATTACATCTACAATACCCAGATGGATTCGGCTTTGCCTCTTCCACCAGCAGCAATGCCTGAATCTCTCTTGTCCTTGTACCAATCCTCCTTCTGTGATCCAAACAAGGCAGATAGTGGTCTCACCTACAATCTCCCCCTCCAGAGAAAACGTTCAAGAGATTTCACCTCTGAATTAACCTCTCTCCCACCTCACCAGAAGAACAAAATCTCTCCACAACCTTCCTTTCTCACCCAAGAGATTCTCTACCAGTTTCAGCATCAACAATCTGAAATTGACCGAGTCCTTGCACAACATGTAATTAATTCTCCTCCCCTCAATGTCTTTTTTTCACTTTTTTTTTTTTTTTTAATTTCAAAACAAGACACCATTCATTTATGAACCCTGATTTCCTGCATCAACTTTTCCACACATTCAATAACACATAACCGAAAATTTGATGACTCATGTTTTTCGACTGATCAATCAGATTTTCATCTTCATTCAACAGTTACAGTATTACACCGACCGTGTGAATGTCTGAAAAAAAAAATGGCAGCATTCATTTCAATCCCGTTCCATTCATAAAAGCTAGTAACCAAACAGAAGAGCCAAAAAAATTTCAAATTTTCAAACTTTGTTCATAAATAATAGTCTTGCTCTTATACCATTAAAAACTGTTAAGAAATCAGCATAGAAATTTTGCAGGTGTTAGCAATCATTTTTCACAATTTTTTTTTGTTAAATTTGATTGAATTTTGTTATGATCATTATTAATGTGTTGTGGAATTGAGCAGACTGAAAAGGTGAGGATGGAATTGGAGGGACAAAAAGTGAGGCAATCGAGGATTTTAGCGAGCGCAATTCAAGAAGCAATGGCGAAGAAGCTGAAGGAAAAGGACGAAGAGATTCAGAGAATGGGAAAGTTGAATTGGGCACTTCAAGAGAGAGTGAAAAATCTGTGCGTGGAGAATCAAATTTGGAGGGACCTTGCACAAACCAACGAAACCACTGCCAACTACCTAAGAACCAATTTGGAGCAAGTTTTGGCACATGCCGGAGAGGAACGCGCGGGCGTGGCCGACGACGCGCAGTCAAGCTGCGGGAGCAACGATGGCGTGGAGGGGTGCGAGGACACGGCGGCGTCGGGCGGTGGCGCTCGGCTGTGTAGGAGCTGTGGAGCGAGGGAGTCGGTGGTGGTGTTGTTACCATGCAGGCATCTTTGCCTCTGCAGGATGTGTGGGTCCACTGTACGGAATTGTCCTATTTGT
Source organism: Phaseolus lunatus (assembly GCA_013389735.1). Taxonomy (NCBI): domain Eukaryota; kingdom Viridiplantae; phylum Streptophyta; class Magnoliopsida; order Fabales; family Fabaceae; genus Phaseolus; species Phaseolus lunatus. Next base: position 29,175,971 of record CM023862.1, on the reverse strand, counting down.
AACTCTAGCATGGATGCTAGTGTGCATGTCAATCTCTCTTAGCACACTTCCTTACATAGGTTTTATTTCATTGTAGAGTTAAACACAAAATAGTTTACAAAAAAAATAGAATGTAGAATTCTTTTGTTCATATCTTCTTTTTTCCTTATCTGATTGATAAATTGAGAAAATTTGTTACATGGTAAAATTGTTTGAATAAAAAGTAGGAAGAATAGAAGGGAAAGTAGGGATGGGTGTGAATGGAAAGGAAGTGGTTTGGTTTGGTTTGATTATTTTGGGTTGAAGAGGCAGCAAAAGTCTTAAAAGTGGAGACAGAGCTAAAATCCTGATAAAGTGAATGAATGGAAGAGAGAGAGAAAAGCATGATGGCATGGGCAAAGGAATCATTGTTTCTTGTACCACTCCTCTGCTCCATTATGGGAATAGGATGCTTCCTCTCTTCTCTCTCTCTTTTTCTTACTCTTTCACCTTCATCCACCCTTTTTTCTTTCTTTCTATAATTCTTTGTCCCCACTCTCCTCTCACCCTTTTCTTCTCCCCTTCTCAAACATTCAACTCTCAAAACCCACTTCCACTCCCATTTACTTCAAATTGTTCATATACATATTGTTAAAAATAAGTCATTAAAAAAGTAATCTTAATTTCTTTACATGTAAACTCATAAAGTTTCAATCACATTCTCAATCTAAGAATTCAGTTGGCTGATTATTTGCACATATATTTTTAAAGTTTAGTATAATCAAGGTGGAAAAAGTAGTTTTTGCCTTGAGTGTGGAATTACTGTTTATTTATGACTAATTTTTCTAAAATTTTCTAAATCGAATTGAATAAGTTATAATGCTTTTTTATTGGCTAATGGAAAGTGAAAAATATATATGAGACGTGATATTTAAATACAGCATCAGAAAGGAGAGACCAAAATTTTGGTTACTTGGAATAAATGAATTAAATATGACAGGAAAATTTTAAAAGGAATGGTAAGCATAATGAATGCTAGAAGTATCGATAGTTATGCTAATTTTAGAAGAAAGTAAGTACTTAATTTATGAAAAAGAAAGTGATGAATCTTTTATTGTGTTTGGATTAAAAAGGAATAATGAAATATAAGTGAATAAAATGGCAAAAAAATTACTTAATATCTGCACTTTACTTTGTGTTTGGACATTGATGGTGGAATCTACCACTCGTAGCAAGAGATATTGGTGGATACACGTGTCTAATCTGCAGAAATTTAGTAGATATATATATTCTTCCAAAAAATTTAATTTTTAAATAAAAATATACATTATATATTTTGCATCACCAGTGTTCTTATCAGTATAGTTTTATATCGTCTAAAAATTTAAATATTTATTCATTTCTTATTCATATTTTCTAAAAATAATATTTTCTAAAAATAATATCATAACAGAATTTTAAACTTTAAAACAGACAATATTAGATTATTGATCTTAATGATATTATGGGTTAAAACAAGTAACTTATTAAAAATTATATCTATATTTTCATATGTTTTTCATTTTCATTTTTTTTTCTTCATATATATCCAATTTGTTTTAATATACGTTTAAAATATGCATTAGTGTGTTTTAAAATTGAAAGATGAAGGTAGAGGCATCCTTTTCAGTCTCTTCCTAACTTTATCTTTGATCTTTTCCCAATACTAAAAAATGTTGTCTTGTGACTTGTCTGTCACAGAAAAGAAAGAGAAAGTATAATTTTAGTTGTACTTCTCTTCTCAATTTGGGATGGAATCATTCAAATCTTCACATATCCTCCTCATTCTATCCTTTTTCTCCTTTCCTATTCAATTACCTTTTTATTCTTTCTCTTTTTTCCCTTTTTCTTTTTTATTTTCTTAAGTCCACCACCACCACCACCACCATCTTTATGCTTTTTGGAACCAAAAGAGTATAACTCACTCTTTCATCTAATTCAGTATTTCCAAAACTTCAAATAACTATCCCTATTTTCATATCTTTTATTCACTACAAAATAATTATAGAAGGTAAGCTTTTTATTTAAATAGGAATTACTACGGCTTTCCATTTTTGCTACTTTTTATTTTTTTCTTCCACATTAAGGTGATTTAGGGAGGCACCAACACAGAAACTGCCTTGCAATTTAAATTATATAAAGTATTTTCCCCTTTTCCCACTTATTTTATTTTCTGTTAAAATTTTCCTAATCCAAATGAACCTCATGAGATCATTACTACAAATTATGACAATACTTCTGGCTGAATACTAATATAATGTAAATATTTATTTATGCAATTTTTTTATTAAATTTGGATAATAAATAGGGAAATGAGAAAAGAAGATGATGGGTGACAAAAATGTATCAGTAACGTATTTTTTATTGATTGAAGTTAATTTTGAGGATGCCTTCGTTAAAAAATTAAATTAATAGTAAAATTTGTGATTCAATGCACAAGCTACTTAAAATTACTACAAATTAGAATAATTTTTTTGGAAAAAAGCCCTTTTTTTCATAGTAAAATCAAATATGTTAAATATACTTAAAAATCAAGTTAATTAGTATTTCGATATGTTTTTAAAATTTTAACATAAAATCGAACACATGTGCGTTTAAATACATTTTGGAGAGTTATCTTCTCCCATAAATTTTTAAATGAAAAAAAATACTCATAATTTACTTTGTAACTTTTCCATGACAAAGATCAAATGGTCGAAAACGTGGTATCCAGACATGCTATAAATATATACTCATAATTTTTTTTTCAGAGTCAATCCCAAAATAGTTAGAATTACATAAATTTCAATCAATAAAAAAGGCGTAGTAAAAAAATATAAAACACAAGCCATAATGCAATAAATAAAAGTATAAATAGAATTTTAAAAATATTTTTAAAAAATAATGAAAGAAATTATACAATCATTTCTTTTATTCTTTTGTCAAAAAAATAAGCTGAAATCATAAAGTTTGTTAATAAATTCTTTTAATCAACTTAAAGTGATAAAGTAAGATGCTCATATCACTAAAATTTTATTTTGATATTTAAATTAATTTATTATTAATACAAATTAATACAAATTAATAAAATAACTTTTTATTTGATATCTAACTACAAAGATTATAATAAAAATTTATCTACTATCCCCTTGACTTATCAAGACTATTTTTTTATAAAATTATTTTAATAATAAACATTATTTTACACATTAATATTTTGTAATTTATAAATTTTAACTTAATTAATATAATATTTTATTTTATTTTATTTTTAAAATTAATTTTTAACCCAAACTAATTTCTACCAAAACACGAGTAGATCTATCATAAATCAGCTCTAAATAATATATTAATTTGAAAAGAATTAGAATATATTTAGGTTGAAGTTTTGCACACCACATTGATAGTAAAAGGCTAGTAAAGTTGATATGATGAATTGGTGAATGGTTAGAATAAGGTGTTAGAAAAATGGGTGAAGCAGTAATATATATATATATATATATATATATAGTAATGCATATCTGTGTGCATGTGTTGTTGGACATTAACGTCAGCATGTGTTTGCCAAGTAGAGTCTGACACATCAGAATCAGACACACCCCTCACTCTGACACCATCTCAGAACTCCCACTAACCCTCACTCAACACTAATTCTAGCTCCTTTCCCTTCCCTCCCCTCCAAGGGACACTGCCCTACACACTCTCACAGACACGGACACTAATTCATAACAACACTTTCTCCTTTCTCTGATGCCCTACCCATGTTTTTTCCCACCATTATATAGCCACAAGAAGACAACAACTGCATCAATGCCACTTTTCATCCACACAAATACAAGTGCAGTGAATTCTGCATGCCCAATGGACACTCGCCACCCATGCAATCAAAACTTTAACTCACTTTACACCAAACACTATACAGCTATTGTTGCTCACAACCTCTTCCCATATTTCACTGTCTGCTTTTCATGGCATATTAGCTGAGTCTAATATGCTCCAACAGACATAATTAAAATAAAGAAATTAATATAGTTCTATTTTTTGTTTCACATAAAATATTATATTTTTGCACTATCTTTAATTTTGAATTAACTAAAGGATATTTAGAAACATTGCCATTCAATCATCCAAGTTAGACCTTTAAGTTTAAATTGAGCATTTGATTAAATAAAGCATTTTTTTAACAATGAAAATACTCATTGATTAAGCTAAAAAGTATAAAAATCATTCTAATAGTTCAAATTTTATCTTGGATAAAATATGTTTTCTCGAAATTAATCATTCATTAAGAAACTAATCTAATATTAAAATATGATGTCTGTGTTTGATAATTATGTGCTGATAAAAAAAATGCTTGATAATTATGTTATTGATGACAAAAGTCTATTTACGTATACATATTTGTACATTTCCTTCTAGCAATGATAATTGTTGTTGATTAGGAATATTATATAAAAATATTAGTTCACACTAATATTACGAATCTTATTTGTACATATTTCTAACTTCACACTGAGATTTTGACTTTCTTTTACATGTTTTTTCTTCAATTAGAAGTTGCAACTAAATATACATAGCAGAGTCTACGAATATTTGAACTGATCAAATTATGTTTTTTTTATCTCAGATTCTTGATTCTCTTTTTATATCTTTGTATTGCACACATGATGTTTTTTCTGTATGATCTCCACTTCTAAGATGATCTCTACTAGTTTAAGTTGATAGTATAATGTTATGTTTGTCTCAGGATCTCTAGAAGTGAATTAGGACTTACTAACTTTTTTTGAACTAGTTGTTTTCTTTTATTTAGAAGTTAATAATTTTGATTAATAAAAAACTATTATAGATTTGGATCTTATGTTAGAGTTTGTAGTGGAATTGAAATGTTAATTAAGTTTATATTTTGAGGCAAATATAGTTTATTTTGGTATAAATATGATTGCAAATCAAATTGATTTGAATATTATATATATATATATATATATATATATATATATATATTAATATTAGTTCTATGATCGTATTTGGTATGTGATCAAATAATAATAATGCAGATTTCAGCTTTTAGCAGAAACACTAAAAATATCGGGGAGACAAATTGTGGTTTATATAATATGTAAAATTTATAAATATAATTTTGAAAATTGTGGTTTCACATCGAGTGTAATATATTATGTATATGTATAGTAATAAACGTACGTTTCTCTTAAGTTGTTAATACTTTTTATGGTTGAAGACACAATGCTTAGAATTTATAATTCAAATTCGAAATAGAAAATATAAGAAAACTAAAAAGGGTGCAAGTAGTACATGTTAAAAAGAGCAAAATTATCCCAAAATATGTTAAAAGCTCTATGTCATTCACCACTTTGAAAATGGTTTGCTTTACTTTGAGAAGTGCTAGTGTCAATTGGTACTAATCAAATGCCAAAAAAAAAAGATAATTTTTGCTTTAGACACATATAGGTATGGAAAACTGTGAAGATTTCAAAAGCAAAAAAAAAAAGTGTTGCTATGCATAGAAGAATAAATATTTATTAAAAGTTTAAAAAATATGATATATGCACAATATATGTTATTATATATTGTTATAAATAAATAAGTAATAAAATAAGGGCATATATAGAGTTTTGAGATTAAATTCATAATCTACGAAGTTAATATCTATTCTTATTGTTGACGTGTTATTAGATTAATACTTCGGTTATCATTATGATATTTTAAAAGTATCTTTTCAATGTTCTGGTGCATTAGGTATTCATAATTAGAACATGTTTTTTTGTGGTTGCTTGAAAGATGACACTCATCAATCAACAGTGAATCTTATATATTTTCTGTTGAATTTACTTAGGAGAAACGAATATTTGTTTTATTATGGTTAAGATAGTTTTCTGAAAATAAATATTTATTTTTTAAAATTTAAAGTATATTTTGTACATCATAAATTTATGGTATTATAAACTACTAGTTTATCGCTTTCTTATGATATCACAAAGTCAATATGAAAAAAAACGTTGAATTGATTTTTTGATCCATAATATTAAGTACATAGTTCGTTGGATTAGGGGGAAAAATTATACTGTGCGATTAAAAACTGACATCTTTCTGCCTCTCCGATTATCAAAGTAACATTTTTCGTTGAAAATGCATGTTGTTGAACTTTGACAGAAGCATTGAGTTTTGTTGTTTTGGGGTAACTTGAAAATTTGCCGTAACATGAGATGTCTGAAAAACATAAAGAAATGTATAGAAGAGGAGTGCAGTACATTAGTGGTATTCAAGGTCAGATCCTGATTCCATGGAAGACCAACTCGTTATCCAAAAGAGAGTGGGTAAATGGGAATACTCATAAAACAACGTCAACACCAACATCTGAGGACCACTCAGCATTGGAAGTTGGACTGTGATCTAGAAACAAGCACCAACCCAACAAAAACGAAAATTAAAAAAGGAACCAAGTTCTTGTTTTTTTCCCCTTTGTTTAGAAATATTCTTGGTTGGCAAAGGTAAATGAAAAGTTGTATATTTTGGTATGAAATTTGAAATAGTGAAAAAAATAATAGTGGTGGGGAAAAAACAAAAGTAGAGATTAGGAGAAAGGGTACGTAAGATGGTTGTGTCAGGGTTATGAAAGTTAAGTTGGGGTAATCTGAAAAATGATGAAAGAAAAGGACAAAAGATATTAGTATTATTGAGTGTGAATGAGTGTGTGCGTTGGGGAATGGGTTGTTTTGGCTTTAAGGAGAAAGGGGCACGACACGATGATGATGACAATAATAATCTGGTTGCTGCTACATCTGTTACTACTGCTATCATGAGTTAATGTTTTGAAAGTGTGGTCAGTGGGGTTGGTTTCTGTGTCGTAAAATAAAACTTGAAATCCAAATACCAACAGTGCAGTGCTGTGCTATGCTAACCTATGCTGTGCTATGCTATGCTATGCTGCAATGTCTGTCCCCACTCACGCTACCACCAACTTCAGCCCCACCATCCCCTGTCTCTCTCTGCACTCTGCTCCTCTTCTTTCCCTTTCAGTTTCGTTCACAATGCACAAATCTGGTGCTTCCCAAAGGATTATCCACCATCAAATATACTTTCACTTCATTTCACTTTTATCTACATTTTCTTTTCAATTTTTTCTCATTTTTCTCATAATCCAAAATATAGCTTTATAAGTTATTGCTCATCTTCATTCCTAAATTATACGTCAACTCTATTAATTTTATTATATTAGTGTAACTCGAATACGAAGAAATTAGAATATAAATAATATAATTAAAATGGTGTATAAATATTTTATTATTAAAGTAAAATTTAAATAAAAAACAAGATTTTATTTTAAAATAATCATTATTTTTTAGAATTTTTTTCTTTTTTCTTTATCTTCCTTTTGAAAATTTGACTTTATCTTTTATGAGACATTTTTGGACTCCAAATTATCTCAGTATATTCTTGTTTATAGTAAGTTTCTTTTTTTCTGATCTATTTTTGAGTTTTTTTTATTTATCTAAATATATATAGTTTGGATGTGGTGTATGTGACTCCAAAATTAGTGTGTATGTTAATTTAGGGTCTAGATTATGTGATTTATCTACATTTATTAGAGTAGTTGTAAAAATCTAACAATGATTAAGTGAGTCAAGTAAGGGTGTTGTTTAGCTTTGATTGTCTTGGGAAGAAAAACCACATTATGGGAATTCATGAATTTTTGTATTCGGTTCTGATAATAAGGAGTCCCACAACTGCCACCAATGACATGTGAGCAGGCCACATTTGATTGCTTCCATAAGAGAGGAAGACAAATATTTCATCACTACGTAACTTGAATACGATCCATACATCAATCAAAAAAATTGAAACATGGCTCAATTTTTTTGTTTGCGGTATATATTGAAAAGAGAAAAACTCAGTTATTATTAGTGTAAACAATATAGTTATTTGATAATTTTGTGAATTTCAACATTAACCTAGGTAAATCTAAACTCAACCTTAAACTGTGGCTAAGGTATGCGAGAGAACAGTAGTAGTTGAAACGAGGAAGGTGGAAAAAATGACAGGAGTGATATGAAGAAAGAAAGAAAAAGAGTGGAATAAACGTGAGATGACGTGAAAAATGAATGGAAAAAGAAGAAAAAGGGGTGATTGAAAAGTTTGAGGATGGAGAGCAGAGTGAAGCAATGTTGTGATGGGAAAGAAAAAGAAAGGATTGAAAATGGAGTAGTTGGTTGGGTCTTATCATGTTTGGGCCACGTTTCCTACGTTCCACGCGCTTTCAACGTCAACATTCTTTAATCCATTCATTTCAAATCCTTTGACTTCTTACTCAACACAACCAATGTCATTTCCTTTTAAACATCCCCACAATTTCCAATTCCATGCCTTAACAAAAACGCTAGACCCACCATGTAAATTGCACTTCCTTATCTTATCTTTTCAAAAATTTTCTCACACTCTCTAATTAATGTTAAACCATGTCACTTGTGTCACAATCATTAGTGGATCTAATTCTTCAGGACCCGTCTTCCAGAAGATGGTAAATATCAACATTTAGGCTAAACAATCTTTTAAATATGTTAATTTGTATTTGTCTGATTACAAATCACATTAATTATAAGATGCCATTGCAATATCTTGATTTCACTGCTGACTCACACTAGCCAACTACAACTGCATCAGCTCATCATTATATATCAAATTAACTGCAATTGGCTTGCGATATGTATATCAAAATCACAATTCAAAAGTTAATCTTCAATATTACCAATACTCTTTAAACTCAGGGAGGTTTTGTCTTAGTAATTTAGTGTCATGTGCCTAAACAAAGTTTGGAAGCTAAATTTTGGTTTGTCTCAAGCCTTACTAAAGTCACGATGCATGTTTTGCTGCTTGCTCAAATTTTATTTGTTTAGCTGAAAATTGTTCTCCATTTTCTTCTAGTGACAGTTGCTTTGCATGACATTCATTTGTGGTAGAATTCCTCATACACTAGCTTGTGCTCTGTAATTAACACTGTAAGTACAGCATGATACCTACAAGAGATAGCTTTCATCTCACCAAGTAACATGGTTCAATATCTATAGAGTGTTCATGTCATATATTTGTGTGATAAACTTGCAATAAGGTCAAATTAACATTACAAGTTTCATCATTGTTGGAGATCGTAATCACCACTCATCCATCATCATCCATCTCTGCCTTTATTTTCTCATTTGAATGCTATTGTTTGACTGTGTGTTAATACATAAGCATTGTGTAATCCAGCTCGCTATACTTTATCTGCATAAGCAACCTTTCGATTTTAATCACGATTCTAATATTGAAGTTAAACATTATTATTATTCTTGGACATTTCACAATAATTAAAAATAAAGATATTTATAGTATATAAGTAAGCATAAAATTCATCTTATTTATAAGATTTTAGATAGAAAGTGATGATATTAATTTTAAACATTACTAGTTGAAAGTGAGTGATGGTGACATGCTATCTGTATCTATAGCATTCAGTGTCGACTCTGATCTGATAAACAAGTTTTTTGGATTGAGTTTTCCTGTGATTCAATGCAACCATGTTCCAAGTAATTTTTCTCCAATTTATCACGTGCTAGTTTTAATCTTTAAAAATAGGATAGGCTAAAAACGTGCATGTGCTATTCAAACTTTTAAAATTGGTGGAAAAATTGTTGCGGACTTTTTCCCATCTCGTGAATTTTGGTGAAAACACTGTGGATGTGGTTGAAAGTTTGAGAACATGTTGTGTTTCAAGCTTTAATTGTAAAATGGTGACTTTTCTGTTTCTTAAAACATAACTCACTTATCCTTAGGTTGTAGTAAGCAACATTTTTTGACAACAAAATGGAATGGAACTTTTAAGTACTAGGTAGCATCTCCCCTCAAAGGACACAACTGCTATTTGAATTATCTACGATTAGTAAACGGTTTACATGAATAAGTTTTTCTTTCTAAGTTTAATTTTTCATTAGGTCGTTTTAGTTATATAATTTTTACTTGTAGTGCTTCTATTTAAAAATTATCCATTTTAATTCTTTTTAATCTTTATGAGTGTCTTCTCTAATACCATTCTGTTACTTTTGTCAAAGTTATATAAAATAAAAAATAATGAGAACTGAAATAGACAATTTTATGCGAAAGGACTAAAAAAGTTTGTTTAACTATAAAATCCAACCAAGTAATTTAAGATTCTTTTCAATAATAAGGAAAAGGGTGTGACCAAAATAAAAATCTAGAATCTTTTTTAATCGACTAACACTGTATTCTTCCCAGTAAAAAAAGAAGCAAAATGTTTTGAGTGCCGTTTACCCTTTTTTTTCTTTCATTAAATGAACAGATTCTTGACCAAGATGATATCCAAGTGGGGGAACATATAGAAATTCCATGATGTAAATGTTGCTACAGGTCTGGATGAAAAGTGGAGAGTGTGAGAAACTCATTCTGCAATCTCTGAAAACTATGGTTGATATTGAAAGTTGATGAAGTTATTAGGTAGAGAAGTGTATGATCCATCACAGTTTTCATTGAATGTAATCTTCATAGTAGTTGTCACTTATGACAGACACAAATCTCTCTAGCCATGGAAGTTGATGTAGATCCTTCATGGGGTCTACATAGGAATCTGTACAGCGAGGAGGAGACTGGTAAGGATTGTGGTCACTGAGACTGAAACCCCCGGCTAGAAACCTCTGAATAAGCGCAAGCTGGGATCGTTCCTGGTCTGAGTATGCATCCACGATCATGGAGAGAGAGTTGAATGTCTCCCATGCCCATTGTTCTGATTCTTGAAGAGAGTGTGCCACTGAGTCTTCTGAGTTATTTTCATCCCAATATGCACACTGGCATGTCTGTTGCCCTTCTCGGTATTCCGCACCACAAGAATAGCAGAACTGGTGACCACACCTGAAATGAAGACAAGAGAGTAGAAAACTATTAGAAAAGCTTAAGCCATAACAGAGCTTGGATAAAGTTGTGATAGTGAGATTCCTATTAAGGCTTTTTCGTTCTCTTTTTGATTCCTCTAGGAACAGAGCTGATGAAATTCAACCAGACTTCTAAAGTTTACATCGATCTATCATATCATCATTAACCTAAACATACAACATATTTTAGATCTAAGAACAAAGTTGGCAACAGAAACATACACACCAATCGACTTGAACAAGAAATAAAGACCAATATATACAGAAAAAGAATCTAATAAAATGAAAGAAAATGGATCAAAATTTAAGAAATATATACTGATAAAATGAAAGAAAATACTAGTACTAATAAAAAAATAATCTTATTAATATCGAACATGGAACTTGGTGTCAAATTAATAATTTTAGTAACAATATGGTATGTTCCATGGGAAATGGAGCAATGAATGATTTGCACATAATTGGAAGTAGGCCATTTTACTGGTCGAGAATTGACCTGGGTAAACAGAGTATATCCTTACAGAAAGACCCAATTGATATATTAGTAGTAGTTTACTTCATTGATTTGCACCAGATTCAAATCAATATCCAACATCTAATTTTTGGTTGGATCATCTACAGTACCACCCTTCAAACATCTTATCCAACTATACCACCTTTTGAATGAAGTGGATGTGAAAAGAAGACCATGGATTAGGTTAATCATTAAAAGCAAACAGAAGTGGACAACTGACAGCCCACTGTTGAATGTGATGAACTACATAATGGAGGAAAGATCTAGAAATATATCCTCCAAAAAAGCCAAGGAGAAGGTCCAATTTGATCCCCTTTTGAGCAGAAAGTCCACTGGTTTTTCCAAGGTTTTCATTCAACAGAGATAGAGGTTCAGTGCAACATGAAGGATTGATGTAATTTAACTGATTTCATTCCATTTTGGATTTTAAAAGACCCTTTATATTATGTTGTTATCTCACTTCCTCTTATTAAACAATAAAAAAGACTATGCTGCCTAGATACTTTAGAATCAATTGGCTTAGGTTCATCCAGCCTACCAGCGTTTGAATTAGGAATCTTCATCATATATGATTCAATTTATAGTCCTCAGCCTGCAAGTCCCTTTTCTTAGAACATACTGTTTAGTAAGCCTTAAAAATAAAACTTACAACTCTAATGCACAGGCCATCAAAAACCCACATGTTATTAGTCTCCAATAAAACTTTTAAAATCAATGTAATCAAATAGAAGATTATCTTGGAACAAATCCTATTACAAATTCAAGCAGATTTAAACTTTGCTTTGAAAAAGCCTTCATTAGTTTTTTGGATTAAAAAACTGTTTCCCAATCCTAAAACCTGACTCACCTCTGCACCAAGGGCTGATCCCTTCCCAATTACAAATTCATGTAGGAATATTTGTTACTTGTGCTGGCCATTTCATATTTTATAATTTTCAAAAAAATATTAAACATGCGAAGAAACAGATAGTAGAAGATTACTTTATATATTTATATAATTTAAAACAAACTGCTCATATCCCTCCCTGCCATATGGCACAACCAATTAGCCACTTATCATCTGCATTTCTATTGTTTCAACAGACTCGTTACATATTATGCAGAGACAATTACGTTTTAGTTTTTTGCTTCACTTGTTTTAAAACTATTCAGATTTTATATATAAACAAAGAAAAAGAAATTTAGCATTCTAAAATATGCTCACAAAATAATACGATTCAAGCATCCATTATCTACTTGTTACCAAGAGAACCAGATCAGTTTGGTTCTGCAGCATCAGATCATGAATTAAACTGAATAGACTATTGAGCAATCTGAAACAAATACTGAGGTGACTAAACTGCACAGACACACATACGGGAATAATATAAATATGTTCAGGCCAAATAATTATATTTAGCGGGATCATATCATCAACCAAACTCTCTCTCCTGAGTCTAAAAATTGTCACTCTTTATTTAGTTTAAAGTTACAATGCATTCAGATTTCAAATTTTCTAACACTCAAACTGAAAATTAATTAAGGCCTAGAGACTACAGACAGTTTCATTTTACCTTTTTAGTGCACAAAACTTCCTCATGCATAATCATAAAAGAGAAATGAGACACCATTAACAAGCAAGGAAGGAAACAGAACTTGCATACAAGACTGTTTTAAATAGTCAGATCCCTCCCTCACTTCTTAACATGCAAATATCTATAATATATTGCTCTACTTTCAATACAATAGTTTGACAGCATACATCTAAGTAGAATTCTGGTTTGCAATAGAAATAATCAACATTTTTGTATCTTACCAGCACGTCATGTGGTAACAGCCTTGAGTAAGTTCAATCATGATACGACATTGCTGACAACGCTTCCACCTCTTATTTTGAGCAAGACGGTGCAAGGTAATGTCAGAAGCATCCCTCTCCTCCTCTGGCAGATTCTGGAATTCTACACAACTCATAGAAGAATGCCAAGGAACCTTACACTCCACACAGATAAACCTCTTACAAACAGGACACTCGATACAAGAATTGTCAGACTGACTAGATGAACTTGCTGTAGCTGATAAGCATTCATGGGAATCAAGGAGAACGGAACAATTTGGAAATGGACAATAAATTCTATCTGAATGGTCAATATTTGCTTGGGAAAGGGCTTTCTCCAGTGATTCAAAGGAGGTGAATGGAAGAAAAGACCTGCCCTCAGTTGCAGAGATGCAATACTTGCACCCTGGTTGAGGGCATCTTATAGGAACTTGAGATGATTGTACTTTACCATCAGCATAGGCCCTCAAGCAATGTGAACAGAATGTGTGCGAACATTTCAGGGTAACCATAATTAGCACTGGCTTGTCATCACAGCAAATAGAACAATTCTTAAGCAATCTCTCACCATTTACGGGGAAAGTGACAAGTCCAATAGCTACTTTGGCCAAATGCAGTGGCTGCTCAAGATCAGTAGAGGGTATAAGCTTTAAAACGAAATCTTCAAAATTATTGGCAAGTTCCAGAATCCTTTCTCTCAATGCCACCGAAAGAGGCATGTCCATTTTTTTCCCAAATGTTATCTGTCAAAATATTCACATTCAAACGGAAGGATAGTTAAAGACAAGTGATCTGGAAGTACCCACCAAAACACATTAAAGAACCATAAGAGGTTAGTGGCACAAGTCAAAGTAATGTCAATCAATGTTTTTCAAACAAATTTAGTATGTAGGCTATTTTAAATATCTAATTGGTAAACTCAATCCTCCAAGTCCACAAAGCACCCCCAATTATACTTAAGAAAAAAGTCTTACAGATGCATGAAAAATATTAAAGTCATATTTTTCAGCTGTAATAGAAAAAGGTAAATTGCAGGTCAAATTGAATCATAGTATTTGCTGTTTAACTGGAATCACAGTGTGCCTGCTAAAACGCATACCTCTAAACTTTCCTATATACAGGCTAAAGAAACAAAAATAAAAAGAACATCCAAACAAACAAAAGATAATAAGAAAGAAACAACAGACATGTCAGGTACAGTATGAAAATAAAAATTAAGAAATGAAAACACCATGTGATGTTTGTGCAAACCCAACAATAGCGCAAGACCTAAAGTAAGCACAACAATAATTCTTATCTCAGTGTCCATCCACAAAAGGAACACGAACACAGAGGCATAGCATGCCTTGAGAATTGAATGAATTTCTGGGAAAATAAACGAGAGGATACTTCAACAGACACACGGCAAATAGGAGTACATATTTCATACAAGTGATTACCAATTTTGGCATCCCATGGTTTCTAGATCTTCATCAATTTATGAAGAGACCATAATCATATCATAAAACAAACAAATGTTAAAATCAAACACTGAAATGCTAACCTGATCATGCAACAACTCGGAATCTGTAAAAGCATAAACCCTGCGGATCTTTTTCCGCTCAGCTTCCAGCAAGCCATCCAAGAGTGCCAAATAGTCAACCACAGACTCCTCCGCACAAAAGTCAAGTTTTTTCTGCACCCTTATAGCAGGAAGCCCTGGTGACCTTTCCATGACAACTCCAATTCCAGAAAACCCAGAACTTGAATTTTCAACCCCAGGCATTGACAATCCCTTGAAGAACATTTTCACCGAAAATTCATCAAGCTCGTCCTTCAACCCTTCCACCTCAGCCTCCTCAGTCTCTTTCCACGCTTCCTCGTCTTCATCTCCACAACAACTGCAAAACTCATCTTCCTCCTCCTCTCTTCCAACATTAGCACCTAAAACACCCTGATCCCCCATTTTCCTAACAAATGGCCCTCGGAACTTCAATTGGCCCTTACAAGAATTAACAACACCCAAGCATGACCCATCAACAAATCGATCTAAAAGATCTTTCTTTTTCACAAATTACAAAATTTCACATCAAAATAAAATAACCCTTTACGGAACACTGTGAGAGCCAAAAAAATCAAATAAAAAATGGAGCGAGAGTAGAGTGGCCATTGACTTTGATCTACGGTAGGTAACTAAACAATGAGAATAAGAGAAGAGAGAGAAAGGAAGAGGGTATCAAGTAAAAGAAATGAAGCTTCGAAATTCCACACTCCTTATCTGGTTAGAATTCGGTGTTATTATTCTTTTGAACAGTGACTCTCAACCAGTGTCTGCAACAGAATAAAAACCCTAATAATCTAAAAGACGACAACTTCATCTGCTTAACAACCCTTCTTACTCGGATTCATTATTATTAATTATTAATTTGGCATCCCCACCCTCAAAATAATAATAATTAATGAGTGTGAGAGAGAAAGCACAGTGCCTTGTTTTCCACTTATTACTAAACAATATATAATTTTAAGTTTGACTTATTTCAGGAAGTTTTATTTATTTTGGATTATTCTATTTGAAATATTTACTATTTTTATTTAATTCTTATAATTCTTTTCCATTCAGGAAGACTGGAATCTCAAATTTTACTCAAAGGATCTAAATCTAGTTCTCTTAAACCACCTATTTTTTATAATTAAAGTTTAAATTTGATTTATTGCTTAAATTTTGAGGCTATTATGTAGTTTAAATTTTTTATAAAAATATATTTATGTCAGAAAACTATTTACATAATTTCAAAATATAATTATAAATATTATATAGTAATAATAAATATGATTTATACTCCATTAAAAATAAATACTAACCTATGTCCTATTCTAAATAGAAATTTTTATACTATAACGTGTAAAAATACATTTTATATAAATTTTCACTGCTCTCATATGATATTAATTGAAAAAAGTTCATTAGTGAACGCCGAACATGAATATTTGTGTTGATATAAATTTTTGGACCTACTCATATAAAAAAATGTTAGTGAGAATTATCAAATCATGTATAAATGTTTATTGATTTAAACAATAAACACTTTAAATTCTATCTTATTATATATTTTCAGTTATTAGATTATTATCTGAAGTGAGATAAATAATTATATTGATTAAATCTCATTTTAATAATCTAAAATAATATTTAAACTGTTAATATAAAAATTTAACTCCTCCCTATAAATAAGTTGATCAACATTATATCTAGATACATGTTTATTATACTTAATTAGTCTACTTTGAACATTAATTTAATCATTAAAGAATTTTTTATAAATATTTTTTTTTATTGAAAATCGATATCTTAAGATAAACCACAACCATCCATTATAACAGAAAGAGATTTGACTTAAAAAAAAATTGTATAGAATAACAAATAGAAATTGAACTCAATATAAAATATCAAAGGTAGAGTCATGTACTGACATCTAAAATTAATACTATGAATATGTTTTGCTTTACTTAATTCACCCCATTTTTAAATTTTATTAGAATTATTGCTGTAAAAAAATTCTAATGAAACGTTATATATAAACATATATAACGTTAATACTTTCGTCTTTTGCAACAAGGTAAAAAGTTAAGAATATTAGTAATTGTAAGAAAATGATTTGAAAAACACTATTATTGAATTCTTACATATAAAAAATTACAAAATCTATAACATTATCTTAAAAGTCTAGAGTAAAACAAATAAGTTACAACTTGAAGTAAGAAAGAAAATAAAATAATAAGATTATTAGAGCATATAATACAAAATACTTACTTTTTTTAACATTGAATCTTTCGGACACTTGATCATACCAATTAAGTTTGAAATAATATTTACAACAACAATATTTTGATCCATTCATTGTGCCTCTCATACTATTCATGTTAGATTTAGGCATGTTTAAATATTTTTAAATATAAATATATTATATAATTTTTTTTTATCGGCATAAATATATTATGTAAACAAATAGTCATGTCATATTATTAAACAGCATACATTTAGTTACATAAAAGAATAACATTATTTTAATAAATTTCAAAAGATATATTACGTTTTTATTTAATTACTTTTATATTATCGTCTATTAACAACAAATCTTCAATATACTTTAAATACATAATGGAAATCAATTCTTTTACTTTTTACATAAAGCTTGTACACCTTTTTACCATTGTTTTTTTTTATTATTATTATTGTTATTAGTGTTTAAAATCTTGAAGGAGTGGAAGATTAGAGGAGTTGATGTCAATGCAACTCAAGATATTGAATTGAATTAAGTACATATTGTTTGTTTGCTTATGTTTGTCAATTAATTCTATGTTAATATATTTATATTAAATTATAATGTGATAAACAAACTCGTGATTATGAGTATAATTATTGTGTAACATAGTGGATGATAAATAATGTTTCTGCCAGAATTTAAAAAAGTTTAAAAAAAGTTGAAATCAAGTGTAAGAATCGATAAAGGTTAAAATCAAGTGACAAGTGCCATAATATGTTTAACTAGTTAATTAATAAATTAATTATTTATCATTTAAAAACTAATATGAAATTGTGATATGTGGGAGTTTTTGCAATTACATAGCTGTTGAACTTTGAAGTAGTAAATTATGTAAGAAACACTTAATTAACATAACTTTAGAACATATCATATTAGATAGTTACCCTGATTAATTATTACATATTACAATAAATTTTACATTTAGTTAGTTCATTAATTTACAATAATTTTGGTTTGGTTCATAAGTTTTTTTTAGTTGTAAATGACATTAAATAAGCTTTGGTTATAAATAATAGATTATGCTTAAGATTGCTTTATATTGCATCTAAATTGAGTAAGATAATTCTTTTATAAATTATTGTCTTACCGCCTTGAAACTTATATTTAACGCAGGTTTAGGATATAGTCACACAAAAAATATATAAAAAATTTACAGGAACAATAATGATTTAAACAATAACCTCGGTAAAAAACATGTCATCACAATGTTCATGTAAGTGGAGTATGGACATAATGAAAATTCACTACATAATCATCGTTTTATAGCTCTAACATAAGTGTTTATACCATTGTTAAAAGTGATTTATAACAACAGGTTGAAAACATATTAATTTTAACTATACATTAATCAACAATAATGAAACAATAGTTGTTAAAACTATATTCTGTAATTGTTCACTCTATAATATCCAAGTTCATACTACTAAACAATCATTTGACATTTCAATGATTTTTACTCTATCACACTTCAATCAACCCATCATTTATTAGAGCTCTCCACAAACCAAAACCATTTGTTGTTAAAACTCTCCACGAATCAAAACCCCTTGTGAATAATCTTTTCAGAGAAACTAACAATCAATCAACTATAATACCAGTTAATAAGTAAACAAAAACATGAAAAACTCACTTTCGAAAACCAACTATTTTTAAAAAGATCAAAGACAAATACTTCACCTATTATTTTATGTTACTAAATATCAGACATAGACATCGTATAATATATGAAAGTAATTGTTTCAACATGATTAGGTGACCAACAAAAAGATTAGGTGGCCAAGAAAAAGAACAAGATGGAGAATGAACAGGTTAAAGCTATCCTCATGGACAACAACAAATTGCGTTTAAAATACCAGATATGAATATTGGTAATTAATTGTGTATATATTTTTCAGTTTTTCAAAATATGTATCTGCCTATGTTTATTCTTGTGAAATTTAAAAATAATATAATAAAATACATTCAAATTTTTATGAATGGCAGGTTATTACTGTAGTCAAAGAAAAATCCAAAAATAATGGCACCCTTTATTTATCTTTTAATACTAGTTTCCCCATAATAACAATCACTTCTAATCTAACCATTTGTATTTGAAGTTTTATGGTGAAGTGTCAGAAGAAAATTTCTGAACCGAAAGGTTAGGTATCACAGATAATTATTATGTGACCTACTTTTAGATCTAAAAGAAAAAATTCACTGCACTACCTACACCAATAGCTTCATTCCTCAACCTAGCTGCAAGTCCCCATCCAACTCTGTTATGGCATCCTTTGTTATTAATTTTTGGCTAGGATCATGAAGATTACACTTCCTATGCCTTTTTACATATATCATTCTACTAACATGAATACTGAAAGTGAAGTATGGCTGTATAAATGCTTGAAAAAAATGAACAATAATGCAAAATATCATTTATTTCTTTTTGGAAAAAAAAATGTATGAATTGAGTCTACAGAACTTGTCAGAATCCAGATTGTAGTAATAAGAGAAAACAAACTCATACTTTTATGGCATGAGTTTGTTTTTCACCAACTTAATTGGCAGAAAATCATTTCTAAAGATGGAGTTTTCCAGTTCTTGCACAAAAGAAATAAAAGAGGGTCCACTTTTTTTTCTTTAATAACTGAAAAGGGCACACTTTGTGTTCTCTTAAATGTACAACAAAAGTAGACACAACCAGAGCATACAGTTATAGACTTCTCCCACACACGTGAACCCTATACACCAACAGTAACACTTCCCAAACTGTAGACACAAAATGTATACAGAAACCAAAACCTACCCTTTAGAAGGGACTTCGTTTTTTAACAACCAAACAGAGCCCCACCTTAGAAATTTGTTTCAAAATAATGGTTTAATTTACACAACGAGAAACTGTACCTCAAGTGTGCATTCCCTACATCAACATCCTTCTTTTTAAGTGTGCCATTCATGCCCACAAGTGAAAATGTTGAGCCAAGAAAAAGGGGCTCTTCATCTACTCTAAAAGTTTGCAGCGGGAATAATTAATTAGACAAGGCACTGTTAACATGATATGTGATTGGTGCCATAGCTGATTGCTTGAAGACTTGATTCTGACATGTTTGTAACCCATCTCATTGGACCATTTGATGTTCCTGGTATGTTGTAAGCATAAGAAGGCCATCTTACATTTTCACCACACAAGTTGGTGGCATTCATTCTGATCATCTTCTGTGTTCTTTCAAGAGCTATAAGACTTGAAAATGTGGAGAAACTGTTTCCCACAAAGGTATCAGCTCTTAAACACACTTCATAGTCGATTGCAGACTGAATTAAATAGGGATACTTCTTATAAATTCCATCAACACCAAGTTTCTTCTTCTCAAAAGGAAGAAACCCTTCTTCCCAACCTTCAAGTATGGAAGAATTGTTGAGGAGTTTATCAGCAACAGCAAGATAAACAACAACTGGAGTCTTCAAACCACTAATGTTCCTAACTCTTTCCACTATCTCTTTCTTGCCACTGCAGATTTGATTCGTGTTCAATCGCCTCTCTAAATTTTTACAGTGAATCATCCAATCAATTTCTATCCTCATGTGGACAGCAACATACGGAAGGGGCTTAAAAGAAGGTCCATCACTGGTGATACTGTTCTGCATTTCCGCTGCTTCAGTGTTGCGTGTTATCTTTCCTCCAACAGCTCTAATCCTAGACACAACTCTGTCTACTTCCTTAGCAATCTCTTCTGTCAAATCCAAGCATTCAAAAATCCTTGCATAGTCCTTCACAGGCCAATGATCATGCCACAAGAAAGGGTTCTTCCCTACAATCCGAATTACCTCGTGATCATCTAAAGAGCCCTTACCATGCTCCTTCAATTGTGACAAATCTCTCTCCACTGTCCACCTCCTGCCACTTCCCTTTTCCATTTCCAGCACTTCTGTTCTATTCGAGACATCTGAATAGCGCCCCAACCGGACAAAACCATTGCAAAGGGCATTAAACTTATCAAATTGGAAAATCTTGTCAAAGGAAATAGGTTGCAAGAGGTCAATTTCTTTGTAAAACAATGAGGCACTAAGGCTTGGCATCAACAATGTTCTGTTCAGCATTCTAGCAGTAAGAGAGGCCCTTGCAAACGCAATCTTCTGGTTGTTTAATCCCCATACAATCTGGGGAACCACCAAAAACTTATCTTGCCGTATTCCAAAGTCAAAATTCAACAATGGAGTGCGGATATAAACAAGGTTGCTCCATTCAATCCCGTCAAAGCCAAGGAAGGATGGAAACAACAGTGCTCTAAGAATCAAAACAGTAACAAGAAAAAACATACATTTGCTAGTTACTGAATTCATTGTGCCGGTCAAAAACTTCGACAACACTTCCATGTATGATAACGATTCACTCAACCATGCAAATCATCACCAATTTTTCACAGCACCACTTACAAAATTGATCAACATCGATGTGGAGAAACCGTGCCAACAAATTCGAAGGTAAAGATCCAATTTTGAAGGACCCCACAATCTGACTCGACTGATGATACAAAGGGAATAACGAGAAAAGCAACAAATTGGCAACAGAGGGTTCCCTCCAACGATGAATATCTACAAAAGAAAAATCACAAGAATCAGCTACAAATTTGTGATGCTATAAATTCGAATTCTGATTATAGTATGGAGCGATACAAATAAGAAATTAGAGGCATGTGGAAAAGAAATAAGAGACATGTGAATGTTGGTGAGAAACCATCACAAGCTATACCTCTTCTCAACTGCCTGTCTCCAGCTCTTTCCAGCCTTTTTGAACACCATTCAATCTATTTAATAAGATAAATATTAATATTAATATTAATGTCACCTTGGACTGCTTTGTATGATGTAGATACGTTTAAAAATATTTAACTTTCACATAAACTTTAATTATTCAAATAAATATTCACAAGCAGTTCAAAAGCTTGATTGATATTCAATCTCCATATTATCTTCTTAAATATATCAACACTGGGCTAATATTAAAGAGCAGGAGACACGCAACCAGAAATCCGAAAAGCAAAGGAGACACGGGACACATCGATAAGAACGTGTCCGGTGAAACCAACGAGGAAGAAAAACAAACAGCATTTAATGAGGAATTTTGTTGGGTGTGTTAAAGCCATAACAGCGTCTGTGTGTTGGTTTTCTCACCTTTGGAAGGAAAGTTTTGAATCAGTGATGAAACGACCGTGTTTTAGGGTTGTAGGGTACACGAGAAAGCATCCCAGAGAATAATAAAGAAATAGGGTGTGATGAGAGATGCAAAAGGAAGCAGCTTGAACCAAATGAGACGTCGTTGTGAATGGAGTGTTGGGAAGAGAGAAGAAAAGACAAGAAAGGTTGGTAAGAAGAAAAGAGACACAGATAGCGAGAAGGAAAAAGACATAAAGAACAAAATATTTAAAAAATGAAAAGTGAAAGAATAAGGTTGAGATTGGGTGTTGCAGTGTTACACAGCCAAAAATATAATTGTTTTATTGATTAAATATTAATTATAAAGGTTGAATAAGGTATTTCTATTGTATGGTCAAAATTATATTTTAGAATTTGAATCCTTATAAACTTTCTAATTAAAATAGGATAATAAAACATAAAATTGGAGATTTTAAATTATAATAGTAGTGTGATATATTATAATTCATAAAAATAAATTATAATCTCATCAAATATTAAACAAATATGACTTTAGACGAGGGTACTTCGTGGAATTTTTTATTGTAAGATTGATCAACGAGAATCTTTCACATTGGGTACCATAACTTATCGCTCAAAAAGGCAAAAGAATATTACTAATTTAATTCGTATTCGTGAAAACATGTGATGTATTAAAAAATATAACTGAGTGCAAGTTGTCTAACACAAAAAGAATATAAAAGTTAAATATACTTTAATATAGAGGATTTTTTTTGTAAACCCCTAAACCAAGCGCAGCAGCCCCTAATTCAATTGGTATGATTGTAATTGGATCATTTAAACATAAAATTTTATCAAAAGTTTTAAGAATTACTAGTTTATTTTACTTGTGTTGTTATTGTTTTTTACTTAATCTTTTAATGTTTGATGATATATATATCTGAAAATATTTATATAAAGCAATAATATTTTATAAAATAATAATATAATCATGTAAACTTTATTTATATATTAAATATATGACAACAATTTAATAAAATAAATAAGAATATTACATTTTTATTAATTTGATATATAATGGTTAAATATGCTTTTTGGTCAATTTTTTTATAAAAATAATCAGGTTTTTATTCCAGTAATTTTTAAAATATTGGTTTTAGTTTCTATTGCACTCGATGTGATTGATGATTTTCAACTTGTATGGGGGGCAAAACTAAATTTAACCTATTACCAAGCATTAAAACAATGGTAATATATTTGCAAGAATTAAAAAAGAAAACAGAGACACCCAAGAAAAATAATGTATTTGTGTAAATGAAAATGAAAATTATTATTGTATTACAAAATAATTGCAGTTTATATCTTTTACAGGATAAGATGAAATTGATAAACATTAACATTCTGACATTTCAATTAAAGCATTAATGATTTTGTTTTAATTTATCCGAAATGAATTATGCTCTTATGTGAATAAAAAAGAATGCATTTACTAAAAAGAGTAAAATTGTTTTAGTAAAACTATTTCAAAGATTATGAGAATAAAGTGCCAAATGATTATGGACTGGCAATAAAATTGTTTGAATTATGTTATAAGTCTAACATAAATTTAAAAGTCCACCTCTTTTCGGACATGGATTATGAAAAAAGATCCTTAAGACGAAATAATCTTAAATTACTCTAATATTATTTGGGTTTTCATGTTAATATTAGACATAGATATTTAATGAGATTAGTACTGATAAAAAAACCTAATGAAAATAGTTATAAACATTGAGACAAAACTTCAAAATACGATTAAACTACCGTACAGACAATTACGATATTATATCCAAGTTTTCTCTATTAAACTGGTATGCCAAAAGTCCGATCGAAAGTTTGATCCGGTCTTTGACTTACCGATTTGTCGAAACATAATATTATTAGCGAAGACAATAAAGTAAAGTCAAAATTCAAAAATAAAAGATTAATGACAAATATTAATTCTTTAATTAATATTATTAATAAATAGAAACAGAGAAGAAAATGTGATGGAACAATCTAAGGTAATGTTACCTTCAAAATCCTTTATAAAATCAACTTATATCTGTTTTTATTTTATTAACTTAATTTATATTTCAATTAAATATATTAATTTAATATTTTATTATTAACAAGTTATCTAATAATAACCTTCTAAGACAATAAAAAATAATATTTAATTTTCCAGTCTATTAATCCATTTTAAAATAAAAATGTTATTTTATTGGTGTTGGATAGATGTTGAATACAAAGATCACCCATTTTAACATATTTGAAAAATGAATAAAGTAAATATTTAATAAATAACTTCTAATATATATACACTTAAAAAATATTTTTTTAATTTTTTTAAATTATTATTATTTTAAAAAATAAACCCACTCTTAAGTTTACGGAATAGTTTGGCTAAAGCTCATTTAATCCACTATCTAAGTAATCTCAACCAAAATATATATATTTCAAAATATTTTAGCGAATTTGACCTAATCAATTTAATGAAAATACTACTCTTGGACATTTAAAAATAATTCGATGAATCCTATGTACATCTATATATATATATATATATATATATATATATATATATATATATATATGTATGTATATGTATGTATATGTATGTATATATACACACACAGACAAACCACTGAGCATGATAACAAAATTACACAGGAAATACACACAAGAAATACACATTGCTCGAACACTTCCATCATAAGAAAAATAAAGGAAAAATGAACTTACAAACATTACAATAATATTTTGTTTGGGCTGGGTTTTATATAACTAGTTGTTTAATTTTGAAGAGATATGGTTGATCTTCTAGAATTCTTTTTGTAAAACGTGCATTGAAAATCATCCAAGTATTATAACTATAATTATCATATTCTTCTCTATTTTGGATATTAGCCATGACAGGGTTTGATTAGATGGTACAAATACGGCTTGCGAATAAAAATAAAAAGTATAAAAGAAAAAAAGATTATTTGAAGACAGAGTTATTAGATTCGCGCACAAACTTCAGTATTTTGAGCGGAATATGCAATACACGCATAAAGAGTATAAGGTTTTGCAGAACCTGTAGGAGAGTGGAGATGAAGTCCTTTAGATAAAGAACATTATGTTTACCAGGTCAGCATGCAGTGAGTAAAATCCCTGTTCAAATGAGGTGGTTCGTGAAAGTGAGGAAGCATCTTTTGTTGAGTTTGAAGATTGCATCCCAATCCTTGCTTCATGGTATAATCGTCCTCTATAAGCAGCAAGGTCAGCATAATACACAGGAGGAACTAAAGATACAGGTTTAGTGCACTTGGCAAAGGTGAAGCACATATGGTATATGAGCTTCTGCAATTCATCAGATGTAAACTTGTGCTCGTCCCATAAAACATGGTAATGAGTAGGCTTGCTTGTACCGAGGTTTCCATAGTAACTACAAAGGTAGAAGTCAAACTCAAAAGGATGTATAACTTTTGTGTCCACAACTGTTCCTGGTAAAATATTGCCACTAGAAGATCCATCCCTCCAGCCCTCTGGGAAAAATCGAGTTTGATGTCGTTTTTGTGCTACAATAAGAGTGATTGTCGGAAAGTAGTTTACTCTTTGAAATACTCTCTTCAAATCAAGCAGTTCTTCGTTAAGAACCATGTCAAACTGGTACTCACTCACCCCATCACGAAAAATAACAATTCTTTCTGGCCTAACTCCATTCATCCTCCTATAGCATGAAACAAGCTCAAGGCAAACATCTCCAAAGCTCAATATTTTCTCACTTCGATTGTATTGTGGGCATACACGTGCTGCATAACGATTTGCAGCAGGCCAGTTAACAGTAGCGACCACAGCAGAAATTGATGGACTCCTGGTGTCTTGATAACCAGGATGGTTGACATCAGCACCTAAAAACATCACATGTTCTTCACCCACAAAGTAAGGGAGCCCATTACTCAGCTCCACGTTACTGCCTCCAAGTTTGGCATTGATCTTGAGAGCCAGATTAGTATAAAATTTGTCCTCTGCTTCATTAGCACCATTAGACAAGCAGCATTGTGTTACTATCCCAAGTTTGGTCTCAGAAATCCATTTCAGGTACTTGTAACCAGGACTTTTTTTAGCCATTACACACAGAAGAAATTGCAGGTGTACTTGGTTATATTTACAAATGTTCTTAATTTTCTCAAGTAATTCAGATAGCAAATTATAACACGCAAGTATCTTCATTGAAGATTCTTCATACCAAATGGGCTCCTGCATGTATACACCCAATTTCTTGTATTTTCCTATAAGCTTTTGAATGAAATCCTTGCCTCTTAATTTGTACTTGGATGGCCCAAAACTAGTGAAATCAATAATGCCCCAATGCTCAACTGGTTTACCTTCCACCATTGACCTTCCAGCAAGATTCCAGTGACATTTCTCCAGATCCACTGTTAATTTAATGATCTTTCCATTTGGATCACCTAACTTTAATTCTGGAGGACCAAGTACACGTGCTACAATAGTTGTCATAGTTGTCTTGACACTCATTCCAAAATTTTGAGTAAAACCACCGCTGCCAAAAGAAAACATTGTAATGAGACATGTCTCCTACATATTAGAAGATGAAGATAGTGGACCAATCATATAATCACGAATATATTAACAACCATTACAAGGTAACGAATACAAAAATGTGCACGTTTGTATTTATATATGCATACTAGAACAATTGCTACACAGTTGAGCATCCTGCTGATAATTTCCTGGTTTGAAATTAACTACTGTCACAATATATAGAAAATTAACTTCATATGCAGTATTTCATCAGGAATCTAATAATATAATTTTCCTAATTTCTTGAGGAGTCTAGCATTAGCAGCATAATTCATGTTATTTAACTACAAGTCTAATAGTCAAATTTTATTATACTTCAAGGAACACTGTCAAAAAATAATCTTCTCTCCTGTCTTTCAAAGAAAGCCAAGCCTCTTCATTTTCCTGGTATTTATAGGTCCAAAGACTAATGCTGTAAAGAGTAAAGTGTAATTGTTTCCTGCTAGCAACTATGGTTTTCCATCCTAGTATTACGTTTCTTGTTTAAACTATCCAAAGAATTCACCAACTTCAACATCTGCAGTTAGTACCACCAGAGCATGTGGACCAAACTTGTTGAGGGGCTTGCACCTAGCAACCTGGTAGATATTTCACACTTGGTCGACAGATGTTTTCACAAAAAGTATGAAGTTTAGGAGATCATTTTCACCTTTTAAAACCCTATGTATGCCTAATCTGCACTAGGACTGAATTGTAGAGTGCATGAAACCTGCAATTTACTCTTTATATAAGTACCATATGACCTAAATCCATCATTGAGACATCACGTGCAAATGTAACTAAGAATCAAGGAATGTAATAATGCAAGTTCCAAAAGGCATACACATAGAGAAGTAATGCAATTGGAATAACATTCCCTTACCTGCAAGGTCCATCACTAGACTGCACCATCTTATGTATTGCACCCTCCCTATCATTTGGGTGAGCTAGTGACATTGTTTTCAATGTATTTGCAGAAATACTATCCAGACGGTCTTTGGGATATCTTTGGCCCTCAACTAGAACACAGAATTCCATTGGTACATAGTTCTTCTTGTCTTTCCCTAAATCTAGACAAGGAATATCTTTGTACATAATTTCCTTGCCATATTTGTCTTTAAAAAAGGTAAGAAGACTAACATCCTTTGGGCGATTCCATTCACCGGTATTGTCAATGGGAAAAGTGACATACCTTGTATTCATAGGTGTTAATCTTGAAATAATGTATTTCCGATTGCATTTACGATGAGTCACATTGACTTTCAATCCAATAAGTGCGCCCTCAACGCATTTCCTAAATTTTTCAAATTCATCCAATTTAAAGTTATTAATACACTCGTGCAAGAAATCCAAGACTGGCATTCCCTTCCGAAAAGCCAAAACTGAGTAGTCTACACATAAGGACAGACCCTGAGATGTAGGCTTTAAACTATGCTGAAATCCCCCAACAGCAATTATCCCATGGTGAAGATCCTTCATCACTACAGGAGGATTTGTGGGATAGTAGCGTCCTCCTACAGAAACAGTTCGTCTAGCAGGATTCTCTTTCACCACCACATCCATCCCTTGTAAAATATCCCTAGGAATGGAGAGATTATGCCCTCTAAGATAGTCCATTAACTTGCAAAGCCTGAGTTTATTAACAAGAGTTAAGGTAACACTATATGAAATGATCTTTTCGTCCTCTCCATCAGTGATCTCCACACTAAAGGTCTCTTCTGGTAACTGTACTGCACTATAAATATTTTTTGCACCGTCATGTGCAGTCATCTCCAAGGGCAATCTCTCAGGATCATCAGAAAACAGTTTCTCTCTGATCATGGATAGATCAGACTTCGATAATCTCTGAGGCTGCCCAAATTTTGAAGAAACCTTAGGCTTGACACCAACACTATAATGCATTATTGTACGCTCTGGATCAAACTTAACAGGGAAATGATTGACACGGAGTCTGCTAGTTAGAATTGCTATCGTGCCACCACTATCAGGTCTTTGAATAGGTGATATTCTATCCTTTTTTTCAAGGGTACAACTTGATGTAGGTTTTGATATTTGAAGTTTTTCCAGCCTGGGAATGACAGAATCTGCAAGGAAAATCAATAGCTAAAAAACAAATCAACACAATAATCACGAATATTGTTAACATAGTTTGTTGTCTTTAGGCCTGCAATTCATAACAAAAAGAATAATATCACTTTTCATCTTAATTTGGGGTTTTCCTAGTTGAAACACTTTTACTAATAATTACAAAAATGATCAACTCAATCTTTGCTTCTTGACTTCAGGAATTTCTAAAGAAAATAGTAAAATAAGATTAAGGTCCTGTTTGGATAAATAAGTCCCTACTGTATAAAAATGAAAATAAGAAGGTAAAATTAATTTAATCTTCTCACAAGCTAAAATCAACTTATGCACTTAGATTTTATACTCATCCAACTTTTCTAAGAGTTAGAGTGTATAAGTTAATTTTAGCTTATAGAAAAAACTCATTTCAGCTTATTTTCTTCTCTTATGAATTACTAACTGAGAATTTATCCAAACTTAACCTTTGCAATTTTCATCAGTTCACTTGCAAATTCTTGAAAATAGGAAACAAAGTGAGAATGCCACGTTTTTGTAATAATTTAAAACAAAACCACTAAATTCTCCATTGAGTAAACTATCATTTTAGTCTCTGAAAGTGTATCCCGAAAGTAAGAAAACTAGCAAATGGGTCCTTGAGATTCAAGTTGCTTCATCTATGTTTCTAAACTTAACACGTTACTATTAGTTTTGGTTAAACATATATTAGAATTATTACTTCGAACAGATTCTTTTTAATTTTGAATTACCATGATCAACAATTTGCAATTTCGAAAAACTTATTAGAATTTGTTAAGTTTGAACTGCTAATAAGAAAGGACTACGCGTATTCAGCGACTTCAACGCCTAATTTCCTTGTTGTCCGCTGTAATAAATTATTATAGAGTCAACACTCACACTTCATGTTTAGACCTGACACGAGAGGAATCTTTCTGTAGTTTCTACAATCCCTATTTGTAGTATTAATACACGAACACAGAGAGCAAGTACCGAGCGGAACAGAGCATTTCTTCGAAGAATGGATATACCTGCAGCCGGAAGAGCTCGCCAAAGGTCGTTAGGGTCACCGCGTCTTTCAACGCCACGGGAACTTGACGCACTAGGTTTGCGAACAGTGTAATTTTGGTTCCATGGAAATGCCGTTGAACCTGTTCTCGATCGTCTCCATTCAGGTTCCCAAACACTCGCACTCGCGGTTGGCTTCGAGCGCCTCCATTGTGGTTGGAGAAGAATTTCCTCTTCGCCGCCACGGTTGGAAGGTTCGGAAGGAGGAGCGGTGGGCCTTGGACGGCGCCATTCAGGTTGCAGAATGAGGTCCGGCTCAGTTCCACTAGGTCGTCGGCATTCTGGCCACAGATTCGGTTCCTCCGGCGGTTGCGGTGGCGGAATTTCTCTTCCGGTGTAACCGCTTGGTTGGGCTTGGGTACCGGCAGCACCGGTTTCCATTAGTGGAAGGGGAGAGGGTTAGAGCAAGGACAATAGGTGCTGGAATTCAAATGGAGGGAGATTGATTATATAGGAATTCACTCCACTCACCAAAATGCTTCATTCATAAACTAAGCATGGTGAGAGGGAATTGTGTTTAGTTTATTATTCAACAATACTATAAAAATAATATATTTAAATTCAAATTTATTATTATTATTATTATTATGTATGAAAAATATAAAAAAATTGCTATAATGGATAATATGGCCACTTGAAGTCTAATCTACAAATCATTGTTTTTGTTGGTGTGATTATCATATATTTATTTGGTATGTTTGGGTTTGCGTGTGCTTCTATTTTTGTCTCTTTGTTGTACTACATTTATTTTTGGGCTGGATACAGACAAATTTAATATAAAAAGTACTACATTTTTTATTCTTTTAGTATTTTTTATAATGTTATTAATTTAATTAATTTTCAAACATGCCTTATTTGAATTAATTAAATAAAAGCTAAATTAATTGATGATGAGTAAATTAGAAATATTCAAAATTTGTTTTGATTCTCACTTGAAAAACTAAATATGAGAAATATATTATGCACTTTTGTCAGGATGATCCTCATCAAATCACCACTAAGTACAATACTTTTTTTTTCAGTTTTTATGATAATTAATTTAAAAAATATATCAAAGATTACTTGTTATTTGATCACAACGCAGACTTTTACATTATAAATACACAGTCATTAAATTCAACTAATATCGCAATAAAAAAATGAGTTTGCATTAAAGTAAAATCAGTATCTAAAATTAATCTAAGACGACAATTTCAAAATATAATTAAAAAATAAAATAATAAAAGTACGTTGAAATAAGCTTCTTCAAATGCAAGTGATACAATACGTTACTATAGTTGTGAAAAAGAGAAGATAAGTAATTTCGTGATTTTCTCACGCAGAAATTATCAGAAAGACGAGAGAAATTGTGAAATAATATAGCAGAATGTACGAGGAAACACATTATAGAAAACCTAAAAAAGATGGCACCCTTTATCTACTTTTGCATTTATTATGTTTCATTCTAAAATATGGAATGAATTTTGATTTTAAAAATAAAAAAAATAGTTTCATAAATTTGAAACACAAAATTATTCCTCCAACACTAAATATGATAAATTAAAATGACTTGTCCAGAACATTTATTATTTTTAAGAAGTAAATTAAAATGATTCAAATAATATTTTTTTCAAATATAAAAAACAAAATACAATTTTATTTATAAATCTGACTTTGAGAAAGCAAAACCAGGTTCACTATAAATTTCTAGGTCCTAAAAAACATATAAAGCCTTGTTTTTAACAATGACTACTAACCAAGTTTTATTGAAAGTGTGAATAAGAAGAAAACTTTATGAACCGAAAAGTTAGGTATCTAAATAATCCGAGGTGACTAACTTTAATACCTCAATAAAATCTCGCCTAAGTCAAATTCTCAAGATTAGAAAAACCACTAACAGATTATTGACTAACAAGTTTTTGCATCAATAAAGTAATCAAACACAAAATCTGATAAAATATGAGTCTCTTCTTTAATAACTAAACCTTGGTAACAGATAATTTCCAAATATGGAATTCTCAAGATCATTTGCAGAAGAAGACAAAAGAGGGTCCACTTTTTCTTCTTTAATAACTAAAATGGGTCCACTCTGTGATCTCTCAAGTGTACAACAAAAATAGACACGACAAGAGGATACAGGTATATAACTCTTCTCTCCCACGTCAACCCAATAAATCAACAGTAACACCAACCAACTATTGACACAAAAATGAATGAAGAAACCAAAACTTACCCTTTCGGAGGGACTTCGTTTTTTAACAACCAAACAGTGTCAGAACTGAGAAATTTGTTTCGAAATAGTGGGCTTAATTTTCACGAGAAACTGTACCTCAAGTGTGTTCACAACATCAAAATCCATCTTTCTAAGTGTGGATATCATGCCCAGAAGTGAAATTGTTGAGCCACAAAAAGGGGGCTCTTCATCTACTCAAAAAGTCTGCAGCAGGAATAATTAATTAAACAAGACACTGTTAACAAGAGATGTGATTGGTGCCATAGCTGATTGCTTGAAGATTTGATTCTGACATGTTTGTAACCCATCTCATTGGACCATTTGATGCTCCTAGTACGTTGTAAGCATAAGAGGGCCATCTTACATTTTCTCCACACAAGTTGGTGGCATTCATTCTGATAATCTTCTGTGTTCTTTCAAGAACTATAAGACTAGAAAATGTGGAGAAACTGTTTCCCACAAAGGTATCAGCTCTTAAACACACTTCATAGTCGATTGCAGACTGAATTAAATAGGGATACTTCTTATAAATTCCATCAACACCAAGTTTCTTCTTCTCAAAAGGAAGAAACCCTTCTTCCCAACCTTCAAGTATGGAAGAATTGTTGAGGAGTTTATCAGCAACAGCAAGATAAACAACAACTGGAGTCTTCAAACCACCAATGTTCCTAACTCTTTCCACTATCTCTTTCTTGCCACTGCAGATTTGATTAGTGTTCAATCGCCTCTCTAAATTTTTACAGTGAATCATCCAATCAATTTCTATCCTCATGTGGACAGCAACATACGGAAGGGGCTTAAAAGAAGGTCCATCACTGGTGATACTGTTCTGCATTTCCGTTGCTTCAGTGTTGCCTGTTATCTCTCCTCCAACAGCTCTAATCCTAGACACAACTCTGTCTGCTTCCTTAGTAATCTCTTCTGTCAAATCCAAGCATTCAAAAATCCTTGCATAGTCCTTCACAGGCCAATGATCATGCCACAAGAAAGGGTTCTTCCCTACAATCCGAATTACCTCGTGATCATCTAAAGAGCCCTTACCATGCTCCTTCAATTGTGACAAATCTCTCTCCACTGTCCACCTCCTGCCACTTCCCTTTTCCATTTCCAGCACTTCTGTTCTATTCGAGACATCTGAATAGCGCCCCAACCGGACAAAACCATGGCAGAGGGTATTAAACTTATCAAATTGGAAAATCTTGTCAAAGGAAATAGGTTGCAAGAGGTCAATTTCTTTGTAAAACAATGAGGCACTAAGGCTTGGCATCAACAATGTTCTGTTCAGCATTCTAGCAGTAAGAGAGGCCCTTGCAAATGCAATCTTCTGGTTGTTTAATCCCCAAACAATCTGGGGAACCACCAAAAACTTATCTTGCCGAATTCCAAAATCGAAATTCAACAATGGAGTGCGGATATATACAAAGTTGCTCCATTCAATCCCGTCAAAGCCAGGGAAGGATGGAAACAACAGTGCTCTAAAAATTAAAACAGTAACTAGCAAAATCATACATTTGCCGGTTACTGAATTCATTGTGCCGGTTGAGAACTTCGACAACACTTCCATGTACGATAATGATTCACTCTACCATGCAAAGCATCACCAGTTTTTCACTTGAACATAAAAACTCAGATTACAGAATCACTTACAAAATTGATCATTACCGATGTGGATAAACCAGGCCAACAAATTCGAAGGTCAGGATCCAATTTTGAAGGACCCCACAATCTGACTCGACTGATGAAAGGAACAACGAGAAAAGCAACAATGAATATCTACGAAAGAAGAAGAAAGAAAAATCACGAGAATCAGCTATGAAATTGTGATGCTAAAAAATGAATTCTGATTATTACTCACGGCGATACGTTCAAAGGATAAAAGGAAGAAATGAGAAAACAGGCACCACAAACAAGAAAGAAGACTCCAAAACAAATGGCACACATGTGAGAAACATCATCATAGCCTATTCCTCTAACGACCCAGAAATTTGAAAAGCAAAAGAAAGACGAGACAATGAACCACCTTGAATAAACCAAATTGGGAGTTGAGAATCGATGGGGGTGTGATGAAAGGTGAAAAAGGAGCGACCTTGAGCGAAAGAAGAGTATTTGAGAAAGATGGGAAAGAAAGAAAGAGTGAAGTGTTGGGAACAGAGAAGAAGGGACAAGAAAAGTTGGTAGAAGGAGAGAGAGAGTACAGAAAAAGAGAAGGAAAAGTGAGGGAATAAGAAGAAGGCGAAGAAGACAAATGAGATACGATGTTGTAGTTGCAGAGGGAATGGCTAGTGTGTAACAGAGCCAAAAACCAAGGCCAAAGTTGCGTATGTTACGGAAACGCTTTAACCACGTTCCCCTTTTTTCTTTTTCCATCTGCGTTTTCTTTTTTGAAACTCGTGTAATTTTAATTTAATTTTCTGTAAATTATCAGATTTTCATTTTATTTTAGAATTAGATAAATCGTACATATCAAATACAATTTAATTTTACTGAAATTGTAAATATTGAATACTATTTTCCAAAATTTCACATAAATTGTATACATCCATACGAGTTCAGTCTTTTTGGAACGAAATTTTTTTATGAAAAAAATCGTATACGTAAAATACAATTTTACTTAAAAAATCATAAATTTTAAATACGATTTTATAGAAGTAAATTTATATAAAAATCGTAAATTACAAATACATATGTATACGATTTCATCATGATATATACATTTTAAAATCGTATTTATAGTTTATGATTTTTATATAAATTTATTTTTATAAAACTGTTTTTGAAATTTATGATTTCTAATTAGATTCGTATTTCACGTATATAATTTCTTTATAAAAAAATGTTTTAAAAAATCTTGAACTTGTATGGGATAGACGATTTCTACGAGAAAAACTGTATATGGCATTTACAATTTTGGTGATATTAAATCGTGTTTGGTAGGTACGGTTAACAAAATTTTAAAATTAAAGAAAAATTATCCACTTAAAAAAAATTAAAGTAAAATTTTACCAATTTAAAGAACAAAAACTCCATCATATAATCAAATGGAAATTTTAATATTCGATATTTATTGTTAAAAGGTAAAGTTTAGATGAAGGTAAGATACTTAATTATTTTAAGTGTTTTTTTTTCATTATAATTAAAATTTAAACTTTTATTATAGGATTGAGCAAGGTATCATCACCATCTTATTGGTTGTTCATGGTATATTATAATTTCTCAATTAGTTGTAATATACATTTTATTGTTATGCTCCCTCAAAACTCTTTTTAAGTATTTTTATCTCCAAAAGTTCAATTTATTATTTTAGTTCTACCACATTACGGTCTATATATATATTTTTTTTTGTAAATTTAAATTTAATTTTATGATGAATGGTCCATTAAGGAGACTGATCTTGTAGTGAAAAAGATTTTTGAAAATAAAATATGGTTAAGAGATCTAAATACACGGCATTAACGTAATATTTTTTGTAGTAATTGTTGTAATTGAGGTTAGTTCTTTTAAAAATAGACTTAAAAAGTATGCATAATACCAAATATAGGTATCTCTTTCATCATTAGTATAAATGTAGACTATATATAATTTACAAGGTGACTTTAGTATTTTAAAAATATTAAGTTAGTGATATAAATAAAATAAGGTAAAAGAAGTGGTGATAGATGATTGGAAATATGAAATATATATATATATATATATATAAGTACAAATGAAAACAGATAATTTGAAATTATTGATTGCAGAAATAGTAAATAATATGAGATGTAATTTAACTAACTAATTAGATGTTAATTATCATTTTCTTTTTATAGAGATCGATTTT
This sequence comes from Phaseolus lunatus, assembly GCA_013389735.1. Classification (NCBI taxonomy): domain Eukaryota; kingdom Viridiplantae; phylum Streptophyta; class Magnoliopsida; order Fabales; family Fabaceae; genus Phaseolus; species Phaseolus lunatus. Next base: position 29,140,038 of record CM023862.1, on the reverse strand, counting down.
AAAGGTTGATAATCTTTTAATAGGTTTGAAAATGATAAAATAATTTAAAATATTTAGATTCCTAAATATGATGCGTTTGAAATTCATAATTATGTTACAATTTTATTATTAAAAAAATATATTAGTGAAATTAAAAGATAAAAAAAAAATTATCTTTAATCTCGATTCTTACACGACATTATATTCAATATGTATAATTAAATTACAAATAAAGAAAATTACAAGAAATGGATTGGATGTGATCAAGTATTTGACTTTTATAAATTGTATAATAACATTTGCAAAATAAAATTTAAAGGGATGAGAATTTACTTTTGTTATCTTTTTGTCTTTGAGATATTTACAATACATTTTTTTAAAGAGTAATATACAATTTTAATACACTTTTTTGTCAATCCTATTGTACAACATTATTTCTAAATTTTATATTTACTTTTCCTTCAATAGAAGAAGGTGTTAAAAAATATCTCATATTTAATGATATGTTATTTACACTTCAATATAAAAATATTTATCTAAAACAAAAGTTGCTTCTATGTAAAAAAACAATGTTTTATTTTTATGCTTTGGTGTTTTATTTAAAACCTAAAGTCTTAAATTTATTTGTCTTGGAAGAGTTTTGTAAGAGTTTTATAAGACGTAACTTAGATTTATGATCCTCAAATATGATTTCTAAAGTGAAGACCTTTAAACTTATTATGAAAAAAATAAATGTGAAATCTTGTAATGATATTTTGTAATTTATGATAATTTAATTCAATTTTAATTAAAAAAATTAGTAGTTAAAATCTGGGTAACTAATTAAATATTAATTTAGAAAATAATTTATAAATTTTATTAATAATAAAAATTATTTTAAATATTAAATATATTATTAATTTTAAAATAATATATTATTTAATCAATATATTAACTAAATATTTATTTGTCTAATTTTATTTAATAATTTTCTTATAATAAAAAAATTAAATTAAATTAAATAAATATGAATTTTATGTAAGAGAGAACCATTTACAATAACAACATACTAACAAACTAATAAAAAAAATAATAACTAATTATATATAATTAACTCTTGTACAAATTTCATAAAATATTTATGATAAATTCGTTAGTGACTTAATAATTGATTTTAATTTTATTCACAAATATATCAATACTATCAAAAGTTAAAAAATGTTTATAATAATAAATATTTTATCATTTTCCATTATAAAACAGGGGAAATTATTGTTTTTGGTTTAACCATATTGACTTAGTTTTACATCGGTTGTTTATTTTCTTTTTGTTTCTGAAAAAATATAATTTTTGTTACAGTTTTTAAATGGAAAACTTCGTCGTTTAAGTACAATTCCTGGATATTTGTCATCTTTAGATATATGTGATTGTAATTTTATCACTTTGTTGCAGTGGTGAATGTCACGCACTAAGCTTTTCTCTATGACCTAGTTTCTTTCGTTATGTTGTATTTTTCTAAAAGGTTAATTAAGGGAAGTGTATTTTATAGTTTTTAATATTTTAAAATAAATATTTTACTTTATTTAATGTTCATGCTAAAATTTTTATATTGTTTCTTTTAAATTGATAATTTTTTTTATTATATTACCTTAAAAAATATTTAATCTTGTAAAAGTAGATTAATCATTACATTTGAAGTATTATTTATTCTGAAGTTCAGTGTTCCGATTTCATTTTCAAAAGACGTTTTGGTGAAATTAAAAAAGAAATAAATATATAAATTATCATTAATTTCGACTCGTGAGAGATGTGAGACTATATTAAATATATCAGAATACTCTTTAAAGTTCATTTATACAATATTTTTTTATTTATATCAATATTTTTCTTTCACTTTTTTTAAACATTTTCTTATTTGTTTATAAGTGAACCAGAGGACCAGACCTATTAAGCGTTTCATTTATCTTAAATTTATAATTTTAGACATTTTATATATGAATATTTCGTCATATTTCTTTCTAATTTTCTCTTATTCATTTCTAACTCTTCTTCTAGGGCTTTTAAATACACTGTTATTCAAACTTTTTTTTTTTAAATGGATATCAAGTTTTTATATGGTTCAACTTTATATTGGGCCAACATATTATCTTGGTCCACTTTAAAACATAAAAAATATATTTTTAAAATTTTGTCATATCAATAAAATTACCTTTAATTTTAAATATAATAATTTTATATATAAATAAATATGCATTATAATGCTGATAATTTTTATTTTTTTTTATGTTTTTAATATAATTATTGTTTTTATAAAGTGAATTTATTCATAAGTATACTAGTAGATCCAACTTAAATCCATTCAGGCTAAAAGATAAATGGGTCAGACTAAAAATACTTTATTTCAATTTATATTACAATTTTTTTTTTTTTATATAACCTTAGTTATTTTGCAAAACTTCTTTATTCCGAGCAATTAATTGGACATATCTAAAGAAGAGAAAAAGAAAAAAAGAAAAAGCAAAAATGGTTCTTGGTGGTAAGAGAGGACACAGAGTCTGTTAAATATGGAAAGGAAAAAAAATATGAGCTTAAGTGAAGTTTTAAGGCAATGATTTGTTTCATTAGGCATGTTAAAAGTGGAGGATTAATTTGTAGCGATTTTAAAAAAAATGAATGGAATGTGAGTTGGTTTTGTTTAACTAAATATAGTAAAAAAATTATTGAATATATGTGATTATTAATGAAAGTACGTGGCTTGTTTTTAATAAATTATCTTTAGGTATATCTTTTAAAATATAAATATTTTTATTAAAAGAATTAGTTGAGAAAATACAAATAAATTATTTTTAATGATAATTGTAAAAAATTCAAATATTGAATGTAAAAATAAATAAGTAATTTATTAAACAATTCCCACAAGTCCACTTCGTAAATCATTTCCTTAAATCTCCACAGATTCATAAATAGTAAATTATTTTACCCAAAAGAAAGTATAAATGTTGTGGTGATAAATAAAAATTATGAAAGTGGTCCACCCTAGAATTAGTCTCTTTAATCTGCTATTGTTTAAAATTAGTGTAGGTTTCATTTGAGAATGAAATATTCATAATTTTGTGATCCACGTATTTTACCTTGATAAGTGATAACATGTTAAAAATAGAGTAACTGAGGGTGTGCTTTTAATATATACAAGACACGTGTAAAACATCATAATACAACGTTATTATTGTTTGCTTAAATAAATCAACTATAAACTTTAAAATAATAACCTTTTAACTAAATATTAGAAAATAATTTCCACCGCATATTCTATTTTTACTCTTATTCTTTTTATTGATAAAAAAATTATATAAATCAAAATAAATACAATAAACCTATCCTTATATACAAATATATAAGATTAATTTTTTTTTATCAGTAATAAACAATAAATTAAATATGAATCATTTTAGGAGTGATCTAACTTTATACAAATCCTGTCAATCCTTACAATACCAACTCTAGTACAAACCGACTAAATTATATCATTTGACCAATCTCATACAAAATTAATAATATTACATTCTAATAAGATATTTTTTATAAAAATTCATCAAACTCCATATAACCTTAAATTCTAAATCCCAAATAACTCTAAACATACTTCTTTCATGAAGCCTAATTAAAAATTGGATATCAGAAAAAATCAGTATACCTAAAAACAACACAAAAGTGTTAAACCAATAATTTTTTCTAGAGAATAATGATTTTTTATAAAAAAAATATAAAGTAAGGGGACCATGAATCCACTTATTCTTTGGCTTTGATTAAGGTGGTTCCCTCTCTCGGTGGGAAGCAAGTCCTAAAGAGGTTCATTAATTCCCTAACACTTGTTCTCAAATTCTCTTATATGACGAGTTTTTCAATAATTATCTTGCTAGTCACGGAAACTTTTTAAGCTCATAAACAAATTCATTCATATTAACCTTCGACCATTTCAACAACAGGCAATGGTTTTTAATGATTCAAACGGCTACATTATGCGATTCCAAAAGGAATCTTACACGAGTTTAAACTTAGCAATTCAGAATTCTTTTTTCAAGATTTGTCTTAACCATATGCAATTTGTGGTCCCTCCTTTATATTCTCTTAGATAGCATGTTCTTGAGGTGATCTTGAAGTGTGGTTCATATATACTCCAAGGTTTCACATAACATTATTATTCCAACATTGCATACAAAAAAGTGCAATAAAGAGTGCACGTGATGACGTGAACGGTGGAAGGAGGGAAGAAAGGGGACCATAGATATTGTTGATGCACTCCCTCTAATGGTGTGGCTTGGATTGCTATCTTCTTTTGCAGTGATGCTGTTTTTACGTAGGAATGGGTTTCTCCCATATGCATTAGAGGACAATGCAAGAAACGTTTTGGGGCCCTAGCCATTATCATAATGGCTGCCAACTTATAGCAAAATCAACACAAGTCACATATATGTAACATTTATTTATGCAATGTCTTCTCTCCAATCAACGCACTTGCCTAAATGCATTGGGGTCCCCCAATTCGATCATGCATGAGGCCTCAAGAAAAGGATATCTCTTACCAACCTACATGTCAAGGATGTTACTTCTTAAAGATCTTATAATAAATAATATAACATTATTTCATAATAATATATAAGTGAGTACAAACCTCATTTTATTATTCGATTTTGTAAAGTTGCATTAAACTTAAAATTCACTTATTTCTACTACTACATAACCAACAATGACATGTTCTATTAGTTATCATAATGGGTAAACTTAAAATGATTTTATCTTAAAGAACTTGTGTAATAAAAAAATTAATTTTATAAAATTGATTTAATTTCAAAGTTTTTTTTTATTATGTTATCATTAAATTCTTTCTTTATTTTTATGTTCAAGATAAGATAATTCAAATTAAATATATTTTATTTGAAAGTAATTATGTTATTTATTTATTTTAAGTGATAAAAGATTTCCAATATTATTTTTGTTTCAATAATCAAACTTATATTACATAAAAACATTCTCAACGTAAATAATTAATTATATCTTTGGATGGTGAGTAGAAGTTTAGTTTAGGTTAGTTATTAATTGTGAATGGAAAGAGTTTGAAATTTTGTTAGGAGAAGGGGAAGATAAGACTAAGTTGATTGTGAGTCTTTTGTAATGAAGTAATATTTGTCATCCTTGTGGGGGCATCATAATTAAATAATGATGGATGACAAATGTACAAGTGCACACCATGTTAGTTGTTTCCACTCAATCTATCAATATATCACTCAAGTGAAAGAGAATAATTATTTGATCTATATAACTTTGGTTGAAAGTTAGATGTAGATGTTCCAAACCAGCAAGTTATTTCAAATGCTTCTATTGAAGATGGTTTTTTTCAATGATAATTGAAATTTCATTTCCACCAAGTGCATTATCAATAATTACATGTAGGTTTTGTTACAATTTCAAATGGTCATGTCATGTTAGAAGGCCAATTTTTCAGGTTGGAGCTTACGAAAAAATTAAAGAACTGTTCCCTCCAAATTGGGTTCTTATAATGAATGATCCAATTATGTGTCAAATTATTTGATGCAGTTTGTCTGCTATTCTTGACAAGAAATGAAGATTTTTTTTTTTTATTCAACAGATTCTGTTTATAAGAAGAGATGGATGCTCAGCATGTTGCAGTCTGGAACAAACAGTTGCACATGAAGAACTGAGTAAGAGATAACTTGTTATCCATGTGTAAACAAATAAAATAAAAATTGAAGTTCAATCTTTTGTCTTCTATTTCCTCTGTTAACCACGTGAGGGGTGAATACAGGACAATGTGCCATTAGTACAAATTTTGTTATCTATGCCAAGTTGCATGTTCTAACACTTTTTCTTTTAAAGAACATCTTAACTAGAAATAAAACTAAATTATAATATATAATTTTATAAATCAATTTTATAAGGTTAGATAAAAATTGTCATTAACAAAATTTTCTGCATACACGTAATAAGAAATAAAATCTCAGACAACATGCATTATTCATGTTTGGATAAACTTGTCCAGAAATCCTTCTGAAGAGATTTTAACTTATGTTAGAGATCTAAAGTCACTTTTAGACACACTCTTGTGTTCCCTTATTTTTCAGTAGTACATTTGGCTAGACAAGCTTTTAAGAAAGTGAAATCATAAGTTATCTTGAATAAAGCAGATATTACGTTTCCTTTAATACAAATATTCCCTTTCAAGCTAATCAACTATACAAGACAAGGATGAGTACAATCTCACTTATATTATCAAAAAGAAAGAACATTGGAAGATTCAACAAAATGAAGCTTCTTGCTAATCATTGTCTCAATTGCAAGCTTCTTTTTGAGAAGATTGCGATGAGCTCGTTGGCCGTCCAAGTCACCAGGGAGAGATTTCTGAGATGTGTGAGTGAGTCTTTGTCCAAAGATGGTATGGCGGAGACACATCCTGATAGCAAGGACAAATGAAAATGAAGAATATTCACAAAAGAACATTAAACTTTATAATAAGAACCTGTTAAGCAGCTATATTTTTATGAACAGTATAAAAAGTGTTTTACACCAGTACCATGTAATTGAAAAATTATCGATTTATGTACATTTAGTTTCATGGAAGACACCATGATGAAAAACATGAAGTGTGTGAGAAAAGGGAGATTACTAGTTCTTTCAGGATCTAAGTTAGAGTTTGGTATAGCTTAGGAGATGGTAAAAGTTTTCATACATACCTGAATATTTGACAAGATATAGCAATGAATATGATGCTAGCACTCTTTCCTCAACATCTTTATCATAATTCAAGGATTGTAGTAATTGTTCTCTTAAGATTGAGAAAGCCATTGGTGGCAACATTGTATCTTCAATTAAATTGAGGTAGCTGCTCATCCATGAAATGGTTATCAGGCTTGCTCGTGATAAACAAGGGATTCCATTGGCTATGGTATCTGCAAGTGCTGACAATAAATTCTTATTTCCATTTTTGAACAAGACACTGGCTTTTCTTTTTTGCCAACTTTCTGCTTCCTCCTCCTCCACATTCTAACAAGTGACAACCAATCAACAATTTTGATGTGCTAAAGATAGAAACAGTGAGTAGTAGAAGCAAGCTCTCATATATGGAGCAAAGACAGACAATATCAATATTGTGCATTGCATGATTGTAGTTTTTACTTGTGTAAAGATTTTTATGCTGTTAATCAATTAGAAATCATAGTAGATAAGACTTTAAAGTAATTACTTAATCAAGATCCTACCATATATATACACTGCTAGTGCATCCTAATTAAACTACAGTCTTTTAACCAAAGCTTACCTGGTGAATTGAATCATAAACAACATTTTCCTTGCCCGGATATGAAGCTTCAAAGCAAATTTCTCTGAAACCTGCTTTTTGTAAAAGAGATTTTTCCATTAATGATTCCCCTGAATGAGAAAAGTGACCTCCTAACAGGTATAGAGCTCGGGCTGATTGCTGTTGTACTCTATCATTACATGCTTGACAATTCAAAGCTGCTACAAGTGCCTGGATTGCTTCTGATCTATATAAGCTTCCCTGGAAAGGATCTTCCTGCAACACAACTGCTATTGCATTTGTGAACTCTTCAAGACAGGTAAATCAATTTAATATAGAATCATAGAGAAGCTATAAGTTACCTTCTAGAAAATAATGAAATTCACAGAACTTAGACCATTGTTCATAACCAATATTTCCATAAAGTAAGTTGAATGAAAAAGAATTACCATAAGATCAAGCAGCAATAATATTACTGCAACTATAGGGCGTTCTTCAGGTGGAGCCTTCTCAAGGTAAATGAAGAAAACGTGCATTACGTTTATGCCACCCCATCCATCTTTTAGTCCTTTTAAGAAATTTAAAGTCTTCGTTCTTCTGGTATGAAATTTAAGTCCTTTCAACATTTTCAGATAGAAGAAAAAAGGGAAACCAAGAAAAAGAAAATCTAGAAAGGTAAGTGACAAGCGCATACCTATCAAGGTAGAGCAACTCGGCTAGCACAGACAAGGCATAGCCACTGGAATTTTGTTTACTCCCAACAACAATGAGTTCAAGTAATGAAGTCTTGTTTATGTTGTCAGCTAAGAAACTTCTACAGCTTCCTTCGGCTCGAATGCAACATGAAATTATCATAGCAGCATTGTTTCTCTCGTGGACCTCTCCTTCGATCCTTGTCATTAGAAGGGTCAATCCCCCAAGTGAAAGAACTTGCCTGGCATTTTCTAAGTTCTTGTCTTCATCAAAACCAGTAAGAAGTTGGTCCAAAACATAAAATGCTGCCACTTGAGGACTGCATTGTACTGTGAAGAGGGTCTGCAATTTGTCTCCAAATTCCAGCACTCGAAGTATTAATGGCACCCATTCTGAAGATAGCATCTGCTTTGCCTTTGGTTGTGACAGATAAAGCAGAATTGCAGCCTTTAGAAACAGACTAGTGCTTCTTAGAAGCCTCACAAATATTTCTAGTTGAGGATCAGAGTTCAGTATAATTTGTTTAATTGCACCATTCCTTCCTATTAATTCTGCTAAAATTGATATGATCAATTCAAGAATCTCATCATTTGTTGAGGAAAATAACACCTCAAGCATAGCTTCAACTACACTAGGCCGTGTCAGTGCTTCTTCAATTAGAGGATCACCAGGAGAGTTCAACCAGGCTTTGGTAATCACACGAATAGCGAATTCACAGTCACTTAGGATATCTGATGAACCTATAGTTGTAATAGCTCCAACAAAGTCTCTTGAAAAAACAGTTGAAGCATTCTTGGGTCTACGGTTGCTGTTGTCGAAGCTTTCCTTTGGTATGAACCTGCATGAAAGACACTGAAAGTAGTCCAATCTCTGCGACACCGGCCATAATTGAGCTTGATTCTTGCCAAGTTGACTTGATCTTCCAACAAATACCCTATCGCCTTTCTGTAAAAAGTAAGGAGATTACATCAGAAGTGAAATTATATAATTTGAATCAGACGGTTTCCATGTATGAATTGAAAGCACGGAAGATAACCTGAATTGAACTGCTTTGTAATTCATCTTCATACAACTTTTCATCAATCTCTTGGCCTGTAGTAATTCTCAACACTCCATTTCGGTCACCAAGACCAGAAGGTTGCTGCTCTAGTTTGGAGCCGAACACTGTCTTGTATCTGTTGAAGAAAACCATAAACATAAAATCACATTCATAACTACAAATTGCACATATTCTTTTCTGACAGAAAGATGGTTATGGTGGTGAATGTAAGATGTTCATATCACTTACAAGTTTTGGTTGACAGAGGAATTTGAAACAAAAGAATCTGAAGATCTTCTTGATAATCTGTAACTTGGCCTTGATGGCAAAGAGACATTAGGAACAGGTGGCTCACTGGCCCCAACTTTAAGCCATTGCTTGTAATACTGAGCAAACAGAATAGTCCCACTATCAATCTTTTCATTGTAAACTTTGTTGTGCACCTTCATTTTCTGTTCCTTCTCACCATGAGCTTCATTTGAAAAGAACTCAAGCCCAGTGTTGTACCAAATTTTGACATGGAGAAGATGGGGAAGAAACAAATGCTCCCAAAGGTCAGGAAGCAAGTAGGTTCGAGCAAAACTTGGAGAATCACAAAACACTTGCAGTAAATGCTTGGAGGAAACTCTATCATTTTTGTGCAGCTTGTAAGCTATTGCCAGGTATAGTTGAGCACAAGCTGAGAGATGTGAATTTGACACACCACAAGTTGAAGCGTCCCTGGAAGTTTTAGAATTCGAAGTAGCAACAACGGTTAAAAGCTCAATGGAATTCCTTAACCTTTTGATTATCTTCATCTGTTCCATTGTTCCTTGACTTTCTACTAATCTGTCAACTTTCTTCATACCCAATTCCATGTCCACAATAACCTTATCACCTGAATCCTTTCTTCTTCTTTTGTCCAAGACAGAACTACACTTCTCTCGGATTGTTTTCCTGAAAAGATCATCTTTCACATATCTTCCTATGTAACCACTGAGGACAGCAATCACTGCTCCAATGGCAACTTCATCCATCAAGGGTCCTACCCTTGTTGAATCTTCTGACACCTGTGACTTAAAATTTGATCTTTCCGAGGCAGAACCAACCCTTTTGTGTTGAGAAGAAGACACACTTTTGGCTGAATCCTTCTCTACCTTATGCTTAGGTGAACGAAGGCCTTTTGGATCATGACAGATGTATGCAGGAAGTGGTTTTTTCTCATGTTGTGCAAGTTTGTGTTTAGGCCTCTTTGTGGTTGGACATTGGGCAGAATATTCTCCAAAGGGAGCCATACGCTGGTGAATGAGAAATGAGTTGAAAGAGAAGTATGAAGCAAGAAGAGCTTCAATGACATTCTTGGAACTCGAACGAAACAAATATAAGAAATAAAACAGTGACAGCTAGAGCAGAAAAGAGGCACAGCAATGAAGACAAAGAAAGGGTTGGATTTGGTGAATGGTGAATCTTTTAGGCTTTGCTTGGATTTGATGATGGACATGAGAGAGGGGGGAAAAGATGAATTTCAGAGGTAAGAAGTAAGAAAATGAGATGAAGTCAAGAAAGTTTATGAAACTTGATATCATAATTGAAATTGATAAAGTAAATAATTGATGAAATTGTTAGATCACAATTTTGTTTTCATAATTAAAATTAATTTAAAATAAATTATTATTAGATCAATCAAAATTGGTGTAAGTCATAAATAACTATGATTGAAAAAAATATTTTATTGGAGTTCTTTTAACCCTTTTAAAATAAAATTATTATTCTTTATATTATTATTATTATTTTATAAATTTGATTTGTTATTATTATTTTCATTACTTTTATTTTATTATTTTATTATTTTATTTTTATAATTATTATTTATGATTTTATTATTATCTTAAAATAATATATTTAAAAATAATTAAATAATAAATTTTAATTATATTAATATTAATATTATTTTTTATTATTTTAGTATTAATATTACTAAATATTTTTATTATATCAATTTATTTAATTATTATTTATTTCTAAAATTATTTATTTTTATTTTATTTTATTTTATTATATCATACTATATTATATAACCAATTCTATTATAATATGATCGATTATATGTTTTGCACGATAAAAATCTAGTGCCTTCCTCATCAATACTAACTATTTTTGTCCAATTCATTTTTTCCTTCAATTAATTATGCATTGTTGCCCCTCCTTCCAACTCCTCCAACTGAGCCTTAAGCTTTTGTCACTAGTGAAGAAATTGTCACAACAAAAATAAACTATGATGGAAAAGTTCTCATGGAAACATGTGTAAATCGTTTACACAAAAATTTTGTAGATAGAACAATCGGATGATGATGTTTTCTCTTTTATTGTAGCTTAATCTATTCTAAGTATATTTGATTACATTATAATATAATCGATTATACGCTAATGTATAATTAATTATAAGTTATATATAATCAATTATCATTTCTTTTCTATCCCGCGCTAGTTGTAAGCAACTCACTTGATCTCACCATCACCTTGCATCACCATGGATATACCACAAATTCATCAAGAACCCAATATAGATGTTATCAAACCATGCAAATTAAGCAAGCTAAAAATAACATACACACATAATTGATTACATAGTGCCATAATCGATCATAGTTGATACTATAGCACCACATAATTGATTATGACCTACATAATAGATTATGACATTTCAAAAATCAAATTTTCTTTACCTCTTCACATGTATCCTACTTTGACAATCTTAATGAACCACCACCTGGACAAACACCGCAACCAACCAAAGATGTCAACACAATATTAGAATCTTTGTGTTTTTCATGCATGCGAATCTCTGCACCATAAACAATGGTCATACATATTTTCATGGTCATACACATTTACAAACAAGATAACATTTTTGTATTTCTCTCAAATCCACGTGGCTTTATCTTTCTAATGTGAGTAAGAATGTAAAAACGATCCATCTCCTCAAATTTATATTCTCATCTCTTCACAAATGAATATACCCAAATAAAAGAGAATCTCTCAAATTGGTCTGAATAAATAATAATTAATCAGATACAAACACATAGTTAGAATATAGTTATAAAAGATAATATACGTTCATTCATATATATATATATATATATATATATATATATATATATATACAATCATTTAACATCTAAAAGTATTATTATTTTATTATAATATTATTTTACTCTATAAAATTGTTGTAGGATAGATGTATATGTTAAGAGTGGTTCCAAAAAAAGAAATTTTTCATTTTTAAATTACAATGTTCTAATCTGTAAAAAGCAAACGTCTTTGGACCACCTTACTTACTCGTGAGTGAAACTGTCACCACCTTCCTAAACAAGAGTCACTTGCAATTGCAAATTGCAATTGCTTTGTTTGTTTAATTAGACCATGTGCATGGTAAGTACATCTGTGACATTGAACAATAGCAATTAAAAAGTATTTCATGACTGTCAAAAATACTATTTTAATTATCAGTTATTGTTTTTTTCATTAACAACACAGTACCCTTTATTTAACTTTGTACTGTTTTATGTTCCTGTTATGAGTGATGTCTGTGGCATGTGTCCTTCTGCTGGTTTTTCCCGCAGATAGTGGCTTTAGTTACTGGTCTCTGATGCTGTTTTCTTTGACCTCACTATTGGATTTTGTTTTTCTATACACTCACTTGCTAATTCTATAACTTATGTATAGCATGCAGAAAAGTACTTTTGTGTCGATAAGCGATTTTAACAAAAAAGAAAATATTGATTTTGGTACTACAAAAAATTACTAATTTAAAACTATTATTTAATACCTCTCACTAAACTTTTTATAGTTGATTCTCTAATCAGTTATTACTTTATATTCTGCTAGGAAGTATGGGTGGTGATGGTTCTCGTGGTCCTTCATGCAGATAGTGGCTTTAGTTAATGCTCACTTCTGATACTTCCTATTTTGGCTTCTCTTTTGTTTGTGTTTTTTTTCTTAATCCCGTTTAAAAGTGTTCTAAAAGTATTGATTTAATAATAAATATATTTTTATTTGAAATGATAGTGCAATTGATTAAGAATTTGAGTGGGATTACTTTGGTATAACACTTTTCAACAAAAAAATTCCTCTTTTTATTACTTTATCAGTCTCACAATGTACATTAGTCAGCATATTTTTCTTACAATAAACAACAATTAAAATAATTGCAAAAATTTCTTGAGAATTTTGGACACATCTCATCAAATTCAGGTAACATCTTAAGAAATCAAGGAATCTTCTTTAAAATAAGTTAACACTAATATATGATAAATTCAGTCCATTACAATAGATGGTCCATGACAAAATACTATAAATAAATCCAGATAATTAAAATACACTTTTAATCCATTCTTAATATACATTTTTTATACTGAATACTTGCTTGATCAGTCCATTACAACAAATGATCCATAACAAAATACTATAAATAAATTCAGAGGATTAAAATACGTTTTTAATTCGTTCTTAATATACACTCTTTATACTGAATACTTACTTGATTGTCCGAGTACTTTTTGCATATCAACTCCGACCAAGTATCAACAAAGTAAGGAAGGAGACTTAAAGTGAGAAAAAAGAAAGTTACGACGTTAACAATTATACTATCAATTATAAATACTATTTAGACTCATTTTATCTAGAGCAGATAATATACTTGATTTATATTAAAAATTAAAATATACTATATATATCTAACATATTTGAACAATAAATTAAATTTATAATCTTTACTATAATAATAATAATAATAATAAAGTACTAGTATATAAAATAAAGTTTTTAATAACAACGAATGACTGCGTGCTAGATTCGTTAATTTTTTTTTTACTATCATATCTATTTTCCAGTTCATTGGTTGACAAACAAACTAATTAATCTTATTTGCAATACTATAATTACTTTTAGTCAAAAGAATTTTTATATATGACAAGAATCCAACATAAAATTCTGTATTAAATAGATTATCTTAATAACGTGTGACTAAAAATGTTTGATTCCTATATTGATTCCAATAGATTTGATTAACTTTAAATCAATAAAATTTAGTAAAAATGTTTTTATAAATTGGATTTATGATCATATAAATAAAACAAACTGTTAGAAAAACCACTTTATTAGTTATTACGTTTTAAAAGTTCAATGATGATTACACTTTTAAGAAATTAGTCTCCAACATTCATAGGAAATTATGTTCTTGTGTAAAAAATAAAATAAAAAATTATGAGATGCTAGTGTGTGTGTACAAAATAAGAATATTGGTAGTGATGGTCTTAACAAAATTACTAATAATTAAGAAATACAATTTTTCTATTATTAATTATGAGAGAATTACAATTAATATATAGTTATTAAATCGAGGTAAGAGAAAATATGGATTGTCAAAAAATAGTTTTTTCTTGACAAAAGTTATAATGACATTCTACAAATTTTATATTCACATCCATCATATTTGGCCACCATTGCAATTTGTTTGTTTGGATATTTTCTTACATGTTAAACGTAATTTCGATTAATTATGCTTTTTTTTAACTTAAAATTTACTTTCAGAAGTTTGACAGTGGTAACATAACAGAATCTTAAAAATAATATAGAATAACAGAATCTTAAAAAATTACGAGCATAAAGCATAAGAAATTATTTTGAAAATAGTGGTGTTGATTACACAAGACATCACCTCCTTGTTTCACAATTTTACAGATGAGTTGGTGGGAATGATGAGCTTGAGCTTCAGAATTTGCACTATATATGATATGTATGTCAAAATCAAAAACTGCTACGTGTGCTTTTACTGTTACACTTTCCTAGCTTTGTAATGTACAACAGAATCTTTGAGGGAGGATGAGGAAGATGAAGATGAAATGCCAGAGCGGCTAAACTCGGTCTTGTCCTTGCTGAAGGCCTTGTGGACATCATCTTTAAGCTCTATGAACCGTGTTCTTTTGATTCTCTGCTCTTCTTGAGTACCCTTTTCAAGATAAAACAAGTCAGGTAGGTCATCCTCCATGAACTTGTCCAGCACATCTGAGCAGTGTGGGAAGTAGCGCCGCCCCATTTTCACTGCCACCACCACCATAACATAGAACATATATTCAGAAACATTATCCAACTGGGTACGAATTTACAAAAACAAACAAACAGATAAGATTTCTGTAACCAAGTTAGAAACAAATATGCTTCTTTAGTTCTTTAAAACCAGTTTCTATAAACTCATTCAGGTAAAGTAATTTACTCTGCAGTAGTCTTTGTACATGTTTTCATTCTCTTAAAACAACAACAAATACACATTGTCAAGAGCATCACTAAAACAAATTCTCCCTTGATTCGCATCAAATGATATATTGAAGAAGAAAACACTGCTTAATTACAACAAATAGCAAAAGGAAATTGAGATCTAACTTTATAAAGACTGTAATTACCTGTCTTCATAAGGGCTTCCATTCTAGAAAGAAGTCTCTTATTTTGCACTATGGGAGTCTCATTGAGATCAACCTCCCTCAAGTTGCCATTTGAAAGTTTTGAGTTTGATGCAGAGAGACCAGCAAACTCAGATGTTGTCTCAGCATGCGCAATGTCCATGGCTAGTTTGGCTTCTGAAGGGAAGAAAAGTCTTGCAAATGCCACTGTAGTAGAGAGCAATATTTACTTTTTGATGGTTTGAGCATAAAAAAAAGTCCCATAAACACAGTAAACCAGTTAAACATTAGAATCTAAAGCACACATAAACTCCTTTAACAAATAGCATGCCTTTCGTTTCTAATCTTATTTCATTTGCCAAAGAATAAAAGAACCCCTCAGTTCAAAACCCTAAACAGTCACATTCTATATATTACATAAAGTCAGCCAGGCTTTTCGTTAAGTTATCTAAAGCCTAACCTAACAGTCCCTATACATTACAAAGAGTTTGCAACACAAATTAAACAGTAAAAATCAACTGGTAAGTCCTGAAGTCCAATAACAAAAGGAGTCAAGAACACAACCTAATAATTCATAACATGTATTTTGCAGGTAGTGTTTTGCACACAAAATGTTCCTCATAAAGGAAAAGCAAGATTCTTGATTACCAACAGGTCAAGAGGAGAAAATTATTCGTAAGAGAAAGAAAAGAAAAGAAGAATGTAACAATGAGAAACAATATCTTTACTATTTCCTGTACTCAGTGACACAAGTTCGGGGAATTTCCACTCCAAGGCACAAAAGGCAAAGCATTTTAAAATATAGATGCTGGAACCATGATGACAATTTATAGAACACAAGCAAGAAGTAAATGAATATCATCCATGACATCATACCTCTGTTCTCAAGGTATAGTAGTTTCATGTGGAGGTCATCAGCCATGGTATGGGAAGAGATACAGGCATCCCCAGCCAGTGGATTCCTCCGCATTTCTCTTTCAAGAACATCAATGCATATCCGATCTTTGTTTGTTTCTTTTCCCTGTTCTGTTTTTGCATGATAATCCTTTGGCCTTGTCAACCTTCTACAAATACTAACAGCACTCTGACCGTCAAAAGTCAAATCTGATGCACAAGCCCCTTTCGTGAGTAGGGATACTATGATGGAGGGCTCTTTCCGCATGGCAGCAATATGAAGCACCGGGTAGCCCCGAGAATTCCGAAGATTAACATTAGCCAGTCCCAAACCAAGTACCTCAGAAACAACCTTGGGGTCACAATAGGCAGCAGCATAATGGAGAGCATGGGCTTCATCTAAAGTAATCTCTGACTCATTTAAAAGAAGTTTAACAAGCTCAACATCATCTGAGTCCAGTGCCTTGTGTATTCTAGTGATTCGTTTTAGAGACAAAGCATCCAGTGCAGAGGCATCATTTTCAGCATCTTGCTGAGGGTTGTGGCGGAGCAATTTAACTTTTCCGGAGAGTTCATGGGGAAGCTCTTTGTCAATAGAAATCTGGTCAAGGTCTGATCTGGCCACCCTATCAATACATTGAGTGACGAGTTGACTCGATTTACAATGGAAAGCAACAGTAAGGATTGGAATGACATCTTCCACAAGAGCCTTTCCTATAAAGTTAAGTAGACGTCGCTGCAAAATTTTAAGTATTAATTAGTACCTTGATCCTTAAGCCTGAACAGACAGAATGATGCCAGTAATTAGACGTGAAATTAATTTGAAAGTAATTTCCCAAGCATTAGAGCAAAAGTCCATGAATTCATTAATTTAGAAAGATACTGTGGAGCTAAGTGTAATGCTTAATCCCAAGGCACGAGATGCTAGGAGTAAGGCATGTGCCTAAACAAAACCAAGATAAATTAATTACAGAGTTCAATTCATACTCCTTTTGTATCAACAACTGCAAAATTAGGTGTAATTAATGATTTGTTCAAGAAATGAAAGATTATACATTGAAGCACTAGCACTAAGGTACATGGATGCTTATATCATCTGGGAAATTAACAAAGTAAAGTTGCAAGTTTCTGAGGTAGAATATACCTGGAAAAGTGATACCAACTCTGGTATTTGAAAAATGGAAGAGGCATACATCAACTCCACAGCAAAGTTAATTGCAGGTCTACAAGCATCATGAGCACATACATGGTCAACACATGTAGACACCTCCATTGGAGAGGGCTTGAGTTTACCAGTATATACATAGCCCAGGAATATGAGGAAGGCTTCATATCCAACCTTGCCAAAAGGCAACAAATCACTCATGTTATACTTCAATTTCCCTTCTTTTTCTGATGACCCCTTCCCACTCTTGAATAATTCTTGGAAAAACTTACTTCTGGAGGCAAGAATACATCGATGAACACTAACTGGAATTCCTTCCACAATGATGTCAGCATCACTATAATCACAATCAGATTCAATCAAAAGCTGCTCCAAGTTGGAGCTAAGCTTGCTCAAACTGATGACCTCAAGGTTAGGTCCAGGGTCAGAGCCGTAAGAAGAGCATATGTTGTGACTAACTGAGCCATTTGATAAATGGGAAGATGATGTAAAGCTCAAAGAAGATGAGGGTTCGGCTGAATAAGCCATTTGTCAACAACTTGAGAACCTTATTGAGCCTGTAACATATCTTCTACTCTCAAAAAACTCCAAACCTCAAAGTTCCTCAAAGATAGAGTCCCAGAACCGATCAAGTACCGACTGACGAATGGAATATATGTTACTTAACAAAACGCTGAATTCCCAGCACAGACTTAAAAAAAGACAACCTATAAAAAAGGAAAGTATAGATGCCGTGTAAACGAAAAACACTTATCTGTGTAAGTGTTATCTACAAAATTTCATGTCACAACTCACAAGACGCATGACATCTGATCCAACCCCTCACAAGATTACTTAACATAAAAAAAATAAGCTAAAGAGACTCACTCTATTTCAATGGCGTTCAGACACAGACATGAAAAAACACAAATATTTTATATCTCTACAAAATTTCAGCACCGGGAAGGTGCAAAAGGATCTAAGAACCCCTTTGTTCAAACTTCCAAAGCCACCAAAACAGCATAGCCAAACCAAACCAAACCAATCCCAAAACTGATCCCAACCTGAATAACCGAAATCAGCAAATAACTTCAGTGAAACATCAAAAAGAGAAAAACTTTCGTTCACACTCGGAGAGAGGGTCAAGGAACAGCACCACCCCACAACTCAATAGCAGCATAAGATCAGTCCAAATCAGAAAAAGGTTCGAACTTTGATGTCAGAACGCAGAGAGAGAGAAAGAGAGAGAGAGAGGGAATCGATCACCGTGCTGTAAGTCAAAGCATCAAATATGAGGAAGGTTCTGAAAGGAAACAAAGAAGAGCGTGAAGGGTGTATGTTAACAGAGGAAGAAAGAAAGATTCGGAAATGAAAGGGCAGCGATAATGTCACGCGGCTGTGAAGGTGAAGTACACAGCATCCCCGAAGTTTCCTCTTTCGCTGTCAAAAGAAAGAAGAGAGAGAAAGAGAAGAAAGAAACAGTGTTGGCGTAGGTGATTCAAAGCCATCTCTTGCGTTGCGTTGTGTGTTAACAGAGAGATGAAGTGGTTTGCATGACGCCATAGGTGACATCAGCGTCCCCAGCTTGGGTTTGCTTGCGTTGAACCTGTCGTCACCTCTCTTCTGCCTCTCTCTTTGCCTTAACCTCCCAATCTTATGCTTAACTGTTTCTATATTATCCACTTAAATTATTTTCTTTTTCTTACCATTTTTCACTTCTCATAATGATTTAATAATTAAAACTAAATTTACAGGAATTTTTTTTAAGATTTTAAAAAATATAAACCAAATATAACAATAATAATGGAATGAGTATTGCAATAATGGTGTTTAGGCCTAAACCTAACTCTTGTTGTAATATGGAATGTGAAAATGAAGATTAGTTAACTTTGCTTTCACATCAACCCCACTTCCCATTTGCCTGTTCACTCTTGTCTGTGGTGTGAATAATGGAAATAATACCTTCCGTTTTTGCCGACTCTACTGTACTTCAACTTTATTCTTTTTTCTAGCTTTTTTTCTTGAGTTTGATACATTGAATTTTTATCAAATTATAATTAAAAAAAGCAATTTTTTTATTAAAATATGAAACATATTCTAAGAGATAGAACAATTTTGTAATTATATTGGATCATATAATTATAAACTATTGCCTGTTATCTTTCACTTTACTTTTTTATAATTGTATAAAATTGGGGTTACACCAGGTATTAATGACTGTTTGTTATTTTTTTTTAATGAATGAATGAGTGAGTGGAAGGGTAATAAAAGAAAAAGAAAAATGAGGAATAAGATGCCAATTAACCTAACTCTTATGAAAATGTCATGTGATGTTAAAATGGAAACAACTCGTAAGTTCCTTTCACATCAAAACTTGTCATTTCCTTGTGTTGTGTTGAACCTTATTGATGCCATGCTCTCAACGCGATAACCATACCTTTTGTCTTTGTCCACTCTAATGCACATCACCTTTAGCTTTTCTCTACTCAATTTAGGTTTTGTTCATTCCTTTTTACTGCAGAGATGGAGGATGAATACAAAACTAATGGTGTGTTTGGTCTGATGAAAAACAAAGAAAATTAAACACAAGGAGATGATTTTGTAGGTTATGCAGTAGAAGGGAAAATGAAATGAATGAAAACAAACGTGTATATAAAATGACATAATAATTTTATGCATGTTTTATTTTGATCGGGTGTTAGGAAGTAAAGTATAAATTAAAGTGTCGTATTAAATATAAATGGATAACAAGAACTATGTATAGTGAGAAAAAACTCAAAACTATTGAGTTGAAATTTTAGATTAGAAGTGAATACTCATATATTAAAAACATTCAAAAACACAAAGTTATTTGTTCTTACAAGGGTTAGAAAGTTTCCTCCTTAAGTTCTTTAAGATATTATTTCTAGTTGATAATGTCATGCAAAATTTAGTCCACATGTCTATAGATAATATTCCAATACTTAGATTATCGTTTGATATGAGATAAAAAAAATAAAATAAATATAATTTAATATATATTTATCTTAATTAATTGATGTGTTTATTTACAAAATTGTGATAAACTTATGATTGAAATAAGTCATCGGTTAAGTTTCAATTTCTTCATAAAGTTTTGAAATGTCATTATGTCAAACATTTTATGTTTAAAGATCTTTGTGAATCTATATAAAAGTATTCTGTTATTTAAACCAAACGTATGATTGATAATTGATTGATAAAATTATTTTAAAAACAGTAAACGATAATCAGAAGCCATAAATCTGTGTGTTTGATAAAACTGTATAAATTGTATAAAGTAATTGGATATGATATGTGGGTCAATATTTGGTGAAATGTTATCTCTATTATTGGTGGAAGGATGACAGTGTGGTTCCAATTAATTATTCAAACCACATGCTTCTGATTACTTCATTCATATATTAAAATAATATTGTTTTTTGGAATATGAAACAATGTTTTTGGACGCGCATGCGATTATTTACCATCTTCTAATCTTCTGATTATTCGTATTCATCAGCATATCTGATTTTCCTTATTACAGACTTTGTTCTACAAAAGGATTTGTGCCGTTTGATTCGATCTTATATCTATCTAAGAAATTATTGTTTTTAAAATGAATAAATGTGTCAAATTTGAAAATAAAAATTAGTTGTTAGACCCGTGTCTGATTTAAAAAAAAAACACACACGCAATGAACAATAGAATTTTAAATTATTAATGAGTTTAATAATTATGTATTTTGTTTTAAATAAAAGTTTTCATGTTAGGTATTATTATGCAACCTGACATCTCAGTTAAGCTGATATCTTAAAAAACAACATTAATCTATCATCACATGAAAAAATATTATTAAAAAAAGAAAAAAAATACACCATTAGACAATAAAAAATTACAGTTAATATAATTTTTTTTATAAAAGATTTCATGGTAGGCATCACTATACAACTTGACATCGCAACTAGGCTAACACCTCAAGTAACAACAATCATCTGTCATTACATGAAAAAAGGATTATTAAAAAAAGAAAAAAAAACTACAAAAATATGGGGAGACTAGACTAAAACTCATATGTTAACAAAAAGAGGGAAGCTTATCATACCAATGAAATGATTCTTTATGAATAAATCCTAAATTAGCCAACTTATCAGCACATGCATTCCCTTCACGAAAAATATGAGAAACCCTAAACCTGATTTTCCCATAGAAATTAAGACAAGTATTCCATCGATTACGAATCATCCAAGGAACATTAGTCCTAGCAGTGAACGCACCACAAACCAATGAAGAATCACATTCAAGCCAAACATTAGTAAGCCCCATCTTTTAAGCTTCCTCCAAAGCAAGTAACTCCATAAAACTCAGCAACAATAGCAGTTTAAACATTAAGAAACGCAAAGAAAGCACCAATAAATTCTCCCGTACTCCCACGAAAAATACCTCCACAAGTAGCAAGACCAGGATACCCCCTAGTAGCCCCATCAGTATTAATTTTAATACAGCCTGATAAAGGAAACTCCCATCTAACAGAAAGAGGGCGAAGAACTTTACCACTACGAGTATTAATACCAAAAAATTTAATAATTTTGAAATCCAACATATCATTTTTCATTAAAGCTTTAGATGAATTTCTCATTAGACGAGTTAAATCTTTAATTACTGAAATAATTTACAGTTAATATAATTTAAAAATAACTACTTTACTGATAAAAAAAACAACTATCGTAAAAGTTAAGGAACTTAATACTTAATAGTTATTATTGGAAAATACTGAATATTTTCTTTTTGTTGATGCATATAACTTTTTTATGAATAGTTAATGTACTTTTCTTTATCTGTTTATCTTTAAAACGATATAAGATAATTATAATGTTTTCAATTATATTATTATACTTATCAAATTTTCAGTCAAAAAATAAATTTGGAGGATAAAAATATAAAGTAACACTCATATTTATATCAAAATCACTTTTAATTTCTTGATATAAAATTCATTGTAATACCTTTCCCATTTATTTATAATAAATAAAGGCATGAAATATTTAAAAATTAAGGAAAGATAAGACATTATTGAAACTATAATCTCTTCATTCTTAAGTAGAGTAATGCACAAAGACAAAAAAAGAAATTAATAATTTAAAATATTTGGGAATGCAATGATGTTAAGAATAGATGATCCTTTTCTCAATAGTATAAGTTAATAAACGGGTGCCTAAAACGAGCATGGTAAAGTTGAAAAAAAAAAGATAATAAATGTATTTTTATGGTATAATTGAAAGATAAAAATAACATGTTCAAGTTCAACCCCCACTTTAGCCGTCCAATTAAAAGTCTAAATTAATGTCTAATCTCACTCAAATTGTCAAAGCAAATTAATCAAATAGTATTATTAACGACTTTCTGTGAAATTACACTAAAATGGTGTGGTGTGGTCCACAGTCAACTTTTCTTAAATTTTTGTCTGCCTGTACAAGAGGGCTATGATAATTCCTATTCATGTTTCTCTAACCCCAGTTTGTCAAAATTCCATTAAAGAAAAACTTATCTAAATAGATTTTAAGAGAAAAAGAAAAAGAAATTAAATTATATATATATATATATATGGTTTTTTTTTTCATAAAATTTTAGGCAACAAATTAAAAAAGAAATTAAAAACTATATGGAACAAGTTGTACAAAATATTTATTTTATTTTATTTTGGGATAGGAGTATATTTGAATTCTCATGACTCAAACTTTGTAATGACTGCATTTGAATTGTGGTATTGGTTTTGAAATTGATTCACTTAACATAATTGTCTGAGAGAGTAAGATACCTGTAACATTAGTTCGGTCAATGGCCTAAGTGTGATTCTGTTTCTAAATATACTTAAAAAAAGTATTAATTAATTTTCACAAAATAGGTTATAAGCGAGGTGTTTCTCCCAGCTAAGTGTGGAAGCAAAGGCTCCAATATGTCATCGTTATACCCAATGGCTCAATAAACATACTTCAATCAAGGCAATTTCTTCCTGCATCATACTTCAAAATATATCCAAATTACTCTTTGTTCGTATTTTATTCAACATTTTTTAATTTAAGAAAGTGGAATACAGAGACTATTCCAAAAGTTAAAATTTGTAATTGTACCGAATGAGTCCACCCCGACCGAACACCAAAAGCTATTAGATTTTGGTTTCTAACATTGTGCCACCAACTGAAGATCAATGGATTTGATAGGGGATATTGTGCAAGAGTCGAGCTTAAAGGACAATAACAAAATTTATGAAGACCGGAAATGTCCTAGTGTATTCACATAATGTTTGTTTTGTACAAAACCTATAACAATATCATTGGAGTGAAAATCTAACACATGCAGCTCTTAATATGAAGTTTCCAATTGCAACTGCTTCATTGCTCCCAACCAACAAGATTTCTAATGTATGACTACGAAGAAGAATTCAGACCTTTTAGCTTCGATTTGGCTGACTCAAGTTGTTCTACCCAACACAAATTTTGATAAGAAAAAGAAAAATAATAATAACAATCAGAATTTTATAGCACTTTAGCGTTTTAATTTGTTCCAAGAATATGAAGTAAGGAATAACAGTGTGAAAGGGGGAGAATTCTTACTCTGCTCCATAGCTGTTGCTGTTTGGATGGTTGTGCGAAAAAATAATTTCCCATTTTTCCGATACACAGCCTACATTTCAACAACGAAATAATTCGAATAGTAAGAATATATAAATAGAATACAGTGCTTCTAGGGGT
Organism: Phaseolus lunatus; assembly: GCA_013389735.1. Classification (NCBI taxonomy): domain Eukaryota; kingdom Viridiplantae; phylum Streptophyta; class Magnoliopsida; order Fabales; family Fabaceae; genus Phaseolus; species Phaseolus lunatus. The sequence goes on along the minus strand of CM023862.1, from coordinate 29,115,812 downwards.
TTTTTTTTTTTTTTTTAATTTTTTATGCAGCAATTTCTGAACCAACTGAATAATCTCCTAATACTTCTAATTAAGCATTTTCAAAAACGAAGAAAATACTAGAGATTAAATCCGATGTATAGCACTAGTTTTTAATCTTCGGATTAGTGCAATTACAACAAGTAACACTCTATATAAACGTAGGGTTTATTGTTATTCTACTTGGGAGGGCTAAAGTAACAGTTACGCTAAGTATTTGTATATATAACTAAACCACAAAAAAACCCTAACCCTATTTTTGAACTTGAAATGGTTACAAAAAGTTAGATTGAAGGAGAAAAAAAAAGAGGTTACTCTGGAAGAAGGGTGGTTGTTGAGCTCGGCTAAGGCAACTTCGTGGAGCTTCAATTGCATTCTCTGCTCAGCAACACTTGGCGTGGAGGTTGAATTGCTTGAAGAAGGAGAAATCGATGCCATTTACAACAAATATGAATATCTGGATGCGAATGTCACTGAAAATTGATACGAAACGTTCTTCCTATGCTTAGAAACGGAGATGATCTAAGGTTAACAGCGGAATTAGAGTTTATAACATAGCGCGACGACATGGTCTATGGGCCAAGTCTAGCCTGTTAAGTACAGGCCCATGATTCCGTTAAACCGGCTTTCAGCCCGTCAAGCCTCAGATAAAATAGGCAAAACCTTTTTTTAAATTTTTCGTATTATATATATATATATGTAAAATATTATATTTATTAAAAATAATAAAAATATAATTTAAAGGATTTCAAATTTTTTTTGTGTTATTTGGATGACATAAATTTGCAATAAGGGTTTAATTTGAATCATAAACATTTATATCATTGATTGTAATAAATATGTAAAAGTATAAAATTTAAAAGTATTCCTATCATTAAGTGTGCTTTTAAAATATAATATATATTTTTAAAAAAATTGCTAATAGATGCTATAGGTCAAGTTTTCAACTCACTTGATTATAATAAATCGGTTTAACCTAATTAATTTTTAACAAACAAGATTGACCTGTTTTTAGATCAATTTTAAAAAGAAATTAAATTAAAATTAGTTATTTTTATTTATTTCAATTCATTGACATTAAAAAACTTCTAACAAAAGTAAACTAGTTGAGTTCAGATTAATCGGATTCCCTAGTTGTAGAAGTAAATTTTTTTTATAAAAAAAAAATCAAATATAATAATGTCATTAAAAGAGTGAAAACAACAACGTACTTTGGTAATTGCATTATACCAATTGAATAATAACAAACAAATGTAGAGAATATAAATTTAAAAATAGAATGCATCTTTAATTCGGGTTGGATTTAAGAAAATTGCAAAGTCCAAATTTAAGCACCAATCAAGCTGATAAAAAAAAATAACCAATCGAAATATGGTTCATTTTCTTCAAGTTGGACATGATTGAATTGAAAGTATTGAGAGTATTTTGTGAGGATATTGAATGAGTAGAATTTTGTATAAAGCGACATTTTCAACCCAACAAGTTTTAGAAAATACAAATAGATAAAAAAATCGTGGAATTTATAATAAAAATAAATTTGAAGAAAAAACGCCACTAATAAATGGCATGACATTAATTGCTTGCATGTGCTACATACTATATAACTAGAGCATAGCACAAATAAAAAGACGTTTTCAATTTAAATACAATAGTTATTTTTTACAATAAAATTACAAAAAAAAAAGTGTTATTTATATAAAATTACAAAACAATGTTATTTATATAAAATAAGCAAAAATTATTATTTTCAGAGGTCACCTCCAAAGGATGAGGAAGCCAATTCATTAAAAGAAAATTGCAAATAAAATTAGTAGCCCAATCTTAATAATATTATCGAAGATAATGAGAATTTCATACAAAAATGTAGATTTTGAAATTTTCAAAGTAGAACAGCTTTATCAAATCAAACACCTTTTTGTTTTTTTTGAGAAAAATCCATTTCCAAAAACAAAAAACAGCCATAATTGAGTGGTCATTTGCTTAGACCTGGAAGACAACAGTAAAATTAAAATTAGAAAAATGAACTTTGAGTAACCAGCAATATAAAACAAAACACCTAATGATGTACATACATACTTACATACATTCTATCTTCAACCTTACAAGTGACTTAACTAAGGGCCCAGGCTTTTGGTAGAACAATCAATCACCCTGTGCCAGAGCTCAAGTCCAAGTCCTGTATTCATATGGTTTCCTCTCCTACGTGTAAAGAACACATTTCCCTACTCACTTTTCAATTTCCTGTAGTTATTGTGACCAAAACCATAGACAAACCTAACTTAGATGCTGTCTGTCATTATGATTGTTGTCTATTTTGTTTCCTGCTGTGCTCATCTATTTTTCACTTAAAAAAAGTTTGCTTATTCTATGGTTAAAAAGAATTCCAAATCCTTAAACACTACCCAGCAACTAGATATTCCTTGCAGCAATGCCACTGTGTCAGGGCTTGTAGTTGGTGGACATTGAGAATCTCATGCCTCAAGAATATACTTTTGACCACCTTAGCATGTTTCTTAAGCTCTCCTTATTCACATGAAGTTCCTTTCGACAATCATCTTGAGCCCCTCCAATTTTTGGATGATCTCCGGACTCAACAGATCCCTTGCTTCCCTAATGAGGGTACCTTCTCTACTCAAATGATAGGCATCCACCACACTCTTTATCCAAGTGTGAAGCTTCTCTGGAGTCCTGAAAAAAATATTGAGAAAAAAGTTATTGTTGCAATTGAATTCTGTTTCAAGTTATTTTATGCTCTGACATCTAATACATACGTGAACAAATTATCCACATCCTTTCCTTCAAGTTCTTCTCCAGGTGTAAAGGCATCTTTGAGGGCAGACAGTTGCTCTTCAGGATCATCGATTTGAATAAGATACTTGACTATTCTAATCTCTTTTGGCACAAGTTTCTGAAGATTTCCCACTGCAGTCTTGTATAAATGATACAGGATATCCTTTACCTACAAATAAAGGTTTCATTTTACAAGCTAAAATACGACAGTAGGAAATAGCAAGTATAATATATAATGAAGAAAAAATTACAATATAATTTTCTAGGAAATTAGAATATAAATCTGAAATTGTTAGATTAGTTACAATCAAATTGGACCTAAAATTATATGTTGGATTAGATTAGATTAGTCAACAAGATACTCATCCAAAATTTCTAATCATCCATGTTATTGAAATTAAAAAAAAAAAAAAATAGCACACAAAGGAAATTAAGGTCACCATCAAATTACCTCATCTTTCATCATGTCCGACTCCTTCGCAGCTGACCAAGCTTTGGTGATCATCAATACCAATGTTGAGTCAAGTTCTTTTTTTTCAGCCAAATTGTCTATCTTCCTGCAGGCAGCATCAAGCGAAGGAGAATTGATAATATCTTGGAATTTCAACTCTGCCGCATTTACTTGTTCAATGCTTTCAGTTGCAGCATCATAGGCTTGAACAGCAGCCAAGCATGCGTTCCCGAGCTTTGCCAATTCTTGTAACACAAAAAAAACATCATAGGTTGAAAAGTGTAAAATCAATTACAAATGCAAGCTTGAACTGTCTCATGATAGCAACACATTTCTTAACATATGGCATCGGCCACATTATGTTGGCTAACAATCAGAATTCCTCCCAGACTACCCAGAGAATATCCTTATTTTTCCTAATTATGACCTGATAAATATGCTTCAATTTTAAGTACTTTTTGCTTCTACAAATTTAATATTTGATGTTCCATGCAGGTCACAAATTTGAGTTTGTCCTACCAAAAAAAAAAAAAAAACATAACAATCTTGGATATAAGAAAGAAAGAATCTGAACTAATCAAACCTGATATGGTTTGACAATTTACCATACAAGAAAACCTGATGAAACATTCAGAAAAATTGGATACTAAATCTAAAAAGTTATTTCAAACATCCACTTAGATACTAAAAGCTTGCAAAATGAAGTCCTACCATTTTGCTTTTCTTTGTTATCATAGTAGGATTCAGCCACTGTATGAAGGTGAATAAAGAACTCCTCAGTAAAATCTTTACGACGCTTGGAGACAATCTCACTAATTTGAGAAGGATCCCGTTCTACCACCTCAAGAAGCTCATTGTGTCTCTGTATATCCTCATCAATCTGCACAAGAGAATTCCAACCCTAATCAATCCCTATTCTTGTTTCTTATCCTCTAATGAATGTAGATCATGGTAAGACTGTGCATAGAAAATACAATAAGAAGCTAGGAAGCATGAATACAACACAAGAGGGTACCTTATGACAAAATATTTTAAAAATAATAAGACAACACATTACATTAGAACATATGAAATCAGTATAAACTTAACATAAAAAATCTTAAATCAAAAGAGAGAAAAACACAATCTTAAAATTATCACAGTTTTTATACAACAGCAAAAACCTAATCCTAATCCTACCAAGTGAGGTAAATAACATTGTTCGCATGATGTCATTGCCTCATTGGACTCTGTTAAAAAAAAATCTCAGGAATATTAGATATAGTATTTATATTTTATAGATATAATAAAGTACTATAATTTGCCTAATTAGTATAATATCCTCATATGCATTGGCATGCAAGTTTCAAAACAGGAAGAACTGGAGGGCCAATTGTCGGGTAATATAGTATCTATAGACCCCTCTTTGCATGAATATTTGAAGCGTGATTCATAACTTTGTGGAAAACTGAATCCAACTCACTACTATTTTGAGGTATTCAGACTTTCTTAGTAACCAAGTATTTTATGGATAAAAAACTTGACTAATATTTTCATTGTTCTCCAATCAAAATTGAAAGTTTCACATGGATAATCTGCATAATCCTTTAATGCAAACCTTTATTATGCAGATTATAGAGGAAATACTCCAATCCTGATAGAAGAAACTGTATCTAAGTTTAGTCTTAAATAAAATACAAACAGACTTATATACAGTTCCTTCAGAGACTTTGGTGGTGTTCCCTACAGTTTCACCTCAATAATCCACGTAGTGAAAGTTTCCATTAAATGTAACAAACATTATCGCGATTGGAGAGTTGCATAAAAAACGCCTAGTCGTATTATTTATTCCGTTAACATTCATAAACAAAAGATACCTGTTTGAGCTTCCTTGCAAGGCGTAGCAACTGCTCCTTCATGGCGGGATCCTCTTCGGCATCGGCTCTTTCGTAACAGCGCGCAAAAAAGTGAGGCCTGAGGTTGTTCCATTCTCTGCTGAAAGCCAACAACCTTCTCCAATCGGTTGGGGTGGGCTTGTCCACCATGAAAACCCCAATCAGCTTGTCACACACTCTATGCATTCGGCTCTCGTCCACCACCTCACAGGAACGGCCGTCACTAACAGTCGCACGGGGTCCCGATTCTTTTCTTCCTGCGTCGTAAATCGCAATTACAACGACACAGTTTACAGCGTAGAAATTCACAGAAGCTGAAATTGTTGGTGCTTAGTACTTACTCTCGAATTTTCGTTGGGTGCGGATGATGAAACGGGGGAACGGAACGGAGTATTTGAGGTTTCGAACGAAAGCTGCGTGGAGTGTGGGAACGGAGAACCTTGGTGGAAGAATCGCGTTGGCAGTGCACAACTCCATTTGCTTCGGTTTCGAAATTGAGAGTCAGAGAAAGACCAACTCGCTCGCCCTTCACTCAATTAGATATGGTTATGGTAACTCGCCGGAGACAGACAGACAGGGGTAGAAGCAGGGTTTACGTTGAACCAAGTTATTTATAATTAAAAATTAAAAATCAAAATTGAGTAAAAAGAATTCAGACACCAAGTTACAAATACGAAGAACACTTCATAGACTACCTTCAAACTCCCTGAACTTCAATTTAGCGAAAACAAATATATATAAAAAAGTATAGATGATAAAACTTATAGGGGTTGAATAAAAACTCTCCAAAAGTAATTATCTATTTAAAATTAAACTCGAAAATACTAATTAAACTTTATCAAATTTTTATTACTTTATATTCATTTTGTTTTATGCAATGATTAAAGTTTGATAATTTACTAAATTTTAAAATAAAATTTATGACAAGTTTTATATGGAGATAAAAATTGTCAAAAAAATAAAATTCAAAACCGGTTAAATTGGGTTTACTAAAAAAATGTTTAAATAGAAGTTTTATTATTTGTTTTTCTTTAGCAGAAAATAATTTTCTAGTTATTTTAATAAGTAAATCTTATTTGATATCATTCATTGTTTTTATTGTTTGGAAGCTTTATGAGACCATCTTGAGCATTTTTTTTCTGTTACTTCAATTACTTGACGCTTTAAATTGACACAAAAAAGTATCAAAATAATTTGTAAATGTAGAAATAACAAATGCAATAGAAAGGAAACTAAATTAATTTTTTTAAAACAATACAAGGACTAAATTAATTCAACTTTGCAAAAGTTAAAGATAAAAAAAATATAAAAAAAAAAAAGGTTAAAGGATGGAAAAAAAATTTAAAAAGTTCCGTGTGCATGGTGTGGTTATTAAGTTAATATTAATATTAATAAAATTTTCAGTGAAATATGCTTTAGGTTGTTCAATTTAATTTTAGTGTTTATATTTTAAATACAATAGTTTTGGTTGCATTTTTAAAATTGGTAGATATTGTTACCGGTAAAATTGAACTGAAGTAAAAGGTGAGGGATGGAATCCGTTGAATTATGAAAACGAAACCATTGTATTTAGAATATAGAGAATAAAACCAATTTTAATCAAAACTTAAATAGTCAAAAAACATACCCAGCTATATATATATAAAACAATGGCCTTTTTTTTTTTCTAAAATATCTTAAACTATGATGACTATTTAAACATATCATATTATTTATTATTGTACATGTGTTTTTACAATGTTAAATTAGGGACTAGGTGAGTGAATTAAGATAGATATTTGTATTTTATGTGCTGTCAATTTAAATTATTAATCTCACCTGAGCTTTATAATTCTATGTTCTTTAATTATGTTATTAAGAGGTATTAGGTGCCTGTCATAGTTAAATTTTTAAAAAGTTCTTCATTATATTTTAATATTTTGGATAAATTTTTTATTTTTCGAATGAGAACCAATTTTAGTTCTAGAGGTTTTATCTCAAAGTTTTACATTGCGAACACTATTAGTCTCAAAACCTTGCTCTGTTGTCCTCTATTTTTTCTTCACACATGGTTTCATTGGCAATTTATATAGGTTATTTATATGTACTAATAATTTTTAAAGGAACATAATCTCATTGAACTCAACATTGTTAGTTTCTACTTTAATACGTGTTCAATTGTGTCACTTTTTTAAGAATAAAAAACTTACAAGCAACATTATGTTTACATAACCTAAAAATGTGCAATAAAAATTTTAGAATATATTTTTCTTTTTTTTCATACACTTTAAATATGTACATTTATACTGATTCCTATCTAATGTACAAGTCTAGTTTATATTTGACTTTATATATATTGACACTATAGTTGAATGTAATAAGAACAATAAAATTTCAAATATATTTAATAAAAAAATTAGATGACCAATATTATCATACCATCTCACTTATGAAAAAAATAAAAATTATGAAAAATGAATACATAATATTCACACAATCAAATAAACATGTGTATAAGGAAACCAACATGAAAAATTAATATATAAACATTTAGAATAAAAATTAACTAAATAACTTTACATTTAAAAATATCATACAAAAATCATAAGACATTTCAATTAAAATATTTCTCTCCTCACACATCCTTCTTCAAAGACAACCCCAGTAGACACAAATATTAATGTTATATTTGAATTAGGTGACAAAAAGTGAGGAAGTAAGAAAAGAATAGTGAAAAAATGAATAAAAAGTAAAATGATTTATATTTGTAGAAAAAAATAAGAAATTTTAGTTATTATTAATAAATTTATTTAATATTTTAATTAAGATTATTATTATAATACAAGACGTAATTATTAATAAAATATTTACAATAGAATTATATAAAATGCAAATATTATTGTGTAGATCCATCAGAATAATTTCTTCTTATTATTATTATAGTTTATAGATGTAAATTATATATTATTCTTATAGATTACGGAATACACGAAAGTTTTTGTGTACGATCACATTTAAAAATTTTATAAAAAAAATATAATTTAAGTTATTATTAAATATTATAATAAATTTTTAAAATAAGATTTTAAATTGTCTCCTCAATTTATTTAGAGACATTAAATAAAAACTGAATGACATGGTTACATGAAATTTAATAATTGTTTATGTATTATATGTCTCGAGGAAATTCTGTATTTACCTATAATTGTGTAAAAGAATTTAGTCCACTGAACAAGAAATCCCAATTCCATAATCTATATATATTTATTTATCTATCTATCTATTCATTCATTCAGAATCTATATCTCTCGGACACTGGCAATTTTTTCAGAAACCGCAGCCATCCATATTCCAAAGAGTACAACGGTGACTTCTGCAAGGGCTTTCAACCCTCTGTAACAGGTTCACTATAGTATATAGTTCGTACCCTTTTCGATTTATTTATTTTTCACTGTAGGCTAAAACCTTGTGCATGATATATAATCCTTCTTCTTTTTTATTTTCATAAATGGTTTGTATTTGCCAAGTTTATGATTCGTGACCTATTCGTGAACTTTGGACTTCGGTTGAATTGAATTTCCATTGCAGTTACTGGTTTGATAATTGTGATTTTATAACTGGTTTCTTTATGTAAATCTTTTCCTATAAATTACCATGTTACAGATTTTGTTGTTGTTGTGAAGTTGGCAATGGAAGTTTTGCTGCCAAAACTTCCTTCTTTCAAATTTCCAAGTCCCAGTCATTGCTGCTCGATCACTATTAGGAGCTCATCGTTTGTAAGATTTGGGTTCCGTCGCGTATCGTCTCTCTCTGTTTTTGCATCAACTGTCAACGATGCTGTAGCTGAACCAGCTGTTGGCTCCTCATCTTTGGGGCACTCCACCCGCCCCCACTTTCCTATACTTCACCAGGTGCCTGTTTTTTGCTTGTTATCCTCAATTTTGTTTTCCCAAGTGTAGCTGTGAATGTGTAGAAGTATCTGGTTAATCAGGGTTTGAATTTTCAATTTGATTATTGCGTTAATTTAATTCTTGACGGATGGACAAGCTTAGTCCCTCTTAAACATAACAAGAATACGTGCTGTAGAGATTGAAATCTTGACAGTCGAGTCTCAAACACTTATGACATAGTTGGATTCTCATTTGAGATCTTCATTTGTGCGTGGAACTGCAAAAACAACAAAGATTTGCTTCGAATGGATGCCACAGAAGTTAAGGGTTGCTAATTCATCTCCCCATATCTTTGCTGATGTCTCAAGAAGTATTCTAGAGTGCAAGTCTAACTGTTTCATCTGTGCCTTGGTGTTTTCTGAGCTATATGTTGGCTTATTGGACAAAGTCCATTACTTTTTGCCTAGTCAAAGTGAAGTTGAAATATCTAGTCTTGTCATAATTCTAAATCACTCACAGTAAAATTGTTTACCTTGTTTCTCTTTGCAAATTAGCTCGCGAATTTGTTAATTGCATACTTGACATTTCATATGTTTTTGTGGTACTTATTTTAGAAAGTGCACTTTACGTTTAATTTAACCTCTCAAAATTAGCTTGCAAGTTGAGTTTTGCAATGCTTATATATTATAATTTTGTCATATCTCTAGTCGATGTAAGATTTCTAACACATCCCGTCACGCAGATGACTTGACATTTTGAGCGTGAGATTGAATATTTGTGGCTGGTCGATAGTAGCCCAATAGTGAATAACATGATAGACTTAACAAATCTTACTAGGGTAGGCCTTGATATCATTTTGTGTGTTATTGTACATCAACAATTGGAAGTTTTAGCATTCAAGAGGTTAGATTTTGCTGTTAGGTTTTGCTTATGCTTGTTGCTTCAGTTATATATGTTTGGCTTAAAAGAATTGCCTTTACTGATTGCCACCTCAACATACTATGTGGGCTGACCTTGAACAATGAAAACTAAAACTTTCAGTGAGTTCCTCTTCCAAACTAATGTAACTGAAGCAACATGTATAAGCAGCACCTATAAACAAAACCTAACCTCTTGAACATTAAAACTTCCACTTATATACTATATCTAGACATATCTCTAGTTGATGTGAGATTTCCAATACATATTATGAAGTTATGATAGTTTATCTCACTCCACAGGAAGTAAATGGTTCAAAACTTGTTTACTTAGACAATGCAGCAACTTCTCAGAAGCCCACTGCTGTATTGAATGCATTGCAAAACTATTATGAAGGCTATAATTCAAATGTGCACCGGGGCATACATTTCTTGAGGTACTTATTGTGTAATATTTGGTACACATGTACAACTTGAGGACACTTTATTTTAAATTCTTTCTTGCTTTATCGGGAGGTCAATGCACACTCAATTATATATAGTATTACTCAAATAACCTATTGCTTTATTGTATATAATTTTTATGGATGTAGTGCAAAGGCCACAGATGAGTATGAATCAGCTAGAAGGAAAGTTGCATCTTTTATTAATGCTTCTGATTCTAGAGAGATTGTATTCACAAAAAATGCTTCTGAAGGTGTCAATCTTGTTGCTTATTCTTGGGGATTGTCAAATTTAAAACCAGAAGACGAGGTATTTCATTGTAGATTCATATTTTTAAAATTCACTTATTTGTTCAACTAATTCTATAATCATTTTATGCATTTTCTTAAAACTTGGAGAGTATTAAGGTTTAATTAAATTTATCATAAATATTTTTTTTGAAGTAGAAATTTTAATTGCTGGGTGAGACATTTGGGCTTCTTTGTAATCACTTAATCTTGTCTTTCATAATTAGCATACACATAATGATTTTGGTTCATACTGCCATTGTCTGCAACTTGTGTACTTCTAAAACCTTTAGTTTTATACTATTACAGATCATACTTACAGTTGCTGAGCATCACAGTGCGATTGTTCCTTGGCAACTAATAGCTAAAAAAGTAGGGGCTGTTTTGAAATTTGTGGATTTAAACCAAGATGGAATTCCAGATATAGACAAAATGAAAGAAATGTTCTCAAGGAAGACCAAAATAGTTGTTGTCCATCATGTTTCAAATGTGCTTGGTATGTTTCTAACCATGATGGTTCATGTTGATAATTCCAATTTACTTAATGATACCTTGAATTTATGCTGTTGAAGATCAGGTGCCTCGAGGGTTAATTTTGTAATTTTTCAACATTGATGCTCATTGGTTCACTAGCTTTCTAAAATCCCTCACTGTTTTGCAAAAATGTTACTAGGTTTCAAAGGCATATATATACTGGAACATTGAAAATTTGACTGCCTTGAATTTATACATATCTGTGAGCTAACATGACCAGTGCATGAATTGGCACCTATCATAACATTATGCTAAATGTTCTCTTGAATTTGGGATGGGTCTAACTAAACCCTAAAAGCTAGTTTAGGAGGTGAAGTATTGAGAAAGCCATAGGGTGAGAATCGTGGGTTGGGTAAAGTTTTAGACAGTTGAGGGTGACCCTGATACTATTTTGAAGTTGGGTTGTGTCTAACATAATCCCAAAAATTAACTCATGAAGTGAGGAACCTAAGCCTTTTGTAAGATTTACTTTGATCACATATATATAGTCGATGTGAGATCTCACAATATGTTTTAAAATTTAATAAACATTTTAAGTGTTTGTCCACTTTGAATGTAAACCTAATATTCGTTTTGAATGATTACTTTCTTCATATGAGAAATTTCAAATTAGCTTTATATAAGCTTTTGATCCTTTTTATATGAACTTCAAGGAATTGTTGATATGATCCCGCTAAGATCAAATGATTTTAAATATCTTTTGGAATAGGCATAATACCCATGATTAAAGCAAGACCTGAGAGAATTAAAAGGTTTTTCAAAGCTTAGTCGTAGAGGTACCCAAACCAAGAATTGTCTTTAACAACTTTGTGAAGAAAAATTCAGCAAACATGAAGACAATGATTTGTGCATATATGAATTATCACAACAGTCCCCCAATTCACCACACTTTGCCCTTTCAACCTGTAACTTTTTCGTATTTACAATAGAATGTGTAGCTGAAATGAGTGAGATTTCATATATTTTGTACTCTGCTTTTATGTAGCTTCTGTGCTTCCTATCAGAGATATTGCACAATGGGCACATGATGTTGGAGCAAAAGTTCTTGTAGATGCTTGTCAGAGTGTTCCACACATGATGGTTGATGTCCAGAGCCTTAATGTTGATTTTCTTGTTGCTTCTTCTCACAAGGTAGGATTGTTTACATATTTTTGCACTGTAACTATTACGAAATAGTAATAAGTTATCAAACCCGTGTTTCAGATGTGTGGGCCTACGGGAATTGGATTCTTATTTGGTAGAATAGACCTCTTGTCTTCCATGCCTCCATTTTTAGGTAAGTTATTAGGTGTGGTTACTTATATCTTCCCATAAATAAGAACAACCTACTAAAATGCAATAAAATAAAACAGGGTTGTTGGTTTGAGAAAGCATTTTTTTTTTTCATTTTTAATTATGAAAATGTCACCTTGTTTTCACTTGGTTGTCTTTTTTCAAATATTTGTAATGAGAACTTTTTTGTTTTCTTTTTTGTGTTCAATTTTTCCTATTCAATCTTTTGAGAATAGAAAACAAAGTAAAAACAATTTTTTTTTTGTTATTAAAAGTGAAAGCAGAAAATAAAAATAGACAACCTTTTCCCATACTAAACAGACCCTAACAGTTCCTGTTTGGTTTGGCTCCATGTTAATGAGATTGACTTTTGAAGTAATGTACTTATTGCTGTTAATCTCTACCTTTTATTGGATTAGGTGGTGGTGAAATGATTTCTGATGTATATCTTGATCATTCAACTTATGCTGAACCTCCATCCAGGTTTGTGAACTTGTTTTTGGTTCGATCAAGGCTCGGCTTATCTTAGTAGACAATCTACATTGGCTTGGGTAGAGATCATAAGTTTGATTCCCAATATACTACTTTTTATCATTGCTTTTCTTATATTCTTTAAATTCTTATATTCTTTAAAGTTTACTCGCTACTACAGTCCATCACTACCAGATTTATACCTAGCTATTCTATCGACTAGCAAGTTTGCTTGAAATTATCATATATCTTAATATCTCTATGTATGGAGTGTCATGCAATACATTAGTAAAGGTAAGAGGTGATATATGTGGGTTTTAAATTTGAAAATTGGAAACGGATACACAGAAATTACTTCAGAAGAAATTTAAGTTAAGACTGATATTCTCCTCTGTGCTTTTTGTGATTCTATTCTTCTTCTCTATTGCTTAGTTAGTTTTTTTCACTTCCTTATTGTAATTTTCCTGCACTTGATGCTAGACTATTATAATTTGGTTTTGATAATTGATGTTTTGAAACTCATAAAATTCTGTGACCTGGAAAATGATTGCATCAACCATTTAAGTGATTGTTATTAATAATAGTTAAGGGATAGAAACTGGTTTTTGCTACGTGGGAGTCATACTCTGATGATTTTTTTATCCGGATTTAGAATAGTCAATAGTAGTATCTGGCCTCGTGCCTAGCTGTTTTCCTCCTCCCTGCAATGATAGTTTCTCTACTATTGTTGCATACCAACAGTTATATGTATCTTATTATTTGAGGCATTTTGACTGTCCTAGATTTGAGGCTGGAACACCAGCTATTGGGGAAGCAATTGGTTTAGGAGCAGCAATTGATTACTTATCTGGGATTGGTATGCAAACTATACATGATTATGAGGTGAGTTGAGATTCAATCTTATAACAAACACTATTATTTATTCAATGATGCATAACTTCTGGAGATTAATTTTTATGTTCTCTCAGTGTAAAACTCTTTGACACCATATCCAATATTGTGTTGATGCTTGACACCTCATTTAATGAGTTTGTGATATGGCAACAGAAGTATAGTTCCATTTTATTTATTTCAAAGCTTAATCTCTTCTACTACTGATATGGATGAAAATCCAGAGAGAAAAAAGGAAAAAAAATGCACTTAGAAAAAAAAGAAACACTGCAGAAAGGATCTGCTCCTCCCTTCCACTTCTTTCCTCACCACTATTTTATCTCTCTCCTTACATCATGGAAGAAACCTTGTATCTTAATTAGAATAAATAGGGCTAGACCTTTATTACAAGGATAAAAACAATGCAAAATTTTAAGGGTCTGCTTCTTCCAATACCCAAAGGCACCAGTTATCTCTCAAACTAAATGACCTGTCTCTCCCCCTATCTTGTTTGCATGCCTTATTCAAACTATCTAACCTACCATCATCATCTTCAAGGTAAAACCAACCACTGCACTCATGTTAATGCTTTGGATATGCTAGACAGGATCCATTTTCTTCTCTATCTTAGGAACCATACTTGCTCCATGGTTGAGTGGCCTTGTGATTCTGGCGATGGAATCTAGTTTGTTGTAGGGCATGTCCTTGAATGATGATGCATCCTCCTCATTGGAAGAGTTTAAGTTGTAGGGTATCACTAAATTTGTTAGTAGTTCTAATGCACCAAGTTTTGTTTCTTCTCCCCCGTGTTGGTTCTTGCTTTCCACCCTTGTATCTACATTCTCACATTTGTTGCTTGGCTCCCATGGTTCTTGTTCCTCACTCCAAACCCAAACCAGTTGATCAAGATCGTACTACAAATAATACATTTAGTATTATTATAAATACATTTGAAACTCATTAAACAATAAAGTCAATCATAAATGCTTTTATAGCTTGAGTGTGTATCTAAATAGGTTGTATTGTTTAAAGGCTTAAATAAGTTTTAAGTTCCCGATAAATCTGAGTTTTTTGAACAAAATACCCAATAAAATATTTCATTCTTTGAGTACCCATTATGTTTCTATTTTTTTTCTAAGATCCTTGCTATTTGATCCCTCCGGTTACATGCTGACGTGACTGTTATGCCTTGTCAACATTGCACGTATTCTCTAAGTTGGACTTTTTTAGATACCATTTTAAATTAAGAAAAGGCACTGACTAGCGTGGGTAGGCTGTCAAGTTTCCCACCGTGAACTATCTCTTTTTCACCATTGATGTATTCTTTTTTCAATCAATGGTCAGAATATTTTTCTTTTTTTACCCTTTTTTTTTCCCCTTCCTTTCCCAATTCATCCTTTTCTTTCACCTAGAATTTTCATTTCTTGTCATCCTCATTTTTTACTTCTTCAAATACCCATTTTCTCCATTATTCTAATTTTCATTATTTGATGCCTCACTCTTGTTAGCATCATATTCAAAGCAATGCTGCCTTAGTCCTGCTAGCCTTCAATATCATCAAAACAATCAAAATCACAAACTAAATTACTGATTTTCAACCTGGTATATCACTGAATTATTTGTAGTATGGTTGGGATCACCTATTACACAGCTAACCTAACTTATTTTACTTGGAGCTAAAAGTTTCTTCAGTTTATTGCATGATTTCAACCAGTGATACTGATGGAAACTACTGGCAGTGCAAACATGTCAGTTAAAGGTCAACGTTATTGTTTGCTCATCTATAAAATTTGTAATGTTTTTCAGTAGTGAGATAAATTGTATTGTTATTCTGTGAACAATTACTAAACATCAAATTTTCATAGGTGGAGCTAGGTAGATATCTGTATGAAAGGCTTGTTTCAGTTCCAAATATTCGCATCTATGGGCCAGCGCCTTCAGAAAAAGTCCAACGAGCTGCTCTTTGTTCTTTCAATGTTGAGAATTTGCATCCCACTGATCTTGCAACATTTCTGGACCAACAGGTAAGAGTATAAATGACTATCCCCAGATATGTGCATTATCTTGGTCTTGAGAAAGTTTATTCTATATAAATCAATTGTCATAAAGCCTGAATTTGTGGAAGAAATTTTGTAGCTGTTAAAGTTAGGTAATTAATTGAGAGTGTATAATTTCAGCATGGAGTGGCTATCAGATCAGGTCACCATTGTGCCCAACCCCTCCATCGCTCCTTAGGAGTCAGCTCAAGTGCACGCGCTAGTCTATATTTCTACAACACAAAGGAAGATGTGGACTACTTTATCCATGCCCTCAACGACACAGTCAGCTTTTTCAATTCATTCAAGTAACCAGAATGTATTATAATGTATATTAAATTTTGTTTATACGCCAATGAGAGGGTTATCTTAGTTGGTAGGAAAGCTGCGTCAATGAAATGTTCTTGAATTTCATTCCCACTATTGATATCATTGGTAGGAACTAGGCATCCATTAATTGCAGTATTAAAACCTATCTACCTCTGAACTTTTATGCATAAAGAGAATGCCCATACACATTTAAATATTTTCCCCTCTTCATGTTGGAAGGTGAATGTTTATCCATTTTTACTTTTGATGGAATCATATGATGTGGAATCAATTCTAAACCACTGAACATAGTTTGGAGGGGTCCATGCTTAAATTAGTCTTAATAACAGATTTTTTTATTAGTATGTATGCATAGCAGAAGCAAATATCAAAGCCTTGTAATGCGGAGGCAATTCGCAACATTCTGACAATTCTAAATGAAAAACAAAACTTTGATCTGTGGAGTGCGATGGCACCTCTCGATTCTAAGGCCATAAATTTCTTGGTGATTTAAGTGTCAACAAGGGTATTGCTCTGTTGATACTGTATGGTGTTGTTCCCTGGCTCAAATATAATTCTTGCTTCCTATTATACTCAAATTTAGAATAAATTTGAGGTTGATGGTTGCTGGTATCAAGCGATGTGGTGTCCATTTCTGCTTGATGATGGATTTCAAGTTAAAGTAGTAGTCACAAAAGTGTTATTTGAAGGATTTAAGGCAAGATTAGCAGCAACTAAGAACAGTTTTCTGCTTTTTAATGTGCCAATGATGAACTGAGGAGTTTGGTGTCCACAATCTGCATAAACTTGAATTTTGTTGTATAATGGAGTGATAAATGTTGCGCTATAACCAAATTGCTATAAAATATGTATAGAGAAGTTCAACATTATGTCCTAATCGCTATAAAATATGGTAATGAGAAGTTTGATGCAATTGAAGGTGAGTTAAAATATTGATTGTGATTCTTTTCAGATTCTATGTTACATAATTTCTTTTATGCATTTTATAGTTAAAAAAGGAAGAGTTGCTCGTAGACTTTATATGATCACATGATTCTTTTAGTTTGTCTTTTAGTAGAGCAATTCAAATGTGAGAAAAGTATATGGTAAGCACGAGTCTATCATAAGATCATAAGCTTGATATGAGTATGGTCATGATTTTTTATGGTCAATTCTACTGTGCGTTCCAATTTTAATAAGAATACGTAAATCAATAAAAACTAATAAATTCTATCTTATAGAAAAGATATAATGCAATCATTACGTCTTTTTACTAAATTTCTTAAACCATGTTATCATTAAATTGAAATTTTAATGATTAGTTTGGTATTAAATCTAATAACCATTTACCGTTAAATTGTATGTATTCATTGACCAATTTGTAGCTTTTACAAAAATTTAATTACTAAATCATTTTTTTACTTTTGTACCATTTATCCTATAAATAATATATATATATATATATATATATATATATATATATATGAATTAATATTTAGAATTTTTATTTTCAATTATCAAATTATCCGAAGAATATTTTAATCATTCATCATGTTCAAATATGAAAAAAAATGTTAATTATTTTTTCTGTAAGAATTCCAAGCTTAAGGTTGTGAAGGATTAGTTATTTCAGTTTAGTTTTAATTTTTTTATTTTTAAAATTTAATATTTAAAAACTAAAATAATATATATATTTTTTCAATTTGAGAGGCTGATTTTTTTCAAAAGAAAATTGAGGAATCAATATCCAAAGTTTGCCAAAACTTCAGTATTACAAACAAATTCAGTTCTGGTCACGTGCAATGTTGATTAGAATAGAGGAAGTTCCATGAAGATATAATATTAATGGCATGCATTTTGATTTGGATTTTGAGATGTAAGACAAAATGGGTCATATGTATTAATGATATGCTGAGGGAAGATGGAACCATTTTATAACGAAAAAATTCCAATAAATCAACTTAAATATATATATATATATATATATATATATATTATAATATTTAACTTATAGTTATCTTCTATAAGTGTTATGGAGAAATATACTTAAATAAACTTATATTTTACTTTAAATAAGCTTATTCTATTTTTTAGACTTATATTCTTTTTCGACATTCTAGAATCTGGTTTATCATTAAAATTAATACAAAATGCTTAAAAATGTAGAGTATTTCATAATATCGTAAGCATGAATAAAATGTTACTTATAGTTAATAATGTTGCATTGACCATATATATGTTACAGGTAAGAGAAAATTTTATTAGAGTGCTCCAAGAACTGATTGTTTGTGTCCAAAGAAACATTAACTTGCAGAGCAAGAAACATCTCTCCTTTATTTCTCCATGGATGACCTTATCATCCTTTTGTCTTTTCTTTGCAAACATAATACCATATTCTCTATAGATAAGCATGAACTTTAGCATCGTGAACAGTTCATCAAAAAAGAAAAAAACAACTTCGATGAAATTTTGAAAAGTGCAACAAATGTTCCTCTTCACTGACTCTATGCTTTGTTTGAAGGTCTGATAAAAAGAATGCTTTGTTTGAAGGGTGATGCTAAAACTTTTTAAATGGTCTTATTCTCTCATTGTGATTCTCCACTGAAAAATGAGGAAATTAGGGAAAAACTTCTGCTACCATGGAAGGTAATTGTGAATTAGAATATGATTTCTTTAGATAGTGGTTATTTTGAATTTGCTTTTGCCTCTAAAGATGATCTCAATAAGATTTGTTTATTGATTCTTGGAAACCTCCTATATGTTCATAAATTAAATATAATATCGATGGAGCAGCTAAAGAGTCACCTGGTTAACCTACTTATTCGGGAATTTTTCAGGATCATTCTATTGCTGTGTTTCTTTTCTATTTTTCTATATAAGCAAGATGCTTTATATGCCAAGATCATAGAAATAATAAACACAGTTGAATTTACTATGGACAGAGAATGGCATAACTAGTTGATAAGGAGTGATTCAGTGTTGGTGGTTCGAGTTTTTTTCTAGCTCACATTGTGCGGCAACTATCTATGGATTAACTTTTCAACTATGATGTTAATCCTCAATGTAATTAGTGGTGAGATTTCATTTGCAATGAATTTTATAAGAATAGGCTTCATTTACCTTTTTATAACTTTGTTGTTACCAAAATGGGTTTGGGTTAGTCCCCACTATCTTGTATTTTAACGGGTTTTTCTTTATTATGTCATTTTGGTATGCTACGAAAAATGATGTGACTTGAGATACCAATTTAGTTGAGAACATAAGCTGTATAGTGATGCTTTTGCATACCCATCTTTCCATAAAAAAATGTTACCAATTTTATGGTCATTTTCTAAAGGCCACCGTTAGTGAACAAGACCGAAATCTACTTGCAAATGTATAAAAGAACCAGTGATTTACAGAAAACAGTTGTGGCAAAGGTTGGAATAGAGAATCTAATCAAGCAGTGGATCAAAACCCCTGATAAAAGAACGTCACCAATAAAAGAACGTCACCAACTAAACAGGTGTGCCACTTAATATTCATGACCTTTCTTGGTCTACGAGGATAATAGAATCATTTCCAATTCCAAGGTCCATCAGAGAAGAAGTGTCATTGTCAAGCATCAGAGGAAATGGAGAACCCTGCAAAATGCGAAGACATGTAACTAAAGAAAGAATATATTTTTTTTCAGTGCAGAAATTATACTCATCTTGCAAAATTTTCTTGAGATGATATAAACAAGTATGACCATCTGCTATGTTCTAGTCCTTCATCTTCCCCCCTCATTCTCCACGATAAAGTTTTGTTACAAATTGGTTTTCCAAAATATCAATTTGAAATTATTTTATTCAATCAGAGCAGAACACGACGACTTCTTAAGATTGTCTAGAAGCTGCTGCTTCTCATTTAGGAAATTTTTAATCAGCTAATCAGGCAATCATAATAACAAATAGCACATATTATTCTTGATAAAAGCAAACCTCTTCTTGAAGATATAACTTTAGCTTCATGGACTTGAGCTTAAAAAAGCTTTCGCATAGAAATTTCAGCTTCCCGACCTAAGAAAAACAAGGTAATCAGAGGGGTTTTTTAGGTCTTGAAATACTGAACATTGCATTACTAGAGTCGTATTGATGTTTAACTGTGGTTGTTGCTGGAAGCTTCTTTGTCAATGGTGGCTTCTCACCCATGGATGCTCCAACACAATTCAGAGTGATAGCTGCATTAATCTCTTTATCAAAATAAAGGTATTTCAAATTCAGAAAAACAAGCAGATATACAAACTTAACATCCATAGTCCATACACAATAATCCTGAGCTGATTGTTTGTGGGACAGTAGTCCCAATTGAAGTTCTTTCATCCTCAATTCCATGAATCTTCTTAAGCTCGTATAACCTGTAGCAAATTTCACCAGCATATTCACAAAAAATAGTTGTGTTAGAATGATAATCCCATCTAGATCCAGTTTCAATTAATATCTACAGTAACAGAACTCTTAGAACACGTGTCCTGCACAAATTCAATAAAAAAGACCATTCAATTAAGCATGGTAAAGCAGAAAACTTTCTATGGAACAATCTTAAAGGACTCTTGATGAGCACCAAGTGTATCTCACAACATTAGTGCGGTTCTTGTTAGACCCTTGTTAAGTTTCTGATATAATCTGGCTTAAGTTTTCTGGCTGTGTGAAACATGCAGTCTATTATTTCTCCTCATCGGGGCAATATACTCACATTCTCAAATATGTCTCTTTGCCTCCGAGCTTTTTTGGGTTCTTGCATTCTGCTTTCTTAAGTTTTTTCTTGTTACTACAACTTTTTTCTTCTTCTAGACCATGCCCCTAGTGCAAAAAATGAGATAACAAATTGGCCGTGAAATCAACATACAAGTCTAAATAATGACACCTATTCCACATGATATGGATATCATTTGATTGTTGCCTAGTAAAAGCTAAAGTAAGCTCCGTATTAGAAACTACAGAAAAGGAATTAAGTTCTTTCCTTTTTTACTCTGTTGAGTGTTGACAATACAATCCTATTTTATAGTAATTGGTTTCCTTCACAGTAGCTTGAGCGTATCACCCAATCACTGGGCAAAACATCTAATGAAGAAGCCATTGAGCTCTTTTTTTTACCAGACTAAATGAACTACAAGTTGGATAGTGAAAGCCATAGACATCACAATCACAAAGTAAACTCATAAAAGATAAAAGAAAACAAAATAAACCTTGGTAAATGGGATTTAACCACCTCAAAAAAAATTCACAATGTTGAGAAATATTAAATATTAACGGTTAAGTGATTCCTAGTTGTGTACTATTAAATGGCTTACATGTCATTTAAATAATCTTCATTTTAGTATAAGTAGAGGTACGAGGGTAGTAGCTTGTATCACATAATCACAATATCTAATACGTTTGAAGAAATATATTTTGTATGTTCCCTTTGTCAATTTTATTCCCCTTTTCAGAAAATCCCTATTATTTTGAAGAACAAAACTTTAAAAAACAGAAAACAGCACTTCATGCATAACTAAGGAGCACAAAACACCAAGATAACTCAACCCCACCCTCTTAAATACCCCACCCCAAAAAAATACAAAACCAACAAATTAAAAGCTATTAACCTTATTCACCTAGTCAATTGAAGCCTCTCTCAGACATTATAATGCCTAAGAAGTAAGAACACAAGCTGTAAAACCTAAGTTTCCTTAGTTCCTCTTTGTTTCCTATTCAAGTCTCAACTATCATGTCCACTAGTTCTGACCAACATCTTTAACCCAATTTCAAAATCTGAACACCGTGAACCATTATTACATATTTACTCCTTTAATCCCATCAGGACCTACAGCAACTGATTTCTGATAGCATTTTCATCAGTTTTCAATTGCCCTGAACATTAATGCTAGAGAAAAGGTTCCAGATATTGTCCGTGAATTTACCTGGGATGCTGTTTGATTTCTTCAGGACTAGTATGCAACCTGGAGATAACAAGCCGAACATACCTGCATAAGAATTGTAAATAATATAATAGAAAGATGATGTTGCTTCATACATACGCTAATTGCATGTAAACCTTTAATTGAACTCCAACCTAAAAGATAAGCATGGTTCAAAAGGCTCACTTATCTCATGTATGGATTGATAAAATAAAAAAGGGTCTAATGGTCCGTCTTCAAAGAGGAATCTAACCATAAAACTATACTGTGTGTTTAGAAATAATGAATGCTAAAAACAGGTTAAATTATTTCTGCCAAACAACCTTGTTTTAACTTAAAACAATTATTTGGGTGACCCAATGAATAAAACATATGTTCGACTATTTGTGGCATACCTAAGAAGCACTCAGCTTGAAAGGCCTTCTAGATATAGGCAGCAGTGGCATTGGTATAGGAAGCTACAACTTGATCGGAAAAGTTCTGGAGGCTGCACTTGTCTTTAGCGGTTCTGAAACAGCATACAGGTGTAGGTTGGATCAATTTTATGTCTTATTCCATCATATACCTAATGCTTTGGTAGATATTCTATATTTGTATTTTTTTTTGGTGTGCAATATTTAGTCCTCAGGATGGGAAACTAAAAATTGCTTGAGTTTCTATAGTTGTGTAGCTTCTTATTTGAGACATGGTCAAGAAAAGCAAGCTAACTGAGACGTTCTAGGAAGGAGATACCCTCAAAAAATTTGGAGTCAATGGCGGTCCCTAAATTTCATTTCCTCTTCTATAAGGAAAATTGATCAAAAGTTCATGGAAAGAAGTAATTAGATTCCATGAAAGAGAAGTATCTAACACTACAAGGCATGTATGACCAGCACTGACAACAAGATGCATCCCACAAATGAGTCACCACCACCACCTAAGAAGAAAATGGAACTTTTCGCATACAATGCTAAGAAAGACATTCACCCCCTATGACACGAGGAATGGAATATCAGAGAGATGCAAACAAACCAGATCTCCAACGAATTATTTAGTTTAAATGAGTATAAACCATATATGAAAATCTAAAAGCTAAACTCAAGAGCAACACTCATAAAAAGACAGATAACATGTATTACAAAACAACACATAGAATTGATGACCATAAATGATGCTTTGGACTTTCAATTGCCAAAAAGGCATATAACACAGAATTTGAGAGCATACCTAATCTCAGAGTCCTTCCTTTCACGAGGAGTAACCTGAAAGGTAGAACAGAGATGAAACATTATGTTTAGTAAAAGAGATATAAAAGAAGCAACTAAGCAACAGAGATATCTTCTGTCATACCTCACTTCCATTTAATATCTGAACTTTTGCTAAACGAGCAATCAAAACAAATCTTGGAACCCCACCTTTTCTAGAATCAGTAATTGGGTTTTCAGAAAGCCTGATATCCTTCATTGTTATTAAAGATGAATAATTAGAATTGAAGCCAGTACTGCAAAGTTCAGTCTAAATAAACCAGTGAAAAAGAAAAGTGAGAAAATGGTCCCTATAGTGATGATGAAAGATAAGTTATAAGCAAGTTAATTAATTTCTCAAAGGAAACTTGTAAAGGTAATGGACCAGCACACATTATTTAGGCAAGTGTAGCTACAAAATAATCTTGAATTGCATCCCCAATTTACCATTTTCAAATGGATTATTTAATATAGGCCATGGTCCAATAAATTTCTCAGCACTTGTAGAACAAGAGACCAAAAAGCAAAATGAATCAAACTTCTTCAAAAGTTAAAACCAACTTTTCCACCTAAACTTTTTTGAAGAAGTAAACTTCCATAAAAGTTTAAATGCATAAATTAATTCTAACTCACAGGAGAAGTTCAATTCCTTTGACTTCTTATGATCATTGCAGGCCGCAGTCCTAGACTCGTCATTACAGATACATCAAAGCAACCATGACATACGTACTCAATAATTTATATTAAATATGTAAGCCTGATCAACACTTCACAGTATAAACTTACCACCAAGTTAGGAAACAAGTTTAATGAGTCAACGGAGGCCAGATCACCAATGTTGTTATTACCTGAAACATGATTTGAAAGCCTTCAACTGGTATCCACAATCCAGATCTCCTTGGAGTATGTTGAAAATGATATTTATCAAGAGGAAAAATATAATATTACCCAGTAGAAGGCGGCATAAATTTTGAAAAGGTTTATAGCATGTAACTTCTGATTCATGCTGCTCTTTATTATCAGGATAAAAGAGAGAATTCAAACAATTCTTGTTTAAATAAAGCTTCTCCAAACTGAAAAAGTTAACCAAGTATAAATAAATCAAATCGACAGACTTAAAAACATACCTACCCAAAAGTAGAGGCACTGTTGGGGGCAAGAAATACAGGAACGAAGACAAGATGAATACTAATAGCCAGTTCTAAGGTACAATCAGTACTTCCAGTGATACAGATACCACCTAGGACTTTTAACCATATTTCAAGCTAATTATACTTCACCATCATGCTAACTGTTGTTGAGAGGTAGAAAATCAAGAGTCATGTGAATGAATGTGTCTTGACACAATCACAATCAGTAGTTAACTGAAGTGATAATGGATTAACTAAATTGTTAACTGGTTAGATCACATCCTAAGTTATAATTTTAGGTACGATCAAAATGGAAGTAGATTTCATTGTTGAAGTTAGATGTGGTTAAAAGTAAGATAGGATCATTTCCAAATGGTGTCAGGACTGTAATCTAGAAGTAAACAAAACTGCCATTACCAACCATCTTAGCTGAGAAAGCTTCATAATTTCATTCCATTCATCTATACAGTTATCTTCCAAATTCAACAGCCGCAGATAATCAAATCCCTGAACCATAGAGGATGATGTAGGCTGAACAGAAAAGGAAAATTAGAAGGCTTTAAAATGCTTGTAATTTATATTTAAAAGTTCATCAGAAATTGAAGAGTAACATAAAATTAAACATGAAAGAGAAAACCTAATACGCACAAAAGGAAGTATCTCCATCGGAGAAAAAAAGTACTCCATATTTTAATATCAAAACAGAAATAGCATAGCACATCCAACTAACCAGTCAGCCAGATAAGAGAAAACACATTAAACAAAACATCTAAATGTGAAACAGCCATTATAAAGGCTGAGAAATATTGAAGCGTGTAAACTATATCCACAACACTATTCCCTAAATATGTCCAGCTTGCATTCTAAAGCGATCACTTGAGATGGTGAATCAAAATGGGAGAAGGGGGAGACCAGTTATTCAGATTCCCCAAATTGAACATCATAAATTCAGGCCCTGGGGTACTTAAAAGATTG
Organism: Phaseolus lunatus; assembly: GCA_013389735.1. Classification (NCBI taxonomy): domain Eukaryota; kingdom Viridiplantae; phylum Streptophyta; class Magnoliopsida; order Fabales; family Fabaceae; genus Phaseolus; species Phaseolus lunatus. Next base: position 29,090,422 of record CM023862.1, on the reverse strand, counting down.
TGACAGTTTCCATTGTTTATTAATCTGCCCTCTAATTGGAGGAAGACTCTAAGCCTACAGGCTACAGCTTTAAGATACATGGCAAGCATATTGAACCAAAGGCAGCATACCAGAATTCTGCTTATATTGTTTCCCATTATGTGTAGCTCTTCAATTGTTGTCAATGATTGTCTAAGCAACTCAACCTGCCCAGTTAAAACAGAAATATTTAGCAATTCCAATTTATACCATCGGGAATTTTTTGAGAGAAACATTATGTAGAAGGAACCTGCTGCCAATCTACACCAGTATTATTTAGAACCAGAACTTGGATGATTTTCAGTATTGGAAGATCGGTTTTATATGGTGACATTAAATTGTTTGATAAATTGATTGTCCTCAAAGCAGGCAACTGTTCACAAATTATGCCAACATCCTGCAAAGAGATCAATTGAAAAGAAAGTAAATGGCAAGTACCCTCAATCAATCACTAACAAAGTAGTAGGCCAAACAAACAACTAATTAAAAGGGGTCTCACACATGATCAGTGTCTAGGTTTTTTATAGAAAAAGGTGATTATAAGAGATAAAAAGGGCAAGGACTATAGCTAATAAGATATTCTACAAAACAGTTCACGAAACAAGATTAAACAATAAATGAAGTATATTATAGTCCATTAGCCTTGCTATATTGTTGTCCCACTATGACCCTTTTGCCTCCTCATTAACCTTCACTTCCCTCCTCCTCCGTACATAAGGTCTAGACATCCTTTGTAACTAGAAAAAAGAAGAAAGAAATATAGCAAGGTTGTCCAATCCCTTGACACATTAGAAATGGGAAATCTCTTAAAACACTCCCATAGTTGAGAGAAGACCAACTGATAAACCAATAAAATATAATGCTGAACACAGAAATGGCATGCAATACAGCAATATGCTTGTTGTCTCATAGACAGGCTTATACAAAGGGTATGTTGTCCACAAACTGCAAATAACAACGCCTTTTACTTAATTACACAACCTACCCTACTATCAAATATGTTGAAGATCTCATCAACTAAAAATATGCTAAATTAGAGTATATAAGTGGGTCCAAACCTCATCTAACAAACTAGTTTTGTGAGGTTGGATTAGGCTTAAGTCCACTTTCTAATAGAGTATCAGAGTCAATCCTAGCAAGGTTTATTGGGCCTATCGTGTCATCCATTATCGAATCACCCAAAAATATCAAGTTTCATGCTTGAGATGTTCAGTCCTTGGTGTAAGAGGGGGTGTTGGAGATCCTACATTGACTAGAAATATGGCTAAATTATAGTATATAAGTGAGTGCAAACCCTATCTTATCAAGCCGGTTTTGTAAGGTTAAGTTAGGCTTAAAATCCACTTTCTAAGAAAATATATCTTAATGCATGATAAGTTATTCTCAATCACATTCTAACAATACATTATTGCTCTTGACTTATACCCTTAACTACCAACATGATATTTATCATTACGCTTATACCTAATAATACATGATTGTTGGTTCCTTCTCACAACTGAAACCATAATATTGATTCCCTTATATTTAACATACTTGATATCACAATCCATACATTTTTTGACAAATAAATAGCACAACAACAATTTTGGATGAAAATCAAGAAAGGATTAAGGGATGTATGTGTGCATGTGAGTTAGAGTGAAAGGCAAAACCTTGGCATCAAACATGCCATCTCTAGATAGTATCACCATTACTAGTTTTTTCTTCTTGATAAACTGTTGCGGAAATCCAAGACTCCCGCAAGGTCAAGTCATTTATTTGGATTATAGTATGGTACACAATAGAATTAACATTAGCTGCAGATTCGTAGGTCATATAGCTATTTCCCTTGACACATATAGTGTGGGGTTTGTTCAGAGAGTGTACATTAGTTATTACATTGCTATACTACTGTTTGTCTACATGGAACTCCTTATTCAGCATTTTTGGTAAACATAGGATGTGTCCAAGGTCTCATGGAGTCATGGCTAGCTTTCCTGGTTGAGGCAGAAGTAAAGAGCCTAATTTTTTGTTGCAATATGCAATCTATATATACTACAATATGGTGTTTTTGGTTATAGCGAAACCCTTGTCTTTAAGGCGGCTTGTTTTGAACATCACTTGACTTGGGATAATATTATGTGGTTCTATTTGATGCAAAGTTCATCACCTTTTTTACATGGTTTATATAACAGATATATTGAAGAATTTGGAAGCATTGTGATACACAGCAGATAGTACCTATCAAGTGGCTACAATATTACTAAGGCTACCACCAAATTAATGCTAACAATATGGGAAATTTTGTTTGCTCATTTCATTTCATTCAAAGCATAAATAGAGGTGGAGTAGAGTCATGGGCCCCTGATAATAGTATAGGATGTTTGAGAGTTCTTAATTAGAGACTGGATGGAACAATCAAACGGAAAACATAATGAAAGAGCATGACATGGGCCTCTGTCTACATTGAAAACCCTCTAAGCCATCTGGGTTGCTGCACTTTACGCTTGGGCCAAAGTATTCGCCTTGAAGAGGTATTTGGGAAACTCTCAATACCCTCAGGTTCAAAAGAATCTGTCCTAAAGATTGCAACACATGGATTGAAATGAGAGGGGTACAGTGGGGTCCGAAGTTTGTGATTGATATGGTAGGCTCTTTGGTGGGATTTAAAGTGGGGTGGTTGGTTAGGGTGGTTGGTTAAAGGGTAGAGTGGGGTGGTTGATGGATAATATTAAACCTAACAAACTCTCGCTAGGATCGGCTTTAAATGACTCTGATACCATATTAATAAGTGAATTTTAAGCCTAACTAAACTTTATAGAACCAACTAATACTTCCAATGACGGGACTGGCGGGGTTGACCATCACACAGGGAGATGATCCAGATCTGGTGATCACCAAACAAAACTGAACGACCAGCAGATGACAACGACAAACCCAAACAAGGTAAGGACAAGCAAAGTGGGATTGATACCAACTCGAAAAAAAAAAAGAAAAAGAGAAAGTATACTTTTAGAGAACTTGAAAAGGTCTCCCTTAGGTACAGCAGATGACAGTGACAAACCCAAACAAGGTAAGGACAAGCAAAGTGGGATTGATCGCTATGATACCAACTTCGAAAAATAAAGAAAAAGAAAAGTATATTTTTAGAGAGCTTGAAAAGGTCTCCCTTAGGTAGTTATATCTATATACAGCAGATCTGTGTGATACAATGATGAGAAATGAAAGAGTAAAAAACAAGTAATCCTAGGTACAGATAGGTACTATTCAAAACAACTTTAGAATAAAAGCTTACTTAACCTACTCTAAACCTATTCTAATAAAGAGTGAGGAAGTGCCTCGGTAGTTTGCAATAGTAGAAATATGCTCAAATTAGTGTCACCATTGTACTAAAAATAAAATAAGATAAAACTAATTAATCAATTATCATACAGAAAAACTTAACAGAAATTACTAAATCATAATCAGGTATTAAAATGTAAAGGAGAATTTCATAATACACACATTCCAACGAAAATGCTAATAAAAATAGAAAAATAGATCCAGTTTTTGAACAATTTGGGAAAGCATATTTCCCACAAAGTAATTGTATTTTTCTCTTCAAAAGATCTATCAGGAAGCTAGCAAAAGAAGTTATTATTGAAGTTCTTGGTAAGACTTGCATGGTAGGTATGTTGAAAAGAAGTAAATAAGAAGCTGGAACAGTTGCTGAGATTGATGATCACTGACAAAACCTGGTTGCAGAACATACCTTCCACTCTGAAAGCATGTTCCCAGTCAGGTCAAGTTCTTTTATATCTATCAACAAAAATAAAAGACGGTTAAAGTGCAAGGATCCTGAAGATATCAAAAGAGAGAAAATTGCAAAAGAACTCCTTACCTATGTTGAAATTGTTACAGGATAGAAAAAGATATCAAATAATCAAAGTTTCAAAATATAACTTCAGTTCAAACCAGCTTAAGCAAAAATAAAACCTAAGGTACAAGCAACTAATTTACTGATACAGCAATGTTATCTCAAAATAAAACAAAATCACTGATATAACTAAACTAATGTGTATTGATCTTGATATTAGCAAAGAAATGAGAGTGTTCTAGAATTAGGCTTACTTGGCACTGTGTTATTAATTTGAGAAGGGATTCCAGGGGAACTAACACCCATATATGACAATGATGCACTGGTTAATTCCTCAAATCTTCTTAGCTTATCTTGAATTTTATCTTTACCCAAAAGTTGAACAGATACTCGCTGGTTGCTTGTTGAAAGGACATACATTTCATCTGCACAAACAAAGAAAAATTACATTTTATTTTTCTAGGTTTTGTCAGTGTATTCGTACAGACAAAAAATAGTACATACAGAAGCATACTAGAATGTAAAAAAATATTTTAGAATAGATGGGGGTAAATTTTGAAAAAAAAAAAATAGTGAATTCCTTCTCAGTTCTTACCCCGAAAGAAAATAAAAAATATTACTAAAAGAACACAAATTGGTCTCAAGGCTTCATATCAAATCAATTTCTAACAGTCTGGAAATAGATATATCAAATCAACAGGCAGGAAGATTATGGAATTCAAAATTCAAAATGAATAATTTGTCAGTGAACATTTCTTAGAGGATTTTCTCTACCACTAATGTCTCTACTTTAGATATAAGAGAATTTATAATAGTAAAATATCATTACAAAATTAGTACTACTTAAATCCTGCACCATCAATCAATTTCACAACAAGCTGTAATAGAGTTTTATAATGGAAATTAGCATTAAAATTAAATGGCATCCTCCAACCTATACTCACCTATCCAAGACATGTCAACAAAACCAAACAACTGCAGTAACAATTTGGTAACAGGGGTAGAGAAAACAGTCCAACTACAATAAAGTTTACCTCTTTTCTGTCATGCCAAAAATTAAAATGAAACCATTTTCACCCTCACTCATGGACCCAAAATATAAATGCTTTAGCCACAAATGAATTTAAGCCTGAGACATACCCTCTTCATCTTTTGTAGAGTCACTTTTGTATCTACTTTCAAGAGCTTCCAGCAATGAAATCCCTTGGTTCAGATTGTGGGCACGAACAAATGACCCTGATCTTTCTGATTTAGCATGGAAATAGCGGAAGCCATTCACGGATCCATCATGTTTTCCTTCTCCGTTGTCCCAGTCAACTCCAACCCAAGTGTCTGAATAGCCTTCTACAGGTCCCACATACTTAACTGTACCAATTCGTCGAGGATCACCCAACACATGTACTCGTTGACCCACCCAAAATTCATGTCTTGGCTCTAGGGAATCCTGCATCTTTTGTTAAAGTTGGCTGAGAATTACTCTTAAAGAAAACATGAAAGCTCTTAATCACAAATACAGTTTAACAAATCATAAGATATATCCTTGACACAACAAATTAGTTAATGCGGATATCCCTAATTGGTGTACTCATTTGGTGTATTTGTTTTACCCTTCAATAAATATTAATATTACAAATATTGTGCTTTAACTGCTCAGCATCACATACACAAAACTACCATACATCTAATGTTTATCCCATTTTCTACAAATTAACAGCCCACTATATTTTATCTATCTTCAACAGTGAGTTCTCTCCAAATGAAATTGGAGCACAGGGTATTCGGTTCAGCACACACCCATTTAGGCCGCATCTGCACTCAATAAATAACCTATCCATATAGTCCACATGTTAAACCAACCTTTATTATCAAAAACCGCATTCATACCCCAAAACCCGCCGGCCACACCCTCAAAATTTTACTTAGAAACAAATGAAATATATTTCTTAAACGCATTTCAAATGTCCAATAAATCAAGCCTAGATCCAAAACTGTCCAAAAAGTTCCCCTTGACCTTGGTGTATCTTTCCCATCGTCATTTACCTGAAATCTTTAACTGCATTACACTTTATATTTCAGTAAATGATTCAAGTACCTACAAACTTAAATTCGTGCAAGCTTCCACTACTGCAAGAACAAGACTAATACTATTTAATTTCTACTCCATAAATCACTAAACAGTAGCAAAACATTTTTCAGCACATAAACCAAAACAGAGGAAGGTAATTTACCGATAACAGAAAGAGAAATTTGCAATGATACAGAGCCGGAGTCGCTGCCAATCTTTGTCAGAGTCGTTGAAAAGCCTTGCCGGAGTACTAATTGTGGTGGCTCCTGTCGGTGGTTCGTGCGTGACGTGGCCGGGGTTTGCTAAGCGCACTTCTCCAAGTCTCCTTTCCCTTTCCCTTTTGATTATCATAGTTTTTCTTGCATAATTGAAATGTTAAACATTCATTATGTGAGTGGTCCACTTATTTGATTTTACTAAAACAATCACATAAATAAATAATGTGGGATATATTTGTGTTTTTTATAATTAATTATGTTTAATTAGATGAATATATTTTTTTTATCAACGTTAACCAAAGTATTCTATAAAAAAATTATCTAACTTTTTCACTTTTTTCTTCTAATTTAAATAATCACATTTTTCTCTCTATTCCTCCTCCTTTTCTTATTTTTACACTCTTTCACTTCTTAATAATTATACTAATTAATTTAATAACATTAATTAAAACTTCCAAAAAATTTAACAGTATATATATATATATATATATATATATATATATATACACACATAAAACAAATATAAAAATTAAGTTTCTCCTCTTTTACAAACTTCTCCATCAAATCAAACTAATAAAAACTACTTTTTTTCTTGTTTTATTACTCGAGTAAAGAACAGTCTTACTAATATCTATCTATAAAATAACTTATTTAACTATAATTATATGCTACTACTCTTGAGATGTTTTTATTATTTATATTAATTACTTTATTTATATATTTTAAGCAATGATTTTACCTAGATATAATTTAGTTAGTTTTTTTCTAACAAAATATTTGTCTTTATTTATTTTAAAATTATACTTCATATTTATGAGTTGTTCAAATAGTTACTAATGTGAATGACAAATAGATATTATCTAAACTCGTTATTATTTTGATAAAAATTTATGGCATTAGTTAATTACAATATAGATAATGTTTGATTTTTTAAATTGGTATGGAAATATATATATATATATATATATATATATATATATTGTCTTGTCATCATCTTAATATCCACTTATCTTTATTTTAAATTATTAAAATATTCATATATTATTAAGTAATCTTTGTTTTTTTATTATATAATTCATTTTTATTATCTTTCAAATGCTTTTGTCACACAAGCCACTTTTTGTTTTTGTTATCTAATTTCTTTTTGTTACAACCTTAATTACTCATAACTTTGTGTGATTTTATTTAAATTGTGTATTGCATTTTAAGAAACATAAATATTGACATTTTTTAATTAAATAGTTGATAGTTATGTGACACATATTTAATTATTTCAATTTTTAAAATATTTTTATTTGTTTTTTTTTTCTGTTAAAATGTTTAGCTATGAATTCCAAGTATTTAATCACATAAACTCTTAATTTTTTAGGTTTAGGGTTTAGCTAAACCCTGAAACAGCTAAACTCCAGACTTTAAGACTGATTATCTTTTATGCTCTATCTGATTTTAGTTTATTTTTATTTCAAGAACTTTTGTTTTGTTAAAACAAATATTGTCTCAAAACATTTTGACTTGTTTGATATCTATCAAACTTACTTGAATTTTCAAGGTTTTTTTTATCCCATTATAACATTGATTATATATTTTTTTTCTTTATTTGATTTCATTTAAAGGACCTATTACATTTCAATAAATACAATCACCAACTTTATACAACACATTTTATTATTATTATTATTATTATTATTATCTTTTAATAATTATTTAACGTTTATCTATTTGTTGTTTTGTACTTTGATTTGATATCTACATAATTATAAATTCTTTATTTATATTTAACATTAAATATTAAAGAAAATAAAGATGGAATCATTGATAATATTATATTTATTTTGCTATGATTTTCTTATAAAAAAAATGGTTAAAATTTTAAATAATAAAAAAGATGGATGTGACACATGTATGACATCCATGATCTGAAGGAGATGAAGATGAAAAGACAAATTTTATACTTAGCTAAGAATGAAAAGAAAGATAAAGATGAATTTTTACTTTAAATATAAAATTATAAATACTAAGCCTCACACTTATTTAGTCCCTGCAGCCCCTTTTTTGAGAAAAACAAAACAAAAAGATATAACTTTTTTCTCAATTTATTATTCAAATAAGAATTATTAAATATAAAACCTTATATATATTGTCTTTAATTTCAAGGCACACTTTTTCGTTCTTAAAATAAATGAACACTTATTTTAGTTCCTATAAAAAAAATTGAAAATCTAAAAATCACTATCTCTCGTCATCTTTCATTTTAGGAAATATGAAAAGCAAGATTAAATTGGAGTCTACTCTGATATATTTGTTTTGTCCTTTCAGTTCTTATAAAAAATAAATCAAAATAAAAGTAGACTCTCAGTTACTACATTATAATATTTGTAGAATAACTAAATTTGAAAACTAAGACGAAAAAGTAATCTATGTTATCTTTAAAGATGTGATATTTTCATTCATTAGAATTGAAGGACCTGCCATCTAAGTAAATTATTATCCAACATGACCAACATGGATAGTTCATCCTTACTATCTATCACATGCGGGGGTTCTATGATCATTTGCTATTCCTTAATTTGTTTACAAAATTAACACATTTCTGTATTTATAAATATTGACTTTTAATTTTTATGGTTAATAAATATTTTATTTGACAAATTTTATTTTATAATATAATTTTACTTCAAGTCAATTTCTTCAGATGATAATTGAATCATATAAAATTTATCATAATAAAAATTTATGTTATATTTATCATATCATTTGGTTATCCATCATAAATATACATTTTTCACGTGAGTTGATTGATATTAATATAAGAATAATAGATTGAAAATCACAAGGATTAAATATAAGATTATTTCATAATATTAAAAATAATTTAAAGATAAAATAAAATTAGAATGTATAAATAATGAAAAATATAATTTTGTTGAATTATACTTAAATTTCAATCCGTTAAAGAGTCTCTCATTTATGAGGAAGAAATTTATGTTAAAGAGTCTCCCATTTATGAGGAAAAAATTTATATTTAGCATATAATTTGGGGATGAAAAGATTAAGAGGGCATCCATCTTTCCATACCTAAACTCATTTATAGTCAAAATTAGAATTAAAATTAAGAGAAATAAAACTTTAAAAAGATAAAAAAAAAAAGCAAGAGGAAGAAAAAGAAAAAAAAATGAAACGGCACAAGTTTGAAAAAATGAGGAGGAATTAATTAATTTTGAAAAAAAATTTATTTTCATTATTTAGTTTCCTTTAATTTAATGATTTAGATAAGTTGTGGCTAGTAATTAGATTATAAAGAAATAAATGTTGAAGGAGAGGACTGCTCTTTTAAAATTGGTAAGTGACTTATTTCTTCCAACAAAATTAGGCACTCTAGTTGATACATCCAACTTAGTTATGTAGTAGAGGATGTATCACGACGTCATAGATTGCATAAAATTAACACTAATTAAGATCCATGTATCAAAGGTAACAAGAGACGTATTAAAGATTTTAAAAATTTATTAAATTTTATGAGTTTGATTGAAGCCGTGAATTATCACGTGATTGGTTTTCAGCCAAAATTTAAACAATGAGAGAGAATGCTGTGAATAGTTTGTTTTGATTAATTTAAAATTTGAAACAAAAGCGAAAATGATTAGGTAGCTTGATTGGGTGCGAGTGGCACGTGTCATTGGACGCACGTCAAACAGAAGCCAACAAGACTTGTTTCTTCTGTTCATTCTTTTCCGTCTTTAGGCGAATGCTGTGGTAGTAGCAAGCCCACACCGCAATCAAAGAATCTGCACTGAAAGAAAAGCGGAGCGAATCAGAGATCCAACGCAATCTGTTCGTCAATTCTCTGATTTCTCTTCACTTCAGCTCTCCGCCGAGGTATGGCCAACGACGGTTCCTGCTCCACGCAACTCATTGACGGAGACGGCGAGTTCAACGTCGCTGGCCTCGACAACTTCATCAAGACTGTCAAACTCGCCTCATGCGGCCTCTCCTACGCCGTCGTCGCCATCATGGGACCGCAGAGTAGCGGTGCGTCTCGATCCTTCCCTTTGCTCGTTCCGAATTCGTGATTTACTTCCGTTGAACTTGTGTTGTGGTTCTTTTGTCGCTGTTGAACTTGGATCGATTTATCTTAGCGTGATTTATGAGTATATGTCTGCTCTGAAGTGGAGTGCTGTAGTTAGTGATTAGGTTTATATTTAATTTGACGATTGATTGACGTGACTTGTTTTGGAACTTGAAAGTGAGGCTTAGATGTGATGCATTCATGGATTAGGAGAAAGAGAATATGTTATATAGTTATAGCGGAAAAAAGTAAATAATTCTTATTATTGGAGTTGTTATTGCCATGCATGTCCGTTTCTGATTTTGTAGTTTTAACTGGTTTTGGTTATCAGTCGAGTGCAGTTTCTTTTTAGCTTTAGGTTTTTTTTTTCTCTCTCCTGTGGACTTGTGTGATTTAATATTTTCTTGTGTGCAGGGAAGAGCACGTTAATGAATCATCTTTTCCACACAAGTTTCAGGGAGATGGATGCTTTCAGGGGAAGGTTTGGTTCTGAAATTAATGAGCTGTTGTTTTGGGTGCTTAAAACTGATGTCTCTGACATTTTTGCTGCCTGTCATGTTCTAGTTTATGGCCAGCATCTAATTGAGTATCATATTGTTGCAGATCTCAAACGACCAAGGGCATCTGGATTGCCAAATGTGTCGGGATTGAGCCAAGCACAATTGCTATGGATTTGGAGGGCACTGATGGTAGGGAGAGGGGCGAGGTAATAAATTCCGTGTTATCTTATTTTCATTTTCTGTTATTTTCTATCACCAAGTGGGATAGGGCTATTCTAATAGTTTTTTTCAACACAGGTCATTTTTTGTCCGTATAAAACGTGTAATGATCACACCAGTTTGATTTGTTTGTCATTTTAGGCCGCTGCCTTTAGAGAATCTGATAAGAATGACCTGATATTATACACTACGAAAATACTATAATTTCTTAACCCGTGCTTCGTGTTGACTGTTGACTTTGGTTTTGCTGGAATGTCTTCTTTCAAATTCATTTTTGTAGTTTCTTTTTCCCCGAACTGTCAAAGGTTATTTTATGACAAACGTAGTTGGTACTTTAATTGTTTTGCAGGATGCTTCCTTTTACTGTTTTGTTTATAAATGAAAATTTAATGTATAAACACCAAATTGCCCTGACCATATCTTTGGTTGATATTTTGAACTGTATGCTATATCAGTGCCTCGTAAAACAAGTTGTTGCTTTATTTTTACTGACAAATGTCCCTGTTATCTTTCTTTGTTGTATGTGCATCAGAACTCACTATTATTGGCTCACTGCTTTCGTTTTTGAATATAACTTTCAGGATGACACTGCTTTCGAGAAACAGAGTGCTCTTTTTGCTTTGGCAGTATCAGATATTGTTCTGATAAACATGTATGTTTTTAGCTTTAAATTATTGCCTCTAAATGATTGAATGAATCAGATTATGGGGCAATCATTCTAGTAAGGCATTATGCTTGACTATTTAAAAGTTTCTTAACAACTTTACACCCAACATGTTTGTCCAATCCGTACAAGCTGCATTGCTTAATTGAAGTTTAGGTGGAATTGCAATTCTTTCTGTCTATCTTGGTGTTTTGCCTGTTTGTTCTAAACTTGCATTTTAAGATAACCTTTCCTATTGTCCACCTGACATCTGGTAGTTAGATTTTTCACATTATATGTCAGTGAGTATAGGATGAACTATAATATGTTCGGGTGCAAAAGGTGCATAACCTTTTTTCATTTTCTGTATCTGTGTTGTCTCAATTCTTATTTATTTCTGTATTTTATTTGGAGTCAAATTAGTAATCTGATTTAATCAGAAAGTAAAAGAGAACTCTGTTTCATGGTTCATGAGAGCTTACAGTAAAATTTGTGCAAACATTCAATCCACTTTGGACAACTTTTGAAGATTTTGTTTTATTCACAGGTGGTGTCATGACATTGGTCGAGAACAAGCGGCCAATAAACCTCTTTTGAAAACAGTTTTTCAGGTAGTTTTTACCCATGGATTTATCTCTGGTTGGGTATTCAAAATTTGAGTTTTCACACTTTGATACTTGTATTTGTAGGTCATGATGCGATTATTCAGTCCCCGTAAAACGACATTGCTTTTTGTTATACGTGATAAAACAAAGGTCTAAATTCATCGGTCCTTTTTGAGAACGCACCCTTTTTATAGTATTTTACTATTCAATGTTTTTCATGTTTCTGGCTGTCTATGCAGACCCCACTTGAACATTTGGAGCCTATTCTAAGAGAAGATATTCAGAAGGTGTGTTTCCCATTTAATATCTGACTTTTTCTTTTTTGTGGTTTCTTTTTTTTCTTCATCATCGGTGCTTATCATGATGTGAATTCCTCAGATTTGGGATAGCGTTAGAAAACCACAAGCCCATCAACATACTCCTCTAAGTGAATTTTTTAATGTAAGTTCTATCTATCTCCCCTTTTCACATGTCAACTGTTTATGTGTATATTATTGTATATGATTAATGAATCTTCAAATGAAGGTGGAAGTTACTGCTTTGTCAAGTTTTGAGGACAAGGAGGATAAGTTCAACGAGGAGGTACCCTTTCTATAGACAGTGCATCACTTTTCGAATTTGTGCAAGGATACTTTTTTTCCCTGTTCTGGAGTGATTTCTAATTTCTAAAATTCAATTGCTTTTAGACCTAGTTCTTTTGGTTGATAGTTTTCTGCATGAGTGTTTTACCACGTAATGAAAATTTGGAAACTTTTGTACATGAAGCCTTTCCATTTTGGGTTCTTTCCTTATCTTGGTGTTAAAGTGCAGTATAATAAGCTTATTTTACAGCTGTAATTACATTCGGATTTGATGTGGATCATAGAGTTACACTTATTCGTACAGGTTGCTCAATTACGGCAGCGTTTCTTCCATTCTATATCACCTGGAGGTTTGGCTGGTGATAGGCGTGGTGTTGTGCCTGCTTCTGCATTTTCTATCAGTGCACAGCAAATATGGAAAGTCATACGAGAAAACAAGGATCTTGATCTTCCAGCTCACAAGGTTTCCTATTAGCTTATTTTTAGGATGGGATGAAACAATTGTTTGTATTTTTTATTAATTTGTCATTTTATTTAACAGGTAATGGTTGCGACTGTGCGTTGTGAAGAAATTGCTGAAGAAAAACTTAACCAACTACACTCTGATAATGTGCTTATCCATTTCCTTTCTATTCTGAGTTGCTTCAGCTATTTTTAGAGCAAATAATCTCATGTTTGAATTTGGCTTAGGGTTGGTTGGAATTGGAAGAAGCTGTTCAATTAGGTCCAGTACGAGGTTTTGGGGAAAAGCTGAGCTCCATTATTGATGCCAGGCTTTCACAGTAAGTTCCAGATGCCGGTGGACTTTTAATTTAAGTTCAAGAAAAATATGTGTTCAGTAACTACAAATTTCAAATCAACAGTTATTTTTTCATGATTAAATATTTAATTATATATATATATATATATATGGAATTAATGCATAAGAATAAATCTTATATACATAACTGAGTTTTTCCTGCCCTAGACTTCGATTTTATCATTTTTCTTTTAATAACAACACTAACTGTTTATTTTTCTTTCATTTGAACATTTAACATAAGATAACAAAATATATTCATTATTTTCAATTTCTTACTCTCAGTATTATGTATTTTTTAATTTATCATCATTTTAAAAGAAAGTATTAATTTATCAAAATTGTATTTGTAAATTAAAAGTTTTAAAAATATGCATTTCTTTAAAAATGTTTTACTCACCAGTGCAACTCATGGGGGTAGTAGTTATTTTTCCATCTGTTTATATTATTCAATTGTATCCTAAGGTTTCAATCTTTCTTTTGCTGATAATATCTTGTTTTCAACAGATATGATGAGGAGGCAATCTTCTTTGATGAATCTGTGAGAAATGCAAAACGAAAGCAATTGGAATCGAAGGCTTTGGATGTAAGGCTGCTGGCTGTGCTTTAATTATTTGTTTCTTATTTTATTTTGAATTTTGATAAAGCTGCCATGTGCTGTTGTAATAAACTTAATCTCCCAGAAAACCTGAAACTTACCCGAAGAATTTTTCTTTTTGGGGTGGGGAAGGGGAAGTAAAGTTCGGATGGGTGGAGGATTATAATGCCTTTAGAAATACAATATTGAATATTGAAGACTGAGCTAAAGTGACTTGAACCTACAATTATATTTACTAATCTCTGCACAGAAATAAGACTACTTCTTGGAAACAAGCTTTGAGCAGAGCACCAAACAAAGGCTCTAGACCAAATCCTGCCCCATAGACAATGTTGGGGCAAATTGATGATATCCTGGAAACTTTGGGTCTTCTGCTACAACAACATAATCTCCACCAACACTTTTGAACTTATTCTTGAAGAAACGTACCAAATCTTGTGAAATTCAATAATGTTGTACTTTGACCAAGAACTACAAACAGATTGATCCAAGGGGCTCAATGATATAAGAATAAATGGGTCACTGTTTTCCAAAATATATTTTCACTTAAAACACAAAACAGGAGAAAGAATTATGTGAGGCATCTTTTATATTCTCTACTCTACCTCACTTTCTTTGTATATTTGTATATATGTACACATGTATGTTTTCCTTTTACATTAATATAATTAAGAGATTTTACACCTTTACCTCCATTGTTTTCTGGTAAAAGCCCAAATTGTTAAGTCAGGCCTCAGGTATTGCTTATATTTCTTCTTTAACATTCTTCCTGCAAAGGTCTTTGGGACACTTGATGCTTAGATAAAGCTTCGGCACTCTCTCTATCTTTAAGTTGACTGTTGAAGCTTATTTTAGTTATAAAAAATAAGGTGGCATGCTTGAAACTCTTGATCACTTGTTCATAGAGAGGCTTTTATACTATTTCAATGGCCAACTCCCCTAAAAGCTTTATTTTTCAGGTAGGCTTAGGGATAATTTATATTGTTGTATCAATAAAAATTCCTGCCTTCACCTGCTTTTAGGTCACACATCATTGAACTTTTAAAATGTTGTTTTGTACTTCTAAAAGGTCATCCTGTAACCCCATCCAAGAGCTGTAGTCAAACTTCATTTAGATATCTGATCATAAATATCTGTAATTATAAAGATATATGATCCCTATTTCTGTAATTATAACAATAGAAAATGATATTTGAGCTCTTAAACATTACTCTACTTTAGTTGTACCAATAAACCTGTACAAATATTCAAAATTGTTTACTATAATAATTGATCCATTTAAAGCTACAATATCATCCCGCTCCCTATATTTTTATTCATACTGCTCTGCACAAAACCCTAAATTCTAAAACCACCGAGTACTGAACTGAAGTACTACTGATACTGACTTCTGAAGAGTGTGTGTTTGTACATAAAACTCCTGTAATGTTTTTTCTATTGGTGTCAACTTTTCAGCTCGTGTATCCTGCTTATACAACATTGCTAGAGCATATACACTCTAAAGCTCTAGATGATTTTAAGACTAAACTGGACCAATCACTAAACAACGGAGAGGGGTTTGCTTCATCTGTTCGTACTTGGACTCAAACTATTATGCTTGAATTTGACAAAGGAGCTGCGGGTAATAATCTGATTCAATTCTTCATAGCATGTACAACTGTCTCTGACTTTACATGCATGTTTCAAAATTACCTGAAAATTGGGGTCCCAATGCTAGCTTGGCTTTCCATTTCTTATGAATTTATATTAGTTGTCATGTCATGCTTTCATTTCTGCCTTGATTGTTTTACTTTTCCACTTAAGACTTTCATGGATGTGGATATTTGAAAAGTAAAGAAAATTGATGAGAATCACTAGTATTTGGTAGGATTTCAATCGTATTCTGCTAAGCTTTACACGATATCAATTTCCAAGTACTTCTGCATGTAAAAGAAATATGAAAATTTTATTGAGTATAATATGAAATCTTACTTTCAATCTATAGTTTTATTATTGGTGTGCAACTAATAATCCTGTTTTATGAATAGGCATTGTCCTTTGGGTTAAACCTTGATCCAGTAGAAGACTTTATTGCCCATGCTGAATAAGACAACACGTCCCAAGATCCCACGATACCCCTTTTTCCTAAAATAGCCTCAGATATAACATTCCACTAATATATATAACAATCAAAATATTTTCTTATAATCATTTTTTTTCTTTTTAGTATTATATTTAACTATCATCATTTTTATTTTTATATTATTCTAAACATTCCATGAAATCATTTTCTGGATTTGATGTATGATAATTAAAATACAAGCAATATGACAACACATTTAGATAATATTTAACAATGATTTTCATTTTTAATATAGTTTTTGAAAAAGTAATAGTAATATTTATTTTATTGTGGGAATTATATATATTGAGAGACTATATATGTGTGTGTGTGTGTGTGTGTGTGTACACACACACACTAAGAAAAGAAAGCAGAGCAGACCGTGCCAATAGTTGACTGCAGGCTACTATTCAGAAGAGGGGAAGAGAAAATAGCTTTTAACAATTATAAGAAGGAATAATATATTATCTAAAATGTAAATCTAACACAATTTTTAGTTAACTTCTATTTTCCTATTTTATCCACAACAATTGATTAATTTAAATACAAGTCCAAGTACTGCAAAATAATTCGGACCAGTCATTAAACGGGTCAAGATACTGCTTTAAGATTGAATGGTTCAGTCGTGGTTGAAGAAGTATAATATTATAACTTTATAATTGTAAAAACTAAAATGTAACAATTTTGTAGGTTCTTAGCATTTAAAGTTCCTTCAAAAGCTCAAATAAAAAAAATATTACAATGCTTAAGTGTCCGAGTTTCAACAATGTACATCATCATTTCTAAATAAGAAGTTTATATTTAGAATAAAAATGGAAAATGAAAAATATTTTAAGTTTATATTTAATTTTTAGGAAAATGTTAACAAGCTATTGTATTAAAAAATTTGTTGACCTGCTTTAAATCGGGTTTTACCAGATTTCCTTCCGGCTGTGTTTTGTGGTTTATTTGAATCATTTATCAGACCAATCTCTGGTCTAACTGACTAGTTTGGTCTGGTTTTAAGAACACAGCTTCATGATTTATTTTTTGTAATTTTACTTAAAAAATTTATTCTTCCATTTCATTGATATAGAAAGTTTGTGTCCTGTTATTTTATTTATAGGTTTTATATTTGTTCATTTAATTAAATGGAAAGAAAAATATGTTTATAAGGTTGGCTTCACTCTATCTACATCTCCGGATGCCTCTTATTATCTGCAGTTCATGTCTTACTGAATAAGAAGTTCATGCATCACATGTTAAAAGAAATAGTTTTTCTTTTATAGGAATTATTATTTAGGAAATGGTACCCATTTACTCTTTGCCTAGGCAATAGTCCTCGCATAGTCCATTAAGAGGTCTCTTTCTCTCTCTCTATGTCTATATATATTATAAATGTTGTGCATAACCTAAGTATAGGAGTAATCTTTAGGACATCTCATAATATTTCTGGTATCTTACAGATTATCAGTTTCCTATTTTTCCTCGTTTCCATATTTCCTAATATCTATTACCTGTTTTTTTTTAGTCAGGGTTATGATTAGTATAGGTACGGGTTTGTGTTCTAGATTTTAAGAATGTAACATGATTACATTGCAGTATAGCTCAATTAATATCAAGTCCGTATTTCAGGATCTAAACTCAACATGGATCAGAGTAGTATCATATTCATATCCACTGGCAAACTTTTCTGATAAATTAATTTCCAGCAACTTTCTGGCAAACTTTGGCCAACCTTCAATTCCAATGACCTTTACAATAACTTGTTGATGACCTAGCAACTTTTTGACAATCTTTCCAGCTAAATCTTCCAGTGAGTTGTCATCTCTGGTGAATTTCCAATAACTGTCAATTTTCAGCTGTGACAAATCTACGGTTGGGTTATAAATCTGCAGCTGTGGTGAATTTTAGCTTCAACATCTCTAACCACTTCTTTTAGTCCTTGTTTTAGTTTGTCTTATCAAGTCCTATATCACATTTTGAACCAAGTTTGGTGGATTCCATAATATTTTAAAAAGTGTTTATTTGTAACTAGCATAAAGTTCAGTAAGCTTTAATCTGTGGGGAAGTGAACAATGTGCAGTTTGTGACGTGTTAAACAACTTCATTCATCACATGTTAGATCATTTAGTTTTCACTGGAATTCAAATTTAGAAACTAGCACCCATTTTACTCTTTGCTTAGGATATATTCTACATTTAGTCATTGAAGAGTCTATAAATATATATATATATATATATATATATATATATATATATATATATATATATATATATATATATATATATATATACAGAGAGAGAGAGAGAGAGATGTAGATAAAGATATAGATAGATATTTTTCATAATCCAAGTACGGCATAGTCATCAATTTCAATCTAGCAATTCTATCCTATCTCCCTTCGTCTTCATTTTCTCCCTTTCCCTCCCCCTAAACTCAGCAGTTTCTGTTGACTCTCTTTAGAATCTTTTTTTCTCATATATAGATATACTTGAAGTGGAATCACTATATCTTTTTGGTCATCATTTAAATGCTTTTTGTATAATCACTGAAACTCCCACTCCTATTTGTTGATTGTTTAATAATAATATGTGCACTTCCCAGATGCTGCTGTAAGACATGCTAATTGGGGTGCTTCAAAAGTGCGAGACAAACTTCGTCGTGATATTGATTCACATGCTTCATCTGTGCGCACTGCAAAATTGTCCGAGATAACAACTAATTTTGAGGTAATATTGTCATTTCTATAACAGTGGTTAATTGGTTGAGCTGGTTTATGTTTTCTTAATGCCTGCTATTTCTATAGACACTAAAATAAAAGTATCTTATGCAGACAAAATTGACCAAGGCATTGACTAAGCCAGTGGAGTCCCTCTTTGAATCAGATGGAAAGGACACCTGGCTTTCAGTAAGAGAACTACTTAAACGTGAGACTGAAGCTGCTGCATCCGAATTTTCTGCTTCTGTTGCTGGTTTTGAGCTGGATGAAGAAACAGTTGAACAAATGGAACAAAGTTTAAGGGAGTACGCAAGAAAAGTGGTGGAAAATAAAGCAAGAGAAGAGGCTGGAAAGATTTTGATACGCATGAAAGATAGGTAACTGCATTTTAAATATCATATCACATCATTTATTTGGTGAAATTTCGGTTTAAAAATTGTAAAATGTGTATAAAACTTGATTGACTATTGAATATCAATGTTCTGGAACTCGTGAGTTGTAAGGATTGAAAGATGACATGGTACACTGCTTCTTTTGTATTTCATTGGTGTCTTTGGTTAGTGTAGAATTCCAGAGTTTAACAAAAGTTTCTGTGTGTTACTATCATGACATATTTGATTCAGTATTTTATTATGCTGTGCTATTGTATACTTAGCTGGAGCTTCTCTATTAGACATGCATGGAGACAAACAATTTACATTTATCTGATTAAAAGTAGCAAAAGAAAACTTGAACTTTGCAAGGAAATAGAGAATTATGTAATTGATAACAATCAGACAAATTCCATTCTCATCATCACTATTGTAATAATCAAATTATTTTAAAATAAAGAAATAAGATTGTGTTGAAATGAAAAGGAAGATTCTAAAGGTATTTTTCCGTAATCACTATGGAGATATTGATGATACTTTTATCCTAATAATTTGCTATTTACAACACTCTCTCAAGTTGGTAAATGAATATCAATCATTTGCAACTTGCCTACAAGATCTTGGAATTTACCTTGAGGAAACTCTTGAGAGAAAATGTCTGGTATCTGAAATACTGTAGGGACATGGGTTGTAACAACAAGACCCTTATCAAAATTATCTTTGATGAAGTTTTTGTGAATTCCAATGTTTGGTCCTATCATGTTGTATTGAATTATGGGCAATGCTCATGGTTGTCTTGTTATCTCAGTACAATTGTATAGGCGTGCATATGTTAACCTTTATTTTACGATTTTCATCTATAGTCTCTGACTCACACCTTGAGCAAGGGCTCAAAATTTAGCTTCTGCATTAGAACAAGATACTCTATCTTGTTTTTTGCTTCTCCTACTTACCAGAGTTTATCCAAGAAACATACAGAGAGGGAGATTTTCTGTCAGTAACAAAATCTGCATAGTCTGTAAAGAGAAATTTATTGCACAACTGTAAGACCTGTGGTGCTCTATGGTACTGAATGTTAGGCGGTACAAAGCCAACTAGACAATAAACTGAATGTAGTAGAGATGGGATGGGAGTTTTACGTTAAATAAGTGGACGTATTAAACAAGATAGGAGTACTAGTGAATATATCATAGAAAAATTTGGGGTGGCTCCTATGGTTGAGAAAACGTTTGAAACTAACTGTAGGTAATTGAGTTGAGGGCATATGTGAAGAATTGAAGAAGCCCTGACATCGAGAGTAAATCAGATGAAATGTAGCCCAGCGGTCTCAATAATTTGCTTGTATACAGGCTTTGTCATAGAGCATCATGACACTGTTTGTTCCATGTTGCCTACCCTGTCTAGTGGGAAAAGGTTTGGTTGTTGTCTATTGTTTTTGTATTGGAGTATGCATTCTAGGCTATTTGTACATTTTTATTCTTTTATGATGAAAGAAAGTGAACTTTTCCTGATAGTGTTCAGATTTTGGATTAGTTTGGTGGCTTCCTGATTTCTGACTCCGTAATAATTTTCAGGTTCTCTACAGTATTCAATCATGATAATGATTCACTACCTAGAGTTTGGACTGGGAAGGAAGATATTAGAGCTATTACAAGAGATGCTCGCTCTGCGGTAATTGATAACAAGATCATTGATAAAATTTTGGCTCATATATGAAATTATAATTTTTTTGGCTCATACATAAAATTATATTGGAAATAGCTCCTCTTTTTTGGCACATTCTGAAGTAACTTCTGCTGCCATGTATCAGTCCCTGAAGCTTCTATCAGATATGGCTGCTATACGCTTGGATGAGAAGCCAGATCGTATTGGAAGCATACTTCATTCATCTCTAATAGATAAAACGAGTGCTTCAACATCTTCACAATTAATAACTAGGGAAGCTTCTGTGGATACTTTGGCTTCAAGCACGTGGGAGGAGGTAGTATATAGGGATTTGTGGTTTTCTGATTTCTTCTGTTAATGTTATAGTAAAAGTATTATATCTGAGAATCTATATAAATTGTAGGTTTCCCCAGAGGATGTGCTTATCACTCCAATGCAGTGCAAGGCTTTGTGGAGACAATTCCTGGGAGAAACTGAGTATACAGTTACTCAAGCTATTTCGGCTCAGGTAAAATCATATTTAATATATTCCTGTCTACTTATTCTCTTTTCCTGTTAGTCAAATTTTTCAGCATTTTTAGCCAACTTCTGCAGTATATGTTTGAGGTAAAAAATCTCTTTTGATGCCTTAACTTTTATTTTGACAACTTGGGTTTTTGGTACCATTGATCATTGACATGGTATTAGAGCTTGTACCATTAAGTGGTTTGAAAAGTTTAATACTTGCCATTTCTATTTTTCTAAAATAAAGTCAAGTTTCGAGGCGAAGTAGAGTGGGATATGCATTCTCCATGCTTCTAGTTCAGAAGGCTCTTGCATTGCATGAAAGGTGTGGTAGATGTAAAACTGTTCATGTGCTTTAAATAAAAAAACCATAGCTCTTCGGGTTGTTGTTTCCTGACAACATAAACAAAATCCTGGGGTAGTTCCATAAAGTTAGCTGGTTATCAAGTACTTACCACCTGATTGACCTTAATGTGTGTGTATATGCATTGAGAAAGAGGGATGGATGTCAATGAATATGCAATTCACAATCTTGTATAACATGGCTTTTGGCTGGACAGAATGATCTATAATGTAAGTTTTGAAATATGATCTAATTTGCTGCCATGTTGGAGTTTACTTGTTTTTGTCTTGTTGACATATTGGCCTAGGTGTCATCCTTTTATTTCAACCAAATACTACAAAAAATATAACTTTCTCCCTTCCTACTTATAAGACTATTACTTAATTTATTAGAATAAAAAAAAATAATTTAGTTAATATCTATAAATTTGTTCTAAATTTTTTATGAAAGCTACCCTTATCATTAACACTCATTTCTGTCTCTCTCCTAATTGTTTGCCAGCATAAGCTCTCTTTTAATTTAGGGTATTTTAGATTGAAATAATGAATGCTAGAAACATTATGGATGGAGTCTCATAAAAAGGGACAAGCACCACTCCGAATTTGGGCTTTATAAATACAAACTGAGTTTTTTTATTCAAATAAAACACACTCTCCCTCATTCTACATTATTATATTGTATTTCATTCTCAAGCCATTGTAAAAACAAAACGTAGCTAAAGAAATAATAATATATTTTATAATATTGTTATACTATTAAATACACAATAACCTCAATTTATGAAAGTTCAGACACTAAAATAAGATAAATGACACTTTTAATATGGATGCAGCTCAGACAAGGCAATTACTGTGTCCTTGCCTGTTTGTTTGGCTTGATGGGGGATCTTGTATTGTAATATGTAACCTTGCATACTGGATTGAGTAAAAACTATGATGCAGAACTTATTTTGAAAGCCTTGCAGTTATATAAATTTCTGAATGAAATTTTATATGGATGAATAGCAGTCGATGTTAATCATCATGTCTGTCTTGAGTGATGTTTGAAAACCAAACTGAGATTCAACAGCCAAGACCTCCAGGCTCTAGCTCGTGTTTAATTGGTTCAACCTTTGCCAGCTAAATTTGAAGATGAACTGTGTTTGAACAAAGTAACGTTCGAACTAAAAATAATGTTAATCCAGTCTGGCTTTTAGAATGCTAATCTCGAACCTCAATTCTTCTACATCCATTTGCTGTGGCCCGGTTTTGTCCTGCTTCAGTTGCCTCATTTGCATGATAAAACCAGTTTAGTGAGAGTATTTCTTGGTAGGATTTATTAGAAAGAATTAGCACAAATGGCGTTTGCTCCAAGGTTTACGCAGCTTCTATTTTTCTACTTTTTTTGGTGCTCTAGTTTTACCCAGAGGCAGATTCTATGAAAATGTTATTTTTGTCCTTTATCTTTGCCTTGAACATTTATCTAACTCCAGACAAACTAACAAAGGTATTATTTCTTTTTCTTTCTTGGTGTGTATTCAGGAGGCCTTCAAGCGGAGTAACAATTGGTTACCCCCTCCGTGGGCAATAATGGCATTGGTCATACTTGGTTTTAATGAGTTTATGATGCTACTAAAGTAAATATCACTTTTAAAAATATTTAACTTTGAATTATTTGTTATTTACATTCTTCTGTTTCATTGGACCCTTTTTCCTGCAGTTTAATGATTACATTTGCTGACTTGTATGTAAAACAGAAATCCTCTCTACCTGATGTTTATATTTGTTGCCTATCTACTTGGAAAGGCCATCTGGGTACAAATGGATATAGCTGGAGAGTTTCGACATGGCACTGTGAGTATAGTGGATATTATGTGATCATTTTTCTGCCCAAGAATATGACTCTAAGAATCATGCTATGTTTACACGTACACACACGCACTAGTTAGGTCCATTGACATTTTTTTAAATTACATAATGTAAAAGTTATTATATTCACTAAATATAAATTTTTTTATTGGTCCTTGATAAATTATCGCATTTTGTATGTGGTCCCTAATATATATATATATATATATATATATATATATATATATATATATATATATATATATATATTATTTTTTTTTTAACTTTTTTGTTCGTTATAAAGTTTTATTTTTTTTTTTTTTTTTTATCTTAGAAACACTATTTAAATCACTGTATTTCACTGTTTAAAGCATTCACTAAACCGCTTTCAATATAAAAGACAAAATAATTTTTTTATTAGGGTCAATATTTTTTTAAGGGACCAAGAACAAAGTCTGGTAATTTATTAACGAATAGGATTTATTAGTTCAAAATTTATTATTTGTCTAGGTTGGCTTTGTCTGAATGTTATTTTAAGAGAAACAATGATAAATAGAAGAGATGGCTGAATGATGTCATCTACCAAGGTGACTAGCATTCTGAGTTTTGTTAACGTTATGGCTATAATGTTGGCAGCTGCCTGGACTACTATCCATTTCATCAAGGTTTCTTCCCACAGTTATGAACCTTATGAAGCGTCTTGCTGAAGAAGCTCAGGGGAATCAAACCCCTGAGGAATCTCAAGGGTCAGCTTCTCAGACACAGATATTCAGAAATCAAGTGCACAAACCTGATTCAGTATCAAGCTCAATTTCCAATGTATCTAGTGTTGGCTCATCTAATGATGATAATGAATACTCAACTACAAATTTGTCTCAGAGGAGAAGAACAATCGCTCCACAAGCTGACTTTTCATGACAAAATTCGTGACAATTTGATTTGGAGGCGATTGGCATCAGAATAGAAATGCACCAGTTAGGGTGACTTCCCAGATCAGTTTTGTATTACTACTCCCTATCTCTATTTTACATCTATATTTTACTCTTCACTTTAACGTGTAAATTATCTGATTATAGTATGAAGGACCCCTATTTGGGTTCTGCAACTACAGAACATTATCTTCGGTCGAATTGCGATGGAATAACATTATAAACTAGTTTTCCTTTAAATTTTACGAACGTTGAAATGTTTCTGATGAAATTGACTATTGTCTTTTGCAGAAAATCCATTTTCGTAGCAAAGGCTCACTATTTTTCCACATCAGCGTTTGCTTTTCTCCGAAAATTGTGTACAAGAAATAGGAGGAACAAATTAATACAATTGCACTACACGAGTATCCAAAATGGTCTAGTCTATTCTTCATTTAAATTTTAAAAAGTTAATTACTCGTGGGAGGCACGAGAAATAATTCTATTGATAATTTATTTTTGTTGATTATCAATATCTTTTAAAATTAAAAGTATAATGTAATACTACGTGTTGACAATAAGTTAATTTGTTGGCAATCACTTATTCGTTTAGTTAGTATAGTGTTAAATATATTGAAAATAATCATAACATTCAAAAAAGTTTAAATAGCATAATATCATATTTTGTTCGGTAGAATACTACGAAAAAATAAATTATTTTATTAAAATTTAAGATTATTTAATTATAAAAATTTAAGTAGATGCGCGCGGTATAATTTGTGTATGTAATTTTTCAATTGAAGTATTGCATGTTTTTAAGTTATTATAATAAAAGAACTTTGTACATGTTTTTAATTTTTTTAATGTAATACATTTTTAATTAAATGTATAGATTGAGTAACAATTGTATCCTTTTAGTCTTTTAGATAAATAATTTTTTATTTTAATTTCTATCATGTTTTGTTCATTTTAAATTAGTCTATTTGAAAATATTTAATAAGAGATTAAAAATAAATATATTTAACAAATAAACAAAATTGAAATCAAAGCAGAAAGAACTCGACTAACACTAACACAGTCCCATTCCCACCCCATGGGAAGTGATAAAGTATTTAAGAGAAAGGAATAAGATTATCATCTTGTATCTACACATTGCAAGAAAGATATCAGTTCGATTCAGATAAAAATCTTACATCAGACGTATTACAAAATATTTACCCAGCAACTGCAGTAGGAAGCTTCTCCGCAGCCAGTCCCAAATCCCAAACGAGAAGAGAATAGTCTTTCCTCAGGTTGCTGGGAGAGCGATGACAGATCATGCAATAAAGAAAGCAAAAACCACACATTTCAGTGTATTTGCTCTATTCGAACATTTGCGGAATTGTAACATGAAATTATCAGACCACCAAACATACTTCCAGAAGTTACCTATCTTAAACTCCCGTTGCTTGCCCACAAAAAATGCTTCAAATCCAGAGCAAGTGTCATTATGTTGTGTTTATTGCTAATTTCTTGGGAAGTATAGAGCTCTGCACATGAAAAATTGATGCAACACTTTCTAGGGTCGTCACAACTTTGATTCATGTAAAAGAACATTTTCTCATTCAAAATATGGATTTGAAGTTGAGAAATTTACCATTCAGTCCTTTGCTTGTTATTCGGGCGTAGATTACGTAATTTTGAAATTGTTAGATCTGCACCTCCAAATCCATCCACTGTAGCGTTTGCCAATGGAAACTCAGCTCTAGATGTCAAACTGTAGGAAACAAAAAAAGATAAGAAGCAGTTCTTGAATACACCAACTTAAAAACAATTACATTTCTATTGATAGAACGGAACTTCCGATGAAAGCATGCAATAGTGCAATTGTGTAAACTCCTCTATTACATGTTTGTTGAACTTCCAAGAGCAAATCACCTGCTTCGTAAAACAACACATGGCATGCCCACCTGTGTAGCTCCAGATACACCAGATTGGCTTCCAGCAACAAGGACACAATTGCAGACGGGTAACCCTGCATATTCTGCTCCGGCACGAAGTGCAGCCACAATCTTAGCTAGACTGGACACACCAATCAACAAATTAATGAAAATTGACATGATATTTAACTATGCAACTAAAATCCAAATCAGTTATTAATTGGACAATTGATAGATTGCGTTGTCAAATGATAATTTGTGTTCAACAACTCATGTTCCACAGTTCCAGAGCACTGGCAAAATTATACTGTTTCAGAATCGCATTGAATTAACAGAAAAATATAACTCAATATACACACAAATCTATTAAAGTTTATGGAAGAACAATTTTTCTAATGAACATACAAATTCTAGATGGCATAAAAAATCATATATGCAGGGGGAAATCAAACACAAAGTATAGAAGTTGACACAGAAAATAATTACATAAATCTGAAAGAACACTTTCCAACCTTCAGATTTTCAGTTTCAATGCCTTTCGGTAGCATTTAACGCAGCTTTTATTTTACTCATCTTTAAAAGGAGAGCCATGCCAAATATAATTTTAGGGAAGCTCTTGAAAACAAAAGCATTTTTAAATAACAAAACCCCAAAATCTAGAGTTTTTCTATATGTTATGTCGGTATTTGGCCTGATGTTTTTTAGATTTTGAAAAACTACTTTAAAGATAAATTCACGAATAAGAGTTTCGCATTTGAAGTTAAAATTTGGTATTATTAATATAATCATTATATATATCACAAATAAATTAATAGTAAAATGCAATTAGTGCAATTGATCTGTTATAATGTATAATACTTTAAAAAATATATCAAAATTTTAAAATTAATTATGTAATTTTAATAAAATAGTAATGTTGTTATATATATGCATACATATCCTGATATTATCTAATTTATCTTAAACACAAAATAAGAAAAAACGTAAATAGCATTAGAATGATGGTAGTATCTCATAGGTCATTCAGTACACCTAAAAAATGAGTTAGCACAAGGGCCTACTATCATATTCTAAATCAATCCAACTTTTGCATAATAATTAGATGAAATGTCTACAATTTAGATATACTTTATTTTGACTCTAATTTTCAATTTTTGCTAACAGAAAAAACTTGTCCTTTTGGGGAAGATTTGTATAGGGAGGCGAAAGAATTTAAATTCATTTATTCTTTTGCAGAACATAAATATGCACTTTTCCTTTCTCTACAAGGCACCTTAAGAAATATTTAGATGGAAAATAAAGCAGGGGAAGGGCAACTTTTGAGCAAATCTCCCTCCTGTTAGGAAGTTCTCCCCAATTTTGAACTATTACAAACAAAAAACACTACACTACTTCTCTTCCCATCCCTTCTCACACTCTTTCCTTTTTTTTCTTTCTTGCTTTCCTTACCCTCTCCAAACACATACATCAACCATTGTTTCCTTAATAACTACAAAGCTGAGTCATACACATTTTCAAATTTCTTTATCCTGCCAGTATAGATCCCTACGGTAAGTGAAACAAAAGGACCAATATATCCTATTTATTTTTGGTGAAAATTACTGGAGACGAATGAACTAACCTTTCAGATGAGTTGGTATCAATCTCAACGCTCAATTTTAGCATGGATGCTACCTCCTTAGCTAGTCTTTGTCTTTCAGCAGAAACTAGTAAAAATGGCAGAAGTGGAAAGTCCCTTAGCAAAGCACATTGTGCACTGATAATGCTGGCAGGGGGACACATACATAATCAATGACTGAAGTATATACCAGCTCTCTTGGCTTCCTTGGCAAGCTCTTCATCCAAATCAGAAGCAATTACCTTTCCCGAGACTAGTTGTCCATATAAACTTTGATCAACCTCCTTATTCCCTACAATAATGACCTTTATGCTTCTATCTTTACCAAGCTTTTCCATTATGGACCTAAAAGTTCAATAAGCACAAGGCAAAAGGAAGGAAACATTAGTATGCTCACATTATCCAGGAAGACCAAATAGTGCTCTTAAAGTTAAAGCTCGACCATAAACCTGAAATGTAAATTAGTGCTAAATAAAATAACCAAGCACACCTCACACCACCCCCTTACAAGACCTAAAGAAACTTCGTAAGCAAATCAGTAAGCTGAGCCTCTCAGTGATCAATAACATGTCAAGACCACAGAATCAAATTCCATCAATAATCATAATATTATCCTGCTTAGTATCATAGTACCATGCAAAATTTTGGAGCTAAACAAAATTACCCAGCAATACTGTCACCACTTTTACTGTATGCCGTTAGTATTACCACTGGAATTCCTTCATTATATGCATCATCAATAAATCTGTCAATGGAGACATTACTATATGTTAAGGAATGTAAATAAGCAGATTAAAGATCATAATCATCCAAGTTCCTAAACTTATGAAATATCCTGGTACATTTGAACCTTCAAGAGAATTAATTAACATGAGCAATCAAAGTACAGCAAAATATTAAGAGGCAATGAAAACAAGGAAAAACATTTTAATACGGAACTTTTGTAAACTACTATCAAGATCAATTACTATCAAGAAAAAGAGTAATGTACACATGACCAAATTAAGTTCTAGGGAAAAACCCTTATTTATTCCGGGGCCTTGAACAAATCTTTCAATTAAATAATATATCCCTGTTAATGTTTAAATCATGAAGAAAAAAAATTATATCTACTTGAATTACATGCGTGGTTAAAATCCACTTGAATGACCAAGTGGCTCAAACCTACAAAATGAAAAAATGGCTAGGTATGATAACTTAATAGAAACATTTTAAAGAGTCTTCTTTCCTTAGCTATGTACATCTTGATCTCTACTTACCATAAATATAGATCTCTTTTAACATCTATCAAATACATAATGGGACATACAATCATATTCAAAGAATGAGATAACTCACTGTTCAAGACCAGGTCGTAAAGGTAGACTTTTTGACATGACAAACTCTTCTAACGCCTTTTCCTGCCAATATATGATAAAGAGTTGAATATGATTCTCTTCAAATTTTAATAACCTTCTAAACATGACTAAACTGAAAAATCATCTGGGTGAGGATTTTTAGCTTACAAGGGTATAGAATTGAGTTCCTTAGGTCTTAAATATCAAAGTGGCATGTTTTGCAAACCATTAACCCCACCCCCCCCTCCAGTTGGAATTCTTTTTCACATCTATTCTTCCCTTTTACTTTTGCATTTGGGGTAGAAACAACGAAAAAGCACATAATCCTCTGGATCTGCTAATTGTCATTTAAAGCATCCATGAACTCAAAACAACATTCACTAGATGAAGGAATCTTATTCAGTGAATATAATATAGAATGTTTAGGAATAAATTATTGTCAAAATCTCTCATTAATCTTTTGATCGAAGTTTTTTTTTTGTCCCAAAATAAGCTATCCAAATTGGCTAGTAAACAGGAGCTTCACCTTTCTGAATGTCAGCATCAAACATTACTTAGTTAACGAGATTGAATAAGGAGCCGAAAGGAAAATTTACAAGTTCTAGAAGGGACTATTAGGCTTATACATTTGTGAAATTGTATGGGAAAATAACAAAGGAAAATGAAAAAAAGCATACCTAGGGCTACATGTACTAGAAAAAATTAATTACAATAAGTTATTTACAAGAATAAAATATAAGAATAAAACTAAGGTTTCCAATGTTACTTCAAACGAATTGCTAACTAATTACTGCATAAATTTCAATTCAAGTTTCCACAAGAAATCCAAAATCTAGACCTTCAATCTGCTGTTCTCCCCTAAAAAATCCAAATTAATCAAGAAAACTGAGGTAGATGGCTAATCAAAAGTCTCCCCAAAAGTAATAGGGTTTCCAATATTAGGTATTTATTTATTACAAATTTGATTTGACTTCCCTCATAAAAAAACGTCGGAGCAGTTTAGTTTTCAAACTACGTTAAACTAATCATGGAATGCAACACGTTTTGTTTAACCATTGAGTTTGCTTCTAGTAGACAAATTAATGGTCTCTGGAGCCAATCTCCCTTGTGGTCAAGACTGCCTTTGTTTTCTTCTTTCTCTATGTGGCTGCCAGACCAGTTTGACATAAGAAAAACACCTTTCTCCATGGAAAGCTTGCTCGAGTTGAGAATAATATAGCAGAAATCAGGATTATGTTACCGCTTGCATTGATTTCTTCATTCTTCCACGTCATATGTTGCTTCTTTACTAGATAAAAGCTTTGAAGCACATTCACATATCTGATATTTCTAATCACTAATTGTTGCAGCTAAGAATTGGTTTCAATTGTTCAAGAATTAACAATATCGTATCTTATGGCTGTAAATTTTCCGTATTAACACAACAGTTAAGTAAGTAGTCCAATAAATGCTCGAAATGGGAAGACAAAAAGGTTTCTCTGCTAGGACATATGTTCTGGTCTTCATAAAGTTAGTATTAAAACTAGAGACGCATAATGTTCACGGAAATCAAGAAAGTTTCAGCATAATTCTATCATTTGATCAACACATTCCTAGTTAACTAACCTCAATTAATATGCCTCAGTCCTCATACACCAAAGTGAAAAGTACACTAATTATCAGTAGTATAACATTCATCAAGATCAAGTGTAAGGACAAAACCTTTTGCTGCAAAACTCTTTTCGCAAATATTCCCTGCTCATTTGTGGGTAACGAAGCAGGCCATCCAATCTGCTTATTAGACACAACAACAGAATATGGCTTACCTAATGTTGGCAACTAAGAAAACTACTGATATTACCGGTAAACACGCCTCTTTTTTCATTCCCAACACAGACAAAAGACGAACAACTTACGCGATTAAAATACAGGAACACCATCTTTTCTTCATCCCCGGCACTTCTCCTAGAAAGTCAGTAGAAAATGGTTTTAAAGCAATGGAGACACTCACTGACATAACTTGCAGAACTCAATTGTGAAAACACTCCAACATTTACCGATCAAAAGTCTTCAAAAAAGAAATTCAACGCATCAATTTACTCGACGCCAAAGTAAAGTGTGGCAATGGCAAAGTTAATTAAACCGCACACACACGCACGCATAAGCAACAGAACATTCTAATATAACAAATAACCATAAGCAAACACACTTCGCAAGATCCGAATAGACAGGTTCAGTCCAGTTGGCGCAATCGAGCCCAAGCCTCTCGAACGCTGCGGGCACAGGAAGAAAAGTTACACCGCGTTACACAGAATCACAGCAATGTAAACGGCAGATGCAGAATCGGTCCAACCTTTGTTGAAGGCAATACGATTTCCTACGCGGTGCGCGTCCATAAGAACCCTAAAACAGCAGAGCAAGAGTTTAAGAGTGTGAGAAGCATAATACGAAGAGAGAATCATGGAGTGTAGTAAGAGAAGAATTGAATCACCCGTCGACTTCGAGAAGGACGGCGAGGTCTTGAGATGTGCTGTGGTGGTGGTCGGTGGATGTGGCGGAGAAGACAGTGAGGCGCGAAGAAGATTTAGCGGGAAAATTGGAAGGAGAAAATGTGAGGCTGCAGAAAGTTGAGGGAATGCGAAAGTGAAAGCGGAAGCGGAAGCGGAAGCGGCATGGGGCGCGTGGGAGTGTGTGGGAATGGAGAACGGAAGATGCGAGTGTTCGTGATGTTGCCATGGCGATTTGATAGTTCTGCTATGCTGGTCACACTGCAGTGGACTGATTTCTAATCACAGCTAAGCTAACTATGATATTTTCAATTCAAGCCATTTATATCTACCAACAACAGAAACACATTATTTTCCATTATTATCAGATTTTAATATATTTTTTATCTTTCTAATTTGTTTTTAATATCAGCAAGTAGCATATCAACATGTAATAAAATTAACGTGTAATATCAATCAATGTTATATTTCAACCATAAAATGTTTATTTCATGTTAAAGTTTTTAGATTCGTTTATTATTATTTAAGTATTTATTTTATATTATTATTATTTAGTTTAAGTTTTTCTTTTCTTATAATATATGTCATTATTTCACTTTTCATAAACTATTCTTTTTGGTTTAGTCTTTATAAATTTTTTTAATCCGTATTACCGTTGATGAGTTGATATTTTAGAGATTTGATACTTATTAACAAGTATAGGAATAGGAATAAATTTTTTGATATTAGTATTTTGAATAAATTGTGATATTAAAATATTTTATAATATATAAATAGATATAAATTTTTATTTTTTTAATGAGCTATTTCTTACCTGTAAACAAAATCGGGGGACATAACGAGGTTGTTTTTGAGCAACTAGATGTTCATATTCGAATGTGTTTTTATTGTTGATATGCTCTTGTTCTTACTCTGTATTGGCAAGTTGCAAAATTGTCTTGCTACATTTTAGAATTTAATGGACCATTTATTCATTTTAATGATAGCAAGGCACGTGATGATCTTAATAATTATAGACAAAGGGACCATGTCTTTTGCTTTACTACTCATTATCCAAATGGATTGAGTTAGATTGTGGTAGCTTCATGGCCAATTTTTAGTTGTTCAGACATGATTTCAGTGGCAGATTGTTCTGTCACTCGTGTTTTTTTCCAATGGGCCAAGCATAAAGGTCTTGAAGATATAAATATCGCCATTGGTTGGCAAGTTATGCATTTGGATTGACTTGGTTCTCAAAGATAAAATCTTCAATAATAACAAAATTATTATCTCAAACTTATTTAAAATTTAAGTAAAGAAAATGTCATAATTCTAGCACTCCTCATCCTTGCTCAAAATTTTCTATGAAAATTCCGAGTTTCTATTCCACAAATTTCAAACTTGACATAGGAAATATCTTAGTAGCAAATTGTCAATTAATTTCTTAACTCAAATCATTCTCAATTATCATTTCAAATTCATCTTGCATTGACTTTAAAGACTTAAGTGAACAATCAAAACTGTGACATAAATTGCTGCTATGATACTTAATGTATCCTGTTTTTGTTACTTCATCTTTCATTGAGTAGTCTTCACACTCCTTTATGTTCTTTAGTTACTGTACACACATTAAAACTATTTGCACACTCATCAATAAAAGCTTGAATAAGAGGAAAAGGGAACCTTTACTAGAAAAAGAAGCACTTATGAATGTTATGTAATAAAAATGAACCCCCATGATATTGTTCTACATTATCCATTTTGGACCTTGGATGATCCTTGGGGGACAAGGTAGATAAAACCGATTACATGGTTTGTCTTTGTTGGAAGATATGTTCAATTATATCTGCAACTTTTCTTCCCTGTGACAAATAACATG
Source organism: Phaseolus lunatus (assembly GCA_013389735.1). Taxonomy (NCBI): domain Eukaryota; kingdom Viridiplantae; phylum Streptophyta; class Magnoliopsida; order Fabales; family Fabaceae; genus Phaseolus; species Phaseolus lunatus. The sequence continues at coordinate 29,056,635 of CM023862.1, read as the reverse complement.
ATTTCCTTAGCCATGTTTTGTTTGCTCTGTCAAGGGCATGGCAAAAGGGAATGATGGCGACCCTCATGTATTAGTCAAGATATAATTTCCCCCCTTTAGCAAAAGGGGCTTAGCACACTAGTACATGAAAAATATGACTTTGTGCACTTTAGTGAACAACCACAAATTTTCCCCTTTTATGTTTTAGAAATTTGAGCACTTGAGAATTCCAATTTATCATACCCCTAAGCTAAATTTCAGCAATAGGCATGTTGCCAAAACGATCTAATGCAATTAGCTTCAGAAAGATGCTGGAAGAAAGTAAGAGGGGCATCTCTTAGTGTAGTTGTTGCTAGATTTTATGCTTTTTAAAGGGACCACCAAGTAATAGTGATTTCCTAAAGTCAAATTCATGTTCCCATTATCAGCATATCTGCAAGCAAATATAATAGTAAAGTGTGCTTCAAAAATTATGATTAGGATGACTTAAAATACTCCACATTATGCCTCTAGAAATTTGTAGTACTATATAAAAATGCTAAAGATTATATTAGTTGATGATGGTTAAAGTAGAATATAAAAAACTCCCTAATGGATTTTACTTAAAGAATCATGGAATTTGGACCCATATAAAGATTTCCTTAAACATCAAGATACGAACGTTAATTGTTGTTAACATTTTAAAATAAAGGTTTGATGGCTTTGAAAAGCAGTCACAGTGAGTAGAAGAGAGGGAAAAGGAGGAAAAGAAAATGGTTTGTTGCCATTACGATTCATTTGGTTATGATTATAAATGGAACATGTGTGACCACACTTCAAAGAAATCATTAATGGTGAAAAAGAACAAGACATATCATTTATGCAGTTGCTTTCTAACTTACATGCTAGCAAAATGAATGGAACCCTCATTTTCACACATATGGAACTAAAGTGGGAGAAACAAAATCAAGCATGTGGTATAGTGGAAGGTAATGAAGGTATATGTTGGGGACAAAAGGTTCATAAATAGTCCAAAATGGGACCCCTTCTCTTTGAATTTGAAAATGTGCATGCCTTCTCTGTTTTCCAATTTTCACTTTTCTCAAGTCTGAAGTCAAAATAACCGAAAGAGAAAGCTGTTTTTTCTCCAACGGTCGAAGCAGTGTCCTCTTCATTTTGACCATTAAATAGGAACACACTTTCTAGTTTCTACTCATAGAGGATCATGAAAGGTTGCTGCTTGATGCATTTCATATTGTTCCCATTGTCCTATAGTTTGTGTAATTTTTTTTATCGAGTTATTAATTATCAAAATATATAAAATTGTAAAAATTAATAAAATGAAAAAATTTATCAACATAATATGATTTTATTATGAAAAAATCGTGTTAATATATTAAAACCTATTGAGATAATACAATCTTAATATAATTCAATTTTAATTGAAAGTAGTATCATTTTGATATAATTTATTTATTTTAAAATTTTATACCTATGAAATTATATTAAAATAGTAAAAATTTTGAGATTTATTTACCATTATTTAATCATTGAGAAAAGGAAAATGGAAAATCATTTGCTCACCTAACTCACCTGCCTATGAATTTCTTTTGCTCCCTCTAAAGCTCAAAGTCCTGCAATCATTCCATTCTTCAAAAATTCATGCTAGTTTGCTTCAAAAAGTAACCCAACCTCCTACTTTCAACAAAAGCATTGCATTATTTTCTCCTTATTTTACTAGAAAATACTTAGAGAACATTTTATATTATATTGATGTTTTGTCAAATAAAGATTCAAAGTTGTTTTTACTTGGAAGGTGTCTTTCTCTTATTGTATGTGGTTGTCATTTATGTAAGATCTTGATTTTTATTAAAAGTGTCGGATGAATATTTATAAAAGATCTTTCAACATTCAAGTCAATGATATTTGATAATTTAGGATAACTAACGTTTAGTAAATAATATTATGATATAATATAAGTGAATCTATTTATAAAGAAGATGAATTAATTATTCTTGTTATGGGATTTATATTAGCGTGACATTTTTGATAAACCCTTTCAGTGTATAATTTTGTCTCCAGTTCTCCAATTAATTTTGTGTTTAATTAAATTGTATTTAATTGAGATTTACCGGTGATGTGACCGAGAGTATCGGCCTCATATGGTACATAGGTGAAGGAAATCAAACACAAATTAAAATACTATTATACGAATTAACAAAGGTATTGAATTCGTTTGAGGGTTTTTAAAAAAAAAAAAACTATATATCACTTCAAATTGTTGTATTCTATTAGCTATTGTTGTCTCCTTTTAGGGTTTATGTTCCTTTAAAACAGTGAAAGCCTAAGTCAGAAACCCTGAAGCATAGTCAGTCACTAACTACTAGTAGACCCCAGAGTTGACTGAAAATAATTATTGGGGTTCATAAACTCAAAGATCTTGACAATGAGCATCTCATTATGATAAAGTTTGTCAGTCTCGTTATCATCTATTGTTTCTGTTTCTGTAGGTGGGTGTAAGAACAAGTTCAAAATTTCTGCATTTTTATATGTATAAAATTCATAGTGGAGTTCATCCTTATATTAATTTACTTTCACATATATTTAGTTTTATTGTCAATAATATTAGGAAAGCAAATCAATGATCGTTATTAAAATAATGAAACTAAAGATAAAATAATGGTGTCTTGAAAGTGTGGTCAATTGAGATCATAACCTGCATGCTCTTGTTATTTTTAAAAAATAGAAAGGGAAGTATAATCCCTTTAACACTGCAAGCAAGAGAGTGGTGATTGTTGCATCACTAATTAAAGGTATAAATACTCCTTAAATTAAGAAAATATGCATTCTTTATGTAATGTTGCCACAATCAAACACATGGTGACATATTACTTTTGTCGTAAACCATTATAGTGTATCTTTTTTTTATGAAGTGGACAACCCATTAGTGTGTATTTGAAACTTTATTCTACATTTACAATAGTTTATAATAAAATTTATTAAAATATATAATTATAACTAGCAATTATTTCTTAGCAAATGATTAAAACCTAGCTTACACTTAATCTTATTTATACAGTAGAGAAATAAATCCCTTGAAATTGTGCAATTTATTTTAGAGGTGACGTACTAATTCTTTGTCTTATGGTGAAAAAAGTTCAAAGAGAATTTATTTTGAAAAATCTATTCGATCAAACGTGTCTGCACGTGCATATATATATATATATATATATATATATATATATATATATATATATATATATATATATATATAATATTTTTCTAAGAAAATAACCATTCAAAAAATATGGCAGGTTTTTCCAGAATAGTTAGTGAGAACTTGAGAATGAGGAGCAAGATATCTTTTCAATCCGTCAAATTTTGGTATAAAATAAAAAGTTTCTCCATGATTTATTGTGTAAAAATGTTTTTTTTTTATCTTATATGTTATCCTTTAATTTGTGTTTTTTTTTTCAAGCAAACATAGAATAATTGTAAGTTTATTAACGCCATTTCTAAGCTAGGCCTAAGATATCATTATAAATCTCAAGCTTACATGTAGTAACTGTAACTGGTAACTGATAACTGATAAACGGACCACGGTAAAAATGTGATTTTTTTATGACTAAAAAACCAGTAAAAACAATAAACATTTTTTACTGATTAAGAATGATTACTTTATCGTGACGTAGTGGTGCCTCCACTTTTTTTCTCATTGACGTTTCGGCCTTACCTTATTATAATAATAATAGTAATAATAACAATTATATAATGCTTGCCACTCCTCTCTCCCACATGCCTCACTCTTTTTTAGTCTCTCACTTTTGTTCACTTTCCATCTATTTTTCTTCTTCCATTCACCATTTTCCATTGCCTCACTAACTGGGTATCTTTCTTGTGTCTTATTAGCCATTCTTTTGTACCGACACTTTTTTTCCCTCTATTTAGTTTCTTTCACAGAGAAGGTAAAAAAGAAGAAGAAAAGATTAGTTTGGAATACTCTGATTGCAGGTAGAATTGATGAAGGAAAGTGGAGGTAGAAAGCAGGGTGCAGCCTCACCCTGTGCTGCATGCAAGCTTCTGAGAAGAAGGTGTGCTCAGGATTGTGTTTTTGCTCCATATTTCCCTGCAGATGAACCTCAAAAGTTTGCAAATGTGCACAAGGTTTTTGGTGCTAGCAATGTCAACAAGATGCTTCAGGTTCACTCTTTTGTTTCTTTATTCCCAATCTCTTGTTTTATTCTTCCCAATTACATAGATCACTACCCCACATGTCTTGCTTATGCAACTTTTGATTGTCAATATTTGTTATAAATGGTTTTTTCATTGGACTTTGTTCCTCATTCCCTCCAAATTCATACAAACACATTATATTTCAGAAAATAGTCTAAGTTTATTAAACATAAAGCTTACAAGGTAAGTTTAAAAATGCTCTTCTGATTTATGTCATTCATAACATCATGTGTAAACTTTTAACAAAATGAAATATGTTATGTTGTCCTCTTTTGTTTGGATGAACTTAGCAGCTTTTTTAAAGTGATAATAAGCTTGTTAGATTTTAAGATCTATTGATAGAAACATTTTTATTGTCCTATAAAATTTAAACTAACATTCAAAACCTACCTACCTAATTAATTTAAGATTCTTTATTTCTAACATGTTTAAAACTAAGAAATTCAAGACAAATATTTGATTCAGTTATATTATTTTATTTTATGCAAAATTCGACAATGAAAAAATGACTAAATTATAAGTTTTAAAAATTAATACAAATATTTAAATTGCTTGCATATATTAATGCAATGTACCTTATGTCTATTCATAGGTCTTGTCACAAGTAGAAAACTCGTTCTTTTATCTAAATTTTTCTACGCAATTTATCTTGTTTTCCAAGCTGTAAGATTTTTTACGCTTGTGGAGAGAGTTTTCTACATTTACAAACATTAAGAGAGTTTTACTTTTCTTAATTAATTCATAACAAGTATGTTTGGTATAAAAAAATGTGCAGGTGTAAAAACAAAATTCCTAATTTATTTTTTAATATTATGATTTAAGTTGTACGAAAAAATTTAATAAGTTAATTTTCAATCTTTCGCCCCTTTTACTTAGCGATAGGTCGTTGATTTTTTTTTTTTTCACTCTTTTGAGCATCACAGAAAGGCACCTCTAATAAAATCTTGCGGGCACGCCATGTGAAAGAAGATCTTCTAATTATTCAATTGTAAACACTATCCAAAACATAATTATTTGGTTTTTTTAACTGTTATTTTAATCTATTATTTCTTGAGAGAAATGTTCATATATGCATTTTTCTAGTCAATTAGAAATGGAATTTGTTCTTGTGTGGTCAAGAAAATGAATGATGCTATTTATGCAACTTTTAATATTTTTTAATTATGAAATTGGTTTATAGGATAAAAAGAATATATAAAAAAGGTAATTTTAACTTTTATCTGGACGAATGATTAAATTACACTGTCTGGTGGTCATTTATTTAAAGAAAAAACACACACACACATATATATATATATATAAATATATATATAAAATAAATGTATATATGTGAAAAAAATGACTTAGAGACATAGCAACGTGGCTTTTTCTTCGCAACCCTTTGAAAGTTTAAGAAAATTGGATGCATTTTTCATCATCATCATCGTGTCCTTGTCTGCTCTTCATATTCTGATAAAGTTGACGACAATGTTTTGCCGCTCAAAGTTCACATCTGTGTAAATTTTGTAGTTTTAAATTTTTTTTAAAAGCATCTTAAGTGTTTTAAAGTTTTAAAATTAAACCCCCACCACATACTCAGCAAAAATTTCTACACCTAAAAGCCCCACCTAATACGTGTTTCTCTTTCACAATATTGATATCTCCAATTTTCCTTCTCTATTTCATGTATGTTTAAAATTAAATTTATAGTTAAAATTAAAGCGGACATTTAATTTGACTTTACTAAAATTAATAAATTTTAAACTAATCAAACTTAAATTATAGACTTTAATAAACCATACTCTTTACTCTTCAGCTGAATGTTTTGGTTTATTTAAAACAGTTTTCAATAAACAACATTGATTTTGGTGGGGTGTGGCAGTTGAATATGTTTAATTAGGCTTCTTTAATTTTTCCTTCTTTTTAAAGACTGAATTAGACTGTGCTGATTGAATAGTTGTTTAAATTTCAAAAGCAGATTACTAGTTTAATTATTTGAAAAACTTTTTAGTTTCTTTCATTATCATTTGGGTATCCAATGGGAGATTGCAAACGTGATGTTGCACCCAAAAGTCAAGGTGAAGCACGAATTGTAGCGTTGAGATACATAACAAGCAACGCGTATTTTTTATTTTTTTTAAATATTACTGTAACAACCGCAAATTAAGATATCAGTTTATAACTTTGATTTAGTTAATATAATTTTAATTTTAAAATTATTTAGTAAAATATATATTTTTTCTAGTTATGATATAGTACTTGGTTGTTAATATATCATTATTTTTTTACTACTTATTTATATTATCTTGTTTACTCAACAAAGAAAGACAGAAACAAAATTGTGAGATCAAATTACTTATGATAAAAATAAAATGAGAATTGATTTGTATTTAGGGTTTTATGGTTTATTGAACAGAATAAAAGATAGTTGTGATTTTTTGTTTTGATGAGAGCATAATAACTGTGAATTATTTTCAGGATCTACCAATGCATCAAAGAGGGGATGCAGTGAGTAGCATGGTGTATGAGGCGAATGCCAGAGTCCGAGACCCCGTTTATGGCTGTGTTGGGGCCATCTCTTCTCTTCAGCAACAGATTGATGTGCTACAGACCCAATTGGCCCTGGCCCAGGCTGAGGTGGCCCACCTTAGAGTGAGACAAAATAGGTCTTTTTCAAGTTATGGGCCTAGGCCCAATAGCCCAACCAATAATGGGTTTCCATCACCCAAGACCTTGGACTCACATGCCAAGCCTATTTTTGACATGGAGATGGTGATGGACCAGGCCAGCTATGGGAGTTCAATGTGGTGATGACTTATACAAAATAAAAAATAAAAAATTATAGTATAGTTAGTAAGTACCTATTTAGTAGAGCATAGGAAAAAATATATATTGGCCTACACTTCCACTTGGTGAGTGTTGGAGTGGTGGAGCCGGTGGTGGCCGGCCACCGTGGTGGTGATGGAGGAGCTGTGGTGGAGGCCGTTCGCCCGCTTAATTAATTTTTGGGAAGGATGTGTCATTGAAGGTAAGGTGTAGATATTATTATTACTTTGAATGAGACAAGTTTATGAAGTGAGTGTATTTGGACTCTATGGCAAATTTGAAATGGTTGCATGGAATTTTTTTTTCTGCAGTTTGATCTATAGAATAAATTTAGGGTTGGAGTATATAAAGTATAATTTATGAAATAAAATTAATGTATTTGGTAATTTACTTGCTCTTAATCACTCTTAATTTACGTGTTGTATTCCTATTTCTTTTTCAACGTTGTTTGTTTTTCTACTGTAGCTAGCTAATACTAGACAGTTCGAATTTAATGAGTTAAGAATTTGGTGATCGAATTAATTGCTTGTGACATGTTGGCAAAATTGTAACCGCTAATCATTTTGTGACATATCCAGACATTTATTACATACCTATAAAAAGAAATGGGCCAACTTAAATAGTGTTCGTAGCATTATTTTTTTTGTTTTAAACATGTTGAGTTTTGTTGTTAGAATCAAATAAAAATTGCACTAGAAATAAACACACTATTTCTAATAATGAAGTTTTGAAGGGATATAATTGCAGAGTATCATCAGTGTGATCTGATAATTAATAACAAACAGAGAAACAATTATTCTATACCTTTTTTATCAGTAAAAAATTAATTAATTAAAGAAAACTTCAAGATGTCTCTTGTGCAAATTCCTAACCATCCTACTAATAAAATCTAGAATATAAACATAATTTAACGACACCAAACCTTATGAATGCCTAATTTTACTGCATAATTATGCAGTAAAATAAGACCACTCATCCTGCTAAAAAAACTTTAGTTACATTAATTGCAATTTCTCAACCCTCATCTACATCAAAACCAACAGCTAAAAAAGTATTGAATGATGTGCAAAATTCCATAAAATGAACTGCAGTAGATGCATTGAATGGATCTGCAGATTCCATAGAATGAACTGCAGCATCTGCATATACTGCACCTTCATATGATGGCTTCAAAATTCACCGTGGCAAGTTCCTTTCGCGAGAGTGTATTCTGCATGCTATCTTCCAGCTATATGCATTGCACCTTCACCAGATAAAGCTGTCTTAATTCTCTCAACAATGCACAATGCAGGCAATAAGGTTGTTAACATTGGTAACTGATCCAAGAGAGAGCTTTGCCATTGGACCTGAATCAATTTGGAAGGCCACAGTCAAAAGAGATCCACCAATTCCAGTGTCACCAATGCTTCCTCCATCTCCGTGTGCAGTGGTCCCATCCGAAAATAGCAAATCCTGAAGGAAGATTGAACACGTAGTCAGGGTCCCCTCCATTCAGAACCAAGTTCATTGCCACAAAATCTATCATTGAGTGTTTCTACCATGCACAATTCTTAATTTCTGAGTTAAAAAAATATCAAATTACATGTTGCAAATAAATCTTTATTGTTTTCTCCTATTTCTTTTAATTGTTTATTATTAAGTAAAAAAAATATACCTACTTAATGTTATCAAGAATTAAACATAATTTAAATATTATCTGACTACTAATTTTCATAAGATAACTAATGCAATCTATGATATATAATAATTTATTTAACACAATCAAATACAATATTTAGTAAAACTACTGAAATACTGAATTAATTAGAACAGGAAAAAAGCGAAACTGAAAAAATTCATCTAAGTTCTTCATTCCATATGAAAGAGGACGTAAAAGTTGAGATTGGTTTTGAAAATAACCAGTCACTTGAACTTGCAGCAATCAAGATTCGAACACAATCTACCAACAGCAACAAAAATATCATGAACAATCTACCAACAGCAACAAAAATATCATGAAGTAGAATGGTTCTGCAAAGTATCCTACAGAATTAGTATCCAAAACCCAACAGCTTTAAACAAAAACTAAATGTCTCAACATGATAACATCCATAGAATTAGTTTGATTGCATTTTAAAAAGTAACTCTACTTGTTACAATAAGAATAAAATTGTCTTCCTATTTTTATTCAAATATAAAATTACAACCTCATCCTATTTGTGCATTAGAGAAAAAAAAAATTATATATATATATATATTTATTTATTATCCTCATCCTACATGTGCATTATTTTAATTAATTTTTTAGAAACTAATTTTTAGAAACCAAAAAAATTAGTTGTTATAGTGACTAAAATAGAGACCATTTTAGAAACTAAAAAAAATATTGGTTTCTAAATTAGTTTCTATTATTGTTAAATGGTTTTTAAATTGGTATCTAATTAGCTACCAAGGTTTTAGCAACCAATTATTTAGATTCTAAATTTGGTAGCAAAAACATTGGTAGCTAATTACATACCAATTTAGAAACCATTTAACAATAATAGAAACTAATTTAGAAACCAAAAATCTTTTTAGTTTCTAAAATAGTCTCTATTTTAGTCACTATAGCAACTAATTATTTTTTGGTTTCTAAAATTAGTTTCTAATCAATGATTTTCTTGTAGTGTTAAATTTTAATAACTAATATTATAGATTCAAAATTATTCTCTAGAAGACTAATAAATATTAATTTAGAATATAAAATAGTAAATAGTTAAAACCTTTGTAGTTAATAATTAGATATCAATTTAAAAAATATTTTATAAATTTTTATTAATAATAGAAACATCTTTAGATACTAATAGTTTCTTTAATTTATAAAATAATCTCTAATTTAATGAAATAATAATTAATTATTTTGGTGTTTAAAATTAGATAAATTTTTCTTCTAATATGAGTTATATTTATTATAATTGTTAATACTATTTTATTCATATGAGCTAAGTCGTCAATTAGTTCTCAATTTTGTATTAGGGATGATAATTTATAATTAGTGATCATAATTTATTGATTTGGATTAATTACTTTATAATACATATAGATTAGATATCTCGATCAAACTATACAACATTGATTTTATTTTATTTTAAATAAAATAGATATTTAGATCAAGCTTAATATAAATAAAATATTTTACAGTAAACCAAAATTACTAACAGAAATTTTCATCGGTATATTCATATAATCAGCAAAAACTTTTGTTTAATCATATTTAAGGCTTAGCAACGGACTAAAATTCATTGGTATTAATGATTATGTCATTTATATTAATGATTATGTGTGTTAATATATGTTATTTATCCATAAATTCATCGAATATTTTGATAAAATGTATTTAGAATTTATACAAATTTATTTCTTTTTTTATTAACAATAAATAAATGAATTAAAAAAATATTTTAGAATATTCCAATCCTAAATATTTCGAACATATAAATTGGATTGATAAATTTTAGCACCAATGATTAGATTATCAAAATCTGTTTATATCGATGGATTTTAGCAATGAGTGATATGTGATTTTCTTGCAATATATTTTTTTTTCTTATTTTTATATTTTTGTTATCTTTTCTTTAAACGAATAGTACTTTTAATTTCGGTATTATAATCTTTAGTTAACTATTTTATGAAAATAATTTGGCCGAATTCTATTGGTAATATTAAAGTGTTTTTTTAATATAAATTCACTTTTTTTTAATATTATATTTCCTGTCTTTCTTTTCGTGAATCAAACCCATTTTCAACATTTATTACTATTTTTACATAAATACACAACTACAACTAAATTGAAACATAAACATGTGTAATGTGAAGGTGTGCTTTTATTTTTAACCAATAATAAAAAGTATAAAAAGTAAGGTGTACTTTTATTTTTAACCAATAATAATAAAAAATAATATAAATAAAGTATTAAAATACTCTAACTCATATTCCTAACATGAAAGCTTTATTTATATATATATATATATATATATATATATATATATATATATATATATATAAAATACTCCAACTTATATACAAAAGATATTAATAATATATTAATACTAGAAAAGTGAAATTGTCTGTGTTTATATTATACTTTATTTATCTTTTAAAGTTATTTGTGTTCGTTTGAGAAAACTAATAAATATAAGAAGTTTTATTGAGTTTAATTAAATATTTCTAATATTTTTTATTTGATGTCATCTTTAATTTTACATTACAAATAAATACTTATATATAATTTAGTTAAAAATTAAGTGAATAAATAAGACTATAAGTGAAAAAAATTAATTATAATATCTTTAAACTTTGAAAATAATTGTATTTAAATAAAAAAAATATTTAAAAAATGTCACACTTAACTAGAAATGGAGGGAGTAATTATGAACCAATCAATTTACAACCTAATCATCCATAATGGTACAACTTGAAGCGATTTAAACAAGTGGTTGAATGTTTAGGTGTATTGGGGAATGTCTTACTTTTCTGTGCAATTAATATCTCATATCTTCTGGTGAAATTTTATGCAGAAAAGTTTATGTTGTGGAAGTGGGTTTTTAGTTTGTATATTTAGTTGTTCAACTTATCAAATTCTTTCCGAATCTTGAGTAGAATGAGGAGATATCTGCAAAATGTTATCTCACACTGAAATCAATATTCGCTATTGAAAACAAATTATTTGCTGTTGAAAACATAATTTTTTGTTTGTTTGTTTCTGTTATATAGTTTGAGTACATGACTTTGAATAAGCATACAGCAATGTCCAAAATTATAACGATTCAAGCCGTACATCCAACTAACTACGCCATTTTAGTGACATCTAGAATATGAATGAGTTAGTTAGCAAAATTAAATCACCAAGTCCAATTATTAATTAGGCGGTGCCACAAATATTTTCATGTGTTAAGTTATTATTTGAATAGGTCTCTGACTGTAACACTTGGAAGCAAATAAACATAAGGAAGCTGAAGTGCTTCGAATTTCAACTCAAGCTAGCAACATCATCAATATTAACATATAATACACCGAAAGAACCTGTTTATGTCTACCTTTTGAGAGTAGAAAATAGGAGGAAAGTGTATATTTTTATGTCTATTGCTTGATGCTTAAATTGAATTATATCGGCTGTGATAAAAGCAAGTTGCATATGAATATCAATTCTAGGAGAAAAGTTTATATATGACGCTATAAATTAATTAGTATAACTAAAGATAACTATATTCTGCTATATAAAAAAAAAAGGTATATTGACAAATGTATTAGTCTCAAACCAAGAATAAAAAATGGAAAATATTTTATTAACTTTCTTTGTCAACTAACACAGACTTGACGTTGCAGACGTGACATTGGATGAGGAGGTGACAGTGGGGTTTTTTATAGCTCTAATGGGAGTGATGTGACATTGAGGACAGTTTTATAAGAGTGTTAAGAATTTAATGTTTGAGTGTGGATGAGGAAGCAAAAGAGTTTCGAACAAAAATGAATGTCAAACGAAAGAGAAGATCGAATGAAAGGGAGAAAGAATTACTTTTGCATCACCCCCACAACATTAAAAACTCACCCTTAGTCTTCAATCACTTTCAATTTCGTCATTACAACCCTTTGGGCTAACCATGTGCTTACCCATGCAAGAACTGGACACTCACCCTACCAGAACTGGTTACCCAACCATAGGTTCCACCACATGTATTGACACACGCAAAACTGATTACTCGTGTGCCTATAAGTGAAACTTTTGTGATGTTTATGGCCACCTACTCTTCATGAAAAACAATTCAAATTTTTTTTGAATATAGGTCATATATTACATCGGTTAGATGAGTTAATCGATGTAATATGGGTCATAGATTACACCCATGGTAAAACTGGACACCCAAAGAACTGGTTACCCAACTAAGTTCCTCCACATGTACTGGCACAAGCAAAATTGGTTACTCGTGTGCCTATAAGTGGTCACTTCTGTAATGTTTATGGTCACCCACTCTTCATGAAAAAAAAATTCAAATTTTTTTTTTTGAATATGGGTCATATAATACACTAATTAGATGACTTAACCGATGTAATATGAGTCATTCAGAGTAAAAAAAATAATATATTACACCGATTGTTACTAAAAACTGGTGTAATATATTTTTTTATCCTATTTTGAAGCTCGTGTCTCGCTGCTCATTCACGCTACTATCCTATTTTGAAATTGTCACATCATCAAACGCAATCTCACGCAGGCACGTCATTGACACGTCTGTAGCATCAAATGTGTGTTAGTGTGTGGATGTATGTTGACTATATATAAAGACTCTAAAAAGATTGATTACACACTTCACCGAGTGCTTCTCTATTCTATATATTTTTTTTCAGGCTGCAAGCTAATCACACATTCATCATGAATCCTTTAGATCCCAAAGAATTTAGGAGGCAAGGGCATATGATCATTGACTTCCTTGCTGATTATTACCAGAATATTGGCAACTATCCAGTGTTAAGTCAGGTAGAACCAGGTTATCTTAGAAATCTCATACCAGATTTTGCCCCTCTCAATCCTGAACCTATTGAAACCATCCTTCAAGATTTTCAGCAGCACATAGTTCCTGGCATAACACACTGGCAAAGCCCTAATTACTTTGCCTACTTTCCCTCCAGTGGCAGCACAGCAGGGTTTCTTGGTGAGATGCTGAGCACAGGATTCAACTTGGTAGGGTTCAATTGGTTGTCATCACCGGCTGCAACAGAGTTAGAAAGTGTTGTCATGGATTGGCTAGGCCAGGTGCTGAAGCTCCCCAAGGCTTTTCTCTTTTCAGGTAGTGGTGGAGGTGTGTTGCTAGGGACAACATGTGAGGCCATTTTGGTCACACTAGTTGCTGCTAGAGATAAAATGCTTAGCCGAATTGGTAGAGAAAATATTTGTGAGCTAGTCGTTTATGTGTCTGATCAAACACATTGTGCTGTTCAGAAAGCAGCTCATATAATAGGAATTCACCCCAAAAATTTTAGGGTAATCAAGACTATGAAGTCAACTTCTTTCACTTTATTGCCAAAATCACTTTTATCCGCCATTCAAATAGACGTGCAAAATGGGTTGGTTCCTTGTTATCTTTGTGTCACGGTGGGCACAACTTCAACCACTGCTATTGATCCATTGGGACCACTGTGCAAGGTGGCAAAAAAATATGGCATGTGGGTCCATGTTGATGCTGCTTATGCTGGTAGCGTGTGCATTTGTCCTGAGTTCAGACACTTGATTGATGGAGTCGAGGATGCAAACTCGTTTAGTCTTAATGCTCACAAATGGTTTCTCACTAACTTGGATTGTTGCTGTCTTTGGTTGAAGGATCCAGCTTCTGTGATAAAGTCCCTATCAACACATTCAGTGTATTTAGAGAACAGTGCTACAGATTCAAAACAAGTGGTGGACTACAAGGATTGGCAGATAACCTTGAGCAGAAGATTCCGTGCACTTAAAGTTTGGCTTGTTCTGAGAAGCTATGGTGTTGCTAATCTTAGAAACTTACTCAGAAGCCACGTTGAAATGGCCAAGACTTTTGAAGAGTTGGTGAGAAGGGACAAAAGATTTGAGATCTTTGTGCCTAGAAATCTTTCTGTGGTTTGCTTTAGGCTTTTACCTTCAGCAGTTGCAAAGATTGGCAATGGCAAGGTTCAAAATGGAGGTTTCAAAAATGAGGATGTTGCAAATGAAATCAACCGTAGATTGCTGGATTCGATCAATGGTTCAGGCACTGTGTACATGACTCATGCAATTGTTGGAGGGGTTTTCGTGATTAGGTGTGCCATAGGAGCAACCCTCACTGATACAAAACATGTTATCATGGCCTGGAAGCTGGTGCAGGAACATGCATATGCCATTCTTAATTACTGAGTCAAGTCTAAATTTGACAGAAAAAAGAGTTTTTGCTTTCTTTCTTTATAGTACAATCTAATTCTTCAGACACTGCATTGGCTACACTGATAGCAGAATAAAAGTTGCTTTCAACGTACTTTCATGGTTGATTGGGTGAAATGTCTTTGTCTTTTGTTTTTATAATTGAAAATAATTTATGGAAAAGTATAAGTTATATTTATATGCTAATCGACATGTCCGAAATATTAATAAATTTTTTCAGTTTTATATTAATAAATATTTTGATGGTGATACCCACTACTTATCATCTGCCAAATGTATTTGACCGGAATAATAGGTAGATGAAAAATAAATAAATTTCAGCTATCCTACAATTAATAGGTGGGTCCATTATGTTCCAATGCCATACTTCAACATTTAACCATGGATTTAAATTAGTTGCAGACACATAGACACGTATTTCTTTATTTAGTTTTTATTTCTAAATTTATAATAAAAATAATGTTAATGATGTTGATGATTTAGATTATTACAAAATTAAAAATATAACATTATTATTAATTTCTAATATATGTGTCTATTTAATTGTTTTGGAATTTTCTGGCATCAATTTCATCGATAAAAAATTACAAAATTAAACAAACATTCAAAGATAAAAACTAAATCCACTTATTCTTTATCACACAAAAATTAACATTAATGTTCGCTACACATATAGAAAAAAATAATTTAATCATAAAATATATTTTATTCTATTGCGAAAATTAAAAAACAAATGAAATAATTGTTTTTAACTATTTACACAAAAATATGTGATGGTTAATATGATGAGGTAAAAATGTTTTGCACTATAATCACATAAATTAATCACACAAGCTAGTATGATGTGTTTTTTTACTACAGGAAAATAATTATTTATATAAGATAAGTATGAAATCAATTATTAAGTTAAAAATGTTATATTTAATAATTAAAAGATAACCCCTTTTTTTAATATCTATAGTAGAAGCAAACCAATGTGACAGTTCCATTGAACTTGATCCACCGATTTCTACCAGTAATTAACGGTTGATAAGAAATTCAAAAATCAAACTTTTTCAATTTTCGTCACATTCTTATCATTTTTTTCCATCTATTCTGTGCACTCATTTTCATCATCATGGGTGTTTTTAGTTTTACATCCAACCATATTTTCAATCAAAATTGTAGTGTTGGTACTTATAGCTAATATATAGCTGAATATCATGTTTAAACCTAAGAAATAAAAAGCATACGTTAATACAATATGATTAATTAAATTATGATATGAAATATCACTTTCACATCGATATTAATTTAACGTTTATATTAATTTTGGCTCAAAAGTCTATTATAATTTTATAAATAGACATATCAATCAAAATAAATATATATTTAATAATATTTATTATTTATAACTGTTAGACCTTTTGATTCACTCACAAATAAAAAAGTATCTCCAAAACAGTATTGAAGTTGAGTACCATACTATTGTTGTAGTTATGGTTGAACTTCTTTGGACTAGTCTCTTCTGCATGAGCTTCATATTTTCACATCTACTGCTCAACTTTTTTTCTGATAATCTCGATGTTGTTCTTCTTAGTGCCAATCTTGTCATGCACTCTAAATAAAAACATATTGATCTAATCTTCACTTTGTTAGAGATAATGTCCAAACCCAACAAATTAAGCTTCTTCACATTCCAACACATTATTAAGTTGTTGATTTGCTAAAAAAACCTATATCAGAAGTCACATTTCTTTGGATTCGAAGTAAACTTAAGATTACCCCTACTTTAATTGTATTATACATGGATTGGAGTACCCAAATATTTCTATTTATATTATTATTTATTGCTATTAAAAAAAAAAAACACTTCAACCATGAGATTAGGGGGAGGGTGTTACACCGTAACTGCATCCTCCATGGTTCTATTATATATATCATACTGACTTTCTGTAATAAACACATTTTTCAATATATTAGCTTTAACTTTTCTCTTTTTCCACTGTTATCTAACACCAACCATTATATTTCGAACACTCGCACATCAGAGTTTTTTTTTTTTTTTATAATTTAAGGTATCCAACTCTTATTTATAATATATTTTCATAAATACATTATCCTCGACACTAGATCAAGAATCAAAATTTGAAAGATCCTCTTTGACTTATACCTTTCTATCCATAGAAAAAAGAAAAACAATATAAACTTTTCAAATAAAACAAACCCATCTATGAATATCATCCAACTAATCCTTATGAAATCATTTATTAGTAATAGGAATTTCTTATTGTATGGTTTAAATTAGTGTGATGTGTATAAGTTATTATCTTGTATATATCACAATCTATTTTACTTCTCAAATAAATAATTGACACATACTATACACATCAGCATCATCTTCAATACGTAGGGTTGCTCACAGAAACAAGAATGCTAAACTTTTTTGTATTAGAAAAATCTGAGATATTATTTATAATATTCATTTAAATAGCATTATTTATAGTCAGAATTAATTTCTATAAAATAAATTATAATTTTTATTTTGGTCTATGATCTTCAAAAATAGGTCGGTTTCCAAAATCGAAATCAAACTTAATTTTTCATTTTTTATTTAAAAATAAAAATTGCAGAAAATTTATTTTTTAAAATTATTTTTCTGATAAATTTTATATAAACTATTAAAAAATAATTTTTTTTATTATTAATAAATTTATAAATTTTATTTGTGTATTGACATTATTGATAATCTAATTTGAATTTCTGAATTTTCGTATAATTTTAATAAATTATATTTTTAATATTCATTTTAAATTTAAATTTAAATGATTTCAATGTTAGAAAAATAATTACTAGTACATTATTTCTACAACTAATACCATATTGATCTGGATGACAATATTTCTATTTTTTTTTAAATAAAACCAGAAAAAAACTAATATACATATATAATTTTATTTCTAGCAATATAGAAGAATTAACATTTTATGAAATTATATGTTTATGAATCATCTAATAGGATTATAGAGATAAATATAATAATTTTAAAAAAATGAATTTAAAATAAAATCTAAATAACTCTATCATTATTTTAATATATAAATTTATACATAATTTAACTTCACAAAATTTATAAGATAAAAGTTATAATAATGTAAGATCTCTGAAGCAATTTTATATATTTTATATTGATTTTTTTAATGTGGTCAGCATCATATTACTAATACCCATACTGATCTAGATGATAATATTTCTTGACTTTTCAAAATAAAATCACACAAAGCACGCATTACAATTTCTTTCCACTTTAATGGAACATTATTATCTTTCATTTCTGTCACATTCTCATACTTACATTGTTCAAATATGGTGTGCTCAAATTTTAGGGTATAATGCCCTTCTAAAATATTTTTTTAAAGACCCTTGTTATAAAAAAATCATTAATGTTTTTGCAGGAAAAGAAGAAGAAGAAAACGATTATGAAAACTTCAAATGACACTTGAGCCTCCAATATTATTATATATATTTAATTATTCATCAAACATCCAAAACATTTAGGAAAATAAATAAATGAGTAATTCAAAACATCAATAAAAAATATTAAATTTATAAAAACTTTATTGATTAACAAGTTTAAATTTAACTAAATAATATATATATATATATATATATATATATATATATATATATATATATATATATTGGTCAGCAATAATAATAAATATATATAACATTATTTCATAATTATAATACTCAAATAAAATACTATAGTTTAATTACTATAATTCATATCTTAAGTTCTAATAACCAGTACTATAACCATCTAATTTCGACATCGGTATCATATTTTAAATTAGCCTATTAAAAACATGATAATAAATCTGAATTTTAGATAAAAAATCTGAGTTTTAAATAATAAAAATTTGGATGCAACGTGCAACCTAAGAGTGTGAAGCTATTATTGGTGATGGTTAAAATAGAAGTGTTTTGGATTTGTGAGTTGGTTATTCTTAGTTATTTTTGAAGATTTGTGAGAGACAGAGCAAAGTTTGAGGAGCACCATGCATTTTATGGTATGAAGAATGTTGATGCCAAATATGGATGCATGTGTTGCATTATAAAAGGGGGATCTGTATGTCTGTGTAAGAAGACAAGGCAATCGCAGGTACCTCTCTGTCTCTCTCCATTTGTCTCTGATCTTCAAAACACCTTCCACAGAGAAGAGACAATGGATTTCACTACCAAAACCTATCTCACCCTTCTCATAACCATCTCATCCCTCCTCCTCACAAAACCCGTTCTCTCCACCCGCGACATCCACGTCACCCATCAGGACCTCCGCCAAGACCTCAGCGAACTCTGCAAAAAAACAACAAACCCTGCACTCTGCTCGAAGACAATCCAGCCCCACGTCACGGAAACCACCCTCGAGCCCATAAAGGCGCTCAACGTGGAGGTGGACGCCACTCTCACAGGCGTAAAAGCTGCCCTAACAAAAATCAAGTCGCTGGAAGCCATAAAGAACAACGAGAAGTCCACCAAGCAGTCCCTCAGTGTGTGCGACGAGCAGTACAGCAGCATGATCGACGCCATTGCCGAAACCAAACAAGCCATCGCCAGGAAGGACGTCATCACCGCCAAGTTCAAGTTCAGCGCCGTCCTCTCCTACCAGGCCGCGTGCCAGGACAACTTCCAGAACGGCAAAATCCCGTTCGACGAGGACTCCGAGGCCGTTTTCAAGCTCGGAGGGATCGCCTTGGACATCATTGCTGCCATTGAAAAAAACATGCCTCCTGCGCGTTTGCCACCGCTGAAATCTGCCCCTTCTGCGTTCAGCAGCGTCATCGGAACCATCTCATAAACACCTTCTTCTCTCATTTGGCGTTTCTTCTCGCTCTCAAATAACTTCAACTCTTTCGTGAATCCCACGCCAAATCATACACTGCACCTTCAACAGATTAACGACGCTGAACAAATTCATCGGGTTGGTTTCTTCTGTCAAACCGACCGTGAATGTCATGACGCAGATTACCAAACCTTTAAATGCAGCATTATGTAACTTCTTTTATATTACTAAGCAAAACGAAAGTTTTGGTTTTGGTGTAGGGAAGATTATTCCCTCTTATATTTTACCTAAACTTTTATAAAAAATACATATCTTGTTATCACATTGTGTCATTTTAATTTCATTATTGTATATATTGTTTGTTTATATTTTTTATAATTGCTTGAGATCCAAGTCTAAAGGTATCTTTTATTATTAAATTTCTTACCTTTACCAGTAAAGTGTAATTTTACATTAACTTTACAAGTTTAGAAAATATTATAGAATTTAATTCTTTTCCGGATGACTTCACTTTAAATTAAAGAAATACAAAATTAAGTTAAAAATTAGTTTGTGGAAAAAATTATAAATATTTTATTGTTTTATAAATATTGTAAGATGACATGTTGGTTTAGGGTTTAGGTTCAGATTTTAGGGTTTAGTGTGCGTAGTTTAGTGTTGGGGATTTATAATTTGTGGTACACTATTTTGAAGTTGAGTGTTTAAGACTTGGGGTTTAAAGATCGCAAAAACATTCCTGTTCAAGTGAATTAAGGGCACATCACTCTCCTAATAAATCCTAAATTCTAACACTTGTTGTTAAAATATATTTCATATTTTATGAGCTGAAATATATTCAATATTCATTTTAATGTGATTTATCAAACGAATTTTACTTTTTTCTCATTAACGATGATTAATTATCATAATTTATAACTAATAATGTATACGGTTCCAATATTAATTGATAAAAGGTCAATTTATATACATTAATTCAATCTATCATTTAATATAGTTAATATTAAATGAAAAATAAATAATTTAATTTTAAGAAAATCACATTCAATAATAATTATACCATTATTTCATTTACTGTTATAATATTGTGATACGCTGAATTCCGAACATGTACTACACTCTAATGATATTAATTTTAATAATTGCGAGAAATACAAGTATAAGTTTGTATTGGGGTTTTTATTGATACTTTGTATTTTTTCATAATTATTAGATTACATAACCTCTAGGAATATTACTATCTATTAGTTAATTATTAAGTGAGACTAAGTAGATGTATTTTTAACAGTTATTTTATGAATAAAAGCTCCGAGAAAAATTCTCTTTTAAGCTTTTTACTAATTTTTTTTATTTACAAATTTATGATTAGATGTAACGATTTTTTTATTTATTAATCATTTCTGAAAGTAATATCTTATTAAAGAATTGTGAACTACCAATCATAAATTAGAATTATATTCACATCTAACGTGTAATAGGGAAGTGCAAGCAGTGTATGACCAAATAGCTTCATGAATAAATCTAAGGATTTTTTTTGTAGGTTTTGTAGGGAAGGAGTTTCGATCCACAGGAAGTTGACTGTAAAAGAATATATGTAAACACAAACATCATCTTTCCACAAAAATCTATTGTCAAGACAAATCTACAATGATCTTAAGTAAATATTTGGTTTTTTTTTTTCACAAACATTAAAAATATCAATTTCCAGAAAATACAAAGTTTGATAACTGAGAAAAGTAAAATTTAGTAACAAAAAAAATTAAGTAGCAAATACTTAGTGGAGGTTATTAAAGATTATTTATTTTACAAGTCGAAGAAAACATTTAAGAAAACTTGATTTAAAGGAGATAATATCATAAAATTAAATTAAAGTTAGTTAAAAATTATTGTACACTGCATGTGTCTATTTAATAATAAATGTTTTTTCTATTTATTTTCCATATATTAAGTATTTTTACTTACCTATTAAAACTACAACGGCTATAAATGTAGTTTCTAGACTTTACCATCATAGGCTGAAAAAATGGCAATGCCACCGTTTGGCTTAGCTCGAGGATGGTTTTTTTTTTTTAATTACTTAAATTTGTCCATAAAAGACAATGAGTGCAGTGTCATGTGTAATCAAACAGTATAGCTTCTTATTAATGCTTTGTACACTAAGGGAAGTAAAAAAGAGAGTGAAATTTAGATTAAAAAAATTAGATAACTATGTACCACAAATTTCCAAATATCTTCATGTAATCAAGGATTCTATTGTTGTTACTTAATTTTCCCTTTAAACGTTTAAAATAAACATGCATAAAATATATAACATATACATTCATAATATACTATTCATGTCTTTGTTAAACTTTTCTAAATCTCAAACAATATTTACAACACATATCACATAAAATAAAAGGGAGAAATTTTAAACTTTTCATATAACTAGTTTAAAACTTTTTCATCATATCAATTCAAATCTATACCCAACACACAGACGTAAAATGTCCATTTTGTTTTTAATAATTTAAAATTTTTACCTTCCAAATATTTATATCTGTAAGTCAAATTACAAAGTTCTGGATATATAAATCCGGAACTAATATGTCACTTCTAGATTTCATCATTCAAAGGTTTATTTGAACAGCATAAATAACTTTTCAGATGTCAAAATCAGCAAGTAAACATAAATAAGTTTCGGATCTCAATCCACGATACCAAATACGAACTATAAAATAAAAATAAACTTAAAGGATAAATTAACATATTTTAAATAATATTTACATATTTAAGAATTTAGAAACTGTTACAACTTTTTATCAAACATAATCATAGCCTAATTAGGGTTAAAAAAATCATCAATTTATAAGATCTAATTTAAAAAATTATGTATGGTGCTTAACACTTTTCAATGAATTCATATATTTGTAGGTTAAATATGTTTTGTCTTTAGTTCAAATTTAAGATTTTTTATAATAAAATTACATAACAAATAGATTTTTAATATAGACTAAAATAATATTAATATTATAATATTATAATGTAGTTCAAAATTAAAAATTAATTTATTATGTCAAATAAAAATTGAAAATTTTATTATATGTAAAAACAATTTATTATAAACAAAATTCAATTTCACACATAAAAAAACATATTTAATCTTACATTGTATTTTGATAAGAAAATTCACAGATTTTCTTCTATATAATTAGATTATCACTAAAGTATATTAGATATTTTATTTGTACGCTCTTTAAGCTAATATTTATCCTGCGTTCAAATAGGATCAGGAGTATTACTTTTGATAATAATATCTCATATCAATTATATTAATTATTTTGCATCATCATATCAATCATCTCACATTGCTCATTTGTCATCATATCCAATTACATTAAAATCAAATAGCATTCTTTAAAAGTATAATTCTATTAAGATAAATAAGGAATAAAAATCTATTTTATCTTTTCTCAAAATTCTACTCAGAAGAATTATAATTTGCTGAGCAAAATTTTCCAATATAATTCATTTGATCAAAATTTAGAAGTACAACTAAAAGTGAAACAAAAACAAAAGTAACATTATAAAATATTTAGGGTAAATCCTAAACATAACTTACAGGTTCAAAAGTATTTATTATTGTATATATAATATTTATTTGTTTTACATTTTTATCAACATTTTTAATAAATAAAATATGGATAGGAAAAGATTTTGAATTGGCAGTAAATATATGCTTTGATAATGAGTAAGAAAATATTAATATCTAATACCAAACTTATAAACTTTAATAAGATAAGTAATTGTATTTGTTCGTTTATGTGATTAAAACAGATATAGCAATAAAATCACAAAATTTAAAAAACAAATCAAATTTCTTCATTTCCTTCTTTCTTTTCATTATTATTGTTCACATAACATTTCACTTCCTAACCATAGGAAAGGATGATGATAGAGTTAGAAGGCATAGGAAAGAAAAGGGAGAATAATAATGGACTTAAATACTTATGGCCTGTAAGAAATATTGGACTAACTGCAAGGCCCAACTTCATTGTGACATGGGCTTGGAACTGATGGTGGGCTTAGAACTGATGGTGGGCTTCCCGCTCCCCTGCGACGAAGACGACTCTCTCTATCTTCAATGGCTTTCATGATGTCCAAACAATTCCCTCCAATGTCGTATAACTCCGCACACTCTTTCACAATCGGCGAATTGTCGAACTCGTCGGTGCATGCGGAGAGGTATGACAGCACCGAGCTGAACTTAAAGCGCGCCTCGCCGGCGTTGCGCAGCTGCACTTGGCTCATGGTGTCCTTGATGGAGTCGAGCATGTTATCGTATTGATCAGAGCAGATTTCGAGTGAGTCATTCAAATTTTTGGAATTGCTTGGATTCGCGAGGAGACTGGTGATGAGGCTGGTGGTGTTTACGACCAATTCCCGTGTGATGAGAATCTCTACTTCCAGCGCAGTGTAAGCGTTAAATTTTTTGGCGGTTATGACATGAGGAAGTATGGTTTTGAAGCACAAAACGGGGTTGGTGGTGGGCTTGCAGAGGGCCCAGACGCGGGCCTGCGGAGTGCGGATGGCGTGGGTATGGAAGAGAAGGCCTGAGAAGGAGACGAAGAGGCATAAGGTGTTGATGAAAGTGAAAGCCATTGATATCTTCTCCTATATCAGAGATAAAGAGATAGGAGAAGAGAGATAGAGAGAGAGGCGCTTCTTGCACTCAACAGGGCTTCACAGCAGTATTTGAAGCGTCAAGCTTTGGCATTAAGTGCGGATCTCCAAAACAGTATACGCTCCTTATAGATGCTTTCAAAACGGTTTTAGTTTTCTTAGGATCTTCTTTTGACCGTGACGCTTCATCTCAATTTAATACTCTTAATTGTGTGGTCAAAAAGTGATTAGTTATTCTACTTTGTTATTCACAATTACTGTTACATTTTCTTAATTAATAAATTTAATTTAATTAATTTATACTTGTATAATATACTAATTTTATTTTATTTATGTCATGCTTTTTATACTAAGTAGAGAAGTTATATTCTACATTTCTTACATTCTATATAGTTTTGGCAGTGCAAATTGCATGTACTTAAATAGTTAGACAACACGTTCATGTTTGTGATCGAACAAAGACTTGGTTATCTTTCTTCCTTTATCCTTTTATATGATATTTACTGAATGTGATTTCTGAAATTCCTTATTCAGAAGTTTTTAATATAAGAAATAACTTTAAAATTATACAATTTATAATTTAAAGAAAAATTAAAAAATAGCTTTTAAATTGTATAACATAAAACTTTTTTTCATACAAAAATAATTTCTATAAGCAATTTGAAAGTCATTTGGTTTCTATTGTATAATCTAAAAGCCTTTTAATAAAAATATAACTTCCAAATTATGAAGTCAAAATATCTTTTGACATAATCTAGAAAGTTTTCATGTTAAAAAATTTTAAAAAAACTTTAAACCAAAAAAAGGTGAGGGTTTTTATATTTATAGAGGTGCAAAAGAAAAGTATGATGGTGCAGCAAGAAAAACCCTTCTCAAAGCCATGTGAGAATCACATACCCAACTCAGTTCTGTACAGTGGAAAAATACACATCTGAGATCCATATCAAAATCCAATCCTGAGTAGTATGCTTTTTAAAGAGATAAATTATATGCTTAATTAATCAAAGTTGGAAATTCAAGTATCTCACATTCTAGAAAATAAAATAACTTGATCTCTAATTCAGAATATTAAGGCAAAAAAAAATTATGTCAATAAGCTTTTAAGTATTAAAAAACTTTTTAAATCTGTTTTTGAACGTTAATAAAATATATCAATTTAAGGAGTAAATCACTTATATAAATTTATTATTTTTAGAAACTATTTTGGAGAGAAATAATACTTTACAATTTTATATGAAACATCTTTCCACCTTTCTATTGTTTATATGAAACGATTATAGCGAATAAAAATAGGTCCAACACTATATCCATATATAGTGTTTTCTGACGTGACAACTCACTTTTTTTTTTCTTTAAATAAAAAACATGTCAAGCGTTAAAACATGTACATATTAAAAAATAATATATTGATAAGTTTGAATTGATATTTTTTCCTATAAACATATCTTTATATTCACTGTCTTCTAATTAACCAAATAAATACTATTTACGGATTTATATAGAATTTTATGTTTAAGTTTCTTATTTATGTTATTAATGAGATTGAATCAACTACTTTTATACTATCTAATAGAACTGTAAGATAATTTTCGAAAAAAAATTATGAGATTTATTAAATTCAATTGTCAATAGTTTTATTTTTATAATTTGTAAAAATAGTTTAATTATAATTAAAATGCTATATTTATATTTTTTTTTATTGTAGGGTCATTTTTTTACTATTGTCCTTCCAAAGTTAACTCATTTTTTGTTTTTTAAAATTGAAATGAATCATATATGTGAATCAAACTTTACAAACTTGTATAACTAAAATAATGATTAATAATAAGAAAATAATTAATTAGTTTAAGAGGATAAATGAAAGTAAAATTTATATTTTCGTGTATATATATATATATATATATATATATATATATATATAAACATGTTAACATTTAATATAAATATCTATTATTTGAATTTATATGTAGATTAATAAATTCAAACCGGTTTGTAATACGATTTTTGTATGTTTAATTCTCTCCCTAATGAATAAATAAATTTTTGTAGGAAGTTAACTCTAAATATGGTATTTACACATTGAATAAATAATGGGTAGCTATTTGGTAAAAGTATGATTTGCTTTTAAACAAGTTTGATCATATAATTGAAAGGCGAATGAAAAGAGAGAGAGAGAAAGAGGGAAAAAAGGTTAAGTAGATCCAGACATTATCTTATAACTAAAAAAGAATTTAAATAGGGTTTTATGAATAATTTTGCATAATGGGCACAGTTGTGATGTAGAGTGAGTGAAGATTTTGCACTGTTTAGCAGACATGAGATCCGAAAAATTGAAAAAGAAGATGAAAGAGAATTCCTTTTAAAAAATGAAAATGAGATTTGGTTGAAGTTTCCCCTTCAGTGCAACGTAATCTGCACAAAGATTGAGCAGGCCACCACAACAGAGCTTGCAAATTTGCATTACCTGGTATCTGCCATGCATGTCACCCCCATTCATAATATATAGAACCACTCAAACAAAGTGTCGGTAAGGAATCTCCCACCACACCCTTCTCTTTATCCTGGCCCCCATTCTACATACATCCATCTCACCCTTACATTTTGTTGCCCCAACCAATCTACACAACATTACAATATCACAACATCCTAAGTCAAATGCAAACATTAAATCTCTTGCATAGTTATAATAGGAAAATTACAAGAATAATTTTTAATAATATTTTTTTTATAATTTTTTTAACAAATAAATTTTCAGTGCAAACAATATTATAATATTATACTGCTTAACATAATTGTTCTCGTTTGGTTTAGGAGCCCAGAGAACGATTGCCTTCTTCCACAGTTGGTCGGTCGTCCTACGTTTCAACCTCCCTCTCTTCAAGTCTCTTCCCTCCTTCCTCGCTCCGTCACTCAGTCGTCAGGCGGTTCAAATGGTATCTGCAAAAGGTACTCCGATGTTTAAGTCAGCCAGGTGTGTAGCGCTCGGTTGTCAAAGTACTGTAGATAATGACGTATCTGGTTCTTAGAATCTGTGTTATTTATATTACTTTATTGGATCCTCATTAATGGGTCGGATTAACAAAATGGACCGTGCTTAGGGAGTGCTAAACAACCCTTAATCATGGATTATCTTTGCTGACTTAGTCAACTCATGACTTGACATCATGAGGCGGTCGACTGAGTAACATGTGTCGGCGAAGTGCATACAAACAAACGATTGTGTGACACCGACAACTCTTAAGTGGGTTCAGTCATTCGGTCACCACCAGCACAATAATATTTTAACATTCTAATTCACATTAGAAATCTTTTTTACGTACACCCTTACAATAGTTTCCAAGCATCTAAGAATTCTAAAATTTGAATTAGGAGCGAAAAAATAATTTCAACTGAAGATACACATTTAACCATTTTAATTTTAATCCATCAATAAACAACCTATTCTTATTTATGTCTATATATTTTTTAGTAAATAATATTACTTTCAATTTTTATATTATAATTACTATTTTTAAAAAAAATAAGCCAATAAAATTTATTTAATTCAATTTAAACCATTACATTTATAACTTGATCCAAACTATTTTACAAATTATTTAAGTTGATCCCTTCTCTAAACTCATTTTAATACTTCCACGACAACAATAATTAAAATAAAGTTGAATATCATTATAGGAGTAAGTTTCATAAAATTAAGTTATGTATTTTAATTTAATCATACTATTATTTGGCATCTTTCATTACTCTTTTATTTCATATTTTATGTATGCGTGTTGTTTGTACCGGTCGTGAAAGTTTGTTCAGTCCAAGAATGTCATCTTCCCTATTTTGGTCTTTCTCGGAATCATGCCTTTTTCTGCCTTTCTTTTCTTCACACGTGTAGTTTTTTTTATTCATATCTAGAATATGCCTGTGTGTGTACATGGCTTTATTCAATAGATATAACCCATTGTTTTCCGTATAAGATAAGATGCTGTGCAATAATACAAAGGTTTTGGTTATGATGAATTGTGTATAGTATTCCCATTTCTGCATCTTGTGCTCAACCATCCGACATGTGACACTATTTAAACCATATTTAACTTGCCTATTCATCCCACATAAAACACACACATTTCTTTATGTATATATAACTCTTGTCTTCTAACGAATCTAACAAAACTTTAAAGCAAAAATATTTGATTACTCAGTTCTTATCGTCTTACACGTAAACAACTTTGTGGTTCATAATTTTAAAATTCATGGTTAACATACTTAAAAGGAAGGTATTTGCTTTCGGTCCATGATTATGCATCTTTAGTTAGGGGAAAGTATAGTCAGTAATAGTTGGCGACCTAAATATAAATAAAATAACTTCATTTAAGTAGTTAGCAACACTATATATGTCGAGGATTGGAACCAAAATGCTGTTTCGATGTTGGAGAACTTTTTATGTTGAAAATCATATTGACCAATGGTTGAATTTGGAGTTCAAGAACGTCACCAACTGCTAACACATGCGCAGAAAACAAAATTTGAGACTAGGAAACTTCAAAGATGTGAGATCAATTTTCTAGGCAGGATTACGGAGATTGCTGACAAAATGCGACGTCATGGAGAAAAAATTGATGTTAGTAGAAAAAAATTGCGTACTATGACATAATAATTTAACTGTTATTTACTTTATTGAAGAGTCAAAATATAAGGATTTCCTCTCCTTCGGGAATTACAGAGCTCATTGCTCTTCTACCAACAAAAGAATAGCCAAAACAGAGCAAGTTTTGAAGTATTCCCACTAAAAATAGCCAAAAGTATGATGTTGAATATTTATATATCTCCCACTAAAAACTCTATACTTTACAAAGTAAAAATTATATAATTAGAAAATGTTGGAGATCCTACATCAATATATGTTATGGGTGGTCTGATAACGGTCCGATAGCGGGTGGTCTGATAAGACCAACAAATTCTTGCTAAGAAGGACTCGAACTTGGTTCTGATACCATGCTAAGAAGTGAGCTTTAAACCTAACTCAACCCTATAAAACCAACTTATAAGATGAGGTTTGCATCCACTTATATACAATGAAATGTTTTCATCTCTAGTCAATATGTGATCTTTAACAAATAAATCAAAAATAATATATCTTCAACAAAAGATTATAGTCAAAAGAATAAGTGAACGTGAGATTGGATGAAAATACAATTACAAAGCTAAAGCAATTTAAGACATGGAGTTCAAATGATTACAATTAAAAAAATTAGTTAAAAACTAAAAATAAATTATATTAAAAAATGTTTGAAATGTACAATAAAATTATCAATAGTATGCACAAAATATGTGTGATAGTATACAATATATTTTTCATCCAGGATTTTAAAAACTTTAGTCAAGAATGTGGTTGGAAAACCTAGACATACACTATATTTTTTTTTTAAATTCATATGTTATACATTACTATAAAAAAATAAAATTCAAACAAACTAGTAAAGAAATAATTGCAGAAAATTGATATTACATGTTATTATCTTATTTATTAAGGAGATTTTTACTCAGAATAGTAGTTTTCCATGTTTTCTAATGCAGTACATGAGTTTTTTCTTGCTTTTATATCTTTTTAATAGGTATTATGTGAAAGTCTATTGTATACATGCTTTTATTTTTTAATGCAAAATTGTTTGGTTTGTATGGAGTCATTATTTGGCTTGGCTTAGTGTGATGTTAGTGAGACACAATGATCTATTATTAAATTTTTTTCAGTTTAGGTTGTATAACGTTTCAGATTCTGTTAATGATGTCTGGAGAGCAATTTAGATCTGCAGTAGTTAGCGAGATTTGAAAGCACAAAAATAATGTCATTTTCAAAGGAGAATAGTTGACTGTTTAGAATTATTTGTTATGATTCAATTAAATGTTTGGTCTTGGGTTACATCTAAGTCACATTCTATTTTTTTTCTCTTACTCTGACTAGTGTCTTGATCATTTGGTTTGTATGAATTTGGTTAAGTGAAGTAATTTTGTCGGGTAGTACTTAAGTTGGCGTTTAAGGGTTGACACGATTTGTAAAAGGGTCATTGATAAAAAAACACATGCTTTTATTTGTTTTGAATAAAAAGAAAACATGTTTTTTATATCTTTTTATCAATTTTTAGAGTCTAAAATAATATAAATAACTATTTTCATCAATTAAATCTTTACTTTTTTTCATAATCTTTATTAAAATTTACTTATATGTATATATATTTATTGATTATATGTATATATATTTATTGAGATGTGAAAATAAAAAAAATGAATAAAATGAATTTTTCACTCTGTACTTTCACTTATGAGACATGCAGTTTTTATTTTATTGACAGTGACTTGGAAAATTTCTTACGGGAAGCTTAATGAAGATAATTTAGAATTTTGACTTTGTTAAAATGTGACAAAAAAAAACATGTTCGGAATTTTGTTGTCTCAGATTGTGAATAGTACCATGCATTTTTGTTTTTTGACGAGGTGTTGAGTATATCATGGGTTGATTTTATTTTTTTTATGTAAGTGACATCTACTTTTTATAAAATAGGAATATATTATATTTTTTAAATAAAAATTTAATGTTTATATATATTTTTGTAAGATTTTATTTTATTGCTATTATTTTTCAAATAATTAATAAATTTTAAAAATTAATCTTTAAATTCAACATGTAATAGAGCTCATATCTTTAACTAACTTTCGTCATAAATTTTAAATAACTCTTATAATATATTATTAAATTAACTTTATATCTAATTTAACTTTCTCAAATATAAATTTTAAATAACTCTTATATTATATTATTATTAAATTAACTTTATATCTAATTTAACTTTCTCAAATATAAATTTTAAATAACTCTTATATTATATTATTATTAAATTAACTTTATATATAATTTAACTTTATCAAACGACTTATAATATAAAATTTATACTTAATTATATATTATCTTTAATATTATTATCTATAATTGATTGTGATCTTTAATAATAAAATTGATCTGAATAACTTGAATGATATGATAAAAATGAATTTGAGTAAAAGATTGATTGAAAAGCATTGAGATGAAAAAACTTATAAAGATGTTTTTAATACGTTGGTTCAGTTTCTTACAAAGATATAAGTCAAAGTATATGTTATTGTCCACTTTTGATTTTGACTCTTTGATAGATAAGTTTCTTTATGCAAAAGTTGACATTGGTTAAATAAACACTAACCAAATTTGTTAAATCTACTCTTCTAACATTTAAGCACGAAAGTTTATTTTATATATATATATATATATATATATATATATATATATATATATATATATATATATATATATATATATATATATGCATTTACTTGAATAGTTTACTTGTTATACCTCTGCTGTGTCGAAAAGGAATACATGAACTGATCTGGTTTTGGAATTTAATCATAAGCACGAAGTCTTAAATTATAATATCAGTGTACACAAAAAAATCGTCCTATAATAATAAAAAATACAGTTATCGTCGGTTACATACATTTTGCTATCATAGCTTTTGTTATAATAATACCAATGAAAGGAACAGCTTCAAGAAACAAATGTTGATGCAAGTGCTGAATATCATGAAGACATTACAAGTTGACAGCAACTGCGTACCATTTAAACGGCAACGATAATGACATTAACATTATATAACAAATAAAATTGACACGATAGTAGATAATGAAATTGTAATGCTTTAATTAGTAACACCGTTATTACTTTAATTAGGATAAGATGGGTTGGGAATGGGGTTGGAAAATCAAGGATTATGGAAAGGAGTATTAGATTCCAAGTATGGGTCATGGAGGAATCTACATAGATTGGAAAAAACTACAAAGGATGGTGTGGTGGAGAGACCTGTGGAAGATGTGTGGAGATGATCAATAGGAAAACTAGTTTAATAGTAATATAGAGTGGAAAATTATATAAGGAGTTAAGACCAAGTTTTGGGAGTATGCTTGGATTATGCAGGTACCACTTAAAAATCCATTTCCTAGACTAAATGTAATTTCAAATGATAAGGAAAAAAATTGTAGAAGTAAGGAGATGGAGTAATCAAACATGAGAGTGAAATTTAGGTTGGAGATGTAAGAGATTTGTTTGGAAAACACAACAGAAAACACATCTTATGTAAATTTTAGGGGGTAAATTTTTTAAAAAGGGAAAAAATAATTCATGGGACTGGAGGAGGGGAGATTGGGGATATGAAGTATGCGTACTACTCTTTACAACAAAATTCTACAATACGTAGTGGAATTCGCTACTCTAATTGTAGGGAGTATAAAGGTATCTCCTTTGCCCAACATGTTGTTTTACACAGGAGATAAAGATAACTAATACTTTGTGCGAATTTTGAAAATTGAAAGTTGAAACTGTTACACACCTTATACTGGATGCAAAAAATCAAGTATTGTCTAGCATATGTGTGATACATGGTTGGGATCCAATTTGTACATTATATGGATTTAATGCAACATTTTCATCACTTCCATCTATTTAAAAATGAATGCTAAAGAAAATAAAATATGGAAGAGAGTGTGGATAGTTATAGTCTAGATGATTTAGAACCATGGGAATAACATCATTTTCAAGAACGATAAGGTAGATTTACAAGAGTTTTTTTTGTATGGGACAACTCAATGTTTGGGTATGGATGAGCTATATAGGATACTTAGAATTAGGTTTTCTTAGTGAGACTGAATACAATGTTTAAAGGTATGTTTAAAGTCTTTGTGTGATTATATATTGTTATGAATTGATCTAAAAACTATGCTCAATGAGAAGTGTTACCCTGCTTTGAGTGTATATATATGTTAGTGGAACCAACAACTTTAACGTGTTTGGGTGTTATTGGCTACTCTCAATTCAGAAACCTTAATATGAAATATATATTTATCTAGGAGGATAGGTACACATGTAAGATAGTGGAGGCTTAATATAACCTTAACATATTTTGTATACAGATTGGAACATCTTTTAAATATTTCATTTTTATTTTATTATTCTTTGTCGATAACAAAATAAAAAAAATAGAGAAAATAATATATTGTCTTATTAAATTTAGAAGTAATTTTTGAAAAAAAAAATACAGATTTAGTATAAATTTAATGTTGTTAATTAAATTAACTAATTTCTTTAATAATTTTAAATTAATTAATTAGATATTGTAAAAGAGACTGAAGGCAGTGTATTATAAGCATTTTTACATGAGAAACAACCTATTTGAATTTAGTAGAATTGTAATGAATGACAAAAAGTTTCTTCTATCTAAATATAAACATAATTGTACATATTTTCAAGCTCATTATTTAATTTGACTATTTTTATGAAATTGTATTTAACCTATTTAATATGACTTTAAAAAAAATTTAGATTGCAAAAAACTTTGAAAGATAACAAGTTAGCTTTGCATATAATAGTTTATGTTTGCAGTTAGTTTTTAGTAGAAAACATTTATCAACTTTAAAAATAAGTAATCTTTATTAATCATCTCTCACAACTTTGTTTTTTCATTTATAATATATAAATTTGAGACCGTAGCATAGAGAATGGAGTACATCAACACTCAGACTAACGATTTGTTAGTTTCTTAATTAGTCACACAATTAAGCTTTTGACAAAAGAAAGTGTGTATTAGATAAAGTGAAGTTCAAGGGTTATGTTTAGGAAAAAAAACGAAATATGTTATAAAAAAATGATTATAAGAAAAATGAGACGAGAGGAGAAAAGTAATGATATTAAAATAGATAATAATTTGAGTAAAAAAGAAATAGTATTTTAAAAGTGAAGTATATATATATAAACCGAATTGAATAGTTTGTTTGTTTCCGTAAGATGCAATTAAGAGAGAGGTTTGCATAATGTTTGTGAGAGTCAAAGATTTGGATATTTGAAGGGACATGAAAAAGCATGGCCCCATGGAATGTGTAAATACAAGCGTGTGGGCAAGGCCAATTTTTCCACAGTGAGAGAGAGAGACTTTATTGAGGCATTGAGGCTCACATACACATAGAGACACAAATATATTTTTAGTCTAACAAACCTCAATGATTAAAGGGCTAAGCCCATCATCAAGGACCCTAAAACAAACCCATTTTGTCTGGTGAGAAAGAAGCGTGATACTAATTAATTGGATTATGGATGGGTGTGGCCCCGACAACACTTGGTGGCGACAATGTTGGCTTCTAATTAAGTTTGTTTGACATGCAAATGCAAATTCTATTCTCACCTAACGCTTCCTTTGACGGTGTCCCCACCCACCCCACATACATGCCCAAAGCCTACAAACGTTTTCATTTTTTTCTTCATTTTATTTCTCAGACCATTGCACTTGGGCGTCGGTGACTGTACGAGGAAATCGTCACGAAAGTAAACGATTTTTATTTTATTTTATCCAACATATGTGTGCCATGGATGGTGGACCCATTGGAAGTGTAATTAAACATGTACAATTAAGTTAAGTGAAAAGCAAGGCAACATCGTACCACACTGCATAAAAATATACTTGTTATGATTTTTTGACCCGCTATCTAAGGAACGAGGAAAAGCGAAACATTTCACTCTCGACGAGTTTCGTGTTTCTCTTTTAGGTTTTTAGTGAGATTTCGGATCATGATTTTGCTGTCACATTGGAGGACCCATTGACGAGTGAGTGAGTGAGTTAGTTAGATCAATCACTCCCGGAATCCTTGTTAATTCCGGCAGTAATTGTGTGACGACAACATGAAAACGATGGATTGTGAAATGTTATTTCAACTCAATTTGCGATCATAATCATTTAACATGGTTAAGGGAATAGATCCAGGTTTGACGTCAACCAAATAACTGGCCTCCAACTACACCACAGTGAAGCATTTTTTTTATTACATCTTTTAGTTTTAAACTATATATACTTAAAACTTCAGGATAAAGTATTTAGTTAATCTGTTACATTGGAACTCCAACACTGTTCATATATTGGTTCCATCTTATGAGTTGTTGCTATGACAGAGCATGAGTCAACTCTTACTTTTTGGCTCTTCAGATTGAAAAGTCAGCTTTTAGTTGCATATACAATAAATAATAAACCATTCATTCGAATAATAATTTGAGCACGCCCACGTAGCTCGATAGCAAAAGGGAATGGACACGGAATAAAAGGAAGTATAGTGAGTAAGTATACTCAGAAACTAATAAAAAGGGTTATGCATATCGAAGAGTAAATAATAACTTTATGGTGAATTAGGATTAATATTAATGAACAAATATAGAAGCGAAGAATATTATTTCCTATAACATAACATTGAAATAATTTGAACATGGTTGTAAGTTTAATATTCCTGGCTTCATACAAATATACTGTAATGCCAAAATGTAGTTAATGCTGAAATTCATGATGTTCCGCCGACACACTGAAAACAGTTCACCTTTCTTTCCTTTGATAGGCCTTAGCAATTTATGACCATATGGCTGCCTCATACAGCTCTTAAATTGTGACCTTCGTCCTTCAGTTGACCCCATATGTAAGTATTTGACTACTTGTCATTCTCCCTAACAAGTACACATATCTATGATTTTTATCACAAAAGTATACAACTCCATCAAGTATCAATTCCACCACCAACCAAATCGTAAATGATAATGTGCCAACAATATCATGTGTGATTTCTATCTCTTTCGCACTCATCACTTTCATTTTTCTTTTTCCTTTTTCTCCATCCTCCATCTTTTAAACTACTTTCAAATTATGCAACTATAAGGTCATGGGTTTGGTCTGATGACTGGTCATTTATGAGACGTTTCCTGACCTGTATATCTAACGTTATTTGGGAACATTAAGTAAAGGGATCTCAATTAATTAGTCTTAATCACTTAATTAAGATAGAATTATGACTAAAGGCGAAGAGGTTACAATTCAATCTATATATACCAGATTATACTCTATAGAAAGGGGATCTAATCTAATACACAAAAATACAGGAAGTACTCTTAACCCATATTTACACTATACTCATTATATTTTATGTCCTTACTAACTTGAGTGTCGGAGTGTCATTGTAGGTAAAGTCCCCTCGGAGTTTAACCGACCTTCAACTACATGTTCTGATGGAGAGACATTTCTCTTGGCCAAAATAGTAACAAACATAATATTTCTTTTTTATATTATAGGAATGACTCAATCTTATTACACAGAAACAAGTTAGTATATGTATAATCCTAAAAAATCTAAAATCATCCAAATTTAGCCTTCACTCATTACAAAGTTCATGCTTACATCAACCTCTCGCATTTACAATAAAAGATTGTTATAGCCTTTGTCATTATTACACTTAATGAACCCAAAACACAATAAACCCCAAGCAATTAAATAAATTTATCATGATTTAATTAGAATAATTATTTTAAACATCTAAAAAATAGGAATCCTCATGAATATATATATATATATATATATATATATATATATATATATATATATATTTGCAAAGAAATAAAAAAGTGCAAATTTTACTGGTAGAGAGATAATTGTACTCCATAAAATAAGACTTTTACAAACATACAGATTAAAAAAAATTAACTTTTCGGTTATCTTGAAAATTAGTCTCTAACTATGATGAACAGAATCTATACATTATTTGGTTAAAGAAACCTTGGGAAAGAAGAAATAAAAGGACTGAAAATGTCATTTTTGACTGTAGTAAAAAAAATGGAAAATTCATATCGAAATAGGTGGATCAT
Source organism: Phaseolus lunatus (assembly GCA_013389735.1). Taxonomy (NCBI): domain Eukaryota; kingdom Viridiplantae; phylum Streptophyta; class Magnoliopsida; order Fabales; family Fabaceae; genus Phaseolus; species Phaseolus lunatus. Next base: position 29,019,516 of record CM023862.1, on the reverse strand, counting down.
ATGAACAGTAATTTCATAACTATTTTGGAAAGAAATACATGGAAAAAGAATAAAAAAATACCAATTGCACCCTTACAATAAATAATCTAAACGAAGAAAAAGAAAAAAGAATAGTTAAGTTTCGTAAAAGTTCATTTTTTCTATTGTTTTATTTTAAATCGAGCATGTGTAGATATTTATTTTTACCTATTCCAATTCAATATGAAACAATTTTTTCTTCATTTTTAGTTTATCTTTATTCCTTTTTCATTTATTGATTTCTCTCCTCTCAGTCTTGTTCTTCTATGAAACAAATTTGTAGTGAAGAAGTTGAGATTACGTGTGTGATTTTTGTACAACTTTGTGGTTTTGGCATAGCATACGAGTCCGTTCAGCACAGCTAAGCACTTGCAGGTGGTACACTGGTACGCGTTCATGGACTTATATGGTACGGTTTGATAGTAGTACTGTCACTGAAACTGTATTTTAGAGAGGGGGCCAGGGTCAACTATCAATACTAAAACTAGATACATCGTTTCATAAATATCAACAGAAAATTCAAAGAGAATGAATAGAAGAAAGAGGAAGAGAGGGGAAGCACTCACGTCTTAATGATTGAACTCTGTGAATTTTAAATTGTTTGTGCAATATCCAAAAGGGTATACTGGTAAATCCACAGCCAGATCTCTAGGTTTGGCTTAATTTTTATTAGGGTAAACTTGGCACGTTCTTTCTTTTCTTGTTTGAGCCTTTGCCCTAAAACAAGAACATGATAAAGTAGAGAAATGTCCTAGTGATAATGATCCTGTTACATTATGAATTGTACCTGGTTTAGATGAAAGAAAAGGGAAATTTAATAGATTGATGTAGAATGAAAAGAAAAATAGAAAAAGGTGGTGATATGATGTTTGATGTGATGAAGAGATAAATAAGAAAATAATATTATAAAAAATGTTGTGTTGATTATATAAGTGGAAGAAGGTAGGATTTGAATTTAAATGTTTAGATTGGTTATTACAAAATATTGAAATTAATTAAAAATTAGAGGAGAATGGAAAAGCAGAGAAAGAGTAAAAAGGATTGATTGTCGGTACGAGCGTAGAATGCATGGAAGAAGAGAAGAGAAGAGAAGAGAAGAAGAGAGAGGGAAAGAGAAAAGGGAAAGATCTGTGAGTGAGACCACATCTTTGTGAGAGGCCCTACACAGATTTTGCCTCTGACTCTCACACTACCCACCACTGCCCTTCACCAGCGACGTAACACTCCCTGCCTGATACCGAATCTCATCCCCAACATTACTGTCCAAAATATCAACCAACTTTCTTTCACGTAACACTATCATCTCCATTCTCATCATTCTTACATTATTTCTACCACCCAAAACATCCATAACAAACCCACACCAAGAATCTCATCTCAGTTAATCTCAGTTAATGTTCTTTGATTCCATTCATACTTCTTATTACACGGTCGGACAAGTTCGAATTTTCTTTTCCAAATCTTCTAATTCTTTCATTTTATGGTTGTTTAATTCTTCCTCATTTCTTTTTTAGTATTAAAATACAAAATCAGTATTTTTTTTTATTATCTTCTATTTATTATTTTCTTATGATTCTAAAAATTGTCTCATGTCTATAAAAACACAATTATCTTTTTAATTTTATTTAAAAAATCATTAATCACTTATGATTTATCCTCTTATATCAAATGGTTCATATAACAAGTACATATATAAATATAAAGAAGAATACTCTAATCAATTTTATAAGCATACAATTAAATGAAACATTTTATTCTATAGCCTATATTTTGTAATATCTGTAGTCTACATTTTGTATTCACGTTGGAAATTCAAAAGTACAATTCTTCGTAAGAGGGGTCATAAATAAGGAGTAAGAGATTTTAATGTTACAAAAATCAATCCATCTATTTATTTCTAGGACTACCATACATGGCGCACCATCGTAATTCATTAATTCCTATTGCAACTTGTAAGCGCACGTTCTCCCATTAATGCTTGTCTTCTCCTACTTTCTCCTTTTTTTTTCATATGCACCACAGCTTATTTTATCCAATTTGGCAGAGAAAGGGTTTTCTATGATTCCACATTTGTATATAAAGTTTAATTTCTATAGATTTTGTTAAAAATGTTATATTATTAATCCTTTTATTATTATAACAAGAGTCTCAATTTAGATATTTCATAATATTGGTGGTTGTATGATTGATGTAAATGTTCCTGATTTAATAAGGAAACAGTGGAGAAAAGAAGTGGGAGAATTAAACAAAGTAAAAATGAGAGAGAAATAGCCTGATAACCTATTTTAAAAACTGTGTACACTAGTTAAAGGTTAATGGTTGTAAAAGTCCTTTCATATTTTATTTTGAATTATAATACAATATAAAAATTTTACAGTCTTATTGTTCATAAGAGATTCAGAGAACAATGTAGAACAATTCTTCTTTAATTGGTCCGTAATTTTTTTTTCACTTTTTAAATTTATTCAGTTTATAAAAAATGTTCTCAGTTCAAGTAAATATTTGGTATTAGTACTAACATAATTTTTTTTTAAATTATGTTTATTTATATATTTATAATGTCATGTTAATATTAAATAAAGATTAATATATAAATAGTAATTAAGATATATTGCCTAATTTTTCATATGACTTAGTTCTATTAATTATTTTTTAATTTTCAATGTATTTTAAACATATCAATTAGTGAGAATCAGATACTAAAACTTAAACTTGTGAAACTTGTCCAATTCCAACTAATACAGTTAGTATTATAAATCTAGAAATAATTTTCAACCAATATCTCCAACACAATAATACAGTATAAAAATCAGTTAATTTAAAATATAATTGTTGATGAAAACCAAAACTACTTTTGCAATTACACACCACATTACCTTTGGCATTACTCTCATTATTTCAAAACCAACAATTGGCTTTTGCACACGTGAGACGTCCCTCTTTGGTTACGACGGAACTAATGCATTTAAATCTCGACACTAAAAGCATTCTTCATAAATTTTTGGGCCAATATTTATCTTTATATAATGGCGACGAAATTCGAATTTAATGAAATTCGAAGTTAAAAAATCTTATCTAAATTTCTCGTCATTACCAAAAAAAACTAGCGAATCGAGTTAAATTTTTAGGCTTGAATGGTTAGGAATCATTTCAGTGATGGAAAAAACTATATGAGTGGGAGCATAATTTTCAGAAAGTGAAAGATATTTGAGTTTCAGTTTCAGAGGGTCAAAAAACTTCAATGGTAAAATTCTCATAAACACTAACAATTGTACAGAATGAATATTCTTATTTCAACCATTTTTATGATAATACCTTTTCATGTTTTATATTTTTTATCAATGTTCTTATTTAACCATCTTCATAATACGCATCCTTTTAAAAACGCTTAACTCGTTTTAAGAATCATAGTTGTGATATTATTTTTGGAGATGATGACTGCAAAAAAACCTGGTAAAAGTGTTGAAAAATGATCTTTGTTTTTTGAAGAATGAAAGACAAAAGAACCGACCTTCCTCTGTTGAGTGTGTGAGTGACAATGATAAGAAGAGGAAGAGACTTGAAACAGTCCAAAAAAGGAAAACGATGAGCTACGAGGCTATGGAATAGTGATAGTACAACCACCTTGGTGCCTAGGCTACACTGTCCAACTATGTCTACGTACACACGTGTTAACACCAACTTCCCATACATCACTCCTTTATTTCTCAATTTAATGGTTTTTCATTTTTTTTTTTCACTCTAATTTAATTTCCTATCAACTCTAACAAATTCTATTATCTTATCATAAAATTGGAAATAACTTTTCAGGGACAAATATAAAAAACATAGATTGACCTTTTTATAAATTAAAGGTTAAAAAATAAAGTTTATTCCTTGTTTCTTTATTAATATCAGTTTTCATATTTTAATCTCTAAAATATTCAAAATTATTTACCAAGATTAAAACGTCTATGCTAACTCAAATTTGAAAGTTAACAAAAACACTAAAAAAATATTCAACCTAAATTAATTCAACTTATATATGGTTGAAATATCACATCAACTATAAATTTAATTAAATTATAATATATAGATAAAATGAAAATATCATTTCACAAATTAATTTTGTGATATTAAGTCATTTTAATATAATATTTAAAAAATTCATCTTAATAAAATTTGTTGAATTTGTAATTGGTTAAATCTTTTATGACATTTATTATTAATTTTTTTATGGTAAAATGTGTTGGAGATTTCACATAATTTAAAAATATAATTAAATTATAATATATAAATTTGAGAGATGAATACTAGCTAGTTTTAATACCATATTAGACGATTTAATTTAGACTTTAAAGTATGGAACTTGATGACTAGATAATTTAAAGCATTTTAAATTCATCAGGTATAAAACTCATGATATCTAAAGAATAAAATTATAAAGAAAATTATGGATCATAACAATATCTTCTCTCCTCTAGTGAGACACACACCTAGATTGTGGATCATGACAAATCTTATATTGGAAGTTGTAATGTGGTTGTATGAAAAATATGGATTGTCAATGTATTATTATTCAATCTTATATCAATATTGGAGTTGAAAAACTTTTATATGATATGAATATCATTTTCTTCCATGTGTACATTAATAAATATGTTTTGTGTCTCAATTAAAATGCTTTGAAGAGTTTAGGGAAGATAACTCAATTTTCAAGGTGTGAATGTATTTATATAGGTTGAAACCAAGATAAAATAAACAAATTTGTATCCACATGTATTATTCATACTCGTCTTGATATTCACAGATAATATCAAAATTAGCAAAACATGAATACGAGTAAGATTCAATTTTCTATATTATGTATATCAATAAAGATGAATATGTCGTTACTTAATATTTTATTTTGAAAGTTTAGTAATTATATATTTTTTATAGTTATTGAGCATTATGTGTCATTTTAACATTTGATTTTTTTATAATATTATGTTTCTTTAAAATCTTACATTAGATATTTTTTTGTAATGTGTACCTGCCTGCCTAAAGGTTGGGAAGAGAAAAAAACTATTTCATAACCTAGTTTTCATGTTCATCAATGATAATTATAAATGAAACAGCCTAATCAATAATTCTTTATTAATGATAAACAACTATTTATGGAACAATAAATAGTAATCATAGTTAACCCAAAGGTTTAATTCAAAGGTCTTCACCTAAGAAATCTATAAATACCTACTCTTCTTGAAGCACAATATATCATATTTTTTTTACTCTTATGTTATTAAGAAATTATCATCTTTGTGCTCCTAGTGACTAAAATATCGGATATCAAAGACCAATTAAAAATTCATTCCCTGAAGAATACCAAGTTCCTGTCAAGTTACACTATTCGAGTTATTTTTGGAACAAACATAATGTAAATTATATTTTTTTATTTATGAAAACTACATAAAATATCATATCAATCTATTGAAAAAACAATTTCAAAATAATAGATTAATTAAAAGAAAGAAAAAAGTTAAGAAATAAATTGCTAAAAACGTTTTTATTGAAAACACACACAATAAATTGGTAAAAACGTTTTTATCGAAATCACACACCAAAAGTACTCTTGTTAAAACAAAAGGTAAGTATCTTATCCTTGAATATAATTATACTACGTACTTTATATAGAAAAAAAAAATGTACTCTTTGTAACATATATAATAATCTACTAATAACTCTAAAATTAATTGTAAGTGATCTTTATGTTGATGGTGTATAAAACGCACCTGATTTTACAATGATTTATATTAGATCTTTATCAAGAGGAAATGGATGAGATTTAACGAATAATAAACAGCTGAAAAACAACAATATCTAGAACAATATTTTAAGATAACATTCTCTTGGCACTCCTAAAAAAATAGAAAAAAAAAATAGTGTAGCAAAACACTTTTACTTAAATAATGATAAGTGGAATATTATAGTTGTGAAAGAGTAGAATAAGAAGAAGAGAGTTCCGTTTCCCAAACAGCACAGCACCATGACATTCCCCGCACTAAGTTTTTAAAATTTACAATCTGAATTGAAAGCAAGCAGAATAAAGCAACAGCACGGAAGAAAAGGGTGCAACACAAAAAGAGAAAGAAGAAGACTAACCAAACACTGTACCCACCAACAACATTTTAAATTCATACCATAAAGTCCTTCAATTGGAACTTTGTTTGTGGTCTCCCAATTTAACTTTCCTTTCAACGCATCGCTTTTCTCTTCGTTTTTCCAAAGTACCATCAGTTTCACCCATCTCAAATACAATTCCCTCCCATTCTTTAACACATTTTTTAAATTTTATTAGACACTAAATAAGTTGTATACTTTTTTTTCTTTTTAATTGGTGCCTTCTTCTATTACTACTATTTTCAAAAGTAGCAAACAGTTCTATCGCTCAGACTGTCCAATCCTTTAACACGCAATATTAAATTCAGAAAAAGAAGAGAGAAAAAAAAAAAAAACACCAATCGCGTGCCGATTAATCGCCCACCACAGGGATGTGGAATGTTCTTCGATCGTCACATTCACTCACTCTCATTCCTCACTATATATACCCACCTTCCACACCTTTCTTCGGCATCACAATTCTTCAACAACACAAACACAAAACACAAACTCTCTTCAAAACCTCTTTCTCTCTCTAACAAAAACTTCGCTCCAATTGCAGAAATGGCGGCAATGTCCACATCTCCAATGAACCTCAACATGATTGACTCTAACTTCCAAGTCGACAAGCTCACCTACGAAATCTTCTCCATTCTCGAGAACAATTTCCTCTTCGGCTACGGCGACGCCGACAATCGCACCAATTCCGTTCCAAAAGCAATAGACGCGAAACCAACGAAACACACCGCCGGCAAAGTAAGGATCCTTTGCATTGACGGCGCCGGCGCCACCGATGGCCTCCTCGCCGCGAAGTCCCTAGCGCACCTCGAGGCCTGCCTTCGCCGTAAGTCCGGCGACGCGAACTCGCGAGTTTCCGATTTCTTCGACGCTGCCGCTGGTTCCGGCGTCGGTGGTGTCCTTGTCGCTCTGCTCTTCGCACGCGGGAAGGATGGCCAGCCGCTGTTCACCGCCGAGGAGGCGCTGAGGTTCCTCACTGACAACCGTCGCAGGATCTCCCGCCGGTCGGGGATCCTTCGTCGAGTGCTCCGGCCCGAGTCCAAGGCGGAGAAGCTCTTCCGAAGGACGTTCGGCGAGTGCACGCTGAAGGACACCGTGAAGCCGGTACTGATCCCGTGCTACGACCTCGTCACACGCGCGCCGTTTGTTTTCTCGCGCGCCGACGCGCTGGAAATGGACGGCTACGATTTCAAAATGAGCGACGTGTGCGCTGCCACGTCAGCTGACCCTTCCTTCGCAGGCCCCACCGAGATGCGGTCCATCGACGGCAGGACCAGGATCGTGGCCGTCGGTGGAGGCGTTGCAATGAACAATCCAACAGCTGCTTCCATCACCCATGTGCTCAATAACAAACACGAGTTTCCTTTCTGTAACGGCGTCTCCGACCTCCTCGTACTCTCCCTCGGCAACGGAGAGTCAGACTTTAACGCCGTTAAATCACCGTCTGGTTTCGTAAAGATCGCTGGTGAAGGAGCTTCCGATATGGTAAGAATTACCAAATTTATTAATCTTCCTCTTTTATGTGTATCTTGCCTTATAAAATACAACGTATAATTTGAAGTTTCATTTTATTTTCTCTTAAACGTTTTATTTATATTATAAATTGCAATATAAAATTTAGTTAATGCCATTCTATTCTTGTTCTTTTAATTAAACACTTTAGATTAAAGAGATCATTAGTAGTTTAGAATTATTATGATATTAATTTTTACAGGACTAGTAGCCCAGGTACTTTTTATACCTATAATTAAATGTAACAATAAAGATAACAATACATCATTTGCTAAAATATTCTGTGTTCATATAGAGCTTTAATTAATTTGGTAGTTAGGGAAAGGACAATAAATGTGTTAACTACCTTACAAACACATCCGCCATATTTGATTATATAATAATGAATTGGTTTACTTTAATTATTGGTTTAGATATTCATTCTAATGGGATTGAAAATAAAATAATGCAGGTTGATCAAGCCGTATCAATGGCATTTGGTGATTGTCGGATGAGCAATTATGTGCGCATTCAGTCAAACGGTGTTATGGCGAAGGCGAACAAGGGTGCGCAGGTGAAGTCCTGCAAAACGGAGTCGGATTTGTTGGCAGTTTCGGAGGAGATGTTGAGGCAGAAGAACGTTGAAGCCGTTTTGTTCAAGGGGAAGAAGGTGGCGAATAGCTCCAACCTGGAGAAGTTAGAGTTGTTTGGGGGAGAGATAATTAAGGAAGGAGAAAGAAGAAAAACCAGTATTCTACCAACGGTGGTGTTGAAGAACAACAACGCCTCACCCTCCCCCAGCAGAACCTCCTCTGCCACTACCTTGTCCACTTTGTCTTCCAATTGTTAGATTAGAGAGAAGAAAATCCAAAGTTAGATTTGATTGTTGGGTTGAATTTTTATGCGAGTTTTTAAGTTTGTGGTGTTGGGTTAGCTGCCGCTTGGGACCAATTAAGGCAAGTTGAGACTGGGCTGTGCAGAACCGAATCCTTACTACTGCTTCTACTACCTACCTACATTATATTTATTTTTTTCTTTACTTTTTCGTATATATTACATGTATTTAATGATAGTGATTTGTGTAAATGGTTATTGTCACGGATGAATTTTGGTTACGGTTAGAACTGTGCTTGATTTGTAAGAGAGAAATGTACTTTCTGTTCGCTAAGAACATCTCATCTCATACTAATATTATTGTCACTGAATGAATGCAATGGAGAGCACTAATTCAGAAATTTGAATTGTTTGCACCTTTAAATTGTTGGCAAAGGAAACACATAATCATTATAGTTACATCCTTTTAAAAGAATTAGAAACTATAGCAGTTTTAAGAATAGGATATTTGGTAGGTTTATTTTGTTATCTTTCTTAGTTTCGCTTGTCAAATTGAGTAAAATTGAAATCAAAGTTGGAAATGAAACTTCACTCTTAATAATAATCATTACAAATTCAATCCTATAATTTGTTAACTGATTCCAAACTATTTTAGTTGGAGAGTTGCAGGCATGATTTAGAATGAATGCCGTAGCACGATTAAACGTGCGCATGACACAGTATTGACGTTTTTGTGTAGGGCTCCTATCCTAAAGAAGGCTCAGTATTTTGAAAAAAAGTGGTCACCATGTAGCACGTTGAAATTGAGTATGCTGTTATACCAAGAAAATAAATGCTTGAAATTTACGAAAAGATTTTTCATGCAGGACCACTACTTGGCACGGGAAAACCAGTACAAGAAATAACAATAATTCAAATTCAATTTTTATTAAAATTATCTTGGTGCTAAAAAAAGATTAAAAAATCCATTTTAAATAAAAATTACAACTTGTAATGTAAAATTTCGACTAGATTTAATTTCAAACATACATCTAATTAAATTCTGTAATTCAAAATTAATTTTGTTAAAATAATTTGCATTTAGCTCAAAAAAAAAAAAAAAAACGTTTTGGCACAGTCTGCGTGCATTAGGGTAAAAGTGTGAGAGTGGCATTCCCAAAGGAGTTTTTGTGGGTGGTGATAGAGTGTATTAATGTTGATATTAATGTTGAATGGGACTTTGCAGGTGTTCTTGAGGTGTATTTGTAGAAACATATCTAACAATGTAGTGATGAAGATATTTCTATAAGAGTATATAAGAGTATATAGGTGACATTTTTGGTAGTTTAACATCGTCATCCTGTTCCTATTTTGATTAAATATTAATTTCAATTTACGTTAAGTAGTTTTAAAGTTAATATGCATGTCTATATAAAATGGTGCTGTGTTTGTGTTCAAAGATGAGGAGTGAAAAAACAAAGACAAAAGAAAGAAGAATGTGGTCATATAATTGAGATGAAAAGGAAACAAAACATCTAAAACAAACAAAAATGTACCCAAATACTTTCTTTATACACAACAAAGGAGAAAAGACAACAAAAATACATTATTCTTTATATATAATTAATTATACTTACGTTCTGTTACCAAAATCGCTTGAAAATGAAGACAACAATATATTATACTATTTATAATCCCCACATATATATATATATATATATATATAATAAATAGAGACGAATATCAATGTACCTTTTTTTATCAATGTCCATTATAATGAAACTACTATTTAAATGCGGGAAGTTTAAGTATATACCATTTTTATATATAATTGAGATAATTTCATCAATCTAGATAAATATATAATTCAAAAAAAAATCTTTATAAATATCAATATTTAAAAAAAAAGTATAATTTGTATTAAAAAGTGTACTTTAAGTCTAACTTAATCTTGTGAACTAATTCATAAGATAATGTTTGCATTTATTTATATAATACAAGATGTTTTTATATTCAGATCCTCAACTTTTTTAATATGGTATCAAAAATTTAAAATTTATTTTAACAAAAACTTATTGAACTTATTAGACTATCCACTATCAGATCACCTATAAATATATAGTCTCACACAATAATAATGATTCAATAGCGGCAGTAGTAGTAGTAGTGCCGACAATGGTGGTGAGGTGCCGCGAAGGATTGACGGATGGAACAATTCAATCATTTTACCCAATTATAAAGGTGCATGTTAAAAAATGGTTGGTGCAGAAAATAAAAGCCTTAAATTAGAGTTGTTTTCCCATTCACGGCCCAAGCCATTATGTCAGCCCATTTTGAACTTTCTATTTTAATTTGTTTAAATATTGATTACGCAATTACTTCTTGTACCCTCATTTTTTAACCTGTACCCCTATAATTGAGTAAAATGACCAATTGTCCAGTCCGCTCCTTCCTTGCTGCAACTCACCACCGCGACCATTACTGTGACCACCATCAGAGTAGCTCACACTTCAATTAGAAGAAAGAAAAAAAATAAGTTGTTCCAAAAGGTTTTTTCTGGAGCACAAAAATGTCTAGACGAAGTTCTTTTTGGAATACATAAAATGTGTTTCCAAAATTTTATTCTATGAAACTCATTTTAAAAAAGACATTTCAGAAAGATATTATGTACGGTTTTTTTTTCTATAAATTTTGTTGAAGAATGTATTTTATGTATTTTGGAAATTTTATTAAAAAAATTTGTTTTTAAAATCTTATTATGTTCTAGAAAAAAGTGTTTCAGATGATATGTTAAGAATCATGAAAAGTGTGTTGCGAACAAAATTTCCATAATAAGTAATCCAAAAATTACTTTAAAAAAAGATAAAATAGTATTTTTTAAATTATGGGGATGATGTTAAAATTGAAGCGACGGAGGAATCAATTGCCTATTAATTATGGTTGTGTAAAAAAATGATGGATATTGGGTTAGAATATATTTAGACTCAACTTTTATTATGGTTAAGTGCTTTTTAAAACAATATAAGCACATGTTCCATTACTTCTCCACATGTATCTTTAAAAGCAAAACAAAATTTTGACGTAGTTTTTTCTTAAATTAGAACGATATAATGCAGTGAGTACAAGCCTCTATTTTTATTTTTTTTTGCAATTTATTACAAAGCCCAATGAAAGTGAAAGTTCTGTTTTTACAGCTACATCTTAGGTGATAATGTGATTCTAAATAACAATTTGCACACTTGAAGAAAAATAATTAATCACTTCATAACATACATGAAGAGTAGAATACTAAGAACTGAATACCAAATATTTGTTCATAATAAAGTCTTAAAAAAAAGGGCTAGTGAGTAATTATCCTACAAAAATATTTATGTTATTTAATTTTATACTAAATATTTTTTTTATAGTTATGCTATTTTATTTATTTATTATCTCTTTAAATATATTACTTTAGTTTATGCAGATGTACCGCTTTTAATTCCAATCTTACAATGTATTCATTTTGTTTTTACTCTAATATAAATATCTTATTTTTTGTTTATTTTAGTATCTGTTAATAACAGTCATTTATTGATATACGATACTTTTTTATGATATAATTAATTATTAATATAGCCTTTTTTTTTTAATGATGTAACAGTGATGACATTATCAATATTGTAGTGTTACAGTAAATAAAAAAAATTACTGGTAGAGACCAATAAAAAATAACAATAAAAACACAATCTATATTCCAGGGATTAAAAAGGTTTGGTTAATCAATTTTATGAGTAAACCCTTAAGCAAAATCGTGTGAAATATCAGACTTGCTTTTTTATTAAATAAGAGTAATAATAAAAAAATTGCATTTTTTGTCTCCGACTTCCAAAAATATTATTATTTTTATCTAAACATCTTAAGGAAAAAGGTGATTAGCAAAGTATGTGGACATTAACATGATGCTTCTAAAATTAAGTTCTTTAGTCTGAAAAATCTGTAGAATGATTTAAATTAAATAAAAGAATTATGATATAAGTTGAATATGGTGAATTTTTGTTTGATGTATTTAGTAGGCCAAGATCCTATAATTATTTTTACACTTTCATAAATTTTAAGCATTAAGAAATGTTTTTTTTCTTAAATGTGTTGGATGTTGTTATAATATGTCTAATATAATTTTACCCTTAACATAAAAATTGAGGTAAAATATATTTTAAATATATTTTTTCTTAATTTTTGAATTATTTTTTATGAATAAATTCTTAATAAAACTCTAAACTTCCAAATAAACTGTACTTCAAATACAATTATTTTGATAACTTTCAAAAAAACAATACAAGATTATTCATTATGTCATCTCAACTAACTTGAGTTTGTTGTTTTTGAAATCAAGAAGAGATCCCAATACGAATCTTCTAGCTAGAGTGAGTGGTATATTTTTTAAACATTTATTTAAAAAAAGTTATAATAATTGTATGTTCTTATTTGAAAAATACAAAATCTAAAATAGTATTTTTAAAAGCATAAAAACTAAAACGAGATTCCTTGTAAAATTGAAGTAGGTGAAGCAGACTTTACCCTTTGGAAACAAACGCATAGAAAGAAGTTGCAAGGTTGTCGCTAGAACAAGCCAAGAAGCAAACGAAGGAATTGAGAAGAGCAGAGCAGAGGAAGAGTGCGAAGAGAAGGATCATCATTGTGGATGGCAGAGGGGAACGGTGACAGAACTCTGCCGAGAATTGCAGAGGCATTCAAGGACCTCGCAAGCGTCGTCGCCGATTCGCAGAGCGCGGAGGTGAAGGTTGCTCCCTTCTCCCATGCCTGCGCTCTCGTCTCCCCTCTCTTTGGTTGTTTAGGCGTCGCCTTCAAGTTCGCCGAGATGGATTACGTTGCCAAGGTATTGGATTCCCTCACTCAGGATCGTTCAATTAAACCGTTTTATTTTTTATTTTTCACTTGATGCTGTTTGTTATGACAGTTTCTGGAATGGATTGTGGTTGACTTTTGATGTGGTGATGGCAGGTTCATGATCTGGTAGAGGCGTCGAAGTCTATTCAGAGCTTACACTCTCTGATTGATCTGGATGTCCGTGGTGGCACTGTCAAGAAGGGAGGTAGCCACACTCGGAATCTTCTGAGAGTGAAGCGCGGACTTGACATGGTCAGAGTACTCTTTGAGCAGATTCTAGTTACTGAGTATGTGCGTCACTCACTGGTTTACTATTTGCTTAATTTCTTCTATTTAAACTTTGCTACATTGTGTTTTTCACAATTTTATTAAGACATCAAAGAGCAAGGTTGGTAATTGTCATTGTTGATGTTATCGAAAATCGTGGCTGCATTTTGGTTGCGACTTGGTAGCTGAGACCTCCGAAACCTTGATGTTACAGTCGCAATTTCAGTTGTGATGCGGTGCCGAGACCTCCAAAATCTTGATATTACCTTACCATCACAATTGTTGCTGTTGACTGTTTTCATAACCTTGCCAGAAAGTGGAAATGGAGTGCAGTGAAAATGAAGGGATAGATTCTGCTTTTCATCCATGGGAAAGAGGAGAGTGGCGATTGAGATCTTCCACCTTTGCTTTATATGAATGAAGCTGTGAGGAATAAGAATTATCATTTTAAGACACTAAGGATTGAGATTTTAAATTGTGTTTGTGGTTTAGTCGCGATGCTTGATATTTGGATTTTTTTTTTGGATAAATGGACTGCAACTGCTTTTGCAATATGGTCAAAGAGGCCTCAAAAACCTTACTGTTGCAACTGTGGTTGTGGTTGTGGGCTGCTAATAATTGAGGTCTTACCCTTTTGCTTTGTATGACTGAAACAATAGGAATAAAGAATTCCACGTTTGATATGCTGCTATCCATTGAATAATTTTAAGACATTGAAGAGCTAGGTTTTAAGTTGTGGTCGTAGCTTGGTCACATCCTTGATTTTGCAGAAACGGGACTGCAGTTGTAATATGGTAAAGGAGACATCAAAAACCTTGATTGTGGACCGTTTCTAGAACCTTGCCTAAGAGTGGAAATAGAGTGCAATGAAACTGAAGGGTAAGCTGCTTTCATCCATGAGAAAAGAGAAGAGTAACGATTGAGGTCTTTCCCTTTTGCTTTGTATGACTTAAGGCATAAGGAATAAAAATTCCATATTTACCACTTATTTTCAATTGTTTATTTAGTTTGCGTTTTTTGTTTTTGAACAGTAGAATAGGGGAGGAAAGTAGGTGGCATGCCTACCTGTATGTCCAATCTTCAACTCTGTAACGCCTTGATCTTATTGGCTGTGTTGGTGGTGCCTAAAATTTGTGCTTTTCCTTTAAAAGAATCTGTTAACTGTTGAACTAAATTTTCATTTATGGTTGTTCTTCATACCTGTCATTTTCGATGTTCATTCCATAAAAATGGGAGCAATCTTTTAAGGCTGGTAACTGATCTAATTGTCTTACCTGTTGTGTTTCCTTTGTAACTAACCTTTAGTGACCAGTAAGCATACTCCCGATCAGTTTCACGAGACAGAAAAATAATAGAAATTGATTAAATCGATAATATTTTCCATTCTTTTTTTTATATCCACAGCCTTATTGTTCGGAGGTGGGTTGCATTATTGATAAATATTAGCAAAAGTTTGTTTCTTATGTTAAGTCAGCAAATACATCTGTGTAATAAACGCATGGCATTATAGTAAATGAGTGGGTTACTGGATGTCTTTTTGGCAGGAATAATTCGCTTAAGGATCCAGCTTCCAAAGCTTATGATCAGGTGTTTGCACCCCACCATGGTTGGGCAATCAGGAAGGCTGTTGCTGCTGGGATGTATGTCCTTCCTACGAAGGAACAACTTTTGAAGAAACTAAATGAAGATGGTAAGTAGAGGGTTTGGCTTGCTTGCACACTTTTATTGGAATTTAAATCCTGAAAAAAAATTATTTTAAAGTGTAGGTTGTTTTAGAGCTTGAGCAGGGGAGGCGGACAGTTTGAGATATCATTTATGTGAAGTCTATGTATGATGAATCAGTAATGGTTAATCATTTTACCTTGCCTATTCTAAGTTAGCAGTAGCTTTTCTAGTTTAACCTTGACGTTTGTGGCATAGTAATATATCTACCACCCGCATTGTGATGATATAGCTTTTCCTCTTTAAGATCCAACGTTACTTTGTTGCCACACGTCTATGAGTATGCTTGGATTTCAGTTGTGGACCATTCAAATCAACTTTCAGTTTTTATTGACTATTGTGCCAATATGTTTGGTACTTTTTTTTAGATCTAGTTAGAAGCAAAATTTCAGCACAAACTCAAGTTGATCTAAAAACTACAATGAATTGCTTTTTTTTTCAACTCAAATTAATTTTCTAACTGAAATCCAAACATATACTGTGTCCTTAACAGCTTCTGGAAGCATAAAAGGTTAAAACGTACATGATATTATTTCTATCTGTTTCATCATATTGTTTCTTGTGGTTCTGCTTTTTACCGTTCTTTCTCAAAGGTAAATTAAGCCAGTGTACAAAAGTAGGAAAAGGGGAAGTCGTTGTCAAACATTATATTATTCAAACTTGTCTAGTAATTTGAAGTTGATGTGATTATGATGTTCACTTTTCTTTTGTATTTGTTGTTGGAATTTTTGCTTCAGAGGCGTCAGCAAAAGTTCACATGCAAAGTTATGTCACTGCATCAGCACCTCTAATCCAATACATTGACAAACTCTTTGTTTCTAGAGACTTGGGAATAGATTGGTGAATCTTGGATTGTATTTGAGATTGTACAATATAATTTACTGTTAATTATATGACATAATTGTTGTAGTTATGATTACTAAGTATTCATTTGTTATAGAATTTGTTTAAATTGCAATAGATATTACTGGCTATTGAGATGGTACCTGATATTGGTACTGAAAGGTAACGGTGGGTTATGAGTACACTTTTCCTTCAGTTTTTATTACTTTGTCAATTTTATCTTTCCACTTCTTTTTTTTTTGGCGCAGTCTTTGAATCTTTTGATGTTTTAAGTTACTTCAGTTTAATTAGTATGCTACAGCATCAGATTTAAATACCAAGTGTTTTTATTCTGCCCAATCCTATATTATACCGCCATAATCCCTGAAACAACATAAAAGACAATTTCGGGCGAGGACAATTTGGTGCATTCTATGTGGGAAGCTTTGATGGGTTCAATAGATAATGTCATTTTCCTTAATTAAAGTAAAATAGAAATGCTGATGGTTTTTCCATAAAAAAAATGGGACAAATTCTTCCAACTTATCAATTGTAACCTTTCTTTTTGAAAATTTCAAATGTATCCTTTATGTTTGAAATGAAATCTGAAATTCAAAAAAATACATAAAAACAAATAGGAATAGATTATTGTGTTTCATAAATGATATTCTGGAATAGATTTTGAAACTAAGAAAATTCAGAAAAAAAATCTGGAAAAAGAAAATTTCGAATCAGAAAAGTGTTATGGAAATTCAAATTCAAAAACTTGCTTTGGAAAGGAGACTTTGGAAGTATTTTTTTTTATGTATCTCCACTCCTGTTTATTAAGGATGTTTTTGTTATTTCACACAAAAATGGAGAGCAGGTTCAAATTGACTGGGTACAGAAAGTAATCGTCAAAAATGGATTTATTCTGGATGCGGCCTCTTCTTGATAGATATAAACTATGGACAATTTCTTTGTGCACCCTATGATTTCTTTCTGCACCCCATATATTCAAAATGTATTTTAGATTATATAAATTTAAAATACAAATTATAAATTTTAACTTTTAGATTTTATAATATGAAACTTCTTCTTATTTAACATTCTAAAATTATAAAAAAAGTTTTGTAAAAACTATTTAGATATTTTTTAAAGTATTCATGAAGAAAGGTGTTGAGGTGAAGGAACAAAGCGCCTCCACTATGTTTGGTTTTCCTTTGAGGTGTTCGAATTCAGTTTATTAAATTGTCTGTAGAATATGTCAGTATATTAAAATTGTTTAGAAACCCAGTTTTATAGAGACAAGACTTAATTTGTTTTTGTGAACAGAGTTTGTTTCTTAAATTTAAACCATGCTTTACTTTGCAGATCTTAATTCTACGCCTAAAGATAGTAACACTCAGTTTATCCTCCTTCATGTTCAACAACTTCTTATAATTTGTAATTTTACAATTTTGAGATTATCATTTGATTATTATTTCGTTAATTTTTAAGACATCCACTATAGTTTTTAATTTATAAATAAGAATTAATAAAACTTAATTATAAGCCTCAGAGAAACAAGTTAGAATAATTGATGTGTAATTGTGTTAGATTATACAGTAGTTTCTTCTTTTAATACACCGTTTGAGTATATTCTTTATTATTCAGAG
This sequence comes from Phaseolus lunatus, assembly GCA_013389735.1. Classification (NCBI taxonomy): domain Eukaryota; kingdom Viridiplantae; phylum Streptophyta; class Magnoliopsida; order Fabales; family Fabaceae; genus Phaseolus; species Phaseolus lunatus. The sequence continues at coordinate 29,001,721 of CM023862.1, read as the reverse complement.
AAAATTTTGAAGTTACAAAACAATTATAAACATCAGCACTTATTTAGCGATTTCTATTATGTACTTTTTAATATTTTTAAAAAATTAAAATTAAGTTTAAATAGAACTTTGGTTCTTCTATTTTTTTGTTTAATAAAAAATTTTGATTATTTATTTAAAAATAGAGATATTAAGTACCATTATTTTAGAAAATATGCAATTTTGATAAAATATTTAATTTTATATATGCTTTATAAATTTATTTATTCTTGAATTGAGTACTAGATATAATATATTTACGTTTTATTTATTTTTATTTTACTTTAATTGAATCTAGTTCTAACATAGTTATTAAAATATTATAAAAATTATTCAGTTAATTAAAAATATAAGAAATAACAAATACAAACAAAAATAGAAATTAAATCAGATTTTCTAAAGTAAGTTATCAAATGTTTTTATCTTAAAATGAGAGATAAAAGTATCAATTCAGCAGAGAGGATAAGTTATAAACCATATTAGGATAAGTTATAAACCATATTAAAGAATTTGAATTTTTCCTATTATTTTATTGGAGTTTGCCATTGTACGTCCATGTGAGACCGTTTAGAAGATCGATATAACAAAATCTAGCTCGTATAGCTCGACATTATTTTGATTAAAAGAAGAATTTGTATTCTTTGATTACTTTTTAAAGATAATATTTTAGGAATTCTTATTTTGTTTGTTATAAGAAATATTGCTTGGTAAAGTATATTTGGGATGTGATACTGTAGGCATTTTTAATTATTTTTATACTTAATGAAGGAGTGATTTTGATTTTAGTTGTTATATAAATATGTTGTTATATCATTTCTCAAAAAGAGAGATGAGCAGAAGATGCTATAAAAAAAGGAAGACCTTAAATGAGTAAGACAAGTATTATTATACATACTATACTGATACATTTTATATTTTCATTAAATTGATCGTCGGAGTATTGTCAATAGATGGAGCCCCCTCCTCTCATTGTCACTTCCACACATCCAAGAGCTATAGTTGCAAGGAGACAATGTCGCAAACCACTTCCAAGTTTTCGACCTTCAATTCGACGATAACATTTGGTGTTCATCGTGAGGTACATAAAACTGATCTTGCACCTAAACACCCACAACTCAAAACCCAGTAGCCAGACGACATGAGGAACACCAGACAAAGAACTCAAACACAAGATGGAAATGAAGCACCCGCTTTACAACATATCATGGAGACGCTGCGAGCTCTCTAGCAAGACAATGAAGAGACAAAGAAAATTTCGTCAAGAAAAATATCGTTTACGTGAAGAAGCCTGAATCGATCAAGAATGGGGAGAGGTAGATTCGTCCATAAAATTGATGGAAGACACTGTCCAGATAAATGAAGAGCTATAGAGAACCAACGAAGAAATGCGAAGAACCATGCTTAGGCAGACAAGGAGAGGTGTACAAATTCATTCGCCAAATATGTCATGAAAGGATAACCCTAAGCCGTTTTCACAAGCAATCATGGAGGAGTCAATCCCATCTCACTTCATTACACCAAAGGCTCCCTCTTTTAGGATGGAAGACCCAAAAAGTTATCTGAAAGCATTCTAAGTCCAAATGATAATTTTTGGCGGGTTGGACGATGTACATTGTAAAATGTTCATGGGCACGTTCACTAAGACAACTCTTCAACGGTTTAGTGGAGTCCCAAATAGTTACATTACCTCATTCCAGGGATTCTCCAAGGTATTGAAGGAACAGTTCTCGACCAACAAAGTAAAACCCCATCGGCTGGTCGACTTGTTTGACGTAAGACAACGCGAAGGAGAACCCCTTAAAGAAAATTTGAACCATTTATGCGTGGTTTCGGTACGCCTCCAAAACCTAAATGAAAATATGGTGGTGAGTGCGTTCGTGAATAGACTCCTAGTCAACCCATTCAATGATTCATTTCTTCGAAGTCGAGCGAAGTCTATGGCTGAAGTATGAAAACGAGTTTCAACCCATATTGAGACAGAGGAGGTGATCCAAAGAAAAAAAGGTGAATGAACAACAAAAGCAAGAAAGATATAGGGATAACGAACGAGATCATAGGTCGAAGACTAATGAGACGACCTCTAGACGGTGATCTAATAAGAGATATATTTCATATGTGGCTAAAAAGGACAATGTAAGAAAGAACCAACTAGAATATGACTCACCTCGCCCGAAGTTTAACACGTCGCATAAGTCACTAATGACGAAAGAAGTCGTTGTTGATAAGTTGCAATTCTCGAAGAAAATTGATTGCACACTGGGAAGTCGAAATGAAGCTTGGTGCGAGTTTCATCAAGCCCACGGTCACAATACTGAGTGATGTTTGACTTTGTCATATCAAGCCGTCAGGTTAGTTAAAAAGGGATATTTAACAAAGTATCTTAAAGATCCCTAAGAGAAGGAATGAGAAGATGAAGGTCAGCTGAAAAGATGTGACCACGAAGCTTCGATAGTAGGAGACTTTAATACTATAACAAGAGGGTTTTCGGGGGGGGTTTCCTCGACGTCCATTAGAAAATGATATTCTAGGTTAGCTTTGTCCTTAGAAACTTGTGCGCCCAAGCCTCCTTCGATTCCTTCTCTCTGTGTTACACTTGTTGATTTAGAAGATGTTTTTCCTCATGAAGATGACCCCATGGTGTTATCAGTCATCACAATAGGTCGTAATGTACATTGGGTATTGATTGATAAAGGGAGTTCGATCAATATGATATTCTGGGACCAAGTACTCCAAATTCATTCTCACCAGCTCAAACCATTTGATGATTGTCTTGTTGGTTTTACGGGAGATCAAATTGAGGTATGAGGTTACGTAGAGTTGCGCACAACCTTTTCTGATAGAGAGGTGGATGTAATTGGTTAGAAAACTGATATAATTTGTTCGGATGTACAACTGATCTACCAAAATCTAGTTCTACTAGTTCGACATTATTCTGATGAGAAGACGAATTCATATTCTTTGATTATTTTCTATAATTAAGCTAATATTTTAGGATTTTTGTTTTGTTTGTTATATGAAATATTACTTAACAAAAAATATACTTGAAATTGAAATGTGATATTGTTGATATTTTTAATTATTTTTATTCATATGAATATGAATGATTGATTTTGATTTTAGTTGTTATATGATTTATATAAAGGAGATGAGCCAAAAACCCTATTAAAAAAAAAGACCCTCAACTATTATATTTCATTAATACATTTTATATCATCAGAATATTGAATATTGTCATAGGTAAAAATTCCTCATCTAATTGTGACTTCCACCTATCAAGAAATTACAAACAAAAGTATCAACTCAAAAAACACTTCCAAACTTTCGACCATCATGGAATAGCCTTATAAATGTCTGGCCATATAAATCAAAACCATTTTTATTCTGATTAAACATAAAACAAAAGAAAAAATATGGTACCCAAGAAAAACCTAAAACATAAGAAACAAAAACCCAATTGCGCCCTCCAGAATCACGAAGCAGCAAGCTGAGTTTTTCCGTTTCAGTCTCTCCTATTTCTTCCACAACAGTGACACACTCTTCCGTCGCCTCCGAATGCATCACATTTACACGCCCCTTTCAAATCCCTAATCCGCTTCAAATCCACTCTTCAATTCCAATGGAGGATTCCGAGGGAGTCCTCAGCTTCGATTTCGAGGGCGGCCTCGACACCGCTCCCTCCGCCGCCGCCGCTCCCTCCGGACCGCTCGTCCAGCATGACTCCTCCGCTGCAGCTTCCGCCATGTCCAACGGAGGTCCTCCAGCCCCCGCCCCCTCCGGAACCGAACCCGCGGCCGTCAACGTCCCCGGGCGGCGGAGCTTCCGTCAGACGGTATGCCGGCACTGGCTGCGCAGCCTGTGCATGAAGGGCGACGCGTGCGGGTTTCTGCACCAGTACGACAAGGCGCGGATGCCTGTGTGCCGATTCTTCAGGCTCTATGGAGAGTGTCGAGAACAGGATTGCGTGTATAAACACACGAATGAAGACATCAAAGAGTGTAACATGTAAGTGTAGGAGTATTATGTATGTGTGTGTATGTATTGTTCGTTTTTATGTAGGTTGTGATGACTGGTATTCAATTTTTTCAGGTTTTTTGTTTTGTTGAATTTAGGTTGTTTTGATTGAATATTGTCGTATTGTGTGTGAGTTGTTTCTGGTTTGGTTGTGAGTAATGGTGTAAAGGATCCGTGCTCTCAAGTCTATTGGTTTAAGAAAATCTTATGTACGTACTACCAAGTTGCTTGACATATATAACCGGGGACGTTTGATTAGATGAATTGAGTGATATTTTGTATAGGGTTTTAGACTGGTTGATGGAGACTTGGAAAGCGGTGAATGTGCAAGGTGATAAAATGTTCAGTACTTTTGTTCTTCTTTCTATGATTGAACATTTTAATTATAGTTTCTACTTTGATTATACATTGCATTCTAGCTGTTGGATTTTTTGGGATGATTGCTTAGCTTTGGCTTGATTTCTTAGCAGAGGGTTGACTAGTAGACCATAATAGTTGGAGGAGTTTGTGACTCGTTTCAGGGGTTGTGAGGGTAGAAAGATGGGTGAGATTCTATGGAGTTGTGATGCTCTTTGTGATAGTTTGTACACTGGTGTATTTCACTCGAGGGAAATGAGTTTTTGCAAATAAGTTTCTACCTTATTTGTTATTGATGGAGCATTACTAATTGCCTCTTGGCATCATTATGATATTTTACATGAAGCTGCCTGCTTTGATGGATATTCAAAGAGTTAGGAGGGATTTATTGGTTTGTTATGCTTGGATTATGTATGCAGTCCTCTATATTTTTTTCTCAGTGGTGTCTGGGAGGATACGCTATACAACTATTATTTCATTTGTGTTTTTACCCCACTTTCATTTTTTGTCCAAGATTTTTTTTTTTTTCATTCTATGTTTGTTGAGTTCAATTGTTTATTACTTTAACTTCTTTGCGTAAGATAAATACTATTTTACAAGCTTCTAATTTTAAAACTTTTGCATCTGCAGGTACAAGTTGGGATTTTGTCCTAATGGGCCTGATTGCCGATATAGACATGCAAAATCTCCTGGTCCTCCACCTCCTGTTGAAGAGGTCCTTCAGAAGATCCAACATTTATATTCCTACAATTATAACTCATCTAACAAATTTTTCCAACAAAGGGGTTCTAGCTATACCCAACAAGCTGAAAAATCCCAGCTTCCTCAAGGAACTAATTCTACAAATCAAGGGGTGACTGGAAAACCATTACCAGCAGAGTCGGGAAATGCCCAGCCACAGCAACAAGTTCAACAGTCTCAGCAGCCGGTCAGCCAGAGCCAAATACAAAATGTTGCTAATGGCCAGCCTAATCAAGCCAGTAGAGCTGCTACCCCTTTACCTCAAGGAATATCTAGGTGTGTTCAGGGTCTTGTAGTTTTCAGTCAACCTATGTAAAATATTTTGAGTATGCTTACTGTTACATAAATACTATAAGCAAGGTACATTTTTAAGTGTTTTTTCCGTCTGGGGGTTTATACAATTATTTGCCTTCTGTAGCTAGTTTTTCTTTAACTGCCATTTACTTGGCAGTCAACACATACATTTCATGCTGTATAATATTGGCTGGTTACACTTAACGCATATACGTTTTAGTGTATTTCTTTTATTTTCTGCTTTCTTTTGCCACTTACTGATTTTAAAGTATTTAAACTTAATTGTAAACTGTACAAAGTCCTCATTCTAGTTTCTAGTCCGTCTTGGAAGTATAATATTCAAACAGGATAAGCATCAAGTTCTTCACTACTGAATGTTAAAACTTGTCAGGGTTTTTTATTACCTGAAAAAAATGATTGCCATTGACACACAGTATATACAAGGGGAAAGAAATAGAAAGATGTACCTGACAGTAGTGAAGGCCTGATGAAAGGAGAGAAAAAGAGACAGATGGAAATACAATGAAAGAAGGGAGTGAAAGAGTGGAGAAATTGACTGGGAGAGAGGGTAATGGCAAACAACAGGCTGGACAACTGGCAACAGGAATTGGAGAGTACAAGAGTAATAATGGTGGAGAAAATCATATAGAGGATAGGCTGGAAAGTGAAGATGGCTCTTGACAATTTTGGGGGTAATGACCTTGGATAGAACAAGGAGTGTGCTCTTGTATTCCTATTTTTTTATTCTAGTTTTCTCTTTTGCTCTACACAGAAGATAAAGTAAGAGGCATGACTGAATTTGTGTAATTGGTGAGAGGGCTGGAAAAGACAAATAAGTTGTGGTTAGAGGTGTGTCAAAAGTGTTCGTAAGTAGACGATCCCGAAGGCCTTTAGCAAGGTAAAATACTAGAAGGGAAAGGTTAGATAAAAGAGATTTGTTACTTGTAATCTAATTAGTAGCCCTAGAGTTAAGGACACAAGAACCAGTAGATGGACAATGAAAGAGACCAAAAACAAGTTATTAGTTTGTACAACAAAATTAGTGGAATTGAAGGCTTGACCTTGACAAACCTCATATCACAAGAGGGAGTTCGTGTGAATAGTAGGTGGTGGTTGTTGATTGTTGGAAAGTCCACTTAATTGTGAACACCCTTGGCTTTCCCTAAAATGAAGCCTCATGCACCTTCATTTTGATAGGTGAAAGGGTGATTGTGTCCCATATTAGGTAGAGACAAGGATCAGTGTTATCAAAAAACAACCATGGCAAATTTCGTTAACAAACTTTCCATTAGCCACCATTACACGATGGTGGCAAATTGGGTTTTGTAGATGGCTCATAAAGGCTATGTTGGGCATTGTAGAGTGGCAGTTCAAAGCGATCATGGCAGAAATTGTGAACCTGCACGACGCTCCCCTTGTTAAGGAAGAAGCCTTAGGTCTATGCGACCTGACTCGACCCCACTTGAGGCACTTACAACCCTATCTTTTTTCCTTTCCTATTTTTATTTTCGGGTCACACATATTGGGTCAACATGATAGTGTTTTTTTGGAAAGGGATTGGGCCATGCAACCTGACCCAAAACCAAACAACTACAATAGAAAATTAACCTAACGCACCCCAACCACCTCAACATGAACTACCCCACCCATAGCGTCCTCTTGTTCACGCACTCCACACCGTTGCAATAGCCTCCTCTTGTTCTTATGCAACGTCTTTGTTTGTCTCGCCATCGCCTTCCAGACTGCCATTTTTATGTAATTGTTGTTCTGTCGCCATTGTCCCACACTTGTTGTCTAGTTGTGCTACCACTATCCTGTCACTTAAAGTTCCAATGCAAGTCCTCTTTTATTTTAATTTTCTATTTCCTTTTTGTTTAGTACCATACACCCTCCCTATTTTTTTTTTCTTTTCCACTCAATAATTATTCTTTGAATATTTGAAACATTTGATCACCTATTTTCTAGCAACCACAATGGCAACTGAACATGGCAGTTCAAGAACGTCCCACAAAAATTACGTAGGTTGGAAACATTCTCCTCCGATGTATGAAATAAACTTCAACAAAACCATTTGTAATTATTGTGGAAAAATTATGAAAGGAGGAGTTACTATAGCCAAAGAACATATAATGGTAAAGAAGGGCAATGTTGCGACATGCAACTAGACCCCAAAAAATGTTAGAGAAGAGCTTTGAAAATTGTTTACAGAAAAAAGGCCACCTCATCTATATATGTAGTGCGGCTAGTGATAATAATGAGAGTGAAGATGAAAGTGAAGATGAAGTATAATTTTTCACAACTAGTAATGATAAGGGGAGAAATAGTGTTGGAAAAAGGGGTCAATGAATATGTTTTGTTGAAATCCAACTACTACACTGGAGAAGAGAAAAAAGGAGAAACTAAGGCAAGTTAGTATCAAAGAGGTATGTGACAAAAATTTATAAAGGCATTGGTGCATCTATATATTGCTCAATTTTGTACCAAGCAAGCTTGTGATTTATTAAACCTTGTAAGGTTGAAGAGATTTCAAGATATGATTGATGCTATCGATGCGTATGGGCCCAATTTGCCAACTCCTATATATCATGAAATTAGTTCCACTCCTCAACCAAGAGATGGATTACAATGAAAAGTTGTTAAAAGATCATAAACTGCAGTGGATCAAACATGGTTGTTCTATTATGTCAGATGTATGGATTAACCCAAAGCAACAATGTTTGGTTAACTTTTTGGTGAATTCTCCTATAGGAACAATGTTTGTCTAGTCCATTAATGACTTTTAAAATTTTGAAGGCAGGGAAAAACCATTTGAGATGCTTGATACCCTTGTTAAGGAGTTTGGAGAAAAAAATATTGTTCTAGTTATCACAAATAATGAAAACAATTATGTATATTGGACTCCTTGTACTACCCATTGTGTAGACTTGATGCTTGAAGACATTAAAAAGCTTCCTTTGATAAAGAAAAGACAATTCAATAGGGAGTTATTCTTGTTGGCTTTACATGTAGCCATTTTAGTTCCTTGAGTTTGTAGAGACGATTCACAAATAAGAGAGGATTGGTAAGACATGTGGTTACAAGATTTGCTACCACTTATTTGTCACTACAAGGTTGCCTCAGAAGAAAGGAAATTTGACGAAGATGTTCACTTCATATAAATGGAGCAAGTACAAGTTGTGTAAGGAAGTTACAAATTTTTTTCTTATGCCTTTGTTTTAGAATAATCTAGTTTTTACTCTCAAAGTCATGACTCATTTTGTTCATGTATTGTCTTGTGGAAGTCACTATGAGCTATATATATGAAGTAATGGGAAAAACCAAGAAAACAAAAATGAAGTCTTTTAATAACAATGAAATACAAGGATGTATTTACAATCATTGATGATAGATAAACATGCCAACTTTATAGCCCCTTGCATGTGGCTGGTCACTTTTTGAATCCAAAGTTCTATTTATTCCAATCCGGAAATGGAATGATTTGGAGGTTATAAATGGGTTGTATGCTTGCATCAAGAGGTTGGTGCCAAGTAAAATGTGCAACAACAAAAAAATTAATTGAGTTGTCCCTTTATAAGAGTGGAAGTGGACTCTTTGGTGATGACTTTGCCAAAGAATTAAGGAAGACCACAATCGCATGTGAGACACTTAAACACTTCTAAATTGTGTTAAGTTATAATGTTTACATTTTAAGTCACTTTGGTTTTATAGCTCAATGGTGAAAGAATTATGGTCACACCACTCAACTTGCAAAAGTTAGCAGTCAAGATTTTAAGCTTGATATCTAGCTCACTGGGATGTGAGTGCAATTTTAGTGTATTTGAAAGCAAGTAATAATTATTTTTCATGATTTGATTTATTTCATTATTGATTTTTTTGTAGAAAGTAGGAAGAAATTAATTAACATTTTACTTATTCATAATGCAAATTCATTAAAAAAAGAGGAATAGACTTGGTCACAAAAAGTTGCATGATTTGGTTTGCATAAGTATAACCAACAACTAGCTCAAAGATACATTATTAGGAATGACATAGACCCTATTATATTGAATGACATTGGTGATGCAATGAGTGGTTAGTGGGGCAAGTGGATTATGATAATGATAATGAAGATGGGGAAATGAGTTGGTTTTTGATGATGATCCTACTCTTATTGCTTTTAAGAAAGGTCCTTGTGAAACTTCAATCCCAATAGGAGGGAGGGACAAAGAGAAGATTCAATGGGTTGAGAATGAAATGCAATTTCATAGCTTTGGTTTTGAGTTTGAATAATTATTTATCTTTGACAAGAGTTTCTCTGAAAGAAAAGAGGAGGAGGGGTATGCCCTTTGGTATTAAGGCCTATCTTAGATCCATTGTTGAGCCACCTTCATAGCCATAATCTAAAACCTTGAAAGCCATAATCTAAGTTGGTAGCTTAGAGTGTGGTAGGGAGTGTTGGAATGTCGACTTAATTGTAATTAACCCCAAGATGCCTTAAATGCGATTACTGGTAGGATGCCTTAGTTGCAGCCTCTTTGAGGGCTCCTCAAGGGTGTTGTTTAGTTCCATATCAATTAAAAGTATAGCAGAAATAGAGCTTACAAAGCTTAAGCATAATCATCATTTTACAAGCCAATTTTGTGTAATTGAATTAGGTCCTTAGTCCAAATTCTAAGATTACTTATTTATACTATTTTTATCATATTATTAATATGGGATCTTCAACACACTCCTCACATGTTGAGGACTAAACATTGTAAGTGTAAAGTTTGACATCTATAAATGGTTTGATAATGGGTGATCCAATAGGCTCAACAACAACTACTAGGATCTCCAACACTCTTCTCATGTTGAGGTCGGAACATCCAACACTCTTTACTTGTTTCAGCAATGTTTAGGGTGGTTTGCTGTTTCTACTGTTGGTTTCCTGTTTACAGAGATTTTTTCTGTTGTAAGGAGCTTTACTTCCTTCCTTATAGTTGAATACTGTCCTGATTTGTAGTCGTGACTCATTGAAGGAGAGAAGCAAGTTTTTTTAAATATAAATGATTTGACATTAAAAGGTCAGAGATCTCTGTTTTCTTAACTTGTTATTGTGTTGTCTCTGATATTCAAGTAAAGTTATGGTATTTATCCTCTTGTAGAGTCTAAACTAGCATTACCTGATGGATGATTTTAATCAAGCGCCAATTACTGAAATGAGATTAATACATTATGATGTACTGGTTAGGAAGTTAAAAGATGGATAAGTTTCATGAGGGGTTCACCACCTTTAAATTGAGTATTTAAACCTATAAAGTATTGCTTTAGTTGAATCAACATGCTCTCTCTAGTGCGAATTGCTCTAATATACTTTCCCACCAAAACCTTAGGTATTTTATTGTTAAAAGTTGCAATCGTGAAAATTTGGAGTTATCTGTACAACAAGGAGTATGGGCTACTCAAAGGAGCAATGAATCCAAACTAAATGAAGCATTTGACTCTGTGGAAAATGTGATATTGATTTTCTCAGTCAACCGTACTAGACATTTCCAGGTATGTTTTGTATTAATCCTACCACTTGGCTAGGTTTGTTAAACTTTATGCATTTAGGCCATGATCTATTTTCTAGCCAATTGACTGGAAATTAACTTATTCAGCTTACAGGCTTACTATTGGCTCAATTCTTGGCTAAGAAATAACTTATCAATGTTAGTAAAAACTTCAAATAATGTGAGAATATTTCATATTTAGTATGGTGAATAAGCCATACTATCTTTCTGGCACCTATGTTTTAAATCTTCAACACGGCCTCTTCGTATAAGTACTTCCATGGTACTGTTGGTGAGATTGGTACTCTATTTTTAATTAATAGAAACCTCAAAAGTCTGAGACTGGGATGTTTAATCACAGGCTGTATAATTTTGCATATTATGCTCTGCTTTTGGCCTTTTTATCTCTTAAAATTTTCAATGGCATATCAAGTTCTATGCTCTATCACGTGCATTGTATAAAAAGTATTATTTTTTTGGAAGACTTTTAGAAGTAGATCAAAGACTGATTTTACAAGCTGCTATCACTTTTAATATTTTCTATATAAATTGCCAGTATTTTATTTAGCTGACAAACCAACAATAAAAATTACAGCTCTTTCTATATTGAACAATTATCTATATTAGTAGTTTCTTTTGACATTTAATCAACCACGATCTTTGTCTAGCATGTTTTTCTTATTTATCTATGTATTATTTGTTTCTTGAAACTTCTCATGACAGTTCCATATCAGAATCCAAATAACCTGTAAAACTGTCATTTAAATACCCGAGATAAGTTAATCATAATGGATTAGTTGGAGAAATTGAGAGATAATTGGTAATCTTTCTTTGATTTTCTTGTGATGCTTAAATTTGCTAATTTAGGCATGTAGAAATGCATTAACCCAACTAATTTTATATTATTGATTGCTTGTTAATTGGTCTTTTACTGATGATTTAATTCCACAAGAGGAATAGTCTTTTAATTATAATTTTCTAATATGCATTATGTTTACCTAGTTGATTACTTAATCCACTATGATCATCGAATGCTTCCTGTCAGCCCTTAACAATTTTCATTTATAAAATGAAAAAGAACCCTTAGATGGCTTCTCTGTGGCTGTGGCCAATTTCCTGAACCTGAAGTTACGTATGTTTTGGCAGGGTTGTGCAAAGATGACATCCAGAATTGGTGGTTCTGTTGCTGGGGGTAACTGGAAATATGCTCATGGAACTGCACATTATGGGCGAAACTTCTCGGTTAAATGGTTGAAGGTATAAAAACTCCTTTAACAAATGCCATGTGTTAATTTTTTCGAGGGATAACAATAGTCTTGGGTGAAATCGCCATAAGCATACTTAAATAAGGCCATTGCTAAAGGGAAATTCAAATTTCAAATTGCTGTTCTGGGGATGTTTTAAAATTTTACATTGTCTTTTTAGTCGCAATTCAGTTTATAATATTTGGGGTCTTCCCTTTATCCATTCTGGTGAAGAGTTACCCTATAATTTGGAGAGACTCCTGATTGATGACTATTTAAAGTTAAGGGTGCAATATCTAAGATTTTGTGGAGTAATGACATCTATTTGGAATGGAATTCAATAACTTCAATACTTGAATCTGAATAATTTTATTGATGTAACATGAATGGTTTGTACAAATATACATTCAAGAGAATGGGATAAATAACAGAATCAATTCCTAATCAGATTGAATCAACAAATTAAGGAAACTAGGAAGTGGGAACCTGGGAAAGAATAAAAGAAAAAAAAACTATTGTATCCTTGTTTCAAGAGGCGATCCTTTCTTTCTGAAGGCGTATGGGATGGCTATTGTACATAGCCTTCCCTTGCATATGCAAATATCTGTTTTCGAATTTGAATCCATTATCAATTGGTCTCCAAGGTGCAAATTTTCTGCTGTGCATAGAATATTGGCAATTTACAATATCTGAAAAATGACAATAATAAGTAACACTCCCTATCAAATTGAAGAATTTGCACCCAACTTGTTACATCTGTATGTTATCTTGGATCTGTGTATGTGGATAAAGTATGTGACACTTAACACAACTTTTCCAAAGTAGGTTTTGAGGACAAACATTTGGAAAAGGATAGCTGTAATTACTTTTGAAAGATGATGATTCTTCCTTTCGATAACCCTGTTTTGTTTTCATATTAGTTCATAAACAATATTACTATGAAACAAAAATTTAGAGAATTCGAGATCCATATATTCAGTACTATTATTATACCTAATTACTATTTTTTTTCTTTTGACTATTAACTAAGATTTGAGCGATATCATTACTTTTCATAATGTGTGTCCATCTGACAAGTACAATCGTTAATTAAAATAACTAACCATTTTGCTCCAGAAAAATAGATTCTAAACAGATGTCCAAAAATCAAACTGAATTAAGTCAAATGGGAGAAATTACTATTTTTACCACAGATGAAATAGGATGCACAGTGATGCTTTGACTTTTAACAAATTTTACATTTGAAAGACTCAACTAACACTTCAGTAGGCAAATGAGAGAAGAAGATTTGATAAGGCTGAATGAGGGATGTCCTAGATTTCTAAGATGAAGCCATACTTGGGAATTTGCCCATGTCTATGTTTTTTACATTACTTGCTGACTTATGATCTTTATATTGTTTTGGTCCTTGGATTCCAACATACACAACCCACTTTGCTCCTTAGCAATTAAAATCATCTTCCTTGTGGCAAGGTTCTGAAATACACAATAAGAAGAGACAAAAGTTGTTGAACAGTTCAAAGGTTTTGTAAGTTTCTTATAGAAATGAGACTATTGGTCAGTTGTGGGACATATAAAACGTCTTCTAATATAATAGATGATTCTAAAGTTGTATTTCTTGATTCGAGCATAGGTACACTATTATTATTTGCAACTCTAATGAGTTGTTCTCTAGTCATTTTAATATATGAATTGCGGAGCACAGGAAATAGAATCATGTAATTAGTTGCTTCTAAATCAATAATCCATATATCCTAAGACATAGGACCAATAATATTGAAGGTACTCTTACCTTTCATGGTCAAAGTATACGATTTAGAGGACTTAGTCATACCATTCTGGCCCACCACTAACTTCAATAGCAATTGCAAATGATGGTGGCAACAATTAACTTGGCGGCAAACCCTTATTGATCATCACCTATAAAATCATGGTCATTTAGATAAGCACCAAGGTAGTATATTTATTTGATGAGAAGCATATAGCATCCAGGGAAAACAAAATGGTTTGCCTTGTAATGGATCATTTTAAGTTGCTGGATGACTGTGCTGAGCCAACCAAACATAGAGGTGATTGTTTCAACCTCTATATGGATTTATGCTATTTTCATATTGGACCTACTCTCCCTGATGGACAAACCTATGAAATTATTTTCATGCTAAGCACCACTGTAATGTTCTCCACATATAAAACTTGACCTTTGAGGGAGTTATGGACTTCTAACTTGGTTTGCCTAGTTGGAACTTTCAATAGTTTCGAGAATGTGTTGGAAACTAGAAGGATCTTCAACTTTATCTGTCAGAAGAATTAAAATTCCTAAGTAACCTACTTAATAGTTTGATGGAATTACTGAGTTAATGTCATGTAATGTAGCCCATTGTCTTTACAGTCAAACAGTTAATTAATACCTGATTTATGATTTCTTGACACTGATATTCAGCATCTGATTTTCGAAGATATTTTTCTTGTCATTTCCATATTAATTGTCTTCTAGTGTGCTCCTATTCACGAATTAAAAGTTACATTAGTTTAAACATTCATATAAAAACAAGTTTCTGAAGATGCTAACAGCTATCACAGAATTGAAGAAGCTTCCAATTGAGAATCTGCTACAGTTATCTGACATCTTGCACCCGCTATTTTCATATTCTAACCAGCAGATGCTGCAATTTAATTATCATAAATTGATCATCCATTACCTTTGTTGTCTGTGGTTATTATTGAGCATCAGTTGAGATATTTAGTTTGAGATTTTAGGACTTCTCAGTTGCACAGTTGAGAAATAGCCTTTCACCCAAAATGAAGAAAAAGAAGTTTGGTGTTATTTTTGAGGAATTCAGCTTTTGTGTTTATTTTTCATGGGTTGAAAGAAAAAGAGTAAAAAAGAAACAATTGTCCAATAACTTGCTGAGTCGTCTGACTCACCAACATATAGTTTTCTTTTTCATTGTTTACTAGAGTTGCCTTTGCTAATGGTTGTGTCTGAGCTTCAGCTACGGGGAGAAATTTGTGCATGAACCAGAATTGGAAATTGCATTATGATATGTGGTATTTTTCTCTACATTAAATCTGTCTAATTATGTTTCTTATTTGCAGTTATGTGAACTGTCTTTCCACAAAACTCGCCATTTAAGGAATCCATACAATGAGAACTTACCAGTGAAGGTATTATCTTTTCCATTTCTATGATTTAATTTGAAGCTTGATGATAGTTGTTTTCTTCCTTTACACATGTCTTGGTATGAAACCTTTTGAGTGGTTCTTATATAGAAAATAGTTGTGTTTTGAAACTTTCTTCTTGCCAATAATTGGACCCATCTGACTTTCGATGTGATCCTTATGAAAATGTTAATTGGTCTACCTCTCTCTTACCCTATACTTTGAATTTTATCTTTTCTCGTTTAACTCTTTATCTTTTGCTAACTTGGTTCTTTTTAGTGGCCATTTCTGCATCACCACTTATTAGGGAATGGGTCTACCAAGCATAATATATAATAGGTGTTGATGTCATGTCACTTTTGACCATTTGATATGATATCATTATTAACTGCTTGACCTTTAACAAATGAATGTTGATTTACTTGGCTACAGCTGCCAGTCAGCTACATTAACCAGCTTCCTAATGATGAGACTGTCTGTTTCTTGCTACCCACTGGATGCATGCTGATTGTGGAAACTAAAATTGGCTATTAATCTTTAGGTTAAATCTTTATAGGGCTATAACACAGTGATAAGACCAAGAACAGATAATTTTTGGCATGTCCTGAAATTTATGGCTG
Organism: Phaseolus lunatus; assembly: GCA_013389735.1. Taxonomy (NCBI): domain Eukaryota; kingdom Viridiplantae; phylum Streptophyta; class Magnoliopsida; order Fabales; family Fabaceae; genus Phaseolus; species Phaseolus lunatus. The sequence continues at coordinate 28,985,767 of CM023862.1, read as the reverse complement.
CTGAAATCTAATTGAAGTTTTATTTTAGTGTAGATGTTTCTTGTTCTGTATTGTGAAAGTCGGATATATTTTTAAATCATTGAGCCATGTGTGCCCACGTACTTCAGCACTATATATTTATCGGTTGTTTTCCTTGTTCTTTGTTATGTTTATTAGCCAAATTATACCTCCAATTCAATTTATGAGCTTTCACTTAACAAATTAATCTTGCGGGGGAGTTTGTTCATGACTAGTATTAAATATTCTCTGTGTATGCAATTGCAGATAAGTAGAGATTGTCAGGAGCTGGAGCCCTCAATCGGAGAGCAACTGGCATCGTTGCTTTATCTTGAGCCGGATGGTGAACTTATGGTATATTCTCCTATGAGTCATAATTTTTTTTGTGTGAATAGAAACCAATAGGTAATAATCGTGATGTACTAATGGGAGAAAGGCAGAATGGTCTGGATGTTACAATGAGAAACTGAGTATCTTTGGATTGGTATGATATTTGTTTTACCTGATATAAAATGGAAAATTTTTGCCAATAAAAAATTTTCAGACATATAGGTTGGTATATCAACAATCTTATGTAGTTAAACACAGTTCAAACTTAAAAGATGCTACGATAGTCACATTTTTTCCAAGCTGTCAACCTTTGATAGTGTGTGCACACGTGTGTGAGAGAGGGGGGTGGAGTTAAGAGCATAATGATTAGTGTGTGACCTTGGAATTCAGAAATCTATGGTGGACAAACTTTTTATAAGGAAATTTAGAAAAAGAGGACTTCGAGCCTAATTTTTTATGCTAGTTCTTATCCTGAATCTCCTTAATCATTAGCTAATCTCTCAGAGATATTGGTCAACACTCAAGTTGAAATACTAACCTTAATTAGAAGTATCATGGCAACGTTTTGTAGCATAACATTATAGTGGGAGGCTCTTAAGTTTTCGTGGATCAATATTTTCTTCTATAATTCTCGGGGTTGAAATTTTTAACGATTAGATAGAAATTAGGTAAAGGGTAAAGATAGAGTAAAAAATTAGACTAAATAATTAATAGGTTAAGTTACATTTTAGGTTTTCCTAGTCTTACGAATCTTTATTACAAGTTCATATAATTATAGAGATTTTGACTGGATGCATATACTAAAAATAGTTCTCAAAATAGACTCTCACTAGCTGAATGCTATGTTAGAACTTCATTAATCATTTTAGAGTTTCATGATCCGCAGGATCTGCTTCAAACTTAATTATAACATAGGGTCTTATTTAAAATTCTTTAAAGTCCTTGTTCCATCATGCATATTTTTTGCTAGATTATATTAATACCATCGGCTGAGCGTTTTCAAATATCTTATGTTTAACATTTTACTGGCACTTTTGTCTGGGGCTCCATTTTGGGGTTTGGGGAATCAGCCGTGTTCAAATTTGTTAAAATCAACTGCTCAGATTTTGCAATATTTTATCATTTACTATGTATTACATATCAATCAATAGTAAGCTATTTTAGTGGATGGATGCGCGAAACATATACTGCAGTTTTTGAACTGAGGTGTTTTAAGAATTGGATTAATCTCAGCTCTCTTGTATTTACAGGCCGTTTCAGTTGCAGCCGAGTCTAAACGGGAAGAAGAGAAAGCAAAGGGAGTGAATCCAGATAATGGAGGAGAAAATCCAGATATTGTTCCATTTGAAGACAATGAAGAAGAGGAAGAGGAAGAAAGTGATGAAGAGGATGAGAGCTTTGGTCATGGTGTAGGGCCAGCTGTTCAAGGCAGGGGTAGGGGCAGAGGTATGATGTGGCCACCTCATATGCCTCTTGCACGTGGAGCCCGACCCATGCCTGGAATGCCGGGCTTTAACCCTGTAATGATGGGTGATGGGTTATCCTATGGGCCCGTTGCACCTGACGGTTTTGGTATGCCAGATCTTTTTGGTGTGGGACCCCGTGCTTTTGCACCATACGGTCCCAGGTTCTCTGGTGATTTTGGAGGTCCTCCAGCAGCCATGATGTTTCGTGGGCGACCTTCTCAGCCTGGGATGTTTCCAGGTGGTGGCTTTGGGATGATGATGAATCCTGGACGTGGTCCCTTCATGGGGGGGATGGGGGTTGCAGGGGCAAATCCACCAAGAGGTGGTAGGCCGGTTAATATGCCTCCAATGTTTCCACCACCTCCACCCCTACCTCAGAACACAAATCGTCTTGCCAAAAGAGATCAAAGAACTACTGATAGAAATGATAGGTATGGTTCCGGATCAGAGCAGGGTAAGAGTCAAGACATGCTCAGTCAAAGTGGTGCACCTGATGATGATATGCAGTATCAGCAAGGATACAAAGCGAACCAGGATGATCATCCTGCTGTGAACAACTTCCGGAATGATGACAGTGAAAGTGAGGATGAAGCACCTAGGAGGTCAAGACACGGAGAGGGGAAAAAGAAAAGGCGAGGCCCAGAAGATGTTAATACAAACTATAATCATTAGCTCGCTTATGCTTTCACCAAGCACTACATATTGATGATCCACTAACCAGGATGCCAGTTTCATTTGTTTGATAGATTGCTTTGTATGAGTTTTTTTCCCCACTATTTAAGGGACCTTGGGGACTGAGTTGTTTCAAAAAATATTTGAAATTCTGTTCACTGATCATATAATTTTTACATATGGTTCATTGGATTTATTATTAAATGTATAAGGACCAAGATGGTACTTTAGTATGCTTGGTGAATGTACACCATGTATTTGTAAAGGGATCGTATCATTCGAGTTCTCAATGAAAATGGTGGGATGATTTATACCATACCAGTTACGAAGGACTTCGTTTATGGCACTGGGTCACTGGTTAAAATTTAATTGTGGGTGGCTAAGAACAGTTTCAATTCATTTACGTTTTTAACCTATACAATTTTTTGAGTCTTTAAACATTCGAACAGGGTTCAGTGGAAATATTTTTCTGAAGTCATACAGAGGAATTTGGGGTGAAAAAGAAAAGGAAAATTAATAGGTGTTGTGTTTGTGATGGTTTTGTCTCACTAATCCGTTTTGATTCAAAAGTTAATTAGATTAGATTAGATATTGCTCTTTGAGAATTGATTTGTGATATATTTTAGGTAGTTCTTATTTGATTTTTTTACTTTTTAAAATTTATGCTTATTAAAGTAAATGTATTGACCACGAGTCATGAAACTACCTTCTAGGTCTTTGAAGAAAGTCGTTCACCTTCTTCTTCACATGCTATCTTCAGTTTAGTAAGCAATTACATTGGAGATGGCTTTAGGAGAGTTTTTCCTTTCAAACGAATTAAATATACTTGTTTGGGTTAGTTTTCCTGCAAAATATTTTGGTTCCTACCAAAATGATCTCCACTGTGCTAACCCAATGCCTATTTGAAAAAGATGATACACTCGACTATAGACCAATATAATTTTTTTCGGATATATGAACAAATTGCAGGCCTATGAAGCACATGGATATGGTTGTGCTTTCAATTTATTACAACTTAAAAATAAGCAACTTTTTTATAAATAAGGAAAAAATAATCGTAGTTTAGGTTAATTGGATTTGATGACTGATTTTTTTTTATAGTTACATTTCAGTAACATTTGTACCGTTGTCATGTTTCGTTACCAATAATCGCAGTGGATGAAAAAATATTTTAAAAATAATAGAGTTGTTAAGAATATTTATTTAAGAAAAACATACATAGTCTACGAAATCAAATTTTATATTAAGAGTAGATTATGCATAGGAATATGACGTTGTTTTTAAAACAGTTACATGTAAAAAATTTAAATAATTTTAAAAGTAATTTATTTTACTTCTCAAAATAATTAAAAGTACTAAAATAACGCTTTATTATTTATTTTCAAAAAAAAAAAAAATTATTATTATTATTATTATTATTATTATTATTAAAATAAGAACTAATATGATGTTTTAACTCGACAAAAACAGTTTTTCGTTTTTTATTGTTAGTATGATGAAAAATCTGAGTTATATAATTCTTTTATAAAATATTTGTGGGTAATAAACTCTAAAGAGCTTATTTTATTTTTTATTAGTTTGAAAAAGATAATAACCAAATTAAAAGTATATGTAAATATTTTGCTTTTAATTTTTATTTAATTAAATTAGAAATGTATTTTAGTTAATTCTTATACAGTCAAATTAGAAATGTATTTAAAATTATTGTTATCAATTTTTATATAACCAAATTAAAATAAAGTGGTCTACTTATATTTTTCATGACTCTAGTAATAGCTAAATTGGAAGGGCATTCAAAATGGTTATTATTTAAAAAAAGTTATAGAAAACTTTATGATAATACATATTGTATAAATAAATTATTTTTAGAAACGGAAACGGTTGATCAAGTAATAAAGTGATTTCTAACTAGATAATTAGAATAAAATCATAGTTATATAAATAAATGAAAATTAAATTCAAAACGTGGTAAGAGGCACATAATCTTCTTTCAAAAGATTTGTTAATGTTCTCTTACTGGCCACGATTTGAACTAAGATTCAAAGAGTGTTTTATATTTTTACAATATTAAAAGAAACCATCATCTTGTTAGAACTTACCAAGCAACAAAGAAAAACGTTATATGCATGGATAGCAAATTTTCTTTTAAATGATAATAAAGTGTAATCTATATGGCTGAGATTTGCGTTTCGGGTTGTATAAACTTTAGAAATGACTTATGTAGGTCATATTGAGATTCTTGAGAATCTAAAATGAGTAATAAATCTAAATAATGATTAAAATCAATTAATGTTTTAATCAATATGTAATGTGATGATTAAATGAGATTGAGAATCTAGAATGAGTAATAAATCTAAATAATTATTAAAATCAATTAATGTTTTAATAATATGTGATGTGATGATTAAATGAGATTAATTTAAAAAGTCGTGGTAATCCCAAATTCAATATAAACAGTATTTTTGTTCATTCCTATCAATAAATAAATGTTACCTGATAAATGATACGTTTTTTTTATTATATTTACTGTTTCGATCTTTGAATATTAATTCAAGAGTTAAAGATCTTGATTACTTCTCGAATTTTAGTTGCTTTTGCGTGATCACTGTCAGAATGAAGAAAATACATACAATATTTTTTTTTTATTAAATTAAAGGAAATAATATTTTTTTCAATCCATACAAGAACTTAAACATTAAAAAATTAATAAATAAAATATTATATATTAAAACTAAAGTGTAGATATCATTCCAAAGAAACATATTTTGGGTTTATTTGACGCTTAGAATACCAAAAATATGTATAAGTGAAAACAATAATTTTTAAAATGTAAGAACAGATATTAATTTTATGTATATAAAATAGGGTTTTCTTAATTTTTTTTTTATCTCTGTATGAAAAGGTTAATTTTTTTTTGGTTGTTTTATTTGTAATTTTTTATTGAGTTAAGAGGTTTTAATCAGCATATAAAAAGTAAAAACAATATTTTTTTTATTACCATTACATCACTCTAATAATTATTTCCACCGTGTTCTATTATTTTTTATGGTTACTATTTCTTTACTATCACTTGAGATTCACTATCATAAGCATTGTTACTTTAAATAATTGTTTCCATTATTGACATTGCTATCACTAACACTAAACTATTACTTACATGTATGTTTTGTTCATTGTACATGCACCCACCTACCTGTCTTCTATTCCTCCCTTTATCTACCACTTTCATTACAACTACATTGGATTAATCCATTATTAAATCAATTTAGTAAGTATTTTTTACACAAGCCACATCTATTCTGAAGCAAAATAATGAACTCTTATCTTTATTGGTTAGGTTCTTAGATTCGTATATTTTTAAATCTATTCCTTGTTGATCGTTCCAAAACTTGATAATATCTTAGCAAGTACATAGATCTAATTTTAAAACTTTAGTTTCTGTGTTAAAAAACAGTAACATTTCTTGATTTTGTAGAATGACGATCTCCTTGAGAAAATAATGGGTGATTCGGTATCATAACTATGATGTATAGATTAATCAAAGCTAAGATAATTTTAAACTATCTAATAATTTTGATATTGTCATGCACATCATTTCATACAAGATATAGACGTCATATTAATTTTGTCGCTCTACTTTTTGAGAATTTTCCTTTCGAAAATGAGTCATACAAACATGTTTGATGTCGTGAAAATTTTAACAAAATATTTCTGCTGGTCCTACAATAATTCAATATTGAATCCATTCATGTGGTGATATACAAAGAAATGCACCAAATTCATCTCTATAAATAGAGGATGGAGATGAGATCTGAGCATAAAGTAAGTCAGAATTGAAGAACAGTGAAATGGGTTGTATGTGTATGGTTGTAGTAGCAGTGTTGTGTGCATTAGGGTTTCCAGTGTCATGTGCAGATTTGAGTACTACTTACTATGACATAACATGCCCTCTGCTATATTCTGTTGTGTATGGAGTCATCAATAACGCTCACCTCACTGATCCCCTCATTGGTGCCAGCCTCATGAGACTTCATTTCCATGATTGCTTTGTTCAGGTTCCTACTTGTTGTTCCTAAATCCTCATCTTTCTGACTATACTGAACCTTATGCATGCAAAACTGAAGGGAAAGTGTTGTATGGATACTACTTATATGTCATCTTAAACTATATAATTTCTTTTAAGAGGCAAGTAAATGACATGCAAAACTTATGATGATAAAGTTTGAAGTAGGTTGATGTTTGTAACAGGGTTGTGATGCATCAGTTTTGCTGAACGACTCTGCTACCATAGAGAGTGAACAAGGTGCCATTCCAAATATCAATTCAATAAGGGGTTTGGATGTGGTGAATAACATCAAAACAGCAGTAGAAAATAGTTGTCCAGAAACAGTTTCTTGTGCTGATATTTTGGCTATTGCAGCTGAAGTAGGTTCTGTTCTGGTAAGTTTTAACTCCCAACTAACACTCTAATTCCAAAAAACTCTACAAAATTGTTTAAATAAGTTATCTGTCTTAATTTATTGATCTTATAATGTTACAAAGATTTAAATTTTATGCAAAGTTTATTTTAATATTTTAAAGATATCTTCCAGGCACAAACTGTTTGTTAGCAAAATGTATCTGCCTATTTTTATGCCCTTTATAAGATTTTCACTTAAATATTGGTTCAATTTTTGTATTTCACAGGGAGGAGGTCCATCATGGTCAGTTCTATTAGGAAGAAGGGATAGCTTAACAGCAAACAGAAGCCTTGCTAATCTTAACCTTCCAGCACCAAGCTCCACACTGGATCAACTTAAACAATCCTTTGCTGTTCAAGGTCTAAACACCACTGATTTAGTTGCACTCTCAGGTATACTCAATCAAATTCATATTTTCTCACAGAATTTGTATTTATCAGAATTAGTTCACAAAGTCACCATAACTAGGTTATTTATCAAGCATTAATGTATGAACAGGTGCACATACGTTTGGACAAGCTCACTGCAGCTTGTTCACCAACAGATTATACAATTTCAACGACACTGAAAGTCCTGATCCAACTCTGAACAGCACTTACATGGCTACATTGAGTGAGATGTGCCCCCTAGATGCTACTGAGGATAACCTCGCCAATTTGGATCTGACCACACCTGATGAATTCGATAACAAATACTACTCCAATCTTCAGAACCATAATGGCCTACTTCAGAGCGACCAAGAACTCTTCTCCACTTCTGGTGCTGATACCATTCACCTTGTGAATACCTTCAGCAGTGACCAAAGTGTTTTCTTTGACAACTTTGTAGTGTCAATGACAAAAATGGGAAGTATTTCAGTGCTGACAGGGAATGAAGGTGAAATTCGCTTGCAATGTAATTTGGTGAATGAAGATTCATCTGCATTAGTTGGTGTGGCATCCAAGGATCCAAAAGAGATGGTAGCAAAATCCAAATAATGATTAAGTTAATGGGAATGTGCTGTAAAGGCAAAAAGTTGTGAATATCTTTCCTGTATTGAAATAAACCAAAGGATAGTGTGCATGCCAAAGCTATTTTATGATGTACCTTCTGCTATATTATTATGTATCTACTTTGATGAATCTCATTATTCCATCTCTCTCCTTTCTCTCTTACTCGAGTAATATGAGTTGTGCACATTTTTTTTTTCAAATGTGAAACTGAACCATACATAAATTTAATTATTTACAACATTTCATACCCTTTTATAAAGTTTGCTTTTTTTTATTCCTTTAGGCTTCATGATATATTTCTGTAAACTCGTTGTCTTAATTTAGTTTATTCTACGCAACCATGTATACACGTGAAAGTAATTGCCTACAATTAGGCATGATTTGAAAGTGATGTTGGATAAATCATAATAATAGAAATGATTCATTATTGAGGTAGAAAGAACATCTAGTGACAAAGATTGCCAGATTGAAATAACTGTTAAAATTATATTGTTTTAGTAATAATTAATGTTTAATCGATTATAATGATTAGAATTGTCTGCTTTGTTTTTTAAACCTTATATTTTACAACAAATTATTTGGATTTTTCTAATATAGGAATAGTGAGAAAGAATAGTGAAAAAGAAAGAAAGAAAGAACTCAAATACAAAGGAAACTTGACCATTATGTCATGAGTTATTACTTTTTACAAATGCTAATGGTAGAGAAAGGGCCAAGAGGAACATAAGAGAGACATTAATATTGTGTTTGCATATGAGTGGTGTTGTTCATACAGATGAATTTGTGGGAGTTATTGTTGTTTGTATTCAGTGATATGCAAGGACAAGTGGAGGTGGAAAGACGAGAAAATAGGAAAAATTGTTCTTCGCTCCTTAGGTTGGAAGTGCGCCGAAAGTCTATTGTCCATGTGTAAAGTTATGCAATTACCCTTCACTTTGCATGCAAAAATTATTCTGAAGAAGTGCACAGTTGCCAAATGCATTCTGGAACTATAGTAAAGATACTATTTAGAATAGTCTTAGTTGTGGTGATTTTCTGCTTCTCTGGTGGTGTTTATTGAAGTAAATTTTGATGAAGAAAAAAAAAATAACAATATTGTATAATCGATATTTGTGATTTTTTTTATCAGATATCCTTAATATATAATCGATTAATGTTTTTTAAAGGATAATTTTTATCAGTTATCCTTAATACATAATCGATTAATGTTAAAGGATAATTTTTATCAGTTATCCTTAATACATAATCAATTAATTTTTTTAAAGGATAATCAGTTCTTTAATACATAATCGATTATCCATATTTATATCATTAATCAATAATAGAAATTAATTTAGATACGAATAATTTTTTTAGTCTATAAAATTGTATTTAAATTTGTCAATATAGTAACTAATTATTTTTTATCTCTTAAAATTAATTTTTATTTAATGATTTTCTTGTAGTGAATTTTTTTCCCTCACATTACTCACAAATTTTAATAAATCATTCTCACAAATTCACTGTATTATTCTTCAATCCAAACAATCTCGTATATTCTTACACATCCTCTCTAATATTTACAAATTCACTCCCTCCCCTTCTCCCACAAATCTCCTCTTCAATCTTAACATAACATTAATCATGGGAGATTGAATGTTGAAGAAATTTTTAATTTGTTGCAACTCAAAGGATGGGCGTGGGTGAGATATAAGATTAAGAAGGCGAATTTTTCTTTCACTTGTTGGATTCTTTGTCCATTATTATAATGTATTAGTTCTGCTATCTATATACGTATGAAGAGAAATAAATGTTTATGCTTCAGGGGAGTGGATGCTCTCTTAAGAGAGGTTAATTAGTTTGCACAGTAATATGTGGTGTTGCTGTGGTCCTACAGAGCAAATTTTAATTAGGATTCAAGATGCTATACACAAGTTTTGAACTTCAGTTTTCCTCACAAAATATTTGTGTGAAATACAACATTTTCTAAATTCGTGGCTTTGTGTGCTCCAACCACATTCAACAGAAGGAAATAACATTTCAAGAAGATACCGATTCCTACTCTTTACTGGTCCTACCATGGCACAATAATGCCAGTAAAAAAATCAAGAAGTCAGCATCATAGCCAATTGGGCGCCATATCATAAAGAATACATACGTGAAATTAAGTTAGTTTACTTTCTGAGAAATAATTTAAAAAAAATTAAGTTAATGCAAACATTTGAGATGTCGTGATTTCCAAGATATCCACCCATTTCATTTCTTCTATAAATAAAGGATCGATGTGAGATCTGAGAACATATTAACTTGGGATCAAGAACAGCCAAAATGGGTTCCATGCGTGTAGTAGTAGTGGTGGCAGTGCTGTGTGCATTTGGTTTGCATGCAGGGTTTTCAGTCATTAGTGCTCAGCTTAGTCCAACGTTCTACAGAGAAACATGTCCAAATCTATTCAATATTGTGTTTCAAGTCATCTTTCAAGCTTCCTTCACCGATCCCCGAATAGGGGCTAGCCTTGTCAGACTTCATTTTCATGATTGCTTTGTTCAAGTATGTACTTCTTTTTTCCAAAACACTAGTCATTGTTTTTTGCTCTTTTTACTAAGCACTGGGCTTATTAAAGCAACCATGGTATGTGCACAGTTGCATTCATTACCTAATGTTGTAATTAGGTACTTAAAGAAAAAGGGTGGCTTTCAGCTTAATACTTTTCTCTTTCCAATGCTTTTTTCTTTTCAGAATTTTGGAAAGTTAATAAATAAGGTATATGAGAATTTTCTTGATTTTATTCTATAACAAGGAACAACAAACCTGGACAATATTTACTGTTTTTTTATCATTAGAATAGGATATAGATATTCTGATAAAAAGGAGAAATCTGATTAACAACAACTAGAGCTATTATATTCTTGACAGGGTTGTGATGCATCAGTTTTACTGAACAACACTGCTATTCTAGAAAGCGAGCAAGATGCAATTCCAAACAACAATTCAATAAGGGGCTTGGATGTGGTCAATAATATCAAGACAGCGGTGGAAAATAGTTGTCCCGGGACAGTTTCTTGTGCTGATATTCTTGCTATTGCAGCTGAAATAGGTTCTATTCTGGTAAGTTCAAATTCTCAATCATTTAACGTAGTGTGATAATAGTAATGCCCTAATTAAGGTGAGATACAGTTTCTGTTAGATTTAAAAAATGGCGTGGGTTAAAAATTATATATATATATATATATATATATATATATATATATATATATGGTATTGGGATTCAAATATAAAATTTGGCTGATTAAAAAAAACTATGATTAAAATTCAAACCCAATTCTTTGAATCAGGGTCACACCGGATATCATTGAAAGATCTCAATCCTCAATAAGTATTAATGGATGGGAATCAGTCATAATGTTTAATTTTAATACTCTTAGACTCGAAAATTTTGACTGATTATAATAACTTTTCCAGAAAAAAGCAAGATAGAGAAGATTGGCAAGAGTTGTAGGTTATTCTTTATGATAATTAACTGGCGTAATTAAGATTAAACCTATTTGAGTCAGCTAGTTGAAAAAAGGGCATAGTTTTTAATACCATAATTTTAGTGTATGTGTGAGTCACCATTAATCACATGAATAAATGGACTCAAACCGTGTTGAACTTACTTCCCTCCAAGATATGCAAAAGAGGAAAAAAAGAAGCTTAAGCAATGTTTAATTATAATAACATATTATACACCTTTGAGTGTGAAACAGCTAGCCAACTCTCAAGTAATAACATCTCCAAAATTCCGGTAATTAGGTATTTATTTATAGGGTGGTGACACCCGTAAAACACATACATTTAACAACCCTATTAATTATTATTTTAATATATTTATTTTAATATATTTATTTTATTTTGGTTTTCTTTTTGAATGTCAAAACAAACTTTTCCTTATTTATAAAGAAAATTCGTTATCGTGTTGAACTCTTGCACGGCAAAAATGATTTTGAAATACCTCGCATCATCAACATTGAAAGTCAATAATTTAAGTATATAGGGTGAATTAATGTGTTGCATGTGACCTGGATTTTCGTTCAAAATGCTTATTATTACTTATAGTTGTTTTTTTCTTTGAGAAAAAGTCATTGAAAAGGAAATAGAACATTTGACTTTTGTTTGTACTGAGATATCTTTGATGATGTTTTAAATAACTCACGACTATCCATATAAAAAGGAAAAGGTTCTCTTGACACTCTTCCAAAAATTAACATTCACTTGTGAAACCATTTTAATAATTTAATAGTATAAAATTTAAAATTAAAAAATAAAACAAATATTATTAAAACATTATTATTTTGGAATGTGTTTTTTATTTAAAGGGTATTAATATATCATTACCCATCCTGATATTTGACACTGCATATATAGTAAAAACATACTCTTAACAAACAAATAAGTTAATATTTTAATTATTTTTATTTTTATTTTTAATTAAAAATATTATAATATTATTATAAAGGTTTCTTGAATAATGTTATTTCCTTAGCAGTGTTAACAAAACTTTTCCTTTAATTTATCTATTTCAGGGAGGAGGTCCAGGATGGGCAGTTCCATTAGGAAGAAGAGATAGTTTAACTGCAAACAGAACCCTTGCAAATCAAAACCTTCCTGCTCCTTTCTTCAACCTCACTCAACTTAAAGCAGCATTTGCTGTTCAAGGTCTCAACACCACTGATTTAGTTGCACTCTCAGGTATACATATATAATCAAATTCACACTACTAATACCTAGCATCAACTTCATGATCTCAAATTCTATTTAAGGTATATAGAGTTTCTTAATTTTTGTTTAATTTCTTGAAAAGTGAAGGTGAATAAGTTTTTTAAAACATGGCAACAAACACTACACGCATTTCTAATTTTCAAACCATTATATATATGCATATATACAGGTGCTCATACGTTTGGAAGAGCTCACTGCAGTACATTCAATAACCGATTATACAACTTCAACAACACTGGAAACCCTGATCCAACTCTGAATACAATTTACTTAGCAACACTGCGTCAGATATGCCCCCAGAATGCAACCGGGAATAACCTCACCAATTTGGACCTCACCACTCCTGATCAATTTGATAATAAATATTACTCCAATCTTCAGCAACTCAATGGCTTGCTTCAGAGCGACCAAGAACTGTTCTCTACTACTGCTGCTGATACCATTCCCATTGTCAATAGCTTCAGCAGTAACCAAAACACTTTCTTTGCCAACTTTAGGGCGTCAATGATAAAAATGGGAAATATTGGAGTGCTGACGGGGGTTGAAGGAGAAATTCGGTTCCAATGTAATTTTGTGAATGGAGACTCGTTTGGATTAGCTAGTATGGCGTCCAAAAATCCTAAAGAAAACATGGTTTCTCAATCTTAATAAGTTAATGGGAAATGTGAGCTGTAAAAGCAAATTAAAGGTTGTAAACCTCTTTACTACTATATTGAAATAAAACAAATGAGTGTGCATGCAAACGTGATTTAGTTATGCAACTCTTGGCATATTATGTGTTTAATATTGTCATTACATTATCCGGACAAGGACTGTATGCATCTACATGAATCAGTCACACTGCTACAAGTACAAGATACAAATGCGTATATATATCAGATCTTATCTCCAAGTTCCACGTGATTAACATATTAATACTTCATAGCACGGTGTGCACCAGACTTGTGCCTGTTTGTCTGATATATTCCTGTCCTAATTGTATGCTACACAATCAATTTCATATATGGTTTTACTTCTGTAGCATTTGAAGAAAGAAATGTATAGATTTTATATTACTCTAAGTAAGAGAGAGGAGAGAGAGAAAGGTGGAAATGATAATGAGATTCATCGAGGTAAATACATAGCAAGATGCTGATAAAAAAAAAAAAAAACATAGCAAACTGAGAGGTACATGGCAAAATCACTTTGCCATCCACACTAATTGGACAATTTCAACAAAGCACCAAGGTTTAAAACCTTTTATTTTCCCTTTACTACACATATTAACTTACTTAGATTGAGCAACAAGGTTCACTTTACGATTTTTGGAGGCCACACCAGCTAATATTGCGGACAAATCCTCGTTCACAAAATTACATTGCGTGCGAATTTCTCCATCAGTTCCTGTCAGCACTCCAATATTTCCCATTTTTATCATTGACACTATAAAGTTGTCAAAGAAAACACTTTGGTCACTGCTGAAACTGTTGACAAGGTCAACGGTATCGGCACCAGGAGTGGAGAACAGTTCTTGGTCGCTCTGAAGCAAGCCGTTGAGTTGCTGAAGATTGGAGTAGTAGTTGTTATCAAATTGATCAGGTGTGGTCAGGTCCAAATTAGTGATGTTAACCACAGTTGCATTCTCAGGGCATATCTCACGCAATTTGGCTAAGAAAGTTGTGTTTAGAGTTGGATCAGGCTCACTGTTGTTGAAGTTGTATAATCGGTTTAAGAATGTACTGCACCGAGCTCTTCCAAACGTATGAGCACCTACATATGTATTATCAATGGTTTAATAATGGAAAAATTATCTATTTGTTGTTGCTAACAAGTATGAATTTGATTATGTGTACCTGAGAGAGTAACTAAATCAGTGGTGTTGAGACCTTGAGCTGCAAAGGAAGCTGTGAGTTGATCTAGTGTGAAGAAAGGTGCTGGAAGATTTGTATTTGCAAGAGCTTGACTTGCGTTTAAGCTATCTCTTCTTCCTAATGGAACTTCCCATGATGGACCACCTCCCTGTAAAAATTTTTTTATCAGCAAAAATATTATAAATCAAAATCGGAACATTTGCATGTTCCAACCTCTTTTAGAAATACATACATCTGCAATGTTTCATATTTTACTCTCTCAATACACTCTTTCAAGTCCCTCAAAATACAACTAACTTAATGTATTTGAGACTAATCCTCTGTGTAAAATCTGTGTGTCCTCCTACATCAAACAATTCATGCACTGCACTTTCAGAGGAAAACTTTACGGATTAGCACAGAGAGCCCTAACTGTATCATTTCCTTTGCAAAAAAACAGTTGACTTCAAACTTAGTAGCATATCCCTAGTTTCAAATTCAGGTTAATAATAGCCCCAATATTGTTGTTGTGGTTTGCAATCATAACGATAAGTAATTGCAGCTTGAAATTTAACATTAATTACTATAAGATATCCATAATAACGTAGGACATTTTAGAAAGAAGGTAATTATCTTATAATTAAAACACAAAAAATAACTTTTGGGATACTATATTGAGTGTATAACCTATGGTATCTAACATTATTTTTTTCAATATTGCACCAAATTTTTATGTATGGGTTTTTCATTAATTATTTAACATATCACCTCTCACTCTTAAGAAATATGCTATTCTTTTCTTGAGTTCATTATTATTTTCCAAGAAAAAGGGTATGGAATAAGCATTGTACATGTCCTACATTACATACATCAAAAGTTGACTATAATCTTAATACTGCAATAGTATATATATTTAGATTATCAAAATAATTTCTGCCGACCTAATAGAGTTGAATTTTTGAGATATTAGTTATATACCTAACTTCATCGCTCTGAACAGGAAAGAATTAACCAATTTCACACTCAGGGTTCGAAAATTAAAAAAATTAAAAAAAATTGCTTAAGATTTTTTTCTTTTCTTTTTTAGTGTATATTTTGGGCTGGTTATTTGCAGAACGGTTCGTCTAGCCACTTACTCTGTTATTTGGGAGTATTAAAACATATATCCCTTGCATCCAGCTGACTACAAGTAGATTAAGGCTCATTGTTCAAGTTTTTTTCATTAAATAATTGCACTGCTAGTGAAATAAACAGTTTAAAATTTAGCAAAAACAATAGAAAAATGCAATGAGAGAGAATATATAGGAAGAACCAAGTTATATAATCTTGTCAGCTGTCCAACTTCTGGACAGCTTTACATAATTGTAGGTTCTACTATTCTAGATAATTAATTTTATGTCATGTGTTTGTTACAACTTTTAAAATAATAAAAATTTAAAGAATCATAAATTTGATTACTGAAATAAAATCAATTACTTCTTTAAAAAAAATTATTGTCAACAAACATTAACTAGACTACTTTTATTTTTTGAAATCTCTAAAAAATAATCACTAAGTTACTTTACTTCAGAATATATTTAAAATCTGAAATAAATTGGTTGTAAACCTTATCAAGACGATATGTTATAGTTATCAGTTCTAAATATAAAAGAATGAAAATTTTACTGATTACTAATCTAAACATGATTACTAATCATTTTCATACATACATAGTACTATATGATTTATCTATTGTTGATAAAAAAATTTTAAAAAAAACATAGTACTATATATGATCAGACAAGTTCAATAGCAACTACAACAAATATACCAGACTTTTCCTAGAGAATAGTGGTGGATAACAAACATGAGAAAATAATATTATCTTTAAAGGTGAGGAATTAAATATTAAGTGTGTTTTACTTCTTGGTTAAATATAAACCTAAAGAGTATTTTCAATTAAATTATGAATGTTTATTGATAATAGAGATCGACCAACTATAACCGGAGTACATATTACTAGCTCGGATTTGAAAAGTTTTATGCTCGAATTTTAAAATAGTTTTTTTTTCAACTATTTCCTTTTTTTCGATGTTTTCGATTGCAACTTACAAATTTTAAATTTGAACCCTTATACAAAGAATTTTGAATCCATCCCACATTTTTTTACTGGAGAATCTAATCTGAAAGAAACTTTTGTTTGTGTTTTTGGTCTAATTCATCATTAGGGCACTATATACTAGTCACCAAATGCTAAAAAGGTTGGAAATTAGAGCTTACCAGAACAGAACCTACTTCAGCTGCAATAGCTAAAATATCAGCACAAGAAACTGTCTGTGGACAGCTATTTTCAACTTCGGTCTTGATGTTATTCACCACATCTAAGCCCCTAAGTGAGTTGGCATTTGGAAGTGCATCTTGCTCACTTTGTATGGTGTCAGTGTTGTTCAGCAAAACTGATCCATCGCAACCCTGTCACAAGAATAACAACTTCATTCTTCTTGATTTATCACTGTAGCTTTTAAATTCCTATGTACTCCAATTAATATTTTAGTTACTGAAATTAGTTAATCATAGCAAGTATATATATACTACCGAGGCACCGTCCATTACTTAGACAGCTAAAAGGTCAACGTTTGTTTGTTAGGTTTTAGGATTAGCAAAAAATATGGAGTCCATTACTCTTTTCTTTCTCTTCCTTTGTAAGGATCGAAATAAGGTTTGAGAAGAACAGATTCTTTTTTATCTCTGCCAAAAAACTCTTGCATTCATCTATATCTCATTGTCGTAATAATCCATTCAAGAAAAGTTTCTCCTCAAAGTTTTCTCACACGTTAAAACTTTTTTTCCATTACTTTACTGATACAAACTAAACAAACGTAAGGTTGTGAAAAAACAAATCTAGCTAGTAATTATACAGATGTATGCATGTAGAGAATATACGTACTTGAACAAAGCAATCATGAAAATGAAGCCTGACGAGGCTGGCACCGATTCGGGGATCGGTGAGGGAAGCATCGGAGACGACACTAAACACAATATCACTTAGCGTTGGACATGTTTCGTCGTAGAACGTGGGACTGAGCTGAGCATTAGTGACTAAAAAGCTTGCATGCATCGCAAATGCACACAACACTGCCACTGCTACTGCACTCATGGAACCCATGTTGAGTGTTCTGCAATTAATACTGAGTTTGTTTGTGCTCAGATCTCATCCCAAGCCTCTATTTATGGAGATCGTTGGGTGGATTTCTTGCATTAACTTATTTTGGCGAACTATTTCTCAGAAAGGAAACAAAAAATTAATATGACGTACGTATTATATTGTATGATGATATCATGCTTGCTCACGACGACTACCTCTTGCATCGTGTTGGGCAAGAAAGAAAGAGTAGCAATCATTATCTTCTTGAAATGTTTTTTTCAAGAATCTGTTAAATGTGGCTGGAGCACAAAAGCTGCAAATTTAAGAAAATGTTAATGTTTCACACAAATATGTTCTTGTGATAAGACCAAAACTCATGTACTATGTTCAGCACATCTTGAATCCAAAT
This sequence comes from Phaseolus lunatus, assembly GCA_013389735.1. Lineage (NCBI taxonomy): Eukaryota > Viridiplantae > Streptophyta > Magnoliopsida > Fabales > Fabaceae > Phaseolus > Phaseolus lunatus. The sequence continues at coordinate 28,967,751 of CM023862.1, read as the reverse complement.
TCAATCTTCACTTAATATGGCTGGAGCACATCAAACAAAATGAAGAAAATGTTACTGTTTCTTAACACAAACAAAAGTTGATTATTAGAATTAGATGTCTACACTTGCTAGATATTGTGTAAAGATATGTTTAGAATTAGATATATTATTACAATAAATTTACTAAATAGACTAATTTAGAAACTAAAAAATATTGATATTTAAAATAGTTTTTATTATTAAATAAAAACTTATAATATACATTAGATATTTTATTTTTAGTAAATAATCATAAAAATATTTATTTCTTTAGAGACAATTTTTTTGTCTCTGATTAAAATATATATAATAAAAAAATATTTTTTAGTCATTTTTAGAGATTAATTTTTTGTTAATAAAAATAAAAATTTTAAAAAAAGGTTTTTGATTTTTAATTATCATATTATTATAAACTTAAATTTTTAGTCATTATTATCCAAGATAGTGATTTTGAAATAACTAAATTTTAAACCAACTTTGTTGTCTCAATTGTAAATTATAGACATAATTTTTTTTGGAAAGCTTCCATGCAAAATTATAGACATATTATATAGAAATTAAACGATCAAATATATAAAGATAAAAAATTATCACTAAATTAGTCTCAAAATAAGGAATATCCATCACTAAAACATTATTTATTTCTTTATTTATCTATTTAATATTTTTTATTAAAAATGATAAATACAAAAAATAGAAAATATGATAAAATCAACTAATTTAAAATAACTCATTGAATCAATATATAAGATAAAATTAAATAAATAGAATAATAATAATTTTAATAAAGAAAATAAATATTTAAAAATATTAGTAATTATAAGAAGTCAACAACTCCAATATATCTATTGGCACATAATTAATATTAAATCTATAATAAAATAATATTTTGTTAAAAAAGCTAAGTACGGTTTGGTAGTGTTTGTTTTACAAAAGCAAACAAAAATAACTATTTAGAAAAGAAATTAAATACATTAAGTTTTTCTAAGATTTAAATATTTGAATATATTTTAAATATTTAGCTTTTGGAACAATGACATTATAAACAGCATTAGGCTACAATTGAGTTGGAAAAGTAAGTTAAATTTCATGCGTTCTCGCTGTTAAATTTATTTTACTGTTAACTAGTAATCATACAGAGAGGTATGAAAATCGATTTCTTTACAACCCCTTCAATTAGGTGGTATGAAAAGAAGTTAAATCCAGATCATGGAAATTTTAGCTAGGTTTGATGGTGGGCTTACTAGTGTGGCCCAGTTTCTACTTCTTCTCCTTCTCTTCAACTCTATCTTGCACTCTTTCTTCTTTTAGTTTAGGTCATTTTCTAAATACAGTATAATATTTTTTAAATAATTAAGAAGATTAGTATAATCTTTAAGGGAAATTAGTATCTTATTTTTAAACAATTAAAAAGGATCAGTGTAGGAGTGGGGGAAAATGGGAAGTTTTCTTTGTTAAGTAATATCTGATTATGACTTTAAAAAAGTAATAGACAAATCATTACAATTTATAAATAATTTATTATGACGATGCTTACCAAAAAGTAGTTGGTGTATGAGATATTATTCATTATTCTTTAAAAAAATATCAGATTGCGGATAAAAAAAGTTATTAAAAAAGGAAATATCGTTATTAGTCATTGGTAAAGCCATGATATAAAATTATACCTTGATCCTTTTAAATTTGTTTGATAAACTTAAAAAAAAATAAAAATAAAAACCGGTGATATATCATAAAATTTCTAAAATGTAACACACACTTGAAGAAATTATTAATAAGAATAAAAATGAATTTTTTTTATTGTAAATGCTTTCGTATAATAACGAAAAACTACATCACTACGCCATATATTAGATATATATAATAGTCAATAACAGTTCTATCTGCCATATACCATAAATAGTACAAAAGCTAATTTTTCAAAGTATTATTGCACCAGAAATTAGTATATGAAGGCCAGAAACATTGTTGCAACAGAAAAAATTATTAAATTAATGATGACATTTACTTTCATCTTATAGTCATTAAAATACATAGAGAAATAATAATATGGGTATAATGAATGAAAAATATTAAGAAAGTTTTATATAATTTTTTTAGTTTTTTTTTTCAATTCTTTTGTTTTAACTTCGCATATAAAATTAATTTTTTTTAATTCTTTTATAATTTCTCATTAAATTATGAAGTTTTGATAAATGAAAAATAATATTATCTCTTAAGCATGCGAGGGATTCGATTTCAAGTCTATAAAAAAATATTTTTTAAATAAACTTCAGTATATAAAAAATTAGCCGTTGAATCCCAGTCAAAAGATAGCCACGTTATATATATATAAAAAAAAACATAAGAGGATCTTACAATAACAGTCACATTAAAAACTATTTACTACGATATTTTTTTAAATGTAAGAATTTTCTTAATCTAACTGTCGTTTAATATTAACTATATATGTTCATATTTTAATCAATTTTGAATTAATTTATATTTATTATAATATAAAAATATAGAGTAATTAAAATAGAAATTTTTGAAACTGTTTTATTAAGATTGAGAAAATTTATTGCACTTTTAATGTACACGTTAGGGTGTTTCCTAGAGTGAAAGGAGTGGTCTGGAGGATGAAAGTGTGAGAGAAGTTTGATATTAAAAAAAAATAAGCTAAACAACTTTTATTTTATACTTTTTTTACTATTTTTTAACCCACTTATATTTTCTCTCTTTAAACACATCACAGGAACATATTTATTTTTTATCAAAAAATAAATAAATTAAATAGAAATGAATATTTTAAGGATGTTGCAATCCTTTTACAAAATAAAAAACCTGTAAAAGAAACATTTGTATAGAACCAAAAAGCTAGATAAAGATCTTCCCATTAAAAGACGAGTTAAAAAGATTTAGTCTTTAATAACAATTTTCACAGTTGATATATTGTTTCTCTTTATTTTCTTTCTCACGAAATCATATTTTTTATCTGTCGGGATTAAACACATGTAAAAGAGTTTATAATATGTTTTACTGAAATAAAAAATAGGTTTATCATTGTCACTCCATTAATTTTAATCGCAATTAAGCTTCCATTATAACTAAATATAGATAATGTTCCCTTAATTTTGTTGAGATGGTAGTTTAATACATAAAAGCTCTGCTAACATTTTTTGACTTCAACATAATGTCCTCAACATTGTTTGTTTTTTTATATCCAACCTATATTTTTTTGAGCATGTGGCACGAAGAGTGAGGAAGAAGGTCATGGAAGAAAGATTAAAAAAAAAAATGGAATCGTAACTAAAAAAAGACTTTGACTTTGTTAGTCCTTAAAATAGCAATATGTTTAAAAGAAGAGGAAGTAATGCATGGGATTTGTACAACGAAGAACGTCATTGAAAAAAGACAAACCAATTATGGAATCAGAACTAGAAAAAGACTTTGACCTTGTCAGTCCTTTAAATACCACTATATACTGCATCACATTTTTACAATTAAAAAATAAGTTTAATAGGTTAAGGCTTTTGAATCTTCCCAAAGGATATATATACATATATATATATATATATACACACATATATATATATATATATACACACATATATATATATAAGATATTTGGTATTAATTATGTAAGTTAATTTGTAAGAGATTATCACATTATTTTCAATTTCAAATTTTAAAATACTAAATTTCTGTATTTTCTTTTTTTATGTTATTTATTTAATTAAGAGTTCAAATCCTATTTAGAAGTCTATTATAGCAATTTAAGTATAAATTTGGTGTTCTACAATTTATGAAGATGGGTGTTATATAGATTACTTAATGGTTTGTTGGCGTTGAATTATTTTGATAAATCCCTTCAAATAAGATTTCTTATAACAAGGAAAAAGAGGGAGGAAACAAAATATTCAAGGGTAGAACAATGGATGAATTGCATTGATTAACATGAAATTAAATATGTAATTAGGGTTGTTAGAGTGGATTACGTTGATTAACATGAATTTAAATATATAATTAGGGTTGTTAGGATTGTAGTGGTAGTAATAAAAGAGTTTAATGTGTAAATTTTCAATATAAATTCTTTTTTTTATGTAATACCAATCATCATGCATTCGTTTTACACTTATAATACTGCAAGCAAGATTATTTTCTTTGACAAAATAAATTAAGAAAATAATTTAGAAAAACAAAAAAAAATATTAAATATTTCTACATCACAATAAATATAAAAAATGTAACTTAATTGAGAATTAAATTAAAAAGTAATGATAAGTAATAATAAAATAATGAATAAATTAATTCTAAAAATTAAGAATATATTTAAAAAAATTATCAATTGAAAATAAATAGATGGCGTATTTGTTAAAATCATATTTTTCAGTAAATATAATAAAAGCTATTATTATTATTATTAAACATGTTTACACTAGGTTAAATATATTTTTTATGATGCGAAATTGATTTTTCTTTTCAAATTTTAGATCAGTTACAATAAAAAAAAACTATTTGAATAAATATTTATTATTTTCTTTTATATAATAAATAAATTTTTAATATAAATTATAAAATATTTATGATTAAATAACAAGAAAATAAATAAATTTTTAACATAAGTATCATTATATTATAATATTCACAATTAGTTAACAAAATATTTTAACAACTTAATTTACACTAAAAATCTTATCACCTAAAAAAGTAACAAAAATTAATTTTAATAATTTTTTATTAAAAATAATTCATAAAATATAAAATTTGAATTACAAATAAAAATTAATTTCAATAAAATATATAAATAAAAACATATTTAACTCTTGAATTATTTACTAAATAAATCTGCTGGGTTCAAATATGACGTAGTTGACAACAGCTGGTTGTATCTAATGCCAAGGGGGATTAGTTAAAAAGAAAAATACAAGAATAAATAATGTTAAAAATAGCTGGGATCATTTTACTTGTCATTTCACTAATTTCATTGTATATTTTATCCCATTTTTTTAACATTTCATGATGAAATCTTAGTATTCAACAGTCTTATTATATACGTGTTATGTTGACCAGCACTTTATTTTTTAGTAAGAAGTGACACTCTCTTTCTAGTATATTTTAATCAATTTTATTTTTTATTTAATAGTTTTTCTAAACTTATAAGTGGGACTTATCAAATTTATATTATATTTTAGTAATTTCAATTAATTGAAAAGATAAAGAGAATATTAGAGAAAGTGTTAATAGTATTCCTTTATATTATACTCTCAACGAATTAATTTTGTCTGCTAGTATTTAATATTCCATCTTACTCGGATCTTGTCTGTGGTTACCATCATAAATAGAATGGGGTGTATATAAATTCGAGACATCAGAGACAAATTACTTGAAATTATCCAGAAATGGCCAATATCTTTATTGAAATCTTTAAAAGAACTAGTGAAGTGATAACCTAATAAAATACCGTTTTCTTAAAATATTAGTTCAGTTTAATTAAAGTTTAATTCTAACGACTTAGAACATTATATTATAGTAGATTTGGTATATTTTTAAATGATATAGGAATATTTTATTATTTAAATAAAAATAATATATAAATAGAGAATTTAATTATTCAGGTCTCATTTTAAAAGAATCATAAATTTTCTAAAAGTTTTTTTTCTCTAAAATTTTAACCTCTTGACTCATCATATTGACAATTAGAGTCCGTCATTGAATTCCTAACAACGAACTCTACAAGACTGTCTGATTTAAATCTCATATACAATAAGTTCATTTTGTTTTTTTTCCTTTTAGTTAGTTTTTTATCTGGTTAGGTTTGTCTTTAGTGTAGGCTTGCATGTTATGCTTTTATATTGAAAATTAGTCTCTATCAGCTTAGGGTCCTAGTGATATAGTTAGATTTTTTTATTAGGATACTCTATAATGTTGGTTAAACTACCATTGAACAATTTTTGAGGATTTAGAACTCTTAGTGAGCATATTTCAAGTTCAAGATTTAGATGTGGGGTTGACGTGATCACCAGTTTCAAATTTTTTTATTTGCATGATTGATTGTTTATCAGTAATGTAATACATTTTTTGGAATCATATGTGAATATGTTGATTTTGATATGAATGATTTAATTTAAATGTTTTTGTTTGAATCTAAAAATTTAGTTGATTTGTGTAATTGATATAGTATAAGTTATTTAATTTATTCTTGTTTGACTCTGAATGATGTTAATTGGGTTAGATATAATGACTTTATATAGATTGACAGAGTGAATTGATGAGAGTATTCCTACCATGTTGATTAAGATATTTGTGGTTCAATTTGTTAAATTGGATTGTATATGTATGATGAAATTAGGCAAAATTATACAGATTTTTATACATATCTCGCTCAAGCAAGATAATTATCGTTCAAGCAAGAATAGAGAAAAAAGATAGAGGACACTACCGGGTCCATTTTTGCTCAAGTGAGAAGGAATTTCGTTTAGACAAAAATGACATAAATTTTGGGATGCTCTCGAGTTCAATCTCGCTCTAGTAAAAGGATTTTAACATAAGCAAGACCCATTCTCACTCAAGCCAGTAAAAAAATTTAAATTTTTATTTTTGCTTTTGAGAACCTAGTTTATTATTGCTTATTATTTTTAAGTGTAAATTTAAAATTTTATTTAAAAATATTATTAAAGGAAATTAGTTATGTGTTTAAGTGAATTTTGTGATATATTTGAATTGTTTAAAAATTTAAAATATGATGTGATTGAATGATATATTAATTTGTTAAATGAAGTATGCACTAAGGTGAAAGTGAGATCAAGACATAATATTTTCAGAAAAATAAATATCGTGTCCATAATGTTTTAGTTTTTTCAATTTTAATGTTTTTAAAATTTGTCTATATTTTATTTGTAGATGATTGTTGTTATTTGAGGTATCAGCCTAGCTGAGATGTCAAATTGCATAATTATACATGAAATTTTTTTTATATATAACAGAAACTTTGTATATTTTAATTTAAGTTTTAATTAATAAGATTTTCTTAAAATAAAATAAGAGGAGTATGTTTTATTTTATTAAAAAATATAAAGAATATGGTTATCATATATCAAAAACATAAAGAAGAGTTATCCATTTAAATAATAAAAGATGTATGAATATTATTTTATTAAAAACATAAGGAAGTGATAAAAACATCAATAACAATTAACATAATAACATAGTTACATTCTCCAAAATGACAAACATAGTAACAAGACATGATATATTTGTTGACCCATATGTTGTTTAAATAACTTTTAAAAACACTTATACTTTTCGCCCTTAATTTTGTATGAGTATCCTTGTCTTACATCTCTTGTCTATCAAAGAGTGTCAATGTATTTATTTTGTCTTACAACAAAAGATTTAGGTTTGAAATAATAAAACTTATACGAAAAAGTCTAACTTATACATTTATGTCTTGATTGGGTGACCAACCAAGAGAATGTATATATAATTTTATTGGATGGTTGTTAATAGATTATATTTAGATTTATATATATATCCAAAATTTTGATTTGTTGACACTTCATCATTTGAATCACGATATAATTCAAATATCTATTATTTTTTTTGGCACAAAATTGTTTTTCTCGTACCAAGTCTAATTTATATTTTTTGAGGTGACTTCTTAGTAATAACTTATTTGAATTTGTTTCCATTTAATTTATTCATTCAACTCATATATTCTCATTTGATTTAGAGTTTATAATATTAAAAAATGTAGATAAAATTGATCTTTAATAATGTCTTATTACCTACTTTTCATATTTTTATTATTTATTTCGACACCTATATTCATATTTGTTTACTTTTTTTTTGTTTTTTTACTTTTCATTTTAAAGTCTTTAATTTTAAAAAATACATACTGACTACCTAATATTTTTATTTATTTATTAATTTTCTTGCTATTCTTCCTTTACTTTTCAGATAGAGTTTGTAATTTACAATGATAAAAACTAAGAAACGTTCGTGATTAAAATAAAACATGTTTTAGATTATACAGTAAAAAAATATTTATTAAAAGAATTTTAGTTTGTATAATCTATATAATATTTTTGAAGTTTTGGATTAAAATATTTGTACACTATTTATAAAACAGTTAGCATCAGTAAAATATCAGACATTTTTTTATCTCATTGGAAAGATGCAGAGTACCGTCTTTTGAAAAAAAATAGTAGGCATTGAACTCAACAAAAAGCTGAAGTGTTGTTGGAATAATGCACATTAACCCCAAAATATGTCATCGTCCATTCCTTTCCTATTTTGGAAAACTTAAAAAAATTTGAAACGAGTAACTATTTTCTTTGTTGTTTTTAGGAGAGCCACGTCTTGTTAAAGAATTTTTATTTTTATTTTTACTTTTTACCTTTTTTTTTTTTTGTTTAACTCCTTTGCTTAAGTTATTTTTGGATCTTTTTTCTTTTTCTTGATGAGTTTGGTCTAATCTTTATATATATATATATATATATATATATATATATATATATATATATATATATATATATATATTTTATAACTTTTATATTATTTTTTATGTGATGAAATATGTTATCTAACATGAATTTTATTTTAAAAAACCATAATTTTTTTCTTACACTTTCATAAAACTTATGAATAAACAATAATACGAGGATTTGATTAAAAAAAAAAACTTTTGGATTGATTAATTAAATTCGTGAAAGTGAAAAAAAAATCTAGATAAGTTGAGTTAAAAATATAAAAAAAATGGATTGTCTGATTCATAATTTAAAATTATATTTTTTGAATTAAAATGGGGTGCATGAATTATATTTTACTTTCAGATTTGGTATTATATAACGTACGATCTAATAATTATATTGTAACACAAATTACTATTTTAAATTGTTCAATTTAAAAATACTTCGAAAATCATAATTGTTTATGAAATAGAAAAAGACAAAGCGACCATTCTGAAATAAATGGGGTGCAGAAAGAAATGACAGGTTACGAAAAGTAAAACTCCATTATTGTGCTTTGATTTTCTTTCCGGTCTCATGGGCTCTGGTCCATTGTAAAAATAGTATATGTGAAACAAATAAATAATTTTTAAGAATAGAAACTAAAAAGTAAAAATCCATACCATTATAGAGATTAGTAAAATATTTTAAAACTTTTTACTATTAATTAAGTTAGCTTAGTGTAATTAGCGTTTTTTTTTTCATAAGGGGTCTGAACCAACTCGAAGAAAAATTACTTTTATATATATATATATATATATATATATATATATATATATATATATATATATATATATATATTTTAAGAGTCCGTTAATATTAACTTTTAAAAAGTTTTGCTAAATTACCTCCCATATCTTTTCCTTATATATATATATATATATATATATATATATATATATATATATATATATTATTTTATTTCTAATTTTAACAATATATTTCTAAGTATGAAAAATATGTTACATTATTCTTCATTTTCAAGTGGTAGTGGTTGTTTATGATAGTTGGTAGTGAACGTTGATGGTTAAGATAAATTTTGTAATCATAAAACCCAACAAAAAATTCAATGAAATCCAAAAATGGAATACAAAACTCAAAACATATATATATATTTTTATTCATAAATGTCAAATAAAACAAATATCTTCGTCAACCATCTCACGTATATTCAAATGATGTAAGTACTCTCTTAAACAATACGGCTGAAAAAGAATAGAAGTATTACAACTAAAAAGGAGATATCTAACTCAAAGTAAATATGAGATATAAGATGTGAATGTGTAATTTATTTTAAAAATATGAGATAATAGTCAATAATAGTGTACAATTGAATTGGAATTAACTTTGAATGAGATATTTTTTACCTAAAACTTAGATGAAACATATTTCTTCTTGTTACTGTGGACATAGTAACAAAAACATACATTTCACATTCAAAGAAACTATTATTTTAATGATATTTAATTTATTTTTTAATTTAAAATATTATTATAATGGTTTGTCAAATATATATATTTTACTTTTTTTATTAAAGAAATCTTTTCCATTCATTTATTACTATTCATTAAGAAAGCTGTATTTATTATACTTTATTATTTTATATTTGCAAATATAAAAGTTAAAATAATATTTTTGTTCTAATACTAACCTTTTTCACTGTATTATTTTATTTTTGACTCTCTTTATGGATTATTTTTACTCTATTTATATCTCACAAATAATTTTTTTTTATCAAAGTGACTCACTCTACATAAAAGAAAAATCTATCCTTCATAATTTTCTTTTGCTTTCCTTTTTCATCCAAATGTGGGAACAAATTCATGAAGTTGTGAACAGTCAGGTTAGACGGTAGGATTTATGATATAAATAATAATAATACTAATAAGCATTCCATTTTACTCCATAATTTCAGGGCAATGTGTTGTATAAAATTACTATTTTTTTATGTGTTGTGTTATGGGGTACATATAATATATTTAAATAGCTTTGTCAGAAACTTTGTACTTAATATTTAAATACGAAATTATGAATGAAATTATTGTAAAAGAAAACAATAATTAGAATGGCAACTTGCATGGATTTTGGTAAGTTTCTAAAGCCACATGGGTTCCTTATTTGACTCTTCAACTTCACTGTCTTTGATAATGATTTGATCAAGAACTCGGTTTCAGAAACGTACATGTGTACAGTAGCTTACGTGTAGGATAAGTACACATACTTCTTCAATTGCATCCAACGACTTACATTAAGTACTATCAATTCATTTTTATTTTTTCAAATTAAACCAATCAAATTAATCTTGCCATAAATATTAGACTTTTCTATTGTATTACTCTTGTCTCATGTGCTTTGATTGGATTGTTTGGATGAGGGAGTGAATTTAAGAAGGTGTATTTGAGATGATTTGTAGAAAAAGCCTAAGAAAGTAAAATTATTTAAATTAAAGTAAATAGATTAGAAAATATAAAAAAAAATTATGAAAATTGGTGAATGATATGATGTATATAATTAAAATTATATATTTTTTAATTGATAAAAATATAAGTTTACAAAATTACTTTTATATTTAAAAATTATTAAAAAATTAATTTGATTAATTTAAAAATAAATTATAATTATTTTTAATTAAAATGTTATTTTCAGTGATTTTGAAATATTATTTTTATTAATATATTAGAACTAACTTTGAAAAATACAAAATAATATAAAATTTGATAAAAAAATTTAAATATTTAATAAAAACTTATTTTTATATTAAATAACATTATTAATTTTATCTTTATTTTTTATAATTAATATTATTTTTATATAAATTTATTTTTTGTTATAAAAATTTTATTTATTATTATTATTATTTATAATTATAATTTTATAATAATTATTAATTAATATAGTTATTAATTATTAATTATTATATATTTTTATAACATAAATATATTTAACATTTAATATTTTTTATTTTTTATTTTTTCTTTTTTCTTATATTATATTTAATTATGTAATTTTATTTTAAATAAAAATTATTTGAGTTTAAAATAGAAAAGAATAAAAAAATAAATTATAAATAGTTAATTATATAAATATATATATATATATATTTAAAACTTTCTTCACAAATCATTTTATAAGAAGCGAAGAAAGTTTGAGATGAAAAAGCTTCTTAGTTTTTGTGCTTATTCTCTTATTTTCTGTGTTTTATTTGTTAATAGTAAAATTTTGCCTTTTTTATCGTACGATACAAACAGACTTAAAAAAACACTTTTATCACTTTAATTGAGTGATATTTTTTTTACATCAAATTTCGAAAAAATAATAATTCTTTAAAAAGATATGAGCGAACGTGTACTAATTTAAAATGTTAAAATAATAAAAAATATATATTTAATTAAAAAGTTTCCAGTATCTATTTAGATTTGAATTGTTTTTATTATAAATTATTTAAATTTTTAATTATATTTATAGATAAGAAAATTTAAATTAGTTGAACGTTAATAAACAATATGACTGATATTGTTAAAAAAATAATCCTTCTTTCAATGCTAGTTGAGACAAAATCCCAATTAATGATGGTCGACAAATAATTCTAACGTACCTGGATGTTTTCAATCGAAAACAATCTTAATTGATGTTAAAAAAATTATATTTAACATGGGTTAAAAACACATGAATAATGTTAATAAAAAAAACTTTAATTAACATAAAATAAAAACTAGTAGCAGTATGTATAAGAAAAAAATAACTTTCATTGACTCTAATATAAAATAAATATTTATCAACATCAACAACAAAAAATACATTATGTCTCAATTTCAATCAAGCCAACTATCTCCTAATCCATACGAATTAAAAAGAGAATATGAAGAAAAATATAAATTTGAGAGAGGAATAATTATGAAGACTTTCAAATTCTTATATTTTGGATAAAATTTAAAATTTTATAATTTTAAATAATTAAATCCTACTCATAAATCTCTAAAGTGCTGTGTGTAGAAATAAGAACGTAGAAAAGAGAAAAAAATGATTTTCTCATCCTCACCCACATGAGCAGAAAGAAAGAAGAAGAATCACGTATGTATCAGCTTAAAGATCAAAATTTTGTACATCACTTTCACTGTTATGGTTTTCACATCCATGAGTAACCATGATGCTAGTTGAAGAAACGAAATGGTGCTTTGTATATAGACGAGGTTGACGAAAAAGTTACAAGCAATTATACTCTATGTATAATAAGTAATATTTTAATATAATCGATTATGTAATATAATATAAATAAGATTAAAAATAAATTATAATAATAATAAATATTAAATAATATTATTAATAAAATAAAATTATAAAATAATTAAAATAGATATAATTGATTATAATAATAAAAAATTAAATTTATATGATAATAATAATAACATCAATTATAATAGAAAAATAATACTAAAAATAAAATTCAAATTGAATATTTAATTATTTATAATAATAGAGATAATTTAACTATTCACAAATATATTATTTTAAAATAATAGTAAAATCTTAAATAATTATTATAATAAATAAAATATTAAAAATGGTAAAATTATAGAATAATAACTGATCCTGCCGCTGACTCGAATGTGGAGGATATGCCTCGTCACTCCTTCGTCTAGCCTTCTGCAACTGCGTGTTCTACAAGAACGCTCCAAGAACCTTATCTGAAACTCCAAACGATGTCTGCAAAACGACACAGACGGCGCCTCTAGCAGCCGTTGTAGCTCCGATGCTCAAGTCAGGTAACAGGAACACCAAAAATCTCTCAGTGAAATCTCTAGTTTGAAATCACGTATTGCGTACCTTTGCTGAGTGTTTCTCTGCCCCTTATATAGTCTTAGCGTTTACTGGCTACCTCTAGGGCTCACTCGATTATTCCTGCGCTGCCATCACCCACTCTGAGGGCAATCTTGCGTGCAGGCTTCCTTTACTTGAGTGCAAAATCTGACAGGGAAGGCCACGTGGGTACCTCTGTATACCCTCAATTTCTGTGCCCACCTGCCCTACCTAATCACTGGCGCCAACTGTCCTGAGAACGCCTTCACGGTCCACGTGCCATGCAGGCAACCTCACTGGGAAACTCTAATCTTGATGGGTTCTCTACCCCTCAAGGCTCTGTACGTAGTTGTGCTTCCCCCGCCTCATACATGGACGTTTCGTGACTAAGGCCTCTCCCTGTCTCTGGGCACTTTACTGATCACTGGTCCCTTCGGGGAATCAATCTCAACTGTTCTGGTCACGTTGTTCAAATCACCCTGGCCGATGTCACCTCGTCACACCCTGTTGACCGATGTGTCTCTCATCCTGACCGATGACCGATGTGTCTCTCATCGCCCTGTTGTGTGACGAGGACACATTGCCTCGCTCTGGTGATCGACCCTACTGAGGGCTCATCGACCCACTGCTCCACGTCTGTGGTATCACCCCCACATAGCTCTGGCCCAAACTGTAGGACCCAGCTGACGTGGCTCGGTGACGTCATCAGTTCTCCATGTCCTATTGGGCCCACCAGACCGACCTCTCTTGTGCTGACCTCTCAGCTCTTGGCCGACGTCCGAGGTCTGGCCACTACAACACTCACCCGGCGCTGCATCCTGCATGCATGGTCTCACTGCACAGTGCCATGCACGTAATGGGTTAAGAGAGTCACTGATGACTGACCTGCTTACTAGCTCTCTTATGCCATCCTCATGCACGACCCTAATGGCGCGCAGCTCTTCTTCTTCTGGTTTGGAATCATGCGAGGTGCATGCGTAACGCTCTCGCTGGGAGCCTGGGTCCCAGCTTAACTACGTGTTAGCAAGAACCCCGATGACTGATCTGTGCTTCTTGCGTAAAGCTCTCGCTGGGAGCCTGGGTCCCAGCTTAACTGCGTGTTAACAAGAAACCCGATGACTGATATGTGTTTCTTGCGTAACGCTCTCGCTGGGAGCCTGGGTCCTAGCTTAACTGCATGTTAACAAGAAACCCCGATGACCATGCACCGATGACGGATCAGTGCTTCTTTACTTCTCGCGCTCTCCTTCCAGGCGCTCATCTAGGCACTGATCTGCTGGTGGTGGTCCCTTAGCAACTGACCACCGATCATCGTTCTGAGTGATCTCCTCCCTGATTCACCTGCTATCTTATTCCACATGTCACCCTGTGAATGGTCCACGTTGTCATCTGCTGCTGACGTCATTGACTACCGATGACCAACCGGATCAATAACAGTAATAAAAATAATAATAACAAAATAAATCTATAAAGTAATAATAATAATGTAAAAAATAATTATTTTATTTGAATCTTAGTTTTATTTTATGGATTTTTTTTTATATTTTTAGATGTATTGCTCTTTTAGATAATTTGTAGTTTTTTTTTTCAGTTTAAGTTAAATGAAATTACAAAAATAGTGCTTTGACTAAATATGGATAGTAGGTTTAAATAACTTATCATCATTTATTATATGTTTAATATTTATTGGATGCTGAAACACGTTTTATATATATATTTTTATCTAAATATACTATTAATTATTTGATTTTATTTATTATATATATAAAGAAAATTTAACAATGAAGTGTTATGACGGATTGCATAATGTCGATGAGATTGTACTACAAAAGTTGGTACGTGTCACTTATTATTTAGTGTCTTTCAATTTAAATGAGATTGATCAAAATTAATTATTTTTTGAAAGTTTTATTTAGTAATATAAGGTTTAATAGTTCAAACTTTTTGATTAAAATAAAATCTCTAGTAAAGATAGTGATCTAGATCTTTAACATAAATTAATTAGCAACAAGGTTGAAATATATTATATATTTATAATATAGTTGTAAAAAAATATGAACATAAAAAACAGTGTTGGAAAAGATGGGAAGGGAATAGTTTAAAATTAACTCTGAGGGGCATGAAAGGTCCTTCTTTATGGTGGCTAACATAAAGTAGTGATTGAAAATTGAATAGCTATATGTGAAAATATTGCTTTTAGCTACCAAACAATAATATATAGACTCAGACTTTATTACGGTTTTAGTGAAAGCCACCACCCCAAGCTTGTTTCTGCTTTTTAAATGTTTAAAGCTGTATTGTTTACCAAACAAACAAAAAATGTCACAGATCGAGACACTTTCTTTTTTCTTTCATTTTTTCATTCAATATTTTATGCTGTTTTTGGATAGACCCCTCACCTTTTTTATTTTATTTTATTTTATTTTAAACAATCTTAAACCACTCTTTTCATTATTTAATCTATTATTAAAGAAACATAAGGAATGAAACTTTTACTTTAACTAGTAACTATTGTACTTTTCTATTTTTGACAAATAATAATTTAATTCTTTGATTCTGGTGTTATGGGATAAGTAGATCAAAAATGATCAGCAAGGTATAACTAAATATTAAATACAAAAATTTTATCGTTTTCTCAATATGTAGTGATTTTGGAAATTAACTTAAGAAGTGAGATATTGTTTATTGTTGTAAAAAGACTAGCAATATAATCAAATACAAAAAAAAAACATAAAAAATATTATAATAAAAAAAATAGAACAACAAGTCGACTATAAATTCTTATATTTTTTACTAAGCTGAATTTTGTAATTGAGATTCATCCTCTCTTTTTTCTAAAAATGTTCTTTTCAAGATTTAAGTGTTCTAAAATAAATATTTGGGCAATATACTATATATGGAAATTATTTTTTTATAAGATAAAATTAAATACTTTATGATATATATAAAAAAAAACTGACTTTTGAGGATGGTGAGGGTTAAGGTGTGGTATTTAATTATAGTAAACGGGTTCACCTAATGTGTTAAAGGCAACAATAATGAATGCAGCAGTTGAACAAATGATCATGCTATGGCTGAACACATGGAAACGATTAAATGAATCGTGGAAAAAAGTGAAAACTCCAGAGACAAAAACCACAACTTCTTGTTAGAACTTGCAAACATTGCTTACTTTAACACTACTCTACAACACTTATGTTTTTGTTGAATAATTTTCCTTTTCCCCACCATGCCATTTGCTAAAGTACTATAATTAACTAATCACGTAAATTTCAAGAGAATCTACATTTTACAAATTATATAAAGCAAATCGTGGTCGTGCCGCCCACGTGCCACCACCACGTGTCACCGCCAGGACCACTTGATTTTGTAATAGAAGAAAATAGGAACATAAATTTCTGGCAATCACCCATTGCGGACTTTATTTTTTACGGGGCCCACACGTCCTGCTACCACTTCCTACACACTGCACCAAAAAAATTTCTCAGTACATATTTTAATAATTCAATTGTTTTTTAGAAGTGCCTTAAATAATTTTTGAAATCTTAAATATTTTTGAAGATGAAAATTAAAGTTTTTTTTTTTTTTTTAATGTGATGAGAGATAAGAAAGTTGGAAAAGATAAAGTTGGGGAAAGTTAAAAATGAGGGTTTGAAATCTGGCATAGCCGACGCGATGAATATGATGATGGCGATTTGTCCCTATAAATAAAGGCTTCTTATCTGCATAACTCACCAAAGCGCACCTAGAGAGCTGAACACTATCAGTTAGAAAAAAAGAGAAAATGAGGAGTTTTGATGCTACACTGAAAGCTCTGTGCTGTGTAGTGGTTGTGCTTGGACTGTTTCCACCCTCTCTGGATGCCCAACTTGATCCTTCGTTTTACAGGAACACATGTCCCAAGGTTCACTCCATTGTTCGTGAAGTGGTGAGGGAAGTTTCAAAGAAGGACCCTCGCATGCTTGCCAGTCTCATTAGACTTCACTTCCATGACTGCTTTGTTCAAGTACGCATATACATACATTCATACACTTCAACTTTCAACAACTTTGCTTTTTCTTTCTTTTGCTGCTAAACCTATACCTTCTTTTCTCTTTTCTTATTTTCTCAAGCAATCATAGATTTTTGTACATACTTTTGGTTCTTCTACATATATTTGTGAAACACTTTTCGGTAAGACAAGAACATAAAATTTTTGTGTCTCTGCGACATGTTTCAGTGAGATATGGAAATTAAAATAATTACTTGAAGATGTGAGAAAATATCATTTGACTGGCGTTAGGGGACATGTCTTCTGGCAGCCTCCACTCACCAATCCTAATTTTAAGTGTATAATAATGTCATGCACAAGCAATGCATTTTCTTTAATTTATGGCAGTAGAAATGGTGGGCCATGGTCCCAAGCACCGGTGAGGTGACCCTCACTAATGATAACCTCCCTCTTTTTCTATGATTCAATCTTATCTCATTATAACTCTATGATTCTTAAGAATAATATTGATTCGCATCCACATATTATGTTATATTATACATAAAACATAAATATGATGAATAATACGATGTAGTAAATAAATGAAAGAGAAGTGAAAGTGTTAGTAAGATAATCGAAATGTCAAAAGTTCAAAAGTTAATATTCCAAAGATATACCTTTCTTTACAAATTTTATAATATTTTTTCACAGTATTTCTTTCTCTATCTTGCTTCATCGTATCATTTATTTTCCATCTCACTCTTTTTTCTATCTTTACTGTGGAAATTATTGTGGGATATTATTATAAGAGTAGCATTTTTTACTATATATTAAGCTCTCGGTTGATCATTTCCCATTAAAGTTTTGACTACTATTTTTTACAATAAACAAGTGAATAAACCCCGAGAGACCAAAACAAAAAAACGGTTTTGTAAATTACACACAGTACCATATGGTGACATGTACTTAGATTAGTGAAAAAGAAATAAATTGATTATGTTATTGATGGTTGTGGCATGCAGGGGTGTGATGCATCAGTTTTATTGAACAACACTGATACAATAGTGAGTGAGCAGCAAGCTCGGCCAAACAACGACTCCTTAAGAGGTTTGAATGTTGTGAATGATATCAAGACCGCAGTGGAAAACGCTTGTCCCGGGGTGGTTTCTTGTGCAGATATTCTTACCCTTGCATCTGAAATATCTTCAGTTCTGGTACATATAAATGCTATTTCCAATTTATTTTCCTTGTAATCAGTATAAAATGACATTTTATATGTTTGACCGAGTTCATATAAAATAAATTTTTTAATTTTAAGACTTGTGTATAGATAGAATGATTGTCAAATATAGTATATACAACAAGGGTTGCAATATATTCAAAGTACATAAAAACATGATTTCTGAGTAACCTTTCAATCATAATTATACAGAGATCTTTCATAAAAGCATTATGTTCATCATAAATATAGTAACTCAAAAGTCTATGAAGTCCATGATGATTTAGCATTGATTAATTGTTACATGATTCAAAACCTAAATGTTATTGTTAGTCATGCTTATGTTAAAATGACCAGTGTATGTATGTGAATATAGGGAGGGGGTCCTGACTGGAAAGTTCCATTGGGAAGAAGAGATAGTTTAACAGCAAACCAAACACTTGCCAATGAAAACCTTCCATCTCCTTTCTCCAACATCAGTGTACTTAAAGCTGCATTTCTTAAACAAGGTCTTGACACTACTGATCTAGTTGCACTCTCAGGTAATGAAAAATGTCTCCATCAAATTTATCTTGAGTTGAAAGAAACAATGATAAACATATCATAGAGAAACCATTAATTAGTGTATATATATATATGATTCATTTCAGGTGCTCATACGTTTGGCAGAGCTCACTGCGCTTTCATTCTTAACCGATTGTACAACTTCAGTGGTACTGGAAGACCCGACCCATCTCTGGACACAACTTATTTACAACAATTGCGCACACAGTGCCCCCAAGGTGGACCTAACAACCTTGTCAATTTTGATGTAACTACTCCTGATAAATTCGACAAGGCCTACTACTCCAATCTTCAGGTTAAGAAGGGCTTGCTTCAGAGTGATCAAGTGTTGTTCTCCACACCTGGTGCTGATACCGTGCCCATTGTGGTCAAGTTCAATAGTGATCAAAAGGCTTTCTTTGACGCATTTGAGGCTTCAATGATTAAAATGGGTAATATTGATGTGCTCACTGGGAAAAAAGGAGAAATCAGAAAGCATTGTAATTTTGTTAACAAGAGATCTGTTGAACTTGACATTGCTAGTGTGGCTTCTGAGGAATCTTCTGCAGAGGTTATGGTTAGCTCATACTAAATGAATTAGGATGACTAGCTACACTTGAAATGGTGTGATTTGAGGCCACCAATAAAGAAGTTCTTAGGCACATTCATGCCATGTGCCTGATAAAGTTATGTAATGTGGGTGTTACTCTCATTGTAGTTTGAATCATGCAGTGTTCAAAATCAATTTCTTTTTGTGCCTCTAACCCATTGTTTGTGTCTCTAACCCGTTGTTTGTGTCGTTCTTCTAGTTTTTGAAAGAAATCCTGAAGAAGCTAAAATATAACCAATCATTTTTATATAATTACAAAGTTAAGTTAAAAAATAGATGATAGAAATTAAACAAAACATTTAAACTATTATTCACCATTGTTTATATTTAATTCGCTTATGATTTGTCCACTTGGCCAATGGATCAACTTGTCATTGAAGTGATACTTTAAATGAAATCTTCAGGACCCACTCTTTCTTTTTCTTACATATGCGAAATGATAGAAGTATATCCTTTGGATTTTCTCTAAAAAAACTATTTTACGTTTAATCCAAAATATTTCCTTAACCATTCATTTCATGTGTTTTAAAAAATACATGTTACTTGTTATAGTTATTAATATTTTATATGCTTAAAGAGTTATGATTGGGAGTTGTGCTAATATAAAAATTACATTAAATATTTATATAAGTGTAATTGCACCTTCGGGATTTTATTTGAATGGGTAACTTTGTCTCCTAGTTGGTTTCTAATTAAATAATTATTAAAGATTTAAAAATTCTAAATCCATTGTTAGAAAAAGAAAAACAATATGGAAAAGAAAATAAGCCACAAAACATGGCCACTTGTGTCTACACGACGTTGTTTTTTGCAAGCTCCACTTGTGCCTACGGCAATTTTTTTTCAAATTTTAAAATGTTCAAAGTACAATGATGAAGCAAAAAGAAAACACCACATATCGAGAAAGTTTTCTTTAGTTTTTCTATTTCTTAATGAATTATAAGAACAAAGAATATTAATAATAAAAAAAAGTGACTAAGAAAAAAATACCCATTAAATACAACTAGTCAAGATTTTCATAAAAATTTGTCAAAAGTAAACATCAAGAATATAACAACACAGTTTAGTTTAAAATGAATTGAGTTTTTAATTTAAATAAAAGTCAAATTCAAACTTACCTTCATTCATTTATCTTTCACTTTTTTCATTCCTAAATATAAAAGTACCACGTCTACGACGAAAGTTTGTTAATTAAGTAGCAGAAATATCAATAATTGGAATATAATTTTTCAAATTTTCTTTTAACTATATCACTTCATTCTATTTATTTACTTTCCATCAAAATGATTAACGTATAAAAAATAAAATAGTAATAATAATAATAATAATAATAATAATAATAATAATAATAATAGTACGAGTGAATCAGTCGTAATAATTAATAATTTATTGTCCATTAACTAAAATAATTAAAAGTACTGTAGTTAAAAATAAATAATACAAATAATAAATAAAAAAGGTTATCAAACAAATAAGAAAAAAATTTAAAATATATTATATTCAGATAAAAGAAAGTACTGTAATTGATAAGAGATAAGGTTTTTTTTTTATATGTAAAAAAGAATCTTTTATTATATATGTAACTTGGCCGAAGTGATCGAAGATTATCTTAATCTAATAAATAATTTCGATCTTTGGAGTAGGACTAATCCTGCACGACAAAAGTAAGCAGTATTAAGAGTGTGCTTAAAAGTAAGCAGTAGGTGAAGAAGAAGAAGAGGAAACCCAGAAAAGTGAAAAGTAGATGCCAAAAACAGAAACTGAAAACAAAAGAGTGAAAAAAAAAATTTAAAAAGTGCATACACAACCCATAACTGTTCGAAATCTGTGTTAGAGCATAGCTTACTTTAATGCAACACTTATGCTTCTTAATTTCTAATTATAAACTAAATTTGATGCCATGTTACTATAAATATAGTAAATCTCAAGATAAGATACTTTTCATTTTTCAAACAAATCTTCCTTCTGTCACCATGTGATGTAATAAATACTCCCTCCTTTTTTAAGTATGATTTCAAGTTTTTTTTATATAATAAATCTTCTTAACTTTAATAATTTTTTTCATTTTAACCATTTTTATTTTTACGTTATAATACATATATAAATTGATTAAAATGAGCTGAAAAATATAAATTTAAATAATAAAATATAATAATTTAAAATATATATAGAGAGAGAGATAAGAATATAAATTTCATTCGGTGGTGGACTTGCTTTTACGGGTCCACCCATGACACACTATCACACCTGCGCACTAGTTTAAGGAAAATGTAATAAACATGTTTTATTTAATTTTTTTTTTATATAAATTTTCATGGTAGATATCACTATGCAACCTGACATCTCAGTTAGGCTGACACCTCACCTCAAGTAACAACAATCATCTGCCATTACATGAAAAAATATTATTAAAAAAAATAAAAAAAGAAAGAAAATACAAAAATATGGGGGGATTAGACCAAAACCCATATATTAACAAAAAGGATACATATGCAGACCATACCTATTCATAAAGAATTCTAATAACAGACTAGATGGAAGTCTATTATACCAATGAAATGATTCTCTATGAATAAATCATAAATTAGTCAACTTATCAGCACACGCATTCCCTTCACGAAAGATATGAGTAATCCTAAACCTGATTTTCCCACAGTAATTAAGACAAGTTCCATCGATTACGAATCAACCACGGAACATTAGTCCTATCAGAAAATGCAACACAAACCAAAGAAGAATCACATTTCAGCCAGACATTAGTAAACCCCATCTTTTCAGCCAGACATTAGTAAACTCCATCTTTTGATAAATTTTTTTATAATTTTTTTTTTCTATAAAACTTGTATGAGTTTTATTTTTACTTTTTAAATTAACGAGACTTGGTAAGTTTTAGCTTACACAAATGACATTAATTAAAAGATGGTGTTCATTGGCATTTCCTATCTTTCTTTAAGGAACTAATATTAATAAAATTTATACCACCATCCTACACCACTTTTATTAATATTTTATTTAATAATTTAATTTATATTTTAATTAAATAATTTAATTTAATATTTTATTAGTATATAGAATTGTTAAATGGGAGAGAAATTCTGAATTGTCAAAATAGTTTTTTCATTTTTTAAAGACATTCTCTATCGTTTGAAATGTAAAATAATAAAAGTACATTTTATTTATTGAAAAATATTGTTTGACATTATCAACAGAAAAAACATTAGCTATAATCTATTTTAATAATATAATAATATTTTAATTAAAAAGTTAAATATAATTAAAATATTAATTTATTGAGTTGTTAAATGGATTTTTTTTATAGTGTCAAAGTATTAACTTTTTTTTTTTTAAGTCCAAACTTAATTATATATGTTTTAATTTTTTCCCCTTTTTTCGTGATATTTCATTTTTAGGAGGTTATTTTCCTTTCGTCTTTCTTTCTCTCATTTCATTGTAAAGGTTTATCGTTTTTTGTTTTTTTATTCTTTTTTTTTTCTTTTTCTTTCACCTGAAACTATTTATAAGTAGAGTGCTGATACCTTTAATTCACAACTTATTTACATTATAAGTGGCTATAATTTTCGCACACAAACATAAAATGATGAGAAGAAGATTTCTAATCTATTTGTGTCTACGAGACACTTTATGATATGGATTAATTTTATGAAATATTTTGAAATGCTCATTGAAATTAAGCTCTTTTCAAATTAATTTGAAAATATTTGGGACATAAGTAAATAATAGGTATCAATTTTTAAAAGTACAACAATCGTACAAAATACAAAATGGATAATTTGCCTATAAAGGGAGAAAAAATGTTGTATGATAATTGTTTCAAATCATGCGTTGCAATAATGGATGACCCAGTTAGTGAAGTTAAGAAGAAATTAAGGTTGTTGTTGAGATGTGTAGAAAGTTCATAACCTTATGATAGGTGGTGACGTGTCCAGTTTTGTCGGTAGTCATTTGTCCTTGACCGTTAACTCTTTTGAGTGATCTCCACAACTTTAATGTACATATTCAAAATCTTCTTTGATGATGCAGAGTTAGTTTACCACACGAAAGAGACATGCAATAACGCTATTTTTTTTCTAACCCATGCCTTGCGCTACACACGCTATCTCTATCAAGTTGAGTATTCAACAATTAATAAGAAAATGTCAATATTTAGATGGTTGTTGTTCTTTTGTCAAAAACATGCTTCAAATTTCGTTGTTGAAGTAACCTATTATTGGTATAGATTATTGAATTGGAGAAGGTAACATGCTTCACGGGTCAATGCCCGAATCTTTATGTCATATTCTATCCATGTCTGTCAAAAGATACGCATACTTTATTACTATATATATATTTGTAATATATATCAAGCTTTTAAGACTCTAAATAGTTATGTAAATCATACTGTCTAATTATTTTTCTTTATAAATTATTATCCACAAATGTTATAAGATTTCATCTGGAGATTTTGGGTTTAAAAAGTATTTTTGTTCAAACTTAATTTGAGAAATTAAAAAGTAAAAGATCAACGTCAGATTGTGCACGTATACTTGGTTTAATCTAAAAAAGTTGAGTTATAAATTAGGAAGCAAACACTAAAAAGTCTATATGATAGATTAGATCCTAACGGGAAAGTTTGAAAAATTGTGATGAATGATTAAATTTATGTTAGGATTATGTCATATGGTTAGATGCATGTGTGTGTGCCTCAACCAAAGCACGTTCTCACCACACTATCTTCTTTGTTCGTGCAAAAATATGCAACAAAACAAGCTTTTATAAAGCAGACAAACATGACTGACAAAAGTAGGTTTCATTTCTTCAACACTTGGATTCTTTTTCGTATTTCTACAACGTAAGTTATGTCTAAAATATATGTCTCTCTTTTTTTCATAATCTTGTCGGTTTAATATTACATATTAATATCTATATTGTGACCATATATAGGCTTAGTGTATATATTTGTTTGAATGTAAACAAATTAGACCATCCCAAATACTCTTAATATTATATCAATTATTTATTATTCGTAAAAAAAGTACTGTTTGCTTGTAATATAAACAATGGTGCTAAAAAAATTAGAAAAGAAAACATCAGAGAAAATAAATTATTGAAGCTCGGAAAGAAACTGAGACAATATAACTCATAAAAAAATCACGAAAAAGAAAATTAATTTTAAGACCACAAAAAAATCGATTGAACAAATCATTTTAACAACTTTATCATTAAGCATGAGCTTCTTAGTTGGTCTCATCATTTATGTCTTAGACGCTATCTTGCTGTATTCATTGTCCATGTCCTTCACTAGATATTGCCTTCCCCGTAGTCAAGAAAATCTTTAAATTAATAAGGACTAACTTTAATGGCATCATTGAAAAATTCAAAAATAGCTATAGGTTTATTTTCATGTTGTCAACATAAAATAATTTATAGATATGATTTTTACATCACTTATTACAAAATTTAACACATTGTTAATTCGATAAACTGGTATATTGAAATTAAATCTAAATATCATACTGTAAATTATAAAAATGAATGACAGTTTTTACATACTTTATATAATTTTAATTCTAACAAATATAATAATAATAATAATAATTAACTTCCAAATTACTTTCTGAACGATTTAAAACTTTTAAATAAGATTTTGAGGTGAAAAATAATCAAGTGCTGCTCATATGACTATTTTAAAACCATCATAAATTATCATGGTACAGTGATTTCAAGGCTCCATAATTTTTTAGTGGCCTAAAGAAATAATTAATTAATTAATTTCTAATTTACATGTTGTTGGATAGAGATGGTAAAAAAATGTTATACGAATTATATGTAGAAAAACAATTGTTGGCCATTGATAATTATACGAATTATATGTAGATAAAGACTTTATTGGTTATTGATAATTTTGGAGTTATACATATACATCATGTTTTTTATACTGTTGGAATATTTCTGAAATATTTTATATTATTTTCTTTTCTTTTATAAAAAAAATAATTAATTTGAAGATTTACTCTCGAATTTCTAAGATGCAGGGATAATTGAATAATTTAATCTTAAATCAAAGGTTCTAAAATCGTGTCCTTATCATCTCAAGCACAGGATTTTGCGTGTGTTATACTGCATTTGACTTCTTCCTCGAAAACCAAACAAGTTAAACAGCTATAAGAAGAAAGTCTAAGACAATTTGGGGTTGTGTTTGTTTTGATTAGGTTGTTTGTCGGTGATTACGATATTAAGGTATATTATGTATTGGTTAAGAATTTTGTCTTTCTATTGTAAAAGGTGTGCTGTCCAAAATTTAAGGTGTGTAGATTACATTTGTAGGTAAAATTTGGAAATATAGGAATATGAGTGTTTTTAAGAATTAGAGAGTTGACTATATAGAAATCTTTGATATGATACAAAAAGAAATTTGGGCATGAATTACATATAAAAAAAAATATACAGAGTTTACTTATTTTGAATAGTGCATGGAACCATTGGTATATATGAAACATGTTAAGAAATAATGCTTTATTTATAGTAGTTTTGAATACTTAACCCCTTACTTTAAGAAAGAAGAAGTTGTGTGTTTTTTGCATGAAATTAGTACAAACATTTGTTTTAGAAAGAGATGTTCATTATTTAACTAAAGAGAACCTTAGGAAAAGTAGCGATAAATCTAGTGTTTATTTATGTTTTTGGTCTTTGATGAGTATATTATCTTCGACTTATGTTATGTGTAAGTGTCATTAGTTGTCCTAATTAATTTTTTGAATAATATCTTTGAAATATAACATGCTCTTTTGAAAGAATTACATGCTTAGGATTTTCTCTATTTTACGTTTAATCCAAAATATTTTCTTAACCATTCATTTCATTTGTTTTAAAAAATACATGTACTTGTTATAATTATTAATATTTTATATGCTTAAAGAGTTATGATTGGGAGTTGTGGTAATATAAAAATTACATTAAATAGTTATTTAAGTGTAATTGCATCTTCGGAATTTTATTTGAATGGGGTAACTTTGTCTCCTGGTTGGTTTCTGATTAAATAATAATTAAAGAATTAAAAATTATAAATCCATTGTTAGAAAAAGAAAAAAAAATATGGAAAAGAAAATAAGACACAAAACATGGGCCACTTGTGCCTACACGATGTTTTTTTTTGCAAGCTACATTTGTGTTTACAGATTTTTTTTCAAATTTTAAAATGTTCAAAGTATGGAGAAAAAGAAAATACCACACATCGAAAAAGTTTTCTTTAGTTTTTCTGTGTTCCTCCTTTTTCTTGATGAATTATAAGAACAAAGAATATTAATAATAAAAAAAGTGACTAAGATCTCTCTTTTTCATATACTGCTTAATTTATTATTTTTATTCTATATAAAATTTAAACTCATACTCAATTCCTAATATGATAAAGGTAAAATACTTCTACAAGCTTTGTTTTATATATACATATCAACCAAGATTGATATATAATTTTGCTAATTAAATATGTTATTACCATTTTGGATATGAAATAAAATTGCTATCTTTTTTTTATTAAGCATAAAGATTTAAAATAAACGAAACTTTTATAAAAGTTAAAATATAAAATTGTAATACATATAATATAAAAATCGTCAATTGTACTCTTGACGACACAAAAAACAAAATTAATAACATGAACTCAAAAAAAGTAATGACAAAGAAATGGATCCCAAGTTATCATGTGTTGTGCAAAAAAATTTTCTTACCTTTTTCATTAGAATAATATAATTTTACTTTATAATTATAAAAAAAAAATTATTATAAAATTTGATAAGTTCTATATTGAGAGCATGACTTTATTTAAAGAAATTATGACTTTATTTAAAGAAATTATGACGAAGACAACTTCAATACTTTTTTTTAAGTTAAATTTACGTGTTTTTCTAAAGTTAAAGTTGTGTTTGGATAGAACCATTTCGGTTAAAGATCCTTCAATAAAAACAATTCATATACTAAGTTAAATTACATTATTTTAGCTAAAAAAAAAATTATTGTTATATGTGTTATAAGTTTCAAATACTTAATACTATAATTAAAGTTTCAATGCAGTTAGAAAATAGTTAATTTAAAAAATTTAAGTAAATCTTATTCCTAATTATATGAATACAAATAAATAAGTAATACTTGTGGCACCATCAAATCATAAACTCATATAAAAAGTTAAAACAAATTAATAATATATCAAAACTACTTCGATATCTTTACATTTGAAATAAAGTAAAAATAGCGTCTTTTTTCTTGTTGTTCTTTGTAAACGTACCAATCGAAATATGCTCCTTCTTAAAATAACATTATAACTAAGTTTTCCAGAACTTCAATAAAGGAAACACAATTATATATCAATCATTTATGCAGTCGTTAGTATAGAGGAAACATAAATTTATTCTCTCAGATAATGATTAAGTTATTTAAATATTTTTCTATGAATATTGATTCTAGTTCTTGTAAATTATTTATTTATTTATTTGGTTTCTATAGTATTAGATACTAATGATAATGAATCTTATTAATGGATGTACTAATTTTTTTATGTGATTAACTATGTGTTATCTTTATTTAACTTGTATATAAGATACGAATTATGGTAAGTATAAATCAACAATTTTAAACTCAACTAAAACTTAAATATTTTTTAATACTAGTATATAGTTTTATAAAATAAAAATATCAGATAATTTTACTTCTCAAACATTATAGTTTTTATATTTATTTGAAAACTTTATAAAAAAATCCATTTTACTTTCTTATTTTCTTTCCCTATAAATGACAGGTCCAGATCTGAAATGTACAGTTACTTGTTAAATTCAGTTCGTAGTTTCATAAAAAGACATTTAGTTTAGATTTTTTCTCTTTATTTCTTAAAGTAATCTTCCACATTATTAAAATCAATGCAGTACTTTGTTAATAACTTTAACTAAATTCTTTTATATATAATAACAAAAACCTATCGTCCAATAATAAATTTTTATGCATAAAAAGATTTGTTCACATTTTCAATAACTACTATAAAAGGATCTAACAAAATTTCTTATTGATTAATCAGTAACATATATAAAAATTAAACTCTGTAAAGCCAAGTTCATCTAATACCAAGGCTTAAAAAGTTCATATCATTTGGAGAAACAATTTATAAGTCAACTCAAAATGAAGCTTCCCCACATACACATGCAATCTCCAGATCTTTCTCATCACTTTACACGTTTTCCTCTGAAATGGCATGATTGAAAATTATTTGAATCACTGAAGTACGAAATGCAGGGACATTGCATTGATTAAAAGGCCATGTATCACTATAAATAGATGTTTTCTCATCCAAAGGGCCTCACATAGCCAACAGGTTCCACACTAATTAGCACAAATAATAGAGAAATGAGTCCCCTTCCTGTGGAAGTAACACTTTTGTGTTGTGTGCTGGTAGTGCTTGGAGCTTTACCATTCTCTTCTGATGCACAACTAGACCCTTCCTTTTATAGGGACACATGTCCCTCTGTGCATTCTATTGTACGTGAAGTCATCAGAAATGTTTCTAAGTCAGACCCCAGAATGCTTGCTAGTCTCATCAGGCTCCACTTTCATGACTGCTTCGTTCAAGTATGTTTCATGTTTGGTCGTCAAGTTTCCTTAGTTTAATGTCGTTGACAAATCTCTTTTGTTACATTCATCAGTTTAACGTCATGACTGCTTTCAAGTATGTTCATTCACAATGAGACCCAGGATTAAAATTAGTTTTTTAAACCAAGATCTCATTCAAATTTTATAGCTTAAAGAGCATGATATTATAATTTAGTCTTAACAAAATAAGTTTATTATGGTTTTCCTCGTGCATGCAGGGGTGTGACGCATCAATTTTGTTGAACAACACAGACACGATAGTGAGCGAGCAAGAAGCTTTGCCAAATATCAACTCAATAAGAGGTTTGGATGTTGTGAACCAGATCAAGACTGCAGTGGAAAATGCTTGTCCTGGTGTAGTTTCTTGTGCTGATATTCTTACCCTTGCAGCTGAAATATCTTCGGTTCTGGTATGCCCCGCTTCTATTTTTTCTATTGATTTCTTCTATTATGTTGAATACCTTCACTTTCCCCTTTATATAAAGTAATAGTTGGAGTTAACATAAACCTTATAAGTTTAGACATTCTCCATGTGTTAGTGGGTTTTCTATGTGCATATTTTGAAACCTTAATAGTTTACCAATTTTTTTCTTAGTTTTTTTAATGTGTCGACTTTTTAATGTTTAACTGACATAAGTAAGGAGGTTTTGCTTCTTGAGAATAACTTCTGTATAATTGTTCATATATTTTAAGTGGTCTCCTTTAACTAAGGCTCACTAACAATTTAAGGAGAGAAAAAAGAGAAGAAAATGAAGATGGGTAAACAAATTAGCTAAAACAAATCATTAGCAAGGTGTTAACCCAAGTCTAAGTTGATAAGTATATGACTTTAGCTTTTACTTTATCCCTTCTAAAATTTACCACCTTCCACAGGGTCAGGGTCCAGACTGGAAAGTTCCATTGGGGAGAAGGGATAGTTTAACAGCAAACAGAACACTTGCTAATCAAAATCTTCCAGCTCCATTCTTCAACCTTACTCTACTTAAAGCTGCCTTTGCTGTTCAAGGCCTCAACACTACTGATTTAGTTGCACTCTCAGGTATATTTGTGTGTGTGTGTGTATATATATATTTCACAGTTCAGATAAAATAAATGATAGCACATTTTGACCCTTCATTTTTCAGGTGCTCATACATTTGGCCGAGCTCGCTGCAGTACATTTGTTGACAGATTATACAATTTCAGCAACACTGGCAACCCTGATCCAACACTTAACACAACTTATTTACAAACACTTCGTGCAGTATGCCCCAATGGTGGAGCTGGCACTAACCTCACCAACTTCGACCCAACTACACCTGACAAATTTGACAAAAACTACTACTCCAATCTTCAGGTTCACAAGGGCTTGCTTCAGAGTGATCAAGAGCTGTTTTCCACAACTGGTGCTGATACCATTGACATTGTTAATAGGTTCAGTAGCAACCAAACTCTTTTCTTTGAGAGTTTCAAGGCATCAATGATAAAAATGGGCAACATTGGAGTGCTAACGGGATCTCAAGGAGAGATTAGAAAACAATGTAATTTTGTCAATGGGAACTCTGCTGGATTGGCTACTTTGGCCACCAAAGAATCACCAGAAGATGGCTTAGTTAGCTCAATCTAAATAAATTAGCAAAAACAAAACTATAGTTTGAAAATGCAGAGATATTAAAATGTACTTAATAAAGAGTTCAATAGTCACATACAGGACTTGTGCCTGTGGTGGATCATGGTCTCCTGTCACTGTATTTTCAAGATGTTGTTTCCTATGTTATGAGAATTCTAGTGATGTCATGGTGTAAACATGTGAGGGTATTTCATACTTTTGTACACTTCTGTGTATTATCATCTTTTTGCTTGCAGTCTTCTCCATGAATTAATGAAGCAGGGTTAAAATTACTATTTTAACAACAAATTTAATGAATCTAATATTTTTGCAAACAGATAACATTTTGTAAACAAATATATGCGTTAAAAAAAGTACATTCAGATAAGTTTTAAGGGTATGCCTTGTATCTCTTTTAATTGTTTTCACATAACATAAAAAAAGTTATATTGGCATAAATTTGTTGAATTGTTTGGCATAAGATCAGTGGCCCGTCTTAAAAGAACTATTCAAAATGGATCAAATTTTAAATCTAATTTTGAAAATTCATTCGCTATAATCCAAACCAATCTTACATACATAATTTTATTCATAAAAATATCATAGAAAATTATATAATTACTCAAACAATTAAATTTCTTGAAAATTTCATTATCAGAATAATGTTTTGGAATTTGTGGTTTCGAATATGTGAACATATTCTATTGATAATCCTCTAGTTTATACATAATGGTGGATTGGTCGAAATAAATCTAAGAACATATATATTATTAATTAAAATATGTTGAGAAGTTGATAGGCTTCTTCCTGCAACCCATAAATCCTTGCATCACTCCTATAAATTTTGTAATTCCAAAAATACTTTTATGTAAAAGATTTAAAAGAATTTAAAGTATTTTCATTTTATTGTATTTTTTGGATTATATAATTTGGAAGTTTTTTTCATATACTTCTGAATTATGTAATTTTGTAACTGATTTTTTGAAAAAAAATATATTTTAGATTATATAATTCAAATAATTCAAAAGTATTTTATGGATATGGAGAAAAACTTTCAGAATGTGTTCTCTAAAATAATTGATTTCTAATTAACTAAAATATTTGAGTTATTAATTTAAAAACTAGTTTATAAATTTTAATTATTAATAATTTTCTTAGTCTTTAAAATGATATTTAATTTAATTAATATAATAATTAATTATTTTTTATCTTTAAAATTAATTTTTATTTAATTATTTTCGTGATCTTATTTTCTTATACTCATAATATATTTTTTCTTGCTTTGCTGGGGCAACCATTGTATTATCTTATCAATTAACAATTTCAAGAGGGTATCAAAATCAAGTTCATTTGAAGGAAATAATTTAAAATTTTTGGATGAAATAGATTTAGGAATTACCAGTTTGCTCCTATGCATATCATAAATGTTGGAGTTCAATGTCACAAGTAAATACTTGTTTGCTTGCTCTAAGTGTGATAAAATTGACTTCTTTTAGTGATTTAATTAATGGTTTAGATGATTAATGATGATTTTAAAAGTAATTAATAACTCACGTTGTTACATGGAAATGATATGTCTTAACTTCGGAATATGACAACTAAATAGCTCAGGGTCTTCCATCAGTAGTAATGATCCTGTAAAGGAAATTTTTGATTAAATAGAAGACTAATTCAATGTTATGTCTTATTAATATAATATATATTTTATTTTAATGTGCACACTAATTGTTTGATTATTATCTTTTATGTATAAATTTGGTTATTTTGTTCCTCAGTACAAGTTTCTAATACAATACTATTTACTATATTTTATTAATAGCAGGACCTATTCTTATCAAGATTTCCAAACAAACACCTATATATTAATTATCAATGTAAAATCTTTAACACATATCTTTCCAATTAAGAAATAAATATCTTCAAGGTGCAGGAATAGTAAAAGAATCTGCATATTTTAAAATCTGTAAGAGATATTGTATGAATATATATTTTTAATTGATATTTATCGATAATAAATACGAGTATTTTAATTATCATTGATAAGATGGGTACAAGCATTATGATATTTAATTCGTTTAAAATTTAATTTTATATACTTATATTTTTATTTAAAATTATGAAATTGAAATTATTTAAAAAAATATTTTTTAAAACTTATACTTGAACTGATTTAAATTTATTTTTAGAAGGAATATAAAAGAATTTGCTGATATTATTTTATGAATACTTAACGAATAATGAAATAGATAATGAGATTTGTCGTACCTAAATAATTATTAATTTTAAAAATAACATAAAAAAAAGTAAGATCTAATCTCCAGTGTGATTCTAGAATTATAAACTTTTTCTGTCTATTTTAATATTATAAAAAACGTGACGCATGCCGTACCCCATGTGGTTCTAGTTACTCTTCCATACCCAAACAAATCAGCTGACAATTTTAGAATAATGATTCAATCATACCAAAAATTATGTGTCCTACTGTCTCGCTAAAGGTCACCAGTTTTGAAGGACAAACCAGACCCACAAAACTGGGTTCATTCCTTTACCACCACTCCAAGACTTTATTAAATTAATATATAAAATTATAAGAAAAACTTTCTTCTAACCATAATAATATTATGTGAACGCATATCGCAACATTAACATCATTTATAATAATGATTCATAATAACGAAATGAGAACTTAAAGTTGGAATACAAATCAATAATAATGAGAAGTGAGTATAAGTAAAAGCAGTATTTGATTCTCCAATTCTTAACAAGACTTTTTTTAGAGTTGGATTGATAAAGATGGTGAAGATAAAAACTAAGTTGGTTTTAAATGTCATAGTCATATTTTGAAAATTTAAAATGGAGAAATTTGACACATCCAATGATTCCAATTTATGAGAGTTGAGATTGCACACGTTACGTAATGAATAAAGTCTAACATAAACGTGGGAAGATGAAGGCAAATTGTGTTGTTCTGCAGTGTTTCCTAGTTCTGATATTCTTTGCTGCATTTGTGTAAGTGATTTCTTACTCTAGGTGTTCATATCACTAACATCACTTCAGATAAAAAAAAGTTATGGGTAAAAGAATAAAGTGCAATACACCAATATTTGACAAATATTAGTGGAGGGGTTATATATATTGTCAAAGATAATATAGTCACACTAACTTTTTCTTAAAGTAATTGCACTCATATTGTGTAAAAAATACATAATAATACAAATAATCAGATGGATTATTTTTTAATCTATATAATTATTTTCATTATGGTTATTAAACTAAGTGTAAATTATAAATTATTCATGTAATAAAATTCATTATTAATTTATTAATATTTTTGAATTCAAATGTAATACGAAATAACTAATTAAGAAAATAATAGAAGAAAAAGCAAAAACTCCTTGAGAAACAAAGCAGTGAGTAGGAAGGGAAGATCTCTCTCTCAAAAGTAGAATTAGAAGAGTATAAATTAAAATAATGAACTCTTAAATTGTTGGTGTATGCTTTTTAAGAATTGCAATAATTAATCTTCAAATGACACTTGCATTCTGTAAAATGCAATTTAACTTTGTTAAAAGTGGGAAATGGAAATATGCTCTTTGGAAAAAAGAGTAGGTATTGACTGGAGACTTTGATAATTCATTCTGTCACAATTAAAGTCATTGCTACTTCTTTACTATATTTAATATTTAAATATATTTAAAAGTGTAAGAGAATACATATGAGGACCGAATTAGCATATTCAAGATATGTAGAATATAAAAATATAAAAAAGAAAATTAATCTGAATTTTATGAAGTTATATATGCTATGAAGGAAGATCAAAGGATGTGACTTATTAGTATATGGTTTGAATGTGATTCTGCCTTGATTTGTACTGTATTTACTGCTAGGATTAATGTACCGTGATGTTTCGTAATCAATGAAATACTTGTCTTAATTACTATGACAAAATTAGGTTTATGTTTACTCATATTCTTCGTAAAAGGAATGTATGTGCGGATAAATTAACTAATTTATAATTTATTCATAGAAAATCATCATTTTATTAGTATAATAGATTTCCTTCTAGTTTATTTTTAGAATTTTTTTATAAATAAGTATAATCTTTTTATGTATCATTTTTGTTAACATATAAGTTTTGGTTTAGTTCTCCTATATTTTTTTTATATTTTCTTTTTACTTTTTTTATTTTTAATAATATTTTTTTCGTATGATAACAGATTATTGTTATTATTTAAAAAATCAATATAACTTAGATGTCTTAGATAATAATATCAAATATGAAAGTTTTATATAAAAAAAAATACAAAACTAGACCTATCAAATATTATTTAATTATTGACTAAGTCTATATAATTCTTCAAATATTCCCGCATTGTGCATTTAAATCTTTCCAATAATAGGATTTTGGTTACACGCTGTATTAGTTATCTAGATGAGTGAAATTAAAATTAACTTATAGTATTTGAGTTATTAAATTTTTAATTTAATAATAAATATTTAATCTAACAATTATTATTATATTTAAAAACACGAGTTTGAAAATCCAATAATAATAAAGATGTTATCTTATTGATGGATAAAAATAATTCATTTTCACTATCATTCACTTTAGCTAGCCAAAATAATACAACCATCTAATCTTTTCAAAATAATTTATTTTTTTTAAATATCTCACGTTAATTAAAAATAAAAATATTTCATAATATATAAATAAGTGTAAATATTTTCTTATGATTTAATTTTATAAAATTTAAGATTAAAATTCACTTTTAAGTATGATTTTGAAGTTATTTAAAGTCTATTTTATCATAAATTTATAAAACTCATCAGATAATCCGTTATCGAATCCGTTAATAATAACTTACTCTCATAAATCAAAAAATAAAAATTAACACAATTTTTTCATTTATTTTACTTTTCACCAAAAAAATATTGAGAGTGTATTTAATGTTGTCATGTTCCCAAATTTAACGAACAAAGAATGGCAATAATTTAGATACATGAATAGTTTTTTGAAAAACAAATGTAAATGCACCTATCAATTACTTAGAAACAAGAAATATGCCACCAAAGTATTTCATTATTGATACTGACTTTTATCAAGAGTTCTATTAATAAAAGAATTTATTTTTGATGAAAATTTTTCAAAAATTCAATTATATAAACAAATCATTGAAAAATCTATCATTGATTGTTGAATCTGGTAGGAACTTAGTCTTAAAATTAAAAAAAAAAATTACTTTAATTTCCTTTCTTTATTTCTTCTAGACCCTCTGCACCAATTTTTCAAAAGTAGTCCATACAGAGACAGGGACGCGTGGAAAATAAAAAGAAGTGCATTTTTAATGTTTTAGAAGTTTGGACGTTGCCTCTGAAAACGTGTTTTATGGAAGGTTCAACGTCTTTTCTTCATTCTTACTAACATTATTGCTTTCTACTTTTACTCAAAAATAATTTCTTAAACATCACTCTTATTGATCTACGTTTCTACCAACTAAAGAAGCTTTCTATGCGCAGAAAAACATAACCTATATGTGATTGAATACGATATATACCCTCTCCAACACCACAAAAGTAAAGACGTTTACAAATAAATCTTCATAAAAAGTAAAATTTGGTTTTAAGTTTTGAAAATAAATTTTATTACAAAATATGGTTTGTATTGGTTTACAATTAGTTTTTTATGTTGCAAAAATATATATCTTAGAGTCAACATTTTGAGTATCACCTCCGAGCAAATTTTATTGATGATCACGACTTAATTTATGGATACTTATATAGAAACATATTTGGTATGATGTAATTACAAGGTTTATTCTACATTATTTTTTTACTTAACTCGTACAATTAAATTGCTAAAAAAATAAGGTTTTTATGCATAATTTTGTACAATTAACTGCTAAAAAAATAAGTTTTTCATTCATGCTTGTCTTTGAAGTTGTTGGATTAAGTGTCTTATCACTAAATAAAAGTTATAATTGATAAACTTTGTGTGATCTTATTTCTTGTACCAATTATTAACTATAACGTTTATCGTTAAATTAAAAGTTATAATTAATTATCAAAACACAATTTACTTTTGTCCATTAAGTTAAGATGTCATACTTGATTGTGACTTGTTAATATAACCTACACCACCATTTACATATCTTAATGGCATTTGTATCATTTATAGTTTATTATAGCTAGAATTGTAAACTTTGATAATGTTCATGAGTTGAAATGTTCCTTTTATTCGTAATGCAATCAAAGAGTGATTACAGTATAATGGTTCTAATATTTAACCGAATTTCACTTATCCATTGACACGCCAGAGATTTTCCTCATGACAACATTAGAAATGCATGATGTTCTTATTTCATGTGGTTCTTCGTTGGTGGTTTGAATTTTATTTCGTGTCCAAGATAATCTTATTCAATCTTTACAAGATTACCAAATGCTATAAAACTTTAATTTTCATCATTTAACCTATGTAATTTATTCAAAACTCAAACTCAAGTCTTATTTCACCTAATTTTATTTTTTAATTATATTATTTATACCAAATATATCTATCAGTTTTGTTGATAGGTAATCTCTATCTAAAAAGCAGACTTATTATTCTTAGGGGTGTTTTTCTTTGAATTTCGTTTTTTCATTCACATGCTTAAAACCTTGTTAAAGATGATCTATAAATAGAAGCACCTGATCTGCATGTTCTTGCAGCAACAACATCAGAAAGAAAAAATGAAGTCCCTTCGTCTCACTACTTTATGGGGTGTTCTGGTTGTGCTTGGAACACTACACTGCTCGTATGCACAACTAGATCCATTGTTTTACAATGCCACTTGTCCAAATGTGCATTCAATTGTATCTGATGTGCTCTCAAATGTTTCCCAATCTGATCCCCGCATGCTTGCAAGTCTCATCAGGGTCCATTTTCACGACTGTTTTGTTCAAGTAACTATATGTTCTTCTTCATATCTTAACTCCATTTATAGAGATGTCAACTCTTCCTTCTTTTTATTTTTAAGAAAATCCTTGAATTGTATTTATTTATATGACTAACAGGGGTGTGATGCATCAATTCTTTTGAACGAAACTGCTACGATCGAGAGTGAGCAAACTGCAGCGCCAAATAACGACACCCTAAGAGGCTTGGATGTTGTGAATCAGATCAAGACAGCAGTAGAAAATGCTTGTCCTGGGATCGTCTCTTGTGCTGATATTCTTGCTCTTGCAGCTCAGATATCTTCTGTTCTGGTATCTGCATAATCATTTTAACTTTTACACTTTATCACGTCACCAAAGACTGAATTTAAAATAAACCAGAATTAATTTCTAATTTAAATATGGTGTAAGTTTAAGTTGTATGAAGTAGTGTTGCATGGAGGAAGATGTCTTTTTCTTCTTTAATTATGATAAAATGTCGGTGAACCTAAATTCAAAGATTCTGCAATGACTTTATATTTATCGATAAAAATAACATTATTTATTCGAATTCACTTTACACTTTTCCTTATTGAGAATAGTTTTAACTGTGATATATAGAAAAAGAAAAAGGTACGTATAGAGGAATTTTCTGTATATAATTATCTGCTATACTTTTAAAGTTTATGCGAAGTAATTGTGTGAAAAATACTAAAAAGGGAATTACTTGATTCATTATTTAACATGAATAAAGAAAATAAGCATGGATTAAGCAAATCATTATCAAAGATATAACTTGATTTCTTCTTAATTGAAGTCGTAATTAAGTTGTGAAGAACTTTTGTTAAAGTTTTGATATTTTGCAGGCTAAGGGTCCTAGTTGGGAAGTTCCATTGGGAAGAAGGGATAGTTTGACAGCAAATAAAACCCTTGCTAATCAAAACCTTCCTGGTCCTAGTTTTACACTGGATGAACTTATTGCCTCATTTGCTAATCAGAACCTCACTGTCACTGATCTGGTTGCACTTTCAGGTATGAATATTTTTAACATTTAATAAAAAAAATGTTTTATGTGGTTAGAAAAGGTATTGATGGTAAAAATATTTGATTTTTAGGTGCTCATACAATTGGTAAGGCTCAATGCAGATTTTTTGTTGATCGATTATACAATTTTAACAACAGTGGCAACCCAGATCCTACTCTGAACACAACTCTCTTAGAATCATTGCGAGCAATTTGTCCCAATGGTGGAGTAGGAAAAAATCTCACTAATTTGGACTTAACTACTCCTGAGACATTCGATTCCAAGTACTATTCCAACCTTCAACATCAAAATGGCTTGCTTGGGAGTGATCAAGTGTTGTTTAGCACAACTGATGCAGAAACCATTCCTATTGTCAACAGTTACATTAACAATCAAACTCTTTTCTTTGAAAACTTCATAGCGTCAATGATAAAAATGGGCAACATTGGAGTGTTAACAGGACAAGAGGGAGAAATTCGAACCCAGTGCAATTTTGTGAATGCAAATTCTTCTGCATTTGCTATTTTCACCACCAGAGAATCATCCCAAGGAATGGTTAGCTCAATCTAAATAAATGGAGAAAGATTACTGTGGAAAATGTTGAGATTAAAGGTACCAATAAAGAGTTTTATGTGTATGCAGCTTGTGGTGAACCATTTACATTGTACTTCGTATTCTACTTTTGAAAGCTCTATACGTGAACAAACTACACTACCTGTAGTCTTTTGAAGATGAAATAAATCACACTTTTTTTTCATCTTAATTATATATAAAAAAAATAGTATATATCACTTTTAAGTTTATTAATTGTCGTTTTTCGTATTTAAATTTAATATAATTAGTCTATTAATTAGATATCTATTAGTTTTCCAAAAAAGTTTGTATAATTATTGTTAACAGCAGAAGTCATTTTTATTGACAAAAAATTGTTTTAGAATTATAAATAGTATATAATTTTACAAGTATCTTTTAAATAAAATTTAAATTTATGATATTAATTAATTTTATTCATAATGTCAGAAGCAATCATGAATTGTGCTTTCAATTTGAGTACACGTATTTTTTGGGTAGTGTGAATTTTACAATAAGCTGAACAAATAATTTTATTGAAATCAAAAATTAATATTATATTAAGAATTAAATTTTAAATTTAACTTAATTTTAAATAATCAGTTTGTAGGATATGATTTGTAACTATCTATATATTATAAAATTTTATTTCCAATTAATATAAAAACTCCCACATATATATTTAACAAAGTTAAAATTGTTAGTTATACCATAATCATGTTAATTAATAAGAATCAAGAGAATCCAAATTTAAATAATCCAACCTTTTTTATATCATTTTGATCTACTTATTATAATCTAATTATAATTATTGAAATTTTCGAACAGAAATTCAGTCAATTTATCGTGTATAAATAAAGATAAATTTTATCTTATATGTTAATTTTATAAAAATAATTAATCTTAAAACTTCTAATATAATATCAAAATTTATTTTAATGAAATTTATTAAATTTATTGTATCATTTACTATCTAATATATCAATTATCCACAAATATCTAGTTGCATGCATATGAATGAATGTGTTTTTTTATGAGGGAGTGGTTAAAGATTCTACATTAATTATAAATTAGACCAATTTATATAGAACAATTTCACTTTAAATCAATTTTGTAAATTTTAATAATAATTAAGATTGTATATCTCGTTTGTGTGTTCATGTTTTTGGCATGAGCTTTTTTTAATAATATTTAAGATTGCATAACTGAGGTTGTGTGTTCATGTTTTTGGCATGAGCTTTCAGTTTAGTACGTTATATTAAAGGTTTTAAATCGGAGTTTTCTATTTTATTTTATATCATAGACTGTATATGATTTGAGTCATTTTATTTAGCTAGTTGCCTCAATAGTTCTTG
The DNA here is from genome assembly GCA_013389735.1 of Phaseolus lunatus. NCBI lineage: Eukaryota > Viridiplantae > Streptophyta > Magnoliopsida > Fabales > Fabaceae > Phaseolus > Phaseolus lunatus. Next base: position 28,927,029 of record CM023862.1, on the reverse strand, counting down.
ATATAATGATTATTATAATTTTGGGTTGAGATCATTGATTGTTGACCTGTTATTTAATTAAAAGTTTTTTGAAGTTATGGTTCCATTCCCAATTTAATTTGGTGAGAGTTCATGAAAAGTTAAAAACTAATTTCTTTCTTTTTTGGAATGAGATTAGAGGAGTTATTTTAAAGGTGTATGTTCTAAGAAAACATTTTTTTCTCCTCGGTTTAGAGAAAAGAGAAGAAACACTATCTTCTTTTTATTTTGATTTTTTTTATAGTATAATTTTTTAAAGGTAATAAATAATATCATGCTAAAAAAATAATAAAACAGTTCTTTTAATTAATATTAAAATGTTTTTATATAAAAAAAATTATTTTCCTAAGTAAAATTTTGTTCTCTTATTTGAGTTTTAATTGAGGTAAAGTGGACGAAAAGAAAAGTGAAAAAAAAATATTAAAATAATATAAAAAGAAAGTTTGTAATAGATTTGATTGATAATAAAAAAGAATTTGATTACATATGAATATATTTAGAAAATTAATTTTTAAAAATAATTTAGTGTCAAAAGTAAACTTTTGAAATATAAATTAAAGTTAAAATCAAATTTACATTAAAGTAAAAAATTATTATCAAATTTAAATAAATAATATTTTATAATAGAAATATATTAAAATAAATTATCATTATTTAAATAAATCAAATTTACTTTATTTATTATTTTTAATATTTTTATTTTAATTATTTAAATAGAAAATATATATTAAAAATTATTAAATTAAATTTATTTTAATATTTTATTTTGATTATTAATTTTACTACAGTAATAATATATATTTATAAGTATTTAATTATTATATATTACATATCAATTTAAAATATATAATAAAATAAATTTAAAATAATTTACTTAAATTCCATTTTTTCCTTACAAAAATAATTATTAAACATTAAAAAATTGTTTTTAAAATATTAAAATTCAAAATTTATTTATTTATTATTATAATGTTATTTTTAAAATTTTTTATTATATTATAATTTTAAATAAGTATTTTATCATATTTAATTTATTTAAACATAATCAATTTTAGAAAAACTTACTTCACAAACCAAGTGACAGTTTATTTTCCACAATAAAGGCAGAAAAAAAATTATTAAAGATAGCATGAATCTGCTATCACAAATAATATAATATTGTTATACATTTGGAGCTCAAATTAGGCTTTGTCCATTCTTAAATCCAAACATAAAGAATGACGAAATTAGCCAATCAAAGAGTGATAATGTGATAGAATTTTGGTATATATTATAATAATAGTATATGTAACCAACTCTTTCAGATTTCAATGCCTAAATTTTAAAGCAATCACGTGGGTGTGATCTAGTGAAAGTCTATCTCACTTTAGGTTTCAACAACTATATTTATGGAAGGAGATAATGAAACAAATTATGGATAAGAAGATAAAAACACATCAACATAAACAGTAAAAATAATATATATTTTTTTTTCTTTCTTTTATTCTTTGAGATGTTTTTTAAAACAAAACTGTAACCGAAATTATGAATTTCTACTATTTCAATAAACTTGATAACGAAATTTCAGAGTTTCAAAATAAAACTTCACATATAATTCACATATAATATAATGATAGATTTAATTTAAAGTAAAACATATACAATTTATTTTTGATGATTTCATCCTTCTAAACACAAATACTCCAACATATATATATAATCGGAAAATTGTGGGGGAACAATTGCCCCAAACATTTATATGAAGTTGCTTCCCTACTCAAAACATTTGTGGCCGAAACTGAAGTCTATAAAGGATGATGTTACGTGCAAGACAATTTAGGGTTGAATGTTGAATAAAATAGTTACACTAGGCCACTATACTATTAATTAAATGCAATAAATAGTTAACAACAACCCAAAATGGAGTGTGGCGGGTTTGAATATTTGCAAAATAGTACTATTATAGAGATCACGTAACATTTATGTTAGTGTTCAAATCAAAATATATATGGACCACTTTTTTAATCTAAAAAACAATTACACCCAAATACCTAGAGGATTTAGATTGTCCAACACACTACAAAATAGCCAAACATATAAAAAGAATATTCATCATACTCTTCTAAAAGTATTCTCTACAACTATGTTAGATTTATTATAAATCATAATTTTTTATAGAGTTTAAATATGTCTCTATTTTTTTAATGTTTTCTAATAAGACTAATTCAAAATGAACAAAACATTATAGAACCAAAAGATGTATACATTTCAAGGACTAAAACAAAATAAAAAAAATAAAAAAATTAAGGACCAAAATATGTATATATTTCCGGGAAAACATATTTAAATTATTTTGCAAATCTATTTTTTATTTTTTATCATAATTTTACAATTTTAAATAAATTTTAACTAATACCAAAGAAGATGCTACAATAAAAAGTATATTTCTTCGCTTCTCAAAAGAAAAATCACTTGCTATAAAAAAAATGTTAAGCACTAAGATTTTTTATTTATTTTTTATAAAATTCATGTTTAATGAATGAAATTGCCAATAAACTTCAACAGTCTGCATAATAGTAAAATAATTTAATTTAACTATAAAAAGGGTGTACAATTTATTTTGGATATATTTATCCAACATAATAGTTACTTTAAAAGATAATTAAAAAAATTAACGACTAAGAAGTCATATTTAAGATCATCTTCAAATATTTAACAGTAAAGAAAAATTACAGTACAAAACATGAAAATTAAAATTACAAAAGTGCAACACTTTATATATATATATATATATATATATATATATATATATATATATATGGCTTATATTATTTTTTGTAGTGAAAATTAAATTTCACACAATTTAATTTTCGTGATCCACAAAGCTAACGTACGACTTTTTTTTTTGTAGTAGTCGACAAGAGTTGACTCGGCAATAAATAAGTTTATTAAGAACTGCAACACGGTGAACAACAGCATTGCCCTTGGTCAAGTGGCTCTTAACATAATGAATCAAAAATAGTTAATTCATCATTTGGAAATAAAGAAAGAATTTGTGTGAATATCATGTTTAAAAATACATAGGTTTTGTACCAGATAACGTGTTCTTTCATATCACAATTGAGGAGCAAGGGCATGGGCATTTGTAACTATAAATAAAGGGTGTAGCATTATGGTGTGTCTCATAATACAACAACACGCAAAAACACACTTAAGGGGTTACCATTTGAGGCATGAAAATGAGGTTTCTTTGTGTTGTGGTGATAGCAGTGGTGATGCTTGGAGGGTTACCCTTCTCCTCAGAGGCACAATTAGACCCCTTCTTCTACAGACATAGTTGTCCACAGGTGCATCGTGTTGTGTTTAAAGTGGTAGAGAAAGTCTCAAAAAAGGATCCTCGCATGCCTGCAAGTCTCGTCAGGCTTTTCTTTCATGACTGTTTTGTTCAAGTATGTAAACTTCCTTATTCACCCTTCTTTGGATCACTTTAGATCATTCTTAAAGTATGCGTTTAAATCAATGTTTTTACTTCTTTTCGTGTCAATTAGGTATGTTTTGTTATCAAAATTTGTATAATATAAGGATTTTACACTTTTGAGAAATTCTATGATACACTAAAATCAAAAGTGTGTCCAAAATTATTCCATTTTAGTTAAAAATTATAGAGAGAAAGACAGTTGCTTGTTTCATAGTAACTCTCATTTTAAAATTCTGAGTCAAAACACAAGATAATATTTTATTGTTTAACTTTGAGTTAAGTTAGATGTTACTGATGATGAAAATAATATATATACATATAGAATTAAGATAAACCTTTTTTAAGCATATCTTTAATAGGAATTTGTTAAAAAAATTCTAAATCACTTTTTTTAGTTTTTGCAATTTTGTGTAATTGTCTCAATGTAAAGTGATTATGTTGGTGATGGTTGTGGCATGCAGGGGTGTGATGCATCGATTTTGTTGAACAACACTGCGACGATAGTGAGTGAGCAACAAGCTCTGCCGAACAACAACTCAATAAGAGGTTTGGATGTGGTGAATGACATCAAGACAGCTGTGGAGAAGGTTTGTCCCCAAGTGGTTTCTTGTGCAGATATTCTTACCCTTGCAGCTGAAGTCTCTTCTGTTCTGGTAAGTCTCATAACTCACCAAACTTCTTTCCACCAAATTCAAGTTGTCCATGAAACAGTAACATGTAGAAATTTAGCCACATAAAGATTCAGTAACTATTAATGATGAAGTTCTTTGAATGTTCTTATTATTTTGGTCAACAATACTTTGTTTTAACCATCTTATACAAAAGTTTATATTATTTAATATTGTTAGGCTGGTGGGCCTTTCTTGAAATTTCCATTGGGAAGAAGGGATAGTTTGACAGCAAACAGAACACTTGCCAATCAAAACCTTCCTTCTCCTTTCTCCACCCTCACTCAACTTAAAGCAGCATTTGCTGTTCAAGGTCTTGACACTACTGATCTAGTTGCACTCTCAGGTAATGACAATAATAAATGGAAAAACTCTTCAAAATTCACCATCTTTACTTTGGAACAATTTATCTTATGTGGTTCAATTTCAGGTGCTCATACATTTGGCAGAGCTCACTGTTTTTTCATCCTTGGTCGATTGTACAACTTCAGTGGTACTGGGAAACCTGATCCAACTCTTGACACTACTTACTTACAAGAATTGCGAAAAATATGCCCTCAAGGTGGACCTAACAATTTGGTGAATTTTGACCCAACCACTCCTGATATATTCGATAAAAACTATTACTCCAATCTTCAGGTTAAGAAGGGCTTGCTTCAGAGTGACCAAGAGTTGTTCTCAACACCCGGTGCTGACACCATCAGCATTGTCAACAGGTTCAGTAGCAACCAAAACGCTTTCTTTAATAGCTTTGCCACTTCAATGATAAAAATGGGAAATATTGGTGTTCTCACCGGGAAGAAAGGAGAAATAAGAAAACAGTGTAATTTTATTAACGCTAAATCTGTTGAACTTGATATGGGTAGTGTGACATCAGAGGAGGGTTTGGTTAGATCAATATAGATGAACTAGAACGAGAGTTATGAATAAACTTCAAACTGTGTGATTCATGGTCACTAATAAAAAGCTATAGCCACTTCATTCGCATGAAGTGCCCGCAGCTAACTCTATTTCGTTCTGGCATGTATCATCTCTGTCTTTGTTGTATTTTGAACCATGTTGTGTTCTACTTTTCCCCAAAAAAAATATGTTGCAACCTTGAATCTACTGTTTCTTAGTCAATGAATTCAAATTTATCTACTTTACAAATTACAATTCAACTAAGGAAACTAATAATGTGAATTGTCTCTAATCAACCTAATTTAACACTCACGAATGTTGTACCAAGAATTTTCATTTTTTTTAAATTATGTACTCCTTAGTACATAAGTGTTTTATCTAAAATAACAATAATTGATTACTTACTTTTTTTCTTTAATTAACTTTTCATTTTTTCCATTTACATTATTATTGAATTTTCGTATGCAAATAAACTTTAGTAATAAAAATGCACTGATCTCAATAACTTAAAAATCTTGTGTTTATTACACGTTGCTCTTGAATAGATAAAGTACATTAATCAAATACTTTGATTTTAGATTATTTGACTAAGAAGATGAAATAAAATACACCTGCACAAAATCCAAGCAAAAATGTCTAAGGGGTTTAGGTTGAAATCCTAACTAAAAGTTAGACAAAATCTATATTAATTAATAATCAAATCAAAGTGTGGTTCTTGCACGATGTTCCTAGAATCCCAGTTTGTACCAACTAATTAAACAAATCTAGCGCACACTGCATGCACACAAACAAGACCCACAAAACTAGGGTTCATTTATTTATTTATTTATTTCATACTCCCAAGTTCGATGCTCCTCAATAACTTTGATTTAATAATTCAATATGCTTTATTTAGAAATCATAAAGTTATTTAAATAAGTTGTACACAAAACTAGGGATAACTTTTTTACTGAGGGGACAACTAATATAGATATAGATAAATAATTAACAACTAATAGACCAATAAAATAAACCCGTAATTGGACAAGGCTGGTTTGAATTAATTTACAGATTCAACTTATATTTTATCGTGTTATATATAAAGTGCACATGTCATAAATTTGAAGAAGATAATTTTTTTATTTTTTTATTTTACCTTCTTTTTATCAGCAATTGCCTTATATTATTCAACATTTGTATATTATAAAATATTTTTATATTTTATTTAAGTAAGATTTTCAACACATCTTAATTTGTGTATAAGACTATACCAATAAGTTTATTAGGCTTGTTTAACAAGTTAAAAGGAGAAATGTGAAGAATTGTTAGTTTGTTATTATGTATAAAGGTTTGATCATTCTTACAATAGTTTATATATATATATATAAAATTTATTTTTTTACTGATAAAAAAAACATACCAATAACAAGTGGGTTGATTAAGTCAACATATTTTTATTATAATAGATTGTATATGACACAATAGAGAGTAATATATTCAACTTAATTCAATTTTATAAAACTAACTTATAAAATGAGATTTACGTCTATTTATATATTATGAAATATTATTATTTCTAATCAACTTTAGATCTTCAAAATTAAAAAAAAAATACAAAATATTCATTCATATTAAAGAAATTAAAGTAACATTCCCACCAGAAACCCCAACAATATTTAAGTAATTTTAATCAATAAAGAAGATGGATGGTAGTCAAATAAACTTTATCACGTGATGACTAATATGATATTAGTAATATCCAGTGTTGATGGGATCTTGTTTAGAAAGTAGAAACTCTCACATGAAACCATTATTAATGTATTTTGTGAATAAAATGAATAAGTGATTAAATAAAAAGAGATTGATGTATAAATGTTAAAATGGTTTGGTAAAAGCAAAAGACGATGGATAGAGAGAAGTTACTAGAAAGGGCACGGGGTGATTTTATTGACCAAAAGGAGCATTGAAAAAGCAATGCTGGGAAAACTCAGTAAAAGAATGTATTCAGAATTGAGAAGGTCCCACGTTTACATGTTACTGTTTCATCACTCGTCCTTTCAAAAGCATGGTAGTTGGCATACACCTTTACTTTAAGGTTTAATAATGGCTGACCTTATCTTTTGTCCAATACAAAATCAAAATCTGTTAGGGACAAGATTTGAGTTTTATTTTATTTTATTTTGCAGTATTACTAAAAAATCATTTTAAAATCATCAGTCAGGTTGATTAGAAGTTAAACAACTTAAGATTTTGAACTATCTACATTTTATATATTTACTTCAAAATGTAAGTACATTGTGGATCTTTTCAAAAGATTTATTAAAAAAATTCAAATCAATAAATTTTTTAGCAAATTATATAAAATATTATTGTACCAGTTGGATCGGATGGTTTGAAAATTTTTTTATATTCAGTACTAACCGACATGTTTAAAATGCATTAAAATTAAGGGATGATTAACAAGATTAAGCCGTACAGAAAATTAGGTAATACGTCTTTAATCATTATCCATATACTAATCTTGACCCAAGAGTAACAAGATCCATCACAGTTGTATAAATAGATACAACAACCGAGACAAATGTACGTCATTATTACACATATGTCGCACTGAATATCGAACACTTACTTGAATGTTAAAACACCTTTTGTAGGTATCCTCCCGACAGAGACCCAAAGATAGAAAGCAAGAAACGAAGAAAAAAAGTGAAATCTAACCAAAGCGAAAGAGTTAATAGAGTGAGGAACGATGACAACCGATCAAAATGAAGAAATTAATTGCTCAGCTGATAGGAATTTTTCTCATTCTCTTTATAAAAAACAATTATAATACTACTTTTTAATGTTTAAATTTGAATAAATATATTTAGAGAATTAATATTTAATTAAAAAATTTAGATTTACTGATATACAAAACAATTCATCTAGGAGATATGGTGTCATTTTCAATACAAAATTTTAAAATAATAAATCTATAGATCTCTCTTTTTTATATACTTCTTAATTTTATTATTTTTATTCTATATAAAATTTAAACTCATAACATTAAACTCATATTCAATTCCTAATATGATAAAGGTAAAATACTTCTTCAAGCTTTGTTTTATATATACATATCAACCAAGATATATAATTTTGTTAATTAAATATGTTATCATCATTTTGGGTATGAAATAAAACTGGTATCTTTTTTTTATTAAGCATAAAGATTTAAAATAAATTAAACTTTTATAAAAGTTAAAATATAAAATTGTAATACATATAATATAAAAACCGTCAATTGTAATCTTGACGACACAAAAAGCAAGATTAATAACGTGAACTCAAAAAAAAGTTATGGCAAAGAAATGGATCTTTAAGTCATGATGTGTTGTGGAAAATCTTATTCTTACCCTTTTTCATTAAAATAATATAATTTTACTTAATAATTATAAAAATAATAAAAAAATTATTATGAAATTAGATAAATTATGTATTAAAAACACGACTTTATTTAAAGAAGTCATAATCAATAAAGATCACTTTAATGTTTTTCTAAAGTTAAAGTAATGTGTTGATAAAATAATTTTAGTTAAAGATTGATCTTAAACGAAAACAATTTAAGTTATACAATATGATATGATTTTAATTTAATATTATTTGTTTTCATGTAATATTAAAATCGACAAATTAAACATATATTATTTTTTTAATTTTATAATAATTTTGTTTTATCTATTTTCATATAATTATTAAGTCAAATTATATCATTTTAGCTAAAAAATATATATATATATATTCTTACATGTGTTCCAAATTTCAAATACTTAATATTATAATTAAAGTTTCAACGCAGTTAGTAAATAGTTAATTTAAAAAATTTAATTAAATCTTATTCCTAATTGCATGAATACAAAGAAATAAGTAATACTTGTGACACCATCAAATCATGCACTATCATATAAAAAGTTAAAACAAATTAGCAATATATTAAAACTAGTTTCAATATCTTTACATTTGAAATAAAGTAAAAATAGCGTCTTTTTCCTCGTTCTTCTTTGTAAACGTACCAATCGAAATATGCTCCTTCTTAAAATAACATTATAAATAAAGTTTTCCAGAACTTCAATAAAGAAAACACAATTATATATTAATCATTTATGCAGTCGTAAGTATAGAGGAAACATAAATTTATTCTCTCATCATAGTCTTGATTCAACGTTGAACAAAATAGGGATAGGTATAACGAAGTGGCTTTTATTTAACCCTGCTCAAGAAAAGTCTTACTTTCAATTTTTCGTTCAGTTATTATTTTGATTTTAAATTTAAGAAATTTAAGAGATAATACTGTTAAAGTCAATTAATATCTATTTTAAAAATTAAAATATTTTACTATATTATTATAGTTCATGTTTGATAAATTAAAAAATATATATATTTAAATTATTATTGATCTTAATTCTTGAACAATGTGAAACTATTAAATATTTGTATTTCTAATCAGATCTCTCTAATGTTATTTGAATTTTTATTAAGAGAACATGTTTAATTATAATTAATTATGATAATTGATTATGCAGTAATTTTTGAAATGAACAAATTGAAAACGTAATTGATTAGTGATTAAGTTTAAATAAAACTTAATAAATATAATTTAAATTTAATGTTTTTAAAGTAAATTATTTTAATATTTAATAATTAATTTTTTGAAAAATTTAAATTTAATTAATTAACTTGTAAATGAATTTTATTATATTTTAATTTTTTTAAAAATTGGTATGTGAAAAAAATTATATATTACTTGCAATTATTTATTTAAATAAATTAAGTTTTAATTTTTAATATTACTTTTTATTTCATAAAGTAATTACTTTATAATTAATCATCTTTCAATTTTTATTCATATTCATTTTTATTGTATTAACAAAATATATTTTGATAATTTATTATATTATCTAATTAATTTAACTTTTTTAATTTTATCATATTTATTCAATTAAATGTAAATTTTCTATTATTTCTCTCTCTTCTTCTCACTTTAAATAACTTATTTCTTTTTTACTCTCTCTTTTAACTCAAACAAAACAATAGTGTAATTACTTCAGGCTGAGTTTTTTTTTCAGCTCTGAACAAAATTCTGGGCGAAATAAAACAAACAGTCTTTTAGTGAACATGGCGACAAATAATTTCTGTTTATAAATAAACAAAACTCGGAGGAAAAAGTGTCCAATTTCCATTAAAGCACATATTTCCATTTGAGATTTTATGTGAATGTGTCTCCATGTCTTATCGAGTGTGCGTCTGTGTTAATTAATAGCTGAGAACACACAACCTCAGGTTTCATCGTGAATATATGGATCCATTATTATTAAATTTCAAAACGCCAAATTTGACTTTTCTCATTAACCGGTAGCATGATTGAAAAATCTGAACCCACCAGCAAACGCAACCACGTTCCATTTTTCTTCTTTCTCCTTAAATACCCCCTAAGCATCACAACAACATCACATTCACAGTTCAAAACACAATGAGCTCTTTCAGTGTTTTCTCAGTGAAAGTAGCACTTTGCTGCGTGGTGGTTTTGCTTGCAGCATCACCACCCTTCTCATATGCACAGCTTGATAACTCCTTTTACAGGGACACATGTCCAAAGGTGCATTCTCTTGTGCGTGAAGTTCTCAGAAATGTCTCCAAATCTGATCCTCGTATTCTCGCCAGTCTCATAAGGCTCCATTTTCATGATTGCTTTGTTCAGGTAAGTCTGTAGCATCGTCGATTCTTGCTTGGTTTCTTCACCATCCACATATAGAGATATCATTTTTCTTAATCATCTCTATTGAAAAATCTTACTAACCACTTTTAATAGTCAAACATAAACACTATTAGAGTGTAATAGTCTTAATCAAGTTTTATGTTGCTACGTAATTGAAATGATGTGTGTTTATATGACAGGGGTGTGATGCATCAATTCTTTTGAACAGCACTGATACGATTGTGAGTGAACAAACTGCACCACCAAATAACAACTCCATAAGAGGTTTGGATGTTGTGAATCAGATCAAGACAGCAGTAGAAAATGCTTGCCCTGGCATAGTTTCTTGTGCTGATATTCTTGCTCTTGCAGCTCAGATATCTTCTGTTCTGGTAACTATGCCTATTTTCCTGCATTCAACATATTAATTAACAATGTAATTAAAATAATATATACATAAACGATACAAATCTCGTAGTCAAATCAAGCAATTCCATTTTTGGGGTTGATTTAGGAAGAGAAAAAATAATTATAAGAAAAGAAAGAAATTAGTGTTCAACTGATATAGTATTGATAGGTTTAACACGGTTCTATCATAATTTTAAAAAGTAAAAATACATTAATTTTTTAAAAATTTAAATTTATTCTATAAATTTTTATTATGATTATACAAATAAGGAATAAATTATTTTGAATCAATCATGAAAAATATCTTTTTATTAAAAATAAGAAATTGAAACATATTTGTACACATAAATCTTCATTGTTAATTTATATAATTTATAATTATATAATATATAGGTTCATGTTTCCGTGACCTACATTTTAAAAATTATAGATATTTCTATGTCCGTGTTCATGTTATATCAATATTCATGTCGTATCAGTATTCATATTACATATATTACATATAGACTGATATATATATATAGATATAGATAGTGAGAGGCTGATATATATATATATATCCGAACAGTTAGTTGTTGTGTAGTTATTGTCAAAACTTTGATGAGTTCTCAATAATGTGAGATATACACTGTAGCCTTGTACCCAGGCCAAAAACTAACCACACGATTTGCAGTATTATATCTTTTCATAGACAAAAACATGATCTATAATTTGAATATCTTAAAGACTCATGGCAAAGCATTATATACCCAGTGTTAAGAAAATTTTCATGGCAAAGTAAAGAAAAAAAATTGCTTATTAAGATTAAAAAAATATATTATATAATCTAACTGTTTATAAGAAAAGTAACAAACCAGTTTTTTAGTTTTTATTTTTGTAAGGAACTTATATAATTATTGTTACTTTTAACTGAAGGAAATAAACGAATCCAGATGTTAAATATCTCATGATATTTAATATTAATCGATCAAGTTCGGTTTTTTTTTTAAAGAAAATAAGAAAAATAAAAACATTAAAAAATTAAGATAAATATAATTAAATATGAAAATATAGTCCAGAGATTCCACTTGTTATAAAATAAAACAAAAACATATAATTAGATGAATAAATTTATCTCAAAAAATAAGCATTCAAATTTATTATATACTATAAATATGGTCCCATCTTAAATTTTTGTTGGGAGGGGAGAATCCAAGGAAATAATGGTCATAAGATTATGATACTTCTTTATTTAGGCTTGGCTAATTAACTTGCCTTTGACCCTTCAGCCCAAGTCTAGATATAAAGCCCACATTTTTAAATATGTTCAAGGCTTTGCTATTCTCATTATGCTCGTGTTAAGTTCACCCCAGTTTTATAAAAATATATGGTAGGAGTATATCTTAAAGGAAACAGTATTGAGATACGTGACAGAAAAAAAAGTAGTGCGTGAACTTAGAAAAACAGGGTGAAAATATCAGAGTCCTATGTTTATAGTACACAAAAAGTATCTCCTTAAGTTTTTAGTTTAAAAAAATATAAGTTTAGAGATAGTTTTGTCCTTTTGAAAAAAGTTTACTGAATTACTTATATATATATATATATATATATATATATATATATATAATATAGTTTTAGAAATTAAATCAATATTAAACAAATAAAAATTTCTTTACACATTTTTTTTTTCTAAAAATCACAATTCTTTTAGTATATATATTGAATCAATAACGTATTTTTCTGTCAATTTGATTATTTCTTCTTCTTATTTAGTTTGTGGATGTATTGAAAATTTTATTTTATCTTATCTTATTTGTTTTATTACTTGTTAGGCTCATGGTCCTGACTGGAAAGTTCCTTTAGGAAGAAGAGATAGTTTAAATGCAAGTTTTGATCTTGCTAATCAAAATCTTCCCGGTCCTAATTTCTCCCTTGATGAACTTAAATCTACATTTGAAAGGCAAAATCTTAGTACAACTGATCTAGTTGCACTTTCAGGTATAATTTTTACATTATAAAAAATATATTTAACAGAGTTGGTAATGTGTATTACATATGTGTGATTCCCTTTTTCAGGTGCTAATTTTTATTTTTTATTTTATTTTTTTTATAGGTGCTCATACAATTGGCAGATCTCAATGTAGATTTTTTGATAATCGATTATACAATTTCAATAGCACTGGAAACCCTGACCCAACTCTTAACACAACCCTTTTACAAACACTACAAGCAATATGCCCCAATGGTGGACCTGGAACCAATCTCACCAATTTGGACCTAACCACTCCTGATGAACTTGACTCTAAGTACTACTCCAATCTTCAACTTCAAAATGGCTTGCTTCGAAGTGATCAAGAGTTATTTTCCACAAGTGGTGCAGATACTATTCCAATTGTCAACAGTTTCAGTAGTAACCAGACTCTTTTCTACGAAAATTTTAAGGCATCAATGATAAAAATGAGCATTATACAAGTGTTGACGGGATCACAGGGAGAGATTCGAGCACAATGTAACTTTGTGAATGGGAACTCTGCTAGTTTGACTACTCTACCCACCAAACAATCTTCAGAAGATGGCATCGTGAGCTCAATCTAAATAAATTAATGAAAAATATTTTACTAAATGCATGTGACATCAATGATCATTAATAAAAAGTTTTACAAGAATGTGCATGTATATGTTAATGGTGGATCGTAATAATCTTTATATTTGGTATTGGCTATGGATAGCTCCAACTTGTTTTTGTAATATCTAGTAATGAGAATTGATTGGTTTGGTGTCAACTAATTTGGAAGTGGAATTATTTTTGACATGATAAATTTGGGATCTATCAATTGTTTTCAACAAGTTTTTTGTCGGGTTCTTCCGATGGGAGATTGGACACCATTGAGCCATCAACATTTTATATAAGAAAGTCAACACGCCATCTCCTACCCTAGACAATAAGGCAATGAGTAGTGGGTTTTCTTTCATGTATACTACTGTTCAAATCCATTTCTACTCATTCTGGAATCAAAATCATACTTGGAATTCTAACAATCTACCGTTCAAGTACAAGTTTCCAACACACCAGTACTTAATAAGAAGTACTAGTGTGTTGGAATCCTTTGTCAGTAAAACTTTTGATAAAAGAAATCCTAACAATATAGGATTCAACAACTCGCGTGTTCATTATACATTCACCATACCATTTTGTTAAGGAATTAACTCACTCAAATTCACTGCAAAGTGTTTACCACACAAATAAAGATGATAATAGAGAAACCCACAAATGTAGTATGCAGAAGAGAAATCCCAACAATTTAGGATTTAACCACTCACGTGTTCATTCCATGTTCACCACACCATTTTGTTAAGGAATTAACTCACTCAAATTCACTGTAAAAGTGTCTACCACGCAAATAAAGACGATAATAGAGAAACTCGCCAACGTAATAGATAGAAGGTAAATGTAAGAGGAAGAATAAGAAATAATCACACACAAAAGAACATGGTTCGATTGAAGAACCTTCGTAACCATATAAGGATTCTAATCTTTTGAGACCTTCATCACCTTCACATATCCTTGTGCAATCTTCTCTCTTATGAAATGCAACTTAACATTAACATGGTTAGTTCTTTTATGGTAGACTTGGTTCTTAGACAATTGTATTGTGCTACTAATGTTACAGTAGAGGGTGACAACCTGATCTTGCACCTTCATCTCTTTGGTTGGACCCTTTAACCATAAAGTTTTCTTCACAACTTTTTTCATGATAATGTATTTTACTTTAGTGGTTGAAAAAGGCACTACGTTTTGTAAATTGGCCTTCCAACTAATAGTGGTATCATAAGCAGTAAACACATAATTCATGAGAGACTTTTTTGGTGTCCAAACACCCAACAAGGTTCAAGTCAACAAATCATTCTATGGGATCATCTCTGACAAACCCTCTAGTTCCACCATAAATTATAACTCTTCCAAGCGAACCTTTGAATAATGAATAATCCACTTAAGACTTTACTAACGAGCTCACCAAGATTTGACATGAACCTACTAACAATGCTCACATCATAAGTTATATCTTACATGACTTGTTACCAAGGAGAACTAAACCTCCTTCAAGTTTTGTAAATTCTTAGAATCGTAGATAATTTGGAGTCATATGAAATGATCATTGTCCATTCACAATCATCAACACTGCTCGACACCATGAGGACTTCTATTGATTCATAATCATCATCCATCAAAGCTACTTCACCAAATGTAGACGAACCATCTTACAAGACCCAAATAGTGTATCAAGGTTTTTAGCCTTCTTTTTGCCTCTCCAGACAGAACCTTCTGGTGTGACTTTCCTTATTGCAATGATAATATTTAATAGACAATGTATTTTCACCATTGTGCGTCCTGGACTTTATTCTCTTTCTACCTCCTCTATTATCATTGCTAGACAATATACCCCTTACTATAAGGTCATCTCTAGCACTAGATGCCTTAACTTCAAACTTCTCGTTCAACTCATTTAAGCTTAGAGCAACATGAACCTCTTCAATAGAAAGAGACTTTCTCCCACACAATAATATTTCATTGAAATGGTCATGCATCTTAGGCAATGAACACAACTTTTCTTGTCATTCTTCGTCATAAATGACATGAAGCTTGGATTCACCTTTAAAAGCTTCTATGAGACCTTGTTAAAATACACATATTCATCCAATATAATTCGAAATTGTTTAGACCAATAAATTTCTTAATTTCATTCTGTGCAGAAGTCATGTTGATTGATTACACATTCATGGTATGAGTTGTCAAGTTCTTCTAAAGATAAATGCAAGAAGATTCAATATCAACAACCCATAAACATTTTATAACAAAAAAAAGTCAATACAGAATCTTTAACCCAATAAAATCTTAGAATAGTAAATGTGTAAACTTTTTTTTCTATATACTCGTCTTTAAGTTTATTTCTAATTAATGTAAAACCAAATTCACATTTATACCCGCTAATATTTTTCATTGTGATATTTTAGGAAAATGTAATGACCACGTGTTAGGATCATAACACAGATGACATTATTGATAGTTTGGTAAGTTAAAGTTTGAACTTTTGTTGGGCAAAAACATTGTCCAATCTAGTTTAATCATAGTAATTACTCTCATCCCTATTAGAGTAAATGTAGTAAACATATTTGGCACATGTGTCTAATATACAAAGCACAATTAATTAACAGATTTTATAATAAATGTAGCATTGCGACCATCATATAAATAAGTGAAAATTGTAAATTTCGCTGTTTTTATAAAATTAATCACGTAAGATCATCAATTCCAGTCTCACATAAAACTTTTAAATTGTTTTCAATAACTATGAATGAAAACCGTAAACAAAATAACTTATTAAATTTAAAATTTATGTTAAATAAATGAATTAGAGAATAAATTAAACATACGCCAAGCAAACATAAATGGGAGAACTAAAAACAAAGTGGAGAGGAAAAAAAGAATAAAAACAAAGTGGTTTGAAAAAAATATGGAAGTAGGAAGAAAATTAGAAAAATAACTCCACAATAAGTTTTATTTTACATGTAAGAATTTGCCGACCAAAAACAAAATTCACACGTAAGAAATAAAAAAGTAAAATATAATACAAATATATGAACATAAAATTATACTAATTGAAACGTAAGGGCGATCCAGAAGTATATCCGATTTTTTTATTGTGTTTTCTTATAAATATATTATAATTTTATTTTATATAATTTTTTATTATATAAAAATAAAATAATCAAATATAGTTATATTGAAATTATGATATAATTTTTTTAATTATATAGAATTAAATATGATAAACAGTTATAATTTAATTATATTTAAAATATGAATATTTTTTCAATCAATAGAAAAGTTTTTTTTCTGTTTTTTTTCTTTGTTCCACTGAATTTTGATTTTTTATTAGACTAGTTTGTATTGTAATTTTAAAATATTATTAAAAGTAAAATGGAAGTAATTTATACTAAAGTAGAGAATTTCCCTTATATGGAATTAAAATTTAAAAAGATATGAATTACTCTCGTAATTAATGTTAATTTTTATTTTAAAAATTTTGTTATATAAAAAATAAAATAATATTATTAATGATAAAATTTTTAAGTTGTTCTATGTTTATTTATTCTTTTTAACTAAATAATTTTTATATTCTCTCATTGTGTTAACCTCTTTTTCCCTTTTTTTTTACCCGCTAGTATTAATAAAGAAAATACTGAAGTGAGTAGAATGTAAAAGTATATATTTTTATACATGATATTGCAAGCATGCAATCTGAATAATATAATCTTAAAATATATTTCTTTCGACTAACAATTCTATTATTTTCAAATAGATTTAAATATTTGAAATTGGAAATAGTTAGATAGAAATTAAAGTTGAGTTAAGAAAATAACTTTCCCTGTTTTTACGAGAAAATATAATTTTCCCCTCCCAACACAAACTTTGAAATAATGTTCAAATTAAGCAATTTTTGCTATTATTATCGAATAAGATAAACAAAATTTAAAATAATATTTGGAGTCCATAAACACAAGCTATGAAAGTTGAAACCTCTTAAACCCTAGTTTCTTCCTGTGTCTGCATCTCTTCTAAAAAACCCTACAAACACTCTCTGTATCACAAATTCGAACCTTTGAATCTGAATCATGCCGCGAAAGAAGAAAAGCCATGACCCATTCTTCACTAACGATTCCCGAAAACGCCAGAAGCCCAATGGCAAACTTGACCGCGACGACGAAGAAGATGCCGAGATAGAAAGCGATTTTGATGAAGACGGCTTCTTCGCCGGCGTGGACGACGGCTCCGGTGAGGACCAGGAGGAAGAAACAGGCGCGGAGGCGCGGAAGAGAATCGCGCAGGACTATCTCCAAATGGTTCGGCAAATAGCACAGAAAGAGAAGGAACAAAAGGACAGTGAGGAGGAAGAAGACGATGGTGATGAAGAAGACGATGAAGGAGCAAGAGACTCGCTCGTAGCTCAGAAGTTGATAAAGGAGCAAAATGAGGAAAGTGGACGCGTCAGAAGAAGCATTGCTTCAAGGTTTGTTTCATTCCTCACCAATTGTTTGTGGTAGCGTTTAGATTTTGATGGAACCCTCAGATTTGGTTGTTTGATATTTTAGGGTGAAAGTGAGTAGTGATGAAGGGTTTAGGGTGTTGGTGAAGCACAGACATAGCGTTACAGCGGTGGCTCTGTCTGAGGATGATTCGAAGGGCTTTTCGGCGTCGAAGGACGGAATAATTATGCAGTGGGATGTGAATAGTGGGCAATTTGAACGGTATAAATGGCCCAGTGATTCGGTGTTGAAATCTCATGGCTTGAAGGATCCGCAAGGCTCGGCTGCAAAGCAAAGTAAGCATGTATTGGCTTTGGCTGCGAGTTCGGATGGTAGGTATTTGGCGACTGGAGGCCTTGATCGCCATATTCATATATGGGATACTCGTACCAGAGAGCATGTTCAGGTGCCTCTTTATTCTTTCAAATGAATGGTAGGAATGTAGTATGAAAAGTGGCTAGCATGTTTTTTGCTGGCTATAAGTGCAGATTGAAGAGTAGTTGATTTTTTATTTACTGATTGTTTGGATTGGACCGCTTGTATGTGTATTTTGCTGCATTTTCCGAATAAAAGTGTTTTACAGCCATTGTTGTACGTTTAGCCTTTTAGTGGACAAAGAGTTGATTTGAATGTAAACAGGATCCTACACAGGGTTTGACAAAGTAAAATGTGAAGTAATTTACTTGCTTTGGTTTGTTGTTGTCTTTGCTAACACAGCACACTCAATGTTTAGAAAACCATAGGTCTGTTTTCGCTAATTTTTTTAAGATTTTGGACTGCTTAATTGGGGATTGCATTGCTGATATTGGATTGTAATTGTTTTTACAGGCTTTTCCAGGTCATAGGGGCCCTGTTTCTTCCCTTGCTTTTAGGCAGGGAACTTCAGAACTTTTTTCTGGTTCATTTGATAGGACAATTAAGATATGGAATGTTGAAGACAGAACTTACATGAATACTTTATTTGGCCACCAGAGTGAAGTATTAAGTATTGATTGCTTACGCAAAGAAAGGGTACTGACTGCTGGACGTGATCGTAGCATGCAATTGTTTAAGGTAATCTCATCAAGATATTTTTAAGTATTTGACTAACTATAATCTATGTTAAGTGTTCATTTATTTCTCCTACTGTTGCTCTGTTCTTTTTCTATCTTCGTCTGGAAAATATTCAAGTGATTGAGTAGAAACTTTTATCAGCTAACTATTTTTTTCTTGGGTTATTCTAATTTCTGTTTTATATAGACTTATGATTTTTAACTATTCTTTGTGTATTCTCCCTAATTTAGGTTCATGAAGAGTCACGTCTTGTATTTCGTGCTCCTGCTTCCTCCTTGGAATGCTGTTGTTTTGTTAATAATGATGAACTCTTGTCTGGTTCGGATGATGGAAGCATTGAGCTTTGGACTGTAATGCGAAAGAAGCCTGTTTACATCTTGAGGAATGCTCATGCTTTACTGGTGGATAGCATGAAATCTGAACAAAAGGACAGTGAAAGACTTCCCAATGGAAACTTAGGTAAACTATTATGTTTGTACAAATTTCCCTTCAAGACAAATGTCTGAATATTGACAGTTCCTTCAACAGTTTGAATTAATTTTTGTCGAATAGAAAATACTTCTGATGTGTGCAACATGTTTTTTTTCTTTTTCTTTTGTGCTTTCTGAAAGAGTTGTGATGCACGCATTACAATCCATGTGATACAACATTTCTTGTAACAGATTTGTGAATATCTCTTCATTTATTGCATGCAACAATATTCTCTCTTTTCTCTCAGTTGTATAGTTTGTTGCACGAGTTAGTGTACAAATATTCTACCTCTTTGAATATGCTGTTTTATTTCCTCGATGATTCTGTATTCACTTACTCCTTTAATGCATGCTCAAGATATAACAAAGAGCATCATATTTTGCTGTTGGCTTACTTTTACAATACAGAGGTGTGAATTTATAGTACATTTGCTTGTTATAGCTACCGCTGTCTTAATATCCTAAAGTGATACCATTGTCTTCACCATGCAGAAAATGGTTACCACCATCCTGAGAACCATCATTGTATGTCAGTATTCTCTTGGGTCAGTGCAATCAATGTTTGTAGAAACAGTGACCTCGCAGCATCTGGGGCCGGGAATGGTTTTGTTCGATTATGGGAAGTTAATAGTGATTCAAAAGACATTAAACCTCTTCATAATGTGCCATTGGTAAGTGAAAGGAATTGCAGTTAAACTTAAGTTACTTTTCCTAGATAATTTTTTCGTGGATTTTGATTATAATTATAGCCTCCGCTGAAAAAGGCTGTTTTTTGTTTTTGCTCCTGTTGAATGTCGCTCTCTGTAGAGCCCTGTTTTTTAGTGAACAATTCTCTCCCCCTCTATACAAACCTTACTCTTATGCCATGTGATGTATCGATAAGGTTGCTCAGAGAATGGTGTAGAACTCAACATGGAAAACCTGCTTCCATTATATAGTTGTCAATTTGTACATAGCATTTTTTTTGTTTTACATAGAAAATCAAGTTTTACTTTTGAAGTCAAAATTAATTTCCAAACACGTAATTCTTCATCTTTCTGGTATTGGATTTACATTTGTACTGTGTTATTTGCAGTTTAAGAATCCACTGGCATTTAATAAGCCTTTTTTGCATTTCAGGTTGGATTTGTGAATACCTTGGCTTTTGCAAAATCAGCAGAATTCTTAATTGCTGGAGTTGGACAGGTGAAGTTTTACTCATGCTATGTACTGCTAGTAATACTATATTCTTTATTTGTCATAACACTTAATGAAATTTATATTTAATGTTATCGTTGACTGAAAACTATTTGTGCATTTCAACTTTCTAGTTTTAAAGCTTGACAGTTAGTTGTCAAGGATTAGTAATAGTATGATAATAAGGAAATTGATACGGTGTTAAGTTTTCTTATTAATATTTCTCGTTCATAGTAACAGGTCGATTTTTTGTGTTCTCTTGTTGTCTTTGTCCTTTGTCCTTTGTCCCCCACCCTCCTCCCTAAAACTCTTTACTTCCAACATTTTTAATAAGAAACTGTCTCACTGTCAAATTTTTAGTTTTAGCTTGTGATTGTGAGGCATCTCGTGTTACGTGATTAAATTTACAGAATTTATAGGATTAAAGATTTCACACATCCTAATTTGGTTGCAAGATGTCAGTATGTCTACAGCTGTAGTAAATTTTGCACTTATTTGTATTTCAACTATAATGGGATTCAGCTCTCTAGGTGTGTGGTCAAAATGTGTTAGGTGGGGACACATTTGCTCCTATCCTTAATTTTTCTTCTACTTTTTTTCATTAGGGCCCGATTAGCATATTCCTACGTATGAATATCCATTTATTATCTTGATTAATTGTTACTCTCTTTTTCCTGCCATTGTAAAACTGTGTTAGAATTGGTGGTTTTTCTTCTGTCAGTAAACATGTATTTGTCTGCAGGAACCTCGTCTTGGAAGGTGGGGACGTAACCCTGAAGCACGAAATGGAGTTTCAATTCTTCCTCTTAAATTGTGAGATGAGGCAATGAACATTGTACCTCCTCAATTTTGATATACGAAATGTAACATTGAGTTGAATGTCCGTCTGTGATCTTAATTATATGTATCGGTTACATTTTTTTATTATAAATAATTTCTTAGTTTTTGCACGTTTGTACATGATTTTGAAATATTGGAATGATTTTTTCGGCAAAAAGTTTATTTAGGTAATGACCACTAAAATCCAGAAAAAAGTCCTTCTCCCTGACTCTATTATCACCTGTTTCAATACAGTTCAACTTTCCAATTATCTAAAGCCTCATAACACGAATTTATCAGATGTACTAAATCTTGATTCTCGTTTCAGACGGCTTTCTACTACGCAAATCATGTCCACTTAATTGTGACTTTTGAGGAACTTAAATTTTTTACATTTATTATACCGACGTTATTGTATGAATTGAGTGAGAATTAAAACAATAAGAATTCAATGTGAAGGTTGATAAAAGACAATTAAGGTGGTTTCCTACCATAACATAGCAGTTAAGAACTCATAAGGTTTGTATTTATCAAAATCTATTTATGGTTCCTGTACAAATTTATCATTGAGATATACTTCTATGTTTGTTCGCTTATCTGACACTGTCGTTAGTTGAATGTGGGTTTTATGTGTATTAAGAGAATTTATTTTATACCATTTCATTACCAGAACTAGGGTTTGACCAGAATCAAAAAAGAAAAATGTTACTAGCATTAACGGTATGCCCAAAATTGAAAACAATGCATTCAATCAATCTATTAATGTTTATTTTTGGTCTAAAAAATTACTGGATGTTGAGAGTAAAATGTAACCTAAATCGTGAAACACTACTCATAAAAGATCAATGCATAGAAATTCAATGTATCTTGTTACATCCAACCAGGAAGTCTTTCCTAAGTTGATTCTGAAGCAACTTATACAATATACTGGGACAAGTCAATACAAGTTTCAGAACCCGAAGGTTTCATGTAATGAAACGAATCTTGTTCATCTCAGAAAACTCATAATTACAAAACGTCCTCCCCTACCCCCCATGTTTTGGTCTTTTCCCATTTTCAGTATGCTTTGAGGTTCAAGTCCGTATTAGCAACCATCTCAAGCTCTTCAATGCTAAAAACCCAACATCATTTGAGCTTGGGCAAGGAACTTCCTATAAAAATCATCATACAAGGTTACTTTGAACGATTGAAAAAGTCAAGGAACCCATTTTCATACCGAAACATTTGGATCGGAGAGACGTATTTATATGAACAGTTAATACGAAAAGGGGGAAAATTTAGTAGCACCTAATTGGGCGAGCTAAACATTTGATATGAACAGGTGAAGAATTCAGTAGGACCTAACAGCATGAGCATATCAAACATTGAATTTATAGCTTCAGAAGTTGGTGGGAATAAAATTCAATACTCCTATTAAAAAAAAAGCGTGCAGAGAGGTCTAAATGCTTTTGCCCAGCCAGACTCCAGGATGCACTTTTCCCACCTGATTAATTTTGCATGATTAGCTACCCAAGCCAGTTCACAGGAATTTACATTATCTATTCATGTTCGACTCCTTTATTGTTGTCAGTTGCGTCCTTGTTACCATTTCCTCCAACCTCAGCGACTGACCCTTCCACAGAAGTTGGTGCACATGAACTTGGATTTTCACTAACTGTTTTAGTTGGCTCAGAGGTTACAAGGCTGGAGTTATCGAGAGACACTGATTGCAAATCAGTAGCTAACTGCTTATCCTTTGTTACTGCAACACTGGATGATGGAGATGGAGATGGAGACTCAGCTGCACCAGGATCATTGTTATCATTGTTCCCAATTTCCCCATTCGGAAGAACATCAGAAGGGTCATTGGCATCTGAAGATTCCCTCCATTCAACCCACTCAACAGGTTTATCTGTCCCACCATGTTCTAATTTTAGTGCTGCTTCGGGAGAAGATGTTGCAGTGTCAGCTAACTCCTCATCCTCACCAGCAACATCATCTCCACTGGCTTTTACAATACCCTCCTCAGCATTAGGTGATGGAGAAGCAAGGGAACCGGTTGAGCGCTCATTGGCTACTCGATCTCTATCCTCCTCGAAAGCAAACCAGTTGGAATTTGTGAATAGAGATCCACTGCATATGCCAAGCCATAAGGTATACATCCAAAGAATGTGAAGAAAAACTAGGCAAGACGTTAAATACAAAGTAGAAAACTGATACACATACGATCTAGAAAAGCACACCATTTTTACCTTTCATGGTCATCTCCCAACCGCAAAGAAGATATAACAACTTCTGCAGATTCATCATCAAAATAGACATCCTGCAAGGTTCATACTCTGTTAGATATTTTATCATGATAGTAAATCAAAACCAAAAATCCTTAACACATTAGTAATGTCTAATAATTTACATAAACATGAGAAATCAGCCCTAAAAAAAAGACACTTGCAAACTTCTATGATGAAAGCCATTAATTTGCTCAGCATAAAGCTGCAGATAGGCAAAATTTATATGATGGAGGAGTTCAAGTCACTATAAGACATATTTATCTTAAGCATTTTAACCTGCACAAATTCAACTATATATTCACTTAACCTAAATTCCAAGACTAGATTTTAACATATAAGGAGAAAAATATTATACCTCATCATCTCGTTCAAGAGAGCCATGAACCTGAAACACACACACATTGGTCAGGAATCAAGAGCTAAGAATAGCATAGAACTACTAATGACACAATCCGATAAGCAGCAGTATCAACCCAACCATAAACAGGAGCATAATAAAGAATTATCACCACCTAAAAACGAAATCAGCCATCAGCATTTATCATTATACAATGTACAATGAACAAATGGGTCACTACATCAGCCGGTCACATACTTTACTATTAACTGTAGACAACATAATTAGTATAAAAAAAACATCAGAAAAAAAAAATACTGGCAAAGCTATGTGCATTCACTCTGCTCTGATTAGCTAAGAATGGGAAGGATTTGACTGTTGCAAATCCGTTTCTCAAAAAGTTGTAGACTGCTTTTACTACCTAAGGTAAAAGTTCACATATTAAAAAGTTCTTTTGATATAATTGAATCTTCTTGATATATATAACACACCATAGAAATAAATTTTGCAGGTATTTCATATACTTCTGGCCATTATGGAGAAAACAATTCTAAGGGCCTTGTGAGCATAAACCAACATCATATCATCAAGTGAGTGTTAATGACGTTGATATATATTAATAATCCTTAATCAATCTCAGAAAAATTCCAGATATTTTTGTTCTTCCTTTCAGAGCTATACAACAAATGACACTACGAAATGCACATTCAGCTGCAGGCAGACAGGAGATGCCCTGAGAACTGTACTGTACCTCTTCAATGTCATCATTATTGTAAATGCCATAACGGAAGGCTTGACTTAAGTTATTTGCTAATGCCGCCACATCATAGTCCCGATCTTGATAATCATCCTCGTCACTATCCCTATTTCTGTCATGCAATGCTGTTGGCCTCCTGTAACAATCAATTAATTAAGAATCATCAAAAAGAGCCCAATACACAACCACATGATGACCTACTTTGAAGCTACATAAAAAATACACTCAATCCCAACAGTAATAAGAAAAGTATTCAGTAACAGGAATCAAGATCGTGCTCAAGCTTGAGGTTCCAAGCATGTATGACAGATCAGCATGCATACAGTAGCATAAAAATAGACTTTTGAAAAGGGAATACGTATTCTGGAGGTCAAAGTTCTCTTGGTTCAGCAAGCAATGGTCTATTCCTCTAATGGGAGCATTTATCTCTATTGAGAAAGGTATATTATACTCTGATGATTCTAATGGTTGCTATCACGTTATGTTTATGGCTCTAAGAAAAAATAATAGAAAATCAATCTGGACTCCAAAGATTCTAACCAGGACTTCTAATCTAAGAGCATGATGGCATTCAAGGAAACAGGCAAGTCTTAATTTTTCAGCTCATTCAGACAGTGCGCATGCAGATTAACCATGGGATATAACAAGATAGTGCCAGCTAAGAAAAGCAACATACCCACAAGCCCATTGATAGACATTCTCCACAGCATTCCGATTGGATAGAACACCCAGGTACCAATCTGTCCAATCACTATTTCCCTGTCAATTTAAGAAGTTTGAAAATGAGCTTCAAGACTATGTAGTAAACTTTAAACATTCATTTTGTTCAAATACATATTAAAAAATCAGACAATTACTTACTGGGAAAAGAAAGAGAATTGATCAAATATCACAACTAAGTTTAAACATTCACAAACCATACCACAAAACTTGCTGGAGACATAGTAACAGACCTGCAAATGTTCCTGAATCACACTGTTGTTATTCCCTAACTGGACAAGTTTGTTAGCTATACGGGTTAAGTGTCCTATGCATCCTATCCTGGGTGCTGATTTACCCTCAGCGGGTATTGTTGCCTGCAAAAATATTTGCAGACATAGAAAATTAAAATATGTATTCATCCCAAAAGATTTTTTAATTTTCATCAAATATTGTATCAAAACATAGAGCAGAATAAACCAATTTAACAATACAATATTTTTGTGCATGGGAGAGGGGGCAGGGGAATCATGTACCTTATTTGTATCAGCTTCCAACGTGAACTGCTTTTCTGCCTGAATAATTTTCCCAACAAAATCACAATCATGCAGAAGATGTTCCAGAAGAGAAGAATTCTTACTCTCCAAGCAAGATGTTATAATGTTTTCCACATGGTGATGCAAAAAGTTATTGTATGGGTACCTACCACATTCAAACATTGTAGCGAGGCATGAGATTAAATGACATGGCACAAGATACCAGAATTGCAAAACTTACTCAAAGAATAAGTGTATAATTCTTTGTACAGCTCCAAGATCAATCAATTTCTTCTCAGCAGCTTCACCACCAACAGTTACTAAGACTGATATGAACTCTACAATCTGAAAGAATAAATGTTCAGTTACTATTATTTGTGGCAAAGCTATAATATTACTTTTCAACTCTTCAAAGATCGTGAACCCCAAACATTAAAAAGGCAATTACTTGTGAAGATATCATCATGACAGCACATGTTCAAAACTAGTCTATCAATTTCTAACAGATTCGAATCAAATATACAAATAGAGCAATTTCAAATAATTAATTTACCTTTAAACGATGTTTACCAAGAGGTGGTTGTAATTTGCCAAAAGTAGTTAGCAAGAGATTTTCAGCAGAAGAAACATCTAACAGCTTGAGTAAATCACCTACAGAGTAAGAGCTAGATCAGTTTTTTTTTTTCCTATAGAACCAATCACATAAAAATTCAGAAAAAAAAAGAATATACATCCAGACATAAATATCTCACGATTAAGATTGAATTGATTTAGCAAATTGAAGTGAACCATTTTTCAAATATGAGATGAAAATCATAAATCAGTATAACATGAATTTTACATGTTAGATGTGATTATCAGTGACGACCTGGCTTACAACCTAATTGAAAAGTATAAAATTTATTTTTTGCTTGAGGGGAAGGGGTGTTTAGATTAAAGCAATGGAGGAGAGAGAGAGAGAGAGACCAAGAGAATAAGGAAATTGGAAAGAAATAAACCAATAACCCCAAGAAAAGTGTTAGGCAACACTAATACACTCTTCTATTGCTTAAAATTTATTGATAACTAGAAAATCATGAGATGTTCATTAAATAAGGATATGGGACCTAAATGTTAGTGATTTCCAATAAACTTAAACCCACAAGAGTTTGTACCTAGCATTTTTCTTCTCCCAAAAAACATATTAAGCCATTCAGAAGTATCATATTATATTACATTGAAATCAACTACACACTAGAAGGCATAAGTAGCATGCACAAGTTGGTAACGAGAATTCATGACGAGGTACTTGTGCACTTTTTTCAGTGGTTTCTTTGAATTTTTAATATGATAGAACTAACAAAAACTCCAATATAACCCTAAATACGGCTACACAAACATATTAGCCTCAGCTTAATCCAGCTGCAATCATGGATAGCACCACAACACTATTCCAGAATGAGACAGCTGGCAGTCATGAGAAAGGCTCCACACAATGTCATTTCAGTGGCACTTTTGGCTGAAATCTGAAACTACCAATTACCATGGTGGCTATTTGAGAACAATATATATAGGTCAACATTATAATACTAACAAGATAACTTTAGATTTAGAAGAAACAGGTTATTTGAAGGTCAAGGTGGATGGATGAAGTCTTACCTAGGCTTTCTAGCATGCCTTCAACAGTCTCAGGATTTGCAGTTACAGTAGATCCATTAGTCATTTGGCGATTATATGTATAATAAGCTCCAAAAGTATGTCTCTTGGGGTCTAACAAAGATATGCATACAGATAAGGAGTTTACAAGAACAGATTTTGGCCGAGAGACTTCCAGTGCATGACGGAATAATCTTCCTATAAAACTGCAGATATATGATGAAAAATGTTGGTTAAAGAAAAAGATGCACAAACTTCCAAGAGATGAAAACTAATCTAGGATTCCACTAATAACTAAAAGCAAGTCCTCAAACAAATATACCTAGGACTGGAGATTTTTGCAGAAAGCCCTGCAGGAGCAAATCGTGTAATAGCACAGAGAGTTTCTGCTGCATTAGCATGTATTTCTGGAGAATCCTGTAAAAGACATACCAAAAGAATGTATAGTCAATGAAAATGTATTGGCTGGCCTTCGTAATAAAGAGAATTCAGTTTATAAACATTATCCTTATTCTATTTATTCTATGTGTTTACTGTATTCAACTCTCTATAGGCTATTGGGGGTTTAAGGATGTTTCGTTAGAGAAAAGTGCAGTACAAGTCATAATATCCGTATGTGCAAAAAATAAACCGCCTAAGTGAAAAAAGAAATAGGCATTGTATATTTGTTCTAAAACTCAAACAGCAAACATTATGAAATAATCCAAGTAAAAAAAAAAAAAGTCTAAATGCATAATGGTTAATACAAGTCAAATGAGACACCATGATTTATTATTAAAGTAGTAGTAAGAAAAGACACTGACAAATAAAAATTAAAGTTCATATGTTCCATATGGTCATAGAAATTCATACAGCATGAATGTGCACAGATTTAATTCACTTGTTGACCTCAAATATCAACTTAAAAAAATTACCGATTAATTTAATTCATCCAAACACTGACACATAGAAATAATAACATATCCCAATCCTCCACTATATACTTCCAAAAACTGATGATACTTACTGAAGAACTGAATTTATCCACAATCATCTCAAGCACATTAGTATCTTCAATCCACTGCATTGCATTCACATGACTTACATACATATGTTCATCAGCACCAATCAAGCGTATCAAAACCTGTTATTTAGAAGAAAAACTTACCAATAAAATTACAAATATACAAAAACCCACATCCAAAGAATAGAGAGGAATAGAAATTCAAACAATTGAAAGTAACTGATTTCTAAAATCTAAAAATACTAATTCCCATGCACATGTCTGGGCAATAAATACGAGTAAAACAAAAGATTTGAACTTACAGCACCAAAGATAACACTTAATAGGAGAGTATAACAATTAAAAATAAAATAAATGTCAAAAACTCAACCTCCATGATAGATGTGATTCCAATCAAGTCAACTAGTTTCTTCACAATTTCCTGGTGAGCCTGGTTAAAAACAAGGACAACATATCAGCAATCTGATGATAAGTGCAGCCCAATGAATGGTAAGACATCAATAAAAATAGAGTAAATTACACAAACACCCCCAAGGTTTATGGAATTAAACTAACCCCAGTTTTTTTTAATTCTACACAAACGTCCCATTTGTTTTAGAAACATTACATTGTCTCCCTATGATAGCCAAATTGCAATGTTGCTTGGAAATAAAGAGAAACTCAACAAGGAATTTGTGGAGGATATTCAGAACTTGGGTGAAGATGAGTGAGGAAGACAGGATTTAAGATATATGAGACGTGGCTAAGAAGCATGGAAAGGAGACTTCAAAGAGAGTCTGTACTATATGTTGTCCCTTTTCTTCATCTAAGCTTGTGTTTGGTTGTGGAGTGATTGTGTGATGAATTCAAGAAAAGGAAAGAATGGTGTGGAAAGGTGGTGGTTTGGATGAGGTGAAAGGGAGTGCACTGTAAAAAAAGGGACGTGAGTCCCAGTTTCTTCTATTTTTTTCGTGTAACATATGGGAAGAGGAGGCAAAGATGAGCTAGCAGTGATTTTCTACCAAACTGCACTAGTATTTCAAGTAGACCCCTGCTAGTGAAGTTTGAAAAAGGAGAAGAGAAAGGCAGTGAGGGAATTGTGGAATGAGTGTTCAGAAGAGAAAGGCAGTGAGGGAATTGTGGAATGAGCTTGCAAGTAATAACAGTGATGATTTTTTCGAAATGGATAATGTTGTATACAGTGGTGAAAATGTTCACAAAATTGATTGTGTATGGAGAAAACAGGAGTATGAACAGTTGTGGTAGTGTAGATTCGTGGTTGAGTAGGGAGCATGTAGTTCGATAGAACAGCCATTGTGCTTACCAAATTGATGTTGATTGTGGAAACTTGGTTGAGTGTGAAAAAGGATATATTATGACATATGACCTCACTTTCCACCCATTCTCTTCCACTCCCTCAATTTCTTACCTTCAACCAAACAACGGCTAATTGTGGGTGCTGGGTACTGAATCAGAGAGGACTGTGAGGACAAATTCTTACATATACAAATCTGTATTTGTTATTAATGGCTTATTAAATCAAAATAACAGAATTAAGGAATATGAATTAATAAAGCAATAGCACAGCTCTATTTCTTCTAGAATCATGACATAATCATAATATAATGTTATCAGAAGAGGATGACAAAAAGAAAAACATTCGTTCCTCAGACCAACCAACTAGTGTTATTTACAGAAATGCATTATTGTCTGCAATAATCATTTTTACACAACAGTTCAATGTGTAACCACACAGCATTACAAGAAAGATATGTATAAATAAAATAATAAAGAAGTTGTGGACTTACTTGAACATATTGCATGAAAGGAACTGTCTTACGTAACAACAGGCATACAACTACCTAGCAGCATAAGAACTTAATAAATACAATGGTCAAGGTTATTCGTAAAAGGAACTTTGAAATTGAAAAGAAATAATTAAATTAAAAAGAGAAGGAAGGAAAATTAAACAGAATGCTATGTCCTGATATCAATGGGAAAGGAAATGACTGGTCAAGTTGACCGGGATTAATTTTTACGCCAATAATTTGAGCCAGAGGGCAAAAGTTAACTCTCTAGTCAGCAGACTTATTTTTGGGCAAGCTCAACTGCGCCCACCCCAAAAGAAATTCTGTTACCTGACTAAACATGAAGTAAGCTTCAAGTTTCAATAAATGATTACCTTGCTAAAATATCCTGCTAGTAGGTTACTATGGGAATGATTTAGATCCAAAAAGGAGAACAGCAAATTCATCAACTGCAAAAAAGGAATGAGGTCAGCACTACTTCAAAATATTAACCAAAAAGGATTTAAAAGTTGTTGATGACTTACTTCCTCATCCTCTATCAGAGTTTTGAGTATGATATCAACTTCACAAGTAAAAATCTCACAAGCAATAAAGGGAAACCTGTTAAAAAATTATAGCAATAAGGTT
This sequence comes from Phaseolus lunatus, assembly GCA_013389735.1. Lineage (NCBI taxonomy): Eukaryota > Viridiplantae > Streptophyta > Magnoliopsida > Fabales > Fabaceae > Phaseolus > Phaseolus lunatus. The sequence continues at coordinate 28,895,634 of CM023862.1, read as the reverse complement.
TCACAGCAAATATCCTGTAAAAAAGGAACTTAGTCAAATTTCATTTTGAGCATCCTACTTAAAAGATCGCTTCTTTTCAGCATCATCTGGAGCTTCTTCAATGATGTATCGTATCAGTTGGTCAACCTGTGCTCTTGCAGACAAACTGCAGCAAACAACATTGAACATTGTTCAGTGCAAATGAATTAAAAGGGTAGTGTGGTCAGACAATCACAATAAGAGATCCCATTTGAAAATAATGAAGGGAATAATTATCCCAAACGCAACTATCTTATCAGTATCCAAGCCCAGGGAATGTATAATTTAAAACCTAGCGCAGAAAAAGATACTCCAGACAACTATCAACTAAACTGAAGTCAAAAAAATTAGGTGCGCAACCAATTATCTTAATCTTTTAAATACTTCAGAAATCAGAAATAAACCAATTTGAGAAAGATAGTGAGAGCTGCATTGCCCTAACAATTAACAAAGAATGATGTGCAATGCTAAAAGTCTAAAACTTTAACACTGGGAAAGAGGAATGTCTATTTAAAACTACGATCCATTACAAAAAAAATCATACTTATTTTACCCTCTGTATTAATATTAGTTCTTACTTTTTCCATTAATTGATTTTAGCCCCTCAATTTACCAATACGATGTCACTAATAGCAACTTTTAATCCAAACTATTTGTGAACATGAATGTTGCCTGGAAACTTCATTAAATAGTATAATCAATGGTGATCAATGCGACTTCAATGGAAAAATTCAATGTCACACACAGTTTAAGGGGAGCGTGTAACTGTGATGCAATGTTAGTGTAAAAAATTGTGCACAGTTAGTGAATCAAAAGTCATCCTTCAAATGACTTTCAAAATAACAATTGTAAAAGTTAACAAAGTTATAATATATGACGACTTGTGATTAAACAATAGTGTAAAAACATATTTCATTTAAATTCTTAATAAAGTAATTTAGGTGGAAAATCATATGTAATCCAGGTGGTAAATTGGGGGAACTAAAAGAAACAAATTGACAATAAAAGGACTAAAACTAACATAACAAAATTATAAGTATTAAAAACTCAATTAAATCTGGAAAGACATTGTTTTGCATCAATTTGAAGAAATTTAGTGTCAAGCTATGGTATACAGTTGCATAAAGGTATTTTAATTTCTCAAATAAAATATGCCTTAGATATCCTAAAAGAAATAGGTATGATTGTTTGTAGAACTACAAATAGTAATATGGATCCAAATCAAAAATTAATGTCAATGCAGGGTGAGCCCTTCTCAAACCTAAAACGATATAGAAAACTTCTTGAAAAACTTATTAATCTGACTCTTACTATACCTAATTGTGTTTTTTACTAACAATTGTGTTTTCATTGAAGGCAATATTGTTTCCCGGAAAAACAAGACACAATGTGATTGTTTGATCCAGTGTCGAGTATAGGACGATGGAATCATTCACTTGTGAGGTGGATAAAACAATTCCTTCAAGTGCTGAAGTTTAGTGAAATTTATCAAATGAATGTGTATTGTCATAACCAGACAATTATTTTCATTGCTTTCAATCCAGTATTTCATGTGATATTATACATATAAAATGTAATGTCATTTCGTTCGATAGAATTTGTTGTCCAAGGAAATTAGCACGAATTTTGCCAGCTTCAATAATCAACTTGCAAATACTTAGACAACCTATTCTCGAGTTCAATTTATATATTCCAGCTTGATACATACCATTTGTATACTCCTGCTTGGTACTACAATTTGTATGCTCCAATTTGAGGAGTGTCAAAATTGTTTAACTTGTTTGAATGAGTTAACTTGTTAGAATAGGTTAACTTATCTTTTCTATTACCTATTGGTAGCAATCGTAGGTTTTCATATCTTTCTGTAAATCTCTAATATAAGAACCCATATAAATATACAAATCAGTTAAGAGATGAAACAATAAGCATTATTTTCATGTTTTCTCTATCAAGTATCACTTAGGATTGGTTTTCCTATTTCCTCATTTTCCATGTTACCTAATATTTCATTATCTACTTCCTTGTTTAGCCAGAATTATGATTTAGTATTAAAAAAATTATCTCTTCATGCTTAAGTATTAGTGATACATCATAACCATATCAACATTAACCTCTATTCTCTTTACACATATAGCCCTATAATTTAACACTATACATTTCATATTATTATTATGATGATGATTAAATGTAGGTAAAACAAAGACATTTTTTTTAAATTGTACTTTCAAACATTTATACCAATGAAATTATTTTCCTTACAAAAATAACAGATAGTGATTCTCATAACTTTACTATGATGAAAACCTCATGCACTGGGCCACACTTTTGACATTAGTAAGAGTTATACTATAAGAAGAATTTTTCCATCCTTTCTTCACTCTCCTGATTCCTGAACAAGATTTACTTTTAGACAAAGGCAAGTAAATGAGTATTATTTCAATGGTTAGTTATTTCACATTAATAACTCTTAAGACATGCAAAATGAGTATATCCCTTAATCCTTATTTGTTATCACCACCAAGCTGACAACTTTTTAAGTTCTTAATCAGATTATCAAAGTAAAATTAGGATAAAATGGAAAATCAAAGCCATATTTTGTTTCCTAATCTAATTAACTAAAACGTAGAGGCTCAAGTCCAAATTGTTAAAAAACAGAGTAGGGCTCGCTTTATCTCATCTTCACCCGTAAATAATAATATTAAGCCAAAAAGTACTTGTTCATAAATCAGTTTTTATGATTCTGAAAAATAAATTATAATTCACTTCTTAATGATAGTTTCTGAAAAACAAAAGCAGAAAACGGAAAGCAACTGGGTGCATGTTAAGATACTGTTTTGAACATACTTTTGGATGCTGAATATACTTCTAGAGTGAGATATTTCTTGTATCTTTTATGCCAAACATAATTTTAGAACGGGTGCAACAGTTATCAAAGCATGCACTAAAAAATACAGTACAATAATTTGAAATATGAAATCCATTGGCGATAGAAGAAAAGAAGAGCGTTACAAATTTATAAGGCGACTATTGAGAGCTTTGCATTCCTGAATTATTTCGTCCTCATCAAGTAGTTCATCCAAAGTAAAATTATCCTTATCCAAAATGGTCTCCACCTGCAATATAATACACCAAACAAATAGTAAAATCACCATACCAATAGGCACCTATATTACTTTGAAAATTAAATCAAAAAAAAATCTATTCTAGCCCCCAAGAAACAAGCAATAAATATTGGATTCAAGCCTTTCAAAACCATCACAACGGACACACTCACATGTATGCATAAGAACTGGGCATATTCATTTTCTTTCTTGCTTCTTTTTGTTCTCTAACATGCTTCTCTTTTCCATTTTGGATGACATAGTGTCCTCCTTACAGATGTTACTACTCAAGCTCTTCTTCTACTAAACTTAATTTTACAATAAAAAAAAAAAAAAAATCCTCACATTGATCTAGGAGAGAAGGAAGAGAAAGAAGGCATAACTTAATATCAAATAAAATGTTGCAATGTTCAAGTTACTTGTGAGCAAATGCCTTCTAACAAATTCCAGCAGACAATAAGAAATCCTCCTAACAACAAATAATAGAAGAACTAAAAGAAACGAAAACAAGCCCTCCAAAATATTCACATATTCATTATGGAAAAAAAATCTGTCCACCAACAATGCATATAACACCAAACCAAGGCCAAGAACACAAACCTATTTCACAAAAAGTGAGGAGAAATAAACAGCATTAAATGTGGGCATTTCTGTACAACCGAATGCACCATATAACTATGTAATGTAGAGCTGGCAGCACAGTTGTTAAATATTTAGACAGGAAAAAAGATATACACGTCATTGCTAAATTCAAATACTTCGACAATAAATGCCAGTTCCTCATCCTTACCCTGTTTTAAGATAACTAAAATTTGTGACCAACCCAGGTCATATAAAAACAAGAAACATTAGTTTCATTCAATCTATCTACAGACAACAAAAATCCAAATTCCTCCGCATTACTACATTGATCAGTCACGCACTCCTCACTCCTGTCATCGATCTTCCTATATCACTTTCAAAATTCTTAAATACAGAGACTACCCAAGTGTCCTCGACCTGATGTGGCACTAACTACAAACTGGCCAGACATCGCAAGCCATCGCTTCGCAATCAGGTACAGAGTTACATGCACCAATTCAATTATTCAAAACATCTGATTGATTAAACAAATTAGAGAAAAAAAGACACTGGGATCACCCGAAGAGTAAATTAAAGACAATAACGCTCCACATAGTCACACTTCTCAAGAAACAGACAGAAAATCAAATCCAAGCAGACACCGCATCGAGGAAACAACCGAAACCACCACAAACACACACGAATCAGTGTCGGCGCAGCTTGCGCCAAAAATCGAAGAATGAGAGTGCGGAACTCACCGGCGACGCCGTGGACAGGCCAGCCATGCGCCAGAACATGTTGAATTTGTGAATAAATGACTGGGAATCGAGAAAGCGGAAATCCGAAAACGGATCTGGCAACCCAGAAACCCTAGTGATGTGCCCCGAATCGAATTGGAAAAATTGTTATCAGAACGGAAACCCTAGAATCGGGAACGACGAGACAGAGGAAGATCGAATAGAGACAGACCAAAAACAACCTTCAATCGCGGGAGAAAGATTGTTTACCAGTGATGAATGAATAATAGCATCACAACCATCATCGTGTACCATCATATATATATATTTCTAAATTTTAATTAAATTCAAATTTAAATAGCTGGTGCCAGGATTTATTTTTCTTTATGCACTTTATTAATTTAATTTTTATTAAAAATATGAAAATTTGAGGAACAATAATGAATTGTGATACATGATAGCTTTTGTTTGAATTTTTGAAAAATAATAATTTAAAATATGCAAACAAAATATTGTTTGTAAGAAATTGGGAGTTAGTAATAATAAAATAAACTATTTATGATTGCTCCTCTAAAGTTGGAGGATCATTGTTGTTGTCCACTTGCCAACATGAAGCATTCAAAAAGTGCTCTCAATTGTTCAGATTATATGTTATATTTCTAATTTTAAAATAAATCATCATTTTGATTATATATAATTTTTAATTTCAAAAGTTATAAAGGGTGTATACAAAGAATGAAACAAATTAAAATAATATATAAGAAGAAATATTCTTTTGAAATAAGTCATACAAATTAATGCTTTACTTATCTCAATATGGCATAAAAAATGCCGTAGAGGTTCATCAGTGTCCTTAAAATTGACCAGATGATTAAAAAAATACTCTGGTGTGTATTTAATTGTTATGTTCACTAAATAATTAACTGAGAAAATGATTAAGAAATGTGTCTAGTTATCGGAACTTCTTTTTAATTTCATATATATAATATTTGTATACTAATTTACAAATAAGTGTTTTGCTTGTCAAAATATGGCATAAAAAATGCATTGCACATCAATTAGTTTCCATGAAATTGACCGAATGACTCAAAAATGTGTGTTTAATTGTCATGCTGACCAAGTGATTAATTGAACAAATGATTAATGTGTTTATTTTATTCTTGTTAAACTAGAAGATGTTTCATTGTACTATCAAAAATAAAATATTAAGAATATAATACTCACTCAAAATACTTAAATTAAACTAGTTGTAAATTTGAACAACTCATATTTTACTTAATATTGATTTTTGTTTATGTTACAATAAAAATCAGTCAACTCAATATTTGATAATCATCTTATTGAATATTTCACTAAGTTCATAAATATAATTATATTTTTCAATAAATACTGACGCAATCTCATACATCCACTTAAATATTATTATATTCACCTAAGTATCTCTTATTAAATTGAGCAAGAAAGACGGTTTTAAGCGTCATGTCATTCTGTGGCAACATGTTGTTTTAAGTCGATATGACAATTTAAGTTAAATATCAACCACTCAAATGATAAGACGTATTGAAATTATTAAAAAACATCATTAAATATAAATACCTCTCATTAATGTTTATAAGAATTTGAATCGTTTCAAATGTTATAATTACTTTATCATAATTACATTAAACTTGACCCATTGAGCTAAATGAAGGATCACAAAGTTTAATTAGCAAACTTGGCCTATCGAACTTTATGAATGGTGACAAAGTCCAAGGTAAAGCTAGTCATGAAAATATGATATTTTTCAAAGTTTGAGCAAAAATATGACAAAAACAAAGACTCCAAATAAAGCCCAATTATCTTAAAATCGATTGTTGAGACTTGGGGGCTTGTGTAATACTCAATACTAAAAATATTGAGAATATAATTCTCGCTCGAGATAATTCGGTCAAACTATCTGCAACTCCAAAAAACTCAAATTTACTTAAAATTTATTTTTTGTTGCCACATAAATCATCTAAATATTTGATAAGAGATTGCACAACTCAATATTTCATAATCACCTTATAAAATATCCTTATACTTAAAAAGTATATAAATATAATTTATTTTTCAATAAATACTAACTCAATCTTATACATTCACTTAAATATTATTATATTTATCATCTAAGTTCTTACTAACATAAGCGTTAAATAATATTTTATAAGTGAATCATTGTTTAATTTTTTATCTACAAAATTCGAGACTCCTTCACAAAAATATCATCTCACATAAATAACTCATACATTTACCTTTAATGATTTCAGCTCTAATTTATTAAAAGAATAATAAATTATAAATTAGTTATAATGTAATTTAAAAAATATTAAACTAGTCTACTAAGATTTTATTTTATGGAAAATGTGTTTTGTAATAGAAGGTGTGTGATGGTAATAGAGTTGATGATAAAGTACGAAGGAAAAATAAAGAAAAGGTAAAAAGTACGTTTTTTCAATAAACAAAAAGGAAACATAAAAACTATTCATTTAAATGAATAAAAGGTGAGTTAGAAATATAAGTGTTTATACAAAAGTAACACTTATTAAAAACAAAATTAGCTCAGAAAGGTACAGTTTATTAATAATTTTTAGTAATATAAACTTTTTTATTAATTTTATATGAAAAGGTTAATTATTTTTTAAATAAACTAAAAAAAAAAAAAACTCTCACGCTAAATCTCGCTATATGAGAAAGGGGATTTTTATGGGTGCCGCTAAAAGAATTTCGTTACCCTTCAATTTATCCCTAATATATGTATATATACTATATATTTATACATTAGGTCTCTGTTTTCTTTTGTTTGGAGAAACCGCACACATTATAACCTTCTAGTTCTATCAATGTCGTTTAGAATTTTATACCTTATTCTATATTTTTTTTTAATAATGCAATATGGTTTACTTTTTATGTGGAACAAGGTTGTTGGTTCTTTCTTAAACTTCTATGACGATGTATGGTAATTATCCATCTTAAATATTCTAATAAATTTTTCGATTCTTTTATATTATATTAATGTCCTCGTTTTACTCGTGCAACATTTTCGTCACGGTAGCTTACATTTTTTTTTTTTTTTTGCGTGTAAGTATTTATTCACGTGTTGTAACACACACGCACGAAAGCAATTCCCAGGAGAAATTAGTGGCTTGTTTTAATTTTTTTTTTTTATGAAATGTAAAAATATAAGACAACAAGTTGAATGATGAGTTTTTCTTAAAATATTTTTGATAAGGGTAAGGACCTATAAAATAAATTTAGAATATAAATGATATATTTAAAATAATTATTTAATATTTTATTATGAGAATATTATATAAATAAAGATGTCAGTTATTTATGTTTTATCTTTAAATAAATATCATCTTTCTATACTTACTATTTTTCTTTTATCTTATTTCTTTTTAATTTTTTGAATTCTCTATTATCAAATTGATAATTGAATTCCGTTATTATATCTCTGATTGCGAATATTAAAGACTATCCCATCAAATTTTTAAGTAAAGTAAGTTCATTTTGCTCATTCTTCTTTTGAGATAGTTTTGAAGTTGTTAAATTGTTTTTAATACAGGGGTTGCATGTGATGTTTATAATTTAATGACTAGTCCATGTTAGTTTAAAGTCCTATTATAATTAGATATTTGATCAAGATTACGAGGTGCATGTTAAACTATATTTGGACTTTGTAGGATTTGAGCTATTTGTGAATACATATACTTATTTTTAGTAAATGAAACTAAATTTAATTTTCAATAGAACTCTAGTCTAAAATATCTGAATGTGATGGTGACATGGTAACTAGTTTCAATTATTTTTGCATGAGTGGTTGTATTTTAGTAAAATAGTTTATTACTTGAAATTAGATGTGAAATTGTTGAGTTTGTTAAATTTGTTTTGTATATGTTGATTTTGAGCTGAATTAGTTATTGGATGTGTTTTATACGAGACTAAAAGTGTTGAATGGTAATATGAATTGAATTGTATTATAAATCATTTTGAGGTATAAAAATTAACGAGTATTGGTCGTCTGATCTTGAGTTACCATATTGTTTATGTTGTATTTATTTTATTTATTTGTGATGATTGTGTTTTTGTTTGGGAGTAGTGATGTTTTAGGTGATAAAACTTTACTATGAATGAATGATAGATTATATGAATGTGAATGACTAGAGAGATAAATTTCAAGTAAGAAAAACTATTTATTTTTTCCATTATATCGGATGATAGATCATATGAATGTGAATGTGACTTTGTCAAAAGATTTTAATTTCTATGTAATGTTTGCATTTTGTTTGAATGTTGATATTGAGTATTACTTGAATTTTGACTTAAAGAGTTATTGTTTTATAACATTTTAGTTTTATAACATTTTAGACATGTTTGATTGTTGTATTTGTTAAATAGGTTTTGAGTAAAACTTTGAAAATAATTTTGTTATGCTGTATGAGATTGATTTTCTAATATTTTTTATTGTACAAAGGAGTTTTCACTTAAACAATAATAAGATTACAACTGAATCTTTGATTTGCTAAGATTTTCGCTCAAACGAGCCAATTTGTGCTCAAAACAAAATAATATTGTAATTCAATTTCTTATTTAATCAAATTTTTGTTTGCCTTTTTTTCACTAAAGTGAACAAATTTTCACTCAAGCTAAAAAAATTATTATTTTCTTAACTCTAATGAATTGTATGCAAATATTTATGCAAATGTTTATTACAAATGTAAAATGATCATTATTTTATATATTTAATTAATTATAATTTATTTAAATAGTAAATAATATTAGATAATGAGAAGTTGAATGAAAAATTCATATATATATAGTAACCTGTGTAAAACTTGAATTATATTGAACTTAAGCTAATTATTAAATCTACTTTTTAATTTAAATCCTGGATTATATATATATATATATATATATATATATATATATATATATATATGTATGTATGGTTGATGTATGTTGTTATTTTAATAAAATTGAATCGCGTTAAAAAATATCTCTGGTAAGTTTGTTTTCTTTTTTTCACTAGTGGTACAAAACACTTTCTTGCTAACTTATAAGTCTCTAAGCTTTATTTAGGACTCCAAAGAGTATACGTAACACAAAAATATAATGATTATATTGCATTTCATCTAGTTTTATACTATACTTCATGTCTAAAGTTCAGATTTGAAATTTCAACAAGAAACAAATATTTGTTATATTTTATTTTCATTGTCACGTTAAATATTTTAAATATTACAGATTTATTTGTTGGTTTGTCAAATTATTTTGAGTAATAACAATAATAAAGAAAAACTTAAATTGAAATGTGAGTGATAGAAAAAATGGTTTATATTTTGAAGAAAGATGCAAGAGGGAAGAGAGGAGAGTAGGAAGGGTTTTTGGTGGGTTTTGTTTTGGTTCCCTCCCTCATTCCATCAACACCCAATGCTCTGACAACACAACTCCCAAATGCGTCGCCGCCTCCCCCTCTTCTCCCACCGCCTCCGCCACCCCCTCCTCCCCAATCCCACCAATCCCCTGCGAGCAATTCCATTATTCCCTATCCTGCACCCTCCTCATTCCTCCCCTCGCCCCTTCTCCTCCTCCACCCACTCCAGAGACGACGGCGTCTCTCTTTGCTGCCAGATGTGGATCGACAACTTCCGCCACCCCGACCGCGCCGTCACCTCCATCTCCCCCCTCCTTCGCCGCTTCGACCTCTGGGTCCTCGCCTACCAGAAAGTCGCCACCGACGACACCGGCTCCTACACCCCCCGCTCCTCCCTCTCCACTTCCACCCTCCAGGACCTCCTCGCCCTCCGCAACGCCGTCCTCGACGGAAAATTCAAGTGGGGCGCCAGACTCAAGTTCTTCCTCAAATCCCCCCGAGACAAAACCGACTACGATTCCCTTTCCAAGCGCAAGATCAAAACCATCCTCACCACGACGCAGCCCTCACCTTTCCAGGACAAGATCGTTCAGGAGGTTCTATTGATGGTCCTCGAACCAATCTATGAGCCTCGCTTTTCCCCTAAGTCCTACGCTTTCAGACCAGGCAGAACACCCCACACTGTTTTAAGGGTCATCAGAAGGAGCTTTGCTGGTTATTTGTGGTATATAAAGGGTGATTTTAGTGTTTTGTTAGATGGGATGAAAGTGGGGTTGGTGGTCAATGCTGTTATGAGGGATGTTAGGGATAAGTTGATTGTTGATTTAATAAAAGACGCGCTGGTTACGCCGGTGGTTGTTACTACTCTGGAGAAAAAAGAGAAGAAGAAGAAGAGGAAGTATCAGAAGAAGAGGGTGTTGGCCGAGGATGAGCCTAAGCCTGATCCTTATTGGTTGGATACCTTTTTTGGGTTTGCGCCGGAGGAGGCCAATATGGTTCCCAATTGGGGTCATTGTGGAGTGCTTAGTCCACTTTTGGCCAATGTTTGTTTGGATGAGTTGGATAGGTGGATGGAGGGGAAGATTAAGGAGTTCTACGTTCCTTCCAAGAGTGATGTTATATGGAATAGTCCTGAAGAGGAGCAGGGGAACACTTCATGGCCGGAGTTTGTGCCCACGAGTGGACCGGATAAGACCAGGAAGATGGATTTCGTTCGGTATGGAGGGCATGTCTTGATTGGTGTTAGAGGGCCTAGGGCGGATGCAGCTGCATTGAGGAAGCAGTTGATTGAGTTTTGTGATCAGAGGTTTATGCTCAAGCTTGATAATGAGAGCCTCCCTATAGAGCATATAACAAAAGGGATAATGTTTTTGGACCATGTGCTGTGTAGGAGGGTTGTGTATCCAACTCTTAGGTACACTGCAACTGGTGGCAAGATCATAAGTGAGAAGGGTGTGGGGACGCTGTTGTCAGTGACGGCCAGCTTGAAACAGTGTATTAAGCAGTTTAGGAAGTTAAGCTTTCTCAAGGGGGATAAGGATCCAGATCCTCAGCCTTGTTTTAGGATGTTTCATGCCACGCAGGCGCATACCAATGCTCAAATGAACAAGTTTTTGTCAACCATGGTTGAGTGGTACAGGTATGCCGACAATAGGAAGAAGATTGTGAACTTCTGTTCTTATATCATAAGAGGCTCCCTTGCTAAGTTGTATGCTGCAAAATACAAGCTTCGTTCGCGCGCAAAAGTGTACAAGATAGGTGCTCGTAACTTGAGCCGTCCATTGAAGGAGAAAAAAGGGCAGTCTCCTGAGTACCAGAATTTGTTAAGAATGGGCCTTGCCGAATCAATCGATGGGCTCCATTATACAAGGATGTCTCTTGTACCCGAGACAGATTACTCCCCATTCCCTAGTGACTGGAGGCCTGACCATGAAAAGTTGTTGCTAGAATACATAAAACTGGAAGATCCAAAGACTTTGGAGGAGCAACGGAGTTGCATCACTGAACAAGGTCTTGTTACACCTCAAGATTATATTTCAATGCTTGTGTGGAATTACAAAAGGAATTCTCTTCCTATGGACCAACTTTCCTTACTAAGGAGCAATGAGAGTGTTACAGGACAACCGCATTTGCGAGTTGGCTCAAACCAGGATGACCAGGACCACATAGATAAGGTGGAAGAAAATGATGGAAGGATGAATGCAGCACTAATTTAACAAAAGGTTTTTGGAATCTTTATGGTCTTTGAATAGAATCTTTCAGGATATTTTGGACTCATTGAGAATATGAGATATAGGTTTTTCATTAGTTTCCTGATCCCCTTCCCTTACCTGCACAAGTAGTTTTAACCTATTGTACCTGTTCTTCGGGTGGTAAACCACTTTGTCCCTTTTCTTTTGTTCTTGTGCCTTTCCTTTCTGGTTTTCTCACCTTCTAACATGAAGTGTAAATATTAAAAAATGAGTTAAGAATGATGGCTCTTGTATATATAAAAACCATTGATGTACTTAAGCTTTTAGTAGAGTTCCTTTACATGATATCAGAAACTTTGTAGCTGAAGATCAAGAGCTGGATCCTAACCTCTTCATTCATTTAAATAAAGTTGAATTTCAGCATAAAATAAAAGAAGGTATGGCCATTGTCCACTTAGCAAGCCAAATGTGTCTTCACAGGTTAAGCCGTTCATGTGGTTTCACTTATTAGTTGAACTTTTAGGAGAGTTGATGACTCTGTGTGAGATTATCATGATACAAGGTGTTTCTGAAGCTTACATAAAATGAGTTTCGAAAGGTTTATCATGTATTTTTTGTCATACTTGAACTATTGGCATGAATTTGTGTCAGTGTTACTACTCTGTCTGCCGATAACTATTCATTAGCCTCTCCTTCCTTGAATCAGCACTTCATAGCTCCCTCAATGTTCTCATTCTTTATTTTAATTTGGATTTTGGCAGTTGGCTATTTGTGTTAACTACTTGTACTCCTTGTCTGACTTTGTTCAGAATGTAAAGTTTTGGAATTAATCAGAAGTCTTACACTTGACATCTTCTTTGAATCTGTCTCTGATGTTCCACAAACCTTTTTTTCTCTTTTCAGGTTAATATTGGCTCACCTTCTCACCATGGATGCTTGCTAGAGAAAGGATGCTATAACTGATGTGAGGAGCCCATGGGTGCAGGCATCCAACTTGGGCAAAATATGAGCGTTGCCACTCTGGCTGTAAACACGGGGCAATGAGATGGAGGTAAAAGTTCAAGCACTTCTAAATGTGGAAAGTAATTCCTTTCCTCATACTGTTCTGGAGTGCTTATTTGTGAGTTCACAGGAAGGAGTATGCAGATTTCTGTCGGAGGCTAATAAAGTGTGTTCCTGGTGAGTGTATAGGACAAAGCAAGGTGTGAATTGAACTCCAACTGGATAGTTTCAAATATCATATTAATTTTGTAAATTAGCTATTTGTCCAAATGTACTTGCCCCGATTATTTTTTAAAAATTTGAATATAGCTGCAATTTAGTTCTTAAGCACACATTGATACATGTTTCTTTTTTTTCCCTCTCTTTTCTGTTCGGGCCTTGAACTCAAGCTGCAAGAACGCATTGAATTTTAGCAGTGTACTAGGAAGAAGCTCATTGTACTACATTATTAGTTTCTCATTTTTTAAGAAAAAAATAGTTTATTTCGTAATTTTCTTTTTCATTTCCAGTTAGTTTTTTTGTTTCTTAAATATTATCTTTTGTTTGTTCTTTATTATATCACAATTTATTTATGTATTATTTTTCCTAAATATTATGAGTTTCTCAGCATTTAGAGCCATTTAGCGACTTTAGGGAATCCTTTGACTTGAATCTACTCAAGTCTTTAAAGTGGCATGTTTTGCAAAGATGTTGAAAGTATGAATTAGAGGAAGGATATCAGCTTCTATTAAGTGGCCCTGGGTTGTTCTTTTCGTTTTATTTCCCATTAGTATATCACTAAGCACACGTTGTTCTACGGCTATGAACAGTAAAAACAGGCCATTTAGGTGCAAAAAGAGAGATCAATTAGTTATAATGTTAATGTTCAATAGCTCAAATGTTAAAGAGAGAGAGAATATTTGAGTAGAATTTTCTGTAGTCTGCTTGAGCCAAATTCTGGCACTGCATTTGCAAGAAGAGATTCAATGTGTAAAAGTAGAAGGGACGTTCTATTGTGATAAAATGTGGGGTGTACTTCTGGGTGAACCCCATGATTTGCACTCTCAGTTAGCAACAATCTGCGTATCAATTCTGGTGCTTCGCTGCTATACGAGTTTTGATAAAAAATGATTAGAAGGTTTTCGCTTTCATGGGTGTTGGATATTTGATATTATGATTGGACTTCATAATATTGGGTCAGCATTTTAACTTTATTTATTTAGGAGTTCAACTATCTACATATAATGTGACAAATTCTGCATGGGCACCTCTGTATCTTCTTCCTACACCTCTATATTATTTTTTAATTTCAATCCTACCCTTCTAAGTATATGTTAGGGTTTTTGTTTTGGTGGAAAGTATACTGACTTCTTCATTTTCAAGTGGTCTTGGTTGTTTGTTAGTGGGAAACATTGGTGATGGACTAAGTTGAGGTATTTTTATTGTTCGTTTTTTGCTCTTTTTCGGTTCACTTATTTTTTTTTTCCATGTATCCTGGAATTTCAAATGTGTAATATCTCTTATTATAATATATATTCTAGATTTTACAATGTAGAAAGTAATTTTGGATCCAAAAGTATTTTGGATTGGACAATCTAAAATGTATTTTAAAACTACATTTCAGATTATAGGAAGATATTTCTTAATTTAGAATTACCTTCGAGACTGTACAATACGAAATACATATTATAATGAAAAGGTATTATGGGTTGGAATGTATGTAATATATATATATATATATATATATTTTAATTGTGGAATGTAGAAGATATTGGATTTTACAATTTAAGAGGCTAAATAAAAAAATAATATCTTTAAATTGTAGAATTTAAAATATATTTTAAAGACAAAATTGTCTTGAAAGAAACGGTCTATAATATTTGTTGGGATTGTTTTTCATTTGCTTCAAAATAAAATTTTTCAAAAAAGAAAAAGTACATTTTAGAAAGTCCATTATGAAAGTAGTGAGAGATTATCTGAAAATGTGATACAGGAAGAGATTCCTTTCCTTTATCTATACAAGTCTTGTAAAAAGGGTCCAAAATACTACGGTAGGAAAATATTACTACGCTAATGTAGTTCCAAAATAATTATAATTTTAGTTATTTAATTTTTTTTTGAAATAGTTTATATTCTCACTTTTTAATGAAATGTTAATTAATTTTTTTTATTATGTTTTCAAATAAATTATTTTTTTTTTGAAAAAAAATATTTTAGTAAATATATATATATATATATATATATATATATATATATATATATATATATATATATATATATATATATATATATATATATATATATATATATATATATATATATATATATATGGTAGCTGTTAATACGTATTCATGCCTATGCTCACACGTAATTTGCATAAGAATATGATTATTTATAAGGTATGGCAATGATGTACTTGAGTTGCACCACACTTACGAGTATCAGAGTGAGACAATCCAAATCACACGATTTTTTTTTATGTTGAGCAAAAAAGAAATAAACAACTTTGTAACTTGACTTGATCCACCAGAAGTTTATGTGCTATGTCTATTAATTCACTTAAAAACATATATTTTTTTTCTTAATTTATTTTATATATTTATTATAAATTGACTCAACTTGTCTATTTATAAAAATATAATCAAAATGTTTATTTATTTTCTCAAACATTATTATAAAGATACTAAGTAAAAATTAAAGTGTTAATTTATATAATTAAACAAATAAATGAAGTATTTAACTCATTCAAATATTATTGGATAATATTTTAGTATTTAAAAATCAATTTATCAATCTACATCATCAGAACTAGTAAAAAATTGTAAAAAAAAGATATAAAAAATAATAAAGAGTTGTTGGTGGATCAAAGGTTAATCTATCTTCAACCTTACACCATGTTTATGTTCAATTTAATGAAAGGAGAGAAATGGGTTAGATAAAAGTATATTAGTAGAGTGAAAGTAGATGAAAAAGGAGTAAAAGATAAAAACATTTGGTTGGAAAAAAAAATAAAAAGAAATAAAATTTGGTGAAAAAGGAAGCAAATGCGAGATCTCTAACAAAACCTTCCAATATGATTGCGTTTTTAAGTAATACTCCACCACAAAATGATTGCATTTTTAAGGTTTTTTCAGTCTAAAATCAATAATAAATATACAACTATTGAAAACATTTTTTTCTGAAATAATGTTACTTTTTCAATAAATGCATTAATTGAACTAAATAATAAAAAATATTTAAATTAAGAATAACCTTTTAAAAATAACATTTATTTGAGAAAAGTCAATTTGAAACCTTTTTATTTGACACGCTCCTAATACTTAATTTTCCAAAGTAGGCCAAATTTAAATATTTTTTGGTATCCTTACCGTCATGTTCTCCATTTAAGTGATGATACAGGAATGCTGGTTTCAATAATAATAACTAATTTACATGGAAAGTGACTTGCAAAATTTAAATTCAAAATAATTTTACATATAATTTTATTGAAGAACATGATGACAATAATGTAAAAAGCTTAATTCTAAACAGCACACACAGGAAAAAGTAGTAGCAATCTTAAAGAACATTAATTTTCTAATTCTTCTGCATCTGGGCTTATATACAGACAGAAATTGAAGTTTTAAGGTCCACAGTAGAAGTAGAGGAGGCAACAGGGTTGAAACCACTTCCCACTTTTCCCAACACAGATAAAAACCTAAGCACTCTTAAATACCTTCCTTCTTTAACTAGTAGATTTAATACCTACTTTTCTGATATTCCTTCCAACAAAGTTTTAAATTGTGAAAAAGAATGTGCTCAAATTACTAGTTCCGGAACAATAATAATGTCTCAAATACAATGAATTACATAAGTTAGTTCTCTAGCCGCCTGCTCCAATAACCTCCCATGAATTCTGCTTAACCTATCAGAGTGAACAATTAAACATAAGTATTTATACATTGAGATGTTGAAAACAAAAAATCAACTTCATTATGTATAAAGTCACAATCACCAACATACCAGTTAAATATAAGCTGATGAATAGTGTCACCATGATGGTAAATATACAAGCCCTTACACCAATAGCGGCTGAAGTTGACCTGCACAATGGTGGCTCCATCAGTAAACAGGAGAAATCTTGTGAAATGAAAAGTTGTTGCTCACTATTGCACTGGTCAAGGTCTTGTTTGAATAACCTTTTCTATAAGTATTTATAGGACAAGAAAATAAGAAGATAAAATGAATCCAGTTCCTCTCTTCCCTTGTGCACTTCACTCCACAAAAGTTTTTTCATCTCACTTCTCCAAAAACAGAAGGGCATGCGTTGATTTTGGTTTATGAAAAAGTTCAAGTCATTTTAGCTTCTCATTTTCTTCTCAAACAAGTCTAATGCTTGAGTAAAAATATAAAGCCTTCATGGTTTAAATGAAAATTACCTTGCTACCAGGTCCTTAACGGATTCGGTTGTTAGTCCAAAACCAAAAGGATAAAGAGGATCATAGTGAGGATCCCCAACATTCATAGGGAGTTGATCGACAGATTTGAACCATGTCCTCGCAAGCTTACCCGTGAAACCATAGTCACCAAAAAGGACATCTGTCACACCTTGGCCTTCGGTGCCTGGCAACCATGCGGCCACCAATGCATCTATGGTAGAAACGTATGGTTCAATAACAATAGGTCTGCCAGAGATGATGACAACCACACACTTAACCGTCCCACAGACATTGTTGATGACATTTGGGCCAGATTCCATCATTGTGAGTGCCGTGCTGTCCCCAGCAGTCTCAGCATAAGGAGGCTCACCAACAACAACAACAGCATATTCAAAGTTATTGGATTTAACAAACTCGTTGTCAGGGTTGTCGCGAAAGACTACTTCTGTGCTTGGATCAACTGTTGATTTTATGGCACTGAGAATAGTTGTTCCTGTCCAAGGAAAAAGATATTAGTCTCCTTCTTTGACATGCATGCAAACCACCCACTATTAGTTATTCAAAAATATGCATCACAGCTTGGTGAATATTTATAACAATGGATAGTTCCCTTGCATTGCTTCTCAAATTATAATATCTTGGATAACTTGAAATAATGCTCATTAACTAGTCTCACTCGTCGAAGTAAAAAAAGTCACAACATTTAGAGCTCAGAATCTCATCCTTCCATGGACTGACCTCAGCTTGTCACGAATGCCAGAGAATCACTTACCTCTTGTGTCACTGTTGCCACTGAATCCTTGCCATTTGATTGTCCACCCTCCACATTGGTAGCCCAAATTATCGGCATGGCTACCAGCAACAAGAATTTTTGGGACTTTCTTTGAAAGAGGCAGAAGTGGAGTACTTTCATTTTTCCCATTCTTAAGCAGCACGAGAGATTTTCTGACAGCTTCCCTTGCTAGGTCCCTGTGTTCCTAGAGAAACAACGCAGTCATGACTCTCAGCGTCTCAATTATGCTCAGATAAATTACAGGCAACAAGAACTGCCATTAAAAACATATAATAGTTTTGTTCATAAAAATCAGAGCAGGCATCGGATAAGTTCATTGTTGTGATATGGACTTGGGTATTATGGGATGTCTAAGTCCCAATCATGCTGTAAGATTAAGAATTAACAAAGAATTTAAATACATTCTGTTTAGTTTCTTAATAAAAGTCAGTTTCAAGATTTTCATCTTTTTCTTAAAAGTGTTATCAACTGAATCTATTAGGAAGCTGGAACATCAATGATGGGTTGAACAATAAAAATCAATCCCAAATAGGAGATGTTTAATTCACACCAATAGGACATGGTCAGGTGGGTTTGGAAGCAAGGAAGATTATATTCCACGTGGTTCAATTTCAAGATATCAACTGTTGTCTTTCAAATATAACCACCATCTGAGACGCTATCAGGGAAGACAATTTCATCAAATATATTTGTTTTTCCATCAAAGGAAAGAGGATGTTGTTTTAAATTATTATGATAGAAATAAATGGTTTGAATGACTCACCTGGCTTCCAAGTTCATTGACTAAGCTGGTATCAGCTAGAGGGTTCTCAAAAAGACCCATGGTGAACTTTACAAGCAAAATTCTCTCTACAGCATCATCAATACGCTCCATTGGAATGACATTGCTCTTGACCAAGAGTGTAAGATCCTGAATGAACTCATCATATTTGTATGGGACCATGACCTGCGATGATTGGTCACAAAAAGAAAGGCTGAGTTCTATAATACTTTATTTGAGCTCACATTACGTGGTTTAATGAGCTACTCTTGAGCACAAATTTTATTCACTCCAGTCCTGCAGGTAATTTCAGCATAAAGAGCAACTAACCATATCAACACCAGCTTCAATGGAAGCCTGCACAGAGTATGTGTAATTTGAATCCGGTGGTGCTGTGATTCTATCAATACCTTGCCAATCTGAGATGACAAATCCCTGATGAATAAGTACACAAATTTGTTTTAGCATCCAGAATATGAACCATGTTGCTTAAATCAGGATCTGACAATGGCATAAAGACAGGCTGTACAGTAATAGAACATCAGATTCGTTTATTCTCACAGTATTCTTGATAATATGGCTCAAACAACATTATCAAAAGTTTACATGGATTTCTCAAGACTGGCACAACAAATTTTTTAGTAGATTCAGTAACGGATAACATTAAACATAATAGTGCAAATATTGATTTCAAGGATATCCAAAGTGAGTTTCTTTGAAGAAAGATTTCAGAAAATCTTTCTTTGCAAACCTCTCCTTAAACAATAACCCTATCTGGCAGTAACAATTAGCAAGTTAGAGAGCGATCAGCATGTGACAGAAATATCAAACACCGGTCAAATGTTTCGAGGTAAATGACTCAACATTTTAATATTTGAATTAAAATCGAATGATATTGACTACAAAAAACACATAAATTAATAATGATCGACAATGAAGGCCTTAGTCAATTAAGTACAAAATGTACAAAACAAATATTATGGAATTGTGAAAATAAATGTAAGATATATTCTCAATTGGAAAAGTGGCAAGGGGCTAAACAAAGTATGTTAGTCATTTCCTTAGGTCATGAATTAGTAGTAAATGTGGATACAAAAATGACTATAGAAAAGTGAGGATAGAATAACTCCCTCTTCAGCTTTTTTTCTGGTGGTGGTGGGCGGTACAATGATGATATACCACAGATGGTTTTCATATATTGGCTGTTTTTCATGTTTACATTCAGATCTCTTTTGTATATAATTTTACATCTAAGCCTATGCCATGTCATATGATTCAAGCCTCTATACAAATTTTCTTGTGCTGCCATGTTAAAACCATCTTGTGCAGTGTTCCACCCATGCCTGGGTCTGTTTTTCTTATTAGACAGACAAGATAATATGATAGTCAAGCAAGTGAGAAGCATTACTATAAAAGCATTTGGTAGTTGATTCCATTGCGTAGAACAACTTTCCCTAACATTTATTATGAAAGAGAAAAAATACAAACAAGACAAACCTTAAACTTAAGGGTATTCTTGAGGAAGCCAGTAACTAGATCACGATTTGCATGCATCTTTGCACCATTCCAACTGGAGTAAGAAACCATGACAGTGGAGACCCCCTTAATAATGGAATCAGAATAGGCAGGCATGTGAATGCTTAACAATCCATGCCAATCAATCAATGTGTTGTTCTCATTTACTCCCTTCGCTGTACCACCATCTCCAACAAAGTGTTTAGCACAAGCTGCTACCTTTGTCCTACAAGAAACTTATAAGCCTAATAAGGGATAGAGATAAAAATAAGTACAAGTTCATCATGTAGACTTTTTTATTCATTTGGATTGCAGCTTAATAATATTGGTTGATGATAATAATAATAATAATTAATTGAATAGTATCACTAGATGGACTGCTGTTTGTTTGAAGTGAATTCTCCTAAGTCAAATTATGAAATGTTAAGACAGTAAACAGACCGTATTATCCAAATAAAATAATATGTAATAGTTACCAAGATAATATGAATCACAGCATACATCATATCAACAAGTTGCTGATACAGAGGAATAGTGTGTCTTTTTTCACACTTAGTTAAAAATGCATAAGAATCTTTCAAATTATAAACTAGATTAAAGTTTAGATCTACTAAAATCACTAAAGATCCATGAACTTTATGTAAATTATCATCTTTCTGGGCAAAAAAAAACCAGTAGAATGGGCATAAAAAGCCATACATCCCGTCCCCTGGTGTAAATTATTGAAAACGAGTCCAAAAAGTTCCTGAAAATATAATGAAATGCAATCTTATTTCAAAAAATGCTCTAAAATAATTTATTACATACTTGCCACCAACATATGGAAATCCCTTTCTGGAATTGGGAGGGATACTTCCTTGTAGACCAGATACGATCTCTGTCATTTCTTGCACAATTTTAGCATCCTCACTATAGCTTTCATAACACCGACCCCATCTTGGATCTCTACAAACCTATAATCAATGTTTCAGGAGTAATCAGTAAAATGATAAAAGAAAAAGGTACACATTTGACAACCTCAAACCTGTTTAATAAGAAATTTTCTAAAAGCTCATCATTATACTCTTTCCTATTTACCGCTATGCATGGAGCAAAAACATAAGGAATCCCTGTAGCTCTGACTTCAAGAGCAGTAGCAGCACCAATCCTTTGTGCCAGATCTGGATCCCTGTTCATCAAAGATTATTAGAATGGAACAAACTATGCTTTAAACCTACAGAATTGACAGCATGTTTCTTATAACCATTCGCTTCTCACCCAAGTATGCTGCAGGTGAAATGCTTCGGGTGACTAGGCAAATTATCAAACTAGATATGAAAGGTCTATTATCAATCAAATCTTGTTCATATGACCCATACCAACAAAATAAATGATAATAAATCTTAAACTTGCCTGGTACATCCAAGCCCAACATTATGGGGAAATATGGTGGCATTGTAGACATTATTGTGTCCATGAACAGCATCAATACCATATATCATTGGTATACCCAATCTACTCTCCAAAGCTCCTTTCTGAAATTCATTTATCATATTAACCCAATCTTCGGCGGTAGCCTTTGGAAGGGGCTCGCTACCACCACCACTCAATACACTCCCTGCACACAATTAAAATAACCAGTTAATTGATAATGCTTCTTAATGATGTCGTGATCTACTTTGATTTCCTATTCTTAATTCAGTTTTTCATCAATTACTCATTCCTGGCTTCTTTCAGCTCCCTAATTTTAGCTAATAAAGATCTTATGAGATTATAAAACTAAGAAGATAAAAAAAAACATATAGATTCGTAAGGAATTAGTAACATATTCAAATGAACAAATACAAAGACGTTTGTAACAGATTGAGAGAAAAGGAAACTCAAATTGAAGCCAAGGAAAGAAATAGCACGAATATTGCAACTTTCCCACTTTCTTAAGGATCCCTTTCCAGTGCTCTAAACTTTACTCTTCATATTTAGTGCATTAAATCTAGTGGTAGTGAATGCAGTGAAGAAGATGCTCACAAGGTAATCAGCACCTCAGTTGGGATTCAAACTATCTAAAGGAAACCCTCAGGAGGAGTTGGTGCTGTTCAAGTAGTATGACAAATTTTAAATTTTGAGAGGTCATAGGTTTTGAGCTACACTTGTCTCTCGAAGGGGTAAAGTAAATGTAAGTCTTTTATAAGTTCCCTTTGAACCCAAATACTTTCCTTCCCTCGGAAAGAGGTATTATCCCCTACCCCCAAAATATCTTCTACCCAAAAAAATTGATGTCCTGGGACACACGCAATTATCAATGAAAACGAATTATATTTGCAAGGCATAATTACACAGAAGAAATCCTTCCTCATAAGTGAATAGCAATATCACAAGCAATGTCAAACAAACATTGAATAACAGCAGACTCATCACGACTGAAACCTGTTTGAAAGATTAGTCAGACCTGAAAACAATCAAATGCAATGCAAAAAAAAGGAAAAACACTGCAGAAAACTGTAAGTTAGGTTAAAAGTAGTTAATTTCCTAGACATGCTGATTTTTCTCAGTATTCTATATGCAGTCCGTTTCTTTTAAGGGAGATACCAGACAATCACACGTATGATTATTTTACCCTTTTTTTCTAAATAAATAAGCTGCTAAACAAAGAAAGATAACTGCACATAAAATTCGCTCCTAGACATGAAATAAATTACATATTTAACTCAAACACTATCAACTGAAAAGAGAAAAAGAAGCTACGAGTTCTCAGTTATCCTTACCAATGAAGCTGGTTTTCATAACCTTAGCATTGGCAACACTCCTATCAATCTGAACCATTTGACCAATCTTCTCCTCCAAAGTCATTCGACTCATCAAGTCCTTAATCCGAGTTGCAACTGGTTGCTTTGGATCTTTGTACCTCAGATACTCTATTTGAGCCTCTCCAGTTGATGCCAACCACCAACATACCCACAGAACACCCAACAAATTAACCAATGCCGTAGACATGTTGAGCTCCCCAGCTCAAGCTCCACCTGCAGAATTTGACAAAAAGCAACACCCGACCCAATAGAGGTTTAGTTTTTGGAGTTATACCCCACTTGGTCTCTAAGGTAAAAAGATAGAACAGCAGCAAAAGAAAAGCATATCCAGTGAAATGGGATTCAAGAAAACTAAACCCCATTACTTGAAAAGCAGTTTTTTTATATTTTAAGTTCAAAAATATGAAACTTGAAAAGAGGTCTAAACTATAAAGTATGCAAATTTAACCAAGATCAAACACACCTTTTTTTGCAGCAAGATTTTTTTTTATTCAACCAAATAGATGGTGAAGTGAAGAAATAGATCAAAACAAAGGAACAGCTACACCCTTCGAGTGAAGGAGGAGAGAGATAGGGTGGGGCAGATACCTCAAAAGGGAAGCAAAAAATAGTGACTTTATGAGTTGATATCAACAAAAGTTGGTAACTTTGGATCCAACGGACAATGAGGTTATAGAAATAATGGAAATGGCACTCACTGCACAGGGAGGAAGCATAGAGAAAACAGTGTTGGCATATGGATGGTAGTGGGAGACACCTATCACAGTTGTCGTCAGAGGTGGGCGGTTTTTTCTCTTTGAGAAGTGTGGAAGTTGATTAACAAAACGGGGTGATGACAACCATGTGGATAAAAATTACTCACTGAAAAATTATTTATTGGTTTCTTCAACAACCTTATGAACTTAGAGTTTCGTTATCCTACTTGATTAAGATTTAACTAGTATTTGAAATCGCAGTACAAGATAAATAAATGTTTATTTTATATCATCAAAATTTATACTTAAATATGTGATTATAAATTCTCTAAATTAATTTTTATTTATTTAGTCTCTAACCCTTTAGTTTTTATTCTTCAAAAAGTCAAACACTAAAAATCAATATGTTTCTCATATGATATTGTTTGAATAAAATGTATAATAAATTTTAAAAATTGAAACCATTGACACAATATAGAATAGTGTTACCAAAAAAAATCTAACTCAAAAATACTTTCTTCAAACAGATTTTATACTACATAATTATATAATTAAATTACATATTTATAAATATTTTATATTTTTAATTATATTAATTAAAAAAATATTTTTAACATTAAACTAATTATAGTCAGTAATAATTACTAAAAAGAAATTAAAAGTATCATAAATTTAAAACTAACCAAAATTCCGTAAAATAATTAAAAATAATAAAATTTAGGGTAAAAATTTGTGTGCCTTTATTTATATATATTATCAACTTCTTAAACATATACCATATACATATAAAACAAAATCTTCAAAATAATTTAATTAAAAATAAAGGGTTGTCTTCTAAAATGAATATTACGTGAGTGAAATATTATCACTTGAACAACATTCGTTTAGAAAAAATAAAAGTCTTAGAGTATTTTTCTTGTTTAATCATTAAACTTATATTTGAACATTCTTGTAGCAAGACTTTTAAAATAGAAAATTTTGATTTATTCACTTACTCTTTTAAATTGTAGATTAAATATTAAAATTTCTTAGAGAGAACATAATCATATATATAAATAAAATGTATTGAAAATTTCACATTCACTGTCAATAAAAATAATTCGTAATATAAATGAATACAAACTTAATTTTATAACTATTTGACAATATAAATGAATACAAACTTAATTTTATAACTTGATTTTATAAAGTTGAGCTAGACTTAAATTTTTTTTTTTTAATAAAAAAAAACAAGTCAATCCAAACTTTTATTCCAATTAAATCAAAATAGACATTTTTTAATTAAAATTTGTATTATTTGTATACTATTATGTTTATACATTATCATAATATATAATTCATCAATCATAAACTTTATTAGTATTTATAAATCATATTCTATACTATACTAAGTTTTACCTTATACAAACAACTTGATAGAGTTAGAAAGAATGCAGTAGATTTTATATATAAAAAATAAAATATTTAAAACAAATGAAAAATAAATTATTAATAATTGTAACTTTTAAATAAGAAAATATTGATTATCCATTTAACTTAGATATTCTGACTTAAATTATAAGAGGTCCGTGACTGTGTACAATTATTGGTTTTATCTCTTTAACTTTTACTATGCCAAAAGATTGTTTCACCTCTTAATAACATTTTCCCACTCTTAATGCAAAATAAGTGAGTTAAATAAGCAGCATTTAATTTCATAGCTACCTCCTCCTAGCTACATGGGTAGAAATGCCAATTATCTTAGTTTATGTAATTTCGTCGGACTTTTATTCATGTTTTCATTTGAATTTTAATTCTCCACTTCTAAATTTCAACTAACAATTAAATGTGCACTTGTTTTCATCTTCTCCCACCACCAAAAATTAAATGTAGATTTGAATCGATCAGTCTATATATTCCATGTTATTTTCTAAATATTAAGAAATTTTTTTTCTTAACAACTATGTCTATTACTAAATACTCATGAGATCATGTTATCTCTAAAACATATATTTTGTTTTTATTTTCTTCAATGTTCTAAATCGTAGTACGGATATAACTAAATTATTATGGATGAATGCGAGGGTAATTACACGCCCACAAGTAATAGTAACATGTTTTTGTTTAAGTATTTCCGTACTCTTTAGTTCAAGGTTAGAAGGTTGTGAACCATTCTAGATGTGAAACGATTATGTACATAATTAGGGAACAACGTGAACTTATCAATCATGCCATGATTTGGGGTGAACATTTTGAAATAATTGGTTAAAATTCCCTTAATATTAAAAAAAAAGTTACATATCATTAATAACCTAACATTTTAAGAGAAGTAAAATATAAAATAGAAAATTATGGATAATTAGAGTAATGAAAGATAATAAAAGTAACACACCTAATCTATAAGAAGAACATATACACAACTAAAAAAAAAAGATAAAAAAAAAATTATAAAAAGGAAACAAGGAAAACAAGAAAGACACTATCTTAAAATTAATGGCATAGAGTCCTAAGATTCTCCTATTAGAATAACGATCATTGTTATAGCAAGAGGACATTAATAGTTTAATTGTTGATAAAAAAAATTTAATAAATTTTATTTATTTTATGATTGAGTAAGATTGGAAAAAACAATACAAAAGGGAGATATATTTTGAATATTCAATTGCTTCTTCTCTTTTTTTTACAAAGTCAAAGTACAAGCTTGTTTGATTACAAAACAAAGTTTTTTCATGAGGGAAAAACAATTTGGAAAATTCTTAATTGCTCACATAATAATGGCTTAACAAGTATCCTTGAATTATTTTATTTTTCGTTTAATTATAAAGCTTATGTGAAGTAACAAGCAAATGTGTGTTCTTCATTTTACTGAATCACTGCCAAAAAAGCTGTTGAAAGGTGGATTCCATGGCATAAAAAGTGTATATTTTGACAAACAAAGTTAAATGAAAGGAAAAAGGAGATAGGATTGTGTAGTAAAGACAAAGATGATTATTGTGGAGTGGTACTTTGTTCAAAAGTGCAGCACATGCAAAGAATAACTTCATCAATGGAAACCACTTTCTATATACCCTCATTTATTTTGAAATCTTATACCAAATTCAATTATTATTTACTGTGTATTTTCTCAATTCACAATAAATTATCAAATACAAGAGAAAAAACATTTTCTTTTAATTCTGGTTAAAGATTCACATCACTAGATATTAAAAATTTAATATTATAAAAGTAGAAACAAATTTTACCTTATAAATTAATTTTTAAAAGTTGAATTCAACTTATAATTCACTTATTAATAATTTATTATAATTTTTTTTTATTTCCTGTTCTGGAGTTAAAGTAGCTTTTGTCTTTTTCTTTTTCTTAATCTAAAATTTCATAATTCAACTCTTATAAACGATTATTGATGTTCTCTCACAAATTTATAAAGGACAACAAAGTTATAGACATTTTAGTTTTATCTTAATTTATTTTTTTCGTTTTTCATAAATAACCTTTTCAAAATTAAAAATAGTAAATTCAGAAAACAAATGTAAGTATTTTTTTAACAAGGCCAAAAATGAAAAAATAGCCTTATTTATTAAATACACTTGACGTAGTTGCATGCCCCATCATTACCCTACCTCAATCATGCGCACATAACCACTTGTGATTTTTTTTATTATCATACCAATCAGAAATAAAAAATTGAACAAACTTTATTTATAATTGTCTTCCTGTTTATTCAAATAAAAACACTGAAAAGTCGTTTGTTTAACAACTCTAGCGGTACTATGAAATGGAATTTGATTTGAGTTAGCGACGTCAATGTTCCAATTATATATATATATATATATATATATATATATATATATATATATATATATTAATGATAGTCAACAATATTTATATATTGTTGATTAGATGATGATGAGAAATAATTTTTGGAGTATTTATAAACATAAGTTATATGTATACATTAAAAAAAATTAATTTTGGAAAATAAAAATTAATTTTTGAAAAATAAAAATTAATTTTAGAGACTAAAAATAATTAATTGTTATATTAATTAAATTAAAAATATTTTAAATATTAAAAAAATTGATTTCTAAATTAATTTTTATTATTGTTAAATATTTTATAGATTGGTATCTAATTAGCTACTAAAGTTTTTACTACCAAATTTATAATCTAAATAATTGGTAGTTAAAAGTTTGGTAGTTAATTAGATATCAATTTAGAAACTATTTAACAATAATATAAATTAATTTAAAAAAAAATATTTAGTCTCTAAAATTATATATAATTTAGTCAATATAGTAATTAATTATTTTTTATCTATAAAATTAATTTTTATTTAATAATTTTTTTAATATTATATTTCATTTAAATTCATTTTTTATAAAATAAATATTCCTACATCAAATTATTGAAATAATATTATTAGAATTAATCACAACATTCAATATATTATCTATCTTAAAAATTAAAATTTTGTTATAATTTTATTTTTAAAAAACTAGTGTTATTTAACTCAATTCTTAAATTATGTGAATTTATTGAAGTTAATGAGCACAAATAAAATAAGATAGTTATTTAATATGATGATTATATATGTCCCACTTTAACCTTCACAAAGAATACAAGCACTTGAATGCGCATGTTAAATCCACTTAGTAAATACGTACTTTGGGGTCTTCTTCACTTCTAATTGATTTGACAGTGAAGACGTGATTTTCGAAAGAAAATTTTCATACAATTTGCATTCTAGATCTGTTAATTTGACAGTGAAGACGTGATTGGTGCGTGTCTATATAAGAAAAATTTTATATATAGTGAACTAATATATATAAGCAAATTTCAAAATTTATTGTCACTACTTTTAAAATATTTTTATATTGTTAAGTATCATTCTATATAAATAAATTAAGAATAATTTTGAAAAAAAAAACATTTTAACTGTATCAAAACAATCATATTAAATGAATCTAACCACCAGTGAGGATTATGGTAATTAAGTCCAGAGGTAACATGCAAGAGTGTTGTAAAAGCCTTTTTAAAACTCATTGTGAGGTCTGATTTTTATTTTAAATTAATTTCACAATGCACATCATTTTTAATTAATTTTTCAATGGTGGAAATTTTCTATCTACACACTTCAATTTTTTACAATTTTAAAAAGCTAATTCAATGTTATTATAGTTATATTAACAAAAATATTATAATTAAATTAAAATAAATATTAAATATTATAAAAACTAAGTTAATTATAGTAATTAAATTTCAATTAATATTATTAAACACAACCACAATAATGTTTTTACTTAAAAATATATTTTTATTACATATTGATGAGATAATTATATTTAATTTAGTGTTGAATTTTTCAGTATTAGAATACTCCATTTTTTAATTATACAATTACAGATATTTTTGTAATTATTATACTGTATAATTAATTTTAGTTTTTTTCCTATTAAAATTTTCATGATATACTTTTAAATATTATTTAAACAACTATCACATGTAATTTTTTCTACCTTTTATCCCTCCCATACTTGAATGGTGAATAGAGGTTTTTTAACAAAACTAGTGTAATTTGATTCAGGAATCAAGTAAATGTGTATTTTTTTTTTAAAAATTACTAGGGTAAATCATGTTCAAAGTATGATTTTATAGTAAAGAAATCCCGTTAATATTTTAAATGTTACAATTGCATTTCAAAATACATTTTTTACTTTTTTTTCTTTTATTGAAGTCGTGTTTTAAAGTAGAATTTAAAAAAAAAAAAAGTTGTGTGCATTTAAAAAAATAGAATTATATATTAATTTATTATTTTAATATTTTTTATTTAAAAGATTGACCAAACTTTGTAAGGATGAGTTAGAATTAAACTTACTTTTAGTATTATACCATAATCATTCAAAGTGCATCTTAATCTAGATTTGAGTTTATCATTTTACTCATAACCTCATTTATTTTCACATTGTCAATAAATGAAACTAATTTATAATATATAATTAGAGACAAATATCAATATACCAGTTTAGTGAAAATGATTTAAACTTAATCTCACTTCCTAATATTTATTAAAAATTTTTATTTAATTCTTACACTTAATGTGTTCGAAATTTGTCTCCCATATAATATAAGATAATTAAAGTCACAATTGAAAACATTATCTACACAAAAAACGATTATTTATTTATTTATATGTTTGATAAATGATTATTTATTTATTTATTTATATGTTTGATGTCTGTAATTTTTTTTTCAAATATTATTGTTCTACTTTGTTCTCTATTTTTCAAATTACATTCAATTACCATTATTATTTTAATTAACAAACACACTATTCAAAAGATATAAATTAAAATAATAAAATTTTTTATTTAAAACTATAAACTATAGTTAAAGTTTTAGTTTTTTTATAATAACTACCTCTTAAAATAAAAAACCCAAATTAAAATAACCAAAATAAAAAATTAATATTTATTTTGATTGATAATTTTTTTTTTTTTACAAATAACGGAACAAAATTAAAAATCAATATACGATTTTACTTTAAAAAACATAAATGATCAACAAATTCAATTTCATTTTAACAAAAACAAAAAATTGAAATAATGAATTAGTATACGATTTTAATAAAAAGGTAAAAAATAAATAAAAACGTATTTTGAAATGTGATTTCAATATTGAAAATTATTTCAAGAAAGTATGATATTTTTTTATCACGAAATCTTGTTTTTTAACAAGGATTACGCAATATTTTGAATTTTTAAAAAAACACTTATTCACATAAACCCTAAACCATAAATATAAATCCTAAAAAACTAAATGTAATTGATACTTAATCACATAACTTTATTTCAATATACAACATAGTACTGCAAACCCAATCAGATTGAATAGATTGAATTAGTTTAATATGAATGATCTAAAGTTGGAAATAATATGTAAGTGAATGCAAAATTTATCTTAAATTAATTTTATAAAATTGAGTTAAATTTAAATTTTATTTTTTAATTATATATAAATTTTTACTAGAATAATATTACGTAATTTAACTATTATATTAATAATTTTTTTATAAAACAAAATCAATAAATATTTGTGTATGAAATAATTGTGTTCCTAATTAAGTTATTATGGAGTGGAGTAGTTATATATTTTTTGTGGTACCAAAGTCCACTAATCCTAACTCAACGTGGACTTGGTCTCTCCGCAACTAATTTAGTGAACACTAAAACGGATTGTTGTTATAAATGCTTAGTATAATAGTATTCATGGTTATTTGTTTTTAGTTTGATAGAAAACTAACAAGAACAATATTTTTTTCTGTAATCTTTTAGGCAAATGTTAATAAGCTGATTTTAAGAAACTAATACAAAACAATTTCCATAAATTTATTATGAAAAAACAATTTTAATCTAGAAAAAAATTATTTCACATTTTTTTTCTTATTTCTCTCTGTTTATGAATAAAAAGACCCCCCATGTACTCGAATTTTGGATGTTTTGAGACGATTAAATAACGCTTAGACGAAAGGATTGAAATAAGTTTTTTTTTTTTTTTTTAAATTTTAAATTAGATAAACTAAAAAAAAAAAGAAAATTTTCAAAGCACGTGTCTATTTTTATTCTTTGAAAGTTATGATTATAGTCACTTATAATTTGAAAAAGTGACTCCAGAGTGATTAATTTAAAATACATAACTTTTTTTTCTATAATATTGAGATGATTTTTGCTGACTTGAGAAATTTTCTCTTACAATAAAAATCAAAACACAAAATTTGAATACATAAATTATTCCAACAACATAAACACAAAATATGTAATCATTGCATCAATCCATGAAGTTAAGATATATAGAAAGTTTTGATAACAAAAAATGGTGATCTTAATATCCCAAACAAATAAGGATGTGAATGAGAGAATGTGTTTGATTATGAGAGTGCATAGTTTGTTGTTTAATTAGGAACATAAGAAGCTATGCAAGAATTGTGGGTGGTGATGGAGGCACTTGTGTTGTTGTTGTTGACAACGCTATGTCCAAAGAGTCACTCACAAATTAAATTGACCACCCATCATATGCAACACTCAAACCCAATCTTGACAAACTCATGCTTCAGATACACTTTTTTTTAGAGAATATGTATAGGGCCTACTTATAGAATAATAAAAACAATGATATCTTTACATTATTTAAAGTTAAAAAATATTATAAATCATCTGATAAGAGTTTAATAATAGATAACCTGATAAATTTAATAAATTTTTTTAGAATAACTTTAAAATTTTATAATATAATCTAAAAACGTTGACTTTAAATATAATTCAAACTTACAAAATTAATTTATAAAATAAAATTCGTACACATTTCTCTAAATAATATTCTTATTAACGTAAGATCTCTAACTTATAATGTATGTTTTGAATTAGAATTTTGGCGAGGGAAATCCATAAGAATTATTTGTTTCTGTAAAGAGAAACATCCCCCACCTTATCATATCGGCATGGATGCATCTTTTTGAGCTTTATCTCACGCGTTTAATATTTTAAAATAAGAAGAAGAAAAAAAAAGCAGATGATAAGATTGTATAGTAATTGTTTTGGCAGTAATGTGTTGTGAAATAGACAAGTTTATTGTGGCCACTTGTGTTAGTATTAACTATTTGTTGACCCTTCTATTGTATGTGCTTCCATCTTCTTTTCTCACTCTCATCTCTTTCATATTCTCTCACACTTTTCAACAACTGCTATAATTTCATCCCAACCATGTCTTTCAAAACATCTTCTAACACAGATACACATAGAACATCATTCTTCTCTGTTTTCTTTAAATATAAACTTATCCCATGAATTTTCCATTCACAAAAAAATCGTACAGAATTCAAACTCCTAAACACTCTATATTTTATTTATACTTAAAAAAATGTCAAGAAAAATAAGTTTCTCGTGCCGCCGCAAAAGCACAATTCCTGCATTTATTATTATTTTGGACACAGACAAGTCTTTCGCAGAACTTTTCAAAATTTTAATTTTGCTGGCTTTTGTGCTACATAAATCTTTCACCACTATCTTCTTCTTTTTGGTACAATCACTATATTCTACTTCTATTAGTTTATTAATTTATTCTTTGAATAAAATTTTGATCATAAGTTCCTTCAAACTTAAAATATAACTCATTATGAATGCAGAAGTTAGTTGAATGACACAGTAAAGTAACTGCAGAACCCTAAAGTGTCTGCAGATCATCCTACATGCAAAATCCAATGTGGTTTAACACATTTTTTCTTTTCTTTTATTTATTAAAAGAAAGGAAATCATAGCTGAATTCTACAACCAAAAACATTTGGATTCTCGACCGATATATGTAATGTTACGATGAAACTAAACTAAACAAAACAAAACTCATTACCTTTTCTACGCTTACAAAAAGCCCACACACGTTTTTTTATTTATTTCTCACATAATTATACAAAACTCTTCTGTGCTCAGACCGAAGCAGGGTTGTTATGTAAATCCAAGATGAAGGGGAAAACCTTGGCATCATAGTTTCTCACACATTCACCACAAAAAGTCCTTCCTCCAATTAACCTCATCATTGCTGAAATAGAACCCATCTTGAGTAACCATCCAGGAGCACATCCTATGAATCCCACATCGTTCGGTGTCTCGGGAAGCCTTAAACGCCTCGAAACTCTTCCTCGTAGTGTCCCATTTCATGGTACACTTCATGCGATTGCTGCTCCAGAAACTTGGCCTCATCACCCAACTAAAATCATCGTGCTCCTGAAGGGCACGCCCCCCGAGATCTATCTCCTCGGAAGAACACCAAATCACCAACGGCACAGAGGAATTGTCAGTGAAACCATTGATGACTCTAACGTAGTAATCGTTGGTGCCCAACAAGAACCTTGCCCTTTGTATTGTGGCCATCACCATGATAATGGAAGAGGCAAAACACAGCGTAAGGTAAACACTCACAGCAAGTTTCATGGTCGGTTATGAAAATGAAAATGAATCTGAATATGATATCTCTGTTCTGCTAACTTCTGAGTCTTTATATATGTGCCTTCTATAAACAGTGTGGTCTCAAAGTTTCACCATTATGTTATGTGTGTGCCGTTTTTAGTGTACTCTCAATCTTTTTCATTCTATATTCTTCCAAAATCGCACAATCTTATCATTATGTGCGATCTTTTCCTTTCTTGCCACTTTTTTTTTATGGCCTAGATTTCGCTTTTAAAAGCACACCCATGCGACACGATGCCTGTTTATACGCCAAGATTTTTCTTCTTCCTTTTCTTTATAACATCGTATTTTACATTTATGGCTGAAATCTGCATAGTACACAACCTTTTTTATGTGTTTCCAATAATAATCAAATTGAATTCTTATCAAACCTTTTTATGATACCGGAACTTGTATTTATTCTATAAAATTTATAAGGTTATTGTGTGTCTATGGAACATGGAAGTGTAAAAAAGATCTTGTTTATAGACACACTACAAAACATTAGCTTACTTTTATGTAAACTTTACTCTTTACAATATTTGTGTGATGATTTTATATTATAACCAATTAGAGAATATTTTAACGGGAGTTTGTTAGAGAATATCTTAACGGGAGTTTGTTGAGTTTATCATGTCACTATCTATTAGATTTCTCATAAATATAGTCTAACGTCAATTGACCGTCTATACGTGAGAGAACATGTGAGTTTGTTGAGTTTATCATGTCACTAACTATTGGATTCCTCATAAATATAGTTTGACATCAATTGACCGTCTATACGTGAGAAAATATGTTGAAGATCTTACAACTAAAAATAAACACATTTTATAGTATATATAGACAGAAATGAAACTTATGAGTGAGTTTTATAAGGTTAAATTACAACTCTTAATATGTAATTGTTTAAAAAAATATTCATGCAACTAATTTGGTTAGACATTATCATGGGTTGAAATAATTAGCAAATAAACCAATAACACCATAACTTGATTTCTGATATTTTATATGAGTAAATGTTTACTAGACCAGTACTAATTGTAACAACTTCTCCATGGTGGAAAGAATTATGACTAATTCAGCATATATATAAATT
Source organism: Phaseolus lunatus (assembly GCA_013389735.1). Lineage (NCBI taxonomy): Eukaryota > Viridiplantae > Streptophyta > Magnoliopsida > Fabales > Fabaceae > Phaseolus > Phaseolus lunatus. The sequence continues at coordinate 28,860,615 of CM023862.1, read as the reverse complement.
AGATGAAAATTTTATTTTGTAAATTAATTTTATGATATTGAGTTTTTTTTTTTCTGATTTCACGCATGTAACTTTTATTTATAGGTATAAAGTTGCAAGAGAGATAACATATAGTTTTGTGCAAGAAGATAAATCCGAAATAGCCGTATATTTTTGGGCGGGGAAATGGACAGCCACTGCATAACATTCATGTAAGACAAAAGAACAGAGTAAAGAATTGTTCAATTGTGTTTTAAATGATTTTCACAAATTCTTTTTTAATACATATTATCTTATGAAGGATGATATAAAAACTCCACTAAACCTAATGAAAATTCTTAAATTAAATAATTATTTTCACTTTATCTTTTAGTTATAGAAAATAAAATTAAATAAAAAAAGGTACACCAAAGAGAAGATAACAAAATTTTAGTAGTGATTCGTGGTAACTTGAGACTACTTGCAATCTTAGATACTCTATCAAGATTTTACTATTAGAGAAGAATGTTACAAGTATTTTGTTAGGTAAAACTTCTCTGGTTTCCACAATAATAAGTATTCTTTGCATGTGTATCTTTAATAAACTACCCAAATATTATTTTTACACAAGCTTCTTCAACCTCAGACTCAACTACTCTTTAAAACAAAACCTATTTAGGTTTCCATTGTTTAGATAAAAAAAAATGTTAATGAAAATAGAAAGCAAATATACAACTTAAAGTGCTTAGTCTTTCTTTTCAACTAGAAAAAGACAACTGATAATATTTCAAGCAATGAAAAAAAAAAACTGCAAGAAATATTTTTTAAAATTAATATTAATTTAATTATCAATATCTTAATTTGAACAGTTCGATTAAAATAAATTGAAGAGACTGAATGTATCTATTATGAAATGAGACAATAGGAGACCAAAATTATATTTTGGCCAAAAATATAAAAAGGGAAAGGAGAGTGTAAGAAGTAAATAGGGATGTTAAAAGTAAAGTCCATTCTACATAAATTTCATCACCCTTACTTCTTCTTCGTTTTCCTTTCTTTTTCTGTTGCTCGGGCCAAAGCTCTCCTTTTATTAATTGGGTCGAAGTAATCTTGAATCAACTTCATCCACTCCCATGATTTCTCTTTGCACCCCATAAATTTTCAAAATGACTACTTTTGTCATGTTTTCTCTTATAACAAAAGTGGGACTCCATTGTTGGCCCTGATCGAAAAGGGCTTTATGACTTTTTAGGAAAGAGAACAATCACCATAAAAAAAAGAAAGAAAGAAAGTTTAATATTTTATATATAAAAATAGAAAGGTAAACTTTTAACACAAATAAGAGGATGCATACAGAAATTGTGGGCGTAGGAAGCAAAATCCCCTTCTTTTCCACACAATCTTAATAAATGATAATTGGATCGTTTAAAATATTAACATATTTATTTTAATTGTTGATGAATGTGATACATAAAATATTAAAGGGATATTTCCTTTTAATTTCAAAAGTTACAAACTATGATTTGGATAGAATATTATCTGCACAATTTTTATTTTACTTTAGATATTTTAAAAGGAAATATTTTTGTTTTTACCGGTCGACATGAGTGGAAAGCTCCGCTTTTGATATGTCTCTCTTGCAGCTTTAGAATGTAGTTCTGTTGGGACAGAGGGTTCTACATATTGATTATATTCCGATGATCAAGTCAGTAAGAGCACTAGAGATATCAAATCAGTTTCAGTCTTAGTATTCAGAAACAACCTCCCTTTACCAGGGTTCTCAGGCCCCTTTTATATAGACTTCCCTTCAATCATTTTCACTAACAAGAGTGTAATCTCAAAAAAAAAAAAAAATTAATCATGACAGAAAAATCACATGTTAACAAACACCACTTATTTTCAGGTGCTAACAACAACAAAACATTATGTTTACACGTGCACAGTTATTCTCGAGTGTTCCTATTTTATTCTCAACAACTATTAATTAATATGCAACCAACGTATTAATTAATATATAACTAACATGCATATTATCACAATAGATAAAATATCTCTTTATCTTCATAATAATATCACAACAGACTTAAAGATCGTGATAATTGATCATTTGTGTCATATTTAGAATGACATGATAACATATTTACATATATTTTTTATTTTCATAATAATATGATAACAAATTTAAACAATAATAATTATATTTTTCATCTTAATAATATCACAACAGTTTATCTTTTATCATAATTACCTTTTCTAGGTTTACCAACATTTAGACCGAGCTCATGACTCACCTCTTAGGTCCAAATACCAAGCTGACCTTCCCCAAATACTTAGATCGAAAAGACAAGCTCTCCTACACAATACAATTTTCATAAACAGGGACATATAATTAAAAATGGTCTAATTTCATATGATATTTCTATTAAAAACCTTTTTAAGATCATTTTAAAGAAAAATAAATCCAAATAAATTGGTTTTGGATTCTATTTGAAAAAGAAGATAAGAGACCATTTCCGAGATTACTTTAATCATATAACTTTATTAATATTGTAGTTGGATTTGAATTATGGCTATGTAAATGCTCTACTAGTTGGAGAAAAAGGTAAAAGTTAGCTCAAAAAGTAAAAGCCATTAACAATGGAAGTAGCAATAGCAAATGTCAACCCCTCAAAAGGAAAGAGTTTTAATGGGCCCTGATCTTTTAAACCGTTGTTCACATCCTAAGTCAAAAGGCCCATCTCAGTTACCTTTTCCTTTTCTTTTGGACTTTCACTTTCCATTTTAAAAATATGTCCCCTCTATCATTTCCCTTTACAAAGATTATTTTATCCACAAGTTCCACTCAATTATTATTATTATTATTTTATTTTATTTTGCTTTTAAAATGGCAGCACTCAAGTTTCAACCTACAAACTTACATAAATTGTTTAAAATTATTAGATTAACCTTGATCCATAGGATTTGTCTTTTTATGTTGTCTTAAACTTTAACTCTTATTCACTACAAAAACTTAACTGTTCCATAAAAATGCTCCATTTTTTAACAGATAATATATTTCTGTGATATAAATTTATAATTAATACAAGTGTATTCATAAATTTTAATTTCATTCAGAAGTCTAAGATTATTTTAAATTCTCTGAAGCAAAGTTAACCGGACAAAAATTAATTCAAATCTTATTTTTAAAACAAATATTCTCTCAATCTCTTGTCAAGAATAAGAACTTCAATGTGTCAAATTTATGTGAAATGACCTTACTATAACACTTCTCATAACCTCTAATATAAAAAAATGATTATCGTTAAATTTGGTCTTTGATATCTTAAAGAGGTAAAAGCAAAAATATTAGAAAAAAATCTTAAAATATTAAAATACAATTTTTAGATATTTTAAATTTAAACATCTTTTTAAAAATATTTTTAATAAGAACTATACATGAAAACTTAAACTAGATGATAGTCTTGACATAGAGATTCTTATAAATTTAACCAAAATTATTTTTGAATTTAACTTATATATTATAAGATGGTTATTCATATTAATTTTTTGTCTTCTTTTATAACATTATATATAAATAATATATATTATTTGATAACTTCTTTTAATATTATTTTTTAATTGAAATTTTTTATCCTATAATAAATAAATAAAAATTTATTTATTTAATAAAATATTTGAATAAATTCTCAAAATTATTAAATATTTTTTTTTTTAAAACAGAGACAACATAAATTTTTAATACCATTTTACTAAATTATATATATATATATATATATATTTGAAATTGAATTATTTTTTAATTAATTACACATAAAAATAATAAATTTATATATATTTTTTAATTAATGAAAATATCAATGTACGAAAATGCATATTCTTGCTTAGTTATTACTAAAAATATCTAAATAATTTTTATTGTTATTACTAAAAATACCTAAATAATTTTTGTTGTTATTACTAAAGATATCTAAATAATATTTTTTTTGAGAACGTAGTTAATGTATTTAGAATTCTGAGTTAATCATTGATGAGGTGTTGTGCATTTAATAGTTTATTTTTGTAAAAATTTCATATTGATGTGTGAATATAGTAAAAACAATTTTATAACTGCATAAAATAAAATTCAATTAATATATAGTGCAGTTTTGTTTGAAGTGTGATAAAAATTTTGTTTCATTTAGAATTACTTTGTAGTCAGGTGATGGTCCACAAAACTAGCATGATAGTACATTATCTCCTTCCATTAAAGAGCTTCTGGTTACAATTAATGTCACTAAATGCACCAAAAGACAATGATAATTTTTTTGAGTTGATATCCAGAAGGAGCCAGTAATCAACATTTTCTCACTCAGACTTTAAAACTCCTCAAATTTTGAAGCAGTCACTTTGAACTTCACAATACTAATAACCAAGCATTTGAAGGTTCAATAATACCATTTTCTTTAATTGTAAAATCTGTCGGGAAATTAATAAGCAGTGAATGAAAAACAGTAAACATAATTGATGAATTAGTTTGGAACAGTTCTGCATTCTGCATAAATTAGTTGAACACTATTCGGTAGAAGTTGATAAATATTGCAGACAAATTGCGCTGTTATGCTGCAAGTCCAACGTAAAAAGATTATTCAGTACTTCAGTCTTCTCCATACATTCAATTAACACAGTTAAATTTCTGCCTAGATAGTGTAGCAGCACAGAGATCCCCTGAGGTAAATGAACCAAGTTATCTGAAAATTCAGACTTTAGTGAAGTCATGAAATTTACTTCTTTCAACTTCCCACACACAACATATAATAAAGAGATACATGTATGTTAATTCTGATCATTTTAGAAGTTTTTCTCTAACAAGCAATTTGACACAAGACTACAGCATTTTCTTTTTCCTACAAATTATTTTGGGTGATTTTGATGAACACCACAAATCCAAAAATTCTGGCATTTGATCCCACCAAAATGGTAACAAAAAAAATCCTGACCCCTCACTATGCACTTAGCAAAAGAAAGAAAAACCAAATCCCAAAGTGGCAGTCAACAACTTTCTCAAATTAACACTCTAAAATTTACAGACCATGATAGTCTAGTGGCCTATTATGCACTACTTGTTCACCCTCTTTAATTTGGTCTGCTAAAAATCTAAAAAACCCTGCAAGGCTGCAACGGAAAGATATGTTTATTTTTTTTCCCTCCCTCGGTCAGGCTCAGATACTCTCCAAGGCATCACAAAGCCTACCATATCCTATGTGACATAACAACCAACACTAGCTAGGTGAATGTATGTGTGTGTTTGAGACCACACTTACTCACTTTCCTTGGATTTTGAAAAGCTGAAGATCTTTGCACTTTAACATGTTGCTGAGGAACCAAACAGTGCCCAAAGGCACGCTTATTCAGAATCTTTAATTCAAACACAGATAAACAAGTAAATAAAAAAAAAAAGAAAAAGAGAATTTTGCTTGGTGTAGTTCTAAAAGTGCATGTGAAGCGTGAGACACACATATGATAACTGCTATAAACAAAAGTGGAAAGCGAGGGGTCTCCACGCGGAACATAGAGAAACACACTCTCTTCTCTTTCATTCATCTTTCTGCTCTGTTCCTGCACTCACCATAACGCAACATTGACCCACCAATACAGACAACCCCTTATGCTATTTAACCACATATTCATTACTTTTTATGTCAAAAATACACAAACAAATTTAGATTAAACAAATTTCGCACCATTGTGATGGTGACTTATCACCTCACAAATTTTGGTTGCATCTACTGCATTAGATTCAATGATTCATCCTAATCAACCCAAATACAGTGAAATTAGTTAAATTTGAAGTAAAAATGTGAGTGGAATTGGTTGTTTTGAAAAGGCTAGCAGAGATCTTAGAATATGCAAAGGAAAAAAGAAAGTATAATAAGTATGAAATAATATAGATGTGATGAAAGGGCAGTGAGAAAATAGAGAATAGGGCACGAGGCTCGAAACCACAGTGCCCTTCACACTCAAACTTTAAAAAGGCCTCGAATTTCAAACCCTGAAAAGGATATCATCCTAAAGCCACCCAAAACAAATTACACCCTTCATCAATACTATATTTATGTTCCAAATCACAAAATGTCTTATACATCATCATCACCTTGTATGAGTATGATCATCATATCTCTCTCCATGGTACTTGTGGGGGCATGCATACATACATACACATAACACATGCATACTGTATGTACACTTTCTGAGTCAACAGGAGCAGGGTTTCATCAATTCAGATATCTTTAGATGGCTTATGAATGAATTCAATTCTTCAACCTCTACTTGTGAATCAAAAGTTCTTTTCCCTTCCAGCTTTAAATAAAAAAGTTTAATGTGTAATTTCAAATTATAAATTTAAGTCTAATTAGTTTCAAGTTTTTTCAATTAGTTAGTGGTAGAATTAGGTTAGATTTGATTAAAAACAAAAACTTTGATTGTAGTTTAGGGTAATTGGTTTGTTTTGATTGAATGATGGAAACAAAGACAAAGAAGAAGGAAGAGAAATGTGAGAGACAGCAAGAAGAGGAAGAGGAAGAAGATGAGCTTGAAATGGGAAGCATTTGAATGAACAGAAATGGAATAAGAGACAAACATAGGCAGCACGTGTGGGGCCGTGGCTTACCTAATTGTCTTCTTTCTTGTCACTCAAATCACTCATGCAATGCAATGCAATGGACGTGTTATTAAATTTAAAATATAACTACATCAAACAAAAATTACAGTCACTTCTTTTTTCTCAACAATGTCATATCTGAATTCATTAAAAAAATAAAAATGTTAAATTTCTATTTTATTCCATTTTATTATTTTTAAAAGAAATTCATATTACATTGCATATTTGACCTATTTTTAGTTTATTTTAAATATTTTATATCTACTTAAAAATATGTTATTTTTACTTTATTTTGAATTTGAATAGAAATAGGTAATATAACGTTAGTAATAAATACACTATATAGAAATGTATTAATTAAGAGTAAAATAAATATAATGAAATTTTGTATTTATAAATGAAAGATTATAAGAGTTTAAAATTAATGAAAAATAGAATTAGAAAAACCCTCAATATATATTCTATCAATGAAAGTAAATTTTTGTAGTTAATTTAACTAAACATTTATAATTTAACAAGTAATTTAAAAAGCTTCATTGGTATCAACTTTTAGTTAGTTCTTAGTTGGTTTTCTTTGGAGGAAGTTTTAAGAAACATATAATAATACCTAAAACATTAAATAGACATAAGTGAGATTAGGTGGCTGAAATTACGTTTTCTCTTATACAAAGAGAACAGTTAAATTTAGGAAACTAAATTCAATTTTTTAAAATTAATTGTTTAATTTGTTAGTTAAAATTTATGTCAGTAAAGACGTATCTAATGGCTAATTATTAACATACAATTTTTTTTCACGTTATCAATTATGAGATAATGTGATGTTTAGATCTGGTGTTGAAAAACAAAATTATTACTTGAATTGACGTAAACTTGAGTTTGAAGGGTGATGAAGGGAAATAAACAAGATAATAAACCTGATGAGTATTGGAATTCCATGGTTGAAATTAGCAGTGACAGATAGTAGAATGGCGAGGTGAGAGAAAGGAACAGAATCCATGGGATAAGGTAGGGACATGACATGCACAGAGTTGTGTTGTGCTGTGTTGTGATGGATCAACAGAACCATGTCGTCATCCCTTGTTTTGACCATATACATTTACTCTAATTTGTAACCCAGATTCTGTGGGGCCCACATATATCTATTTCCCAATTCATTTCCCTTTTTGTTTCTTTAATTCTAAGTAAAATTAAAAACTAATAACAAAGCATTCATCTTTTGAATGCTGCTATAAAGCAACTAATTATCCCTTTAGTACAATATGAGAGGTGAACAAAAGGGTCACCTTAATCTTTTGCAGGAGCACATGCGTTGGACCATTTAATGTTTAATGGAGTGAGATATTACTAGGTACACAAAGTATCATTAAGCTAATCTTTGTCTGAATTAAATCACAAAGCTTCATCATTATCACTAGAAAGCACTGCTCCACCTAAGTTTACAAACTTTATTCATGTCAAACTTCACAGCATACATGTTTGTCCTTTAGACATGCAACATGACCAACAAACAATACTATCCGCAATAAGCTCTTCCTTTGATCTCGCTATCAAAGTCCTTCTCCAACGGAAAGAAACATTCGGACACAAAAACAAACATCATCTCACTTGTCACACAACTAACCCATTTATGTTGAAGAATTTTTAACCACCACATCCCCTTCTCTCATACACTGCATAATGCTGGTTTGTGTTGCATAATAATGGTGTTACTTCTGTCGTGGTCAGCATCTTCACAAGACTCAAGCTCATCACAACAATGGGAAGTGTAGGTGACTAGGTGCATCTATTACTTGCGTGTCACTTTCAAGTGCATCCTTGTCATGCAGAAAGTTCTCTTCCACTCTAATGCTTTGAGTTTTTTTTTCTCATACAATAAGGTTGAATTTGGTATAGGTTTCTTCTGACACAATCTTTCACACTTACCCCATCTTGCACATAGTCATCATATCAAATCCTTAGACAAGATTAGAAGACTCTTCATACCCCTTTTCTTCTTTCGTCCACCCCCACATGCCCATAACGTTGAATGTTTGCCATGACGCAAAAATATCTTGTTGAATGACGAGGGAGAGGGCTACTACTGACTTTTGCAGCCTCAGCAGATTCCTGTTGGGAGAACACTTTATGCAGCATAACAAACATTGGCCTTACCAAGACATCAATTTCAAATTAAATACAAGTTGAGATTCAGATATTATACTATATTCTTTTGCTTCAAATTATATCAGATCAAAGATTATTGCCCTACAACTTTGGCATGTACCATAATTTTTAAAACAAATATGCTTTCCCTCAAGCACCGAAATAACCATAGCAAACTTTGACACACTTCAACATTCAATGACTCAAATCTGATACAGCTGGATTTGGACTTCTACTAATTAATCATATAATACTGTTCTGAATATGCTGACTAGTGACAGACTGAGAACAATGTCACTCATGGTCAATTTTCTTTTATATTCTCTTTAATAAACATAAAAAAAAGCTTATATATACTACCATATGAAAAAAGAAACTCCCACTGTACAATGATGTATTATAAAAGCAGCTTTTATTTTAAAAAACACAATAAAATAGTGACAAAATAATTTTATATACTTAACTTAATACCAGTAAAACATTTTTTAATCATTATATGTAAACTAATTATTAAATTTAATGAAAATTATCTTTATAGTAATAATAAGAGTTAATAATTAAAAACATTGCGTATTGTTCAATTTATTTATATTTAACTTTATTTTAACATTATAATATTAAATTATACAAATTACATTATTATTACTTTTAAACGGTCACTAAATTTATTCGAAGGTAATTTATCTGTCAAAAGTAAATTTTTCTTTTTCTTTATTTTCACCTCGATCGAACAATGGAAAGCATCTTTCTCTTTCTTCTCAATAAAAAGTCTTCAAATCTTCTCTTTATGCACTCTTTTTCTTTCCTTTTATTTTCTCTTGAAAACCAAATAGAATGTTAAAGTGACAGATAAGAGTCCCGCAAAAAAGTTACTTTTTTACCTTTAAAGTAAAAGATACCATCATATATCTAAATTCTTCCCAATTAATACTCGGTTAAAAGATGAGAAAAAAGGCTTTTTGTTAGACTTCGGATGTTGGAAGTTGAAACCAAGGCACACTTTTGCTTTAGAAGCAAGCAAAACACCATAATGACAACCGTGGTTTGTGAAGATAAAGAGAAAACATGCTACCCCGATGATAATATCAAAATGACCCTAGATAAGTATAAAGCAAGAACCATCAACACAAAGGTTCTCTACACAACGTGGCATTTCCAAGCAAACTCTAGAATGAGAACTAAGAAAGAATTCACCAAATTAACTAGAACTTTTATATAGCCATAAAATACCATACATGAGGCATAAGTAAAGCTTACATTAGTACATTGGTCTGTGATAGTAGCATATGGTAATTAAGTACTGAATATAAATTAGTAGATAAAATAAGTAGAGTCTATATAGTTCGTCCGTCATACAAAAGACCAACTCATAAACATGAAGGCTAGGCAGTGATTAGAATCATCATCATTCAGGACTTTCCATGCAATGGCCTGCTCATAAGACACTGGCCGATTCATACTTGATACACATATCCCAGCTGGTAGATAAGCAAAACCCTGAAAAGAAACACAGAAAAGTAGGGAATAAGATATACCATCCATCTAAAGTAAGAATGAATATATCGTTGACTCCAGGTTTCCATTTTTTTTATCTACAAGAAATGAACACATTCAAAACAATTTATTATATCTCACACTTCCTCACTTGATAACTAGGTTTCAATTTTAACTCAACAAACTGTCAAGCTTATATTATTTTCACATAGTGTAAAGTAAGGTTATAGGCGATACAGATAAACATGTTATTCCTCAATAGACAATTTTATGCAATTTACAGCCATAATGCAGTAGTTAGTAACTATAAAACCTTAGAGCAAAAATTAACAAAAAAAAGTGCAGTTCACTTTTTTAAGTACCTGTTGCATTATCTTGGAGAACTCAGAACAAAGAACCTTCCTGCCAGATTCATCAAGAACTTTATCAAGCATTATGTCTTGAAGTGCGACTAGAGTAGTTTCAAGCATGTCTAACCCAGCTTGATTAGCAAAGGTGAACACTGGAGATGCCTGCAATGATTTTAGAAGTACACCACTCAATGGAAAGATTATTGGACAAAAGAATTGCACATTCTTCCAAAACATGACATAATATATTATTATCAAAGAAGTCTTCTGACATCAAATCAAAATTTCAAATTCCAATAAATAAAAATTAAAATAATGCAAGTGATTACATTTGTTTTCACAGTGCAGCACATGATTGCATCGGAATGGTGCCAAAGTTGCTTCAAGATTGCATCACCTGCTGTGGATTCAGCTCTAAAAAGCTCTGTGCCAGTGTGGATCCTTAAAGGAAACACAATATACTGTCAGACTAAACAAAATAAGATCTGTCGAGTAAGTCGTGCAAAACTTTCAAAAAAATCACTCACGTACGTTCAAACAGAATTCAACTTTCAGTTACCAACTAGTGAAATAGATAATGCTAACGAATATCTATAGATCTAAGGGCACTTTAATAACTCCCAAACCCTCTAATACAACAAAAGCAAACATGTAAAAAGCTAAATTCAGCACACTAAAATAATAGATTTGCAGTCAAAAATTATAGAAGACAAACCTGTAGCTTCTACTGATCCATCGTGCTAAGGTAAGGGCCTCTGGGGAACCAGGAAGTGACTTTGGCCCCAGTTGAGTGCTAAGCCTGGAAGGAGCAATTGCCATGGCAACCCTCTGAACGGATCCAACAACACTACGCACATACTGGCGAGCCATTGCAGCAACATTGTCCCGTGTATGATTTTCGAAGGTAAATTGGAAAGCAATAGTAAGGACCGACCTCAGGTTGTACCCATTCAAATCAGCTTCACCGGCTGGACGAGTATTAGCGGATCCTACTTCCATTGTTGATGCCAAATCCAATGTCCGAGTTGCAGCTGGGCCATCCTGGATGCACGAGAATTAGAAGCAAGATATTTAGTAACTTGACAGCGATGTATTGACATCTGAAAGTTGGTGTCAGTTCTTCTAGCTAGCCTAGACAACTTTCTAGATATTGTGAACATTAGCAGCACAATAAAATAGGACTAAGATACATTATAACAGGTTCATATCTGCTGATTGGGTTATATTATATCGGTAACTAAATGCAAATTATCTATAAGTAGTTTCATAACCAAGAGCTAGTGCTGACAAAAAAGTTCAAAGCTAGTAATAAAACCAACCATACAAGTTGCAAACAAATGTCACTCAACTGATTTAGGATCTAATGGAATGACACGAAAACCAGATGGCAGTAACAGAGCATCATCTGCAAAGGACTCGTCAATAGGTGCAAACACAAGTTGAGCACATGCCCCAATTGCATTTTCATCAACTCCACTGCATAGCTGCAACATCCAACAGTTGCAAAGCAAAAGGGTCATTAAATGTCATGCATAAATACTTGAAGCTTAATCAAATAAAATATGCAAACAACAAAAAATTCGACTCATTACCTGCAATAGATACATATCACGAGCCAACGTGACATCCTCGGAAGAAAATGCATGACCCTCTATGCGAACCACCTCCAGAAACTGCACCATTGAGGCATGCCACAATTTAGCATAGAATATAAAATATATTGTCAAAATAGAGAATGTGTTATTTCTTAGTTAAGAAAAGAAATACCTCTTCATGCTCAATAGTATGAGCAAGAGGTAAAATGACCTGGCTGCTGGGAAAGCCACCAGGCCTTGCACAGGGAACTGCATAGGGACTAGCTTTAAGACATGCAGCAGAGTATGCATCAACCCCATAATCAGCCCATTCTGATCGATGCTCTCTCAAAAAACGAACAAGTAAAGCAGGTGGAACATTCTGTAGGAACCATTGTTCAAGAGAGAAGATTATAATCAAAATTTAGCAGATGCATAGAAAGTTAGGATAAAGAGGAATTGCGTATATAATTGTTTGCTTCTAAAGTACCTGCAGGAGCATTGATGCCTTGGCACACAAGACCCCACCTCCGAATGCTGGGAACATGGAAGCATTGTAATTAGACCCCAAAAACTTGTTTGGAGAAGAGTTTATAGCTATAGTCACATCTTCCACCCCGTCAGTACCCATCAGCGACCAACCATCGTCAACAAACCCATTCACAGCATCATTAAATCCCCTGAAGAATTAGGTCAAATAAATTCTTATTAAGTATAAAGAGGCTTGAATTTTAGCAAGAATATGAAATATTAATCAATCAAATGCTACTACCCCACATCAAGTGTAAATAGTATCCAGCAAATAATACAAAATGCATGATGCACTAGTTCTATATAACGAAGGAGAATCAAGCCTTACCTGCAAAGTCTCTGACTAAATGTTCTCAATACAGCAGGCTGGCGTCCACCACCATACTGAATTTCTCCACTCGATTCTTGTGCTATCTGTCTTATATGTTGCAAGGCCTACAGAGAATATTTTTTAAGTCTAACAGCGATTTTTGGTAACTTACAAAGTCTATTCCAACTAACAAGAAATTAATCTTACAGCAATGGTCAATTTCTGGGCCAAGATTTTTGATGATTCATACAGGGGCCTCAGTACTTCGGGGACACTCCATACCTATGAGAAATAATAATGATAAAATACTGAGTAAAGGATCCGAGATTATAAAGTGATTTTCCATGTAGATCGTTTACTTACATCTAAATCAATATGATCCACTATGTGAATAATGGATCCCCCACCCTCACAGGGCCTAATCAGATAACCGCTGGGAAGCATTTCAGCTCTAATGAAGGTTGTAGAAGGAGGGCCTGTGGGGCCACCAGTTGAGGATGTCAATGATCTCTCACATATCTGCCAGCCAGCACGATAATTTCAATAAGCCAAATTTGTTCTAAAATCCCATGAGGAATAAGAAACAATCATTTTATATTCTGAAATAACACCTCCATAAGTAATACCACATAAGCAAAAGCTTTCAAATGTTTCAGAACAGATCCAACAACAAACAAAGCACAAATACACAGTGGCGGGAAGGGGTTGGAACTTAAACAAAAAGAAGCCACGTCTTTCCAATGGAAGATAGATTGTGATTAGTAAACTCAGTGGAAATTTGTTTCTACCCTTCTCTTCAAGAGAGAGGATACATGGACCAGCTCAAGAAATGACTATTTTCAGCACAAGAACAATAAACAGTCATTTCGGCAGGACAAATGTTTGTTAAGAAAAAACACAGCACACTATATCCTTCTCCATACCACGAGACTTCCATCTTCCAAACTTGTCGTGTATCTCAGTGTCCAAAAGTCCCTCGCTGCTGCCAGTGTTGTGGGCGCATATGTCTGGTTAAAAAATCGAATGTCAACAAAAAAGGCAAGAAATCAATCATGAAATCATTCCAAGTGCAGAAAACGTTCATCAGACCTGCATGTACATGAGCTCTATGGTGCCCCCATTCCCAGTGGGAACTATACTCAATACTTCCACGCATCGGCAGTCACGATACCACGACTGACGATCTTTAAGAATCTCAGCAACCTGACAAAAAATAGTCACAACCACTATTCAGAAAAAATACAGTTCAATTGTTCAACGACGAGGAACCAAAGGAACACGAGGGATACAACAACACACCTTAGTGGGTTCAAGACTCACAAGGCCGCAGGCTCGTGCTGCCACACCACTACAGTTGCGGGAAACAGCAACGATTCCAATAGAATCCGGACCAGGCTACTCAATACAAATTACGAAGAAAAATTAGACAAGATAGTAATAATTGTTGCTTAGAAGCAGACATAGGAAACAAATAGTAATGTTTGTTAAAAAGAATATACCTTCATCCCAATCATCTGGACCCAGTCGACAGCAGTTCCAGTAGCCTTGGAAAGGAACTCTGCCAGGGTCTCCTCAGCTATGGCGAGAAGACTGAAACAATAAAGAGTAATCATGTTACTACCATTAAAACTTTGAAATGAACAATTATACAAATACTAAAAAGTAGCACACAGTTTGTTACATACCCAGCTGGGTTGTTGGCATCCCTATTGGGATGCTGAGGTGTTGGGTTTTGCTGTTGATTCTGACCACTCATTACGACAGACTCACAGCTATTGTCTGTGGTGGTGCCAGCAGAGGCCTGTTTAAACCAAAGCATGGTTCAACCATTAACATTTAGAAATAAGAAAAGTTCCCAGAAAATGACGGCGAGAGAAGGAGGTGTTCTCACAGTCTGTATCTGTTGCTTCATATATCCATTCTCGTAAACCAGATGAGAAACCTGCTTCTGCAAACGGTCATTCTCTTCCATTAACAGTTTGTTCATCGCAGTCAGCTTTCTGTTCACTGTCTGCAGCCGAGAAGCTTCCTTCCTCTGCTTCTCACGACACCTACACCAAATTCACCAGTGTCTTGTAAGAAGAAAAGCACAGAAACTACAAGCTACTATATTAGAAATTGAGGCTGGCACAAGTTACTTTCTTTCACTGAGACAATATAAACAAAAAGTGGTGAAGGTGATGGCCTTTTTTAAGAGAGAATAAGAAAGAGAATACTTTGACATTTGGGTTATTTGAAAAGGGTCACCTTCTATTCTGAAACCAAACTTTGATTTGTTTGGGTTCAATATTAGAAAGGATGGGGCACTCTCTGATGAGCTGCTGCCTCCGCAAAGAACTTGGCTTGGGACATTCGGCATAGACCCTCTCCAAAGCCTCAACCTGCTCAGGTGTGTACCTAACATACTTGCTTGAATCCATCTGGTTGTTGACTGAGTCCTTGTGCAAAGAAAGTGCCATAATCTCACACTATCACACCCCAAAACACACTACTTTCTCTAATATACACACTAACACTAAAGTAGTCTTTGAAACTGAAAAAACAACAAATGGGAATGGAGTAAGTGAGAGAAGGAAAGAAACTAGTTTGGCTCCTCTTCTTCAGTGCTCTTGTTGGTGTTAGTCTCGGGCAGGCTCTCTTCTCCAAGAGAGCCTCCACTCTCCTTCATTAGATGCTGCTCAGTTCCTCAAATTCCAACTTAGGATAGAGCCTCAAGGGGCGTTACAGTAGTCTCTATCCCACACACACCAATCTCGAGATTTTGAGAGAAAGAAAGAGAAAGAGATGGAAGAAGCAGTGTGAGGAAGAAAGAAAGTGTTGTGTGTTTTTATGTGTTGTCTCTGTAATAATATAATACTAATATTGTTGTGTATACCATAGCCATAAAATAAATGTGATACGTAGTGTAATAGTTGTTGTAAGAATGTGGCTGAAAAAAGCAAACAGAAGGATGGAAACAACCAATGGGCAATTAAAGGGACTTTAATTTGTTACTGAGCCATTTATTTTATTTCTTTTCCTTTTTTGGTTGTTCCTGCAGTACCAAACTGGTTTCCTCTTTACTCATGGTCACTGTGTGATGCTAAAATGAAAAGCAAATAAGTGAAAAAAGAGAGATATAAATGAGAGGACAGCACAAGCGCATAACAGATACGATTTTTTGACGACTCAGTTTCCCTGTTATTTGGTAACCCTTTCTCTTTCTCTCTCTTAGTGCAGAAAAAAGATACTATATTGCAGGCACACCAATAGCCAACCTTCTCTCTCTTCATGAAGCCATGTTTCAGAAATGAAGGGTGATGATGATGTGATATGCTATGCATGCATGTACATGTAATGATGCAGATGATATGGATGAAGGAGAGAGAGAGAGGGTAGTAGTAGCAGTACAGTGTGTGTACGTACAGAGAGTGTATAAAAGGTCGAGAGTAGACAAAAAAGAAGGACAAATATTTGGCTTCACATTTGGTTGCAGGGTGAAATGTTAGCAGGATCCCATAAAATTGGCTTCACTTTGATTTTACTTTTAGTTCTTTTCTCTATTATTTGTACCTCAAAAATTCTACACAACCCTCTTAGTCTCATAGAGTGTTTAGTATTTATTGTCCCTGACACTCTCCCACTTTTTTTTTTTTACTTAATAATACTTTTTATTAATAATAATTTCATGTATCTCATATTTTAAAACACTTTGAATTTGTTAAGGTATAATTATCAAATCTAATCCATAAATTAGCTCATAGTTCATACATTCTTGTTATATAAGTTTAAAGTGATAAACTAGTTAATTGAATTAGAAATATTTAATAACTTGATTGATGAACTAATAAATATAAAATAATATACCAACATAAATTTTATTATATAAATAAAAGTTGTCTTAATAAGTAAAATTATATCATTATATAGTTATGATTTTATACTTTTTAAAATAATTAATTTTTCTTACATTTTTAAATCTTTTTTTAATAAATTATATATCTTTTTTATTTGAATAGAAAATTTATTTAAATGATTTTATCTAACTATTAGTTTATTTTTTTTATTTTTTAGAAAATTGAACTTTTATTTTTTATTTGAACTACTTTTACATTGAATTTATTTTCTACAATTTTTATTGTTTGAAATTTTTACATAATATCTTATAATAAAACATTGTTTCTTTAATTTGTAATACTGAATTTTAGTTTAAGTTGTATAAAAAATAAAAATGATGCAACAAGTATTAATAGTGATATATAAAATTGAAATAACTCATAATAAATTAAATAAAATTAAGAAGTAAGAAAATATATTCAACTATAGAAGATTTAGGAAAATAAAACTAAATAAACTATATGGTTTGCAATTTATAAATTAAAAACTTTTAAAATAAATAATTTTAAAATATTTATCAATCAAATTATAATTTTATTTTATTTAGTTTATAAGCTAGTCAAATAAATTATTAATTGTTTTCTTAATCTCATCAATACTTTCTTAATAATATTTTATAGTCTTTTGCATTGAGCTATATTGTTACTTTGTAACTATCCAACATCAAACAACTTTAATGTTACATTATTTGCATATAAAGACTAGTTTAGGAAATTATGGTCCATATCTTACTCATTCAAGAAACTGCACATTTTTTGTCTTCTGTTCTCAATGAATTTAGTTTTAGTATTGGTATTCGGTCTTAGTCAGAGACGATGATACTTGCAAAAGTCAATCTATTTATAGGGATGAGTTTGACCTCCATGTTTGTGCACCTTTAGATTAAAGTAGTTTTTGTAACATCCCTAGTTTTACCCATATTTAATAAAATAGAAAGTAAGAAAAAAAACTGAATTAACATATAAACTTACAACTATCTCATTATTGTATCTAAACAAAATATCCCTCTTCATAGGGATTTTATTATATACACAAAAGTTTAAAAATAAACAAAACAAAACATTAAAACTAAATTCATCTTATCTTCCATCTGCCCACTGAGGAGCTCTATTACCTGCAATTTAATCTGCTCCCGTGTAATTACACCATCATAACAGTTCAAAGAAAGACAACCACAAAACAAAACAAAGAGTAAGCTAGGTATTTTTAAAACTTATAACATAAATATAACTTTAAACATCCACATAAATCAATTATTTCTCATGCATTTCACATAATCAAGTGTCTATCAACAATTTCAATATTCATCTTTCTCATGTCAGCCTTCAACTGACTTACAACACATAGATACTTGACTTTACTTCCTGAAGACTCGTGCGTTGACTTAGACTCAGAGATCTGCACCTGTCATACTATATCACTGTGAAATCCTCACAGTTATGCGCATAAATAATCTCAATATCATCTCTCTCCTAGTATGACAGGGTTAATTCATATAACAGGTCAAGTTAGTTATCTTTCAAACAACTTACCCATTCATATGAACCTCCTTCGACTCTTACCACCTCAATAATTTCGTCTATATGATTATATTATCTCATGAGAGTCAGGATATCTCCTTCTAGAAGGATCTGTAGTCAATGCACATCCTAAACAATCTTAACACGGTATTTTCTTTCCTGAAAATACTATGTCTTGATTAAAATTCATATTCTGACTCTCACAATATCCAAATCACACAATCAAATCATACCAAAGTTTAGAATTTCCAAATCACATAACAATTCATTCACTAATCATATAAATATTTCAAAATTTTCTAAACAATTCAATTATATCTAAAAATTCACTTAAACACATAACTAAGTTCTAAATATATGCTTTCTAAATCAAATCATCATTTAAAATCAAACAACCACTTCTCATCAAAAATCCCATTTAAGTAATTCAACAAAATATTCAAAAATAGTTTAACTCATTTTTAATCACAAACACTTTCAACAAATGATTCACCTTAAAATCAATATAAAATATTCAAAATCAACCATTCAAGTCAATATATTACTTTACTTTTTAAAAGAGACAATCCTGCAAGCAAAAATTGGAACTAGTGACCACGTCACCCCACATCCAAATCTTCTAACCTATGGTTTTATTTTAAAAATAAAACTAGCTTCCTTTACCTGAACTTGAGCAGATGCTCACTAAGAGCTCCAAAGCCACCAAGAGCTTAAAGATAGCCTAACTTGCACCATAAAATCTTGATCACAAATCTAACTATACCACTTGGATTCTGAGCTAACAGAGACCACTTCTGAAGATACAAACATCACATGCACGATTAACTAAGAGCAACCCTAACCAAATCAAAACTAACTCAAAGAAAAGGAGCCAATAATGAACTTATTCTATCTAAGATTTTGATCGGGCACTCTCATAGAGTTCACTGCCAGGAGTCCAATGGCAGACTCCGAGAATATCAGAATCTTAAAGATAATGGAAAGGAAAGGAAAAAGGGAACAAAAATGAACTTACTCTAACAAAGATTCTAATCGGGCAGTCTTGTAGATCTCGCTGTCAGGAGTCTAATTGTGGACTCCGATCGCTAAACAGATGAGCGAGGAGGTTAGAATTATAGAGAAGGGAGAGGAAAGGAAAAGGAAACTTCTAGAGAGATGGTTGTTCTTTTAAAATGAAACCTGAATAACTAAATTTCTATTTATATAGCTTTTTCACTTTAATAATAAAATATTCAGATGTCATTTTAATTGTACCATTTTTACTCTAAGACTATTTTTCTCGATCCTTACAGTTTTCATGGTTAATTTACGCATTAATCACACACTATATACAACTTTCTCCAATATTTCTCTTCTTATGACTTTAAGGTGCCAAAATATATTTATTTAAGTATTTAGTTACCTATATTAGACTGAGGATGTAACACACTACATGCATAAACTAAAACTTGTATTTGGCAAAATTAATCCAACATTTCCCATAAACTTAGTTAAAGAAACAATTTTCTCCACAAGTGATACTTTTTCCAATAATTGAAGTTGAAGTCAAGAATGTTGAAATGTGTTCGTAATACTTAATGTGTTGGTCCCATCTAATTACTGAGCTCTCAATCTAACCAATTGAATACTTACATTGCTAGACAATTAGTTATTATATTGACTAAATTAGATATTAATTTATAGATTATATAATTATTGGTATCTAAAGTAGTTTCTAAATTTTTAAACTAATTTTTAAATTGGTATCTAATTAGTTAATTGATATCTACCACTACACGAAAATCATTAAATATAAATTAATTTTAGAGACCAGAATAATTAGTTACCATTTGATTAAATTATAGACTATTTTATAAACTAAAAAGACTATTGATATCTAAAGTAGTTTCTATTATTAATAAAAATATTCACAAAATGATATCTATAACCATTAGCTATCAAAGTCTTAGCTACTTACTATTTTATTTTTTATTACTCCCTATTAGTCTTTTAGGCACTAATTTAAAATATAAAATATTAATCGTTAAAACTTAAGTAACTAATTTAGATACAAATTTATAAACCATTTTATATTTTTTTATTAATAATAAATTATTTTAGATATGAATAAATTTGTAGTCTCTCTAATTTAGTTAATATAATGACTAATTATTTTTTATTTCTAAATTTAATTATTATTTAATAATTTTTTTACAGTGTACTTCAAAAATTAATAATCTTTTTAATTTATAAAATAATATTTAATTTAGTTAATACCGTGACTTTGATATCTAAAATTACTTTTTATTTAATAATTTTATTGTAATACTATTATCAACGAGTGTTTCCCACACGTAATTTTGTTTTCATATCTTAAAATATATTTTCATCACTTTATAGTGGATTTTTTTTTATTTTGTGATTTTTTTATAATCATTTTATCTTTAAGAACTAAATATATCTTTTGAAATTTTAGACCATAAACTATACTTTTAATGTAGAAACCCAAAAACCATTTATCTGAAAATTAAAGATTAAAAATGGAATTAAGCTTAAAAAATAACCTATAACTACTAGATGGTGAAAACACTTTCATTTTAATAAATTATATCTATTGATCTCCTTTTATTTTTTATTTTTTATATTTCTATAAACATGGTCTACCCGTTTATTAAATATAAATAGTGTATGCAATATTATGTGACTTCTATAAAATATTTTAAAATATATATATATATATATAATTTTTTATTTAAATTAAAAAATATTGATGCATTATTACTATGATTTATTTGCCTTGCTTTGATTATGGTATAAGTTGTTGTACACTACAAAAGCTTTATCTTAGAAAGTAGTAAATTAAAGAATAATTTTACTTAATAATTAACATATTCACTAACCTAGAAATGATGAATGAAAGTTAAAGTTGAGGCAAAATTGACAACCTACTATGATTAGGAGTAAAAGTTGGTTTTTATCTTAAAGGGTTATTATATTATTATATTAATTTGATTTTTCAAATACGAAAGCTTATCTTAAATTTTGGGGCCATAACATGATAATCAAAATCAATTTGAATAGACATCCACTGGCCACTACCAACTATAAAGATAAGAGTAAAATATTTATGAAAAAAGTTTTAGTAAGAAACTTCATAGCATATTCTTTTTAACACATATTTTGTTATTACTTGAAACTTGTACAAAAATAAAAAGGTTGGGAATATAACTTTTTAAACGATAAATAACTAGCTATAGAAACTATGGGTTACTCATTAAACTAATAATTAATGAAATTCGTTAAGGGCTAAAACTTTAAAAGTATTTAATTTTTACTAAATTTTAATCAATAATAAAAATATGTTGAAAATATATTCGTTATATATCTTTTTATCTATAAGAAATTTGCATAGTTTAGTACAACCGTATGCAGAATAATTGACATGATTGGATCCAAAGAAAACTTAAGTATGTGTTTACCTTTTCCATGTTTTTTTAATTTGAATATTTTGTGTGTGAGTTTTATAAATTTTCTTAAGCATTAATTGAACCGTGTTGAATAAATTTGTATGAGAGTCAGCTAAGAGCACTAAGAAATGTTATTCACATTATTTAAGACTATGTGATGGCTTCTCAATTGCATGCATACCCCATTAATTACCCATTTATAAGTCAACTTTGATTTCTAAGTGGGTTCATGGTCCTCACACTTTTACAAACTTTTTATATAAATTAAAAAACTATTATTATGAACACCAATGCTTAAAACTTAATTTTTAAAAATCCAATCCCTTCTAAATATATTTTTTAATTTTTCATGTTTATAATGTTTTTATAAGTTCGAATTTTTGGGTAAGTGTTATTTGTCTGTTTTTATTCTTTTAGTTCTTTGGTACTTGAGCTCTTCGGTCTTAGGTTGTAACACATGGATGTGATACCTACAAATATACTTTTACATCCAAGTTAGTATGAGTATAATTTGCAGACATTATACATTAGACTTTTCGTTATCTTTGGCTTCAACAATCCATTAGTACATTTGTCTTCAAGCTCAAATGAAATAGAGAGTTTAATTTTTGAAGGATCCGAAAGAAAAATTCATTTATTTGTGTTAATCATAACGTGGTTTGCAGTATACCACATTGGGTAACAAAGATGTTGATTGTCATTTCCTCCTCTTGGTATATCTAAAAATGTTTTTACAACCTTTGTCGATCTCCCAACCTTCGACTATTCAGTCTTGGTTTTGGGTTGCAACGTGTAACATCCCGCCAAAATACTATACAAATGTATATAATGAAAATAAAGGTAACAAATAGATTCTATGAACAAAATATTATATATATGAAATGTAGTTTCTCCTCACAGGGAGTTTAATACAAATTCGGTCAAATTTTTCCAGAAACATAAACAAAATACAGTAAAAAAAAACGAAGCAGGCGATCTCCTATCGAAAGAGACCGATCTCCTATCGGAAGAGACCGATCTCCTATCGGACGAGGCCGATCGCCCATCGGGGGACCCAAAAACAGCCGATCTCCTTCCGGCGACCACTTCACTAAGGAGCTCTACTTCCTGGAAGATCATCTGCTCCCGTGTAAGTTATACACGATCATCACAGTTTTAAGAGAACAGCCACAGAACCAAAACACGCAGGGTAAGCTAGATATTTTAAAGAGAGTTTAATTAAGAACATTAAAATCAGAGTAAGCAATTTTCAAGATATTCACGTAAAGCTATAGATTTTCTCAATGCCCTTCACCTGGTCACCCAGAAATCACACATTTCACAATATTCTCAAGAGTCATTCATTTTCACAATACTGCATCAAGTGTCTATAATTTCAAGTTCCTCATTTCACATGTCAGACCACCACTGACTCAGCACACAAGACACTTGACACTACTTCCGGAAGACTCGTGCATTGACTAGACTCAGGGATTCTGCACCTGTCATACAAGCTGTAATGTTTACCAGCTATGCGCATCAACACAATCTCAATCTCAAGTTCACCATTCTCACAGTATGACAGGGTTAATCCATATGACAGGCCGAGCTCGTTCTGTTTCACACGACTCACCCATACATATGAACCTCCTTCGACTCTCAACGCCTGAATAACCTCATCTATATGAATCCATTATCTCAGGAGAGTCAGGATAATCCCATTATAGACATCACCGATCAATGCACATCCTACACGATCTTACACGGTATTTTCTTTCCTGAAAATACTATGCCTCGATCCACATTCACCACATCCAACACATCACATAACACTTAAAGGAATGATTTCAATCACAGCAAAACTCAATCCAGGATTCTTATTTTCGAATATCTCATTTAAATCTCAAACAGTTTCAAAGCAGCACCAAAAACAGAGAGTTCGCAAAACAACGCCAAAACCGGCGATCTGGTTCAAAAATAAGGTATTTCGAAGTATGTACATAAAACCGGCGACCACGTCGCCCAAAAACACATAGAAACAGAGCATTCATGAAGATGAAAACGAAACCGGCGACCACGTCGCCCTCACTTCAGAAACAGCTAATCTATGGCTTGTATTGAAAATGAAGGCTAGCTTCCCTTACCTGGACTTGCGCAAACACCAGGAGCTCCGAAACCCAACGAAGCTTGAACCCCGCCTTGTCTCTGTTTTCAGCGCCTGGTCTGTAGAACTTGCAGAGAACCTCTTAGGTGCTCTAAGGGCAACGTCGCGTGTCGCACTGATGCTGGAGGTTGCCTGAGTCTCAACGCAAGGAAGGGAAGAAGGGAGGGAGGAAGTTTGCACTCACTCTAACACTCTTGAGTCTGTAACACTCTTTGCCTTCCCGCAGTGGCTTTTGAATCCCAGCTTACCTGTCCACGTTTGCTGCTGCTGCCACCCCTCCTGCAGGAAAGTCTGAGAACCACTGCCCTGAACAGTACGACCACTGCTGTCGTTTATGCATGCCAACCACTGCTCTGAACAGTACGACCACTGTTGTCGTTTGTGCATGCCAACCACTACTCTGAACAGTACGACCGCGAGTGTCTCTTGCGCATGCCAACATTCTGATGTCACCACTCTGAATCATCCTTTTTGTCTACGTGGCGCGCGTGCAGGACGTTTCATGCTGAGAGTCTGGGTCCCACTTTATCTGTGTGAGGCTCGCCCTCGCGACAACTTTCCAACGCTGACTCATCCTGGCGAACGACCGATGTCTCCTTCGCCCTAGAAGACGACCGATGTCTTCCTCTGGGAGACGACCGATGTCTTCCCTGGCGACGCCCTCATAACTCTCGCGCCTTGGCCACGTCCACATGCCTCGCGCCCTGGCAATGCCCACATGCCTCGCGCCCGCGTGATGCCTGCATGCCTCTCGGGCCCGCGCGTTGCCTGCATGCCTCTCGCGCCCGCGCGATGCCTGCATGCCTCTCGCGCCCGCGCGATGCCTGCATGCCTCTCGCGCCCGCGCGATGCCTGCATGCCTCTCGCGCCCGCGCGATGCCTGCATGCCTCTCGCGCCCGCGCGACGTCCACCTGGCGCTCATGTGTAGCAGGCGACCGGCGACTTCATAGCCTTCTATACTTAACTTTTTCCTCCCTTTCTATTCTAAATAAAACATACATAGAATTCTTTTAAAATATATCTCTTTTTATTCCAATTCAATTTTACAGGTCCTTACACAACGAATGAGTGGAAACTTACAAATATACTATGACGCTCAAATTAGTCAAAGTATGATATGCAAACATCAATTACAATTTTCATTACTTTTGACTTTGGAGTGCTTTCCCATTTATACCATTACATAAACTTGTAATCATTATTTTAAAATTATAATTAATATGTTTCTAATTGATTTGAGATTACATTTATTTTTAAGATAAATTTAAATATCTGTTAAATCTTTGAAGAGGAAGATATAATTTATATAAATGTGTAAAATTAGAGATAGACAAAAGTACGAAAAAACTGCTACTTAATGATTTTTTACTCCTTTGAAATGTATAAACATAAACCTTTAGCTTATTAAAAAAGGGAAGAGCTAAAATAATAAGTACATTAAAAAAAAGGTAAATAAAACGAGCGTAAATAATTATAAAAAAAATATTATTTTTGAAAATATTACTATAAAATACATTCTTCTACAATTGTAACGTGATACAATGTAATTTTAAATTTGTTTAATTTCTTCACGTGAAATCCATATTTCAGAAAAAAAAAACAGTGTAATATAATACGAATAGTGGACATATTCACACTCTTATAAAAATATTAATATGTAAAAAAAATATAAATTATGTTAATTTCTAGGTAGTCTTAGTTTGTAGCAGGAAAGCAAGAGCTGAAAATGAACTTTGTTGGCAATTTAAAATGGAAATAAATAACTAACCGGTTATAGATTTGCATGAAAATGATTATTTATAACTAGCCCAAAATTATTTACCCATAATTTTAAAGAGAATGTAGAGTGAACAATTAATATAACACTGATGAAACTTTTTGAGAGAGAAAAATTGGTATAGAATTGATAAGTAGAGTGTATGGGTAATTATTTGATAAAACATGGTTTCCTAGTATACATAATGTAGGCACATGTCTACTTTCATATGGACAATATCCAATGTTATAATTAATCTGAGGTTGAAATTATCGTCAGGGTGAAGTCACCTATTGTCCATGGTTATGTTGCGAAGTAGGCATGCAAGACAAATAATAATTTACATATCACATTTAATGAGTGTATGTATATATATTTGGTGATTAAGAAGAAGTTAATGATGGGAAGTGGCTTAAAGAACACTAGTGTATCCCAGTGTAGAATCTAAATGCTTTAATTACGATTAAGTGTTGAATAAGTTTTAGGCCTGCAAGCTAGCTAGCAAGCACATCTGAACCCTGAAACCCAACTTTGTGGTTGAGATCCACCAAGCACCAACCTCCTCCCCTTTTCTTCACAATTCATAGTGTTTCCCACCTCTTTCCCTTTACTCATAAGGATCCAAGAGCAAGAGAGATAATGCCTCACAAAAGCAATTGACTTTTGGATATTTACAAGGTTGACATTTCCCATAAACCTTCAACTCTTCAGAGCATCCAATGATCCTTCCAATTTAATTAATAATGCTCACCAAAACTCACTCATGTGGCTTTTTGTAGTAGTACCCACCACTGCTGCTTTCTCTCACTCAGTCACGCACTCTAACTGTTTGATAAAAAATCTTATTAGGTCTAAGTTGAGATATGATTAATGGAGTTGTAATATGGATAGAGAAGGAGGAGGAGTCAATACACAGACTCAGTTGTGTTTTTTTGTCTCCCTTTGCAATGTGTGATGATGATGGAGTGCCCCCTTTGTTGGGTATGAAGCCAGGATCAATTGGGTTGGGCTGAGTAGACACTATGTTTTAGTGATTGGGCTTAATCATTGTGTCCCCTTTATTATCTCTATTTATCTCTATTTAAAGAGATCATTGTACTTGTAATTTGTGTGCAACAGAATAGAAATAAACCTAATAGTTGCCCGTGTGGATGTAGGTTGCAGTTGGCGACCGAACCACGTTAAATTCTTGTGTTCTTGATTTTCTGCAGTTGATTCGTGATTGTGTGTGTAGCTTCCGCGTGCGTTTTTCCCAACAGTGGTATCAAGAGCTTTGGTTCATTTACACACTAGAGATCCGATCAGCAGAAATTATTCGACGAGACGTGAAAATTGCGGCTAGGGTTTCGCAGAGGCGGCAGCAGCATCCCAAAACTAGCGTTTCGCAGAGGCAGCAGCGGCATACCAAAGCTAGGGTTTTGCAGGGGCTGCAGCGACGTCCCAAAGCTAGGGTTTTGCAGGGGCTGCAGCGGCGTCCCAAAGCTAGGGTTTTGCAAGGGCTGCAGCGGTGTCCTAAAGCTAGGGTTTTGCAGAGGCTGCAGTGGCGTCCCAAAGCTAGGGTTTTGCGGGGGCAGCAGCGGCATCCCAAAGTTAGGGTTTCGCAGGGGCGGCGGCAGGTCACGTTTTCACGGTGAATAGGTGCAGGTGCTTGCGGTGAGTGAGACGGCACGGAGGTGCAGTGAGATGGCAGAAGACGGAAGGTTCCGAATTGAAAAATTCGATGGTATAGATTTCAGTTGGTGGAAAATGCAAATCGAGGATTTGCTAGTTCAAAAAGATTTGGACGTGGTTTTTGGTGAGAAGCCCGAAAAGATGACTGAAGCACAGTGGACAGGTTTGGATCGGAAAGCTATGTCCGTTATCCGACTCTCGTTGACCAAGAATGTTGCGTACAATATTCTGAAGGTGAAAACAGCGAAAGGGATCATGGAAGCTTTGTCCAATATGTACGAGAAGCCATCTGCTGCTAACAAGGTATTTCTGATTAGAGAACTAGTGAACACAAGGATGAAGGAAGACAGTCCAGTTACTGAGCATATTAACAATATGAATTCGATCTTAGCCAGACTTACGTCAGTGGGCATTAAGTTCGATGATGAAATTCAAGCTTTACTACTGCTATCATCTTTGCCTGACAGTTGGTCCGGAACGGTTACAGCGGTTACCAGTTCAGCAGGGCCTGATGGATTCACTTTTGAGAAGATTCGTGATCTCGTTCTTGGCGAAGATGTCAGAAGAAGGAGTTCCGGGGAATCTTTGGGTGACTCGCTAAATGTCATCAGAGGTAGGAAAAATAGTAGAGGTAGTGGGAGCAAGAACAGAAGGAGTCAGTTAAAGACTCGAGATTGCTCGAAGGTAACATGTTGGAACTGCAAGGAGTTGGGGCATTTCAGGAATCAATGCCCAAACGAAAAGCAAGTCAACATTGCAGAATACTCCGCGGACGAGGACCTCTTAGTCTGTTGCGCGGATAGCAGTGTGGATTCCTGGGTCATGGATTCTGGTTCTTCATTTCATGCTACCCACAGCAGTGAAGCATTGCAGAATCTGATTATTGGAGACTTTGGAAAGGTAAGACTAGCAGACGATAGAACTCTTGATGTTACGGGCATGGGTGACATAGTGTTGAAGACGCCAGTCGGTTTCTGGACTTTGAAGGATGTCAGAGTTGTTCCAAGCTTGACGAAAAATTTGATTTCTGTTAGGCAGTTGGACGAACAGGGACATAATGTGAAGTTCGGAAATGGGCAGTGGAAGGTTGTCAAGGGAAATCTTGTCATGGCTCGCGGAAGAAAGAGAGGTTCATTGTATATGGTCGAATTACCGTCTGAGGGAGGGACTGTCCCATTTCAGAAGATAAACAAAGTCCGGTTCACAGAATCTCGTGGGCAGAAGAGGGTTGTCTTTGCAAGGAAGAAATCCAGAGCCACAGGTCAGATTCAGGATGAACGAGCATGGAGAGGTTCAGGTAGACCAGTCAGAGGTACTTGTGGCAGTGGGAGCACGGGTAGTGCTTCAGCTAAGGTGCCCAGAAGACAGTGGGTTAGGAGAACCAGTATTCCAGCTGTTGAAACATCTCCAGAAAATTTCTTGCTGAGTATGGAGAGTGTTTGTTCTCAGGATGTTCCAGGATCTGGCAGTTCGTGTAAGTGGGAGCCGGTAGGAATAGAGGATGGGTCAGTGGCAGTTTCAGCCATGACGAACGTATTGAAACTCAAGGGAGTTTCTGTGAAGCCTTCAAGATGATCAAGAAGGCTGGTGGCAACTAGTGGTGGAACATTGAGTTCCGGTGATAGATTACAGAAGTACATATACACAGTTGAAGCACAAGTGAACATTGTTCCGTGACTTCAAGTGGGAGATTGTTGGGTATGAAGCCAGGATCAATTGGGTTGGGCTGAGTAGACACTATGTTTTAGTGATTGGGCTTAATCATTGTGTCCCCTTTATTATCTCTATTTATCTCTATTTAAAGAGATCATTGTACTTGTAATTTGTGTGCAACAGAATAGAAATAAACCTAATAGTTGCCCGTGTGGATGTAGGTTGCAGTTGGCGACCGAACCACGTTAAATTCTTGTGTTCTTGATTTTCTGCAGTTGATTCGTGATTGTGTGTGTAGCTTCCGCGTGCGTTTTTCCCAACACCCTTATGGCCATAGCTTTTGGTTCTGGAAGAGGAAGAGATTTGGGACACTGAGAGCCCGCCATTGGGACAGGTTGATAAAAAAACAAACAAAGGTGGAGGTCCCTTTCAATTCCTTCCAGTCCCATGCGGGGACCCAAAACCCTTTGTTTTTTAATCCTTGGTTTTGAGCTCATCAACCTTTTTCCTTACATGCACCAAAAGAGTGTCATGGACTCACTCACAAGACCCCACCACCTTCTCTCTCTCTCTAGAACTCTGTGCATGCCTTTGCTTCCATTTTACACCTCTCTCTCTCTTCCCTTGTGATGAGGGTCCATGCATGATCAGAGGTGTAAAGGTGGAGATAAAGAAAAGGAACCCCCTGGCCGCCATGATAGGATGCTCATGTGAGTGAAAATCTAATGTCTTGCAAACTAATTATGCCAACATATCATTTCTAATCGTTATCATTAGTAGTGCTATTTAAGTATATACTGTCAATTTAATCTCCTAATTATACTTTACAAAAGGAACCAAATATTCCAAACCATCATAACACTAACACACACTCTCCTCGATATACACTTATACCTTCATACATTATTAACAACTCTCCAACTTCCCTATCATCTATATCACCCACCAACTCCCCATGCATGCATTCACTTTTCACTTTACATTTCTGTTTTAATCTAACTTGGCCTTCCTTCATTATTCTAACTCAATCTTAATGCTTCACTTATATATATAACATCTTAAAACAACTCATGTCATGAAAAATTAGTCAAATGGATAAAAGAAAAAGAGGAAAATATATGTAGAATTATGATGTTGAAAATTGAATATCAGAATGAGCAAAATAGATAAAGTGGAGCAAAATAAAATTGCGGATGAATATGAAAAAAATAAACATTGAATCATTGGTTTTTGCTTTGCTACCATAACCTAAAAACAAGTATGTGAATTTATGCAACTGTGACTGAAGAGGTAATGATAAAAAATAAATTAATTTAATTTAATATTAATTGGATTTTGACATCAGTTATTTTTATTTTTAATCTTATGGCTATAATTGATTGTTTTCAATTTTCACTTTAATTGTCGTTTGAGATATATCATTTTTTAAACCAGGTGTAAAAATTAGTTGTAGTACACGTGTAATATAACTCTTATAGAATGCAAATTAATCAAGATAATGGTTGAATATCTCTTATTTCTTTATTAGACCATGTACACAAAATTTAATACAATTTCAAAATTATTTAAAATTTTATCACTTCACTTAATTTTAATGTATAAATATTCAAAAACATGTAACAATATAACATATGCATATAAATTGTTTTAATTATGTGGAATTTTATATATAATTTGCTTTACTGTGCATTTACTTTTTAGGTGACTATAGTTATTTAATTTTAGTTTACGTCAAGGTATTCCTTCCTTAATAGCCCAAGATTAAGATATGTTTTTAAGTCTTTTTTTTATATGATCAAATTAAGCTTCAAATCATGCATTACGTGTTTAATAAACATAAAAGTGTGTTAAAAAAAATTATTGAATAAAAATTAATTTTAGATACAAAAAATAATTAATTGCTATAATGATCAAATTAAATACTATTTTGGAGACTAAAAATATTTTTGGTTTCTATTATTGTTAAATGTTTTCTAAATTTGTATCTAATTAAGTATCAAGATTTTAACTACCAATTATTTAAATTATAAATTTGATAGCAAAAATCTTGATGACTAATTAGATACCAATTTAGAAATCATTTAACAATAATAAAAATTAATTTAAAAATTATAAATTTTTTTAATATTTAAAATGGTCTCTAATTTAGTTACTATAACAATTAATTATTATTATTATTATTTCTAAAATTAGTTTCTGATAAATAATTTTATTGTAATGATGAACTTTGCAAAATAATTTAAATGCCGCGTGTGCTACATTTGATATCCTAATATAATATTAACGACTTAAGGTTAGCATCATATAAACTTTGAGCATGACCACTCAACCATTACGTAGAGTATTTATCTAATTAAACTGCAACTGTGATATAATCATCTATGTATAGTTGTATTTTTCAGATTGGAACAATTTTCATCTTTTATATAAATTAGGACGATGTAGTGGATATTAGTATTGATAATATTTAATAAATTTTAATTATTTTCTTGGAAATATTTTATCACATGGAGA
Source organism: Phaseolus lunatus (assembly GCA_013389735.1). Lineage (NCBI taxonomy): Eukaryota > Viridiplantae > Streptophyta > Magnoliopsida > Fabales > Fabaceae > Phaseolus > Phaseolus lunatus. Next base: position 28,829,039 of record CM023862.1, on the reverse strand, counting down.
AAGTACGGAGAAAACATAAAAACAGACATCTCAATAGTTTTATCTTTAATTAATGTGAAAATTTAAATATATTTATTTGGATGAAAGACTAAACATCTTCATCATAAGCATATGATTGAATACTTATGAATAATCTAATAAATTTTAGTTTTATTTCACTTCATAGAACTAAATTATAAAATGAAATTTGTATATACTTATATATTATAATTTGGTCTATTTTTAGTCAATATAGAGATTTGCAACACACTCTCTCATATTGATAAATAGATATCTTAAGTGTGATATCAGGTATTTGTATGTGATTCGGCAATATCTCAACAAAAGTTTCTACATACATTATTAGGATAAAATCAGATCTTATATTATGAAATGAATTTTGAGTTTACCCCAACTCATAATATCGATTTATTTGTAAAATAAAATCTATACTTAGTATAATTTGACCTTATCTAATATGAAATCTTTAACAAATAAAAAAAGAGTGTGGATCATATTGAAGCAAAGAAATTAAGGAGGATCTTTATAAGGACATAAAATGGACTTTAAGTTTAAATGGTACAATAGACCCAACAAATTCTCGTCAAATAAACTTTAAATAACAAAAGTAAACTTTAAGTTTATCTCAAGTTTATAAATCCGATTCATAAAATGAATTTTAAATTATTTTTCAGTATTATTATTATATAAAAACTGTTATGATATAAAATAATAGATTTATTTATATTTCTTAATTATTTAGAATTTTGAAAAAAAAAATCAAACTTATAATACTATTGAAAGATAATTTATATTTTATTTGATGATCTTATTACAACTAAATATAAATGTTTTATATTGTCTTTGTGTTTGAGTTTTTTTTAGTCCTTTTCACACCTTTTCTTCCATGGGACTAAATGGGTTGTGGTTTTGGAAATTTTCAACTCTTTCACTTACATGAACTTAGTCACTTTTTTTCCTAACTCGTGAAAGTTCAATGTTAGCTTAAAGGTTCAAATATGGTGAGAAAATGGTCTTGGTTTGAAAATCATAATCATACAATGAACTGCTACTTTAATCTTCAAATATTCCTTTCTAAATTTCTCCATAAATGTTTTGAGACACACATGTCTTTCTTACATGATGTTATATGAATTATTAATAACGAGGTGCTACAGTTTATAATATGACATCTCAAATAAAATATTTTTTAAACACAGTATATTAAACTGTCTTATTTACGAATAATTTAAATATTTTATTATTTTTTAAAATAATAAGTGACCAACTATATAATTAATACAAAATTAAAAAAAAATTAAAATATTTTTAAAAAAGAAGACTAACTTATCTTTTGGCATGTAAATAAAAAATATAACAATTTGATAAAGTTGTAGTTAAATAGTTAATTTTTGAAATTTAATGAAAAAATATTAATCAAAATAAAATAATCTTATGTTATATATTAATTATGTAGAACTTATTTATCCCGATTCACTACAAAATTAATTCAAGTATTTATAACATAAAAAAATGAAATAGAATATATTGATAAAAATGATAAAAATAACTAATAGAAGTATATTATTTTATTATTATTTGCAATTAAACATAGATGTTAAAAGATAAGAACCATCGTTTTTAAAATCTTTGATGATTTTACTACTATTTTTTATTATAATAAATTAATTCTGCGTGTCTCTAATATTTTCGTAAATCACATATGTATAATATATATATATATATATATATATATATATATATATATATATATATATATATATATATATATATAGGGGTGGCAATGCGGGCTGGTCTGCCCCGCACTTGGCCCACAAAAAGCGGGTTGGGTTGGCCCGCCTCGCAGAGACCCGCATAAGGGTTGGTCCGCGGGCCAGTCCGTATAAGAAATATTTTTAAAATAAAATATTTTTTTAATAAAAATTTGAATTTTTTTATTTAAATGTATTAGGTAAATAGTTTCATAATATTATTTTCACGAGACATGCGTAGTAAGATGTTATTAAAAATTTCAGAATGTGAAAAATAAGAATACATAAATAAAATATGGGGATGCAGAAAAAAAATTTATACATTTTAAAATTATGCGGGTCAACTCGCCCCGCCCCGCACTTAGTCCGTGCAGGCTGTGGGTTATGCGGAGCGGACCTAAGCGGGCCAGTGGGTTGAAATGTGCAACCCGCCCCGCATTTTTTTTAGCGGGCCGCGGACTGGCCCACATGGTCCGCCCCACTTTGCCACCCATATATATTCTTTTTTTGACATTAAAATTCCAATTCATACCTTAGTGGTTTGATAATATATCGTTTTTCAACGAACCACCAAACTACACGCCAAATAGATATGAATGGATTGACCGGTTGACTTGGCAAGTCAAGAAATCCTAAAGGAAAATTTCTTTTGTTCAAACCTAAATATTCTTCAAGAACTACTACAACTAATCTTTAATATTATTTTATTAGTAATACTTGTTGGAGTTTAAATTAATTCATTGTTTATAAAGGTTTAATTGTAAATACCTTTAATCTCTCTAGCTACTATAATTAATGAGCCATTTTAGTCGGTTAATATTTTTTTTAACTTCTAAAAAACATTGAGCAAATTTCTCTTAATTTTTTCTAGTTCTTATAATTAAGTTACGTTATAATTTCCCTTTAATTCAAATTCTTATTTCCTGTTGATAACTTTCACAAGTTGGAGTTATTATATTGTTTAAAATTACACCCATTCAAATTTTACAAACAACATTGTCAAATTTAGGAAGAGTTTTAGTAATAGAAGGTACTAAATTAGGTAAGTAAATAGAAATTAGAATTAGCAGACATTTTGAGACAAGAAGAACTAGCACCAAGAACATTCAAACCTTCACCATTAGCAATATAAATTTGGTTTGGACCTTCATAACAATCAAACCACCATTACCAATATAAATTTTTTACTATAAAATGTGGAAAAAACTAGAAAGGAAGTGAGAAGGAACTTGAATTGACCCGTGTGGATGAATCATTGCTCTTGATACCATAACATAATTTGGTATGCAATAAATAGAAGAAAAAAAAAAAAAGAAGTGAAAATGGATATTATCGTGACTACTTGAGAACAGAGAAAGAAAATCAATATATATATATATATATATATATATATTAAAAATAAAATTCATATACGGTTCAAATAGGATAAGATCCAAACATGACAAAACAAAAAAATATATAAAACAACAAAATCTCAAAACATTCTATTGAAACATCCAACAGATGTGTACATTATATCATAGTAATAGTCAATGACAGAATGATAATGTTCAATGAAATGGAGAAAAAAGGGTCATTCTTCTCCAAAGGTTTCAGAATGGCCTCTGCTGGAAAAAAAACACGGTTTCTTTTATTTGAAATTGTGAATGAAATTAAATATCGTTTTTATTATTAAATGTTTCAGAACAGAGTTTGTTAATTTTTTTCCTGAATGTCTTTTTTTTTTTCTGAATGTTATTACAGACAAACTTTGCTCTTCCTTTCGCAGTTGAACAATGGCAATTAATAAGTTGAAGTGTCCAGAAAAGAACCTGTGCATGGCTTATAACCTTCAAAGATTCTAAATTAATCAGTCACAAAATTCCATCCCTTATCAGTTCTTATTGCAGAAAAAGAGTTATGAATGTAAACTTTTCAGCTGGTTCTTGGTAGTTCAAATTCTGGCCTGTGCATGATTGATTAGTTGCTGAGGTCTAAAGCATTATTGCATTTCAGAATAAGATTCCCAAACATGTTTTTATGTGTACTCACTTTTGGTAATTTGCTCCTAACTTTGTTTTTTGTCAACTTCCAAATTTTGTTATCCGCCGAAACTCTACTTTCATTTTATATTAAGAATCGGATTTAAAACCATTTTAAGGGTTGGACACACTCATACACTTGCAAAACCTATACATGGTTGCTTTAGTGGAAAAACTCATGGTTTCTTATTACATTATATAAGCTATAAAATTTGAATTAAGAAAAAAAACTGATTTTACATAAAGAAAAATATTTAATTGTAACAATTAACGAAACCGATCACATTAAGAAAAATTAGTGATGTTAACTTTAAGCATCATTATTATTACTGAGATAACGAATAAAATGGCACATAGAAAAGGACAAATAACAAGTTAGTGATTGAGAAAACTTCTGAAGCCATTATCCAAAAAGTTATGATAAATAAAAAGTAAAAAGGGTGAAAAAAAAAATGAAGGAGTTTGGGTGCAATAAGACAAATCCCAACAACGTTTAGCCAAAAATGATATGATTGGTTGGGTAGAATCGGTGAGAAGCAGATAATGTTAAAAAGAAGAAGCCAACAGTGTTCTTTTGATTTTTGAGAACCCTCACTTGCCATTGAAGATATAGAATCATATTCATCCAACGACACACACACATGTAGCTCAAGAATCAAATTAATCATTCAAAAATGTTTCTTCACCAATAATAGGAACCAATCACTTCTCTCACTTCATTCATTTCCCTATTCTTCACTAACACCAAATCTATAAATAGATTCAATAATAATTATATAAAACAAAGAAAATGGTCAAAGCTATATATTTTAATATGTTTTTATCTATTTACTATACCGGGAGATTAAGTGCTTTTGTAATCAGGTTAGTGATTACTGATTTGATTAATGAAATTTTTAGTTAAACTCTAAAGATTAAGGTGTGTTTTGTTTTGTTTAAGTTGAGAAACATTGTAATTCATGCAAACTGAAAACACAAATACATCAAACTGTGTAAGTAAAACTATTGCAATCAAACTTCATCTTTCATCATCTTTTATTTCACTAAATTTATTTTTATTTAAATTTATTTTTTTATGTTTCAAAGCTTGCTTCGAAGGTGATTTGTAATTAAATATTTTACTCAATTATTAAAAGTTGTAGATTTCTTCAGACAAGTTTTGGCATAAAACTAAATGTAAAAAAAATAGAAAAAATATGTAAATTTTTTTTTATAAAGTAACTTATACTTAACTACTTTTAAGTTGTATAGATACCAATTTCGATTTACTGGCTTAAAAGCTTAAGCCTTATAAGTATTTGTATTGGTGTTATTTTAGTTACCACTTAAAGTTTTAGTTGAGTAAATTAAGAATCAAACAACTAATAATGTTACAGAGATATTTGTATAATTTTGATTCCTTTGTCAGATTTTTTATTATAAAATTAATATTTTTTGCATTAATATTATTCATGATGGGACACTAGTAAATAATTACTTTACATTAGCCTGGTAATAATGTAATATATAAGTCCACATGTATAATATCTAAATATGAAAAAAAATGCAATTAACCATATAAGTTCGATAAAAGAACAATAAAAGTATTACTAAAAATGAACTAAATCCCCCTCTCATCCTAATATATTAATGAATATATATATATATATATATATATATATATATAATAATATGATATGATGATGATAATAATATTTAGAGCTAAAATGACATTACTAAGAAAAACATTTATATTATATATATTAATATTATTGAAAAATTAATACTAATAATAATTGCCGATAAATAGTTTGACTAAAAGATCATTTCATATTATTTATTTAATTATTAATTGTAATTTAAATTTATAAAAATATATATAAACTATTTATGTACAACATTATGTAGTGAGGATTTTCATTTGTTCATATATATTTCATATTTTTATTTTATCTTTTATTGAATTTATAAAAAGAAATATGAATTATTTATACATAATGATATGTAAAAAGGGTTTTCTCCTGTACATATTTCATATTCATATTTATCCTTAATTATATTTTAAATTTTAGTTTTATTTTTCCTTTAATTATACTTTAAAATGAATAAATAAGAAGAGCAGAAATAACCTATCTAAGTAATAAAAATAAAAATAGTTATACATATACTGCACTTTAATAAAACTGTTCAGTGTTTTTTTATTTAACTACCATTATTAATATTATTATTTTTCCTTAAAACATTTAGAGGTAGAGAGTGGTTTTTTCACTAGTTTTTATAATTGATCTTATTTTTCTTATGAAAAATATATAAAAATTCCAAGCTCAAAATAAAATGCGTGACTGCCACGAGGTACAAGTTGAAATACGTTAGAAGAGAATTGGGCTACAGCCCAAGGCCCAAATCAAATTGGAAAAAATCACTATACAGCCCAAAAGACCTCGTCAAAATAAAACGGGAATGTATGTTCTATTTTAGAAAAAAATATATATATAGTAGGAGAATACCATGATCTTTTAGCTAATTTTTCTATAATACGTATTTAAATGTTAATCATATTTTTAAAGTTGAAATTCTGAACACATGCTACATGTAGATGGATTAAAATCATAAATATAAGTGTCTGTGAGTGTCTGATAATTTTTCAATACTATAAATTTGAGAAGTTAGCAAAACCTAAAAATGTCAGGAAAAGAGAACCAGACTTGCAATCTTCTTCTAATCTGCAAATACCAAAGTCTCATGTTTATTTGTCTCCGTAACACTACCATCCCATTTTTTATGTGCACTTTTCAAATTCCTTAGTTTGGGTTTTACTTTCTACACTCCAAAAATCCTCACCTACCGTAATTTTTTTACTTTACAAAAAGGGGTATTTTAGAATGTAAAATTAGGGTGAAGAGTGGGTTTTTTTAAATATATAAAAAAATGACAAATTCTTCCTTCATATCTGTAACTTCTCCATATATAACCGTGAAAAGTCAGTATTTTTTTTTAAATAACTCTAATGCTTTGTTTGGATTTGAGATGATTTGAAGAGAAAGTGTAAAGAAAGTTAGAGTGTTTGAATTAAGATAAATAGAGTGGAAAGTGTGGGGAAAATTTATGAAAGTTTGTGAGTGATATGATGAGTGTGATTGAAATTTTATTTTTTTTAATTGATAAAAATGTAACTTTATACATTTGTCCTTACATTTAAAAACTGTTAAAAAATTAATTTTATTTATTTATTTATTTAGGGAGAAATTATAAGGATTTTTAAGGAAAATAGGAGGAAAATAGGGATAAGGAGAAAGAGGCAATAAAAAATCATTTTTATAGAAATAAAAGGAGAATTTTTAGCTTTAGGGGGGGTAAGGAAGAAGGAGGAGAGAAATTATTTCTTTATTATTAAAATATTTTATATTTATAATTTATTATATATATAATATAATTAATTATGTTATTTATAATAATTATTTTTTAATTTTGATTATACTTTTTATATTTAAATTATAATTCTACTTAAATAAAAATAATAATAATTTAAGTTAAAAAAAAATGTATTTTAAAACTAATTAATTAAATATATATATATATATATATATATATATATATATATATATATATATATATATATATATATATATATATAACTTTCTTCGCAAATCTAGAAGAAAGTTTAGTGTGTAGAATTTTTTTTGGTTTCTGTGATTTAATATATTCTATTATTTTGATTTTCGGATTTTCTTCATAAACAGTATAACTTCGTCTTTCTCTCCTTAAAAAACAAACTAATCCTAAATGAATTATAATTTCATATTTTTAAATAATTTTATCAGTAAATTTGTACATTCTTTTAGTTGTAATATTCTCATTTTTTTTAAAAATTGCAGCGTTTGAGATAATATTTCCATCATTTAACATGTTTTAATTTACTCTATAAGATAAATCCACAACTTCTTGAAAGTTTGAATCTCTTGTAGTTAGAAATTTTTCATTAGACAATATTGTGAAAATTTTATAAAATAAATAACTATTATTGCACTTGCAATGGTTTCGTCAAGTGGATTATTATTGTAACCTGAAACAAATTGTGAACATTTGGAATCAAAAGATATTTTCAAAATGCGAAGATAGCTTTTCTTTTAGTTTTGTAATTCATTTTTTCACCTTGCTGGGATTGTATAATAAGTGATCGAAAATGCAATTAGTGTCACTTGAAAATGAAGAAGAAGATATGACACTCTCCACTATACCAAGAAGTGTATTATTGGAACAAAAAAGAAGTATTGAGGTGCAGGGAAAAAGTATGGAGGTGTAGGGAGGAATTGCCAAAAAAATACACCTCTGACAAAGGCTTTAGTTAACAGCCTAAAAGTTTAAATGGGCTGACACAGTAGTTTGAGTGAGGGCTTTTGGTTTTGGAACCCCATAAATATTATATGTACCCTAAATTTTATAAAATGATACTTCTACTTTTTATGATCTATTTCAATGGTGACTTCTACATTACTTACTCTGTAAATATCCGCAAACAAAATTTTTATTCATTACTTCGTGTTGTGTATTGGAGAGGATTATGAACAATTCCTGTAACTGATGTACTGTCACAATACAAGATTATAGGTTCTCTAGGTTCAAAACTCAACTTAAACAATGCATTTATCACTAACAAAACTCTACAAAGTCCAATTGTTATGCTTCGAACCAAACCAATTCTTAAGTTATAATAAAAAAGTAAAGTTTAACGAACTTAAATGCAAACAAGTTTTCAATTTTTTTTACTTCATTTGATAATATCTTTCAAAAGAAAACTTTTGTATCAAGTTTCAATACAAAATATTTTAGAATAAATTTTATTCTATATACACAATAAATAATATTAAATGGTATTAAGTACTTTCTCAATTATTACTAAACATAATTAATTTTTTTTATATTACATAAATATTTAGGTGTGGTTGAACAATATTTCTCACATTCCTAGACACTAAATATGAGAATTTGAAAGTTTTATGTTAACCTAAATGATAAATAGGTAAAGACAACTTCTTCCTGCACCTCTACATTCTTCTTCCTGCACCCCTACATTCTTAAAAAATACTAAAATTGTCCCTTACACAGTTTTGGTTGTTTCCAGATTAATGGTTCCGTAAACAAAAAAGGTATTCCCGGAATAGAAAATCTGGAAAACAAAAAAACATTCCGAATTAGCTTTTCCAGAACACTTTCCAGATTGATGAATCCAGAATACATTAAAACACGTTCTGGAAATGATATTCCGGAAATATTTCAGAAAAAGCAATCCGGAAGTCATTTTTTAAAGAGGGCAAAACCGTCTTTTTCTGATAATGTAGGGGTGCAGGAAGAAGAATGTAGAGGTGCAGGAAGAAGTTGCCATAGGTAAATATAAAGGTATGCTGTGTGAGTTGGGCTTGGCCCAAAAACTAAGCCCAGAGGCAACTTCAAAAACCCTAATGTTCTCCCCCTCCTTCTCCTCCTTAACCACCCAGCACCGTGAGAGAAAAGGGTTTGTGCCGTTGTGCTGTGCAGTGTGGTGAAGTGAAAATGGTGTCAGGTTCGGGAATCTGCGCGAAGAGGGTGGTGGTTGACGCGCGGCATCACATGCTGGGTCGACTCGCGTCCATCGTGGCGAAGGAGCTGCTCAATGGGCAGAAAGTGGTGGTGGTACGGTGCGAAGAGATCTGCATCTCCGGTGGCCTCGTGAGGCAGAAGATGAAGTACATGAGATTCCTCCGTAAACGCATGAACACCAAACCTTCTCATGGCCCAATCCATTTCCGCGCCCCCGCTAAGATCTTCTGGCGTACCGTTCGTGGGTCTGCACTTTTCTCTCCTCAAATGTTTATTTTTATTTATTTATTTTTTTTTACGAAAACGCATGATTATGTTCTATGCTTTTAAGTTGAGTGTCCACTGTCTTTGTTTTAATTCGTTGTGTGATGTTTTTAAAGTTTGTGTTTTGTTTTGTAGAATGATACCGCACAAGACAAAGCGTGGGGAAGCTGCTCTTGATCGTTTGAAGGTTTACGAGGGAATCCCTCCTCCTTATGACAAGACCAAGAGAATGGTTGTTCCCGATGCTCTCAAGTATGTCTTTTTTCCTCCCGAACTTTTTTGTGTTTTTTTAAGAATGTATTATAAGTTAATTTTTTTCATGTGCTTGCAAGGAATCATAAATGGTTCTTTGTATGATTTTAGAGGCTTTTTTTAAGAAGTTTATGAACTTAACATATTTGCTTATTTGTTATTGGATGTAAGTGTGGAAAATATTTATATTGCCAGGGCTTGTCTGTTGAGCTATATTACATTAAATTAATGACGTTGTTTATCTTGTGAACATTGAGCTAATTGATGGAAATTGGAATCAGGGTTTTGAGGCTCCAGAAAGGACACAAGTATTGTGTGCTCGGAAGGTTATCATCTGAAGTCGGATGGAGCTACTACGATACCATCAGGGTAAGTTTTTGCTTTGTGAGCTTATGATACTCTAATTTCAATTTTATATTTTCTAAATGTGATTGCCATACTTCCAATGTTATCTCTTTGCCCAGTGTGAAGAATATATATTTGTTTGCTACTTAAATGTTATTAATTTACTCTTGTTATTGGGCAAAGATGGAGTTTGAGATTGTGGGTAGCCATCATTACTATTTATCTAGTATGGATGTTCCCATTGGTAAAATCATATATTTGTGCTATTATCCATTATTATGATTGTGCTAAATATGGATTTTTGGAATATAGGTAAGTACAGTTACTATTTTTGAATATAATATGCACATTTAGAAGAAAAGTTGTTCTTGTTCAATCTTGTAGGCAATGAAAAGTAGATTGATGGAAATTTTATGCTTGTGCTGTGACTGTTATGCTGTTTTCAAATTATTTGTTTGGTGATGTGAGTAGTTGTTTTATTATTGCTCACAGGAGTTGGAGAAGAAGAGAAAGGATAAGGCAGGGTTGGTTTACGAGAGAAAGAAGCAGCTCAACAAGTTGAGGGTGAAAGCCGAGAAGGTTGCTGATGAGAAACTCGGTTCTCAACTTGATATTCTTGCTCCTGTTAAGTACTAAGTAGTTTTTTAGTGTTAATTTTGGTGCCACTCTATACCAAATTGAACTACCTTTCAATTTTGCTGGTGGAAATATTTGTTATTGGATCATAGCTTTGAAATCTGATAATGTGGAAGCTCTCTTTAATTTAATTGTGTCTTGTACAATTTTAATATCATCCAGATAATTATCATTGCTATTGGAGAAAAAGTAAAGTAGTTCACGGCTACCCTTTGCTACTCTTAGTAAACTATAATTTGAACGTTTTGTTTGTCATAATTGTGTGTGTGTAAGGTCATCTCCAATAATTGTTTCTGTAAGGTAATATCCAATTCAAAATTATTCTCTGTAGTTTTATTTTACTCACTGTAGGTTTTACTGTATTACGAGAATTGTGTATAAAACTTAGCATATTCTTTTGTTATTATGTTATTTCCACTCCTATATTTTGAAATTTTTTACATGCATTTAAGGATTATATATTAATAGTTATAAAATCATAGTTGGCATGAAATTGAGAGTAATTGATTTGTTTTTTTTATCAGCGAGTAGTTGTCATTCTTACAGTTGAACGTTTTACTGTCAATCAACCCCTTAGTATTTTATTAGCAATTACGTCTCGTTATTGAGAAATTGGTACTTGTGAGTTTTGTTCATTTATCTTAAAACCCGCAATTACGTCTCGTTATTGAGAAATTGGTACTTGTGAGTTTTGTTCATTTATCTTAAAACCCTTTTATTATTTGTCAATATAAAATTCATTTTGTTCTCTATTATGATCTTATATGTAAGGTGTACAAGAATGTTAACTTTGCTTCTATCAACCACATGAAAACATTGCCCTCCTGCATATCGATCTATAATAATAGATTATAAATAAATTTTAGTAAATAAAAAATAAACCAAAAATAACTCTTTTTTATTAATCATAGACAAATGATTTTTAACTTAGTAAAACTACAATATTATCCCACAACCCTTTGTAAAATGCATAAATGATTCTATTTTTTACCAGTCAATTTTTAGTGGAGAGTTATTAATCTAAGTATATTTTCACCCTTAAAATGTGTTTTAATTGATTTAAATTCCATATATGCTATCTTTTAATTAAGCTCTCTTTTAATTAATGATTCTATCATAGCAAATTTATTAGATATTGCAACAATTATCACATTAAGAATTATCTATTTTACAATTCAAATTCACTTTCCTGTCTTTTATCTTTCAAAAATATTTTAGTAGATTTTACTTTTAAATGATATAAAACTTTTCGAGTATATAAAATCTAAAAGTTAAAGATTTGAAAAAAATAATTTTATCACTTACAATAACTTTATTTAATTTAAACATATTATTTAGAAAATAAAAACAGTATTATAATAACTATTAATTCAATTTTAAACAATTATACAATCATATTAAAAAATAGAAAGAGACATAAGTTTTATAATTTATAATAACTTCATTTAATAATAAAAAATATCACTAATTACTCTCTTTATAATCTTAGAAGATATAGATGCTCATTTCATAATATTTTCATTTTTGGATTTTATGAAATATTATAGGTATATTTGTCTTTTATTAATAAATAATGAGAAAAATATTTTGAGAAGTATTTAATAACGACAAAAATATTATATACTAGTAATATTTTTTAAACAATAATCAATAAAGCTAATTTAATGAGTAATTAATAATTGTATTAATAGTATTTAATTTTAAAGTACTCCAAAATTGATATAAGTATAGCAGCCTAGTAGAGGAGAAGGTGGGTGGGAGAGATGGTGTAACAGTCCAGGAGTCAAAGAAACAAAACCCGACCTTTCCCTTTCGCCAAAGGATCATCGAAAAAACCAAAATCAAGACCAGTTTGAACAGTCATTGGTGTGCTACCTCCCTTATATTAGACCCTCTTTCGAACTTCTCTATTTTTCAAACCTACCCTTTTTCCAATCACATCTTCTGCTCTGATAGCCACTGCAGCTTCTTTGTTCTCGATCTCAGGATGTTTCATTTGACTTTGTCTCAGGTACTTCCCTTTCACTCACTTCCTTTTATCCACGTTCTCACTCTTTTTGGCTTCCCAGAATAAATGGGTCACTCCGATCGGAATCAAAATTCCAACTTTTCATTTTTACTTTCTTTTTGCTCTATTATCCGTTTGGGTTTTTTTGGTGTGTGGAGATGTGTTCGTAGAAAGTCAAAGCTAAGAAATTTAACTCGAGTGGAGTTTTAAAAGAGAGTTTATTTCATCATTTGGTGAATGAAATTTAATTAACCCGTACTAAGACTTTTATGGGGTTTAGCAGGTGGCTGTAACTGTTCCTGTTAGCAGTGATTTGTCTCTCAGAAGATCTGCGTTCAAGGTTTGATAGTACTCTTGTTTGGTTTTGTCTTCCTTTTGTCTTTGGAAGTTATTTGATACTTCTGCTGGTTGTCTCATGTTAAATAATCTATCCAACTGTCCGAAGAATACGTATTTATGCTAGCTTTTTATGAGTATGTTGATTTGGTATGGCTGTTGGAATACCTCGAGGGATCAATTTCAATTACAGAGATTAGTGGATGGACATGTTTATTTCTGAGTGAGTTTAAAAAGGGGCCTAAGAGCTATGTTTTACTATATATTTGATTTGCTTCATTTCTATACCTGCAAAACTGTAATGGAGTGGAACAAACATTGGGCAAAGGTGAAAGTTTTATCTTTTGGTACAAAAAAGCTGTTGGTTGTAGTTGGTTTACTTGGTATTATATATGATCTTCTACTTGTATGGTGCAACTGCGTATTTTTAATTCTATATTAGAAATGTAGAGCTGTAGCATTGATGTATTTTGGTTTTCCAAGAGCAGTAGTGTTTTAGTTAGAGCGTTAATACTTAACACATGTATGTTAGGTTTGTACAATCTTGTTTTCATAGATACTTGTGTTATTATATATTAATTGATTTTCAAAGAACTAAGAACATAATACTGCAGTTGTTAGTATAAGAGATTCTGTTTATTTTTAAAGAAAACTACACTTGACGTTGCAGGCCCCTAACTTAAACTTTTGGGATAAGTCATGTTCACCAGTATTAACTTTGGACTTGAAGGCTAACAGCTCTCGTTTAAGAAGTCAGAATGTGGTATGCATGTCAGTGCAACAAGCAAGTGTACCCAAAGTTTCTGTCTCACCTTTAGATCTGGAAGACGCTAAAGAAACTCCATTGAACTTGTACAAGCCTAAAGAACCCTATACAGCAACAATTGTTTCGGTTGAGAGGCTTGTGGGACCGAAAGCTCCTGGGGAAACTTGTCATATTGTGATTGATCATGGTGGAAATGTTCCCTACTGGGAAGGACAGAGTTATGGTGTTATTCCTCCAGTGAGTGACTAATTACTGATTGTTATTCTGTGCTTCCCCTCATTCTTTCTGATAACTGCTGCTAATCCATGATGATTGATCTTTGCCTTCAGATTTTCTGAATAAATTAATCTTGATGAAAGGAATGGGTTTTAAATATTTACAATGTTCAATTATGTTTCATTTTCATATTATAGAACTCTATGATTAATAGTCATCTTCAGAATTTAAGCTGATTCTGTCTCCCCTCACCACCTTCCATCTCAAAACTAATGGTACCTTTTGGGCTTATTAATTCATGTATAAAGCATTCTTTTTCCTTTTTTTTTTGTTGGGTCAGATGTAAGTGTTTATGCAGTTAAAACTCTGAAATAATTTCACAACTTGTAAATACCACTTTGCATGGGTGGCAGGGCGAAAATCCAAAGAAACCCGGGGCTCCCCATAATGTTCGACTATATTCGATTGCTTCCACAAGGTATGGAGATTTTTTTGATGGTAAAACAGCCAGCTTGTGTGTGCGTCGTGCTGTTTATTATGATCCTGAGACAGGAAAGGAAGATCCGTCCAAGAATGGAGTTTGTAGCAATTTCCTGTGTAACTCAAAGCCTGGAGACAAAATTAAGATCACAGGTAAGTAAGGGCTAACTCTTTTTACTCCCGCAAAGGTTGACATGATCTATAATTTCTTCTGTAACTTCCCAAAATTTGTATTTCAACAAAGTGATGCCGTGGTGCACCATGCTCAAGTTGTAATCTTCTTATATATTTATGCTGTCTTGCTCAGTCGTATCTTGTTTTTCCTGTTACTATAGGTGTGTTCTACGCACCTTAGCAGAGTGTGTTTTCTAATCTATATATCCTCAATAGAATGTTGGAAAATAGCTTGTTGGCTGCTATTTATTTTCTGATTAATCAATTGGAATTTATGCTGTGAGTGCTGGAATCTGTATGTGAAGGTAGCAACTTGCTTAAAAATAGATGTCGTGATTGAAAAAAAAAGTTCATTTTCATGAGCAATGATTTGAAATTGGACAGACAAAGTGATTTGATGTGCTTAAATTCTCCGAATGGTTTTCATTTCATGCAGTATACTATTGAACCTGGTTTTCACAATTTTATTACCTCTTAAGTTTTAAGATTTGGTGTATTGGTTAACATCAAACTCTTGCCGTACAGAGCATGGTAAAGAAATGTGATAAACCAAATAAGGAGAAAGTATATTGTACAATAGTTTACCGGTTAGTGCATGACTGCATTTCCATATTCTTCATGAGTATGAGTTAGAAAGTTTTGGTTGTTATTGTTCTACCCCTATTTGATTTTTGCAATGTGCAGTTTCCACATTCCATTATTTATAATGGCCACTCATTCTTCCTTTTCTCTTTTATTTTGATTTGTCCATGTTGGAAAGCCACCTTAATTGTGGCCATCCAAGCACATCTAAGTGGCAGTCTCTTTGGACTGCCTTCATTGCAGCCACCAGCAACTTCATTGTGCTGGGTGAGAGGGGACGTGTTTAGTTTCACATTGCCCAGATAATGGTTATTGTGCAATCCTAACAATATATGTTGGTTTTGTGGGTTTGAGTTAGAATCTAATTCGAATTCAAGCTTAGATCCATCTTAAAGACATTTGCTTTGGCCGTGCTCCAGTCTAACAGCCAAAGGCATGAGAGGTCCTAATTTAATTCCAGCCTCTTTGGAGTGGCTTCATTTCCACCTTCAATGCTTGCTTTCATTGTGCTGGTTGTGGGGGGGTATGTTTAGTTCCACATTGCCTGGTGATACATCCTAAGTAATGCTTGGAAGGTTTGAGAAATTCTATATTGTCTCCTAATCAATATTTGATGTCATAAAATTTAGAATAAGTCCCCAAATTTTTGTCTTTGAAATTTGGTGGGGAGCACAACGGTCTCTGTAAAAGTAAAATATCTCCTGTTCCATAAAAATCACTAATAGAGCATCATATCAAGTCCTCAACACTAGACTTGTTAGCCCGTAAACATGATTACTTCACATTTGTTGTACTTAGGAACCAAGGTGGTGTGTTATTCATTCCTAGTAATTACTGTGCCCACTGCTAACTTTCTCATAATTGAAATGCATTCATTCTATAATTTTGTGGTAGTGATATAGAAGGATGCGTAACAAAACCTACTCGAGTTTGGTGATTTCCTTGCCAACTTGCAATGGGTTAACTGGTCTTGGGTGTCAACTGTCATGTACCGTGCATTGTGAATGCTGGTGAACTTGCATCTCTCTGGGTAGGAATTGAGTCATCTTCAATTTTTTGGCAGGCCCTTCAGGGAAGATAATGCTTTTGCCGGAGGAAGACCCTAATGCTACCCATATAATGATTGCCACTGGCACTGGTGTTGCCCCATTCAGGGGCTATCTACGTCGAATGTTCATGGAATCTGTCCCTACATACAAGTTCGGTGGACTAGCATGGCTTTTCCTTGGCGTTGCCAACTCTGACAGTCTTCTCTATGATGACGAATTCAGTAAATACCTCAAGGATTATCCAAACAATTTCCGCTTTGATCGAGCCCTTAGCAGAGAACAGAAGAACAAGAAAGGGGGGAAAATGTATGTTCAGGATAAGATTGAGGAGTATAGTGATGAAATATTCAAACTCCTGGATAACGGGGCCCACATCTATTTCTGTGGTCTAAGAGGGATGATGCCTGGGATCCAAGACACACTGAAGAGGGTAGCTGAGCAAAGAGGAGAAAGTTGGGAAGAGAAGCTTTCTCAACTTAAGAAGAACAAACAATGGCATGTTGAAGTCTACTGAGATTCTCTAGTGCAGATTGCAGAGTAGTAGTCCCCTTTGTCTGAAAGAAGAAAAATACAAAACATTTTCATTTGGTGCTTCTAATAATATTCATCCGGCAGCTTCAGTAGCTGTAGCTATTCTGTATTAGTAAATTGCAATGATACATTGTGTTCTTGATCAATACAGAATTGAACAACCAAGCAAATGGCAATCTGGTAGAGTCCACTTTGTTGAGGGCAGCATCATATTTTCTTTTGCCAAATTCTGAATTATGTTAATAAGGATTATCATCCTATAAAAAGATAAGCCAAACCTAGAATTATGAATGAAGAAACATATGTTAGCCCCTTTAAATTGTTATTTAATTGTGAAAATTGTTATTTAATTGTGAGACTTTTAGGATTCACAAAGAAGAAACGATGATGTCTTGTAAAATATTCAAACAGCATTAGAGACTCAACTTTAATAGTCCTTCATAAACTAAGAATTAAAGTAACAGAAAATAGGTGTAATTTTAACATGATAAAGAGAAAATAGAAAATAAAAGAAAGTAGAAAACAGTAACGTGGAAAGGACAATGGAGAAAGCGGCGAGAGTGACAGGTAGTCACAAAAGAAAACGCTTAAAACCTAAGCAACCCAACAAGAAATACAAATACAACACTCAACACACTTTCAGTTTCAAACAACACACAATTTATTTTTTCTTTCCAAAAATAAGATTCTTAAAAAATTATGAAATAATTGTGGAAATGAGACACTGGCATCTCTATTTTAAAAGAAATTGAAATAAAAGAAAGAGATGACTATAACTAAATAATAGTGAGTGATTTTAAAGATTGCAGTGGAAAGGGATGAATTAATTTGAAGAGTATAATTAAAGCAGCAAGAGATTGAGGAAAAAGTAGATAGTAAAAGTAGTTACAAGAACAAGATTTAGCTTAAAAATTCTATGTACTAACATCTCCTATTCTTTTTCTATATGCTCATACACTTGCTTAATTTTTTACACCAGTCATTGCTTTATTATTATTATTATACGAATATATTTACCGTAGGAAAAATTAATAATTTTCTAATCACTAATATAAAATGCTTTACTTTCCTTACTAGTCTATAGTTTTATTTTCTAATTAAATTATTAAACTAAAAAAATATTAAAACCTGATAATAATTATTTTAAAGCTACATAAAACATGTTTGATTAATATAAAAATAGACATTAATAATATATGTAAATTGAACTATTCGTTTTAACCAGTAATTTAGTATATATATATATAGCGTTCATACCAGTCACTACCGCTCTCTTGTGTTTTCGCAAACACTCAACCCGTTTCTTCTGATGTCGTCGCTCTCGGAACTCCCCACCGCGATCCTCATCACGGTCGCGCTACTCCTCGCCGGAAGTTCGTCCGCCGGGCGCGATCTACGGCCGTCGGATCACGGCCTCCTCTTCCAGGCCTCGCCGCCGGCCAATTCCTCGCCGGAGATGAGGTCCTTCTTCAGCACCACCAAGGGCTCTTCCGACACTCCGATCCGGAACGCGACGGAGTCCCTTCCGCCGCAGTGGTGGGGAGCTGGCGGCGGCGGAAGAAGCCACGTGGGACAGGCGCTGATGACGGCGAGTCTGGTGTGCGGAATCACAGGTGGCGTTCTGTTAGTGGCTTCGGCGCTACTTTATTTGTTTAAGTACAGGAAAAAGCCACGCCAAAACGAACCGTTTCATGCTTCTAATAATAATAATAATAATAATTGTAATAATGTAAGTCACAATAATAGTGACAAGAAGCTTCAATTAGTTGTGCATGATGGTTAAGTTGAAATGAGTGTGTAAATGGATTTTGCTGTATTTTGTATTATATATTTAATTTATTTATTTGTGGTAGAGATTACTTATGTATAGCAAAAGTTGTGGCAATAAATATATTTTTATTTTTTTTAGTTATTATGGACTCACCCACCTAACTTCTTCTCTCTCCAGTTAAGTGAAGTGACTTCTCAACCAATTTATGATTTTTATTTTTAGTAAAACCATTTCCTTTAGGGTTTCACCACACTCTGCTAGTAAGTGGAATGCGAAAGGTCCACACTTTTATTTTATTTTATTTAAATGTGTTTTTTAATCTTTAAATTTGTGGTAATTTTTTATTTTAATTTTTAAATTTAAAAATGTTTTTTTAGTTTTTAATATTAAAATTTTGCATTAAAAGCAATTTTAAAATCCTAAATTTTTTGAAAAAACTTATTTTATTCAATGAACTTTGGCTTTGGGAACTTTTTTTTTTTTTTTTTTTTAGTTTTGAGAAACTAATAACATTTTTTTAAAAATTTGATTGTTAGCAAAAAAAAACACAACAATATGTTAATAGTGTTTTTTTAAATTGCACTTAAAAGACTTTTTCTCATGTTTTTAAATATTTTTTGAAATTTTGTTCATTAAAAGGACAAAAGAGAGAAAGTGATAGTTTTGTACTCACTTTTAATAAATAAAAAATTTGTTACCAAATTCAAGGTTTTAGATAAATCATGTAAAATAATTATTGGACGACTGTAATTTGTCCAGTTTTCTTTAAATTTTTTTACTGGAAATATAATATTATTAGTTGTTTATATGTTTGATACGTAAATGGTTTATTATCATTTTTTCTGTGGAGAGGTTTTCCTCTTCTGTATATATGGGTTGGCAGATTTATACCAAATTTATATTGTGTTTTGGCAGAAAACAAAAGTTTTTTTTTTTTAAATTAAAACAAGAAAAAATAAATAAATAAGAATTATTTTTGAGGTGGTTCAACCCTAAAAAAAAAACCTAAATAAAAGTTAATTTTCATTTTATTTTTTCAATCAAACATGTTCTAAGTGAGATAGAGATGAAAAAGAGAATAAAGAATCTAGTAATTTTAAAATGGAGTAAAATTATTTTTGAACAGTTGAATATAATTGAAACGTGTCTTTAAATGTTTTACTTATAAATTTTATATTAAATCGTATGTCATAAAAATATCAATTATAAATTATAGTCATAGGCTCCTTATAAATGTGATTAACAAATAATTAGGATATAAAAAAGAATTTGTGTTTTATTGAATGTGCATTAAAAAGTTATAGAATGACATATTTTTTCTTATCTAAATAAAAAAAATTAGAGGTTAGTTGTAGTTGTAAATGTGGTGTGTGGTGGGTTGGATTGTGGTTGAACATAACTTCACCTTCTACTTATGATTTCACTGCTCATCATGAGACACCAGGTTATGGAACTCAATCAGATTGTTTCTCTATATATCAGGTAATGGAAGAACTTGTGCAGATAAACTCGTTTCACATGCTTTATAAAACATAATTAACTAAGTCACCAGATTAATAAAAGAAAATAATCTGAATAATAACATTTCTTAAATTTATATTTTTTTCAAAACCACCCCTAATATTAATTAAATACTTACAAACACTTAAAATCAATGTACTCTATCAACTACATATTGCATTAAAAGAAATTAATTTAATTAAGAGTATTTTTTTCCGAAATAATTAGGGCAATGAACATGTTAGATTAATTCTCATAAAAAAAGCAATTAGGGCAATGTACATTATAGATTAGTTCTTATAAAAAGTAGTTAGGGCAAATTCTTATGAAAAAAAAGGAACACTATTAATTTCACATAGTTCATTAAGAAGGCACGCATGCATGGTAACTGGCATTTGCGCACAATAAAGTGAACATGTGATGATCTACACCTTAGCTAAAAAGTGTACGTTTTCTGTCCCACTCCCTCTCCCCTCCAAGAAAAGGGTTCTCTTGTTTTTCTTTCTCTCTCTTTTTTTTTTTTTTGTGAAGAAAAATTACTAATTATTTGGTCAAATGATTTAACAGACATGAAATTAAGTAGAAAAATTACAGATTTATTTGTTCCTCTAGGATGATGGATCAAAAGGTGAAGAGAAAAAATTACAGACATTTCTTCAAGAGAATACATAAGCTAACAACAATCAAGTCCCTATTGATCAAGAGGAATCCACTGGAGTTCAAGATCCAATTCTCCAGATTCAACATTCTGGAGCTTTAGTGACATCATTTGTTTAACCTTACCATCAACAATATTGACTGTGCTATCCTCAATAAGTGCATTGTCGTCGGATTTTAACCATTTTCCTATCTGCATATCGTCAAACATTCCAGCATCTCCAAATGCCATAGCAGATGTTATCAGAGACTGAAGATCTATGTCTGCATCTCCCATAATATCATCGGCGGAAAATGTGTCATAGTCAAATACTTTCTGCAGCACAGCCAGTTGATAAGACAAAGTGTCATGTTTTCAAACCAAAAATCAGTTATTTTCTTTCTCATGTACACATAGTGAGCGAGACGAAGGGGCCGAAAGAACAACACACAAAGCAAAATGCAATATACATAAACATCTGAACAGCAGTGAAATACAGGACATTCATCAACCACAAGAGAGATCTTTATTAATTTAAAGAGTTTTGAGGGGAAGAGGAAGAAAAACACTTCCAATTGGGCTTGAAGTAATAAATATCAACTTGAAGAGCAATGCAAGAATATTCAAAAAAACCAAATTTGCCACCTCATCTTCTCTACCATGCTTGTATTTGTGGATCCTACTTAGTTTTTTGATTATACTGTGCTTCTTAGACACATTGAAGCATGTGTTCATTGTCTCCCCTATTGCATTGCCTTTCCTTTTCCCTCCCATTCCACTAAAGACAGTATTCCAGATTGCATCACATTTCCAGTTCAATCTCAAGCTCATTAAACACGATGTTAACCAGTAGAAGACTGTAATTCTAAGTGCAACTGAAATAAGGCTATTTTCTAGGAGGTAGAATCTATATATTAACCCTTTTTGCTACTAAATCCAAAAGACAAGGCAGTAAAAAACCAGTTTTACCATGTTGAACATTGTAAGACATTAAAGTTTGTGACGTTTTGAGAGAAAAAAGAGTTGCTCACTATGAATTGACAAGAGAACAAAATAGCAAGAGATTGTGAATCCACTTTCTGTACTTAGACGAGATGTTCCAATCACTTACTAAATTATTAAACCAAAATAGCAAAGCAGGTAAATGAAGAATGTCTGGAATAGGATAATGTTTATGTAACTTTTTAATTCATTTTCATCATAAATTCAAACTTTTGCTTCCAATAGGTATTATTAGGTGTAACCAAATTACAAATTGTATTTGGATAGAACTGTTTAATTTCCAACAGAGAGAAAGGATGCAAGAGAAAGTGACTTTGTTTGGGATTATGTTGCAAGCAATACAAGGACCTTGTTTTGTAAGGTAAAAGGTGTTAGACGTTGAGGGATGAGGAACTCATTTTATTTAAGTGATGTAGCTATATATGATAGAATACACAGAAAATAGTGTCTGCTTTTCAAAACATCAAAATTCTAATATACCAATTTCATCTGTCCATAATGCTCTGGAACAGACAGCATGTATTCCTCATTCCAGACTGGATTCAAGTTACTCCTCGCTACAGATGTCTGGACAGTCTGTATGCATTAAGACAAAGCACCAAATTAGTTTCAGAAAGAACATTCTGATTTTACAACTATGAATAGAAGATACAGAGCAACAGTATCCCAAGATCATATAGTTACAACAACCTGCTGGCCAAGGCTCAAAATGACATACGGATCACTTGACTTTATATCTCTGATAGCTAAATTTGTGCCTTTAATCACTTTCACCTTCAACATTCCAATAAATTCTACCATACCTTCCTGTTGTTGACACCAATATCAGTCACACTCTAAGGAAATCACTCGTGACAATAACTGCATTGCCAATGCTGTGAAACTAGTAAAGTTGGATAATGCAGCATGCTTCATCTCATCTATATTAACTATATTTTATTAGAAGGCTTTTTATTTGGTTCAACAACACCTCAATTCAATAAAAAATCTATTTTAAAACAAAAAAGATGCTTGCTCCAAAATTGGTCCCTATATTTCTTCCCCACACATAAAAGTAGTCAGATAATCAGAAGAACTAACACATAACATGAAGTTACCAGTCTCTGTGTACTGCTAGTACTTTTAAAACTATCGATCAAACTTTTGGCAGAACTTGATTCTATACTGCTTTTTCCAGATACAATGCGCAAACTCGGTTTCAGAAATTCTTGAAATTCATATTTTGACCTGTAGTTCAAATAGGGTCACAATTAAAAATTGGCGTGAGTTTATAGGGAATTTACTTACTAGACTCGTTGAAACAATGGCAGAAAGTCAAGAAAATAAATCGTGAAGCAAATGGGTCAAACAAATATCAGAGCAAGAATCAATAGCCTTTAGCATTACCTACTTTATGGTGACGATAAAACAAAATGAATCAAAGAAGCTAAGAACGACATATGCATTGTGTATGTGAAAACAAATCTAACCTTATGAACTTCGAACGCTGCTCGTGACCAGCATCTGGTCCAGGTTTTGTAAGTCCTTCAGGAATATAAGCTTCATAAATTGAATTAGCAGAAGCATTTCCCCCAACCTCCATCATTGCGTCTATTTCATCCTCTGACCAGTCATCCAATGTCACAGACAAAACCTGAGAATAAAAAACAATGCTGTCAAACAAAATGAGTTCAGCATTCACACCACTCTTAACTAGATTGGTATGAATCAACTTAAGATCGTCTTGAAAAAATGTGAAAGATAAGAAAACTTGGATCTCCATCATTGATAGACAGCCCACTGAAAAAAACTAGGTCACAATACAATTATAAGTCAATTTGCTGAAATGTGAAGATTTGATTGCTCGATTTCATGCCAAACTTTAAGCTTGCTCAGTGTTGGAAACTCACCCTGAACATGTTAGACCCCTGATCAGAATGATAAGCCCCACATTTGAAGTGTACATGAGAAAATATAGGAACAAGAAGCAGAAGAAAAAACCAGTTCAGGATGTGTCACCAAGGAGGATTAGTTAGGATAGGGTTGTTGCAATCATTAAGTTTGTTTTTTGGTTGTTATTCAGTTCTGTTACCATGTCAGCTTAGTTTCCAGACGTTATTTCTTGTTATTTGGCACTGGCTAAGGGAGTTACTTATTGGGAACACCCAGTCATCTTTTTTGGGGAATTATTTGAATTGAAAATAAAGAGAGGATATTTCCTCTGCAGAAGCTTAGCTCTGGGGATTGGTGCCTATGGGTATGTGGGGTCACTATGTAAACCTTGTATTCATCTTCCAGAATAAAATAAAGTTACTCTTTATATACAGTATAGCTAAGGTTCCTTACAGAAACACAAATCTTTCAGTCTAATCTTATTCATGCTTGTGTAGAAACCTTCAACCACAAAATGAAAACGAAGGTGGAACTGACGTGCAATTGATACAACTCATGAATTTTGTAATTTTCTCAAAATGTTCATCACACTCTTAGTGTTGAATCCAATTCAATGACTTTGGCCAAACTGGTTAGTTTAGTTTGCTTCTTTTTTAACTGAGACAGACTCAGAGAGTTGTAAATATGTCTTAGCCATTTTTTCCAGGAAACTGTGTTCAGTAGTTGTACAGTTCAGTGTCTAACTGCTTTGAGATAAAGCTAACTTGATCTGTTAATCTGGTACAAAAATCAACACACGCAAGACATCTAAAGGATTTCATTTTCCACGTATTTATTTCCAATCGAATAAACAAAAGTATATTTTATAGGTAATATGCTCAGTTAATAAAAGTAAAAAAAAATTGTTTTGGTACACGAATGAACAAAAGCACATGGGACAATACTGTGCAGTGTTCCCAAAGGTCAACACTGCAGATAGTTTGTTATTTATAACATAGAATATAGGTAAGCCCACCATCAAAAGTCAGACATGGTGTTAGGACCACCAAGTCAGCAACAACCTTTAGGGTAAAAAGGGTCTAAAGGTGTATTATAGGGGGAGAAAGAAGGGGTAAAAGGTAACAGCTTAACAGAAGATTAGGATAGTTAGTTAATTCAATTTTCCCTATAAATAAGCCTCTTCTAGGTAAAGAGGGGCTTTTGGGAAATAATATTGTAGAACTGGACAGATTCCACTGGAAAAGAGTAATCTCCTCTGGTGGGGTATTTTGTATACCTTGGTTCTTGGCTTGTAATGAATTTTCAGTAATAAAGAGAGGAAATTCAGAATCTTTTTCTCTGTGTGTACTGTTGTTTCTTGTTAGGCTTTAACATTTTCAATTCTGAAAAGAGGATCCTAACATTCATTAAAATTTTCATGAATACATTAAACTGGAAATAGACTTGACATGAGAGAAGATGCCTGATGATGTTTTAACTTAGATGTCATTTTTCATTGCCAATGTCCAACAGTCATATGAATCTAACACATTTAAGTACAATTCATTGCAAAAAAACATGTCTTCTGAATCTTTAATTGAAATACAAACAAATAAAAAAAATTGATTATTTTTTCTCCATGGGTGTATTTGACAAAACTAGCATATAAATTAATTGAAAATTGAAAATTTAGCTGAAAGCTTAAAGCTAACTAAAAACAAGAAAACTAGAAGTTGATAAGCTAAGTAATCCAGAACATGCCCCAAGATAGAAAGGCTCAATCCTGGGACATGTCTGACTCTCTAAAATTACAATTTAGTGTTCTGAAGTATGTGTTCAACATGGGAGGCGACTGACATTGTTGAGATATGTGTTGCCAATATACACATCACCATGGCAATCAGGTGAGTACCTCTGCCATGACAAGATGTCTTTCCATTGAAAACATTTCAGACAACTCGGCCTTCTCCTAAGATGCCTTAAACCACCTCAAATCCACCTAACAACTCTCTCACATTAAAATGCTCTCAATCTTTCAAGACGATTGAGAGTGGCATTAAGGATTTTCTAGCGTGAGTAGAGTGAAGGAGGAATTATAGTAAGACAGTGAGGATGAAACTGAGAACAAAAGAGAAGTAGTAGCTTCTAAGCTCAATCGCTAGATGAACTGGCATTTCAAAAATCGCCACAAGTTAGTGCAATGAGCTAGCTTACTAAACTAATTATTTTAGTCAAGTAAGCTTTTAAGATTGTCAAATAAGTTAAAAGCTAGCTTATTTATCTTGCCAAACACTCCATATCACGTCAAATTTATTGCACACAGATTTTTGAAAAATAACAACCCAAAAATATGAATTGTCAATCTTTAAATTTGTTGAAGGCAAAAAGGAGTAGATACTCAATTCAAGCATCAAATTTAATATTTGGCACGAGAGGAAAAAGTAATTTAAGATCCAGACATCAATTCCAGAACAATGACACCACTTAAGAATGGTGGTGAATGGTTTACCTTTGATATATGAGTACCGAGGCTTCTGTGCACACCACAACATTTTAAGCATATAAAAACTCCAATGTTGGCAGACCTGAAAAGCAGTAATCAAAAGTGAGTTGACATATTGAAAGAGCAATATTCATGATGCATTCTTTAATCTATTTTACAAGCAGTTAGTTTCCTACAGGTTTATGTCATATTCACAATCGGTTTGCCGAAACAAGTATGATAATGCCAATTAAAATAAACCACAATGAGGAAATAAAGGCAATACTTACGCCCATTTAGGATCTGGAGCATTACAATCAGCACAACAACGATTATCTTTTTGAAGCAATAGATCTTTCAATTTTCTTCTACCTGTAAAAGGCCATCCAATCATTCAACTTCTCAAGAAAAACAAGTTAAAATAGCTCTGCAATGTCCCCCAAATACACTTCGTAGGTAGTCTAAAGAACCTCAAAGCTTTTACAGATATTTCAAATTTTTAAGCCCATGTTTGGATGGAGGAGTTGGGGGCGAAGTCCTTACAGGAACTGAAGATTAAAATATTTTGATAATATACAGCACCAATCATTCACACATATTGGAATAGGTCAATGGAATGTCACCGCGTGTTCTGAGCCAACAATAATATTCTCAATTGTAAACACCTCATTAATATATAATGTCACATTAAATAGCATAAGATTACTTGAGGAAGCTCTTCCAAGTTCCATTCGGTTGTTATTTATTGACAAGCCTAAAGCACACAATCATCAAGGCTGCAGCCTCTACAATAGTCAAGCAAACCAACCTGGAAAGGTAGAGAGAAATATCTGTTTTAGGTCTTTCAATTCCAAATTGTGCCAACAAACTGAAAACTCAATTAAAACTGTAAAGTCAAAGCTTGAATACAGTTCCCTAGGTGCTTTTGCCTTTTGGTACCGCTTTCTAATAAAATTGAAGTTTCATCTCAATAATCATGCAATAAACTCTACTTCTAATCGGAGAACATCACCAAAAGCACATTGATAGGAAAACAACACTAGAAGCACCTAAAGAACCAAATCTAAGTTTTATTCATCCTGTAACTACGGAACATGTCCTCTACATTCAATCTTAAACCACAGGAAGAAAAGAAGATTTAGATAATCACATGCTGAAGAGAATAATTCCAAAGAAAAAAATAGTCCAGTTATACCCCGAAGAGAAGGAAACCAAAAGACTTATACAACTGAAGAAGACATGGGTGATCACACAATCAGAACTCAGTTTTTGAAAGTCATTTCCAGACATCCACATTTTTTTCTCACTGGTTATATACAGGGACCACATATAGTAGCATAATGCATGCATGTATATCCAAGCAACGCTCTTTGAAGTAGAAAATGAAATCTAGAATACCGAAAACACCAATTTCAGTAATCGCTCCTCCTCACAAAACAGACACAGGAAAAAAAAAAGGGTTTTGGAGCATCCTCCATATCATTATACAAGTGATGCGAAATCCCAAAATAATCAAAGGGGAAAAAAATGAACTTTTACATACCACAATTTTCCTTTTTTTTTTTCTGTTCTCAAGCAACAGTAAATTTCAGATTTCTTTACGAGCCGATCGGTGCATGCAAGAACCTAGGAGTTCAGTCAAATTGTGAATATGAGAATGGATTTCAGGAAGTATGAAAAAAATCCTTGAGGCACTACATTTGCAAGGAACAAACGAGTCTTATCACGGGAAATCAAGGACATCGAAGAAAAAGAAAAAGAAAAAGAAAAAAAATTGTTGAGCAGGGATTTGAGATCAGAATGAGAAAGTGAAGCTTACGAGTAAACAAAGGAAGGAATCGACAGAAAAAGAGAGATGCGAGGAAGGTGGTGATGGTTTCGATGTCCGAATCGGACTGTTCCGCAACAACTACAAAATATATATTATATATTTTATTCACAAGTATTTATTTATTTTATTTCCAAATAATAAAATACCTTTCAAAGTCCTAACATTTATGAATAGTGTCTGCGTCGTATCTTATCTCACAATCACATTCTTACCTTTATCGTTTCGGAAAAATTCTCTTTTTTTATCTGCAAGCAAATTGTCTTCTTTTAAATTGAAAGCAATTCAAATTATTTTTAAATTATAACCTCTATCCGGCTTCAATATATAATTATAATAATATAATTAATATATTATAGTATAATATATATATATATATATAACAATAATAAAATATATTTTTTCTTTATTTGTTTGAGAAATTAAATTTCATTTTTTTATTTCAGTCACTGGTGATGCTTTTGATGTTATTATTTGTTGTTGGTGAGATGAAGATTTAATTTTAAATACTAACAGAGTTAAGTTTAAACTAAGGTAATAATTCTTTTGAACCACTCTAGAATCGTAAAAGGTTACAGAGAATTTAAAAAAATAAAAGATCAAACTAAATAAATATAATAAATAAATTACCAGTTGTATAATTTAATTTATACAAGTAAACTATCTTTATAATTTATTATCCACATACACAAAATATTGATATTATTAAACATATTAAATGGAGAAAAAAAGGTCAACATAGATGTTTTTTTCTAATTCCCTCGAGTTTATTATTATTCTCCTTTTATTCTTTATAGGCCCATTTAACATGGGTACAAAGAAATGCAAATTGGGGGTATAAACATAGATTTCTTTATCTATATAGATAATTATATATAACTTAAGTTTTACTTTTTATATTATATTAATTAAAAAAGAAGATAAAAGATTGATACTAATTAATCACCTGGGCACCAAAATGTAGAAGCTCTTTTCGGTAAAAATACACAATTTCCCTTTTTTTTTTTTTTCTCAACATGCACATTATATTTATTATACTGCATAATCCATTGTCTAGTTCTATTTTTTTAATTTATAATTGATGATTATTTTTATGTTTTTAATTAATATCTTTATATAATTTTTATATGTGTTATATAATTGATTATGGATTACATATTTGTAATGGATATATTGCATATATTTGGTATGTTATGAATTTTGTATTAATTTTTTTTAAGATTCCAAACACACAAAATTTTGAAATCTTTTCCAAATATGTAATTTTAATGCATTTCACAAAAAATTTCAAATATTTTTTACAACTTATAATATTAAAATTTAATTTATAATTGAAATATTTATTTTTACAATAATTTTTCATGTTCCAGTAATTTTTCATGTTCCTAACTTATTATTTTTTTCAAAAAATAATTATTTGACATATCAAAAATAATGTATCCAATTTTAATTAATTAAAATCTGTACAAATACTTAATTTTATTTTTCAATTATTTGTTAAGACAAAAATAAATTTATAAATTTATATTTTTAACATCTTATAAAAATTAAATTCTTTTTCATATTCGTTACATTACTAATAAATTTTAATAATTTTTTTTATAAGTCCATTATGTATATTTTAATCTAAACAATATTACTTACTTCGTACTTTTTCTCTTAAAACAAATTTTCTCTCTAATCAATACAAAGCATGAAAGTGTGGAAAAAAAAAAAACCTGAGAACCTTCACCCAAGATTAATGATATGTATCACATATAAGTTCGAGAAATATCACACAAAGTCAAGAAATACCAAACAAAGTAAATAATGTTTAACTGACCAATCAAAACTCATGATAACCATATAAAACTGGTAGCATGTTAAAGACTTTCAGGCGCCGTATGATTAGTGAATAGAGATCACATGCTCAGGTGGTCTTATAAATGTCATTTCAACTTTCTAAGAATCCAAAATAGATATAACTATGCAAACAAAACCAAGTTTTTCTTTAAATCAGTAAATGCTTGCGTGCATGATTCTTAACTTACCTGTGACAGATTCAACAATAATCCTAAGAAGTATGAAAAGAAAATATAATACATGCATACAAATAATTCTATTTAGTTTCAATTAAATCATATCAAATAATGTTTTAGTTATGGAAATTCTGATATAAAAGAAAGCTCTACATGGAAATGGTCTAGTCAAACAAAGAACTGACGATAGAGAAATTTAGAATTCACCAATAGAAAAGTGACAGATGGTGATGCTGGGGATAAAGAAATTTTTGAGGAGATAAGAAAGAAAAGGTGCACAGATGTGAAAACACAGTTTTCTGAACTCAACTAACATACTTACATACATAATTCAAACATAACGCACTTTCATGGCTAACTATTCTCATCCTCATATCTGCCAATGTCTGAGCCGCTTGCTTGGCTTCCGGCGACATTTTCTGGTCACTGTCACCGGAAACCGCCGCAAAACTGGTCAACAGTTGGTGGAGGAAGTGTTGTCTTTGGCCCTAGGCCTACTCCACCTTGGACTCGCACCTGGTCACGTGGTTGCCATCTCTGCATACAACAGGTGCCCTCTCCCTTACTCTTAATTTTTCTCTCCCATTTTTTCTTGTTACTACCTCAGAACTACAAAAATGCATCAGTTTTGAATTTCTACTACTCTTTTAGGAGAATCCCTCTCATTTTCCTTTGTATTAGTTTGATTTTTGCATCTGCAAGCGTTAGTGGTAGTATTATATCACCAACAATCATTAATCACGTTCAGTTTCCTTTAGCAAAGTTTCAAGTTGGAATGTTATAAATGAAAAGGATTATGTTTAGAAAGACTCTCTTTTAATGAACTTTAGTATATTATTTGACTTTCTTCTTCAACTTAAGTCATAACGCAATCCTTTAAACTTGGAGCATAATAATGAACATATTTGCATAGTGTCTAATGAAATTAAACTACTCTCTTTAAAAGGGTGTGATGACTTTGTGTGTTACTTTTGAGGAAAAACACTACGGATATTCAGTAAACATAAACCACAACAAAACTTATGTAAAAGATCAAAACATCAATTTCAACCCAAACCTTAAAAGTCGGTGTCTGTCATTATATATTTGTTCATCTTAGTCATTTTTACTCAATATGAACTTACAAATTACACTTGAATTTCTACCAGAATTTTATGCTTTCTTGTTTTGGACCAAGCACAGCACTGGTTGTGATTTTGTTTTGTTCTCGTTTCAATTTGACTCTTCGCCCCCTCCTTGTGATTTGTATTGAGAATTTGAGATGATGATGACATGGGCACGAGCTTTTCCTTGTTAAGGTCAAACAATGCAATAAATTTATATTGTGAAATGTCTACAGCTACAAATATATTTTTTCAAACTTCTGTGTTGACATTTTTTTAATTGTTATATTGTAAATTGCCATGTTGATCCTGGAAACAGATAGGAGCCCACTTATTTAATGAGACCGGTATAAGATTTTACTTAATAATAAAACTATATTAACAAAAATTCAATGAGTGTGTTGCTTCTTTTTCTCATTTACAACTGAATGTACTCGAGCAAGACAATACATATGTTATGAACTGCTTTACCTGCAGTTTTTGCTTTGTTGATGCAAAGATTTAGGTCGTTTAAAATATTATATTTGTTATTTATGTTGTTTCTTATGGCTTATGAGAGGCCTAGGAAGCGGTAATTCCCTTGCAACAATAAAGTATTGGTCATTGTTGTATAATCTATAAACACGTGATCCTATCCTATAAAATATCTAGTTATTGCTATTTTACTTTTGTGGATGATGGATAGAGTTTTTCTTTTTCAGTGATAGGTATCTGGAATGGTTATTAGCCATTGCATTTGTTGGGGGAATAGCTGCTCCTCTGAACTATAGATGGGTGAGTAAATTTTCTGTACACTTGATTGCTTAGCCATTGCATCAATGTGAAAATATGGAGACTGACCGCATTTGACTAAAAGTATAAGAACTAAAAATGTATTTTTCCCTTATTTTATCTGCACGTTCTTATATCACAATCTGTTTCATATACCAATCATAAAGTTATGCTTTAAAACAAATTTCTTTCCTGCAGAGTTTTGAAGAGGCAAGATTAGCATTGGCTGCAGTGAAGCCAGTGTTGTTAGTGACTGACGACAGCAGTTACACATGGTACTCAAATCTCCAGCAAAATGATGTTCCATCTCTGAAGTGGCATGTTTTGTTGGATTCCCCTTCCTTAGATTTTACTAAGTGGAACGGTAGGAACATCACTGGGTGCTTAGTCATCATTGTGAAAAATATACATGAAACCTTTTTTCACTTGAATGATCTTTATAACTTATTGATTTTACTGCCTTGCAGTGTTAACTCCAGAAATGATTAAGAGGCATCCTGTAAAGCTTGAACCATTTGATTACTCATGGGCACCTGAAGGCACTGTCATAATATGCTTTACTTCAGGTTCAAGATTCTCACTCAGTTACTTTTCCTCAGAACTCCAATTGATTGTGGTTTGGGGTTAGTAGAGAAATAAGGCGGGGAGGGAATTTAGTGGTGACTGGAACGGAATACCAAGATTCGAAGACCATTCATGAAATTTTTTGGATGAAAACTGTTGCTACTTAGATAGGAAGATTTTTGGTTGCAGAGGGAAGTTGCAAATGAAATCCGGGTTATTTGGAATAAATCATGTAGTTGTTAAGCTACATAAAAGGAAATAGAAAAAAAACCTTCCACAGAAGGCAATCATTTTTGTGTACTATCAATATTTCCAAAATTGCTGTTTACATGTTACTTGCAGACAATCAGGAGTTTGAAATATAGATTACATATATAAATCTTTTATTCCACTGAAGGAGGCCCCTTTCAACACCACTGACATGACTTTTTAGTAGTAGTGTATGTGCTACTGCTTAAATACTATTCTAGGGGTGTTAATTTCTTATCAAATATATCTTCTTTTTGTTTCCTGAAATTGTTGTCTTCTTGACTCTAGGAACTACGGGAAAGCCTAAGGGAGTCACTCTAAGCCATGGAGCTTTGATCATACAGTCCTTAGCCAAGATTGCCATTGTTGGCTACAATGAGGATGATGTATGCCATTCCGTGTTACAATGAGGCTGTCAATATTAAGATTTTGAATTTGTCTTCTCTTAAGTGAGAAAATATAAAGTAAGTAATTTCAATCATTGATGAGAAAATCAATGATTGATATCCCATAACATGAATAATTTGTTAAGTATGTGTAAACAATATTGATTGTTAATTTTCTCATCAACGACTGAGATTTCTCACTGTACACCCCAAAGCAAGTTGCTTATTTTAGAGGATCCGGATCCTAAGATTTTACATACGTGCAAACACAAGATAAATCCAGCTGAAAGATGATTAAGTTTTCCTTGTTAATGCCATTTGTTCTGTTACAGGTCTATCTGCATACTGCTCCGTTATGCCATATTGGTGGCTTGTCATCAGCCATGACCATGCTTATGGTTGGAGGTTGTCATGTCTTGATGCCAAAGTTTGATGCAGAATCAGCTATTGGCGCCATAGAGCAATATACAGTGACATCTTTTATCACAGTTCCTGCAATAATGGCCAGTCTGATTTCTGTACTTGGGTATATTCCAATGTCAATACAAACAAAACTCTGTCCTTTTTTGAAAGAAATATTATCACAGTTAGGATTTCAATTATGAGTTTCGTCTCATATTAAGTACGAATGAGTTTGGTATGTAAGAAAGAAGATTCACATACTCATTATCTTAATGTTTTGGATTGAAAATAATGTCTTGACTTTCTTATATAAAATGTTTATAGTTCATTGGTGTTGAATCTCTTTTAACATTTTTTCTCGAAAAAATCGGACAATGAAAGTAAATATTGCTAAATTAGCATTGCAATCTTTTAACCTGCATTAAAATGAAATTATATTTTAGCTGCTCAAGATAAATGTTCTAAAGATGTCAGGTTTTATGGATCAAACTCTCTTTCATCCTTTTTGTTTCTAATATGCTAGCAGTTCTTCTGCATAAATATTTTGCTATCTTCTTACCTTAGAAACCAAGTATCAGAGTTCATGTTTACAACTTTCTCAATCTAGATTCGCTGTTTTGATAATTTTAGGCCCAAAGTGATATGGAAAGGAGGAGAAACTGTCAAGAAAATACTTAATGGGGGTGGAAGCCTCTCACATGAGCTCATCAAGGACACTGGCATATTCTTTCGCAAAGCTAAACTTATTTCAGCTTATGGTAGGTCTTTCTTATCCCCATGTTGGCTAGAAGAAACTTTATTGTCTAATTTAAGATGGTAAAAACTTGCATATAAAATTGCACTTGTATTAACATACTTTTGCATGTAAGTGCTTTTAGGTTGATAGATTTTTTACTCTTGAAAATATGAATAAGAAAACCTATGAAACTAGGAGAAGAAAAATATATAAATAAACAACCTAGACGGAGAGAGAGACGATACAAAATTAAGGGAGAAGAAGGAAAATGAAACACAAGAACTTAGAAGAAACTGCTAAATATTTAGCCAACAATCAATGTCATATGATTAGAACAAGTAATTTACAGCAGGACCTGTGAAACAAATTGGATTCACACTTCAAGTAATCAATTTAACCGTGGAACAATCAAAAGAACCATATCGGAAGCCAAATCTATGACATACTTAATTCCATATTAAAAGATTATAGCAAGGCACTGCTTATTGAAAGCCCCATTAATTTGAACCAATGTGCCAAGAAACCGAAATCCTTTGCTGCTGTTCCCAGTGCTTAATGTTTTCTTTTTATTAAGATCCCAGTTTAGTATATGTAGCACTAAAAGCGTATGGTGAAACAGAAATCTGGTCCTGCCATTAAATAAATATATTTTTTCATGAAATTTCATTTAGAGCTACTTAAAGTTTATCTCCTACTTAGTCACCAGAAATATGGCCGTAGCCTAGTTTAATCATCTTCCTACTTCAAGCTGCTTTATGAGATATTGGAAAGCCATTGATTCGTTTTTTACCTATCTAGCTGGGCTAATAGGCACTGGTAGTATTTGTTCTACTGCAATAACATGATGAAGGAATAACATCCCCAAATCAGTATCTATGAAATCACTGGTTTGATTTAGTAGGCTCGAGAACTTTGTCTTAACCTACGGAAAAGACAACCCAACAAACAGTTATGTCTACATTGAAGAACGTGTGGTTCTGTTTTTTCACTATGACAAGATCAAAAGTTTCACTTTTCTCCTTTTTTTTATCAGTCTATGTTTACACAAGACAACATACCAAATGACAATAATTTATAATGTCTGATGGCCACTGAAATTAGACCATTTTAAAATTTCTCTAGTTCTCTTGTGTGTAATAGATGGAAATTCACTGATCTGGTCTTATAGCCTTTGTCTGTTTCATTTATCAAAGGGATGACAGAGACATGCTCTTCATTGACATTCCTGACATTGTATGATCCAATGGATGAAAAGACACACATGTCCCTTCAAACATTTGGTGTGGCAGCATCCAAGTTTATTCAGCAGCCACAAGGAGTTTGTGTTGGCAAGCCTGCACCCCATGTAGAACTGAAGATAAGTGCAGATGCTTCTGGTCAAATTGGGAGAATTCTAACTAGAGGACCACACATAATGCTTAAGTATTGGGAAACTCACACAAATCCATTAAGTCAGAACAATGAAGCCTGGCTTGACACAGGTGACATTGGATCAATTGATCATTATGGTAATTTGTGGCTTCTTGGTCGAACAAATGGTCGAATCAAGAGTGGTGGGGAGAACATTTACCCTGAAGAGGTAATAGAAGTGTCACTTAACTTGCTTGCCTTATCATAAAGAACTAATTTAAGCCAAAAGAATGTGCTGCTTTATCACAAATTGTTACCCTTCAA
Source organism: Phaseolus lunatus (assembly GCA_013389735.1). NCBI lineage: Eukaryota > Viridiplantae > Streptophyta > Magnoliopsida > Fabales > Fabaceae > Phaseolus > Phaseolus lunatus. The sequence continues at coordinate 28,793,098 of CM023862.1, read as the reverse complement.
AAGGATGAATTAGTTCTCATATCATGAATAATCAAAGTGGACCATAATTGCATGAATTAAGATACTAAAATAATAAGGTTAATGATATTACCTTGTGATGCCATTGTTTCTTAGGTAATTCGAATCTATTTGAATGCTTCTTATAAATTTACTTGTAGTATGGAATCTTCCTCCTCCTCCTTCTTAAATTTTGACTATCAGAGCAAAAAGTCTCTTGTGTACATAAAGAAAATGAAAATAAGACCTACCTTTCCATGAAGTGTTATAATAGTTTATTCATTTCCATTTATGAACGTGTAGTGTTTATGCAAACTGTATCATTTCATGGTTTCACTCATCACAGATCCATTCAACTAAGGCTATAACTTTCCAACTACCTTCATTGTGATCGAACATTCATTTATAAAAAGCAGGATATTAGAATATCCCATGCAACCAATGTTTAAATAAACCAATGGTACGTCTAGAAATGAAATGTCAGATTATACAAGTAATGTAAGAAAAATAACTAAAATAGTATAGAACATTTATGTTTTGCATGTTCAGAAATTCATCAAGTTTTGCTTCTTTTGCTCAGTTAAATGCTTGTCTTCACTTTATTTATGGTATTTACAACTCCATGGAAGAGTGAACATATATTATTTGTTTGAAGTAGGTTGAGGCAATTCTACTACGACATCCAGGGATTGCAAATGTTGTTGTTGTGGGAATCCCAGATGCTCAACTAACAGAGATGGTAGCAGCTTGTATCCAACTTGGAGAAAATTGGCAATGGTCAGAGCAGTTGAGTGTTTCAAATGAAGAGTTTAATCTATCTAGAAAGAATCTCCAGCTATATTGTGTAGAAAATCATTTAAGCAGGTATTTCTCCAAAATCCATGTTTGTAAGAGAATACTTTGGTAGCTTGGTTGAGGGAAGCAAAAGATGATTTCTGTTTATTCTCTTTTCAGGTTTAAGATACCAAAAATGTTTATTGCATGGAAAAAACCATTTCCACTCACTACCACAGGGAAAATAAGAAGAGATGAAGTCAGAAAGGAAGTTATGTCTCAGCTACAATCTTTACATAGTAATCTTTGAACATTCCATGGCTTCAATGCCCCTTATACCATCGCATGCTTTATGAGAATTTTGACCAATCCATTTAGTTGACTAGTCAACTTAAGTACAATTTTGCATCTCTAAGAATTTAGTAACTGTTCATTAGTGCATCACATAAAAAAAATTTGCCAAACAAAACACCAAACAACCTAATAGACCAGAACAAAAAAAGGTCATTCAAAATAACATACAATTTATCATAATTCTTAATAACAATTTTACTCTTCATAAAGGTTAATTTCAAATTATCTATTCTAAAAATCTTTTGAATTAAGCTTTATAGAATTTTTAAAACAGACTTTATGGAATAAACTCTTATATTGTATATAAAATGCATTACAAAACAATTTTTTTGAAATTAATATTTTAAAATAATCTTTTTGAAAGATACGATATACTTTTCAAGATTAACTTTTTGAAAAAAAAATCAAAACATATAAAACATATTTTGAAATAAGATTTCTAGAACAAGAATTACGTAATATATATAACAGAGTGATGTGGTGCAAAGGAGTATATTTTAATCATTTATGGAGTGCAGGTAATAATAATTGAAGTGTAGGAAGAAAAAGCCGTATCACTCTGTGCTTTTCTTCTCAACCTTTTCTGCTTTTTATTCTCTTTTCCTTCCTTTGCAATTGAGGTTTGAGTACGATGAAACCACTCACCGTCCAACTTACATGTTATGTTAGCTACTCGACTTCTCGGTTAGGTAGGATATGATTAAGCTTGACTATTAGGAAGTAAAACTTGATTATACATTAAAAGTATAATTAGATAAGTATTGAGTTTGCATAGATGTTGATTAAAAAACTATAAATAAAGAGAAATCTCAAGATAATAACTATTTTAATTCTAAATTAGCAAATTCAAGTATAACTGCATCTAATTTATGTGTTAGAATGTATTTGGAAACTTAATCTTGAGTGAAATAAATACCACGACTTCGATCTTTTTCAATAAAATCATCACGTAATAAGTCAACAAAACCTAAAGTGATTTCTCTTTTTCCTTCAAGTTTACCTACTACAATATCAGAGTTGAACATGATTTTTGTAACATCCCGCAAAATAAAACCATACATACATGTATAATGAAAATAAAGGTAAACAAATAATATTGAAGAGTACATGATATTATATATATAAGAAATGAAGTTGCTCCTCTTAGGGAGTTAAATACATAACCAGGTCAAATGTTTTCAAAATTTAAAAACGAAATTCAACCAAATACAACAAGACCGGCGATCTCCATTCATGAACCGGCGATCTGTAACAGAAGGCCCAAAACAGCCGATCTGCTATCAGGACAGAAAAACAGGCGATCACCCGATGGAGGCATAAACAGGCGATCACCCGATAGAGACGGAAACAGGCGATCTCCTTCCGGCGACCACTCACTGAGGAGCTCTACTCCCTGGAAGATCATCTGCTCCCGTGTAAAATACATGATCATCACAGTTTTTAAGAGAAAACAGCCACAGAGCAATACAAAATAAAGGGTAAGCTAGATATTTTTAAAGAGAATTTAGATATGAAACTTTAAAATCAAGATAAAACAAATTCCAGATACCCACGTAAAACTATCAATTTCTCATTCATATCACATAGCCATCAAGAAATTACATATTTCCCAATTTCCTCAAGAGTCGTTCAGTTCACATAATTCCATCAAGTGTCTATCAATTTTCAATGTTTCTCATTTCTCACGTCAGACTTCCACTGACTCATCATACAAGACACTTGACACTACTTCCGGAAGACTCATGCATTGAACTTAGCATCCAGAGACCTGCACCTGTCATACTTCATTGCTGTAAAGTTCCCACAGTTGTGCACATAACCATAATCTCAATATCATCACTTTCACAGTATGACAGGGTTAATCCATATAACAGGCCGAGCTCGTTTTTTTTCACACGACTCACCCATTCATATGAACCTCCTTCGACTCTCACCAACTGAATAACTTCCTCTATATGATTCCATTATCTCAGCAGAGTCAGGATCGCCTCATTCACAGGATACTCACAGATTAATACACTTCATAACCAAATCTCAACACGGTATTTCCTTTCTTGAAAATACTATGCCTCGATCCCACATTCACAGCATTCATAACATCATACCACTCAAATGAATGATTCAAATCACAGCAACAATCATTTCAAAGGTTCAAACTTTCGAATATCACATTTAAATCTCAAGCAGTCTCAAAACAACACCAAAAACAGGGGAGTTCGCAAAACAACGCCAAAACCGGCGATCTGGTTCAAAAACAGGGTATTTCGAAGTCTGTATTCAAAACCGGCGACCACGTCGCCCAAACACATAGAACAGAGCATTCACGAAGATGAAAACGAAACCGGCGACCACGTCGCCCTCACTTCAGAAACAGCTAATCTATGACTTGTATTGAAAATGAAGGCTAGCTTCCCTTACCTGAACTTGCGCAAAACACCAAGAGCTTCGAAACCCAACGAAGCTTGAACAACGCCTTGGCTCTGTTTTTGGGTCTGGTTGAAGGACTTGCAGAGAACCTCCCAGGTGTTCCAATGGTGGTCGTCGTTCGTCGTACTCTTGTGTGAAGGTGTTAGAATCGCAGTGCGAAGGAGAGAAAGGAGAAGGAGCCAACGCTAACTCTCTAAATCACTTTCTAATCACCCCACGTCTCTTACCTCTCAGGGGTGAGTTTAAATCTAAGCCAACTTGCCCAGGAATGCCGCTGCCTCCACCCACTCTGCAGGAAAGGTTGCGTGTACGCTTCCCTGAACAGTACGACTACGCATGCCTCTGCGCAGGCTAACACTCTGAGGTCACTATTCTGAACCACCCTTTCTGTCTACGTGTCGCGCGTGCAGTACGTCTGATGCTGAGAGCCTGGGTCCCACCTTATCTGCGTGAAACTCGACATCGCGCGATAACCTTCCACCGATGACCTCTCGCGCGATGACTATCCACCGATGACATCTCGCGCGATAACCTTCCACCGATGACCTCTCGCGCGATAACCTTCCACCGATGACCTCTCGCGCGATGACTATCCACCGAAGACATCTCGCGCGATAACCTTCCACCGATGACCTCTCCCTGGTGGACCACCGATGTCTCTCCCTGGAAGACGACCGATGTCCACATGCCTCGCGCCCTGGCGATGCCCGCATGTCCCGCGTCTGGCGATGCCCGCATGCCTTGCGCCCTGGCGACGACCGAAGGCATCGTGCCCTGCCGATGCCCGACGACACATCGTCACGCCTTCCCGAAGGTTCTTCATTCCACTATGTTACGTCCAAAGTATCATCTCCACATGACTCGGTGACGTCGGTAGCTTCACATTTCCAAGAGTAGACCACCACCACTCTTCGTGCGCCCATGCATGCAACACTAAGGGCGATCTCTTTTGCTCAAGCATAGAGCTTCGCATGCACAGCGTATCTAAGGCTTAACCCACACCTTGATACGCGTGGTTGTTGGAACCCACTCTGGTTGATCCAGTACCTTGACCACATACTGAGTGCACTTTCGGCGATCATGTGCACCATAGGCGGCAGGCGATCATGTGCACCATAGGCGGCAGACGATCATGCACTAACCAGGCGATTACATAGGAGACTTCTTAGCTACACTTTTCTTCCTTTACTCTTCTTGATCCACATGTCTTCCTCGAGCACATCCACGTGATTACCTCCCGATAAAGTCATCGCACCTGACTACTATGTTACTGCAATGGTAAGCCGACCGACCTCTACCAGCTGACCCCAGATCTTGGGTGACGTCCGAGGTCCGACTACTATGAAACTTCGTTTACCAGCTCTTTGTATTTTAAATAATAACATCTTCTGAAATTATTTAAATATAACACTTTCATTCCAATTAAAGTTTCTAGGTCCTTACAATTTTCACTAGACAAACGTAATGCTTTATCTATGACACAAAAGTGCATACAATGATTCTTTTGTCTATCTATAAGTGCATACATTGCATGATGTATATGAAGAAGTAGACCATTATTCCGATAATAATGAGCCAAGCTAGTAGTTGTTATAGTGTATTTGGAAATATCTTACACTGTACAAAAGGACGAAAGACTAATACAGAAAACGGAATAATCTGAAAGCCAAAAAATTTAATAGAAAATATTCGACTTTATAAAAATAATAATGAAACAATCAATTTTTCATCAAATCTAAAATAATTCATTTTAGTCCTTTATAGTTGATGGTGTTAAAAATATATTAACATTTTAGAATTTCGTAAAAAACATTTCAAGACATAAAAAAAGCTTCACAATGAAAATTTAGATAGTTATCGTCCCTTAATTAAAGTAAAAAATTGAGTTTTAAACTATAATGTAATATATTTATTTACGTCAATTTTGAGAATCAAAATTTAAAATTAAAGCATTCTTTAAAAAAAAAAAAATCCGACGACCAGTCTTTTAAAAAAATAGAGTTTTTTTAATTATCAAAATTTAAAAATAAAATAAAAAACTACTATCTAATAAGTATTTGGGTGTATTTTGATTTTTAAATAATAGTTATAATACTCAAGTTTTCCCCATTTGATGATAATATACGGAATTAATAACATGTGTGATACAATAAAAACAATAATAGTAGTGTGATACTTTTTAATGGATGATAATTATATCTTAAAATTTTGCAAAAGTCAAAAGATGGTAAAATAAAATTTGTAAAAGTTGAAATTTGAAATTTGAAACATAAGCCAACAAGATAGAACAATATAGAACATGATGATAATGATGTGACCATGATTGCTCAACAAATAATTTGTATGCATGTCTTGTGGGGACAATAGGTACGTTGAGATTTTTTTTAAATTATTTTTTTCTTGGTCAGACATAAAAATAATTGTTTTCACAAAAAAAAAAAAATATATAAAAAAACCATTAGAAACAAATAACTTTTTCAAGTATAAGAGTTTCATTATCAAATTAATAATTTTCTTACATTATATTAATACGGTAATTCAAATAAATTAGTCTCAAATCCCACAAATAAGTTTTTAAGTTCAAGTTTTACTTTGGAATAAAATACACATTAAATTGTTTTTTTTCAATAAAATATTTATAGAGAAAACAAAAAAAATATTTAAATACTGAGGGAAAAAGGTTAAACATGTGTTGGTTGACAGCTATATAATGTGTGGAATTTGTTGACCCACTAATCACTATCACTTTCATATTCAAATCCATCAATAAAATATAATTACAATTATAACTTTACTTAGTCTTAGCCATTTACTAACAAAGTGGGCAACGCATATATTCTCCATCACTTTAACTTTCATCATCATAATCAATATATAATTAAATTAATTAACAATTTATTCAATAGCTGTAATTCTTAAATAAAAAAAATATTCATCGTTTTTATACAAAATTTTGAAAATATTCAATAAATTAAAAAAAAGTAGGAGGCAAATTTATGATTTATATGGAAACAGAAAAATGGAAGGAAAATGTGTTGATTTGTTTTTTCTGTTTATTTAACTGGTTCAATTTAATCTTTCACTATTAATTTAAACTAAGTTAATATTTATGCCTGGTACAATTAAATAAACATTTTAATGATTTTAAAACACAATCAAATTATATAATTATAAAAAACAAACTAGTAATATAACTTTATATAATTGAAATTTTTGGTTGATAATCTTTAACTAGATATTTTCTCTCAAACATTTTTTTTTTCACAAAACTCCAACCCAAAGTATTGTTTAAGGAATTAAAATACACTTCTGGATCCACTTCATGTTGGTTCGTTTTATTTTTGTTTAATTTCTATATATAAATTCAATTTCAATAAACTCTGAGAACAAATCATCAGTAATTAAACACAAATTTATTTCATAATTTAAATTATTCAATGTAAATTTAAAATATAATTTGTATAACTATTTATTTATCACAGTATCCATTTGTAGTATTATTTATTTACCTATACAATTTATAATATTTGCATGAACAAAAATAAAATCATTTATATAGATATAGATATAAATTGTTAAGCCAATTTAACAGCAATAAAGAATACTTAATAATAACAGCAACCTTTTTTTGCTAAATAATTAATAGTGATGAATAATGACGAATACCTAGTGAAACGTGAGCTTGTAATTTGGAGGTTAAGGAGGGCGTACTTTACTTATCCTTCTCCCGCTCGTACCAAATCTTTGCTTCTGCAACTTTTCCACCTTCTTCTCTTCTTCTGCTCCCTCTGCTCCTAAACCCTAGAAAAGGCCATTACCACATTTCAACTCTGCCCCCACCTCCACTCCTCCTCTCTCCAAACGTTTTCTGTCACCTCGGGATTCTCCAACTTCCTCTTTTGTCTGCTAATTCAGCCTCGTACGCCCCAAGATTCCTCTGTTATTATCCACTGTAAGTTTCCACGCCCTTTTTTTTTTTCTTTCTCTCTGTTTTCGACTGCTTCTATGTCCTTCCACCTGCATTGGAGCTCCTGTTAATTGCCACTGAACGTTGGTTTTTTTATTGTCACTTGAATTTCAGCTCATGGTCGTTTTTGTTTCAGGAAATTATGCTGGTAAAAGAATTTTGACTTTGTTTCGCTGTATTGATTGTTGAATTTTATCTCAGTGATTTTGGAAGTGAAAGGGTGTGAGTGGAGGTTTGATTTTTTTTTGGAGGGGGTCTGGGGTCATAGCGGTTACCGAACTTTTGTTCAATTTGAATCATTGTTATTGTAAATAATTGAGTAAATTACATGACGGCCGTAGTCTTTTATAGATTGCGCACTATTTCCTGGTTTTTAAAGGTTTACAACAACCTCCCTTATAGGATACCACAATATTTTTCAATTATTAAGAATAGAGTGTAACGGTTAAGAGGTGTCACTGTAATGTTTTACAATCAGTTAAGGGGATTCGTTTACGAGTTGAAAAAAGAGAGATAGCTAGAAATTAGAGGAAAACTTAGGGAATTTACTCTAAATAATTAATGTCGAGGTTTGTATTACTAACCTTTTTTATGGATCTGTTTGTTAAGTTTATTAATTGTTATGTATGTGTTTCCTACTTTGGCAGGTGGTGTGTTAGATTTGAGGGTTTGCCTTGAGCTTGTGTTTCGAATGGCCCAAATTGTTGATTCCTGTTTATAGAGGAGAAAAGGTGGCAATGGAGAGCGTTGCTGTTATGAAGGGTGGTGAAAAGATTTATGATTGTGGTAAAGAAAGGATGTATGATAATGGTAAAGAGGATGAGAGTGTGGGCGATCACACTGATATAGTTGAGGAAATGGAGTCCCTTCTGGCGGATGTTGAGGAGCAGCTGATAATATCTAGGATGGTGAGTGACTCAGTCATAAAGGGCATGGTTAATGCTGTTGAGGAACAGGCAGTGGAGCGAATCACTGAGAAAGAATTGGAGGTGGTCGGGCTAAAGAAAATGCTACACGGGCTTCACGTGGGTTCAGAAGAAACTAAGACATTCTGGTCTTCAATGCATCATCATGAACCCCACGAAGCCGCCACACATCAGTTTCCAGATAGTGTTGTAGAGCCTGATAGATATATAATGTCTGTAGACAGTCTTCAAATTGCAGCACACGAGGAGTTAAGTCAGCTCAAGAAAGAAATAAATAAAGTTAAGGGGGCTAGTTCCAGCAGAAGAATGAGTTCAGGTTCTGATTTGGTGGGTTTAAGTGGTATTCTGCAGGAGAATATGCCAGAAAAATGGATTTATGTTGATAAAGCTTTTGAAAGTCTAAAAGATGCCGTAGACAGTGTCTGCAGGAGAATGAAAGTCATGGATAGGTTATCAAAGGCATCACTTTCTGAATGGCAACAGGAGCAGGACTTTCAATCAGATATTGAACGGATGGTGATCAGTAATGGTGTCTCGGGTTTGCAACAGGAGTTTGAACAGAAACTGTGGGATCTTTATGATTCTGAAAGTAGAAATTGTTTTAACGAATATAAAGAGATCTCAAATTTGCGTGAGGAATTAGATTCAATTTTTAAAACACTCTCTGTTTCTGAAACCGGACACCTTCTTTCTCATGGATCCTTGGAGAATGCTGAGGAATGGTGTCATAATAAGAGGGTTGATCATTTCCATGTGAAGCTTTCTGCTGATGATTTGTCACCCTTAACTATGGAAGAGAATGGCAAACAGGAGGAGTCAAAGATTAACAAGCCTGAGAATTTGGATTCAGCCTCACTAAAGCACATGTCTAAAGAAGATTTGGTTACTTATATTACTAAAATGAGAAGAAACCATGAATCTCAGGTGCAAGAGAAGACTGAAGAGAATTTTCGCCTGAGGCGCGAACTTTTGAAAGAAAGAGGTTCTTCTTTTCCACTGAAGAAGGACAAGGAGTTTGAGCTTTTGAAGAAAAAAATCCCTGATGTCATTGCAAAATTGAATGAAATCCTTGATGGAAATGAGAAAGTACAACAATTCAGTGAAAACATTGAATCTCTTGGCAGTTTAAAGGATAGATTGGATTTCTTAGAATCTGAGAATCATCAACTGAAGGAAACTCTATCAGATAAGAACAAGGAATTTTTGAGTCTTTCTTCCCAACTTTCTGCTGCAGAGGAAAAATTGTTGCAGGAGCAATTAATAGAGAAAAATTTGTTACAAACCGTTCAGAAGCTTGAGGATGATATAGGGGATGCACATTCTCAAGTTTCAGTTATTCAAGATGTATATAAATGTTTCTTTGAAGGTATTGTTAGTGAGTTTAGATGCTGCACTGAAGAATTACATCTGAAGAATAGTTTCATGCAAGAAATATATGAAGTATTATTCCAAGAAGCTTCCCTCAATGCTCAAGCTTCTAGTGGGTTGGGAATTGAGGAAGCAGAAATGGAGTCAACTATGATGCAAGGGATATTGGATATTAATCATATTATATTTAAAGAAACTTTGGTGAATGCAGATGAAGCGCTAAAATTGGAAGTTTCTGAAAAGGAGAAACTAAAATATGAAGTGCTTACATTGAAATCAGTTGTGGAAGAAAAGGAGAAGTTAATCAAAGGAGCAGCAGATGCTTTGGTTCAAGAGAAACAAAAAATGCAGTTTGCCTCTGAACAACTTAACAGTTTAAAAGCTGAGATTGCTCAACAACATAAATTATTTGAAGAGAAAAGTGATGAATTGGATGCCACTAATGGTAACCTGGTTGCAGCTTTGAAGGAAATTAAACAATATGAGGAGCAAATGCATCAGCTGCATAAAAATATTGAACAACGAACGAACAAACTTAGAGAGATTGAAGAAGAAAGAAGAGTACATTTTGCTCTTACACAAAAACAACAAGAAGCACTAAATTTGATTGAGGCAAAAGAAAGGAAAACTAGGAAGCAAATGGAATCTACCATTAATCTCATTCATAAATTGCTGACAATGATTACTGATTTTGAAGCTAGAGTAAATAAAGATATTTCAAGAAATTGTTTGAGGTATGCATTAATCGTGTCCAGGTCCTTCTTTTATTTATAAGACATTAATTTATCATAAACTTATGTTTCTATGACTGCTTGATTAAAGGAATAATTGGGAATTAACTTAGTTATTTTTGTTTTTAAACTTTAAACTTTTTTTAAGACAAATACAAATACAAATACAAGCTTTTATTTGTGTCCATTCATGATTTCAGATTATTTACAAGCTGGAGGTGTTCTATATAAACAAGAAAAAAGTTCTCATTTGAGCAAAGATATTTGTCAGAAGCTTATATTTGATTTCAACTTGGTCTTTGTTAACTGTTAACAGCTCAAATTGTTTGAAGAAACCAATGTTTTAATTTCATATTTTTTATCCTTATATTTAACAAGCAGTTTTTAATGTCAATTTTGCTATTATTTAAAATTCAATTTCAAATCCTTGTGATGAATACCACTAGAACCAAGTCATATATGTAATAATCTTTTCAGGCTTGAAAACATAAGATCTGAGTTTCCGTGGATCAATAACCAAACCAACGTACTCAAAACCATGGGTTCGGTGTACAAGCAACAGCTAGAAACAAGATCTTCTGATCTCGTAAAGGCTGAAACAGAGGTATCTAATCCAAAACTTTCTGTGATCTTTTTTTTCACTTTTGTCACGATGCTATTGGAAACATTGGATTAGGTGTATGTACGTGTTTCTGAATTTTACTTTATCTTTTAAGTGTAACCTCTATTGCTCCAATGCAGGATGATACCCTTGAATATCATTATTAGATAGTTCTAGGGAACCCTACAAGGTATTGGTTTAGGTGGAAACTTGCCCTGACCCCACTTGGGATGAGAATGTGATTCAAATCTCAGGGAGGCACAAGCAGCTGTTGGAGAGGTCAAGCAATCGCTGTGCTCTCATGGGCAAAAAAAGTAGTGCCATGGGTGGTTCAAATGAGTTGTATATGTAGCTTGTGATGATACATAGTAGTACACCGTAAGAGAGAGAAAGGTGGAAAACCAACTAGATTGCAATCAAGTGAATCAGCCTATAGGTTTATGCTGTAAAATACTGGTGAACCAAGATACAGCTAATTCTCAACTTGAAAAGATATAAAGTCATCTAGAAAACATTATTTTCTGAACTACTTGGATACATGAGATGCCTAAGTTCCACTGAGTAAGTAGTATGAGATATTCAGTGGAATATTTAAGTGTCTTGGTTCTCTCCCCTTATAACTAGTTTTTAAGGAAGGGGTTTCCCAAGTACTCTGGTGTTATCAATTGATATCATAGTTGGTTGGTTGTGCCTCATAGCAGGCTACTCACGAAGGGGCTGTCCAGAAGGCTAGGTTAAGTGTCCTAGTGTGTTAGCCACCAAGATGTGGGTTCTTAGGAATGGTGCAATGGTAGGGATTTGGGTATTATGGATTTTTAAGTCCCGCATCAAGTAGTATAAGATACTTTATGGAGTTTTTAAGTGGCTTGGTTTGGTTCTCTAAGCTAGCTTTTATGGAAGGGTTTCCCAAGTGTTTGGGGTGCTTATTTTAACTTTCTATTTTAATCCTCGTGTCTTGTAATTGGTCCACCCACATATATTTGATGTAAAGTTACTTGTTGTTTCAGGTTGATCTTTTGGGGGATGAGGTAGATACTCTACTTAGGCTCCTTGAAAAAATATACATTGCACTTGATCATTATTCACCCATACTGCAGCATTACCCTGGGGTAAGAACCTTTTGCTTTCTGCACATCTTTTTAATGTTTGTACTTCGTCATAGTGTGTATAATGCCAATATATGCGAGTCTATTTATCTTCCTGATTATTTCTCCTTATCATTTGTAACTATTTTAAGGATCTTAAAAGCATCTGTTCCATTCTGTGTTGAGTTGAGACAATAAATACTTAATGTTAACTGTTGAAGGAAAATCCCTGAAGTTTGTCTTTGGTTTTGAGAATAGAATATCTAGCAAATTTTGTGTGTTTAATATGATATTTTTGTCATATTTATCATTGTTGAGATGTTCTACATTTGTTAGAAAACTGGCCAAGAATAATCCTTACCTGACTTGCCCGTCTCTTAAATTAGCTTTTGTGATTAAGTTAGGTATGTTCTAAAATTTTCAGTCCTAAACATAAAGGTTGGTTTATGACGACCTACATTGACTACGAGTACAATATAATTAGTTCTGTAGGTCTCCATTTCTGATAACCGTCCCTGGAACTCATGTTCACTGGCTTGCTTTCTTTTCCCCACAGAATATCACTCTTTTGCACTCAATGCTGCAGATAATAATTTTGTTATCTGTTTTTCCCCTCAACATAAAAAACAATTAAGGCCTTCATTAAACTAAGAAATTAAGGTAATTGCAGTGGGAAGGTAAAAAAGATGAGATATTATTAAAGAAATTAGGGCTCACCCAGAGGAGACCCTGGTGGTGGAAGTGAACAGAGTTGGAAATGGTACCATTGGGATAACCAGGGCTTGTTCCTCCTTGCATTTGATAGTGTATTAAAAAGTAGAGAGAATCTGGAAATTTCTCTTATTTTGGGATGCTCACATTTGATTTACGAAATGGCATTTCCATAGCTTTAGAGTATACTATGAGTAAACTGAGATGCAATGGAATAGTCATTTTCAGTCTTAGTTTAGTAGATTTATGAATGGAGTTACATACACTGAGGCAATGTGTGTGTAGATATAAGGCATATCTAGTGAGAGTAGTTTACTTATTGTCATTGGAGCAAACCTCATACATGGTCAGTCTAGATTCAAAATTACGTTAGTCATATAGCCACTTAAAAAAGTTATGTTCTAATCTAGTACTCTTCTTGGCCATTCATGTACAATCTAATGGTCAAAATAGCTCCTTTCATCACATTAAACTACTCCTTTCTCTTGTTATTAATTATGAACATCTGCATTAGACATTATCAGGCGTAATGTTCAATTAATTTTTCTACTTTATTTAAAAGACGAAGTGTTTGACGTTTTGCTAAAAAGTAACTTTTATTTGTGAGAACAATTTAAGTTTGCATAAATTTAGTATGGTATTAGTTATCATTTTTGTAAAATTGAGGGATATTAGGAGAGGAAAAACTAAATCTCATTAGGAAGGAATTCCAGGCTCCATGAGACTTGGGCTCTTCATTGATGTATGGATCCGGCACATAGCAGAGTGGACATGACTAGTGTAACCAATTGCCAGAATGGCAACCATGAAATTGGAAGGAAATTCTTTTGTGGTTTGTGATCGTAGACAAGGGAAGGGGAGTAGAGAGAGGAAGTGGAGGAACGTGAGTACAAATTAGTGGAAGAGTACAAAGCATCTCAATTGCCCTGGTATTCTGTTCTGAGGCCACTTTTGTATTTTCAAAATAAACCTGTTAGTGTACTATCACCGCCACAGGTGGACAAGCTTCCTTTTTAGCATTAGTAAACTGGAACTGTGTACAGCTGGCTTACTAATTCAACCCCTTCATTCAGCTAAGAATTGTGTATTATTAGATAGCTAGCTAATGATGAAGCTCCAAGCAGAAGTTTTTACTGGTTTTAGCGTCCAATTAGATTTGTGTACCTTCAAAGAAACATGGGCATATAATTTTCTTTTCAGTTTGTGTCTATCCTATCCAATAGTCTTTCTTTGTGAAGAAGGTTGAGATGATTTTACGTTCATATGAATAGAATAGTGTGTAGTGTGTACAGCTTGGTCTTCAGAAGTCCCAACATATAACTTTTTAATAATTATTCATTCATTTTGCAGATTATTGAGATTTTGAAGCTTGTGAGAAGAGAACTGAGTGGGGACTCTAGAAAACTTGTTTAATTGTACGTTTTGGCCAGGTAAATTGACAGACACCCTGTTGACACAAACTGCATCTTTCCACGCTCTGGATTTGTTAGACCCGGAATGGTGATAAGCAAATCATTATCTGCAAGCCCGCACATGATCATTGATCAACCACACTGGATGTGGATATGGCAACTTTGCAAGTAACTTTTCAGGAAGCACCACCATAGTGTTAATTGGTTCATTTTTTCTTCTTTCTATTAGCTTCATCTATACAGAGATCAGAGATGCTAGAGTTCTGGTAGTTCGATTTCTTTTTCATTTTTTTGTTCACTTCTCATGTCTATAACTGCAGAGCAATGGCGATGCTATTGCATAAATTATTTTAGTCCATGCTGTCTTCTGTTGAATTACTACATTGAAGAACTATGTGCAAATCTTCCAATGGATACAGGTTACAAGTTGTACAGTTGTTCACGTAATATAGCAGCTGGCTGATGTGTAGCTGCCGGGTTTTTGTTCTCCTTAACACATTTTTGAGGAAAACAGCAACACAAAAGAATCAACAACTTGTGCAGTTGCTGACACCGATTTTGCCATACACGAATTTTGTATCATACTAGGAGACATGCTTTGGTTGGTTGACACTAGTATATCACAAATTTGCCTCCTTGTAATTCTTACTTTGCTTTCCATATGAGCTAATTCATTAGCTTTTGTACATTTTGTTTTAATGAGTTTCTACATGGCTTATTGATACTTTTGGGTTATAGGCACAAGTGTATGATATTCTTTGGCATTCAGTGAATTGTGTTTAAAATGGTTATTGCCATTATTGTCTATTGTTTATTTGCATGCGCCTCTTGAGATGCTTCTCTAGATGGAACATGTGAGCCAGGGATGACTAAATTGTTAGGTAGTAGCTATCTGTTTTCTATGTACAAAAATTCACTTGAATCTGTTTTGTAATGGGGGAACCGCTCATGTGCACTGACAGAGACATGTACCTTAGTGTTTAGTAGGGAGAAAAGAAATAGAGGCTGTGAAAATAGGTAGGTAGCAAAAGAAAAGAACAAAAATACATAAAAATATTGATTAGTCAGTTTTAAGAAAAAGTGGAAATTGAAAAGGATGAAAGAAAAAGTAATAATTGTTTATATTGTAAGCATAATTGGTTATATGTTGTTATTACTTGATTCATTATGTAAAATCAAAATCCGAAATGTTATCAGGTTTGCATTTTTTTGACAGTTTTGGAATCAATTTCTATTACATGTTAAACACAGTCGTGTAAGAGTTGTTTCAAGTGGTTTTGACTAATCTTTTTCATAACATATTTTATATTTTTTTAAGCTAATAGTTTCTCATATTAGAGATAACATATTGTTAACAAATCAAATCAATTATTTTGTCTTTGAAATAAACTATCCCTTATAATTATTATTGATGAAGAGACATTTTAGAGTATAGAAAAAGTCACCGACAAGTTTTATTATTGATTGCGATGTATAATTGAACATCAAATAATGTTTATTGTTGATTAATGATGAGCTAAAGAGCATATTATCGATCCTTAAACCAATCAAACCTTGTCTTTCTCAAACTCTTAATGTAGACTTTTTATTTTTAATTATCAAAGTTTTGTAATTAATGTCACGTCACCAAAATATGTTACAACAATATTACGTTGTCACAATGATTTAACATTTCGTATACTAGGTTATCATTTAATGGTGGAAAGGAAAATAGTCAAATTTTATATTAAAAAAACCTAAAAGATCAAATTATTTTTATAAAGACCAAGATGAGAAATTGAATATATTACAATGATTATTTATATATTTAATGTAAAAAGATTTTTACTAGTTAATGTCTATTAATTTTACATATTTTTGAAATATTATGTTATTTATAAATATCTCCGGACTCCAATCTTATTCAATATTATTTATTTTTAAAAAACCGGGTCTAAACTTTTCTTTTTGTTGATTATTATTTTGTTTTAAAAAATCGTTTTAATAGACTAGTGAAGTCTTTATATGAATTACCTTCACTTCAACACATAAGAAAGGTAAGACATTTAAACTTATGGGAACATTAACACCTACAATATTATAATTTTCTAACTCAAATGTTTATACTAGTTTGGTTCTTAATTTATATATAAGGCCATAAATAAAATATTAAAAATATATACGCTTAAAAATATATACACACTTAAATTAATAACAGTGTATCAGTGTCTTTGATTAATAATATTGTATCAGTATTTCTAGTACATAAGATTAAACTAAGGTGACAATTTTATTATAGGATAAAAATAATTTTAACAATGTCGGATTGTGTTGAGATAAAATCTTGAGAAAATTCAACACCAATAAACTATAAATATTTCATATAAAAAAAAGTTTAAAATATGATATTTTCCATCTAAAACCTTAACACAAATATGTATGTAATTTTTTCTTATATAATATTTTCAGACCCATCTTTATTCCATATAAAATCCTATTAACAAAATAAAAATAAAATAAAGAAGTGCTGGTAGAGTCAATGTACCTGGATAGTAATGATCATTTCGATGTAGGTTAAAAGAATAAAGAGAAACACAAAACTGTGGGTTTTTATTACTATTTTATTGGTATGAACTATTTATGAGCATAGTCTAAAACTATATTGGGAAGTGTGAAATAATTGAAGTGGAGGGCAATATAAAATATGTAGGGTATAGTATATACTATTAGGGTAATGTGGAAGCAAAATAGAAGGACCCTTCAAGGGGTACTGCCAGTACGGAATAATAACATGAGACACAGCATTGTTTTACATAACATTATTAAATTTCTTCTTAAAATTATCTTCTGGTAAAAAATTTGGTTGATTATCTACTAATATTAATAAGATTATGTTTATCCATACACATTCTATAATTTTGAGTGCAAATAAAAGGATTATGAATGTGAGTGACAAAGATATCTTTTAGAGTGTATTTAAATTTTTTATCTCTTTACTTATAAATCTTTTATAAATATCTAATACTTATCTTTGAATAACAATTATTGAAAAAGGAAAGGATGAAGATGATAATAGGAGGACAATGGCATGTGACCCATCTCATCTCACTATCATCACAAATTATGGATTATGGAACCACTCTTCCCATCCATCATTGCCTCCTCTCTCCCCCCTTATTAATTTCCCCAATCAAGTACTCACCATTTTCTTCAAATTATCTTTGCATTTTTTTCATTTAATATAACTTTTTAAGTAAAAAAAAAAGAGGAAATGGTACTTTCATTTACTTTTATATTTTAGATATCTTACAGTTTTAAAGTTTCATTAATGGTTTTCTTCAACTGCACTCTTTTCATTATATTACTACTAGTTGTGCATGAATCAAGAATTAGGATATTAAATATGCACGTTTTAGTTTAAATTTATACTTCATAATTTATCTAGAAAAGGTAAATATAATATCATAATAAGTTTATTAACTTTTATATTTCATATCTTAAAAATCATAACATTAATTTATCATTAACTGAGTATAATTTTTGTTTTCATTGATAATACGGTTCGGCACTTATGCCATATGTGTATGTTAGGGCAATAAATATTTGAAAATAAAGTAATGTAATTTGGTTCGTTACTCTAAACTTTTTTAGACGTCAAATCAAATAAAGGGAAAGTTTGCTACTGTTACCAATTATGACACATGAGTTAGAAGAAGAGAAAAAAGATAAAGTACCTGTTTAATAGTGTTAGTTTCTTGGCTTATTGTAAAAGATACAAAAACAGGCACAGATGAATTGCAACTTTTCCAATCTGTTTCCAACCACACCCATGTTCTGATTTTCCTTGTTAGTTTATTCAGGAAAGAGCCCATTTTGGGTGACATCTCTGTTTTTATAATATTTTTTCTCTGGATTCCTTATCACAACTTAGCTAAGTTGTTGTCTTTTTTTGTCATTCATAGTGCATTTCCACTCCTTGCATTGGTCCCTTGCCCTTTCAAGTTCAGATCTGTGAATTGCTGTTTCTGTTTGTTGGAGGATTGATTGTGTTCGGCTGAAGCTGGAGGTGGGTTTTTCTTTTCCACTCGTTGTATTGTAGTGTCTCCCATGGTGTGGAAAATAGACATTCATATGCCCCAGATGATTGTTTTGTCTAGTTTTCCATAAAGGCTTCAACTTTCGTGCTTCGTTATTCAAGATCTTGGGAACTACGAGATTGTTTCTGTGATTGGGCAGTGTTGGCTTTCTGGGTCTATATTGGTTTTTTTTCTGTGTCTGGTTTGTTTTGTTAGCCTTGCCTTTCCAAATTTTGCTTCTTTTGCAAAAAATAATTAAAAGGTCTTGTTGGGGGAATTGTTATAATGGTGAGTATCCTTGGGGAGGGACTCTATTTTGTTCTGATTCTTGTGGCAGTGTCTGTGACAGTGAGCACCGTGGATGCTCAAACAAAGACTGTTCTCTTAAATTGTGGTTCAAACTCTTCTTTGAATGTGGATGGTAGAAGATGGGTGGGGGATTTGGCCACCGATAACAATGTCACCCTGAGCACCCCCAGTGTTGTTGCTAACACTTCTACATTAAGTGGCAGTTCAGTTTATGATCCTCTCTATAAAACAGCCAGAATTTTCACTGTTCCTTTGAATTACACAATCAAAGATGTTCATGGAAACTACTTTGTTAGGTTCCATTTTTGCCCCTTTGTGATTGACGACTTCAATGTGAACGAGTCCTCATTTGGTGTTGTGGTCAATGGTCTGAAACTGTTATCAGAGTTTGATGTTCCTGGTAAGATATCCCACAAGAATATGAACTTGCTGAATTCTGGAAGAAATGCTAGTTCATTCTTCTTGGTCAAAGAATATATTCTGGCTGTGAATGGGGATATTCTTGTGATTGAGTTTGTTCCAAGCACAAGCTCCTTTGGCTTCATCAATGCCATTGAGATTGTCCCAGTTGTGGGAGAGCTTTTTGCTGGCTCAGTTAGTAGAGTTGGTGGAAGTGGTGGAAACTTGAACTTGCCCGAACATGGGATGGAGACCATGTATAGGCTGAATGTCGGTGGTCCTGAGGTTCAGTCCAATCAGGATCGTGATCTTTGGAGAACTTGGGAAGTGGATTCTGGATATATGATCATTGAAAATGCTGGGTCTGGAATTAAGAACAGTTCTAACATTACATATTCTTCCGTGAATGATACTTCGGTGGCTCCTCTCCTTGTGTATGAAACTGCGAGGGCAATGTCCAACTCTGAAGTCTTGGACAAAAGGTTCAATATGTCATGGAAATTTGAAGTAGATCCTGACTTTGATTATTTGATCCGTTTGCATTTTTGTGAGCTGGTTTATGACAGGGCAAATGAGAGAATATTTAGGATCTACATAAACAATAGGACAGCTGCGGATAACGTTGATGTGTTTGTGCGAGCTGGAGGGATGAATAAAGCATATCACTTGGACTATTCTGATCCCGTGTCATCAAAGATTGACACGGTTTGGGTTCAACTCGGTCCTGACACAGCAGCTGGTGCTGCAGGAACTGATGCTCTCTTGAATGGTCTGGAGGTTTTCAAGCTTAGTCGAAATGGAAATCTTGCATATGTTGAGAGGTTTGACATAGGTGGCAATTCAGGAAGCAAATCAACAGCAAGATCTGTTTGGGTGGGAGTTGGAGCAGGTGTAGCTTCTTTAGCTATAGTTGCACTTATAGTTATTGTATTCTGTTTCTGTAAAAGAAGGAGGAAGGAATCAAGTGATACCAAAAACAACCCTCAGGGTTGGAGGCCATTGTTCTTCTATGGAGGAGCTGCTGTTAACAACTCTGTGGGTGGCAAGGGATCAGCAGGAACCCAAAAGCTATACGGATCTGTGGCCTCAGTTAGAGTTGGCAAGAGGTTTACATTGGCAGAAATCAATGCTGCAACAAACAACTTTGATGACAGTTTGGTAATTGGAGTCGGAGGCTTTGGTAAGGTGTACAAAGGGGAGATTGAAGACGGTGTTCTGGCTGCAATTAAGCGCGCCAACCCCCAGTCTGAGCAAGGCCTGGCTGAATTTGAGACAGAAATTGAGATGCTGTCCAAACTCAGACACAGGCATCTGGTGTCCTTAA
This sequence comes from Phaseolus lunatus, assembly GCA_013389735.1. Taxonomy (NCBI): domain Eukaryota; kingdom Viridiplantae; phylum Streptophyta; class Magnoliopsida; order Fabales; family Fabaceae; genus Phaseolus; species Phaseolus lunatus. The sequence goes on along the minus strand of CM023862.1, from coordinate 28,772,658 downwards.
TTGGTTTCTGTGAAGAGAAGAATGAAATGATCTTGGTTTATGAGTACATGGCCAATGGAACTCTCAGAAGCCACCTATTTGGGAGTGATCTCCCTCCCTTACCTTGGAAGCAGCGCCTAGAAGTGTGCATTGGTGCTGCAAGGGGACTGCACTACCTTCACACTGGTGCTGACCGCGGAATCATTCACAGGGATGTCAAAACAACCAATATTCTGCTAGATGAGAACTTTGTAGCCAAAATGTCTGATTTTGGATTGTCAAAAGATGGTCCAGCCTTTGAACACACCCATGTTAGCACAGCTGTGAAAGGAAGTTTTGGCTATCTAGACCCTGAGTACTTCAGAAGGCAGCAATTGACTGAGAAATCAGATGTATACTCCTTTGGAGTTGTGTTGTTTGAAGTTGTTTGTGCTAGAGCTGTGATAAACCCCACCTTGCCTAGAGATCAGATCAATCTTGCAGAATGGGCAATGAGATGGCAAAGGCAAGGATCACTTGACACAATCATTGACCCTCGTCTTAGTGGAAACTATTGTCCTGAATCAGTGTCCAAGTTTGGAGAGATAGCAGAAAAATGTCTTGCTGATGATGGAAAGAGCCGTCCCACCATGGGGGAGGTGTTATGGCATTTGGAGTATGTCTTGCAACTACATGAAGCTTGGCTCAACATGGACACCACAGAAACTTCCTTCTCTGGTAGTAGTCTTGCTTTGGGAGGTCCAAAAGATGGAGAATTTGAAATGGTACAAGAGTCGTCTTCAAGTCAAGATGAAGTTGGTTTTGACCTCAAACACACAGCTTAATCTGGTTACACAACATGAGACTGAGTAAGAGAAGTGAGTGCTGCAATTTGAGTTCAGTGATTTCTGAATTCTAGTGAGTAACTGCATTGGAGAACCATGAGTGAATGAATGACCTTATATAGCAAATATATGCTTTACATATTCTTTCTATTTGTTTTATTGAATTCAACTATTCAAGTTTACTATTTCTATTTCTCATCTTATTTTTGTATACATGCTAGTGCAATGGGCAAGTTATTATAGGTACCATAGTTTGTTATATGCTCTCCTTTTTATTGAGTATGCAATGAAATTGTATTCTTGGGATCTTGCTCCTTCAAAGCTTAACAGAATGTTATTATTTTGTCAATGCTGTAAATTATGAGTTTTTTGTCTACATCAATTTAGTGCATGCTTTCAAAGGAAAAAGAAAAAATAAGATTCTGGTAACTGATTTTGAAGTAAAATAATTTAGTGCATGATTTTGAAGTAAATTTGTTAATGTTATGGTTATTAATATTATTTTCTATTTATTAATATGGTTAATACTATAATTATTATTCTGTTAACATTATATGATGATTATTATCATTAAAATAAGAAATATCGTGAGTTGAGTTCATTCTTTATTCATCTCATAAAAGTTCTCTTACACTTTTTTCAATTTAAAAAATAATAATAAATTCCAAAAATTATGTACATCTCATTCCATGATATTTTTTTTTTTATATTCTAGAATGTTAATATTAGAATATATTTTTTACAGGTCGAAAGGATTATTTTGAAATGTAATTTTTTAATAATTCAAAATCGTAATTTTGAAATATATTTTTATATTTCAGAACGTCCACTCTAAAATACATATGCAAATTAGACTATATTTTAACACATAAACAATATACTCTCTATTTCGGAATATAAAAAACAATTTTACCATTCCAAAGTATAAATAATATGCACCCAAATTTTCAAAAATAACTATTCTAAAAAAAATACCTTTTAGAATGTATTTCATTTTGGAATGTAAACAATGTACATCAATATCAAAATGGTTTTATATATATTTTGCAATAATCATTCCAAATGAAAGAATATGTATTTTAAATTTTGTAATTCGTAAATAACAACAAATAGAAATATATGAAAAGAGATATAATTTTTTTTACACTATATTTAGAGAGTAGGAAAAAAATGTGAATAGGAGGAAGAATGGGCCATAGCAGGCCAGTGATGCCCAGAAAATCAACTTTGAATATTTGGATTTCAAAATCAATAGAAATAAGGCTTTTACTTTTTGCACTTTATTTTGTTTCTTTTTCACCCATTACAGTGAAATAACAAAAATAACTTTTTAAATTTTTACATTTTTTTTGAAAATTATTTTTGAGTCTGGATTAAGTATTCCAAAATCAGAGAGAATACATTCCTGAATCCTTGTTCAGAAATATATTTTTTTACTATAATCTCCTCATATCCATTTGTATTTGTAGATATAGGCATTAGTTAAATAAACTTTAAATTATTTATAAGTATTCATGCATGTTTATTAAAATAAAAATAAACTAAAAATATATTGGAAAAAACAATATTGTGATATATATTTTGTGTGTGTGTGTGTATATATTTATACACACACATGTGTGTGTGTATACACGTATTTAATTATTAATTTTTAATCTGTATGAGTGTCCCCAAATACTTGTTTTTATTTTTCATCCCTTTTCTTTCAATCAACAAAAAAAAAAAAAAGAAAAAGATAAAAATGGGAAGAATAGTAACTCGCTTTCCCCTAGTACAAAACCCTACAAGCCACGAACTGGAGATTCGAAAACGCTTTTCCTGTTCTTCATTTCATCGTTGGAATCGAACCAAAGCCCTTAGCCGCCAAAAATGCCTCCCAAATCTGCAAAGTCCAAGGAAGCCCCAGCTGAGCGACCCATCTTCGGTCGTTTCTCTTCTCACCTCAAAATTGGCATTGTATGCTTCTTACTTCTCTCTCCAAATCCACTAATTTTCGATTTTGACACTATTCTCAGCTACCCTTTTCCAATTACAGAAAAGGGTCCTCCTCCTTTCAGCATCATATTCCCGCTTCATTTATTTTGTTTTCATCTTGCCAATTTTTATGTGGGAGTTAGATAATAGTTGTCGTGCATCTGAACTGAACTGGTGAACTCTGAACGTTTAGTTGCTGTCTCTTTGTTTCTAAATGCTTAATGAGAACTTTGTATGACAAGACTTTCTACATTTTTTTATGTTTGTTATTGTTCCTTGTTCAGGTTGGTTTGCCAAATGTTGGAAAATCTACTCTTTTTAATACTCTCACCAAGTTGGCAATACCTGCTGAGAACTTCCCCTTTTGCACCATTGAGCCTAATGAGGCGCGAGTCAATATACCCGACGAACGGTTTGAGTGGCTTTGTCAATTATACAAGCCAAAAAGTGAGGTATGTGAGTATTACTATTACTGAATCGGTGATGGCCTTGTAAATTGTAGTTCGCTTTTGTAAATAATCTGTAAGCTTATGCTCGAGCTGTATCCAACTTACAAGTCTATCTGTTGCTCCTGACATATTGTGTTAGTTGTTTATTATTGATAGATTGGTCTATTTTTTCTGTGTTATGACGTGTTTGTTGAACTTGAAACTCAGGTCTCAGCTTTCTTAGAAATCCATGACATAGCTGGATTGGTCCGAGGTGCTCATCAGGGGCAAGGATTGGGGAATAGTTTTTTATCCCACATTCGTGCTGTAGATGGAATTTTCCATGTTTTACGTAAGATGATGCCTAATTTTCTGAGGACCTCTTTTGTTAGTGCTGTATTATGAGTTTATGACCTTTTGATCTCAATCTGGTAGTTAACCTAGAGCCCTGCTTCTTGTTAGGTGCATTTGAGGATCCGGACATTATTCATGTAGATGATACTGTTGACCCAGTTAGGGATTTGGAGATCATTTCTGAAGAATTGAGGCTGAAGGTATGTATAATTAGCAACTTTCTTAATCGTAATTAACTGACTTTTGGACCATTAATTTTATTCACAGTTTGCAAAGTATATGCCTTTTTAAGGGGCTTTTCCTTATAGATATGTGGAGCAATTGGGTGGCTTTGCTCCATTGCATCTTTTTTCTTCTTTGTGTGATCTTTTTCTCTACCATCAAGGAGGATTCCTCATCCTCCATTTAGCTGTAATTTCTGCTTTTTCATCATTGTAAAATAAATTTAGTCTTTTGTTTAACTATGAAGTTTATACCTCTGCTATATCTGTTTGTACACTGTAATATATCTGCTTCCTCCCTTTGCACAACATTCTAGGATATTGAATTCATGGAAAGAAAGATTGAAGATGTTGAGAAAAGCATGAAGAGGAGCAATGACAAGCAGTTAAAAATCGAGCTTGAATGTTGTCAAAGGGTTTGATTTTTTCTTCGGAGCATTTATGTGATTTATTTTATTCCCCTAATGATGAAATGACCATCTCTTATCTTATTTATCTTATATTGTATATAGTTTGCAGTTTGTTGCATACCTGCTGTATTTATTAAAATAAACTGGCACATTTTTCTTACTTGTAACTCGTATCTGTTTTTGTTTTGGTGGTATGTGCAATTCTTCCTGTGACGTGGTTCTCTTTGGGGTTCCATAGTATATTACTACATCAAAACACAGTAGAGCCTTCTGCCATATTTCTCTAACATAAGTGTTATACTATGGACTTATTTTGGTATTCATTTGCTGTTAATTTCCTTGCAATTGCAGTGTAAAATGTTATTGTTTCTGATAAAGAAAAAATGTATTTCACGTTTGTGGTTTTTGTTGATCGAAAGACTTTCACCAAACGGTTTCATGGAACTAGTCATATGATTTGGTGTTTGAAGATTTTTTTTTATTTGGAGTTATGATACTTCCTGCTTATTTCACATTTCATTTGTTGTTCATGATTGGAATTGAATTTTTCTTAATATCCTCTGTTTATGAGCATTTCTCATGGTACTGTATGGATGAGAATGTAAGTAGTCAAATGACTTTAATTGTAGTTGGTCATCAATGTCTTAGCTCATGTCAAAGCACAGTTTTTGTGTGTCTGTGGATGCATATATCTTATGCCTTGCAAAATCTCATGTAATATTGATGCTATAACTTAATTGTCACTGTCACATTTTGTACTCTTATTTGTTCAATTGTATACATACCAACAATGTGTGGATACATAGTGGATGGAGATTATGGTGGCAATTTCATGTCTTCAGGTGAAGGCATTGCTTCTGGAGGGAAAAGATGTACGTCTAGGTGATTGGAAGGCTGCTGATATTGAGATTTTGAATTCCTTTCAGTTACTTACTGCCAAGCCTGTTGTATACTTGGTAACATTCTCTTTCAGTAGAAAAAGTGTTTGGCTTTGGAGTGCAGAAGTCCTTATTTTTATTATGTATGTATGGGTTAGCAATGCCTGATCAAGACTATTTCAAATCAGATACAATACCTCGTCTTATATTAACTTTACTAGTATATTTGTGCTTTGAGGTTCATATTAGTGGGAATGAAAATTTAATAATGAGACTAGGTAGCTGATGTTGATTTTTTTTAAACCTGGGCATCATTTCTCTACTTTGTATTTTTCTCTTTGCACATATCCAGTACAACAATAGTATATAAAACCGTCTGTGCCCATGTTACAAGACTAACAAAAAGTATTTAATCAAGAAGTTATTAGGTTGGTAAATCATCTATGTTTCTTATGAGAATATATAAGCTTTAATATGTATGTCTTTTGCTACTGTACTTTATTACAAATTATTTTCTAGGAATTAAAAATACTTATTAATGATGTATTACTTTGAGATATGTTTAGATATGTGTTGGATATGTCTCCATTATGCTTGGATACAATTTGACACCGTTTGACTATGTATGGCTCAACTATAGCCAGACTGCCTTCCACGCATAGTTGCATGTATATATATTCAAGTTATATTGCATATTTGGTCTCAGGTATCGCAATTGTGCAATTTTGGTCTCTCAGGTTTTGATTGTGCCAATTGGGTCTTCTGTATTGCAAATGTGCAATTTTGGTCTCCTAAATTTTAATTGCACCAATTCAGTCCTTTAGGTATCACAATTATGTGATTTTAGTCTCTGTATTAGTTGAAATTTCCTAACGTGATATTAATTGATGCCTAATCACAGTTTCGTTTTTTATTCATACCCATCGATTACAACATTTCTATGTTTGTGCGTTCTTAAACTATTTCCCTAGCAAGTGACATGTTACATCATAGACACTCATTCTTTAGTGTCATGTACTTCAGATCAATTTATATTAAATTTCTAACTCTCTATACTTAAATTTCTTTCACAGGTTAATATGACTGAAAAAGATTACCAAAGAAAAAAAAATAAGTTTCTGCCCAAAATTCATGCATGGTATGTATTTTTTATTTTTTTTAAATCACTTTTCTTTCATGAATAATTTAGCTTTGTCTCTCTCCATGACTACCTCTGTATGAGTATGAAGGGTGCCAAAATGGGTTCTAAGTATCCCACATATTTATGTGCAAGGTATATTGTGCATTTTTAGTGGCCTTTCTTCTGAATTTTTGTGCTACTTAACTTCGTTTCAAAGATCTGTGTAAAAATGTGGTTATGTTCTTAAGCATGGAAAATGAATCAACGTTTGATCTACAATTATGTCTTGATGCACAAAGGATGTAGATTTTCTTCCCTTACATTTCATTCCTGGCTTTCATTTAGGCTCATATCAGTGATACCCTAGGTAACAAGAGCAGAGAACAGGAGTGGGTGTTAGTGAGAGTACAACTGCAAATAGTGAAGGCATTCTCTTATAAATACAATGCAGGTGGTGCATCTTTAGTGCGCCTATGTAATTTATTTTAAAATTGTCTACAAAATTTATTATTATTAGAAAAGTTGAACTTAAACTATGAGCTCTTCAACACACATAAGCTCTGTTATTTGTACAGTGTTTGCAGTAAATAAGAGTAATTACTGGCTTGATTGAGTTAATTACATCCTAATAAATCCATATAAAGATAGCTGACTTGCATTCTACATAATTTGCATATGCTAAATCTAACACTATTAACAAAACTTTAAATAATTTACCTATCCTTTTTTCAAATTACCAATTCTCAAGTTTTAACTATTATGATGTTTTCTACAAAAGAAAAATGGAACTTCGCAAACTAATAGGAAAATTGTATTTGATATTTTTTATTATATACTGTAATATGATTTTGTGGCTTCAAAGAAGACAGGTATTAGATGCCGAGTGCACAAGTCTCATTGGGATTCTGACTGTAGAAGTTGGATCAGACGACCAGTGTTTTAGCAGCTTGTGCAAACAAATTGATGCTATTTTTTAGCTTGAAAATTTAGGATGTGAGGTGATCCCACACTGCTCTAAAGAAAGGATCCACACTAGGTCACTGTCATCAGAATACTGTGACAGTGAACACCTTTAACTTCTTGCTTCCTTCACCCACACAATTTGGCCACATGACTGTGGTTTTCAATTCTTGTGGTTGTTAAATTGAAATGATATTAGAATGAAGATTATAGTGTTTTTTCTGTTTGAAATTTGAATACTAATTTCATACCGGTTTTCCATGGAAGCAGTGTACCCACTCCAGTCAGAAGGAAATCTTAACTAGTTATTCACATATTGTTTCCCTAAGTAATATTATTTTCTCTTAATTTATATTCATATTGTGCCTTAATATTTTGTTTATCCTTATTATTCTCTCGGTGTTTGCTAATTCGTAATGTTGAAAAAGAAATTTAATTAACATTTGACACCTGTGTTCTCCAGGGTCCAGGAGCATGGTGGTGAGCAAATTATTCCTTTCAGCTGCGCCTTCGAGAGGAATCTTTCAGATCTGCCTCCAGATGAAGCAGCTAAGTATTGTGAGGAGAACAAAATTCAAAGGTTTGTTCAATGTATTTGTTGTGCTGCTGCTAAATGTTTGATTGCAGAATTAGGAACACCTGTCTCTTTAATATTGTTGTTGGGCAATTTTTATCTCCTGAAATCTTTTTCCAAAAAATTAATCCCCCATTTAATTTTAATTGTATGTAATAATAAAGTTTTTGTTCTTCTCTAACTAAAACCCGTATATCCTCATTTTTTACTGAAAATACTTATAACTAAATTACTTAGAACCCTGTTCCATGCAAAGCCTGCTGACCAAAGCATTAACATTGAAGAGTTGGTATGTAATTATAGTCTATGTGCTTCTTACTAACGTTATATTCTTCATTTCAACAGTGCTCTTCCCAAAATAATAAAGACTGGGTTTTCAGCTATTAATCTCATTTACTTTTTCACAGCTGGACCTGATGAGGTAATATATCCACATACCTACTTATATACCTACTTTCATAGTGATAAAGGTTGTCTTAATTTTATAAATCTGCTGTGGGATTTGTGCATCAACCTCATCGAATTATTAACTTTTAGTTTCTCTGCTGTTGACTGTTGAGATGATTGTGCTTGTGCCAAGCGTAAATCTCTTCCTGAGTCCTGACCATTGTGTGATATTCAAGTGCACCATTTTATCATGCAAAAAGACAATTCATTATTGGAATTGGGGATAAAATTTACAACTCTAATTAATTAGCTTTACCATGGTAAATGATAAATATATATATATATATATATATATATATATATATATATAATCAGGAATATTTGAATTACATGTGTATTTTTTGGAATGTTTTTATTTATTCCTTTATCATATCTTTATTATTAGAGGATATCAAATTTCCTCTATTTACTGAATTGATTTCGTTTCCTCAACATAAATAAAGCTTCCGTACTGTCTCAGAAATACATTTTGAGCTTAATGTCTTTTCCTTTCCTATAGTTTAAACAATATTTATGCATCATATTCCACCAAACTCTTGGTTATTTGAAGCTAGCAAGAACTCATCTTAAATTATACGTACGCCCAACGTATTGGACCCTTTTAACCACTTCATAAGAATTAAGTAATTTAGGTAGTGGTATTAAAATTGTCAACACTTTGTACAACTTTTCCAAAGTTATCCTTAAAATTGTTGCAACACTACTCTCTTAATCTCTTTCTACCTAATTAATTGTATTTTTCTTCACTTAATCCCTTTCCAGAATTTTCCTCTCCTAATAAATTTTTTTAATAGATTTTTTGAGTAAGAATGGGTTCAAGAAATTAGTTTACTGTACTTATTATTTATTGAATTGTTTTTAGTGGTTATGGTCATTTTTGTGACAAAACACACTGCAGTAGACAATTTCAAGGGATCTTATTAAAAGGACCAAGACAAATTTTCCAGAAAGTTCTTATAAAAAGTTGTAGAGGGAGTACTTAGCTTTTATTGTGCACATGAAGTAAACTGAGCTGCATAGATAATTTCGTTGATTGCAACTGATGCAGTAAGAAAGTAACTAAAATGCAGAATTGCTGTTATATTAACTTTGAACTAATGGAACTGACCTCAGATTTATTTTTGAACTCTTCATATGTTTGTGTTGGGTTACTTTGATGGTACTTTTACTTATCCGATAATTGCTGTTTCTGTTGCTGTCTGTCTAAAATATAACATCAGGTGTACCTAGGTTACTTATGAAAACTTTTCACCAGCATTTTACTCCTGTGTCTGGGTGCGGTTTCTTTTCTATGTGTATGATAACCATCGTTGGGATGTCTGCAATAATTCTGTTAAACAATTTTCCCAATAGTTTTTCCATGTCTAACACCACAGTATGTGTTGTCTTTCGATGTTAACTAATCCTTTTGGGTATAATTTATTTCTTGCAGGTTAAGTGTTGGCAAATTAGACGCCAAACAAAAGCTCCACAAGCTGCAGGGGCTATCCATACTGATTTTGAAAGGGGATTTATTTGTGCTGAGGTGAGTTGATTGATTTCATGAATTTTGACATTTCTTAATTCTGATCAGGCTTATCATTCCTTTTATGTAACTACAATTATTGGTTTGCCATTATAATTCTATAATTAAACATCATACAGTCAACTTATCTGTAAAGGCTCAATCGCATCACCCCTGTATAACTAAAGATTATACATCGAACATAGCTAAACACGATTACTAAGCTACTTGGAAAAGTAATATTTCATTAAATGCTCCTATTTCCAACATTGAAAATAGGATTCCATGAATATTTGGATGAGATCCAAAATAGGAGTGACATTCCTTTTTTGTAAATAAACACAGGAATCTTGGATTCCAAGATTGAATACAAATAACGCTATTCCTTCACACCAAGCTGACTCTCCCTATGAATTTACTGAAGGTTTAGAATCAAATTGAATCATGCTATTTGAAATATAGGGTCAATTGTGTAACCTACATCGTTCAGTTATATTATGCATTGAGATTTTTGAAAAATCATCTCAGGTTTTAATTTTCTAATTAGGAAGAGATACCACATAATTTGGTTATTTGAAATTGCAAATTGAATAAATGACTTGCCACTATTTTCATGACCTATTGGGTATAACCATTCTACTTGAGAATTTATCTGTTCTCTTAACCGGTTAAGTAGTTTAACTTTTATTGATCCATTTAAGCTTTTCCATTTTTTGCTAGAGCTATTTTTGCTCTTACAGTGATTTATACATTTACAAATACGTTCAATCTTGCAACAACTGATCTGGGTGCCTGACTGCCTCGTGAATGTTGTTTCAGGTGATGAAGTTTGAGGATCTTAAGGAACTTGGTAGTGAGTCAGCTGTGAAGGTATGAACTTATTTTGATACAATTTTTACTATATTGCTGGCCGTTTCTTCCTAGTGTTATGCATATAGTGCCCAGCATCAGATTTTTTTTTTTTTTTTATGAAACAAGAAAATTGACCTGTAATTTTTGAAGAATTTGCTGGAAAATGAGGAAAGATCCTTACAGACCTGAACAACTTGAGATGGCATTTCAGGTCTAGTAGCTTAGGTTATTTGAGGTTGACAAAATTGAGGTTATCTGCTCAAGTTGTCTCCTTCAATCTAGGTTCACCTGCGTTTAGCGTAGTCTAATTAAAATGAAGAATTGCTACTTGTACAAGAGCAACTACTATGCAAATGTCTTGTTCTAAATTTTATTATGCTTGTGTTGAGTTGTGAGAGGACCAGACTTTGTTCCATCTTTTCTTTCGATAATTTATTTGAAAGAAATAAAAAGAAAGTGATAAATGGGAGGGGATGTCATACAGTTGCATGAATCAAGAAATAGTAACTGCTTTTTGCTGGATGTCATACAGTCGCATGAATCAAGATATAGCAACTGCTTTTTGCATGATGATTTAACTAAAATGTGTTTACCTTAGCAAAATGAAATTAAAAAGAGCAGCTGGATATATGCCCATTTATGCGTAAGATGCACAGTATTTCTTAACAATATACCTGTTTTCATAAACTTCATCATAAACATTTTACAAGAAAAAAATTAAGTTTTTTCAGAAACTAAAATTACATTAGTTAATGAGATGCTAATATGAAAGAGCATCAAAGAAGTTTGTTTTTCTTTTCTGAAATGTGTTTGGAAAGAAATTTATCCAAACATGTCCTATATGTGCTCATTCTTTTTATTGTTGGGTTTGTGACTTTTGATACTGAATTGAGGTTAAGTGTATACATGTGCATTGGTTGCTTTCAGCATATAAAAGTTTTTCATGTGTTTTGTGCTACCATGTGGTACCAAAGATCTAGCACCTCCCTCCCCTCTTTATTATGAAAACTTTCTTTGTTGCTAATATTAAAATAAAATCCCTCCCCTCTTTATTATATATGTATACATATTTCTGCTTTCTTTTAGGGACCTTACCACTTCTCTCTCTTTTTTAATGCATTGTCTATTAGGCTGCTGGAAAGTATAAACAGGAGGGTAAAACGTATGTGGTCCAAGATGGGGACATAATATTCTTCAAGTTTAATGTTTCTGGTGGAGGGAAGAAGTAAAACTACAGATTTTGCGTGGTTTGCATGGAGTTTGTGTTTTATGATAGGTGTCATCCATGTTGCACAAATTTTACAAGTTTTTTCAACATTATTTACTTATTTAGGCCTAACATTTCTAGTGGATTTTGACTTCTCTGCCATTTCCACACTTTATTTATGCTATGCTACTACACCTTATAGCAGTTTTGAATATAAGAGTGCTCATGAGTTTATATTATTATTATTGTATGCTGGGTCCATTAATTTAATATTAGATAGGTGCATTCTCTTAAATTTATTTAAACTATGAATATGGATGCATTTCATTTATTTGAAAATGCCTTCAATTCAATGTAAAGAACTTTGTTCTTGGAAAGACTAACTAATGTGATTTTAGAAAAGTATTTACATATTTAGTCAAAATATGAAGGAATTGATTATGAATTTAAAATCTTAGACTGTGTTTTCCCAACAATTCTAGATAGCTATTTTCTTATAAAATATGTAATACTCAATCATAGCATTACCACTTTGCGCTTAAAATATAAATATGTAAATAACTCATTACTTCAACATATTAAACATTACTCGAAACATATAAACATGTAAACTAGTGCTGTATTTTTGGATAATTTTGAAAAAAAAATATTTGATTAATTTTTTAACTAAAAGTAAGTGTTGAGAGTGAAGCTAACTTATCACTATTATTTTAAGTATGCATTCTCAATATTATTTTTCTTTTCTCCTTTAAGAGGTGTATTTCAAACTTAGTTAATTTTTTTTCCCAACTATTCCAATTGACTATTATTTGAAATTTGAATTTTTATCTTTAAATTAAATTTCAATATTTTAAGACAATTATTAATAGTCAAATTATCTCAATTTGAATTATTCATTGTCAATTCAAATATAAGTTATGTATTCAAAGAGATTTATTTATCATAATATAATGTATATATTAAAATAATTGTCTTGTTTAAAGCATAAGTTAAAATACTAATTTAAAATAATTTCTATCAAGTGGTTGCAAGTTCTTTGTCCTAAAAAAAATGGATTTCCAACTGTAACTTAGTAATTTTTTAGCATATTTTTCCTGATTCAAGAGAAATAGACAAATTCATATTTTACTACGAAATTTTTAATGATTGATACTCGTTTAGTTTATTCAGTACTCTTCTGTAAGTCTAGGCTTCACACTTCAACAGTGTAATTATTAACTCATTTGGTTTCTTTCATTTTCTGTTCATCCTTTTTTATCACTTGTTTTCATCACAATCACATAATATATTATTACTTTTTTCATGGAACATAAAAGGGAAATACTTTCTTCATTTATAGGGACAACTTTCCGGAGAACAAGGGTGAGTCTCACCACTTTTTACAACTTCTAGTATGATATATTCTAGTCAAAAATATCACCGACACATTATTTATAATAATTTCTATTTTTGATTAAATTTTATTAAAAATCACGAAATTCTGGATATTCATGATAATTTAATTAGTTTATTTATGATTTTACATTTTTCAATAAATTTTAATTAAACGGGAGTAAGTTAAAAGGATAATGTTAAGTAATATATTATTAACACTTGTCATATTTTAGTTATTTATATATATTGAGTATTGAGCTTTCTTTTTATGTGATAGAATATTCAAATTGATAAGTTATTGATGTTTCACTTAATTAAATGGAAATAGGTCCGAAATCAGCAAGAGAGTAAAATAAAAGTTTTTTAGTCACTTAGAATGTGAGTAATCAAAGAGATAATCAAATTAATTTATTCTCAAGTTTTCACTGTAAAATCGTTACTGCATACATATTTGTTTACTCTTGGATCAGACTGAAAATTTGACACCTAGTTCAGAATATTTGGTTCATTCTAAATCATTAAACAAGATCTAAGTAAAGAGATATTTGATTCACAAAATAAGTGTGTATTTAATTTTTTTTCATTTTTCTCATTCTTTATTTGTAAGTTTTTTTTTTCTATTGTTTTCTTGGGTGTTAACACTATTTTCTGTACTTAATCGAGACTCTATTGTAATATTGAAACTATTTATTTAGTTTTTGGAGAGTTTTTCATGTTAGAATTTTGGTGTCTTTAATTTTAATTATTTACTATTGTTATTTAGTTACTGATATTCTTTATGGGGTATTTTTATAAATTTATAAAATTTAATTCGGCTGCATTAATTGTTGGAGTGTACTATATATTGTTATTGTGTTGTTATTTTCCATTAATATGTGATGATGAAAAAGTAAAATGAATATTTTGGATTGTCGTACTTTAGAGTGTAGCATCAATAACTTATCAGTAACTTTTTTTTTTGTTTTAATTTGATTGAGATGGTTGATTTAATTGTGGTGGGTGATTACTTTGGGAATGACTTTACAATTTCTAAAATGATACTACATTCCAAGTAAAAATATTTAAGCGAAATTAAGACAAAAAATGAAAAAATAAAAGTAATTTTATCTGAATTTAAAATTAAATTATTCAATCAAATTTTTAAAATTTGCATTTTATATTAAAAAATGGATTGAGTGATATGGGTAATATGGTAGGTTTAACAAAATCTGTTAAAATATTAAGAAATAGACTTTGAGTTTAACTCAGCCTTATAAAAACAACTTATAAGATAACCTTTGACGCCACTTGTATACTATAAAATATCTTAATCTCTTATTGATTGAGATTTTTAACATTTTATTAATCATGTTATTATAGTCTTTATCCCTTCCTTTAAATAAGCATAGTGTATGGATCCTCTACAGCTATAACACAAACACTGATACATACGACACAAATATGGATACGAAAATACGTATAATTTTTAAAATATAAGACACAGAAATACGGATCTATATATTATATAATTATGACTTATATAAATTAAAAATAAAGATTTATATGCACAGATATATTTCAATTTTTTTTTAACAAAACTACGTTTTTTATGATTAGTTCAAAGGGATTCGTTTTTTTATTTATATAATTATAATAAAAAATTATACAATAAATTTGAATTTTTAAAAAATTAATGTATTTTTTGTTTAAATTGTGTTAGAACCGTGTTAGATTTGTTAAAAATTCAATAAATATTTTTTTAATTAGATACTTCATCAATACGTGTCATACAAATGTCATGTAAATATAAATATTTGATATATGTTTCCGACACGGACATAACATTTAATAAAAGTGTTTAAACCTGATAGGTTGTGATGATGTAAGACTGTGAAAAAAAGTTGCTTTAAAGGATTGGGTCTAACATTTTAATTTTTATCACATTTCTTGTCTTCCTGCATTTACTATGAGTTTGTACTTCTTTGTACTAACTTAATAAAGAATAATTACTATTAAGAAAATTATATACAATTGTACAAATTCTTTCTAACAGAACAATTTAAATAGTAAGAACTGAAAATGGTTAATTTCTTCATTTAATGTATTTTTCTTTTATAGAATTTATCACATATTTTAATAGTTTTGTCTGCCTTTGATACCCCAGAATAAGATCTTTAAATTAGTTAACTCGTGTTCTTTTTAAATAAGTTAATAATCCTATATTTTATATAAACCAAAAAGGCTTAAGTTTTTAAATAGATTTGGGAGTTTAATAGTTATACTCATGGTAAAAAAGTATGTTATAAATAATTACAAATTATCATTGATAAGTTTTAAAAAAGTATATTAATTGTAAATATCAACTGATTTATCTGACAGTGTATAGTTTGGAATTGGATAATATTCATATCTCAACTTATTACCTCTCTTTAAATTATAAAAGCATGTTTCACTCAAATGGAAATTTTCAAAATATTTAAATCTATTCAAATTTTAAAACATTTAAATACATTGAATTTAATTAATTATATTTGAAATTATTTTTTAAAATGTTTATTTAAATAATAACTTGAATTTATTGAGTTTTAATTATTTAAATAAAATATTTTAATTGCTATCAATTATAAACATTTATTAATAATTAAAAGATATCAATATTCATGACTTTTTATTTATCTTAATTAATGTTATTTTCATTTAAAATTTATTAATATTTTTTAATTGATATTTCTTAGTTAACGATATTACTTTCAATTGATCATAAATTAATATTAATCAGAGTTCTTTTTAGAAGTTAAAATTCTACTTTTTTATCTGATTGAAAAATCTCTCGGATTAATATTAGTTAAAATAAATAATTAACATTATATATAAACTTACAACAAACTACTGTAAAAAATAATATTAATTAAAAAATATTTAAAAAATAATAACAAAAAAATAATCACGAGAGATATTAATAAAAAAAATTACATGTTTTAAAAGACTGTCTTCCAAATATTAGATGGAAAAAATTCTGACGAATATCGATTGAAGAATGATAATGTTTTAAAAGAAAAAATTATATATGTGTTAAGTTTATCAATTTTATAATAATCATTTTAAAAATTCCAATAACAATCGATATCTAATTAATTCGTGGAATAAAAGCTGTTTGCACTACGAACAATGGCCATTAAAATAACTATACACCACTAAAACTTAAAGACTTTCTATTATATCCATTTCAACATAATTATAGTGTTAGTTTTTTTTTTTTCTAGAATAAACTGGTATTTTCAGTTTTTAATGAAATAATATTTTTTATTTGTAATTTACACATGTAGGTATAGATAATACCTGTTATTGATGGACAAGTGAATTTTTTCTTTTGGTTATGTTTTCCTTCATTTTCTTATTGTGTCTGGATTTCCACTATGATAGCACATTTATATTCATTTTCAATTTTCAAGTGAATATTTGATATTTAAAAATGATTAATGTAGTAACAAAAATGTACTTTATTCTTATTGATGAGAATAACATACTTAATTATAAAGTTTGTAACCAACTATGTAATTAATAAACCATATCTAATATATATTTTGATTTTTCACATATTTATTGTCTTACCTTAATATATTTATAATGAATATTATTTGTGCGTTCAGTCTCAAACCATAAACATATAAACAAATTAGATCAATATTTTGTATTTACATATATATAAATAAAATATAGATGACAAATAGTTTAACAAGGTTATTTAAACAAACAATATATTTGTTATAAGGTGAAAAATCTTAAAAGTAAAGTAATTGGATACTATAGATCATAGATGTAAAAAGGTAGACTAATAAAATAAATGAAGTATTTGAAAAATGGATGGGAGTAGAAGTGGGTAAGTATTTATTGAAATTTAAGGGCCATTCCCCAAAATAAAGTTAAAGAATCCCTCCACTCTTAATTACCCAATGATTTGGGGCAAAGACATTGCCATCGCAATGTTCTCTACATGCCACCTATGCTCATCGGATAACCACTACTTAATGTTGTACAATCTAATTCGGATATATTAGATTGCTTTCTTTCTATGGTTAGGTTAATATAATTCAATTATAATATTCTAAAAACCAGGTGATTGAGTTTGATATTTTAAATAAATCTAACTTAACCAATAATAATAATAATAATAATAATAATAATATAACTATTCATCCGACCTAAACTTTTATGAGATAAAACATTCTAAATCAGTCACGAAATTTAAAGTATTTTCAGTTTTGAAGTTTAAAATATTATTTTAATTTTGTTGTTAAAAGGATTTTAAAATACTAATTATAAATCAATGATGACATTTAAAGATATTTTCTGTTTTAAAGTTCAAAATATAATTTTAATTTTTCTGTTAAAAGAATTTTAAAATGTTAAGAAATTAAGTTGTATATAAATTTTTATTAATTTTAAATTTTAAATTAAGTTAGAAACCGAGTATTATTTATTTTATATTTTTTGTCTTATTAAGTAAATGCATTTTCAAATAATAACATATTTTTTTAAAAATATTATAAAAATAGGATAAAAATGTCTGAAAATTATAAATTTTACTAAAATATAATTAAAAAAATTGATTTACAATGGATTAGCTTTAAGTCTTACAAAAATTGCATAAATACGACACCGTTTCAAGTGTTTTGATTATGTTTTG
Source organism: Phaseolus lunatus (assembly GCA_013389735.1). NCBI lineage: Eukaryota > Viridiplantae > Streptophyta > Magnoliopsida > Fabales > Fabaceae > Phaseolus > Phaseolus lunatus. The sequence goes on along the minus strand of CM023862.1, from coordinate 28,754,886 downwards.
CTTTTTTACATTTTCCTATTATTATAAAACAAATTGCAAACACCAGGAATCCCTGAACTGAAAAACATGCCTTTAAACGCTACACAAATACACATTTGTTTTGGATATTAAACATTAATAGACTACAAAAGTCATAAATTACACATTATAACTTTGTTTTATATTCAGACAATGTGGTTTAATCAGTATTCAACTATTAATCCATTATCTTAACCAGATTAATTAGTGCCCCAAAATTTAAAACACTGCTTATAAGATTAAACTGTGAAAAAAATTAAAATAGAAGGAAAGGATGTGAGAATTGAAGATGTAAAACCAGATAATCTTGTCTTGTGCCTTACTTTGAAAGGTAATACATGCACAAACTATTATTCAACCACAAACTATCATCATGTTTATAATAATTATCTTTAAACGTATATACTATATGATTCATAACATGCTAATAGTAAAAAATTAGATAATTTTTGAGTGATTAATAAATATAATGTTTTTTTTTACTTGTAAGTTTGAAAATGAATGAAAATGGAAGGGTGCTTTATGTGGAACCATTTTTGTCTATGCAGTTGTGGGGGTGATGGGTCACATTATTGGCATAGGGGTTTTTAATCCATGGCCCCATCCCCTTAACATATCTCCATTATTCTCTCACCAACTTCACCTCTTCTGTGCTGTGTCTGTAACTCTGTCTTAATTGAATTGTGTTGGAAACATTGATCAAAACAAAGAAACCCTAGTCAAAGGGGCATTGGTGGGTCACCCCTCACTCCTACTTGGCACTGTTGACACACCCTCCAACATCCTAACCCAGCAATCTTAAACTCTATTTCATAAAATCTTTTGACGTCCACTAGGAAAGTAGAGAGAGAGTGAGATTCCCTGTTTTTTTTTTTTGGCGGGTAAATCTTAATTTCTTATTCATAAATTTTTAGCACCCCAAAACAGGGGCAAAAATAGAAATTAAAAAGACCCTAACTTTTGTTCCCGCTTTGCCTTTTCCCCTTGCCTCCATGCTAAATTGCAATGCTGAATGCAGACACTGAAAACCTCAAAAGGATGAAATCTATAAGCTGATTTATCTTTAGGCCCTTCATAAACTAACAATTAGGGTTCCATTTTAAGTTGCATTGCACCTATCCTCTGTGTCACATGCATGCCAAAGGACACATGTTAAAAAGGACAAAGGCACTCTCTTTTTAATTTTTTGTTGTCACTTTGGGGTCATTTACCGCACATAAACTTTTAATACTTTCTTATTAGGTTTTAAAAAGATTTCTACCCATCAGTTAAAGCTTTTAGCACCAAAAGGAATTTCTGGGTCCCTTCATCTTTATTGCTGCATGGAGTGTCAACCGGTACTCATTCCCCCTTTTCTCTTTACTCGGTTGTGGCTACAATGCTGTTACACTGTACTTAATTTATGAATTTTAAACTTTAAAGGTCTAATCTTTGTGTTAACCTCTCCTGTCTGCTTCAAAAGATTGATACTTGAGGGATTTCTACTACAGTCCACATCTTGCTCGAAGGAGGTGTTTTTGGTAAGAAACATCGTGTTTTATGTGTCAGATCTCTCAACATTCGCACATTTTGTTTGGCTCATTTCAGCGCATTTTATGTTTACCTTACTTTATGCAGATTATGGTGGTCTCTGGTGAAGAAGCTGCTCTGCAGTTGTAAATTTTTTATTGTTTTTTGTTGAAAGGCAATGCATCTCTTGGAGCTGCTGGTTTTCATCATTTGGTGGTCTTCTAGCAAGTAAAGTTGACGACTTTGTGTAGCACTTTTGTTTTCTGTTTTAGTATTTTTGTTCTGGGTTTATCGTTTATTATTGAATGCTATCTATCTTTGCTTGCTGAAGGTAAGGTAAGGACACTTGTGGTTTTGAAGAATCCCTCCTTTGGGTTCGTCGGTAAGTAAGCCCTTCACACAGTGGGGATTGAAAGCTTGAGGATCCACTCTCTGTCTGCACACTGTGCTTGTTTGGTTCTTTCTAAAGTGGTGTTTTCTTTCTTCAAGTGCTGAAGAAGGGTATCTTGGAACTCTATTTGTACCTTTTGTTGGTGCGGTGAAAGAAAGTTGCATATCCTTTTAAACTAGAAGGGTGAACGCTCTCTTTCTGTGTTCACTCGAGTGTGAGTTACACAAAAGTAAATGTTCTGGTGTCTATAGACTATGAAGCCATTTAGCCTTTTAGTGTTATCTTTGTATTTTTTCTCCGTGGTGGGGCAGCTTCCTTCTCAGGACATTTTAGCATTGCTGGAGTTTAAGAAAGGCGTCAAACATGACCCCAGCGGCTATGTACTCAATTCCTGGAATGAGGAATCCATTGATTTTGATGGATGCCCATCTTCATGGAATGGAGTTTTGTGCAATGGTGGTAATGTTGCTGGGGTTGTCCTTGATAACTTGGGTCTCTCTGCTGACACAGACTTGAGTATGTTTTCAAATCTCACTAAGCTTGTAAAACTCTCCATGTCCAACAATTCCATAACAGGAAATCTACATAGCAGCATTGCTGAGTTCAAAAGCCTTGAGTTCCTGGATATTTCCAATAACCTCTTTTCCTCATCTTTGCCACTGAAAATTGGTAAATTAAGCAGTCTGCAGAATCTGTCTTTAGCTGGAAATAATTTCTCTGGTCCAATTCCCGACTCTATTTCAGAAATGGCTTCCATCAAGTCCCTGGATTTGAGCCGCAACTCTTTCTCTGGAGAACTGCCTGTGTTGTTGACAAAAGTGACTAGCCTTGTATCTCTTAACCTGTCTCATAATGGATTCACTGGAAAAATTCCCAAAGGTTTTGAGATGATTACTGTTCTTGAAAAACTTGACTTGCATGGGAATATGCTTGAAGGTAATTTGGATGTTGAATTTTTGCTATTATCGAGTGCCAGCTATGTTGATTTAAGTGAGAACATGCTGTCTAGTTCTGATTCCAAGCAGAAGTTTCTACCACGACTATCTGAAAGTATTAAGCATCTGAATTTAAGCCACAACCAGCTTACGGGATCATTGGCCAGTGGAGTTGCCGAACCTGTTTTTGAAAACTTGAAAGTGTTAGACCTCAGCTACAACCAGTTGGATGGAGAATTGCCTGGATTTGATTTTGTTTATGATCTCCAGGTCCTCCGGCTTAGCAACAACTTATTTTCAGGATTTATTCCGAATGGCCTACTGAAAGGAGACTCCTTGGTTTTAACTGAACTGGATTTGAGTGGCAACAATCTCTCTGGTAAATTGGCTGTTCAATTTTTTTTTTGTCATATTTTTCTAATGGAATTGGTTGCTTGCGATGTTTCACTTATCATATTTTACTTGTGGAATTGGTTGTTCGTGGTGTTGCATGAGAGTCCATAGCTTTCATTGTTATTAATCTAATGTTCAAATTGTTTTTTAGGGCCACTAAGTATAATTACATCCACAACACTTCACTCTCTTAACCTCTCATCAAATCAGTTCACTGGCGAACTGCCGCCCCTAACAGGAAGCTGTGCTGTACTCGATCTGTCAAACAACAAATTAGAAGGAAATTTAACCAGGATGTTGAAATGGGGGAATATAGAATTTCTTGACCTCAGTGGCAATCATTTGATGGGGACCATTCCAGAGGAAACTCCTCAATTTTTGCGACTAAATTATTTGAATTTATCCCATAATTCTCTTAGCAGCTCCCTTCCAAAAGTCTTGACACAGTATCCAAAGCTGAGAGTGCTTGACATTAGTTTCAACCAACTAGATGGACCACTTCTATCTGGTCTACTCACAATGCCCACATTGCGAGAGCTGCATCTTGAAAATAATGTGATCTCTGGTGGCATCAATTTCTCATCTTCTCCTGACCAATCCGATCTTCAGATTCTTGATCTTTCTCATAACCAGCTTAATGGCTATTTTCCTGATAAGTTTGGGTCATTAACTAGCCTTAAAGTGCTAAATATTGCTGGAAATAATTTTTCTGGCTCTCTTCCAACCACCATTGCTGACATGAATTCACTTGACTCCATGGATATATCAGAGAATCATTTTACTGGACCTTTACCAGATAACATGCCAAAGGGACTCCAAAATTTCAATGCTTCTGAAAATGATCTATCTGGACTTGTCCCTGAAGTTTTTAGGAAGTTCCCTAGCTCTTCTTTCTTTCCTGGGAATTCTAAGTTACATTTTCCAAATGGTCCTCCAGGATCAACTGCTTCACCTGCTGAAAGTTCCAAGAGGAAGCATTTGAACACCATTGTTAAAGTAATAATCATAGTGTCATGTGTGGTTGCTCTCTTCATTTTAATCCTGCTTGCAGTCTTCATACACTATATACGTATATCAAGATCTCCACCAGAATATGATACAAGTAAGGATATCCACAGGCATCCTCAACCTATTATCTCAGCTCCTGTTCGAACTACTGATAGGGGTGGTGCTTTGGTTGTTTCAGCCGAGGACCTTGTGACCACACGTAAAGAGTCGCCATCAGAGGTAATAAGCTCTGATGAAAAAATTGCAGCTGTAACAGGGTTCTCTCCATCAAAACAAAGCCACTTTTCATGGTCACCGGAATCTGGCGATTCATTCACTGGTGAAAATCTTGCAAGACTAGATACAAGGTCACCAGATCGGTTGATTGGAGAGCTGCATTTTCTTGATGATTCAATAACATTGACGCCAGAGGAGCTCTCAAGGGCCCCAGCTGAAGTTTTGGGAAGAAGTAGTCATGGTACTTCTTATAAGGCCACTCTGGAGAATGGTTTGTTGTTGAGAGTGAAGTGGTTGAGAGAAGGAGTAGCAAAACAGAGAAAAGAATTTGTCAAGGAAACCAAAAAAATTGCTAACATCAGACATCCAAATGTTGTGGGATTGAGAGGATATTATTGGGGCCCTACACAGCACGAGAAGCTCATCCTTTCAGATTACATCTCACCGGGAAGTCTTGCAAGCTTTCTTTATGGTAATATGTTGGCTTTACTTCTAATTTGACCAAACTTTTCCTTTTATCATTATAAATTTGAACCATACATAAAGGGGGGCACATAGGGGTGGTATTGGGTTGGGAGAATGAGTAAACATGATATATAGTGGATTGGAAGGATGGAATACAGATAGATTAAAAATAGTTATAATATGACATAATTGGCCAGGAAGATGATACTTGATGTCCAGATGGTTAGTCTATCTAAGTGGTCTTATGAAATGTGTGGAAGTGCTTTTCATGGTAGCTTCTAGTATTAGATCTGCTTGTTTACCAAACATATATTCTTAGAACTATATTCAAGGCCATCTATAATTTTTATTACCTAATTTGTTATTTTTAGCGTGATTGCTTCCAATTGCTCACTCTTTGGAGAAATGCAACAAGGAAAAATCATGTTTCATAAGAAATTCCATTTTTAGAGGGCAAAATCCCGGTCTCTGAACTGATTGGGTTTGCTTGAATATTATAATGTCTTGGCTCCATGTAAGAATCATTAGCTGCATGAGTTATACTCTGCATTGGCTGCTAGAATAAATTTTGGTTGCAAGTAGCTTTTTAACTCAAGATTGGCACTCAAGTACATTATTTGTCTTTCTTTTGTGCCTGTATATGCTCTAATTCTACTGCCTATCATATTTTGCTGGTGCAACTGATCAAAGTTTCTAATACTCATCTATTTGACTTCTTTGTGTTGTCTATCATTCCTAAATATCTCAAGTTTGAACTAAATTCTAATTTTCAATTGTCAGATCGACCAGGAAGAAAAGGTCCACCATTAACTTGGATCCAGAGACTCAAAATAGCAGTTGATGTAGCACGTGGCCTGAACTATCTCCATTTTGATCGTGCCATCCCTCATGGGAACCTCAAAGCCACCAATGTGTTGTTAGACACAACTGATATGAATGCACGAGTTGCTGATTACTGCCTTCACCGGCTCATGACTCAAGCAGGTACTATTGAGCAGATTCTTGATGCTGGGGTCTTAGGTTATCGAGCACCTGAGTTAGCTTCCTCCAAGAAGCCAATGCCCTCCTTCAAGTCAGACGTTTATGCTTTTGGAGTGATACTTTTGGAACTTCTAACTGGAAGGTGTGCTGGTGATGTGATATCTAGTGAGGAGGGAGGTGTTGATCTGACAGATTGGGTGAGGGTGCGTGTGGCAGAAGGCAGAGGCTCAGAATGTTTTGATGCTACCTTGATGCCAGAAATGAGCAATCCTGTTGTAGAAAAGGGAATGAAGGAGGTCCTGGGAATAGCCATGCGATGCATTCGATCAGTTTCTGAAAGGCCTGGCATCAAAACTATATATGAAGATCTCTCTTCTATATAGTCTGCTCATGCTAACTGTTTCAACTTTGGCATGTCGTGGGGATTAATGTCTCATTAGTGTCCCATATTTGTTCAAAGCTTGGCCTTTTAACATGTTTGTATTAACCATTTTTTAGTTGTAAAAATGGGGCATGTGCCGAATGCATATACATGGATTTTACTTGATGGTTGTGACCATCTAATTTTGTCTTGAAATGGTTTGTGTTATGAATCATCATTTGTCTTGAAATGGTTAATTCTGTGTAGTTAGTTTGTACAAACAATTCACATTTTAGTTGATTGCCAAAGATGTTGGCGTAGTTCTCAGTAAATTCTACTGGTTTCCACTTTCAGGAAGTTCAGTGCCACACCAATGAGTAACAGTACCATAGCACGATGTTGATAACTCTACAGTGAAGCTGTATTATCATGTAATCACCATGGTTGTGGAAGCCATAGTTTGTCAAATTCAAGCTTTGCTTGTGTTGATTATAAGCAACAGTTATTTACTATTATGCAATAATCTGAAGACAATTCGTTGCTCAATTCAAAAGATTTTCGAACACATTAGATTTGATGTCGTTTTACAATTGCAATTAAGTATTTTGAATGTTACTAATTTGGTTTTACTATTTTAAAATATAAAAAAGTCATTATATTTCACAAGTTGATTCCATAATTGTAAATTTATAATCGTGTTTTTATTCAACGTTTCATTTTTTTTTAATTTATCTATTCTTGAAATATTTTTCTAAATTACTCCTAATATATATAAAAAAAGCCCTATGTAACGAGTTAGGGCACATGTGTTCTGAGGACATCACTAGTGTGATTAGTTGATAAAGAACAGACTCAGATTTCAATGTAAACTTAATTCCTTAATCATTTATTTATTTATTTTATAAATATTATATAATTTTCTTAATTAAAAATACTCTATCTTCTTTAAAAAACTCTAAAGATAGCTTAAGAGGATATTGTTAAGAATACTAAGTCTTAAAAAAATATTAGTTAATTAAATAATGACTCATGAAATATGATTAAGAGTTTAAATGTGATTTAATAAGATAAAAATACTTAGGAAACTATCTTTTATAACTGATGGTAATCAATTTGATGGATGTTGGACAAGTAGATGGAAATAAGGGTTCTATCTTGAGATGACCATATAAAAAAAGCATGAAAAAGAAAAATAATTATAAATAGGCAGATTGAGAAAAAGAAGATTGAAGAATTTCTTTTTTGATCTCTCAGTAATCAAAGTAAGTTTCTCTCACTGTTACAATTTAAGTGAAAATTATAGTTTCTAAAATCTTTATGATGTGCAGTAATTTTATTGAAATATATATGGAAAACTATCACCTACATTTGAATCTACATGAAAACTCATTCAAGAAAAATAATGGATTTTTTTTTTCAGAATAATAAATAACTATGCAAAAAACACGAAAAAACTCTTATCACGTGCGTACAATAATCTGTCTTGTCCTGCATATAAATGTTGTACTTAAATATATATTTTACAGTTTAACTATCTTTGTTTAATGATTTTATCGTTTGTTTTTTTTCACATGTTTTTTTAATTTTATGTAATCAACCAAATGTATTAAATGTAATAAAAGAAGTCGTTTATATTTTTAATTTTTTCAACTTTTATTTATGACATTTTTAACATGCCTTACAATTTAATAAATAGGTAAAATGTATATAAATTAAAAAAGATATAAAAATTAGATAATAAATTTCATAAAATATAAGGCAATAATAATATGTGAAATTATTTAATGGTATATTTTGTATTGTCGTAGAATATTTGCAAAATAAGATTGATTTAATTTAAGTAAGGAAAATTTGGCGTAGTTTAGTAAATTATTGAATTGTGTTTCAGAAACAAATTATTGGATCGGGTGGGTGGGTGGTGTCGGGTCGGTTCATATCAGTTAGATTAAAAAAATAAAAAACAAATTAGGGTTGGGTGGGGCATGAGAAATTCAGAAGCGAGTCTCTCTTTAGAACCCCTCTCCGCAGTGTTCGCTCTATTTCTTTCCGGCGTCTCAAGTTAGCCATCTACGGTGCGTCCATTGTCAACGCACAGTTAGCTTTTTTTTTCTTATTAGGATTATGTTAATCGGATTAAAGTTTATTGCAATTCAAATTTTTAATGCCTTTTCTCTATGCTGTTCTTTGTATTGTATTCCCTGTCATGTGACTTCGATTACAATAAATTTCAAACCTTTATTCTGTGTTCTTTACTTAATTATTTAGTTTCCAAACCACTCTGCAAGTGCCCTTGTGTTTGTTATGTTGCTACTCTGTATTTTATCTCTCTGGATGATTCATCTCTTCTTGTCCCTGTTCCGCATTCTAGCTGTTTGATGATGTTCCTTACACCTAACAGGTTAATTGTGTTTAATATTTACAAAAATGAAAAATAAAAGCAAATATCTATGCTGAAAAGTGTTATGTTCCTGCAAACTTGAAACAATGTGCTACTGTATGAGAGGATTATAGTTATATTTCTTTCGGGTTCTTGTTTGACCCCCCTACAAGTTCTGTTGTATGCTTTTGCCAAATTTCCTGTATTAATGCAATGCTCGGTATATGTATGTAGGGAAATATCAGATTATATGCTGAGCGTATCTTTGGAGGATCTGTAATTTTGGCAAGATTAATTTTGTAGTGATTAGCATTGTCACACTGTGTAGAGAATGCCTCTTCAACTTTTTGATGGCAGTGATTCCGAAAATGATGACATTTCAAAAATCAAGATAGATGAGGGGTATGCTCGCAAGTTTGAGCACAACAAGAAGCGGGAGGACCTTCAGCGGTTTGAGGAATTAAAAAAGAAGGGTGTTATTGACTCATCTTCACCCTCGCATTCTGGAGGCGAGGAAGACTCTGAGTCTGAGGCATCGGATGATGATGATTATGAGAAACTTGTTAATTCTAGAAAGAGTGACAGGGAGTTCTTCGATGCCTTAATTAAGGTGAAGAAACAAGATCCTATTCTTAAGCAAAAGGATGTTAGGCTTTTTGGTACGGATGATAACAGTGATGATGAGGAGAGTTTTAAATCAGAAGACAAAAGGGGTGAAAAGCCATTGTATTTGAAGGATGTGAACGCAAAACATTTGATTGAGGAGGGGGCAGATTTTGGCCATGAAGAAGAGGAAATGGAGGAAAAGGGAAAGCGAAAGGCCAAGAAGGTAATGTCTTCTAAAGATGAGCATTTTTTTAATAAAGATGGGAAGAAGACTTATGGTGATGAGCAAGAGGAATTGAAAAGGGATTTTCAGAGAGCTGTAGAAAAGGAGGGTTTGGAGGATGGTGAAGAAGAGTTTTTCAGTGTAAAGGGGAAGGTGGGTGAAGAGGATAAAGTAGACAGTGATGACAAGGAACTTGAGGAGAAGTTGGATGAGTATTTTGGTGGAGATGTAGAATCAAATGAAAATTCAAAGTTTCTGAGAAGCTATTTCATGAACAAAATGTGGATTGACAAGAATGGAAAGGATTTGGATGCTGGAGAGGATGAGTTGCAAGAGATTTCTGAGGATGAGATGGAGCTCGAAAGACAAGAAGAATATGAGTATAGATTTCAGGAAAATCCAGGAGATAGGGTGTTGGGTCATGCTCGAAAAGTGGAGGAATCAGTGAGGAAGAAGACAAATACAAGGAGAGAGCAGAGAAAGAGCAAGGAGGAGAGAATGGCTATAGCACAAAAGGAGAGGGAGGAGGAGTTGAAGCATTTAAAAAATTTGAAGAAGCAGGAGATACAGGAGAAGATTAAAAAGATAATGAAGACTGCAGGGATCAATGATGATGATCTCATCCCGTTGTCTATGGCAGAAATTGAAGAGGAATTTAACCCAGAGGAGTATGATAGAATGATGAAGAAGGCATTTGATGATAAATATTATAATGCAGAGGATGCTGACCCTGACTTTTGTAGTGACAACGATGACATTGAGAAGCCAGATTTTGAAAAGGAGGATGAATTACTTGGGCTTCCTAAAGGCTGGGATGCATGCGGATCTAATGGTGGGTTTTTAGCTGCAAGGGAAAAAGCGTTGAAAGAAAAGGTTGAGAATACCAGTGATGATGATCTCCCAGAAGGAGGAGATGAAGAAGGAGTTGAGGAAGAAGAAGGAGATGAGGAAGAAGAGAAGATTCCCGAGGAAGGTAGTCGGAAGAGGAAGCGCAAAACAGCACTTTTGGAGAAAGCAAGACAGGCAATGATGGATGAGTACTATAAATTAGATTACGAAGACACAATAGGGGACCTGAAGACAAGATTCAAGTATGCTAAAACAAAACCAAGTAGATTTGGCATGAGTGCCTCAGAGATACTATTAATGGATGACAAGGAATTGAATCAATATGTTTCCTTGAAAAAGCTTGCTCCCTACCGCGACGAAGAATGGAAACTAAGCCGACAAAAAAGATACGCGCTGAAGATGAGGGCTAGGGAGCTTCTACGTGCAGCAAGTTTGGATAAGAAGAAAAAGCTTCTACGTGCAGCAAGTTTGGATAAGAAGAAAAGGAAGAAGTCAAATGTTGATTCTGGCAAGAAAACTTCATCAGAAAGTGTTGTGGAGAAAGAAAAAGCAAGCCTGGAAGAATCAAATATTAATACGGATAATTTATCTAGGAAAGCCAAGAGAAGGCTACAAGGGGCTAAGTTGAAGTCATCACAATCGAGGCTCGAGTTATATGGCAAAATCCCCTCAAAATCCAAGCGTGGAGGAAAGCACTGAAAGTTGTCAATAATTTTTGCAGGTAATAATTACTTTAACGCGAGGTTAATTTGAACTAGCTATATTAGAATTCAATGGTTTAATGAAACATTTCCTTCTGCTTACTTAACAAGAAGATTTATTTTAAACTGGTGTGATTAATTATATTCAGTTACAATTGAAGTAGTATCGCATCAAGTTTATTTATTTTATTTTTGAAAAAGATTTGTCTCCCCCGCCACAACCTCGTGCGCAAGTAACTGACTTTTGGGTGTTTTGCAGAAGGAACCTACTAACCGAGGAACTTACTATTTAGAAGAGGATTGGAGATTAATGTTGCAAAATACTGAGTGATGGATGTGTTGGCCAAAGTGTTTTTGTGTAGAGAAGTTTTGCCTGTCGTTATGTTTTCTCCGAATTAGATTAAATGGAATTTGTTAGTAAACTGTCAGTTGGACCTGCAATTCGTTCTGACCAAAAGTTGGTGCTCGTTTTTGTATTTTTTTAATATAGCATTTAGAATTTGTGCTTTACTATTTGTTTGTCTCGTGGATTCACAAGTTCTTTCTGATTGAAGTCAAGTTGCAACTGTTTCTACAAGTATACAACCAACTTATTAATTTACTGATCGTTGGCCTCGTCCAGGCCTGAGTAATAATGACGAAAAGCACAGGAAAAGTCTTTGGCTTCATGGCCATAGCTGCAGAGCTCAGTATATCTGCACTAAACAAAGTTCATTAGTAAATAAACTGCTGGTACTTCATATTCTCAGGACAAACAGAAATTTGCACTTAAAGCTATTAATAGAGTTCATGTAGGAAATTATATATTTCGGTTCTTCTGCCAAATCCAAATTATATTATACTTCGACACCAGCATAACGTGTGTGCGTTTCTTTTGTAGTGGTAATGTGTTCTTTTGTATATTAATCTGCCAGTAAAATAGTAATTGATATAACTTCATTGCAATGGAAAAGGCATGTCATTGCATAACGCCGAAGTGGTGGTTCAAGCTCAACTAATATATATATAAAGCACAGCGGATAAATTTTCCCATTCATTCCAGATAAACTATTGAATTATGGGACCGAACATTCATGAATTTGGGAAATACAAACAGAATCTCATCCAACAATTTTGTAACCAATTATTTACCAAAATAATTAGTTAAAAAATGCACACTGATAGAGCCAACATGAATTGATTTTTCTATATAAAAAAAACAAAATTTGTTTTGCTTTAGTGAAAACACTGTTTGCACCTTAATGCTTAACCAACCGATTCATATTATGTTTTAAGCTCCAGAACCACAACAATTTTAACCAGTGGATTTAACAGCAAGAGTTGTGCATGAAATGCCAATGCTATTCATGCAAGAAGAGGGACTTACATCTTTTGAGCTTGTGATGTTAGTGGGAATTTGCACCCAGCCAGTTTAGCTGATTCTACTGCCAGATTCAAGTCTTTAGCCTGGAGCACACACACAATTACTTTGACTTATTTTTAAGAACCTAAAATTCAAACTTCAGCAAACACTTACGCACTTGTTTATAAAACTTAAAGTAATAAATAATCCAATTGATCACAGAAAGAAAAAAAAAAAATCACAATAGACTTTAGATTCAGTCTAGAAACAATTTTTTGTTATAAAAGTCTTTACTAGCAACTTGTACATATTTTTGAATATGGAATCCAACATCAGATTTCACAAAACAAAAATGTAAGAAAGGATCCTGAGAAATGTCTAAATGATCGCTCTGTAATGACTAATTCATACTATAGATTTCCAAATGGTACAATTATCCAAATTAAACACGTGCAAGTAGAGTTAAGGGTCAGTTACTTACCATAAGCTTGGATGCAAACCCTCCTGTATAATCCCGTGACGAGGGCACCCCTTCCATTAGCCCAGGAACTGGGTTGTAAGCATCACTGTAATTCATGCAACTACAACCTATTAATTTGATACTCTAAACTTTAACCTTCTAAAAAATTCCTTAAAGGTTATGTGAAAAAATTATTGCTGAAAAAGGAAGCATATTTTTGTTTTCAGGAGAAAACTACAAGTAAAAGGTCTCAATGAATATAACAAGACAACAGATACGAGGACTATCTTTTCTAGGAAAAAATACCAAGAACGAGTTTGGAATATGTCCTTTGCAGTGAAGCTAAGTAAAATCATTTAGTTATGTGTCTCTCTGACGATGTACTTCAACATTATGGCCTATTTTGAATTTCATGGTACTACAATATGACAGTTACTAACTCTAAGAATCTTGGTACCATATTTTGTTAATGATGGCGAGGAAACCATATAGTTCAGCAGATAATTGTCTTGTTGAGTCCAGAGAAAAAAAACCACATACCTACTCCAACAGCGAGCACTAGAGCAGTTAAATATATTTGTCAACGTGGTAGCAGAAACACCTAGAGATTGGCCTAGGGCAAGAGCTTCTGATATTCCCAGCATGCTCACAGCCAAAGCCAAATTATTGCAGATTTTTGCTGCCTAATAACAAAATCCAAGACTAATACGTGACTTACAGCTAAACAGGCATTTGGGAGTACCAATAAGTAATGTGTAACTTACGGAACCACTTCCTGCTCCACCACAATATATTGCACTTTTACCCATTGAAAAGAGTATGGGTTTTGCAGCAAGAAATGCTTCCTCAGAACCACCAACCTGGGGAAGTTCCATTACATGTTCATTACTCAATTTATTGCCAAAAACTTACAACGTTTTCTATGACAGTTTTAGAAGTGTTACCCCATTCCCAGGGGCAATTCATGACATTACAACCTTTTTCAATTAGCCAATAGTACCTTTGATGCATTATAAATAATATTGAGGCATGATTATAATCAAAATTTAACATCAAATTGAGAATGAACATACTAAACTTCAGTGAACTCCTAGTTTGGTGATCAGAGCATCAATTTGGTTAAATGATGCTTCTTGGATACCAGAATAGGCTAACAGTTACTGCAAACTTGGAACAGATTGAGACTACAATTAATGTCCCTAATTTTTCAAATTGGGAGTCTACTCTAAAAATTAACATCTTCAGTGGGAATTGGAAAAATTAGTGATACAATGTTCGTTTGGTTTCTGGCATCAAACACATGGCCATTAAGCTACAGTTATATTATAGTTTTATGTAAATTTTCAGCATACTAGAATAAAACAGTAACAATACCATAAAAGTAAGAGTCCCAGCTTCAGCTGCAGTTACACTTCCGGATACCGGAGCATCTAACTTGAAAGGTCTTTCCCAATCACCTACACAATATGTAATAATCATTGAGTACCACAACATTAAAGGAGTAAATTGTTCAACAACCTACTGATTGCTTGAAATGATAGACCAGGAGGATGGTATGAGACATTCATAAAGAAGAATATAACAAGACAACTTATACTGTAGAAGACTTTATCTAACACCTACACATTTTCACTTAAGACCCATCTTCAAAATGAATACAGATTTGAATCTATTTGCAAAGCAATGCCTGATGATAAAATGCAAAAATCTACTCATGCTAAAAGCTAGACAACTGAACAAATAAAGTGGTGGGCAATTTTCAGTTTGAAATCAGTTAGGTTGTAGTAGTTCTACGCTAATTATACACATTCCTTAACTGGAGATCTGTTATTAACTTCAAAATCAATTAAAATGTTGAAGGAACATGATTCAACACAATGACTGCAATTAGATTCATCCTTATGAGAAAGACAGGTGAGACTAATAGGAATAACATTAGAAACATTTGCCACATGTGATTGATAAAAGAAACAAACTCTGAGGTAACAACTGTTCAGAGCTTCAGAAAATAAATTACAGAATCCTTGTTAAATATTTGAATGGCAAGATAACATTAGAAACATTTGCCACATATGATTGACAAAGAAAATAAAACTCAAAGGTAGCAAGTGTTAAGAGCTTCAGAAAGTAAATTAAAGGATCTTTATAAAATATTTAAAATGGCAAAGATATATAAAATGCAGAACCCCAGCTTTGTGATTTCAACAATAGACATGATAATACTCTGGGTTTCTTTGCGAGACCAAAATGAACACACACATAACAAGACAACTGTTAAACATATTCCAAGAAGAGGATAAAAGTTCCACTCAAGTTTTATACAAATACCTGAATTTTGTGAATTGGATAGCATAACAATATACAAAAGTGAAAGATATTTTCATAAAATGGTCAAGGATTTTCCATTAGAACAAATTATCATGAATGAGTATGATAAAATTAATTCTGTGGTGCTAAAAGGACTAAGAAGTTGATACATGGAAATTGAAGTTACAATAATTTACTTGGTTGACATTTCACTTCATGTTACCTTTCTTTTCTTTTAGAATATGATTAGAAACTGTAGCAGAAAGATTTCTTGATGTTTCTGGATCAATAGTGGATGAATCTAACAACAACCATGGCCTTAGGAGTTTTCCACCATGAAGCAAACCATTTGTTCCAGTGTAAACATCAATCACCTACTTAAATTAAATATGGATGTTATTTTGGTATCAGAACAAAGTCATATAATAATATTGGGAGCATTAAGAAAATTCAATAAGAAAGGATACAATCAGACTATTCAATAATTTGACACAAGGATTGACTATTAAATAAGTTCATCTATATGCCTCCAAATATATATTACAAATCCTATGTTATTTCAGTTAATGTGCTACACTAGGTTAAATAGGGAAGAATTGATGAAAAAAATGAGAAAATTTAGGTTTTATCATGTTACAGAATCAGAAGCCTTCACCTTTTTTGCACATATGACTGCATTACAGGTTACATCAAACATTTTCCAATTTCTTTTTACCAAAGAAACTATATGGAGAAGTTGACATTCTTATAATCTGAGCCAGTTTACAGAAAAGTTGAAATCATAATTCAAATAATAAGTTGTTGAAGAACTATCCAAGAAACTGAAGCCATGAAAGATGTAATGCATTCACATGTAAGGGAATGGCTTTTGAAACCAAGGACCGTACTCACGTGGGCAGAAGTAGGTAACATTGTGATTACAATATCACTTGCTTCTGAAACTTCATAAGGTGTTTTCTTTGTGGGGATTCCCATCTGAGAGAACATCTCGAGAACATCAGAGTTTCTGCCAATTTTGAACAAATTCAATTAAAAACACCACGCATTCTGCTTAAAAGAGTAAAATTTGAAACAACTGAAAGTCTGGGATGGAGGCCCAAATAAAAACAGAGTAAGCAAACAGCTTAAGGATTCTATAGGATGATCTTAGAATATTAGAATGTATTATTACTTTATATTTTCAATTTCCCTTCAGAGAGTGACACACTTGTGGCTCATTTTTCAGTTGTTGACATCTTTTAGGTAATATAAGTGTATTCCTCGTATACCAACAATAAAAAATATTAATCTTTACTTTTATCTTCTCAATAGTTCTTAATAGCAGATAAGGTTAGTTTTACAGTAGTGTAGCTTTCAGCTTCCTAACAAAAACCCTATTATATTAACAGTGCCATTAACTCAGACTCCCCTTATGAATCATACTCTCAAATCCATGTCCCAAATATCTATATTTTATGAATTGCCCCCACAAATGAAATGAAAAAAATACAGTACTCTCAGAGGACAAATTTAAGAACAAAGGCATGATAAGATCAGGAAATGCTTAAAAGATTACAGGTCATGAACTGTAAGGCTGAATCCAGCTTTGATCAGATTATTTGCCATTCGGGACCCCATATTTCCAAGTCCAATGAATCCAATATTCTGCAGTGCATCAGAGAGGAGAAAGTGAAAATTTACAAAGCATGCATCAACTTAACAAGTAACAAGTCAAACAAAAGGGTACATACATATATACTCATGCCCACATTCCAGTGTTTTACAACTCAATTTCAGCTTAGGAAGGCAAAAATTAATGATAAAATTAGACAGTGACCTGCAACTGACGAGGGGAAGCCTGTGCCGAAGAGAAAGTGCGCATTGAAAAACATTTCGAAAGAGAAAGCAAAGATTTCACCCTGCAAATCGCCATAGATACCCTTTCTATCTGTGTTTTTTTTTCAGTTCAATTTCCTATTGTGACACCTTTTTTTGTTGCAAAATAAGATGAGACACTCACAGTGGAACGATGTAACCACATGCTTTTATAGAAGATCAATTTAAGTACGAAACAAACTTCAGTGTCAGCACGGATTTGTTAAGATTGACATTTGACTTCTTTGTCAATTCCTACGTTGAAGTATAAATCCTTTAGTAATTAATAAACATAAATGCGACAAGTACACTTTTTTCATTCGTAAATGTTTATGCTAGATAAAATAGAATTGAGGTTAGGATTAGATTATCCAATTTGACATTAAAAACAAGATTAAGCTTATGTTTTTATACACTATCCTTTCTAAACCCTTTTATAAGAAACAAATGGTCATTTAATACTACTATTTTAGTTTTACAAAAAAGATAAGAGATAATATTTTAAATACGCTCTTTCTAAAATGTCGAGTTTTTATCCTTATTAAATAATTTTTTGTAATTTTATAAATTTTAATCTGAAAAAAAGATAAAAGAAAAGTTAGGGATAAGTATGAAAGAATCTTTGAATGTGGACGCTGCATGACGACACACTCATCCACCTTTCAGACCCATCATATCCTTACAATGACTAGCTGCCATCGCCCTTTTTCTATTTGTTGCTGTCAATAATGTCTCTTTCATAATATTTAGTTGTTTTTATCACTTTATTAAACTTAAGATAAGTGTTTTTGAAATAAGAAAATTTAAAAGAACTATTTATTTAATAAGTTTACTTAAATTTAAAGTTCATTTTTTAAATAAACAATTTCTAAAGAACACTAATTTAAAGAAGTAGATAACATTCTAAAATGAATGGATTATACAAAATACAAAATAAACACTTACTTTATTAAAAAAGTAAAAATGTAATTAGAAAACTGCTTCATTTTTAAATAAATGAATTCCACATACACATAAAAATGTTATTAAGAAATAAACACAAACTCACCCTGGGTGGCATTAGTCCACCAAGTCAAAAGGTGTAAATGACTTACTAAGTTGTCAATTAGTGACAAATATTTGCATGATCTGAGTTTAATTTTATTCTTTGTTGAAGTCATATTAACACCTCTATTTTAATATTTTAAAAGTAAATTAACCAATAATTTTGAGTCAAATTCTATAGGTATGCAGTTGTATTAAATATTTAAGAAAACTTACCCCTCATAATAACTTCACCTGGATAAAACAGGACTACCTTCAATGAAAAATAACTATGATTTCGATCAAAACGTTATAAGAAATTAAATAAGATTTGTATTTATTTAAAATTTTAAATAAATTAAAAATTTTATTTATTTAAATAGGACATTAAATAATTAAAAATTTATATTTATTTAAAATTTTGAATAATTTTAAAATTTATTTATTTTATATTTTTATTTAATTAAAATACTAAATAATTTATGAATTTTATTTATTTAAAATTATTAATAATTTAGAAATTTTATTCATGTAAAATATGTGTTAAAATTTGTAAAATAATATAAAGTTTAATTTATTTATACAAAAAAATATTTTAATTTAATTTAATTTTAATCACAAAAATAATTTTATAATCTTACACTTATATTTATTTTAAAAAATATATTATATAAATTATACCCATCACGTCATTAAATCAATAATTTTTTTTTTCTTAATTCAAACTATCTCATTTTTGTATATACCTCATAAAGTCAATAAATATGTCCTGAAGTTGAAATTAACGCCAATATTATATAATTATAATTTTCTTTATTACAAATAAAGTATTTTTATAATTTTGTATCCTCTAGAGTTATCTTTATCCACAGAAAATTGCAGTCAGATTCGAAATATATTAAAGAAGTTTAGTCGATTGAATATGATCTCTTGTCAAACAAATTACCCTATTGTTTGAGGATTGTTCCTTCATCTTCCACTGCCACTATTTTCCACTTCTTGCGCCATACTTAAAAATCATCAGTCATAAAAAGTTCTCAGAAACTTGAATATCACTACCCATTTGTCTCTGATGCACCATCAAAATTAGCTAACATGGTTTGCTTCTGTTTGTTCATTAATTTTGTTATGGAGTTGGAGGCTATTGAGAAAAAGAGAACATAGAGAACATGGAAGTTGATGGATCTTCCTCAAAATAAACATCTTATTGATGTGAAATGGGTGTTTAAGGTGAAATACAATATAAAGCAAAATTGGTAATCAAATGATTCCTTCAAAATCAGGGAATTGATTTTACAAATGTTTTTCTCCTTCTGCAAGATTGAAAACTGTAAGACTAGTTGTTGTTGCTAGTCGGTGAAACTGGACTATAGATCAGCTTGATATCAAGTAACCATTTCTTAATGGTCCTTTAGAAGAAAAAGTATATGTGCTGCAACCACCAAGTTATGATAAAACTTGGAAAGAATAGCACTTGTATAGGTTGAAAAAGGCTTAGTATGACCTTACACAAGACCCTCGATCTTAGAACATATTAATTGATTTTTTTTTGTATAAGCAAGGTTTCATAAAGTGCACAGTTGAATTTAGAGTTTATGTGAAGGAATCACAGTTCAAAGATTTGTTAATTACATGCCTCTATGTTGATGATTTGCTTGTAACAGGAGATGAGCAGAGTGGGATTGAACAATTCAAGGCTGAAATGAAGACAACATTTGAGATGACAAATTTTGGAACACTTAGTTACTTCCTTGGTTTAGAATTTGTACAAACTCCCCACAAAATAATATTGCATCATAAGAAATGTGCTTGTGAAGTCTTGAAGAAGTTCAACATGGTTAACTACAATGCAACACCTATACCAATCATGATGAATTTTAAATTGACTGAAGAATTGGAAAAAGAGGCAGTGTGTGCCTGTGTGTAATAGATTTGAATAAGTGTGTGTGTGAGTATTGTGCCTTAACCCAACATTTTTTAATGTGTTGAAAGGAATGAGTCCAAAGCATACTTGTAATTGAGTTATTTCTCTAAAAACATACACTAGAAGGATTACTTTACTCTGCAAGTTATGTTCAATAATTATATGAACACTTATTTTTCTGTCTTTGTACTAAACTTTATTATTAAATACACACTATTTTCATTAAATATTTATTTTAGAAAGAAACATGTTAGAGATTTTACATTATTTAAAAATATAATAAAATTATATTATATGGAGACAAATCCTATCTTCTTAAGCTAATTTTTTGAGATTGAGTTAAACATAAATTATATTATTATGATTGTTGTTTCATGTTGAGACAATTATTTTAAAATAAAATAAAATAAAATATAAAAAATAAATAATTAGAGAATGAGAGAGATATCTTTTACTTTTATACATAGGTATTCTCGTAAAAGTGTTTTTCTTTTGTATTTAATTAAAATTAGCTTTCAATGTCCTCTAAAATATTATTGTTATATGAATTTTGTTTAAGAATAAAAAATATGGGATATAGGAATAACTAAGCAAATTTTAAAAGTATATGCATGGTAATATATATATATATATGTATATATTTTGGAGGGATTTTTCTTTGAAATTTCTTTTCAATCCTTTTAAATTAATTGTGTATTCTTGTTTCGCATTGAAATAATGACACTTTATCTTTATAGTCATTTTTTTTTTTATCTAATAGTCTTATATTATTTAGAAGTTAAATTCAAAGATAATTTATATATAATTTTTTTTAATTTATCAAAATACTTTTTAAAAATAAAATAAAAAAACCGTTATAGACTTTCAAATTATAAAATAAATAATATTTGAAATATAATAATTAATTTTAACAATATTATTTCAATAAATTTAAGATTTTAAATGAGAGGGGAAAAAAATGAAGTATCTGAGTTGGCGTGGAAGACAAGAATGTGATATGATATAGTGTTTGTTGATAAAATAAGTAGGAAAAGTATAAAAGATGGGGTGGCAGAGGAGTGTACAATATTCGGTCTGAAATAGCAATTTAATCCAAAAATGTATATAATTCTAAATTGGCAGTGAGCTTGGGTGGTTGTCTCATTTCATCTAACCAGTGAAGTTGGCATACCAAATCATTGTGGTCCATTTTTTTTTTAAAACTAAAAATAAAAATAATGAATAATATTGTACTTTAAATCATTAGCACTAATTTAATTAATAACTTAAATATTTATATAATTAAGTGTGTTTTTAATATACATATACTAAAAGTTTAAAAATTAAGAATTAAAAGTATCAATGTTTTTCAATAATTTAATACAAAGTTTCTGTGAAAAAAAAGAATACAAATATTCTCTTGAGATGCAATATTTGGCAGAAGTTAATCTATGACAGATAAATATATGATATATGGTGATGTGTTGTTTAGAAAATATAACAAATATATATAAAAGATAGAACAAGTCCATATTCAGAACCATCGCAATTGAATTCACAGAAAATATATTGATGAGATGTTTACTACAAATACAATATATGTGGTTGAAGAGTCAAAACAAATATTTAAGTAAAGAAAATGACAATGGAAAAATCGAGTAAAAAAAAAAAATCATTATGTCAGCTGCGTTTAGTACCACGAAATTGCCTAGCAAATCACAAGTGAATTTCTGTATTCATCGATATTCATTTATAGTTAAGTTTTTTTATAAATTATATTAATTGTGTATAAATTAAAAAGTAAAAATACTTTTGAAAGTTCAAGGGGTAAGAGTAAACAATTTTTTGATTAAAATTTAAATTCCCTATATTTATAGAGACAAAAATATATTTAAATTTTTAATAATATTCATGATGTTTAATAAAAAATATTTTTAATAATACTCACAATCAAATAAATATTTAATGAAGTTGAAATTAATGGCAATATTATATAATTGTAATTTTCTTTATTACAAATAATGTATTTTTATCCATAGAAAATTGCAATCAGATTACAATATATTAAAGAAGTTGATTGAATATGATGGATGAGTTACAGTAAATAAATCTCTAGTATTGATGTTGGATCACTACTTTTGAAAATAAAGAATTGGTCAAAATGTCAACTCTTGCTGTATTATTAGTAAATTGGCACTCAACAATTTTCTTACTTTATGAAAAGCATTCAAACATAAACTCTTCAAATTCATTATCCATGCTTTTGGCAAACGTCATGGCTTAGAGAGCATACAATAGCACAACAGTCCACCTATTGCTATATAAATCTTTGTTCATCAATTGAACCACTGTGGCTGAACAATCATTTCATAGTTACTCCTCTCTCTTCTCAAACAACTTACCCTATTGTCTGAGGTATGTTCGTTCAACTTCCACTGCCACTATTTTCCACTTCTTGCAACATACCTTACAATCACATCTGTCATAAAACGTTCTCAGGAACTTGAATATCACTACCCATTTGTCTCTTATGCACCGTCAAAATTAGCTAACATGCTTTGCTTTTGTTTGTTCATTAATTTGTCATTTTATTACATTGTTCTAAGCTTTAATACAGAAGAAATGTAATTTTTAAATTTTACTGGTATGCATGATCTTTGTTTTAGTTTTCTACTTTGGTTAGTGACTTGCTGAAGATGACACACTTTCCTTATAAATTTACTTATAGTTAACTATATATAGCTGATAAAGATTATGCATGCTAACAGATATTCGACATGAGATTTGTAACTCAAAATTGGGTGGTTTCATGGGCACTATTACTTTTGCTGTCATGGACAACATACTCATCAACTGCTATGGGGAAACCTGAGAACAACATAAAAACATCTGTTTTTTTATCACCCAAGTTTGAGCTAGGCCCAGGGACAGTTGCAAACAAATTTTATTATGATGTTGACTTTCCAAGAGGCCATATTGCACTCAAGAGTTTCAATGCGGAAGTGGTTGATGAGGCAGGGAAATCAGTATCTCTCCAAGAAACATATCTCCACCACTGGATTGTAATAAAATATCACCAACCTAAAAATGTGTCACACAATAACAACCAAACAGATATTGTTGACCTGAGAAACAGTGGCTTGTGCCAGGAAAATGTTCTTGGCCAGTATTTTGGGCTTGGATCTGAAACAAGAGGAACTGCCACTGATATTCCAGACCCATTTGGGATAGAAATTGGAAACCCTTCAGAAATTCCATATGGTTATGAGGAAAAGTGGTTTATCAATGTGCATGCCATTGACACAAGGGGTGTGGAAGATAGGGTGGGGTGCTTTGAGTGCAGATGTGACCTATATAATATTACAAAGGATGAGGATGGAAACCCTTTGAGTCCATCTTACAAAGGAGGTTTGGATTGTTGCCCTGATAATTCTCACTGCAGGTTGGAGAAAGGCTTCAAGGGTCCAAAGAGAAGCCTATATATGAGATACACTGTGAAGTGGATCAACTGGGATAACCATGTGGTGCCCCTTAAGATTTATATACTTGATGTGACTGATGTTTTGAAGGTGTCCAAAGGAATGAGTCCAGAGCATACTTGCAAGGTAAGTGAAGTATTTCTCTATAAAGATATACTAAAAGATTACTGTACTCTGCAAGTTATGTTCAATAATTATATTAACACCTCATGTATTGCTTTTGTAAAATAAACCTATTTCTCTCTCTCTCTCTCTCTCTCTCTCTCTCTCTGTGTATACTAAGATTACACATTGACTTTATTATTAAATACACCGTTTTCTCATTCCAAAGCATTTTAAGATTGGAATACAACTTGATATAAAATTTCATCTTTTCTTGACTAAAACTGCATTATTATTTTATCTCATCTATAGTTTCATTTTAGTTAAGATAGTTTCACATCAAAACTCCATACAATTATTAAATAGGATAGGAAATTTGAACATCTTAAATTTCTAGAAGAATAATAGTTTTAAAATAAAATAAAAATATAGAATGTGAATACTGTGGAATGAGGGTATCTTTTACTTTTATACATGGACTTTGAACCTTGTACAAAGTATTCTCAAAAAGTTTTTTCTTTTATATTTAAAAGGTAATATGTGAATTTAAAATTAACATTCAAGGTCCTTTTTTCTATCCTCTTAAATTCAAAGACAAAAAATTAGTTAACTCGCTTGCCATTCCAGAGTATAGAATAGTTAGTTCACTTGAATATGACCCGAATAGCAATTTAATCCAAAAATGTATAATTTTATTACATGTAAGTAACAAAGGATTTATATATTTGGTTCAGATTGAGTATCAGGTTGAATCTTGCAGCAAAGGCTACAACAGTAGTAGTGCTTGCATTGATGTAAGGAAAACAAGCCTCCCAATGCAAACGGGTGGTTATGTCATATATGGTGTTGGTCATGTACACGCAGGTGCAACTGCTTCAACCCTATTCGCACAGGTGCTGTTCAATAATTATTTCCATTCTCAACAGATCAATATTCTTGCTGATTTAGTTCATTTTCTAGTATTTCTATCCTTTTATTGCTATATACTTCTCTTGCTTCTCCTAATGAACTCTTCCAACATTCACCAGCAAATGTAAAAGGAAGAAAAGTCTTCCATATAGTTTGTTGGGAATAGGATATCTGTGCTTGTTTTACTACTTTCAATTAAATGTATATATATTCTTTGAATCCATGTCATTGTAACTTGATTTGTAAGATGATTATACCCCAATGGAAAAAAACTTTTGAGATGTTAACTAAGTCTTTGAAATTTTGGTTGAAAATAATTCAGGATGGAGGAGTTATTTGTTCTTCAATACCAAAATATGGAAATGGAAATGAAGCAGGAAATGAGAAAGGCTATGTCGTAGGAATGTCCACTTGTTATCCTAAACCAGGTACTATCAAAATAAAGGATGGTGAAACCATAACTCTAGAGATTAAATACAACAACAGCCAAATGCACTCTGGAGTGATGGGGCTTTTCTATATCTTGGTGGCTGAACAACTTCCACACTAACACAACCTTTCAAATTTCTGTCTTTATCATATCTGTGGTATCATTTTGGAAGTGGATCCAAGACACTATTCTATGATATCTATATGCATAAGTCAAATAAAATAAAGTCAGCACTGTGATTTGTAATATAATAGGTATGTATTAATGTATTATACATATATTATCAGCTGGTTTTTTTGTAATATATGATTGTGTGTTGATTTTACTTTGTAGATTATTTAAACAGCAAGTAAAAATAAAATTAATAGTTATTTCAACATAAAAGGGTAATATAGTGATAAATTAATTTAAAATAAGATTCTTCCATATTCTAAAGCCTAAATAACAAATCTCTTCTATATATCTCATTTTATCCATATATAATTGTTGTGGATCTGTAAAATAGTTTGAATTATTTGTGAATTACACGCACAAAAACTCAAGTTTGATATTAGATTCATTTTTTAAGTAAGTGAAGTTTGAATTTTTTAAGTTTGACAATTATAAATATTTTATAATGCATTAAATTGGTAAAGTTAAAGATTAGCTTAAGAAAAAAATTCACAAAAACTAAAGCAAATAAATTATAAGTTATATATACAGGCCAATTAAACTTTCTTGTTTCTAAACAAGCTCATCTTTTCGTTAGACTAATTAAGTAAACGAATTAAGTTTAGCTAATTGTTTATTTTGACAATTCAAACCTAAATTTGTAGTATTTCACTTCCCTCATTCTTAATTGTTATGATATCATGTACTCATTGTTTCTCCCTATTTTTATGGGCATTATCATAACATTGCCAGCAATTTTTTTAAAACCCGATCGATAATTGAATCGGTTAAAACATTGTTTAAAAATTTAAAAGTTTAATCAGATTCAAATTAAGGTTGATTTAATATTAATAAATTAAAACTATACAAAATTATATTAAAAATATAATATAATATGTTTATAATGTTAAAAATTAAAATAGAGCATAAATTTATAAGTTCTTAACATTTAAAATATATAATAAAAATTTAAATAAATAGTTTATCTCACTTAAACTGAAATTTAAAAATAACTAATATTTTTGATTGATTTTTAATTTTTAAAGTTCAAATAATAATTTTTTTATTCACCCTTTTTTTGACCAATTTGATATCAATCTTATGTTTCATTTGTACAAAGGGCATGTTAGTCAAGTAACTCCTGTATATGAAAACTTGTTTACTGCTACAGTCAAACTTAATATTGTTGCATGCTAAATTGGTGTTCATTTCTATTTCTTTACCTGACAAATGTTAGGGTTTCACACTGCACCCCATCAATTTTCGAAAAAAAATGTTTTACCCTTTTTTAAATGATTTCTGGATTATTTTTTCCAGAAAATTTCCAGAACATACCTTTTGAAATTCAACAAATATATTTTTAGAAAACATTTAAAAAAAAAACTTCTGGAATAAACCTTTCAGAACGTATATAATACATTTTAGAATGTATCTAAAATGTATTTTTTGGCATAGTATGTTCCAGAAAGAGCATATAATACATTTACATTTCAGAAAGAACTTTTTGGAATTAACTTTCCGGACCGTATATAATACATTCCAGAATGTATTTTTCGGCATAGTGTGTTCCAGAAAGAGAATATAATACATTTCAGAAAGAATTTTTTGGAATGAGGGTGACTTAAATGGAGCATTTGATCATTTCACCTATTTGATGGATTGAGATGGACAGGGGAAGAACTTTGATAAGGTGTTGGAAGAAACACCCCAAATGTTATGAATGATTAATTATTGAGTTTGTATAAGCTGAAGACTCAAAGATCTTTTCTCAAGATTTTGGAATCTTTCTGGTTTCACCCTTATCCGGTGTCACCCTTAAAAAGTCTAACAAAAAATATTATGTTGGGTCGCCTTTACTACATCATACTTATGTAAACTCAATTCAATATTGTTATGCAGGTAAATTTTTATATGATCTAATAATACTGTATTTACCTTAGTTGTTTCTATTTCGTGTTTTATATTGGTTGTAGTGGTCATGTTTTCAGTAATTATATTCAAACAATTTTTTATGGTTACGGTTACGAACCATTTTTTAAATTTAATCAAAATAGTGGAATTCTCATTTATTGCTTAAAATAGGTTCCAAGGACGTGCATATAAAACTATTCAAAATGAAGCTTATTGGCCCAATATCTATATCATACTAACATGCCTATTTACCTACCATTGCACAGAAACAGAGACTAAAGAAATATAAACAAGTATTACTACCTACAGTGAACCCCTAACCTTCTTCAAGGAATTCAAGATTTCCTTGCAGACTATCTTCTTGGCTGTGTCCTTAAGAGCAGAACCGCTATACTCAGACTGATGAATGATCCCATCAGCTTCTACCTTCATTTTATATCTAGTCACACCATCCGTGCGGGACACAGTCTCTTGTATAATATTATAACTTCTTTTTTGGCATAATTCATTCAACTCTCGGACCGGATGGAGCTTCAAGGTTTCAGGTGTGACAAGGGGTTCTAATAGTGGCCTTATACTTTGCCACACAACCTCCATATTGAACCCTGAATCAACTAGTATTGCTCCAGCCAGGGACTCTATAATGTCTCCAAGTACCTATCAAACATGTGAGTTTTGTAATGGCTAACGCATTGCAGCAGAACATCTAAGATATAGAATGGAATGCGCTGCAAAACTCACAGAAAGAATATACTAACATTACATCTATAAAATTGTGTCAAGATGGGAATAAAGCAGCTACATGTTTAAATTTGAGTCAAGACAGAAACAATGTTTGCAAGATACTCAAACACTGGTGAAGCACAAGATTTTGTTCAAATACACAAATAATGGTTTAATTCATTAGTATAGTAACTGATTATCATTTGACATTCCACCACGTCTTTTGAAAACAAGGAAATGGGTCACAACTGGGAGTAATAAATAACTAATATATAAAGCTACTCCAAAATTGAATGGAAAACAGAGTAGAAAATCAGGACAAACCTGCACCAAAAACAACGGATTTTCATTCAACTAGTTAAGAATAGGAAAAACCTGTTCCATACGTTAACCTCCCCCTCTCCAACCATGACTGGTCATTAGGTACTCATATCAGCTTTTATAAGAAAATTCATACCAAATAATATTGCTAAATAAACCCATAATACAGGTAATTTTTCCTACCATCACTTGAAATACTTTCTCTAAAAGGTTTATCCACTACAATAATGAGAATTTATTTAGTTAGTTAACATTCTCAGGGATCCTCTGAAGTAAACTTGTCTATAAAATGCAGGAGTAAGCACTATCCACCCTAGAATTTATAGAATAGATACACCCGATAAAACATGCATATTTTACAGTCAAGTTCACTTTCAAGGAGTTTTTTCCTCCATTCAAAACACCATTGACAGTAATAATATAAATTAGCATTCCCTCTACTAAACAATAATAACCAAGTGGACCTATGAGCTAAATGTTAACAACTAACCTTAGGGAGCGATGTCTCTGACCCGAATCCAAAAGTTGACGAGGAAGACAATTTATCAAAATTGGCAAGTGTAATAGCAATATGCTTATGCAGTTCTTGTGAGGCATGGAGTACATGCTTGTGTAACCCATGGTTGATAGCAGACCATGCGTAACAATCATTATTCACAGAAGCTGACCTCATGTCAGTTAACTGCCCAGGTGACATGCCGGGATATTTATTGTAAAAATGCCAAGTAATGAGATAATCCAACACTGAATCTCCAAGAAATTCTAGTCGCTGCAGGACGAGGGGCATATCATTCATGAATTGTGATAAAAGAATTGAAAATAAGAATGAGAAAAACATTGATTTATCAAGAAGGATGTGTACAATTACTATTTTATTAGGTCCCACCAGGCTACTCTGTATGGAGTTGGTTAAAGTTCATTCATACATAATAAATACATGCTAACGTCCATCTCTTGTTCCCATATAATGAATAATAATAACTACAGTAAATACCTGATAACATCTAGGAATTTCAGGCAGCATGTAGGAACCATGGGTCAAAGCTTCCACTAAGAGAGTACGGTCATGGAATGAGTACTTCAATTGCGATTCTAAATGACTGACATGCACCAGTTTCTCTGGTTGAATGTCAAAGTGTCTCGTATAGGGTATTTTATTAAAGCTCATTTTAATACCAACCCAATCCATAAACAACAGAGCAGCCTTTTCACCACCACTGCTAAGGAAGGCACCAATTAGTGCCTCAACAACATCCGCAATGATCTTTTGAATTAATTTCCTTTCTCTGATAACATAAATTTTTTTCTCCCCACTAACCAACTCTTTCAGTTTAACATTTCCAGATTTATCACCTGGAATGACCCATGTATGAGGATCAAAAGGCTCATTTTGTATGAAGCCCTGCATATCAAAATAATGCAGAATTAAGAATTCAGAAGTTTCAAGATGATAATGCAATGCAGAATTCTACAACCATGTAAACTCATTTGAGAATGGACCAAAGAAAAACTAAGTAATACAATCAACTGCTCTCATAGCACAAGCATTACTGATAAGAGAGCAAAATTACTTTTAAAAATTATAAAAGTTTTAATTTAATCTTTCATAAATTCTGGAAATCAAGTTTTATTCCACTGACAAGCTCATGGCTCTTACAAGGAAAAAGACTCACACCAGCCCACAGCCTAGCTCTCTTTACACCCTCAACAATTTTCTACTTACACTCCATGCCAGTTTCTTCCTAAAAAACTGTACCATTTCCATCTGCTTACTCAGCATACTCACATGCCTGCACCACTAGGGAGCAGATCTCTCTGCTCTCCTTTCTTTTTCAATAGACTATCCAAGTCTTGGGCCCACTTAGATTGTGGTCTAAAACCTGATCAGCTTGGGTTTCCTCAATTCTGGAGCTCACAATGCACACTGCTCAAAGAGCGAATAAAATACAAAATCTTGTACAAACAAACATGATAATCATCCAAACAATTGCAAACTAATTAATTAATTTAAAACTATAATCTATTATCAAACTTAAAAACAACCAATCAAAACGTTGAAGACTCCTACATTTGAAGAAATAGTAATTCTAAACCAGAATACAGGGTAAAAGCATACAATAAAACCATAATATAAGTTTAAAAAATGCTGAAAGGAAGCACCACAACATATGTACGGCACAAAAAGTGAACAATAAAATGAGAGAGGGAGAGTACCGGAAGTCCAGACCTGCACCCTAATTTACAGAGGGTAGCATTAGAAATTATCTTTTTCCTCTTTACACTAAGGAGACCTTCGTGGTGATTTTGATAAGTGTTAAAAAGTTGTTGACTGGCAGCATATTTTAAAAATGAATCTCCAAGAGTCTCAAGAGACTCATAATGAAAGGCCTCCTTGCAGCTTGTGGCAGTGATTGCTTCCAAGACCTACAATGTAAGTTGCAGGTACCATTGGTGAAATATCTTTAAAATATTAGACAACTGGTCAAAATAGCAATAACAAAAATAAAAGACATTCAGAGAACACCAGCACAAAATAACCAAAAGATACTGACAGAATATTTTACACAGACAAGTTTCTTCTCAATCTCTTCATTGTGTATTGATTGATGCAAGAGGCTTAAAAGAAAGACAGGGCAGAAGGAATTAGTTACCTTTAAGAATGCCCTGCTTTCTACATCAATTTTTTACACAACAGGTTATATTTATATATATATATATATATATATATATATATATATATATATATATATAAAGTAAACAAGAAAAATTGCAATTAAATAATATATTTTTAGTACATTTTTTGTCTACTAAGGACAATTAGCAGAAAGATATAAAATTTCCCACTGGATAAAAAAAAGGAAAAAATAAACTAGTCTAGACTGTAATGACAAACAGTTGTAACATACCTTGATTGTTTGAACTTCATTTTGTGCGCAATGATCCAAATGCATCTTTTTTAAATTGCAAGCTCCAAGCAATGATTCAAGCCGATGCATGATTGAAGGAATAAACGAGAAGGTATAAATGATACTATCTTTTATTGGTGACAAGACTATAGAGCACAGTTCAGGGGGTAATTCAACAGAGGCTTTGCTTGCTTCTGAAATGGAAACATGAAGTTAGGGTTCAGATTAGATCACACATTGCCAGTGCTTGAGACAAGCACTAAACACAGCCACAACTTTTTAGAACATATAATACAACTATTAGTTTGGAAATGAATAAATTTAGGCATTATGACATGGATAACTAAATTATGGTTAATAGAAGCAGTAATTGCAGATACAAATTTGATTCATATTAAGATTATAACATTAGCTTTCAAAATCAAGCAAGCCAATACAAAGGTAAAAATTAAGAATAATAGTCTAACCCAAAGAAGCAGAGGCCATTTTAATCCCAAAAAAACTGTTAAGAAGAAATAAGCAAACTAACAAGGCAGATTTCCTTTCAATTATAATCAGAAGGCATACAGTGGCAGGTGAATTCAGAGAAATCCACTTCAATAGATTTTGCTTACACAGGTAACCCTAATTTTAAGATTCATTGGCATAATTAACCTCCTTTCTATCCACTAGAAGCAAAACTGTTATATTTATTGAAAAAAAAATGCATTTCTGGGCAATAAAGATTGATCATCATTGATCAAATCCCACAATGGAGAGAATAAGTACCATAATAAAATAAATAAATTAAATATACAAGGTCCAACCTCCTTCCTTCCCTTGTTTGTATCCATGAATATAATTTTGAACTAGAAAATTGTGTCTTGCTTTAATGAGTTTTTGATCTTCAAATTGCAATTGAACGTCATGTCTGAAAAATTGGAAAGAGAAATAGAATAACACACTCGAGTAGATAAAGTAACCTGATAATAAACATCAATCACAAAAAATTTACTTACTTTTGTTTATAGTACTTCTTATATGTAGTAACTTCACCATTCCTTAGCTTCATAGGTGAGTTTCCATCCAATTCCATTGTACCAGTTGTGATATAGAAATGAATCTTATCAACAGCATGTGAAGTAAACACCAAAGCATCTTGAAGTCTACAAGTGCAAACTAAACCACTTTTTGTCCTTATGTGGTTTGGATGATACTCACACTTAATATTAGATGGATTTACAGCACTGATAGCCAACCAATTAACAATTGATTTTTCCCCTTTACCAATAGCTGGAAGCAAGAGATAATCAATCTCAACATCACCTTCCAAATAGCATTTGTCTAAACCCACTGCCAACTTATTCATACTATTATCTATCAAAATTCTAAGCAAAGTGACCTGAAATTGCTTACATAAAAGAACCTGGAAAACAAAAACAAACAACAAATACATTGACTTTTCTTAACACTCACAAATACTGCAGATACACTAAAAGACAACTAAACAGCATACCAGATCTGGTGAAAGATCAATGGTTCCTTTGTATATCAACTTCACTGACAAGCTACCTCTGTCAAAACCCATATCAAATTGTGTGCATCCAATTTCTGGATCAAGTTCAATTCTTGTGGCAAGAAATATATCTTGCACACAGATATCATAGCTAAAATTTTGAATTAACTCTATCAAATAACAATGGTATGTTGTGTCACTATTATTTGACACACAATTTACCAATCCGAATGGAACATAAGCTGGTTGGTTTTCATCATAAGGTTCATTCCCTGGAAGAAATTGTTTGATGTGGAAGTCATTCAAAGAATTGCATGGACAGATAGAATTTTATGAACAAGAATCAATATTTTAAAAAAGGTTAGTAATAGAAGGACAAAAAGAAGAAGGTTTGTAAACTACCAAATCCCTCCATCTCTGCTACTTCAATGAAGATATCAGGAACAAGATTATCTGTCAGAGCTCCAATCTTATGCAGTTGTTTGCATGCTTCAAGGCATGCAATATTCTTTAAGAATTTTTTGTCACCTTTGACACGAATAGGCTGTAGAGGGCAGCTCTTGGGAAGATACAGTGTTCCAGTCTCGCTGTCCCACCTTGGAGTTGGTTTAAAGTACCTGACAGTTTAATCTAGATGGGATAAATGATGAGCAGGATAAAAACAAAACAGAACAACCAGAAATTTACAAAAGAAAGCATATCTTAGGTACATTAAACTGGAGGAAGAAAAAGCATGTAATAAGAGCAGAAAATGAAACTAACCCATCTGCAGGGAGCCGTGAGCAATACAAGTATATTAAACTTATGCTAGAACTAAGATTTGCAATGGCTCCAGTGCTTGCAACACGATAAGACTCTTTATCATATTCTTCACCTTCAAAAGGATCACAAGGAAGAGAAGAATGACGCATCGACTCCTTCCTCATAATATCTGCACTAGCTAGGTATTTCTCAAGCCGAGAACATGTAACTGAATCCCCACTGTAATTTCAGAATAAAATCAAGGTTGTTTGGGGATAATTTGTTTCAGTTAGTAAAGTATACAGAATTGACGCTATGATTGTCTCATCCAGAGTGCCAGAGTAGTGATGATACTGAGGAGGGAGTAATCTAAGAAACAAATACCTCTTAACAATTAATATGTAATCTGAATTTCTCATCCTGGCACGTCCTCTGGACTGTATGAAACTACACACTGTGGGAGATGGATCAAATCTAATAACTAAGTTACAACTTTGTACATCTAAACCCTCTTCAAGAATTGATGTTGCAACAATGATGTTGACCTGCACATTACTTTTTTTAATTGACAAGGCACTGCATATGGTTATTACAATACAGTGGATTGTTTAAGAAACCAACATACCTGCCCCATTCGAAATTCTTCCACAATTTCATTTTGTTTTCTCCTAGACTGATTTTGCAATCCGAAATTGTGTCCTGCAATGAATTTAATCTTCCAGCTACTGTATTTTGGAAGAAAGGTATTCAATAGATCCTGAAGGACAACAGCTGTAATGATCCTTTCCACAAAAATTATGCATCTCATGTCAGTCAAACCCCTGCAATTGTAGCAAAATAGTAGATACTTCAAATATATTTAACAATATTATCAAAATGGCACAACAAAGATCACTGCATAAAATCAAATCAATTTAACAGTGATATCAGAATGGCAGGACAATGATCACTACATACCATCAACCAATCAATCAAACTAGTGGACTGTAGATCAACTGGTTAGGACAGAGTATAATAAAGATTAAAAAAAATAGGTCACAATGCAAGAACTTCTTGAACAAATCAACAAGGCCGAATTTTCTAACACCCATCTGTTAGAACTTATGCACAAGAGGATAGTCCACCTAAATAGACTAGTCTCAAGGCTTAAGTTTAAGTAAAAGACCAAGTTTTTAATCTGATAAATGTGAGACTATTAACAATGTCACTACCTTTCAGTGTTGTTGTCCGCAACAACTTTCACTCATTTGACATTTAACCCAATGATAACCCTTTCCTCTTTTACATCATTACTCATCTTAGAAACTGGATTTAGACTTAACTCAATTTTACAAAACTGACTTGTAAAACAAGGTTTGCATTTACTTATATATTACAATTTTATCAAGTCTCAAGTCAATGTTAGTTGGAGTCCCACATTGGATAAAAATGGACAAGATGAGCAATATATAAGGGGAAAGATCCACAATCCTATTACTTTAAAGCTTTGGGTTGAAAATGATGTCATGTTCTCTTATGTAGTCGGATCATGACTTGTTTTCTGAATATCTCCCCCTCAATCTGTAACAAAATGGTATCAAAGCCGGTTTCATCCTAGTAGTGACCAACAAGTACGTCTAGATAATTTGCTGTAAGAGTACGTATTTTGGGGAACCACCCACTACCAAAAAAGTTGTCAAACACTACAGTAACAAGTATCTTTCAAAAAATTTAAATTTAATTTAAAGTAATTTTAACATAAATGAAAACATACTTAACAAGCATAACACAGATAAATATTTTACCAATTATTATTAATTACTATCTTATAAAACATATAATTTAGATATTTATATTAATTTTCCATTTTTTTTTCTATTCTAAATGTAAACTTGTTCTTGTTATTGGACACTATGGTGTTCTGTTAAAATATAAACCTATGTATTTTGTAAGTACTTTAAACGTTAAGGTAAGAACTATAAATAATGTTTTCTTTTAATTTTCAGTTTAAAAACTATTGTATTATATTTATTTAATATTATTGTATGTGCTATTTAAGGATACTAATATAATTTTATTATTCTATTCTATGTGCTATTTAATGATTATTTATATAATTTCATTCATACCAGTTCGACTTTTGACAATTAGCAATAAAAAGTCTTGATTTAATATCTGGTATATAACATGCTCGGATACAATCCGGGTTCAGAAAAGATCATAAAAAAAAACCATCAGTTCTCTGCCTTTAAAATTGTATGTCAGCCCAAAAATGTCTTGATTTGTACATTGTCAAAATATCGAGTCAACCTAGTACTAGCCAATCATTAATCATGAAATGATAGGGCTGCTTAAGAGTATAGTTTTATTACTCTGTCTGATCCGGTATAACACTTGTTCAGCAGTAGATTTTCAGTTAGCGCATTATTGAAATCCTCTGTCTAAATCTCAGTTCATTACAGTTGGTTAGTGCTCAGTTGCCCTATCTGTACAGCTATAAATAGCTGATGCATGACCCTTTGTATTGATAGAATTAATTTTCAGAATACAATCTATTTTCTTCAAATTCTTTTAACTTTAATAAGCTGAATTATCAAGTATTGGGACAGGTTATCATTATGTAAATCCATCAATGGACAACACCCCTATTCAGAGCAGAAGAACAAAGGAGAAAGATGAGACTAAAAATTAAATGACAAGTGAGCAACCATAGAGGCATTTACTCATCCAATAAGAAACTTAAACAGTATAATAAAGACAAGGAGAATCTAGAAACCAGAACATCAACAATAATAACCCACATTACATGATTTCATAACAACATGATAAATATTAAAGAACATTATCCATGATTATAACCTGTACTCATGTAGAGAGTCAAGAAGACAACAAACTTTGGAGGTCAACAGCCCCATCTCCACTTCAGAATTAATTTTGTCACCAATGGACCACTGAGGATCTGACCAAGAAAACATTGGTAAAAATTAATTAACGCTAAGAATGCAAGAACAATATTTATAATTAAAATTTCACCATTTGTCTCAACAATTGTAGAATCATTACCACATTGCAAGTAACTTTTCAGTGTATGTACACCTGCCAAAATAAAGTTTTTAACAACTTTATCCCCAGAGTGTCCCCATGAAAATGAATCAAATTCATTGGAAGATAAAAATTCTGCCGCCTGTCAGACACAAGAAAAAATTGACAATTGTGATTTATGAAACCTTGATCAGTCCAAAGTCAGAAATTCTATGAAGGAGAAAGGCGAGAACCTTCAAAGCCAACCAAACACCAAGCTCATCCAGGCAAAACATTAAAGCACAAAAAATCTTTGTTATTCTTTTTTGTGC
This sequence comes from Phaseolus lunatus, assembly GCA_013389735.1. Lineage (NCBI taxonomy): Eukaryota > Viridiplantae > Streptophyta > Magnoliopsida > Fabales > Fabaceae > Phaseolus > Phaseolus lunatus. Next base: position 28,718,465 of record CM023862.1, on the reverse strand, counting down.
AGACTCAGCAGCTGATTTAGTGAAATCTGAACTTTTTAGAGTGAGTTCATGCTGAGAAACAGAATATCCACTGTTAATAACCCAAAAAGAAATAATAAACTAAGGCTTATAAATGAAATTGTGATTCTCACAAATAATTAAATATAGGAAGATGATAAGACTAGAAATTGGGAATTGATTCAAACACAACTTGTCACTTGATAAAACAGATGACAAAGGGGCAAACTCATATTTCCACTTGCAACACGTGGGGAATTTTTCTTTTTCTTAGTTGTTTCAGAGCATGTACAGAAACTAATATCATTAAGTGTACGAACCTGTTCTTTTAACATCTTGAGTTTAGATGCCAATTCTTCAAATAATACAAATTGAATTCCACTGTCCCTGTAAAACTTGAATATTGGCGTTGATGTGGGTATGAACTCTGTGATGACAGCTTCACTACACGTATATACCTTCATTTGAAAATGTTTTAGCTAAAGCAAATGGTTTTCACATAAGCACAAACGAGCATTAATCAGATGAGAATAAATTATTTTAACTATATTGTCTCATTTGTTGAAATAAATAAAGAAATAACTTTCTAGCATAGGTATACATTTCAATACCTCTAGACTTGTTAACATAGAACTGTTTTCTAAAAGCTAAGAAAATAACTGCCGCAAGAAATAAGTATAAAGTGTCAATAAGATAACACATAGTTCATATAAATTTAGTCCTTATGATACTTCATGCAATAAAACTATTCGTGGAGACCATATCAATAATCTTTATAATGTATCTACATGCGATTATCTTTAAATCACTCCAAGTGTATACAATTATACCAAGAAGATAGCAGACAACACTCAAAAAACAGAATAACATAAGCAGAAAGAAAGCAAGAAAAACTGTTTGAAAGAGGAAGAGAATAAAAAAGCTACCTTTGAATGCATTAGAGTCATTAGTTTCCGAACATTCTCTGACCAGGATGAATCAGAATTTTTAACTGATTAAAAAAATAAAATAAAATAAAAAGGGGATTCAACATTAGAGAGAAAAAACTAGCAATGCAAGGAGCCATGTACTTTCTCTGGCTGTGTACCTTTTGACTTAATTGGAGATGCAGTCATACCAAAAATTCGAGGAAGGTCGGAGATACCAGATTTTAATTGGTGATGATAAAACTCCTGCATGAAATCAAATCTTACAAAGGTAACAAACTAACTCAACAGAAACTAGAACCTAATGATGCAGACAAATAACAAGGGAACAGCAACTTACAATTCAAGATATAATAAAAAATTAAAGGTTCTAGTATTAGCTGTTTGGCTTTGTTCCGTGCAGGATAATAGCATGGCAATATAGCTACGGGTTGTCCCTGAATTTCTCAGGGAAGGTTCTAGGGTGGCTTTGTAACATTTTGTAAGGGTTTTTGGTGAGAGTATTTATGTAGAGCTTGCTGCTTGATCTGCTTTAATAGTCTTTAGAAAGCCTAAACTTATTCTCTTCTGTTGGGTTGTAATGTTGTTGGAGTGCAAGTTAGATAGTAGGTTTTTTGGTACTTGTATAAAGATTAAAACACCCCTAAAGTGTTCCTTTTAAATTATTATTAAAATATTTATATATAAATTAAATTTAAAATTTTAAAATATTTTCGCAAATAAAAATATATTTATTAGTAATTTAGAAATAATTAATATACCATAAATATAACTTTAAACAAACTCCAACTAGTATTTTAAAGACTCAACCCCATATTTTTCATATATTTTATAATTATATTATTAATGCATAATTCTCTAGAATTGTTTACATATATTAATGTTCTCGCCGGTTGACTCGCCTGTCGGTTGACTTTGCGACACTCACACGCCTCCTTCCTCATGTTGATATGTGTTTGGTTCTTTCGAAGCAATATGCACCTGCAAAGAGAAAGGGGGCGCCCTAGAGGTCGTTTCCACTCCGACGCTCAAGTCAAGATTAGGCAAGAAACACCAAGTGTTTGAGTAACTCTGTTTAGGGTTTGAAACTGCGTACCTTCGTGAAGTATTTTACTGCCCTTTATATAGTCTAGGGTTTACTGCGCCGCTAGCCCTAATCAGGGTTCACTGCACTGCTAGCCATATTCAGGGTTTACTGGAATACCCTTGCACCGCTATCACCCAGTCTTAGGGTAATCTAGCACATAAGGTTTCCCTATCTGGAGTGCAAACTCTAACAGGGTGACCACCTGGGTGCCTCCTCATGCACCTAGTCTCTAGGGCCACCTGTTCTGGGAGTGCCTTCACTGTTCACGTGCCATGCATGTAGCTTTTACTGGGAAACCCTAGTTCTGATGAGTAATCGACCCCTCAGGACTCTGCACCTAACTGTGTTTTCCCTGCCACACGCATAAACTCTTCATGATTTGGGCCTCACCTTATCTCTGGGTTTTTCCTTCTCATTGGCCCACTCTGGGAACCAATCTTAACTGTTCTGGTCATATTGTCCAAATCATTCAAGACCGATGTCACCTCGTCACACTCTGTTGCCGAGAATTCATCAATCTGCGGAGTGACGAAGACACATCAGCCTACTCTGGTGATCGACACCACTAATTACTCATCGACCCACTATTCCATGCTACTTGTAGGACCATGCCCACATGGCTCTGGCCCGCACTGTAGGACCCAGCTGACGTGGCTTGCTGTCATCAGCAAGTCTCCATGTCTGAGGATTGGTCGGTACAATTAACAATGTTTATATATTATCCAAAATACAATTATATATAAGGATATGTTTTTCGAAATAAATTATATATTTTTCACTCACTTACAATTAAAGATTCACAACTTTCTATGCTCTCCTACCAAACATATTCAATACGTTAACATAAATTAATTAATAACCTAAGTATATTATATATTCAATATATTGTACTTTCACCATACACCTACACAACTATCTATACCTCTACCATCAGAATTCATACTTGCAAAAAATCCTATCTCAATAAAGTTTTAAGGAAATAATATCTTTTTTTATCTCTATAGAGTTAGGGATATGTTATGGTTATTTTATATCCTATAGAGTTAGAGATATCATACGTATTTTTCAACTTAACAAAAGTTCAAATAATTAAGACAACATTCAAAAAGATATGGATCGAGCAAGCTTATTCACAAAAGAACACGTGATTCTTGTAAAAATCTATTGATCCATCACTAAAAATTTAACAAAGTTAGGATATTTTATTAAATTTGATTCGCAAAATCAAATACAAGAACTTTTTTTCATCAATAAAAAATAAATTAATTAAAAGGAACATTTTAGGAATGTTTTAATCTTTATACAAGTATCAAAAAACCTACTATCTAACTTACACTCCAACAACATTACAACCCAACAGAATAGAATAAGCTTAGGCTTCCTAAAGACTACTAAAGCAGATCAAGCAGCAAGCTCTACATAAATACTCTCACCAAAAACCCTTACAAAATGTTACAAAGCCACCCAAGAACCTTCCCTAAAAAATTCAGGGACAACCCGTAGCTATATTGCCATGCTATTATCTTGCACGGAACAAAGCCAAACAGCTAATACAAGAACCTTTAATTTTTTGTTATATCTTGTATTGTAAGACAAAAGGAAAATGCAAAACAAAAATCTTTCCTTTCCAGGTTTTTCAATTTTTTTACTTGGGGTCGGGATTGGCGGGGACCACCATTGATGAAAGGGATGAAAGGGAACTTGCTCATCAGTTTCGTCAATAACAAAAACGTAACAAATTAAAATCAAATTATTGTATAAATTTATGTTTTATTCTATGAATTGGTGAATATATAATGTACTACATACAGAAGCAACACAATTCAATAATTTCTGTTCCTTAGTCACTGCCATTACCAACACCTGCCAAAGCAAAGGAGAATGATAGCAAAACAGGACCAAGAAACAAGATGATGCACAGTACCACTCTTTAGCCATGCAAAACAACAATAAAGTGGCTCAAGGAAATGGTGATTTTGGTGGAGGTTCCACATGTTGTCTAGTTGATAAAATTAGAGAAGCATATGAAACTTAAAACAAGAAAAAATCCTTTTATTATTTTCAAAATTAGGTAAGAAAACAATTCAGCTCTATTTCATCCAAACAGATTGACTTTAAAAAATATAACAGAACTAAGATGGCCAATGGTACAACAAATATTACGGAGCCATGCATCAGGTCACATGACCTTATTACATCTGCGGAATCTGTGTTCAATATCAAGTCCTTTTAAATGTTATCTTTGGAAAATGCAGTAGTTCAGAGTCCAGACCATACGAATACAAGTTTAATGCAATCATGTGACAATGTATAGTAACCAATGACATGCATGGGGAAATAGTTCAATTAAGTGGTTATTGATAACAGCTTATCACATAGGCTTATTTTGATAAGATTCACAGTGAGGATTACTCAAATAAGCCAGTAAAAACTATAACAAAGTTAGAAGCTACTTTCATAGGCTTAACAAAACACCTGCATTTCTGTTTGATTTAATGCGCTAAGAAGCCTAATTTATGTAAAAACTTTCAAATGGAAAATCCACGAAGTGACCTAAATGTCATTTTTATTGAACAGTTTCCAAGGATATGTGCACACTACATGCTTGGGGAAATGGTTCAACTAAGTGGTTATTAATAACAGCTTATCACATAAGCTTATTTCGATAAGAATCACAGTGATGATTATTCAAATAAGCCAATTAAAACTATAAGAAAGTTATAAGATACTTTCATAGGCTTAACAAAACACATGCATTACTGTTTGATTCAATGTGCAAAGAAGCTCATCTTATGTTCAAAAGTCTTTCAAATTGCAAATCCATGAGTGGACCTAAATGTCATTTTTATTTCTAGGGATGTGTGCACACTGCATATACTAATGTATAAACCTTCTTAAGAGTTCTTCATAGACCTAATAGCTGACCCACATAATGATGGACAGTCATTTGTTATTACTGGTATGCAACTATGCATGGCAAAGAAGGAAAATATTTGATTGTCACCAATCAACCACAGCTCATACGCCAGTGCAATAGCCTGGTGAAAGAATGCTTAGTTTCCCCCTTTATCCTTGTGCGCTAATATTTGGCACTCTTTGTATTTGTATTACCGGATAAAAATGAATCTTTAAGGTCAAAGACTTAGGAGAGGTAGAAGGTATATATATAAAAACATATTAACAAAGGCAGCACAATTCAAACATATTGTAACAAGAATTAGAAAGAAATCCAAAGACACTTACAGTCATGATGCAGGCATAAGGATGTTTACCCCTAGCATGATGGCATTCATCCATTATTAAAACCTTGATCATATTCAGTTTGAAGAAGCTATGCCTCAAGCAATTCAGCAATATTACAGGAGTCATGACAAGCACCTATGCATTCAAAAGCATTAGTGATAGTAATTACCAATTATCCATGCAGCATACAGAAAATAAACGACAGACACACTATACTAAAATTAAGAAATGAAGCAATGCCCTTCATATTCAAGCCAATTGAATACTTTAATAAAAGAAAACAATTGTCTTCTTTTACATTTAATTCAAACATAAAGAGAGAAGACAAAATTGTCTTTGACCATACTATAAGCTTTAACCCAGTACTAACCTCAAAAAGTAAAGAGGAAAATGTCAAAATTAGACCACATACAAGAAATAAATTCCAAAACTAGCAAAAAAAAAAATAGTGTGCCAAATGGCGAAATGTGCATCATATTCAAGCCAATAGAATATTGGGAAAAAAAACAGTTTTACTCTTTTCCATTTGTTTCAAACATAAAGATAAAGACAAACCTCAAAAATAAATAGGGAAATGTCAAATTATACAACATGCAAGAAAGAACTCCACAATGACCAATAAAAAGAGTGTGACCGAAGGCCACCAACTAAATCAATGAAGAAAGTTGAGTATTTCATATTCTCTTCAAAAGTGGCATGAGGTGTACAATAAGTTCAGAAACTGAAAACATCAGGCACCCAAATGGGGGGATGTTGTGTAGTATTACCATTATTATTTAACTCCATGATTAGGACAGGTTTATTTAGACTGATTTATACAGTTTTTATTGTTTTGCAATTCCTTATTCAGGTTAGACATACTCCATAATGGTTTTAAATAGCACGCCTCTATAGCAGTAGAGTGGAGCAGCCCCTATCCACCACAAGGGGTGCCATGGCAGAGTAGTTTAGTGTAGCAGCTGGAGCAGACCAAATACCTGGCTAAGCAACAGCTGTAGTAGTGCTATATATTGATTCCAAAAAACCCTTCTAAACAATGACATTAGAGCTTTTTTGGGGGTTATTTTTGGTATTTATTTTAAAATGGAAATAAATATCTATGTAGCAAAAATTATAAAGAACCTTAGTCATTGATAATTGATTAATCCTACCAACGGAAGGAAGCTTGTATTTGATTTTTGTTTAGTATTTACTTGTATGTTTTGTTCAAAACACCAATGAATTCTAATTGTTGCTCCTGAATGCCACTGATTTTGATAATATTTGTCATTTTTGAGAATTTATAAGTATATATTAAACATTATTTAGATTATATAAAAAAATTCAAAATAGAGACTATCCCACTTTTTGGACTGGCCACCAATGTCTCCATGGTGCATGGCTTTTGTTTTATTGAGTTATTTTTCTTGTTTATCTTATGTTTAATGTATCTGCAGGTCTATAAACATAATTTTCCATACATGCATAAGTCTTCCGAGCTTAGCGACAATCTTTGACAACCCACTCCAATCCTTGAGTTTTACAAAACTGCATGCACTGAATGAGTGAGTGACAACTAAAGTAGGGGAACAGACAAACAAGATAATTTCAAACATGTTCCATCAAATCCCTTACATTTAATTTAAAATTGTTTGAATTTTCAATTTTTTTCAATGGGAATGATGAAAGAAAAAATATATATATATATAACAAATCATTGAATCATATGATTTGTATCATTACAAAATACCATGAATTCATTCATGTATTGTAAGATACAAAGTCATTTATGATTCATCTTATAATATAGATCAGTTGGTTGCTAATTTGTATCGAAACCAAGAGATTAAAATCATGAATCATAAGATTCTGATAACTACTGATATAAACTTTCAGCTACCGTTTTAAGTGGGGCAAAACAGGGGTATGTCACACATGACACAAACAGATGGGTTATGATTAAGCACAAAAATATCTGTAAAAAGAACAAGGCAAATTTCCATCTTGATAAAAATGCAAAAATCATTACCTCATGTTTCTCCGTTTCTTGTTTCCACGTAGCACCATCCCAATAGTCAACTCCCATATCACCCCAATACATTCCCACTTTCAAATCAGTATGCATTTTCACAGCTTCAGCTTGCTAAATTTACAAGTGAACAGCAATAATAAGTTAAAAGATAACAAAGAAGAAGAAAAAAGCACCCTGAAGTAGTGATCCATTCTATAGCTCCTCAATCAGTACATGGCAATCAAAATAATGCATCTCAAAGTTGCAAAAGGCAATCATAAGATAGGGAATGACATACTTGAGAGACCAACACAACTTGGGGAACCAAGAACACTGCAATGAAAGGAGAAGGTTTTCGTAGATGATGAGCATAGCTACGAAGAAGCATGATGGCTATCAAAGTCTTGCCTGAACCAGTCTCCAGGTACACTATGGTATTCTCCCGCATAGCTTTTTCCAATGCTTCAAGTTGATAGCTACCCAAAAAAAAAAAGTCAATCAAACATCAATGCACAGAGAGATGATTATAACAATAATACATTCAACAATGCAAGCACTCAACACTAGACGTGTTAACAATAAGTCTGCATTTAAACTCACCTTCTAGCGAATGGAAGTACATTACAAGTAATCTCTCCCTGCTGGGAATGGGTATCCATTCCCATTGAGAGAACCTCTTTCATGGTTTTTTCTTCTTTGATCAACCTACATTAAAATTCCAACAAACCCATCAAAAGAATGATCCCTCTCCCAGTCACAAAAGATGCAAAACAGCAAAACAACTACAAACCCAGAACTCACACACACTGATAGAATAAGGGGTAGTGCAAAAAGACTCAAGTTTTCTCCCTTTGGAAGTGAGAGTGAGATGGTTCGCGTATGTGCCTAGTTAACAGATTTCTCAAATCAAACAGTACAAAAGAACCGTACATCAGAGACATTCACTTTGAACCATTTGGTATACAAAAGAACAAATTTCGGAAAAGAATGAACGGGTGAGAAAACCGAGAAAAGAGATGAATGTACCCCTGCTTCTCTTTTTCTTTTCTCTAAAGCTTGCAGTGAGAATGACCTCCCATGGAGTTCATGATTGAATAAGAGACTGAAAAAGGGTTTTATGCCGAAGAAAAAGTAAGTTGCGTATAGGACTGAAGGGCACCCATTGGTATAATCTTTAAATTTAAACAATAAAACAGAAAGTAAAACATTATTTTAGATTCTTATGGATGAGTGAACTTTGATTTAGGTATATGTATATATTTTTCATTTTCTTTATACATTTGAAACCATAATTTTTACTCTAAAATTTATTTTAAAATGCAGATAAAATAGTATTTATAACAGGAAAATGGATAAAAATATAATATTCATTTTGAGGTTAGATATTAGTAAATTTAGGCATTTCAAAGCTTACGAAATTTATACCCTAAGGGGGAAGGTACCAAAATGCTCTCAGTGTGCACAGCGCTGCTGAGGAAAATAAAATATAAATTACAAGTTTTTATTTAAAATAGAAAATGTTTATTTAAAATCATCATAATAGATTATAAACTTTTATATATTTTTTTCTATATTTTTTATATTTATATTCATGAATCATTTTTTATTTTCCAAAATAATTACTTATAAAATTAGAAATGTATTATCGTGTAATTATAATAATATTTTAAATAGAAATTAAAATATTCTATAAATATTTCATGATAATTTTACTTTTTACTTTTAATTTTAATGGAAAGTTTACTAGTATTACTATTATATAATTATAAACATTACAAAATTTAATAAAGAAATATCATTATTTTTTATGCATAGAATTTTTTTTATAATTTTAATGTGAATTCAAGTAATATTTTTAATTAATTTTATTATAATATATTTTATTATTATTATTATGAAAAAAAAGGTAGACTCACCTTATACACAAGGAATTAGTTATGTCAGTGGATTATGTTTTTTTATTATATCATAATATTAGTAAAGTATTTATTTTTAATTATTATATTGTAAATAATATATTTATTTATTTTACATTTAAATTAAAAAGATATTTTGTACTTATTTTTTATTTTATTTTACTTTTTATTTTTTCATTTCATCACTTTTCATTATTCAATCTATGTAAAGGCTTAATTTTTTTTATTATTAGGGAGAGATTTAAATAGTTAACAATGACAATAAGTTACATTATTCAAAATTGCAGAAATTATAGTGAGACCAGAATGTGACGGATCTTTAAAAACAATAGTAATATTCATGCATGCATTTTAAGTAATAATAAAGAGTCAAACACGTAGTTTCAAAGCAACACTTATATTTTCAACATGCGTTCTTCCAAAACCTAGGAAGTTGTTCCCTTGACTCATACACAATCTTTAATGTCTATGGGCCAATTCTTCTTGTATGTACACAGGGGGAATTCTACTGCTATTAACTGCTCCTATTTTATTTGAAATACTCTATTGGGTGATCTTAAACAGGCGGGTACATATCTGTAAATATATTGTTAATATTTACAGTTGTATCGTACAAAATATTAGTTGTTAGTTTCTTAATAATCAGATGTTTTATTAGTTTCTTAATAATCACATTCGATCATAATCCACATGAGATATAGTTTTTCAATTGGATAGAAATTTGATGATGTCATCTCATAATATCATTCGATTAAGTATAACTATGAAATCGTACATTTATTATTATAAATGTTTTTTTATAACTAACTAATATTAGTGTTTATAAATTTAAATTTTCTTCAACACATGGTTGCATGGAAATCTATCAAAAGTGGAAAAAAAAATCATTATAATCATGAATTCATAAGCTCATCAATTATGTTAAAGTTTAATATTGTTCATGTTAGAGGAAGATGAGGATTTACATGATATATATGATATAAAAACAGCAAAAATTTGCATAAACACAAATAATAGCTATTATTTATGAACTTAAACGAGAAACAATTCGTACCAGTGTTCCTAATAAGTTAATTTAGTTCTTCGTTAATTTTCATTTTAGTGTATTTTTAATCTATTAAATACTACAAAACAACTACTAAGCTAAATAAAGCTAACCTAATAAAGTTAGAAAAAGGTTTCAACAAAGTAACCTATTTAACCATTTTGTATAAAATCCTTATTTGTTTCATCATTACTTCACCAACACAAATACTACAACAAACTAACCACAAATAAAGAATACTTATCAGAAATCAAGTTTAAAAGCCCTTTTAACCAACTAATTTAACATATCATAAATTAAAAAAAAAACTATAAAAAAAATTAATAATAAAATATTCAAATTAATAACAATAACAATATATTCTTAAAATATTATCATTGATAATCAATTTACAAAATTTAATAACAATAAAAGTATGTTTATTTTATGCTATGTTTTAATTAATAACAATAAAGTTACTAATTTCGAATAACTTCAATTTGATATTTTACAATTTTTAATTTTCTATTAGCATAAATTTAATAAAATTAATTTCAACATAGTATTTAAATTAATAATAGTATTTCTGTTAATTCTTTAATTTTCAATATAATAAGATAGTAAATTTATTACTTTAAATTTAAATTAATAACAGTTATAACTTTAGTATATTTTTAAATCAATAACAATTCTTAAAAACTTCTTTTGTATGTATAAAAAGGGAGATTAGAACTATACAATATGGGTTGATGAATAATTCTCACAGGACTTGAATCAAATAATATATTAATATTAACATTTTACAGCCACCAATAACAGCTTTTTCAAACTTGATTACCCAAATGTTCTCTTTCCTTAAGGGAATTCAAAAGTTCCTTTCAGACTATCTTCTTGGCTGTGTCCTTAAGAGCAGAACCCCTATACTCATCATTCTCATGAATGATCCCATCAGCTTCTACCTCCATTTTGTAATTAGTCACACCATCTTTGCGAGACACCACATTTGGTATAATTCTATAGTTTCTTTTCTGGCACACTTCATAAAACTCCCTGATAGATTAATATTAACATTTTACAGCCAACAATAACACAGCTTTTTCAAACTTGTTTACCCAAATTTTCTCTTTCCTTAAGGGAATTCAAAAGTTCCTTGCAGACTATCTTCTTGGCTGTGTCCTTAAGAGCAGAACCCCTATACTCATACTCATGAATGATCCCATCAGCTTCTACCTCCATTTTGTAATTAGTCACACCATCTTTGCGAGACACCACATTTTGTATAATTCTATAGTTTCTTTTCTGGCACACTTCATAAAACTCCCTGATAGGATGAAGCTTCAATGTTTCAGGTGTTACAAGGGGTTCCAAGAGTGGCCTGATGCTTTGCCACACAACCTCCTTATCATATCCTGAATCAACAAGAATAGCTCCAGCTAGAGACTCTAAAATGTCTCCCAGTACCTACCAAACCATAGAAAAAATCTCAAGAGTTTTGCTATAAACTGAAATTTACAGAATAGATACACCCTTTACTGTATATACAGTCAAGTTCAATTTCAGTAAGCTCTTTCAATTCAACACAGCTAACCCTAATGATATAAGCTAGCATAAACTCAATGCTTAGACAATAATAACCAAGTGGACCTATAAACCAAATGTCAACAACTAACCTTAGGGAGTGATGTCTCTGACTCGTATCCAAAAGTTGGTGACGAAGACAACTTCTCAAAATTGTCAAGTGTGACAGCAATATGCATATGCAGTTCTTGTGAGGCATGGAGTACATGTTTGTGCAATCCATGCTTAATGGTACACCATGCATAACAATCATTATTCACAGAAGCTGATCTCATGTCAGTTAACTGACCAGGTGACATGCCAGGATATTTATTGTACAAATGCCAAGTAATCAAATAATCAAGGACTGAATCTCCCAGAAATTCTAATCGCTGCAAGGAAGGGAGTATATCATTCACAAATTGTGATAAAAGAAAAAAACTTAACAAGAATATGAGAAAACAAGATTGATCATGAAGAATGTGTACAATTACTATTTATGAGGTCCCACCTAGACTTAAAAAAGATAGGCTAGTCACTATTGAATTGATGAAAGTTCATTCATACACAATAAATACACGCTAATGTCACACTGTCTTGTTTTGATATAATGAATAATAACCACAGTATGTACCTGATAACATCTAGGAACTTCAGGCAGCATGTAGGAACCATGGGTTAGAGCTTCCACTAGAAGAGAACGGTCACGAAATGAGTACTTTAATTGAGATTCTAGAAATCTCACATTTACCAGTTTGTCTGGTTGAATGTCAAAGTGCCTCTCGTAGGGTATTTTATCAAAACTCACTTTAATTCCAACCCAATCCATAAACATCAATGCAGCTTTTTCACCACCAGTGCTGAGGAAGGCACCAATCAGTGCCTCAACAACATCAGCAACGATCTTCCGTTTTAATTTTCTTTTTCCATAAACATAATACTTTTTCCCCTTGGTAACCAACTCTCTGCATTTAAAACTTCCAGAACTATCACCAGGAATAATCCAGACATTAGGATCAAAAGGCTCATTTCGTATAAAGCCCTGCCAATCAAAAGAATAAGGAATTCAGAATTCTGAAGTTTAAAGATGATAATGCAATTCTAACATGATGTAATGCAGAAGTCTAAAACCACACAAATTCATCTCAGAATGGATCAAGCAAAAGTTAAGCAATGCAATAAATGTTGTAAACTCCTCATACCAGGAGCACATTACTAGCAGTAAATGTTGTGAACTTTTGATTTGATCTTTGATAGGAACCCAAGAAACAATACTGAAAATCAAGTTATATTAGGAGCTCATAGCTCTTTGGGGGAAAAGATTCACACCAGTCCAGAGCCTAGCTCTCTGTACACACACTCAACATTTTTCTGCCTACTCTCCACACTAGTCTTTTGCCCAAAAAAACCATAGCATTTCACTGTACACATGTGCCTGCACCACTAGTGAACAGCTCGCGGCACTCCTTTCTTTTTCAGTAGGCAATCAGATCTTTTCTTCTCAAAGAGAAAATAAAATACAAAACTGATAGAAACTGGATCAGATTTACAGCAAGAAAACTGTTAAACTTGCAGAACTTTGAGGGTCTGCACCTCCCAATAATGCCCAAAGGCCACAATACTAACAAATGATAAGATGATCACTCCCTTCCCTTCCTCATATTAATTGGCAACATGCTTTATTTCTCTAATCATCCCAGTCACCAACTAACTCCTTCTTTAGTAATTTTACTAACTACAGGGGATGCATATCAAAAACTTGTACAAACATGACAATCACCCAATCAATCACAATTATAATATTCTATCAAACTTTTAAGTAAAAAACAGTATTAATTAACTAATTAAACAGTGAACCACTCTTTATTTTTGTCATTGTATCAAAAACCAAGTTCTTGTAGTTTTTGGAGAAAAAACGATCTTTATTATTCTCAATTGATCAGAAATACATGAGATATAGGCAGGGATGGGAAGAAGAAAATATTAACCATCCTGATTAGGAAGTAGATATATGTGACGGGAATTTGGATTCAGGGAGATAATTCCGAGAAAACAAGTAACCAAGTACAGGGAAATCAATAGCTGAATAATTTCCAGTGCAATTGGGAGAGTGACGAATGAAGTACTTTTTAGAGAAGATAGATTGTTTGAGGATGAAAATGTGTATCCCACGGAGGCACCCAGCCATGCTAATATAATTAGTTTGTTACACAAGCCAAGGAGAGAGAAAAGCCTCAAACAAATGTCCACGCTACACTGTCACATCAGCAGAGTTTAATAACCCACTAAAAGGGAAAACGTGATATGAAAAAACTAATATGTTGTAGAAATAGCATGCAATAACACTAAAGCATGGTATAATGGTATAAAATGGTGTTGCTAACACAGCATATTAATGCTGTAACAATATAAGGTAAGGATAGAGAAGAATCTTCTATACCAGATTTCAATAATCTGATCTTGATGTTAACTATCCAAATCTTAATAGAAAAAAGGAGAATAAAATCAAATCAAATCAAATTGAATATCTGATTTCTATCCATCAACCTAAATCTTCTGAACCCTTATTTTGAAATTCAAATTTAAAATAAAATATGTCAACACTTCTTCATTGCTCATAGAGAATACGATTAAAGAAATAGAACTTCTAAAGCAGAATAAAGACAAAAACATACAATAAAATTTTAAGTGTAAATATGAAAAATGCTGAAAGACAGCCTTCATAACAGACCGGAGGATACAAAAATGGTATAAAAATATGAGAGAGTACCGGAAGTCCAGAACTGCACCCTAACTTGCAGAGGGCAGCATTGGATATGATCTTTTCCCGCTTCACACTAAGGAGACCTTCATGGTGATTTTGATAGGCTTTAAACAGCTGTTGACTGGCAGCATATTTTAAAAAAGAATCACCAAGAGTCTCCAGTGACTCATAATGAAAGGCCTCTTTGCACCTTTTTGTGGTGATTGCTTCCAACACCTACAGTGTAAAATACAAGTACCATTGGTGTAAACATCTTTAAAATATTTGACAGCTAGAAAAGAAAAACGAGAAACAGAATCCACACATTCAGAGAACATAATACAAATTAACCAAAAGATGCTAGCATAAAATATTTCATACTGACAAGTTTCTTCTCAATCTATTCATTGTGTATCTGCTGAGGTAAAAGAGGGTAAAAGGAGGCCAGGCCTGAAGGAATTAATTACCTATCTATTCAGAATGGCATGCTTTCTATATCAATTGTTTTTCACACAATTGATTCTACACATACATACATACATACATACATACATACATACATACATACATACATACATATATATATATATATATATATATATATAAAGTATACAATAAAACATACAGTAAAATAATCCATTTTCACTACATTTTTTTAATCTAATGTCTATTCAGGACAAATGATAGAAAAGATATATAATTGTCAATTCTGGAAAAAACATGGAAATATAATAATTTCTAAATATAACAATGAGTAGTTGTAACAGACCTTGATTGTTTGAATTTCATTCTCCGTGCAATGATCCAAATACATATTTTTTAAGTTGAAAGCTCCAAGCACTGATTCAAGCTGATGCATGATTGATGGAATAAGTGAGAAGGAATAAATTATACTATCTGTTATTGGTGACATTACTATAGAGCACAGTTCTGGGGGTAATTCAACAAAGGCCTGGCTTGCTTCTGAAACAGAACAGAAAACACAAAGTTAAGATTCAGATAGGATAATATATGGGTAGTATTTGAAGACAAGTACTAAACATAGCTGCAATTATTGGGGTACATAAAGCAAGTATAGTTTGGCATCATGATATTGATAACTAAATACTCATTAATAGAACAAGTGTGATACAAATTATATTCATATTAAGTTTATAACAAAAATTTTCTATTAATTAAAAAAGAAAAACAAAAAACATCTTTCATTCATATTTGGACAGCAAAGATAGAAGAATATAATTGGTTCAATCTCACCAAGGAGAGAGTAAGGAACAAAATAAAATAAACAAATTGAAAAATCACGGGTCAGACCTCTTTCCTTTCCTTGTCTGAGTCCATGACAGTAATTTTTAACTTGAAACTTGTGTTTTGCTTTGAGAAGCCGCTGATGTTCAAATTGCAATTGAATACCATGACTGAAAATTGGGAAAAAGAAAACACACTCTAGTGGATTAAGCAACAAGAGAATAAACATCAATCACAAATAAGTACTTACTGTTGTTCAAAGTACTTCTTGTATGTAGTAACTTCACCGTCCCTTACTATCATAGGCGAGTTTGTGTCCAATTCCATTATACCAGTAGTGATATAGAAATAAACCTTGCCACCAGCATGTGAAGTACAGACCAATGCATTTTGTAGCTTACAAGCGCAAACTAGACCACTTTTTGTACTTATGTAGGGTTGATGATACTTACACCTAATATTAGACGGATTTACAGAATTAACAATCAACCAATCAACAGTTGAATTTGGACGTTTACCAGTAGCTGGAAGCAGAAGATAATCAATCTCAAGATCATCTTTCAAAAAGCATTTGTCTAAACCAGTTGTGAACTTATTCATACAATTGTCTATCAGAATTCTAAGCAAAGTGACCTGGAATTTTTTACACAGAAGAACCTGGAAAACAAAAACAAACAATAAATACAAAGACTTTTCTTAACACTTGCGAGTATGCCAAATACAATTAAAGGACAACATACCTGATCTGAGGAAAGATTAATGGTTCCTTTGTATCTTAATTTTACCGAGACACTACCTCTGTCAAAATCCATGTCAAATTGCATGCATCCAATTTCTGGATCCAGTTTAATTCTTAAGGCAAGAAAAATATCTTGCACAGATGTATGATAGCAAAAATTTTGACTGAACTCCATCAAATAACAATGGTATGTTGTGTGACTACTATTTGACACACAATTTACCAATCCAAATGGGGCATAAATTGGTTGGTTTTCATCATAATGTTCATTCCCTGCAATAATTTTTTGATGAGGAATCCATTCAAAATGAACAAATAGGTTTAAAGGAATACTAGAAGGTGGAGAATGAATAAGTCATGAATTACCAAATTCCTCCACCTCTGCTTCTTCAATGACAATATCAGGAACAAGATTATCTGTCAGAGCTCCAATCTTGTGAAGTTGTTTGCATGCTTCAAGGCATGCAATATTCTTTAAGATTTTGTTGTCACCTTCTACATGAATAGGTTTTAGAGGGCAGCTCTTAGGAAGATACAATGTTCCAGTCTCTTTGTCCCACCTTGGAGCTGGTTTAAAGTACCTGAGAGTTCAATTTAGATGGGATAAATGATGAAAAACAATATAAAAAACAAAACAACCAGAATAATGCAAAGAAAAGCATATCTTAGATTTCTAAAATAAAGGAAGAGCAAACATGTAATAAGGGAAGAAATGAAATAACTAACCCATCAGCAGGGAGCCGTGAGCAATATAAGTGAATCAAACTAATGCTAGAACTAAGATTTGCAAAGGCATCAGTGCTTGCAACACGATAACTTTCCTCGTCAAATTGATCACCTTCTAAAGGATCACATGGAAGGGAAGAATGACGTAATGCCTCCTTCCTCATAATATCCCCACTAGTAAGGTACTTCTCTAGTCGAGAACATGTAGCTAAATCCCCACTGCAATTTCAGAATAAATTAAAGGAGTTTAGGGAAAATGTACTTAACTTATATAGATTTGACTCTAGAATTTTGTCTCAAATTTGACTCTATAATTGTGTCTCTGTCGGCTTGATAATTAGCACTGGTGTAAGTACTACAGCAATAATGATACTGAGAATTGTAAAAAAGGAATTACCTGTTAACCATTAATATGTAATCTGAATTTTGCATTCTGGCACGTCCTCGGGACTGTATAAAACTACACACTGTAGGAGATGGATCAAATCTAATGACTAGATTGCAGGTTTGAACATCTAAACCCTCTTCAAGAATTGATGTTGCAACAATGATGTTAACCTGCATATTCAAAAAATTTGTAGATAAGACCTGCACTTGGCGATTACAATACAGTGGATTGTTTAAGAAATCAGCATACCAATCCCATTTGAAATTCTTCCACAATTTCATTTTGTTTTTTCCTAGACTGATTTTGTAATCCAAAATTGTGTCCAGCAATGAATTTAGTCTTCCAGCTATTGATTGTTGGAAGTAAGGTATTCAATAGATCCTGAAGGACAATGGCTGTAATGACCCTTTGCACAAAAATTATGCATCTTATGTCAGTCAAACCCCTGCAATTGTAGCATAGAAGAGTTAATCATCACAATGGCATAAAAAAGCTTATTATAATCAAACAAAAACAATAGCATTATCCCACTGGATCAAAAGGTAAACTAGTTAGAGTAATGAATCTAAAAAAGATTAATAAAGAATGGAGTTTAACATATTATGTCACAGTGCAAAATCTGAGAGGTAAGGTCACAATAAAAATGGAGTTTAACATATTAGGTCAAAATGCGATCTTTGTGACAAAATTAATACAGGGTAAAGTGTTCCAACACTCATCCCAATCTGAAGCTAGTACTAACAGGCTTAGATTCCACAAACTAGGCTCATTTAAGAATCGTGTTATCCCAAACTCTACCTGGTGTCAAACAACATTTTAAGCCTCAACATTATTTTAACTTTATACACTTTCCATAACATAACACATATAACTATTGTTTTCAAAGAAGTACAAGTATTCTAAAGATCCGTCAGTTCTCTACCTTTTAATTTTTGTCATATAGCATAAAATATCCAGATTTTTACAAGTTGTCAAAATATTGAGTCAACCTAGTACTAGCCCAATTATTTGGTAGGACATAATTGAGCAGAAGAATGAATTTTTGTGGCAGGTTAAGATTAGGTTAAATCCATCCAATGAACACGCCTATCCAGAGCTGAAGAATAAAGGAGAAATATGAGACTTCACACTGTCTAACCAAGTGACCAACCATAAAGGCATTTAACCGTCCAATAAGAAGCTTAAACTTAACGAGGACAAGGAGAGCCTAGAGGTCAGAACATCCATAAAAATAAACCCATGTTACACGATTTCAGAACCACATTGTAAATCTTTAAAAAGAAACCTATTCATGATTATAACCTGTACTCAAGTAGAGAGTCAATAAGACAGCAAACTTTGGAGGTCAACAGCCCCATCTCCACATCAGATTTAATATTGCCACCAATAGACCACTGAGGACCTGAGCAAGAAGAGAGCATTGTGTAAAAATTAATTAGTGCTAGGAATGCAAGCAAAAGATTTATACTTGAAATTTCAGCATGTTTCTCAATGGTTGTAGAATAGTTACCGCATGGTAAGTAAGTTTTCAGTGTCTGCACACAAGCCAAAATAAAGTTTTTAACAACTCTATCCCCAGAATGTCCCCATGAAAATGATTCGAATTCATTTGATGATAAAGACTCTGCAGCCTGTCACATAAACAAACATCTGTCATCAATTATATTTATGAAACCTTGAAGAATCATGAGTCATAAAGTCTGTGCAGAAGAAAGGTGAGAACCTTCAAAGTCAACCAAACACCAAGCTCATCCAGGCAAAACATTAAAGCACAAAAAATCTTTTCTATTCTTTTTTGTGCAGACTCAGAAGCTGATTGAGTGAAATCTGAACTTGTTAAAGTGAATACATGCTGAGAAGCAGAATATCCATTGTTAATAATAATAAATTCAAGAAATAATAAACTGTGACATAAAGAGAGTAGCACAAAATAAAAATGACAGTGATTCTGAACTTACAAATACAGAAAGATAATAAGACGGAACTTATAAAGGAGCAGACTCATAGTTACATTTTTGACACATGGGGATTTTGCTTTTTCTTATTGTTCGAGTATATATCAAAAGCTGATATCCTTAAATGTACACACCTGCTCTTTTAATACCCTGATTTTCAATGCTAAGTCTTTGAATAATGCAATTTGAACTCCATTGTCCCTATAAAACTTGAATTTTGGTGTTGATGATGGAATGAACTCTGCGATGACAGCTTCACTTACACATGTATATACCTTCATTACAAAATAGATGTCAAAGAAATAATACATAGCAGGACTATATAGTAGCACATCAACACAAATGAGTATTAATCACATGAGAATAAATTATTCCATATTGTCTCATTTCTTCAAATAAATAAAGAAATAACTTTCAAATATAGGTACAGGTTCAAATACCTCTAGGCATGTTAATACTTAAGTCATGGATGGCCACAATTGTTTCCCAAAAAATAGAAAAATAACTGCTAAAAATAACTAGAAAGTACTAAACAAGTTAACATAAATTTAATCTTTTTGATACTTCCTCACATAAAATCTATCACTTGGAGGCTCGATCAATAGTCTCTGTAGTCTGTACTGTATCTACATACATATGGTTATCTTTAATTACAACAATTATTTATAATTTACACCAAGAAGATAGTGGATAACACCCAAACAACACAATAACATGAACAGAAAGAAGAAAGTAAATAAAACTGAATAACAGAGGGAGAAAATAAAAAGGCAACCTTAGAATGCATTAGTGTAATTAGTGTCCGAATATTCTCTGACCATGATAATTCAGAATTTCCAACTGGATTAAAAAAGAAAAAAGAAAAAGGGAAATCAACATTAGAGAAAGAAAAAAATTCTGTCAATCCAAGGAGATGCAAACTTCCTCTAAACTGTTTACCTTTCGACTTAATTGGAGATGCAGTCATCCCAAAAATTCGAGGGAGATCAGAGACACCTAAATTTAATTGGCGATGATAAAAATCCTGCAAGAAATCAAATCTTACAAAGGTAACCAACTAACTCATGATGCAGATGAATAAAAGCAAACCTCAACTTACAATACATGATTGTAATTGTCCTCAAACAAAAAAGATACAACTCTTACAGAACAAAATAAAATTATAAAAAGCATGACACTATTGAATAAAGTCAACAATTTAAATTACAGTCTCAATCAAGTAATAGAGTAAGATGATCAATGATACAGCAATTTTTCAGAAGCCATGCATCAGGTCACACCACCTTATTACATCCATTGAGTTTGCTATGATGAGTTTTTTTTGTATTACTCTTGGTAGACACATGGCTTTTGATGCAAGGCATTTAGCTATTATGAATGTTATTAAATTTGCTCATCAAAAGAAATGGCTAAATTTGAGGAATGAGAGTGATAGTACAAGTCCATTCCATGTATTCGCTACTTCTAAAATTGTTTTGTGAAGACAACCTAGATGGGATTGCGGATAGCACAGTGATGCTAGTGCATACTTGTTTTTAAAAACAACATCAAGTCCTTTTTCAAATTATCTTGGAAAATGCAGTAGTTCAGAGTCCGGATCAATTACTCACACAGTAAGTTTACTACAATTTGAGAACATACTATTGCAACCAATGGGATGTTTGGCAAAACTCAAATAGTCAAATAAGAGTCACATTGAAGATTATTCAAAATAAGCCAAAAAAAATAACATAAGAAACCCATGAGCTGCTTTCATAGGCTTAACCAAACACATGCGCAAGTGCTTGATGTTAATGTCAAGAGCATCCCATGTAAGCTATGTAAAAAATCTTTCGAACACCGGCAAGTCTATCTATGAATGTACCTAAATGTCTTCTTCATTGGATAGTTTCTAGAGATAAGTGCACTCCACATATATAACTGTAACAAACTACTTATAGAATTAATAGCTGACCCACACTGGACGATGGTCTTTTATTATTAGTAGTATTCATGTCATAGAAGAAGGTGGATACTTTAAAGTCACCCATCAACCACAGCCCACACATAACCGTACCCAGTCTGTACACTAGACTGGTGATCTAGGGTTTAATTTCCCCCCTTTGCTGCTGTGCACAGAATTTGGCCCTCTTATATAATTACACAATCAAAAAATGAATCTTAAGGACACTGACTTAGAAAGGTTAAACGTATATTTCAACATATTGATGAAGAAATCACAGTTCACATATACTATTTTGATAAAAATTAGTAAGAAATTCAAAGATGCAAACCAGTGAAGAGAAAAGAAGGAGATGATATAACACTTACAGTCATGATGCAGGCGTAAGGGTGTTTACCCCTAGCATGATGGCACTCGTCCATTATTAAAACCTTAATCATATTCAGTTTGAGGAAACTATGTCTCAGGCAATTCAGCAATATTGCAGGAGTCATGACAAAAACCTGTACACTCAAAAGAATTACTAACAGTAATTACCAATCATCCATGCCGCACACAAAAAATAAATTTCAGAAGCATCATATAAAAGTAACAAATGACTCAATGAATATCATATTCAAGTTGATTGAATGATAGAAAAAATAAAGCATTTGCCTTCTATTCCATTTGAGTCAAACATAAAGATAGATGCAGAAAACTATGTTTAAGTTGTCCTATAAGTTTTAACCCAGTACATACTCCACCAATAAAGAGGAAAATGCAAAAATTAGACAATATGAAATAAATTTCAAAAGTAACAATAAAAAAAGTTTGTGACAGGTGTTCATCAATAAAATCAATGAAGAAAATGGAGTATTTCTTTTGTTCTAATGGAAAGTGGCGTAGGGTGTCAAGAGAGATTATGTAAAAATATTAAGTTTAGTTTAGAAACTCAAAACAACCATACTTTTCTATTTGCATGATTAGGACATGCATGTATAGACTTGACTTTACAGTTTTTCTTCCCTTCTAATTCCATAATTAGGTTAGATGCAGTCTATACATATGATTTGTGATCACCCCTCTGTGCTTACCAAATAAGAAATAAGCATTTAGCCATCTTTTCAAGTAAGGGGAAACAAGAACATGTCACATAAGGCACTAACAAACGGATTATGAATAAGTAGAGCATGTTCATAGGGCTAACAAGGGCATCTTTCAGTCCTGATAGGAATGCAAAAATGTTCACCTCATGTTTCTCCATTTCTTGTTTCCACATAGCAGCATCCCAGAAGTCAACTCCCATGTCTCCCCAATATGTTCCCACTTTTAAATCAGTGTGCCTTTTGACGGCTTTAGATTGCTAAAGTGAATGAATAGTAACAAGTTAAAAAGACAATGAATACAAAAGGCTAAGTAAAAGTACTGATCCGTCACCACAAAAATGTATCTCAAATTTACAGAAGGCGTCATTATCATCATCAGAGAAAAAGTGACATACTTGAGAAACCAACACAACTTGGGGAACCAAGAACACAGCAATAGAAGAAGAAGGTTTTCTCAGATGATGAGCATAGCTGCGAAGAAGCATGATCGCTATCAAAGTCTTGCCAGAACCAGTCTCCAAGTACACTATGGTATTCTCACGCAAAGCATGATCCAATGCTTCAAGTTGATAGCTACTCAAAAAACAAAAACCAATGAGAAAGTGCAACAGCAATAATACATACATTAAACAATGCACGCACTCAACACTAGAAATGTTGACAGCAACATCTGTGCATTAAAAACACCTTCTAGCAAATGGAAGAGCATCACGAATATTGTTCTGCTGCTGAGTGTTGCCATCTATTTCCCCTGCGAGTGCCTCTTCCATGGTCCGTTTGTCTCCTTGATCACCCTACATTCAAATTCCAGTGAAAGAAAAACACCCCATCAAAAAAAGATCCTTCTCCACGTCACTGAAGAATCAAAACCGCAAAAAAAAGTTAAACCCACAACTCAAAGACACTCACTGAAAAATGGGTAGTGCAAAAGGTTCTTTCCCAGAGAAGTGTGAATGTGTATTTAACAGGTTTGGAAATAACCATCAAATTCCAGTGAAAGAAAAATACCCCATCAAAAAAAGATCCTTCTCCACTGAAGAATCAAAACCGCAAAAAAAGTTAAACCCATCAAACTCAAAGACACTCACTGGAAAATGGGTAGTGCAAAAGGTTCTTTCCCTGAGAAGTGTGAGTGTGTATTTAACAGGTTTGGAAATAACCATCAAATTCCAGTGAAAGAAAAATACCCCATCAAAAAAGATCCTTCTCCACGTCACGGAAGAATCAAAACCGCAAAAATAGTTAAACCCATAAAACTCAAAGACACTCACTGGAAAATGGGTAGTGCGAATGGTTCTTTCCCTGAGAAGTGTGAGTGTGTATTTAACAGGTTTGGAAACAGTGGTTACTACTTCTTTCCTAAGCAACTTGCCAGAGAAGGAAATAACATGTGGGCAGAAAAGACGCGCCAAAAAGGGGTCCCTCTCCCTTTAAACCATTTGGTTTGGCACACAAAAAGTCTATAACTTTTATGGAAATAAATAATCATAAGCATATTCATTGTCACTGTTTTGAAACAATAATGGATACTACTGCTTCACTTACTCTCACTTTAGACCATTTGATTTGGGATACCAAAAGCTTAGAACTTTCATGAAAAATAAACAAAAGCGTGTCACTCTCACTGTTTTCGCTGACACGTGAGAGCTAAATTTGGTTTCGCATTTTCTTATACTGTTTGGTTTCAGGTCATAGCTTGACCACAAGAAAGAAAAAAATTTGAATATAACAGAATATTTCTTCTGTTAGAATTTTCAGAAATTTAAAGTTCAAGGAATACCTCTTTGCTTTCTTCACTGTATTCTCTTTTTCTTTTTTCCCCTCCTAATAGTATTGAGTGTGGATCCATGATTAAATGAGAAATTTTAGATGTACCTGAACACAAAATTAAGGGAAAATAAAAAAAAAAAACAGTGAGTATGATCACATAATTTTGAAATTTAAACACGGACAATTAAAATACAAAGATAAATTAAATTTGTGTTTTTAACAAGTTAAATTCATATTTCATTATTTAGTAAATAAGATAAAATATAATGGTACTTATGTTTTTTATCCAGTCTTGTCGTATTTCATTATTTTTCCTTTTTTTTTTCTTCAAACCATGTGGGAAACAATCTATTTATTCACTGCTCATTCTTTTATTCATATCTAAAATTATCTAATTTACTCATTACAAAAATATATAAAGAAAATCATATCAAAACCATAAATGAATCTAATTTTTAACCAATTTGTATATCATCAAAAAAATCCTTTTCAATCAATCTTCTTTCAAGATATTATAAAAAAAAAACATGAAAAAAAGAACAGAAATGAATAGAACAAAAGAAAAATTATAAACAATACTTTCATTATAAGTCTAATCAAACAATGTAAAATAAAGAAACAATAAAGATTAAAATAAAATAATAAAAAAACTAAACAATTATACAAACTAAAATAAATAAGAATTTGAAAAGATAAAATTGATATCAATTTTTTTAAAAATATTTATATGGATAGATAAGATATACATTATGGATGAATTAGATCACTTTTTCTTAAATAAATAGGATTAATTGACTTTTTAATTCGATAAAAGTATATTAGTAAACTTTTTATTCAATTTATTATAATTGAGAATAAAAAAATTCATGCTCAATTTTTCAATCTTAATCCATACTGAATTCAGGGTTGTGAGACTACAAATTTTGTAAATAAATTATTGAAGTTAAAAGGATAAATTAAGAAACAAGTTTTAGTAATACATTTTTTTATTTATTATCGGTTGAAATTTGTTGAAAAGTACAAAATATACATACGAGAGACTAGTGTCTTAAATCAGAAAACAAATCTTCAAAAATAGTGTGTTGAAAAATGTTATGTCATTTTTTTATTATAAGACTGAAACCCATTTTTTTCCTTTCATCCATGTTTCCTACTTTTACTATTATCCCCAATATTAAACTTAATTAAAGAATAAATTTTCCTTACCAGTGTGAAGTTCAAAATCTTTGAAGAGGAGTATTAAGAAAGAGTAATTGACGACTTTGTCCCTCCACTCTCAAATCAATAAATACCAATTTCAAATCACTGTTTTTGTTGAGCACAAAAATGAACTTGGATTACAGATCTAATTGCAAGCGGCAGAACTAGGTTTAGAGGGAAGTATTGCTACAGAGTTTCACTTATATACACTCTTGTATATGTAGATGTATTGTAACCTACACTTACACTAAAATATTAGAATACGTTACACTCTGCTTTATCAATTTAAAATTATTAGTTTGAATTAACCCAATTGGTACAATTAAAAGAATAACTCAAATCCTATAAATAAACTGACATTTGTATGTATATTTTGTTTATTAATTACTTACTTATTACATTATCATTATTATACACCACATCCTCATTTTATTAATTAATTACTTAATTATGCATTCATTACACTATTAATATTATATAATGACTTTATAACTCAGACCCACCATGAATAGTACCATTCAAATGTTAATAACACATATTGACATAAAAGAACATATTGAAAGCCACAATTGGCACCACACCCCTTATAAAAAATAATAGAGTTATATATAAACAAATTGCAACTACTAATTATCATTCCACAAATATTTTTCATTTTGATATTTTTTATCTCTAATAACTATTTATCATTATTGACAAAGTGTACTTGTGATGGAAACTTTAGAGAAAAACAAAACATTTTTAAAATTTTGATTTGTAAAATAAAATAACATTGACTGTTTTTCTTAATTATCACAATAATTAGTTAAATTTATTTGCATTTGAGTTAGAAAAAAAAAAATACATTACAGAGATTCTTGGTATGTAATATTTTTTTATGCCAGTGGTTTTAATTTTGTACAAAAATATTAAATTTATCTGAGAAGTCACAGCTTTTTTAGGAACACATTATTTGTGATAGAAGACTGTTAATAGGTATGTAGATCAACATAGTTATTCATCAATTATTTAAAGTTGTAAATGTCTAATTTCTTTTGGATAATCAACAAATGTATATTGAAAGGTAAATAAAAAAACAAAAATTAATACACAATAAAAAAAGAGAAAATAAAAAATATAACAAAAAAAAATATGGACAAGAACTAAAAGGAGATATAAGAAAATGTTTGGAATTTGATAGAAAAAATAATTTTTTTTCAGTTATGATGATCTTTGTAACAAAAAGTTAAAAGTAGAATAAGCATTCAAAAATAATATTTAGTAAATCTTTATATAATTCAGTATTAATCAAGAATAATTTTAATGTCACGATTAAATCATAGAAAAAGAAGTGGTCTGTTATGCAAACAAATATTACAAAAATTAAAAACTTAATAATTTTTATCTTTGTCTAGAAATACCCTCAATCGTATTAATAGTATGGGAGAACAAAAATTAAATAAACACGACTGTAATATAAAAAAATTAATTTAAGTTCATAAAAAATAAAAGAAAATATTTTATTAACACCTCTGTCACTAACACAAACTTGACATGATATTGGATGAGGATGTGATAGTGGGGCTTTTTGTAATTCTCATAAGAGTGATGTGACACTAAGAACAATTTTGTAAGAGTGTAATATATTACACCAGTTAGATGACTTAACCAATGTAATATGGATCATATATTACATCCATGACAAAACTGGACACCTACCAAAATTTGTTACTCAGCCACAGGTTTCTCCACATGTACTGGTACACGCAAAATTGGTTACACGTACACCTGTAAGTGGTTACTTTTGCGTTTATGACCACCAACTCTTCATAAAAAAAATCAATTTTTTTTAATATGGTCATATATTACATCAGTTAGATGATTTAACTGGTGTAATATGGATCATATATTACACTCATGGCAGATCTGGACACCCACCCTAACAGAACTGATTATCCAATCACATATTCCTCCACATGTACTGGTACACACAAAACTGGTTACCGTGTACCTGTAAATGATCACTTATGTGATGTTAATGACCAACCACTCTTCATGAAAAAAAAATTCAAATTTTTTTAAATACAAGTTTCTCACCGCTCATTCGCGCTAATATCCTATTTTGTCAAGATACCAAAATGTCATGTTTATTCACTTGAGTAATGTTTAAATATTTGAATTTAAAAAATAATAAACTCATTTTTAAATGTTTCTACATCTATTACCATTTTAAAGTATTTAGTTATTCTATTGTGTTGTATTTTTTAAAATTTTTATTATTATTGCTCATTTACTAATTATGTGTTTGATTTTATTGGAAACTGAAAAGTTTCATGTAGTATTAAATGATAATTTACTAAGTTACTGTCAAATATGTTCACTCTTCTTCAACCGTTGATATCTGTCCTAATATTTGAATTTTAAAAACAATAATTTTCTTTTAAATTTTTTTACATCAATTACATTTTTACATGTCTTAATTATTTTATTGTATAATATTTTATAATTATTATTAATAATTTACAAGTTGTGTGTTTGGTTAAATGTTTGGTTAAATGGTAATTTGTTGAGTTACAGAAAAATGTCAAATCTATTCACTCCTAGTTCAAATTTGTTGCAATGTTTGAATTTAAAAAACAATAAAATTGTCTTTAAATATTTTAAATCAATTGTCATTTTATAATATTTAATTATTTTATTGTATTATTTTTTTAATTATTATTAGTATCTTGATTATTCATTTACGAAATATTTACTTGGTTTTGTTAGAAATTAAAAAAATTTATGTAATGTTAAATAATTATTTATTGAATTATGAAAAATCAAATATGTTTCAATATTTGAATTTAAAACAAGAACAAAATTGTTTTTTTAATATTTTGCATCAATTAATCATTTATAATATTTAATTATTTGATTATATGTATTTTTTAATTATTATTATTACTCGTTTACAAATTGAATGTTTGGCTTCATTAGAATCGAAGAGTTTTTTTATAGTATTAAATGATAATTTGGGAAGTTACTAGAATGTTATGTTTATTCATTCCCATTTAGTTATTGAGGTGAGTTTTAATATTTAAATTTAAAAAATAATAAATTCATTTTTAAATATTTTCTTCATTAATTACCCTTTTGCATTATTTAATTGTTTTATTATACTTTATTTTTTGGTTATTATTATTATTTTTATTAGTAATTAACGAGTTATGTGCTTAGTTTTATTAGAAACTATAAAGTTTTATGCAATGTTAAATGTTAAGTGACTAAGTCACCATAATGTCAAGTCTTTTCACCTTTTTTAATTATTGAGATCTATTTAAAAATTTGAATTTATATAACAATAATTTTTTTTAAATATTTTACATCAGTTAGTATTTTACAATACTTAATTCTTTTGTTGTCATAATTTTTAATTATTATTGTTATTAGAATTGTATATTTGATGAATTATTGAGGTTTGTTTCAATATTTAAATTTTTAAAAAATACATTCATTTGTGAATGTTTTGCATCAATTACTCTTCTACATACTTTAATTGTTTTATTGTATGAAATTTTTTAAATTATTATTATCACTATCATTACTCATGTATAAATTGTGTGTTTGGTTTTATTATAAACTACATTTTTTATTAAAGTATTAAATGATAATTTGTTGAGTTGCCAAAATGTCCTATTTATTCACTTTCTTTCAATTATTGAGGTATATTTCAATATTTGAATTTTAAAAAAATAGTAAATTCATTTTTAAATATTTTTGCATCAACCATTTTAAAGTATCTAGTCATTTTAGTGTGTCGTATTTTTTAATTATTTTTATTATTATTATTTATTTGCGAATTATGTGTTTCATTTTATTGAAAATTAAAAAGTTTCATATAATGTTAAATGATAATTTACTATGTTATAATATGATCAAAGTTGTTCCCTCTCTTTCAATAGTTGAGAGTTGTTCTAATATGATTTTGAAAAACAATATATTTATTAAATATTTTGTATCATTTACTTTTTTACATTATTGAATTGTTTTATTAGATAGTTTTTTTTTAACTACTATTATTATTATTAATTTACAAATTGTGTATATTTGATTTTATTGAAAACATAAGAGTTTTGTGTAGTGTTAAACAATAATTTGTTGAGTTAGTAAAATGTCAAATTTATTCACTCTTAGTCAAGTGTTGAGATTTATTCCACTATTTGAATTTAAAATACAACAATTTTTAAAAATATTTTGAATCAATTACATTTTCATAATATTTAATATTTTTATTGTATCATATTTTTATTTATTATTAGTATTTTCATTACTCATTTACGAAATGTTTATTTAGTTCTGTTAATTTTTTTTGTCCAGTTAAATGATAATTCATCGAACTACTACGAAAAAGTCAAATATATTAACTATCTTTCAATTATTGAGGTTTATGTCAATATTTATGTTTAAAAAAACAATAAATTTGTTTTAAAACATTTTGCATCAATTATTTCTTTATAGTATTTAATTATTTTATTCTATTATTTTTTTAACTATTATTATATTTACTGATTTACAAATCAAATGCCTGGTTTTGTTATACACTAAAAAGTTTGTTATAGTATTCGATATTAATTTGTTGAGTTATCAAAATATCATATCTATTCACTCTCTTTTAATCTCTTTTAATTATTGAGATATCTTCCAGTATTTGAATTTTAAAAAATAATAAACTCAGTTTTAATAATTTTTTCATCATTTGCCCTTTTATATTTATAGTATTTAATTGTTTTGTTCTATTGAGTTTTTAGTCATTACTATTGTTATTAGTCACTAACAAATTATGTGTTTGGTTTTATTATTCACGAGTGTTAAATGTTATGTGATCAAGTTACCAAAGGTAAAATATTTTCACAATTTTCTAGTCACTAAGATATGTTTCAAATTTTCACTTTAAATAACAATAAATTTGTTTGGAAATATTTTGCATTAATTAGTATTTTACGATATTTAGTTGTTTACTGTATCATGTTTTATTTATTTATTTTATTATTATTACTTATTTACAAACTTGTATGTTTGGTTTGATTTCAAAGTAAAAATTGTTTTATAATATTAAATGATAATTTATTAAGTTACAAAAAAGTGAAATATGTTTAATTCTTTGAGTTATTGAGATTTGTTTCAACATTTAAATTTAAATAAATAATAATTAAAAAAAAATATTTTGCATTCGTTACAGTTTTACAATATTTAATTATTTATTATATCACATTTATTATTATTATTACTTGTTTGTGATTTGTGTGTTTGGTTTTATTAAAAACTTAAAAAGTTTATTATAGTATGAAATGATAATTTGCTGAGTTACCAAAATGTCATATTTATTCACTCTCTTTTAATTATTGAGATATGTTCCAATATTTAAATTTTAAAAAAATAATAACATTTTAAAATATTTTTGCATCAATTATCATTTTAAAGTATTTATTATTTTATTATATTATTTTTTTAATTATCTTTATTATTATCACTCATTTAGGAAACATGTATTTGGTTGATTAAGAACTGAAAAGTTTCATGCAGTATTAAATGATAATGTATAAGTTATCACAAGATCAAATGTGTTTACTCTTTTCGATAGTTGAAATCTGTTCTAATATTTTAATTTGAAAAATAATATATTTGTTTTGAAATATTTTGCATCAATTACAATTTTATAATATTTAATTATTTTATTGTATCATTTTTTTTAATTATTATTATAACTCATTTATAGATTGTATGTTTTGTTTTATTGAAATATGAAAAGTTA
The DNA here is from genome assembly GCA_013389735.1 of Phaseolus lunatus. Lineage (NCBI taxonomy): Eukaryota > Viridiplantae > Streptophyta > Magnoliopsida > Fabales > Fabaceae > Phaseolus > Phaseolus lunatus. The sequence continues at coordinate 28,687,159 of CM023862.1, read as the reverse complement.
CGTGCAATGTTAAATGATAATTTATCAAGTTACAAAAGAATTAAGTGTGTCCACCATCTTTCAATTGTTGAGATTTTCTCCAATAAAATTAAATGATATTATAAATATGATATAATATTTATTTTTTCACATGTAAATATTTTGTTTATTCGATCTCTTTCAAATATAAGTATCTCCATGTCAAAATTATGAAGTTGTAAAGTTATGTTACTCTGTTTATAATGATATGAGTTATAATAATCAAATTAAATATGACGATATCAGGAATAAACATACTGATGAATATTAACTTTAAAACAAACCAAATTATGATGACACATGTTACTTTGTTTGTTTTTTTTATAATTATTATTCCAAAATTATATAATAATAAATTTCTATATATATATTATACATATATTATTTGTTATTATTTTAAATACTTTTATTTTTTAAAATTAATTTTATATACTAAATATATTATATTTTAAAAATAATTCACATGCCTTGCAATGTGGTCTATCCGTGATTTTTTATATTTTTTCTCAATTTAATTTCTAGGTGTATTATTTTCAATCATCACTCTTGCATCTATTTTCTTAACTATTTTCATCTCTTATTATATGCATGATTGATATTGTGATTTGTAATGACATTATGATTTTATGAAAATTTTATTTTATTTTATTAATTTAAATAAATCACATACTAATACTGTTTTATTTTTAATGAAAAAAAATTCGATAATATTATCTTTTTCATCTTCTCATATGCACTCTCTTTTTAGATTGAGTTGTCCTCTTGTGTTTCAGTTTTAAAAGTTAATAAAATATATTTCAATTTTGTATTGTTGTATTATGGATTGGGTAATTTAGAAACTTTTCAAATTATATAATTTGAAACATATTATTTTTTCTAAATAAATTATAGATTGAATCCATAATATATTTTGATATTTATAAGTATTTTTTAAATTGTGGAATTCATAATGTATTTGGAAAAAATAACATATTTTAGATTGTGCAATCTAAATTATATATTTTAAAATATAAAATTTATATTTTGGATTATAGAATCTAAAATAAAAAAAAATCACAAATATTAACTTTCATTCAATTAGTAATCCAAAAATATCTGGTTTTACGGCATGGAATTAAAAAAATGAGAGGGTAGTATTGATATTTTGTAAAGTAGGGGTGCAGAAGGAAAACAGGAAGGTGCAGAAAGAATTTGGTCTAAAGGTATAGTTGAAGAGTAATTTAGGTCCAACTTTGAAGCCCACACACAGTAGATAAAATGCTGGCCCAATAATCCCAACGGCTAGTGATTATAAAACGGCTACTTTCTTTTACAAATTTTTCTTCCACCTTTCTTTTCTCGTTTCGTTTTCCTTTCACTTTCTATCGTTGAAGCACTCATTGCTGTTGTGCTTTTCCCACTCTGTTAAATTGGCTCTCTTTCTTTCTCTCGCCTTCACACCCTTCAACTAGAAGGAAGAAGAGGAAGTGGGGTTCTCTTCTTTTGAAGAATTCAATCTTGTTCATCTGGTTAAGAAAGTTCTTGTCACCATGCTGTTTGAAAGAGGCTCACCGGCGAGGTGCTTCATGACGCCGCCGACGTCGCCATGGAAGACCATACGCTCACGCTCTCCCAGCGTTCCATTTTCAGAGAGAAAGAAATCGCCGAACTCTGCGAATAAAAGTGATATTTTTCATATAATTCACAAGGTTCCCTCTGGGGACTCACCTTATGTCAAAGCCAAGCAAGTTCAGGTAACATTTTTTTCTTCTTTTTTTGTTGTTGAATTTGGATGCTACTCCTTCTGGGGGTACGTGCTGTTCTTGCTTGTTCCTTCACTTCTTGGTCCTGAGGTTTTTTTGGCGGGAAAGAAAGCTTTGGTAACATTTTTTTTTTCTTTTGTTTCTTTGGTGTTTTCTTTCTTGTTAAGGAATATGATGCAATTCGAGGGTCTAAGTAATTAAGACTCAAAGTGTTTTGCCATTGTAAAGGAATTCATTGGTTTCTTTTCTTTCTTTCATTTGTTTTGTGTAGTGACTTTCAATTTTTCATTTTCAGTTAGTAGATAAGGATCCGGGAAGAGCAATTTCCTTGTTTTGGGCCGCCATCAATGCCGGAGATCGTGTTGAAAGTGCTTTGAAGGATATGGCCTTGGTGATGAAGCAACTGAATAGGTCAGACGAGGCAATTGAAGCTATCAGATCTTTCCGTCATCTTTGTCCTTCTGATTCTCAGGATTCTCTTGACAACATTTTGGTTGAACTGTTTAAGGTAAAAGCTGGTGGATCCTCTTTTATTTGTGGCTGCTTTTGGTGTAGTTAACTGAACCAAACTTTAAACCGCTTGTGTATGTTGTACAATCTTGCATAGTGGGGCAAGGCTGTTGGTGAGTGTATGTTGGTATACCTCACATAGTGGGATAAGATTACTGTTGTTGACTTGTTGGATGTATGTTGGTACACCTTAATTAGTGGAATAAGAGAATTGTTGTCGTGTGTATATTGATACACTAGTGGAATATGATGACTGTTGTTGTAAGTTTTTATGTATGTTGGTACACCTCAACACCTAGTTAGACAAGACTATAATTTTTGTATGTATGTTGTTGATACAGAGGTCGGGCAGGGTTGATGAGGAGATCGCTATGCTTCATCACAAGTTGAAGCTAATTGAAGATGGCATAACCTTTGTGGGAAGGACTACAAAACAAGCAAGATCTCAAGGGAAGAAGATTCAAATAACTGCTGAGCAAGAGATATCGAGGTTTTTCTTTTACATCCGTGCTCTTTTGTCATTTTACATCAAGTTTTTAGACCTTGTACCTTTACTTGGCTTTGAATTCTCTCTATTCATGTAGGATACTGGGCAACTTGGCCTGGGCTTACTTGCAAAAAGAAGACTATAAAACTGCTGAAGAACATTATCGGTGAGCTTTTAAGATGCAATCAAAATGGACTTTATATTTTATCTTTTTTACTTTGAAGAGAAAAGTAACAGTTCCTTATTTGGTTTTACAGTAAAGCATTGTCTTTTGAGGTTGATAGGAACAAGCAGTGCAATTTGGCAATATGTTTGATGCATATGAACAAGATCAAAGAAGCAAAGTTTCTACTCCAGGCAGTACGCACCGCTACAAAAAATAGAAAGATGGACGAGTCGTTTGCTAAATCATTTGAACGCGCTTCTCAGATGCTAGTTGAGATAGAGACATCATCATCAGAGAATGCATCATTTTCAATGACGAGTTTGCCTCAGTGCTCTTCAGTAGGCTTTGAGAACTTAGTTAGAAAGAGCTCTGATAGAGTTAAGAGGACAGAAAACCAGTCTGACACATCGGAGGGGGATGTATCTCATGCCAGGAGGAGATTGTACCAATCCCCTGATCCTGGTAGAAGACCCCTGAATCTGTATGTTCCTTGCACAAAGCCGAAAAGATGTTCATGGGGCTTTAACAATGGATATCGAAGGGAAGCTTGGGGAGATTTCCATTCAGATTCTAAACCTTCATTTGGGACTCCTCCTAATGATAAGCATGTCACAAGGGCGCTAAATTTAAGAGAAAATGGTTTGTCTTCACCTGCCAATGAAAAGTGGAGGGCAAGTACACTGGAAGATCCTGCTATACGAAAGAATGAAGATACAAAAGTAATAATCTCTGATTTGTTGCACACTTTGAATACAGAAGCAGTTGTGGAGTTTACTGAGAAGGAGAAATCTGCTGCAGGAGACAGTAGCCATAGATCTATTATGTCAGAATCACATGTCATGGTTGAGAATGGTACCGATGACTTTGCTTCAGGAAATGGAAAACCACACGAGAAGAAGAGTTGGGCAGACATAGTAGAAGAAGAACAAAACGAAGAGAATGACTTCTTTAGTGGATGTATCAATTTTGATGGTGAGAATGGCTCAGAAGTGTTTAATGATGAAAATGAAGACTCCAACATAATGTATCAAAGTCCTTGGCCACAGAGTCAGCCTGAATGGTCAAGCACAAAGCTTGAATCATTGGAACAGAAAGATGGATACTATGCATCTGGGAGTGTCATTTTGTCAAGGAATCCAACAGCAAGGCGTTCTCTGCGTTTCAACCCGGAACTGAGTTCAGAATCAGCCTATGCCATTTGCACATCAAAATCACCAAAAAAAGCTTCAAACTTGGAACACCGGGACAAAATAGCCGGGGAGAAGAAGCTAACAAGGAGGAGCAGGTTACAAGTGTTTCAGGATATTACTCTTTTCCCTGAAACCCCACGATTTGTCTAAGACTTATTTGTCTCTACACAAGGATCTTATGGATGGAGAAGGTCACATTGTTAAGAGTTATTGGTTTAATTACAGGATCATGGATCAGATTTATTGAAAGAATGTGTCCATCAATGTAGCTAATTCTTTCATTCAAACTCATGTTTTATTTGTAATAAGTTCTGTAAATCCATGTTCATCAGCCAGAATTCTGTAAAATAGTTGAAACTGGAAGAGAGTGCCTATTTCTGGTACACTCAGATTGTTCTTCAATTTTCTAGTTTCATTACAGACATTATGCACTGCTCCTTCTACAATCAATAAAAAAATTTGTGCTTCTCTTTGTTCCTATATTAGAATTTGTAAAATATTTTCATGCTTTCCCTAACTTTAAAATAGTTTCTTTCTCCAGTGGTGTATTGAAACTGGAAGAATGACTACTTCTGGTACACTTCAATATTTGCTTGCTTTTCAATTTGAGTTCATCATCACTAATAATTATGCACTGATCCTTCTCACAATCAATGAAAGAAAAGTAGTATGCATTGATCTTTTCTACATTCTCTGAAAAACCACTTTTTTATACCTTTTACAATTCACATAACCAGTAAGAACAGAACCATGCAATTTTGATAATTTCAGTATCTTTTTCATTGTTTGTAGTGGTTTCTTATTTTTAAGTGAAAGTTTAGTTTTGATAAGTTTTTGCAGTAAAATATTTACAGTGTAAAAAACATTAGAAATCATTCCACCATCATTTTTTAAATTATATTTAAAGTGATTTTCGTTAATTAATAATATAATTTTTCCCATTAACGATGTATTAAAATTAAACCCTTAGAATGACTATTATAACATTAATAATTTTAAGCTGATAAAAAAACATTAATAATTTTAATTATATATTCATCCATAACTGAATAACAAAATAATTGTTTATACTATCAGTATATTTTAATAAAATTAAAAAACTTTTACATATTCTTTTGATTTTCATATAAAAATAAAATTAACACAATTTTTTTAAACTTTTCAAGTGATGACAAATACTTAAATTTCTGTAATCAATACTTAAAAAATCATCTCTAAAAGACCATCCATTCTAATTAGTTTAAAACTTAAAAAATCATCAGTAAAACACCATCACTAAAATCAACAATCATCTCATAACCTTAAACGGAAGCGAAGACACAAGCGAACATAGCCGAGTAGTCTCTCTCAGTCAGTCCAACTCCGACCACACAAACAATTCAACAACGTTGTTTCCAACACCATGGAATCTGCGCTTACAGCTTCTAACTGGAACCGTTCTTTGATTCGAATCCAAAACACTAGGCCGCGCTTCGGTGCCACGCGCCCCACTGTAATACGGTGTTCTATCAACTCGTATCATTTGTCCAAACTCACTCCCTCTGAGCTTCAGAGCCTCAAGAGCCGACCCCGCATAGATTTCTCTTCAATTTTCAGTGTGGTGAGTAAGGGGTTATCCTCTTTCCCTTTCCTTTCAGATGGGTCACTCTATTCCTTTTCTTGCCCCTTTTCAGGTTAACCCCATTGTCGATGATGTTCACAAAAGAGGGGACGTTGCAGTTAAAGAGTTCGCCTCTTCTTCTTTGAATGTCATCTATGATCTTGTTATTGTTTGTGTGTGCTTTCTTAACTTCTTTGCTTATGTACCTTCACCTTTGTGTTTTGTAGGTATACTTCAAAGTTTGACAAAGTTGAACTTGAGAAGATTGTCGAGGCTGTCTCAGAGCTCCCTGACCCTGTGGTATGTTTGTTTCAATGTGCATACCTTGTCAGGGCATGTTTGAATTGAAAAAGAAAAAGTTTTTGTTTTCATTATTTTGCTTTTACTTTTAATTATGAAAATGTCGCCGTATTGTATTTCTTGTTTTCAACTATTTGTATAGAAAATAGTGAAAACACTGTCAACCAATTAGAAATTGTCATTCATGATAAGTTTATTGAGTTTTTGTAAAAACTACTTTAGAACTCTACCTATTGGTTGACAGCACTAAACTCTCAGTGCATAGGAATTGATCTTTAACTATTTCAACTATTTCTCAGTTTTTTGGTTGAAGATGTGCCTTTTATTACTATCCACTTTCTGTTTTAGTGATGTCGGTTTGGGGCAATTATTATATTTTTGGTTGTTCCTTTCGTTTTGCAGCTTGATCTTCCTATTAAGGAAGCTTTTGATGTTGCCTACGACAATATTTATGCATTTCATTCTGCTCAGAAGTCACCTGAAAAAAGTGTTGAGAACATGAAGGTATGTCTATGCTCTTGCTTATAGACTGGCTAGGTTGGGTGGACAACCAGCGGCTTAATGATTCAAGGCTGCATTGATACTGAACATAATTAAACTTATTCTTGTGTATTATTGAGTCAAAATATGAAATATTCGGTGTTATGATCTAGTTAATGTAGCAAGTCTTGCAGCATTATCTAGGAATAGTTAAATAATACTAGTACTGGAAAGATAAAATGGATATATTATCTTTTTCAGCTGTGATTATGTATTTTTTCTGTCCTTTGTAAGTCTCTATTCTTTGAATTTTTTTAAAATTATTTTTATGTCATGTCATTTGGTTATTATGCCTACTTGTTTGTTTGTTCTTGGGTTCTTATTATTACCCAATTTATGTGAATCTTGAGTTTTCTGAAAATCCCAGGGAGTCCTATGCAAAAGAGTTGCAAGAAGTATTAACTCCGTGGGTCTTTATGTTCCAGGGGGAACTGCTGTACTACCTTCAACAGCTTTGATGCTCGCAGTTGTACGTTGAATAATATTCAGTACCTCTTATGTCTTTCCATATTGTATAATTTTGATATTGTGTACTTGATATTTATCCTGCCCGATTTAGCTGATGGTTAATTATTTTGTATACCAGCCTGCACAAATTGCAGGATGTAAAACTATTGTTCTTGCAAATCCTCCAACTCGGGATGGCACTACATGCAAGGTGTTTATCTATTTTGTATGAAAGTTGTAGTTATGATGTTCTTCTTGCTCTGACCAATGTTTTTCTGCAGGAGGTATTGTATTGTGCAAAGAAGGCTGGGGTAACTCACATTCTCAAAGCTGGAGGAGCACAGGTTCGAAGCATGATAGTATAAGATAACATTTATCTGGTTTTGTCATCTGAATCTACTATCGTGATATTTATCTTTATTCTATATGTTTGTATCATTCTTTATAAATTAAACCGTGATTCATATGCCATGTCTCTTCATTGTAGGCCATATCTGCTATGGCTTGGGGAACAGAAACTTGTCCAAAGGTGGCTAGCCTCTTTTTGACCCATCTTTGTTGTTTGCTTCTCCATGATAGTTAATGGATTCAACTGTATCTCTTATTATTTGTTTTCTCTGTATTAGTAATTTAATATATCTTGTTCAAATAGAATTTCTATTCATGATTTTATACAGTGAAACTCATTCCATGATAGATTATCAAACTTATCATAACACACCTTTAATAGATTATGTAATCTTGTGACTAAACTGTACTTAAAATGTAACTAAAAAAATTCATACGTGTTTGATCATTTTAATTTTAATTGTGATTGTGAATTTGTGATGAAATTTGCAGGTTGAAAAGGTTTTTGGCCCTGGAAACCAATATGTCACTGCTGCAAAAATGATACTTCAAGTAACCATGTTTATATTACATTAAAATATACGATCTGTTTTCACTATTACATTTCGTTTGTTTAATCTTAAATCTTCATTTCTTTACGTTTTGAAAGTCTTCTGCAGAACAGTGAAGCCATGATTTCAATTGACATGCCGGCTGGCCCATCTGAAGTTTTGGTCATTGCAGACAAGCATGCAATTCCTTCTCATGTAGCTGCTGATTTGCTTTCGCAGGTTTAATAAGTTTTGGAATAACTCCTATTTTCTTTACTTGCAAAACATTATTCACCAATTCTCATTCATTATGAAAATTTGTAATCTTTCTTTGTCATCTGCTTAGAAACAAAATTCATGTTCTAGTATAATTTGTTCATTATTCTAAAAGCTTTTATTTCTAGTTTCTACATAATGATGTTAGTTTTTCAAAATTCAATATAGAGTGAACTCATAATACCTGTGACATATAGGAACTAATAATTAATTGAAACCATATCTGGAAAACAACCAAATTTATAAACTTAGGAGATGGGTTATACAAGCATTTGTTTGTTTGTTAGGAATCTGATTATGATTTAGGGTTCTCTTAGTCACCATTAAAGGTGCAAATACACTACACTAGAGTAAACATATGGAACACTTTTCTTCAATTAAGGCTCAATCTGCAAAAACTTAAAAGCATACATAAACCCCAAATGACAGTACCACCTTAAACAAGACCCAAAACCTGCAAAAAATCCAGCACGGATTAGAGTCAGTATATAAAAAATTAATATAATGTTCAAAGTCTCAACCAGGTATGCTTATCCATCATACTGCCAAGATATGACACGAGGTTGATAAAATCATCCCTTTTTGCCTGAATGCATACTTTGAAGATGATTCGTAACCTTTTAAGTTTCTTGTATACTGCCAACGTACATACTTCTAATTACAATTTTCAGGCTGAGCATGGCCCAGATAGTCAGGTTGTTCTTGTGATTTCTGGAGATGGTGTGGATCTGAATGCTATACAGGAGGAACTCAGCAAGCAGTGCCAGAGTCTTCCTAGAGACGAGTTTGCCTCTAAAGCTCTGAGCCACAGTTTTATTGTGTATGCACGTGATATGCTTGAGGTCGGTCCTGTTATCATGTTTCTTTCTTGACCTACTAAAAGCAGAGTGACTTGATCTGGATTAAGAAGTATCAAGGTAGAGAGAGAGGAGAGGAATTTATTTGGAATAACTGGACCAGGCTGTTAGGTTTACGTGCCTCTATTTACACATTGCACAGCCAGTGTGATTATGCGTAATATTGATTATACTTGTGTCGATATAAGCTAGTCAAATTATCTTATAAACCCTACAGTGGTTTCCCAAACACAAACTCATTGTCAAGAGAAGAATAAGAAAGATGGCTCCACCCAAAAATACAAAATAACTCATTATGCACCTCTTTAAATGTTAAGATGATCTCTTGATATGCCATAACTTTCTCTGAATTATATCTTTAATTATTTTTCAATCAACTAATAATTTATATTTATGTTCTGAATCTCCTCTCACGTGTTATGTCTCAATTCACCTATAACATTCTTGTTGGATTTTCAAAAGTAAAAGTTAGCTTAGCATCTTTCAGGCTATCAATTTCTCAAACTTATATGCACCTGAGCATCTAATTATCAACGTGAAGGATGCAGAGAAGTGGGAGAGTTTTATTGAGAATGCAGGTACTGCTGCCTATGGATTTTCCTTTTGTTGCTTTTTTTTTTATTGGGGGATGATGGGCTTTTATTCCTTGTCAAAGATACTTGTGTCTGCAATCTCTTAGAGGGTTAACTTCCTTTTTGATAACCTTATTTTGTATCCTTCTGAGGGCATAACAATTCAAGAATCCTAGATCTAAATGTTTGTCACTGCCTCTGTAGGTTCTGTGTTTTTAGGGCCTTGGACTCCTGAGAGTGTTGGTGATTATGCAAGCGGCACAAACCATGTCCTTCCTACTTATGGGTATGCAAGAATGTATGGTGGTGTGTCATTGGACTCCTTCATGAAGTACATAACTGTGCAGTCTCTCACAGAGGAGGGTCTAAGAAAACTTGGGCCATATGTAGCTACCATGGCTGAAGTTGAAGGCCTTGAAGCCCACAAGCGAGCAGTTACCTTGAGACTTCAGGACATAGAAGCCAAGAAGGTTTCAAGATGAGATGATGCTTCAATCCATTGTTCTCTTTATCTCTTGTAAGCTGCAACTTAGTTTTTGCAAAGTCTAGGGCAATTTGCATGATGAGATTACCTAGATTTAAGTGGTATTAATAGCTTGAGGTTATCATTTCAAGTTCATGTAACTATTGTTGGATTCATGTTACAGATACGACTCGGACTGCCTATTTAGGCGATCTTAGTTTTGATCAATCAATAAATGCATCCTATGCGTTTGCTGGACTATACTTTTTTTTTTCTTGATAACCTTGCTCGACTGAAATTGTTCTCCATGGCTAATGAAGTATTAGTTTCATGACTAAAGGTATTGAGAAAACTTGTAAAGAGAGAAACCTCTATGTGAAGAGTGAAGTGAAATCTTGTAATACTAAGGAAAATGATTTCTTAATGAATGTCTTCGATACATATTAAAATATGTTACCATTTATTAGATGTTTTTATTACAAATAAAACTTAAAATTTGTAGGATTTTATATGTTAATCTGGCTAATAAAAACTATGAATTATTTGTTAGAAACAAAGTGATATTAAATTAAGATAGAAATGTAATTTTATCTGGTTTTTAAGTACAAATTATTTGTTAGAAACAAAATGATATTAAATTAAGATATAAATGTAATTTTATCTGGTTTTTAAGTGATTAAAAACATTTAATATAATTGTTGAAGATCTCACGTTTTGAATATAATTTTTAGGTCTAAATTCAGTACCTAATATAATATCAAAGTTTATTTTAGTAAGTTTGTTGAGCCTATTAGGTTAGGTTGTTATTATATTACTAAAAATATCAAATTTCAGCACAAGATCTTCATCTTGATTTGAGGGAGAATGTTATTGATTACAAATGAAGTGGAGACGAGACGATCCTTGTTTTACAAGTCATTTTAAACTCAATACATTATAATGGTGTATAAAAAGTTTACAATTATTAATAATATATTTTTAATTAAATAATTTTTTATTTTTGCATCCTTAACTAACATGTTAAAATACTTGCTTGGTAATTATTCTTTTTAAAAAAAGGTTGTATGGAACTATCAACTATTTTGTGGGACTTGAGTGTTAGATTCTCTTCATCGGGCATGCAATCCTTATGCAGGGTAGTTACGTATGCGAACCCAAAAAGCAGCAAGGTCCTTGAGCAAATTTATGAATTTGTTTAAAAACATTAATACAATGCAATCCTCTGGGTTTAGGGTTTGGATGAGATGCTCCTAGTTCAATCTGCCGAAAATGGGTGATTAATTTTTTTAAAGATTAGTACGAGGGATATTTCTTCTCATTTTAAAAACACTTCGCTTCCATCCTCAAATGGACAATATGGAATGTAAATGATTATCCATTTTGAAATGAAAAAAAAAGTATTGGATGATTTTTTTAAAATATAGGAAGGTTCAACTTGGTATGCGTTTGTTTTACATGGTGAAAACCGAAAATCACCTTAAAAAATGCTATGCAGAGATGCTTTACTTTTAAAGGTAAGCGTTAATCACTTGTACTGATTACTTCACCATGCGCTCGTCCAAACAGGCTAAGTATTTTGGATTTATCATCTGTGGCAATGCTACGATTATAGCTTCAGCAGCCATGCTTGAATTGACGCATGTTTGAAGGGTTTGGATGAGTTTTGAAACAAAATAAGCATAGCAGCAAACGGACTTTTCCAAGCTTAAGAAAACAAACTTCATAAAGATGAACTAGCAGAAAACAATTAGAGAATAAGTAAAACGGGAGAATATTTCATTTCAATTACTGTGATTTACATTATACAATAACATCGTCAGTCTGAGAATAAAAAAATTATGCCTGAAGGATGCAAGCTATTAGCTTTTAATATAACTGAATAATCAGTTAGTATATGGCTAGAAGCACAAGAACCACCAATATAAAACCAAGGAAAAATTAGTGATGTTTCACCCACCAAGTTTTCTCTCACTATTTATGTAAGAATGGATAAATCTATGTAAAGAGAAATGACTAGTTTGTCTTTCCCCCACAATTTTTCTTTTATTTTTACGAGGTCAGATGATGGCAACCCTGCCTAAGATGATGGCAATCCTTGTCTCTGGTATTATATTATATGAACTTGAAACAGACCCTATCACAAAGAATGATACCCTTCTTCATTGAACTCCCAAGCGCAAAGTCCAAAATCCCCAATGAAGGAATGCTTGAGTTTGTTACCCAACAAACAGGCCAGAATACCAATTCTGGAGCATGCTACAAGCATAGGACTTAAGCATTGTTGACTGGTTGCAACCATGTTCATCGATGACCATAATCATCAAATGCCTGGCCTCAACCACACAGTTATCATAGATTAAATAGCATTAGAAGAAACCTGTGTACGTACAATGTACAACAATTACTTTGTTCCTCTGTCATCTTAAAGGGCTAACAACCCAGCCTGTAATAGGATTCTGCCGCCTAAATCTTAACTTCCCATGTCCACCACTTTGCAATCGCTCGAGCACAGTATACGTAATTGAATCTGGTGTCAACCCTTGCTGCTTAAGTTTTGAATAAAGGTCCACTGCCTCAGCAGTTCTTCCACACCTTTCAAGGCAGTCAAGCAAAATATTATATGTGATCAAGTTAGGAGTGCATTCTTCAGCAAGCATTTCATCAAACAACCTACATGCCATCTCAACTTTATCCGTCTTGCCAAAGCACTCAATAAGTGTACTATAAGTCACAACATCAGGATTTAATCCTTTCTCTTGCATCTCTTTAAATCTCATGTGAGCTTCATCAATATCCCCATTCTTTCCTAGGCAATTAATCAAAGAGTTATAGGAAATGACATCAGGCTTACAATTACTATTCTCTAGTTCTTCAAAAATTTTAACAGCAATGTCTACTCTTCCAGCCCTACCAAAGCTGGAGATCAAAATATTGTACGTAAATATATCTGGTGGGGGGCCATCCAGTTTCATCTTTTCATAAAGATCATGAATATGTGATATTTGTTTCAACCTGCCAAGAGCTGTGAATGCCGTATTATACATGATAGTATCAGTGGTTATACCCTTTTCATGAACTCTGTTCAGAAGGTCTATGGCTTCTGTCATTTTGCCAGCAGTGCATAAACTCTCCAACATGGACATACAAGCATCTTTGTCACCCTTGTCATGAAAGTTCCACATGTAGCAAAATAACCTGTGTGCTTCCGAAGCATGACCCAATTTGCTTAAAGTCCTAACGAAGTATGCATATATCTGCTTGTTCATATATTTCTTTGATATATCCACAATGTTGTCTAGCTCATTAAGCTTCCCTTCAGCAACCAGAAGATTCAAAATCACACTGTACGTAAACTCATTAGGCTGACAGTCATTCTCCACCATCTTAGAGAAAAGCAGAATGGCCTTGTCAACCATTCGCCCCTTGGCAAGTGCCTCAATCATAGTATTGTAACCAATCAAATTAGGAGTACAGCCTTTTGCTAGCATTGCCTGGAAAAACACCAGTGACTCCTCAGTTTTGCCTGCTTTCCCTGTCATTCTGATCATAATAGTGTAAGTGAACACATCTGGCTCACAATATCTCCGCTTCATATCCTCAAAAACTTTATATGCTTTATCCACCTGCCAAAACAATTCATACACATGATAACTGACAAACAGGAGCAACTGATATAAACAGTTGCGTAATGCTCAATTCGAATAAAGTTCTACATAACATAAGCACTTCTAGAAGAAGAAAATAAGGTAGAATGAATTGAGTTTATCCCTTAGCTAAAATTCACCTGTACACTTTAACTTTTATAAAAACCCTTTCATTTAACTTCTCCCAAAAGCCGAGGAGCATAAGTTAATCTTAGCATATAAGAAAAGCTCAATTCATTTTACCTTCTTATTTTTCTTTTCCTAAGCATTTACAAAGATGTTAATCCAAACAGGATCCAAGAGTTAGACAGAGCTTATGACATGTTATTAGTTATTTTCAACTTATTTCCACGAACTTCTTACTAAAGCAACTTATAACTAATATGAAAACAATTTAATCATATATTTCCTTTGATTTCAGAACAATTTATACCAAGTGGTAAGATGATGAATACGTTTACTAAGATGTTTGAAATCCAGAGCAACAATCTAGAGGTTTAGACAATAAATATTAAGGTACAAACTTCATAAAAACTATTAGAAAATTAAAAAAAAAAACAAGACAAGTTTTCTCCACAAGTTAAAAGTAGTCTATCTAGAAGTTAAAAATGAAAATTTAGAAAAGACATCTTCTACAAATTAACTTATACATAAAGTAATTCTATATTATGGAAAAACTAATTTAAATCTCTTAGGAGGGTGTTAGAGTAGTTAATCCTATCAACAAGAAAGAAAGAAAGGAGAACAGAAAGCAAGTGGAAACCTTTTCATCCTTGGCCAAAGCATCCAAAAGCATATTGTAGCCAAAAATGTCCAACTTATACCCACGCCGAACCATATCCAGATAAACCTGAAAAGCAGTAGAAGAATCCCGGGACCTCAAGTAGGCCTGGAGCAAGCACTTGTAGGTGTAAGCGTTGAGTCTCAGGTCCCACTTCTTGACGAGCGCAACGCAGCGTTCCAAGTCCTCGCCGGAGCCGAAGAAGCCGACGAGGATGTTGACGGTGGAGATGGAGCCGCGGACGGCATGGCGGTGCATGTGGGAGAGGAGGTCGCGGGCCTGGTCGAAGCGCGCTGGGTTGGTGGACTTGGAGAGGATGAGGAAGAGGCGGTTGTAGGTGAAGGACTCGTGGCGGAAATCGGGGGAGAGGGAGGGACAGAAATGGAAGAATTTGAGGGCGAGCGAGGGGTTCTTTAGGGTTTTCAGGATTTCGGAGGCTTCGAGAGGGGAGAGGGAGAGAGAGAGAGATTGGAGGTAGTCGGAGAGGTCGGAGAAAGGGTCGGAGAAGGAGGAGGGCGGTGGGGAGAGGAGGATTTGGGTGGCTTTGCAAATGAGGTCACGGCGGGGGAGGAGGTAGCCTCGCGGGTCGGAAGGGAGGGGCGGGGGCGGAGTCACCTCCGCCGCGAGGGAGCGGCCAGTGGGGGCGGAGGAGGTGATCCTGGCGGTGTACTTTGTGGCGAAGCGGCGGCGGAGATGGAAGAGGTGTGGAGTTTTCATTTGTGGTTGGGTTTGGTGGGGTTAATGGGACAGCGTTGGGTTGGGTTCTACTTCTTCTTCACCATGCTTGCTTGCTTCCTCTTCCAAAATGCAAGCTTTTGTAATTTGCACAAGAGGAGTATTTTAAAATTAAGGAAAAGAAGAAAATGTAGATAAAAATATGTCACATTTTTTTTTGTATTGTTGTTTATATTAATTCTTCAAAATCTATGTTACCACATTTGTTTTTGTAACTTTTCTGTCCTAAAATCTTAAAGATGCATACATTATTGCATTTATATTTGTTCATTGTTTTAGATTTTTAAATTTGTTTTATTTGAAACTAGTATTGCATTTATGCTCTAGCACAAATTAATTACGTATTATAATTAAAATTATTAATGCTATTATAATATTTTATTTTAAAAGTTTGAAGATATTTTAATTGTGAGATAGATCATATTATAATAGATAATATAAATATTGACATCCGTGACTTAAAAGGATGAAAGTTGCATGTGTTTTTGAAATACAGTGAGATGACTTAGTGTGGAAATTTATTCGGCCATGGTATGTTTTAAAATGATTGATACAATAAGAGGCAATATATGAAGAATTTATTTAAAACACTATTTTTTAATTTTAACTTCAGCTATATGTGTTACCGAAAACTTATGCAGATCAAAATGAGGAAACATTCAAATGGCTGACTTACGTCATACTGAATGAAGAATGTTAAAACAATCCATTTGTTTATTATAATTCATTCCATTCAATTTATTAATTACAATAAAAAAAGATCATTTGATTTATTTACTTTAATAGATGGTAATAGATTATTAATGATCCACTTACTAATTTTCAAAATCTTCTCATTAATAAATAAAATTTAATCTAACTATTTTTTAATAATTATTTCTTTTAAATTTCAAAAATGTATTTTTAAAATTTGCTTTACAAAATATAATTTCAAAAATTGCTTTAAAAATATTTTTCTAATTTCGTTTGGAAATAAAAATAATTAATTTTAAAATATATTATATAATAAGCAAATATAAACATTTTTTTAATATAAGAAACATGTAATAGTTTCAAATGCAATTGTTATTTTCTTTTTGCACCATTGTTATAAGTCATCAACACTATAAGTTATCCTTACTAATTAAATTATTTTTTTTTCAATGTAAGCAATATCATTGAAACATAAGTACAATTTAAATTATTTAATTTTATGGATATCTTTGAAATAAATTGTAATTTATAATATTATTAATAAAAACTAAGTTAACTAATTTTATTGGTCATAATTAAATGTTGTTTCTTATATTTAAAACACTTATTAACTGAATGAATTCTTATATTTAGATAATTGGATATTCATCCATTAAATATTTATTAACTGAATGAATTCTTATAATAATGAATAAAATGATTTTAAATAAAATTTATCATATTAAATGAATTAATGTGTTATATGAAATAATGAATTAATTTTACCATCCATACAATCGATTGCCAACCGTATAGAAGTGGTGGGCTGGTGTTATATGAAAATAAAGCTGTGGTTGTTATTTAGAAAGGAGAAGATAAACAATGTCTCTGTGAAAATTCATTATTCTACAATAAAATTGAAATTATTTGGACGAAATGTGAATCACAAGTTACACCCTTTATTGTAAATGGTGGAATAATCACACATCTACGACTATCTACGCCCACCCTGATTAAACACGGGGGACAGTGCTTCACATTTAAACATTAATACAATAATCCCCTATCCTCTAGACTCAAATCCTCACTGATTGGACTAGTTTCGAACGACAGATGAGTAAAATTTGCTACACCGGTGGTCCATTAAACACAAGTAACTAATGTTTTAACATTAATATAATCATGCACACAGATTAGAGGTATCAAGAAAAAGACCCCCAATTACAAGGTTCAACGGCAGCCGGGTTCTCCTTCGTTGGTTGAAAAGATTGGTCTTGATTCGCACCCATGCCTAATCAAGCTTGACATTAGAATAAAGAAGCGTGTCCCTTGTGAGCGGCATATTCAGGAGGTAGCATATCTGCCAGCAAACAAATAAATTAGTAAAATATTATACATCAATCTCAACATTACTTATCCACCATTGTATCGTTACCCTGAATAATTTACCCTGTCCCAGCTGTAATCAAAATAAAAATTCTTCCAATATTCGGCTAGGCCTTAATGATATTTTAAACCATCCACAAAAGGTGTTTCTTTCAATTTTCATGCTTTTATCACGTTATATTATTATAATATTACTATTTATTTTATCTAATACTTACCCCCATAAGGGTTGAAACGAGCAATATAATTCCAGTTACCCAAGCAAGGGTTCTCCTAACCAGCACCACTTCTGGCAATGTTGCATTCATTGCACTTGTCTCGGCCAACCATCGAGCAGTATGGCGAGGAGTAAAGATCACATCAAATTTCTTTTCCAACTCTTGTGTAGTAGCCACATGACAATAGATTATTCCAACAATTTGATCTGCTCAGTAATTAATCATTAAGAGGTTAAAATAAAGCCAATGAACTTTTTAGATCAATATAGTTGACATGTGATGATCAGAAGAATGGATGATTAGCTAAGAGGTTGCTAGTTATTTGACTAGGTTTTCTATATTAAAAGCAAATCATTGCCAATATTGCAAGGCTTTAATTTAAAATAAAAAAGCATACAGCAATTATTTAAACCCGGCAAGAGTCACCTTCATATGCTTCCTGCAATGAACTAACTATCTTTGACAAAGTTGCATATAGCAATTCAACTCCATGCTCAGCAATACTTTCAGTTTCATATTGCTCTTTCAAAACCTGGCCCATGTTAGTCAACAAAAAAGTTAAATTTCATCTCAATTGCAACAACAACCAACACATCGCAGAAAGATATGAACAAAGCATGTATCAAATTATGCCATAGACTGAAGAATAAAGTGGAAACGTGTTAGGAACCAAGAATTATAAAGAGAAGAAAAGAAAGGTTTTTATTGAATAGAAAGAAAAGAACAAGAAATAGGAGAGCACTCTCTCCTTCAAGGGCTTCCCCTTCACAAAGAGCTAAAGCTCAATCTACAAAAATATTACACACTGCCCCTCCCCCTCTCCTTCTTTCTTATTTATATCTAACTAGCAAATCAAGTAACTAACTCATGACTATTGTAATTCTAACTAACTCCTCCTCTCTGTGTATCCTAACAATACACACTCCTCCTCTCTGTTTATCCTAACAAAACGTCAGTGTATACTTTATTGATTATTGGTTATGTTCACAGACTTAATAGCAAAGGAATGCTCATTGTCTCAAGTATGCAGTATTACTTTTGTTTTCTTTTAACATATATACATAGCTAAAGAAATAAAAGTAGTAGTAGTAATATAATCAACGCTCCTTTTGTCATGGTACTGAAATTAGGAATTAAAAATTTACTGTGCGGGGAGACCCCCTAAGCATTGGAGAAATATAATGTCTCAAAGACAGCAGTGATACGTGTAAATTGAGAAAAAGCATTAGGAAGAAAATTGACTCTAATACTGTGTATTGAAAAAACTGTTTCTCTTTCAAATTTGCATTTATATGCACATAACTTATCATGTCGCTATGTTATCAACCAAATAGAAACCAAGTGTTAACTAAATATTGGGAAAAATGTGTCGCTTGGCAGGATACAAATTTCCCAGGTAGCATAATTTATGTTAAAAACAAGTGCATTGGATAATGGCCAGTTCGGGGTTGAATGCTAGGGTGGGAGCCTAGGAGATGTCTCCCGCCATGGGAAACCGTTTTAACGCCATTAGATTTATTACTTTTTAATGAAGGGCTGTACTTTTTCTTCTTTTTTTCATCATTTTTTCCTTGAGCATCCCCTTGTCTCTCATCAATCATCCAACTTCTGTCCTGATGGCGATATCAACACCAAAGTGGCAACCGACAACAGCAGCAATGACACCACAAAGCCTTGATAACAAAAGGTTGGTTTTCTCCATTAGCACCACAATGACTGTTGTGTACCACCCCACTGATTCTCAACAAGCACTTTGTCAACCATAGCCTCCCTTTCTTTTCAGATCCGGACTCAACACATTTTCTCCCTAACCACAATCACCAGCCTGGCAACCTCAGATCAGACAAAGAAGATACCTTAGATCTAATAGGAAAATGTAGATTGGAATTGCGATATTGACATTGTGCACATTCATGAAGGATTTCGTCATGACTGCATTGAAAGCATGCAGGGAATGTCACCACTGTCTTTGTACTCCAAAGTACATCACTAGGGGTGTTCATTGGATCGAGTTAACTGATGACCCAACTTGACACAATCCAACCCAATTAGATTGGATAGGGTTTCATTTATGGCTGGGTCAAACCCAACCCAACCCGAACTAACCCACTCTTATATAGGTTGGATGATGGGTTTAGTATAGGTGACCCGAGACCCACTTTTTATACTTGTGTTATGGACAAATTGCATTATATTATTCATTTCATGTATTGAACCAGTTTAGAGAAACTTGTTATAACTTGACTTATAACTTAAAGCCTTGAATTAATTTTCTAAAGACGGTTATTTCTAAATTAGGTTGATACTTGAAAATTACAACTGCTAACAAAAAAAGAAAGCTTTTCAAAAAATTGACCCAACCCAATCCAACCAGCTCAAGAGTGAGTTGGGTTGAAGTGGGTTTAACATTAAAAATGCATAAACCCACCTACCCCGATGTTTTTTAGGGTATTGGGTAATGGGTTTGCACACATCTACTAATGATAAGGGGAGAAATAGTGGTGGAAAAAAAGGACCAATGGATATGTTTTATAGAAATCCAGCTAATGCAATAGAGAAGAGTAAAAAAGAAAAACTAAGGCAAACTAATATCGTAGAAGCATGTGACAAAAATTTAAAGGCATTAGTTCATCAATATATTGTTCAATTTTGATACCAAGCAGACTTATCATTCAACCTTGTGAGCTTGAAGAGTTTTCAAGATATCATTGATGCTATAAGCGCTAATGGACCTAATTTGTCAGCTCCTACTTATCATGAAATTAGAGTTTCACTTCTCGACAAGGAGGTTGAATACATTGAAAAGTTGTTGAAAGATCATAAATTAAAATGGAGCAAACATGGTTGTTTTATTATGTCAAATGCATGGTTGTTTTATTAAGTTAGGGGTGCATATGGGCTTTTTTTTAGTTGGGTTGTAGTTTTTTTTTAGTTGGGCTATAGTTCTATTTTATTTGAAGAGCATATCTGCAATAATATTTGGGATACTTTGTGGAATTAACTACTAAATGTAGTTGTTTTAGTGTTGTGCAATTAATTACTTTGAATAATTATATTATTAAAATATTTTTATGCATATAAAGTAATCTCTTACGAGTCTATGAATCGACTGAAGACTTTGCCAAAGAATCAAGGAAGGCCACAACCCTAGGTGAGAGACACTTAAACACTTTCTAAATTGCATTAAGATATAATGGTTACATTCTAAGTTAATTTCTTTGCTTTTATAGCTCAATGGTGGAAGAATTATGGCCTCACAGCTCCCAACTCACAAAAGCTAGCAATCAATATTTTAAGTTTGACATGGTTCATTGAGATGTGAGCACAATTGGAGTGTGTTTGAGCAAGTAATAATTATTGTTCATGACATGACTCATTTCATTATTATCTTTTTTTAAACTGTAGAAAGAAATTAATTCACATTTTACTTAATAATAATGCAGATCCATTAAAAAAAAAAAAGGTTGGACAACAAAAGGTTGCATGATTTGGTTTTACATAAAGTAAAACCAACAACTCGCTCAAAGATACAATATTAACGATGAAATAGACTATGTTGTACTGAATGACATTGATGAGTGTAATGAGTGGTTAGTGGGGCAAGTGGATGGTGATAATGACTGTGAAGAGGGGGGAAATGAGTTGGTTTTTTGACGATGATCCCACTCTCAATTGGGCAACTTCTTATGAAACTTCAATAATTTATACAAGGAGATAAGCAACCATCAAGTGGTGGAATAATTGAATCTTCCTATGCTTCTAAGAAAGGTCC
The DNA here is from genome assembly GCA_013389735.1 of Phaseolus lunatus. NCBI lineage: Eukaryota > Viridiplantae > Streptophyta > Magnoliopsida > Fabales > Fabaceae > Phaseolus > Phaseolus lunatus. The sequence continues at coordinate 28,665,905 of CM023862.1, read as the reverse complement.
AGGTGAAACTTCAAATAAAATTTCAGTTTAGAAACAGTTCAGATCAATTTACTCAATTTGTTTTTCAATTCAATTTAGTTCCTTAAAACTATTTTTTCAGTTTAATTCAACTATCACACAATTCAATGCAGTTTAATTTTTTTTAATACCCCCTCTGGCCAAGAATGCAGCCATGTAAACACTCTTGCTGATTGTTCTATTGTTAATGTTATATTGTGGAAAATGATGGAAAGTCGATAAACCACTATATAGCAGATAATGTTGCACATAAAAATGATGGAAACTATGAATTTATGACAGTAATGTAACTTCACTCCTACTACATAATTGCCAGCAGTTATTGGTTACACATAACTGCCATCCTACAATTTGTAATACAGAACTAATTACTACCAGTTATCTTCTACACATCCTAGAGTTTCTAATACAGATCTGTTTTCTATAGTTAATTTCTACACAACTGTCATAAGTTCCCCTAACTCAGTTTCTGTGAGGATAGTGCAAGTTGCATGCCAGTTATTCCAGAAATTCAAAGGAAAAAAGGAAAAGAACAAGAAAATGAGTGAAGAAGAACATGGCATACCTTAAGGCCATTGAAGCATCCCGTTAACAGCTCTGCAGGACTCTTTGTACTCTGCGATAAATCACCATGCAATTGAATTGCTCTTCGGACATTACGCATAAGAGACATAAGATCTAAAACAAACATCCTGACAGCCTTCTGCAAACACACATATGTGGAAACCTTCCAGTCAGTTTTAACAACTTCACATGTAAGCAGAAAAATATACCTTAAAATCTTCATCATACCTCTGACATACGGAAATTCACTGAGGCACCATTTGCCAATGGAATGGAAAGCACTCCATTTAATGGCACAAGGGCATCAGGAGCATACGATCCACCTATCAAGGATGACTAAGAAAACAAGACAAAGTCATTTTCACATATAACACGATAATATGGAAATAGCTCATAGACATGTATAATATAAATCAAAACTAACAAAATCACTGATTTCTTTGTCAGTCCAGTCTTCCAGTTGATTGTCCAAAGAAACCACAAAAACATCACTTTCATCTGCATAAATTAAAAACAAAATGAAAATGAAATGCTTCTTCCAAAAAATTATTAAATGCCTACCACCGATTTCATTATATTCTCTTTCTTTTTCAAAATGTACATTTTAAAGCCTCACCTGACAGTTGAATATCAACTTTATCTGAATTTATACTCCAAAATGAATTGCTGAACGTTGGACTATCATGGGCAATTGTCCCAAGACCTGTATGCATAATTCATTACAATTATCTTTCTATGAAAGAGAGAACATAATATAAACATTGATTATTATAGTTAATCCAAGGCCAGAGACCATTGACTCCATTCACTTCCAGCAAAAATACAGCACGAGGCCTCTTGAATGGGTTAGGGCTCAGAACCTCATTCAACTGCAGAAAGACATAATATTATCATCAATCAAACCTATAATATAAGTATGATGTAACATGACTAATGTGGCGAAAACAGAACACCACTAATGACTTCGAAGGACCTTGGATGAGCTGGCAGCTGAAAGGGTGGAAGGAGGAGCAAAACCAAGCAAAACTGACACAGCAGCGCTGACATCCTGAAGCAACAATGAAGGATGCTGCAAAAGTGGAATTGTACCACCCAGTGAGATCATCATTATTTAAGTATTGAACAGAATGCAGTAACATCAATCGTGAAACTAAGGGGAACATGGAAAAGATGAAAATGAAGAGAATATTCAACTTTAAATTCAACAAAAATCAATCTCCACAAAAATGAACAAATGAGAAGATAAAATTATAATACAAGTTGTAGAAATACAATTAAAATTGTGTTCTTATAAATATCATTTGGAAAAATTTAGATTGAACTCACTCATACAATATAAACAAGAGAAGATGTTGCAATTCAGTTATCACATATGATGAGAGTTCGTATTCATTCGTCAAGTGTCACTTACCCCGACGTTTCCAACAGTAACGACAAGGCCGAAGGCTCGTATTACATGATTTATTAAATAAGATTCCAAAATGGATTTTATTTTATTTTTTAAATTGTTCGCACCTAAATTTTCGAAATCAACTGAAAATCGAAGTTCGATAGAACCGTATTCAAATAAACGACTTATGTTCGCATCGATCAGCGAGTTGAATTGGAAGGTAACATCAAATGCATAAACGAGACAAACGAGGAATCTGAACCTCATGGTTCGATGATCTGCCGCGAAGGAATTGATGACTGGAGCTATCAACGAAGATGAGAGAACCAGAAGCCTCACCCTGCGATAACACAAACAACCGAATAAAAGAAAGAGGAAATCGTTAGATCGAAACCACCATCGAGTGCGTACGGTCTCGCCAGATTGAAGAGATTACAGATAAAGAGAAACTAACCCTGATTTGAGGAGAGAAGAAGGAGACAATGAGGAAGACGCTCCAAATAACGGAAACGCGAAACTCCATCGCAGAGAGAAAGATAGAGAGATCCAGAGGTTCTACTTCAGCAACGTGCTTCGTTGTTTCTTGCAATAATGAAACGACAATTGCACTCAGAAGACAGAGACTAGTTTGGGCTTTCTTACATCTCTTGAGTTGGGTTCAAATTTCTTTTTGCACCCCTTGCTTCTTTCGTGAAGTCCCAGTTATTTCTAGATAAAAACATTTTGGACTGTATAATCTAAAAATGATTTGTATTTCATACATCCCAAAGTTACTAACTGCACCCTTATACTGAGAGAAAAAGACTAAAATACTCACCACTGCACCACACAATGTAATCACTGCACCTCCGATTACACCTTCATTCTTCATTGTCACTACCTATGAAGTTGGGACACTCCCTTTTAAATAGCGTGTTCGTGTCGGACATACGTATCGGACACGACACTTGTATGACACTTGTAGGACACGTATCGGTGAAATATCCGATTTAAAAAATATTTGTTGGATTTCTGACTATTTTAATACGATTCTAACACAATTTTAAAAAGGAGAAATACATTAATTTTTTAAAAAATCAAATTTATTGTATAAATTTTTAATATAGTTATAAAAATAAGGAACAAATCATTTTGAATCAGTCATAAAAAGTATCTTTCTGCTAAAAAAAAATTAAAACATACTTGTGCACTTAAATTTTTACTATCAATTTATATACTTCATAATTATATAATATATAAATTCGTATCCCCATATCCTATGAATGTCCGTGTCTGTGCTACATAGGTCACTACACTCTTTGGGAGGAAAAAGAAGAGAGATATTCCAAAAAAAAACTCGTTTCAAAAAATATTATATATGTTCTGAAAATTTTGTTTGAGAAATTTTGTTTCAAAATACATCTTAGAATTTTTTTCCAAAACTTTGTTTTGGAAAATTCATTCCAAAAAGCATCTGATAAGTTTTGGAAAGTTGGTCTAGGAAAACTTTTTTCATAATGCATTTTCTATATTATTGAAAATTTATTATGAAAATCTTAAGAATTTCGTTCAGGAAATTATATTATAAAAAATCATGTTTCATAAATTCTGGAAAACTGGTTCTTCCAAAAGATTTCCATGATATCAAATTAGAAAGACACATTTTTTAAGGATAAAATGGTTATTTTAAAAAGTATAGTGGTGCAGTTAGAAATTATTAGAATATAGAAAGAAAAAACCTCTACAAATCTATTATGAATTATATAATTTGAAAAAAAAAACATTTTGAATTTCACGATTAAAAAAATATTTTAAAATATACAATACATATTGCATTTTCAGATCTGAAATAAATTTTAGATAAAAAATTATTCTAATTATATAATGTAAAATATTTCTATAAATTATATAATTTGAAAAATATTCTAATTATACAATTTACCGTATTTTTAAATTACATAATCCAAAATTTATTTCATATCAAATATTAAAACCATTTGTAACACGTTTTTAGAATGAATAATCTAAGAATATTATAATTTCCTCAAATCCTAAAACGTGGACAATTTAAACTTTTCTAAAAAAATAGTCTTCTTGGTTATGTCATTATTAGGTTACTGACCCAATTGGACTGGCTTCATTGGGCCTGGAGTTCAAGCAAAGTGATTTAACAAAACCAATTATATATGCAAATACTATTTTTAATTTTTTTTTAAAAAACATCATCAATTTTAAAACATAAAAATTATCCCCTTCTCCCTCCCTGGTAATGAAAAAAAAATCTGTACCAGCAAATAAATTAGGATAAAAAATATATTTAAATGTCAATCTATAGATAATTTAAATGATTTATTTTCTCTACTCATTTATAAATTTAGCAATACTATTTTTCATATTAGCCTTAGCTGCCCGGATACAATAACAAGTGCATAACTATTATTATATTGTGGATGTGATATTCATAACATAAATTAGTGGCTAAAATAATATAAAAATAATATTTTTTTTTAAATTTTGTATATCTTATTTGACTGAGTCTTATGTGTAACGCTTAGGTGAGAGTTTCAACATTGAATACAAATAATTATTGTTTGAATACCATCTCAGTATTTGAGTACTAACTTTTACCACTTAAGCTTGAAATAAGAAACTTGAGTAAAATTGAAATGATGATTATTCATTGTTCTCTATAAATTTCTCTCTCGAACTACCCAATTAAGTAATGTGTGTTGTAGCTTGAGTGAGGAAAAACTTGTGAACAATTGATGTTTTTAAGTGGTTCATAACTAAAATATTAAATGGTATCTAGGTGATAGGATTCCATATTCAAGTGACTCTACATAACTTGAGTAAGGAGCATATGTATTTTTATTTCCTCACATCGAGACCTTTTATGCTTATTCTAGCAAAAGTTTATTGGACTTATTAGACCATTCATTATCGAGTCGTTATTGGACCACTCATAAATATATAATCTCATGCACGAGTTTTTACTCTTGACGAGAGGGGACTGTTAGAGATTAACTAAATATTATGACATTTTATAATATATAAGTAAGTATAAACATTAGCTTATAAATCAATTTTATGAAATTGAGTTAAATTTAAAAGTTTACTAGTTACACAAGCTCCATTAACACTATTAATGGATGACAAGCTCCATTAACACTATTAATGGATGATATGATTCCTATGATTGGTTATTAGAGATTTGAGTTTTCGTTATTTTTCAATTTTTTTAACAAATACACTTAAACAACAAATATATAATATTCATTTTAAATGAAATAATTTTAAAACTTTAACTTTCGCACTATTCTACTTTTTAATTATAAAAATCTCCATTTTTATTTTATTTCTCTTCTTTTATTTTTCTTGTTTTATTTACTCTCAATATTTTTTTTTCTACAACAAACACACCCTTAAAAACATTAATGAGCATTTAACTTATAATAAATATATTGAAAGTCATACTACCAATGTAAAACTGTTTTACACTCTCATAACCTTTAATTTTTTTGTAATACACATAACTGTTAGTACTTATTAATTGATTTTATCATCCACATTGATTACTTTCTCTGGGGTTTAAAATTTTTATTATTTTAATAAAAATAACATAAATTTAATTCAATTAATGTTTGTGAAGACAATTACTGGGAGTAGATAAATTTAATGAGTTTTTGCAATACATGAATAAAAGAAATCCTCAAAAGCAATACATATTGATTGCTTACAACTTTCAATTTGACTGGCTCTGAGCAATAACTTCCGTCAAGCCAATAACATTAAATTAAAAGATTCTATTCATTACAAGTGCAAGCAGAAACACAACCCCACCACCTCCATATTTCTCTAAACCACAAAACCAAACCAGCGTTTCAATTCACCACGTCCAAAATTCAGTTTCAGTGAGTTTGTTTTTTAGTTTCACATTTTCCCAGTTCTCTCCCCTTTTGCATGCAGATGAGTTGTCATGTGCTTGCTACAAATGCACCTTCCGTTACATTCTGAGTTTTGAGTTTTTCATTCAATAATACATTTTTAATTTTTCTCATTCTGTACTAATTTGTTTTTTCTACACCATATAGCTGTTACTAGGTTGTCTGATGATATGTTAGTATGTGGGGTTAAGCCTTTAATTTCCGTTCACCATTAATCTAAGGAAAAGGTGGTAAAAATCTCACCATTATTTTCTCCAGCGGATTTTACTGCTTTTGTGTTATTGAAATGCAAAGTGTGAGGTCATGCAAATTGGCATCTATAAAGTCTCTTCTTCAGATTTCACATAATCACCACAAAAAAGGGTAAAGCTAAGGAAGAATTAAACTCAGAAGTTTAGTCTCTTTTGCAGGTGAATTGAAACAAATGGATTTTGCTATGGGAAGTGCAGGTGGATCTGGGGATGATCAACATAATCACAATCACAATTACAGCCACAAGAAGAGCTCAAACAAAGGGAAAAAGGCCTACCATGGTCACAACGCTGATAGAACATCAAAGCTTGAAGAGTAAGATGAGTTTTACTTATGAACAAGTTCTTTATTTTATTTGTTTAAAGTTTTGAATTAAGAAAGATATGTAAAAAGGGCTAAACTTGTCTCACTCTACACCTATACCACAAGATCTACCATCAATACTTTAGATATCTCCTCCTATATCATAAAGTTTGTGCAGTTTTGATCTATATCTATTGTTTATGTTCATGATGAAAATCGATAATTTTTGTGGCTTGGTCTTGCTTTTGCTTTGTTTAGTAGTTTTAAAGGAAGAAGCTTTGTGGATCAACTTTTTTCAAGACACATTTGGGTTTAAGATCATGATTTTTTTTCCATATTTTTGTTAATTTTAATTTAATTTGGGAGTAATTGTCTCCACATTTTTGTTGAGTAGTAGGTACACAACACAACGAGGGGAGTTGATATCATTTTGACTTCCTTTTTGTTTTTGATCTCGTAAAAGATGAGAGTGGGCATGGCATGAGTTTGAAAATTTGAAATATAATTCATTTCCTTTTTATTTAGTAAGGTTTAAGAAACATTTTGAAAAAAAAGCGATTAAATAGTTTAATACATTGTATTTATACGTCTAACTTGTCAATAATTGTGGGTTGGATTAGGTTGTTAACCCCTTTACCACAATTTACTTAATTCAACGGATTATAATTGAATCGAAACGGATTGGTTCATTGGCCCATATTTTAAAAAAATAGATTAATTCTAAGTTATTAATGTTGTTGGGAAAAATCTTAATGACTATAAGTATTTGGTCAAAATGAGTTTTCTTAATCAAAATTAAATTACAATAAATGAATATTTACAACTTTAAATTTAATTACCATCTCACTAGTGTTGCATATCTTTTCCATCTATATATGAATTAAATATCCTTTTATATGTCAACACTTAAAATGTTCCAAGCCTTAAATATTTTTTTTTTTGTGTTGATTGTAAAAAAAATTGGATGTCCCAAGCAAGCCTTTCATTGAAAGGTACCCACTTAAATGTATTTTTTAATATGAATGTTGTGAACAAAATGTTCCCTGCCTTTAATATTGAAAGATAATTCATTTTACCCCAATTAAATACTGATAATTTAGTTATAAAAGATTTTTTTTTTCAACTATCTATCTATAATCTCTATCTTTTCTATATTTTTTACTTTTACTAAAAAAATGTTACTTTGACAACTACATAATTAAATAATTAAATACAGCTGTTTATAATTTTTTTTAAAATTTTATTTTTCCATTTCTCACATGTAATTGTAACAATTTATTATTTGGTTGTTAACATCTCAACACTCATTTTCAATTGTATAAGTATTGTTAAATTTCACTTCACTTTCTTGTTAATTTGAACATAAATTACATTTTAGATAGTTGTTAATAACTTGTCTTATGTCTATATATAGCATATTCTCTCTATATATATATATAGCTTGTGTCATTTTTTAGGGATATTTGTCATTCAAATCACCTTGCAATACTCTCTATTAACTGTGATATTTATTTTGGAGTTAAAGAATGTTTCGCAAGTGTCCACATCCAACTAAAAGCACAAGATGTCAAATAGCAGAAGAACTTGGACTTGATCCAAAACAAGTAAAATTTTGGTTTCAGAATAAGAGAACTCAAATAAAGGTAATCTATATTTATTTATTTATTTTCTTTTTCATATTTATTAAAAAAATTAAGTGATAATAACCATTTTATATTTGTTTGATTCAAGACTCAAACTGAGAGAACAAATAACAGTATCTTTCGTATTGAGAATGAAAGGATACGTAATGATAACCTCTTATTAAGAGAGGCATTCAAAAATATAATTTGTCCATCTTGTGGAGGTCCATCTAATGTCGATGAAAAACGTCAACGTTCTCTAGAACAACTTCGTCTTGAAAATGCTCGTCTTAGAGAAGAGGTTTGTTGACTAATTTCATTGATTTTTGCATGAATTGTTTATTTCAATAACTTTTTATTACTATAGTATATGGTTTATGTTTATTTATGATATTTTTTTTTTCAGCATGAGAAGGTGTCTAGTGCTCTAGCAAAGTACATGGATAAACCAATGTTAGACCTAAACATGGACTACACTCTTATGAGGGGATCTTCATCACAAGTTGGCTCAATGAGTGATTCATTTCAAGATGAAGATACCATGTCCAACCCTGGGAGAAAAATAACACAAATGGAAAAAACAGTGATGTCACAAATTGCAGTGGCTGCTAAGGAAGAATTAATTAAGCTTTTATGCACTAATGAGCCCATATGGGTCAAATCTTCAAATGATCAAAGATTTGTTCTTCATCTTGAAAGCTACGAAACATTCTTTCCAAGGATTAATCACTTCAAGAATTCCCAAGCCCGTGTAGAATCCTCAAAAGATTCACGAGTCGTGAGAATTAAGGCAACTGAATTAGTTGACATGTTTTTGAACTCGGTTAGTACTTATGGTTTAATATTTCACTTGGAAATAGTTTATTAAAATCTCTCTTTGTCTCTCTCATTTATATGATCACATCCATGATTTTTTTACCTACTAGGAAAATTGGGCAAATCTTTTCTCAACAATTGTTACAAAAGCACGCACAATCGAAGTACTTGAAAATGGTTCAAATCGAAGTGGAGTTTTGTTATTGGTATTCTCATAAACCTTGTGTAATAAGATTCTCTGTTACATTTCAGCTTTACATAACAAGAGTGAATACCTCTTTTTTGTGTTGTTTATGTAGATGAATGAAGAGATGCATGTTCTTTCACCTTTAGTTCCATCTAGAGAATTGTGTTTTCTTCGTTATTGTGAACAAATTGAAGCACATTCATGGGTGATAGTAGATGTTTCGGTTGATTGCACCAATGGGAACAACAATCCTAAGTATTGGAGGTGTCCCTCTGGATGCATGATTCATGAAATTTCAAATGAGTTGTGTTGGGTGAGTATGCATTGGCGAACTAAGTCATCACCTACTATGCTTCTATACTATAACTTATGGTTAAGGTCAACCATGAGTAAATGTTATTAATTTGGTTTATACAAATTTATTTTACTATTCATCATTCTCCATTTTACTCGATGTTGAATGATAATTTAAAAAAATTTATGCTATAACACTATATTCTTCCTCCTAGATTTCTTGGGTTGAACATGTGGAAGTGGATGAGAAGATTGAAACACATAAACTCTACAAAGATATAGTTAATAATAATATTGCATATGGAGCAGAAAGATGGCTTTTGGAACTTCAAAGAATGTGTGCAAGATTTACAAGTGTTGGAGCTGAATGCATACCTAATTACGACTTCTATGGAGGTTCTTAATTATTTCTATTTTTATTCCAAACTTATTAATATATATGCATACCTAACTAACACCATATCTATCATGAATTTTCAGTGATCACTACTCTTGGAGGAAGAAAAAATATGATGAATTTTTCTGATCAAATGGTGAAAAACTTCTATGGAATTTTAAACATGTCAACTAAGAGGGACTTCCGAGAACATTTACCTGAGGAGAATATTAATATTAAGATTACTACTCGGAAATACACAAACTCAAGTCAATCAAATGCCATGATTATATTCATTGCTACCACTTCTTTTCGGCTTCCACTCCCCTCAGAAAATGTTTTTGACTTCTTTAGAGATCCAATAAAACGTGCTAAGGTTCACACACTAAGCAATCCACTCTTTTGTTTTTATCAATATATAATTGATTTCTTGTTAGTAATTTATAATTTTGCATTGTGGACTCATTTATTTGTTACCTTTTTGTTTTTACAGTGGGATGTTATGTGTTATGAGAGTCCCGTAAATGAAGTTGCACGTATCTCCATTGGAACTCAACCTAGCAACTACATATCAATTATTCAGGTACTTTTTTTATCGGCAAATAGAATGAATAAATGTGAAGCATTTTAGGGATGCTTCAACCCTATTACACAAAAGTGTCATGATTTTTGCATAACCTTAAAAAAATTAGAACCAAAACCATACATCTTTTTAAACAAGCATATAATAATCAATCAGGTGGACCAATAAACAACTAGACATTATGTAATTGTCTATACAATTCTACACTAAAGGTATATGATTGTTTTGTGTTACAAAACAACTTAGCACTCCTAGTCAAATATGAATTGGAACCCGTTTTTGCTTTACTCCATAAGTACTGCATATTTCTCCTGGAAAACATCCACACATATACCTTTCATAGCCAAAAAAAACATAGAACAAGAGCAACAACAAACTAAAGGCTATGAAAAGACACCAAAAACCAAAAGAGAACACCAATTTAAACTGATCTAACATAAAAAACCGATGAATCACCAATCAAGAACAAAACAAAGATGAATGAATGTTTAATGATCATCATACAAAGAAATTATATATATATATATTTATATTTATATGTATATGTGTATGTCCTATTATTATTTTTTGTCTAATTTAGTTTTCTTTACTTTATTGCATTACTGATTAAACTTATTTGAATGATTTATGTTAAACAGCCCGTCCACCGAACTGCAAATAACATGGCTATTATTCAAGAAAGTTGTATTGACCCTTTGGGATCATATGTTGTATATTCCCCTGTCAATATATCTGATATAAAGATGGCAATAAATGGTGAAGAATCAACAACAATGGCAATTTTTCCATCAGGCCTTGTCATATCAAAGGATGAGCGATCTATTACAAACGCTTCTACTGCATGGAGTAGTGGAAGTGATGATACAAGAACACATAGTACTCTATTGACTGTGGCTTTCCAAATATTGATGAATGGTCCAACAACTATGATAGCAGAATCAAAGACTGTTGTTAACTCTCTCATGACCTCAACAATACAAAATATAAACCATGCTTTGATAAATGGTTCTAATTTAGAGTTTTAATATTTTTTTTTCTTTTTTATATGAAAGATGATATTGATGGAAGTTTGGCTTCCACAATTTGTTGGGAGTGGTAGGATCTTGTTTATGTGCCATTTTGCATTATGATATAAGACAAAAAAATTACCTACATATACTTTAATTTTAAATTATTTATATATATTTTTATTTTATACGTATGTATAAAATGATTTTGATTACGAGATAAAGAGATTATTTTCTTTATAATCAAATCTATGTGGTGGGAATTGTCAAAAGGAGATGACAAGAACATGGTATAGTTGAATTTTAGAATAAAAATAATGGATAACCGCAATGGATTTAATTGAGGCGAAACTTGTTAGAATTGAGTTGTTACAATAAAATTTTATCATTCTACTCCATGTTTTCTTTTTGCATCTTCATAAAAGATGCGAAATGACAATTTTATTATTTTGTTAATCTTTATAGTTGACATAATTTTAAATCCTAAAAATCAAAATACAAAATTGTATATTTCAAATTTTAAAATTCAGAATTTGAAATTATATTCCAAATTTTAGAGTTCGAAAGATCTACTAATTATACAATTTAAAAATAAAAAAAAAATCAAATTTTGTACTTTTGTCTAGGGGTAATTTTGGAATTGAAGGATTTATGGAGGTGCAAGAAGAAAATATGGAAGTAGAGGAAGAAATTGCCTTTTCTTCTTTTTCCCTTTTTTTCTTTCTTTCTTTCTTTTATTCCTTTCTTCAACTCCTCTCTTATCTAAGTTTCTTTTAATTCAATTCTTATATTTTTTTTTTGTCAAAATCAAATTCCATCTTACCATAACTACCATTGAAGATCAAATATACTTAAACAAACTTCAATTAAAAATAAGTGTTTCTTTTTCTCTAAATATTTCAATTCATTTTTTTATTAGTATTGAGTTTAATATTGGTTTGATTAAGTAAAACATAATTCTTTAGTTTAATTCTTAAATAAATCTAGGCTTGACTTGATTATGTTGTTTGAAGTTTAATTTTAGTATTTTCTAACACTCTAGTTATTTTCTGATAAAAAAAAACACTTTAGTTATTGCTTTGAGTACAAGTCATTTTGAAGTAAGAAAATACCTTGATAAATTGTTGTAAATGAAATAAATTTAAGAATTTAGTTTAACATGAATCTGAATGAGTATAGTTATATTTATGCACGTTAGATATTTGAAATTAGTTGATAATCCTTTTATATATGATTTGGAAATGTTGAATGATGATGATATGTTTAAGTTAAATTGGGTGCATGAGGTAAGAAGAATTCACTTTTAATTAAGTTTTAAAATTGGATAAACTGATTAAATTGTAGTTGTATTGAATTCTTGATTTAACAAAAATGAATGTAATTTGACTTTGTATGATAAAATTGAATTGAAGCGGTTTGAATATGAAATTTGTATAATATGTGGTTCTACTTGTGCATTATACTTGTTGAAATATATAAAATTATAAATTTTAGTTTTTTTAACTGATTATATATATTATAATTAAATGTAATAAATATTAATAAATGAGTAGATTATATAATATTCGTGGACCTATCATTTGTGATTATCATTTGTTGTTGGACAACAGTTTCTCCAGCCACAATCTTTTCAGTAAGCAGTGCAATCTCAATCTCCATTTACAAAAAATCTGTGGAGGAGCTTGTTAGGTGTAAGCCATAAGAGAGTGTTATGCATTGAAATAGATTTTGTTGTAGATGTGAGTGTTGAATTTCTTTATTCTCATTCGAATTTTTTATGTTCAACTTTGGAGATTTAGCCCTTCTCACGAATTTATAATGTAATATATACAACAATTCAGGCTCAAAATATTTTTTACAAAAAGAACTGTGAAATTCTGATTTTTTTTATTATAAATAAAAATATGTAGGAGTAAGATAAATATTTTGTAGTTTTTCATAATAAATTATAATAACATCTATTTTTCAAAATTCTTTCATCGTCTAATCATAACTTCAAAGATTTTTCATTGTTCAATCATAACTCCTAGTGCAACACGTAGAAAAAAAATAAAATAATTCATTAAATCAATATATACATATTTATACAAAAGAAAAGATTATATATAATAACAAAAACATACTAATTTAATCAACTAAAAAAAGGAAATAAAATAATTTATTATATAATATTTAATTATATTTTATTCTAATATATTCTTTATAAATTATGAAAAAAAAGAGTTTTATTCCATCTTCTTAAGAAGAGAGGAAACAAAATAATTTATTATATAATATGTAATTATATTTTATTAATTCTAATATGTTTTTTATAAATTATGAAAAAAAAGTTTTATTCCATCTTCTTAAGAAGAGAGGGGTAAGGAGATTATCATTTTACTTTTTGGAAAGTATTTTTTAAGAACCATTTATATATAATGTTAAGATTGTATTGTGTCCCATATATATAAGCAATTCGTAAATAGATTCATTGTATATCTTGCCACAACTTATTAGTTATCTATTTACTAGCATATGCATGTATCGAATAGATGGAGAAAATGACAACATTTCCCGTAGTTATTTTACCATTTAAAACAAAATTTGTGGTTTATTGTTTAAAAAGTAGACAATTAATCATTATTATTTAATTATATCCTTATTTTACACATATTAAAACAAAATATAGTATAAAATTATTACATTCATGATTGAGAAAGAAAATATATATTAAATAAATATAAACCATTTTGAAACTATTTCAATTGCTTAAAGAAAACATTAAATATTTTTAATTTGTTTATATGTAAATTAAAAGCACATATTTAATATTGAAAACAATGTATTTAACAAGCAAATGTGTGTAGTCATCAATCCCACCACCTGCATATTTCTTTAAGCGACCAACCCTAAACTAAAAGCGCGTTTCAATTAAGTTTGGTTTGTTTTGTAGTTTGATATTTTCCTAGTCCTCTCCCTTTTGCATGTAGAGGAGTTCTCATGTGCTTCGTACAAACTAGCAAAACCAATTCTGAGTTTTTCATCATTGCTACATTTTTTTTTCTAATTTCTGTAATTTGTTTTTTTTCTACACCATATAGCTGTTACTAGGCTGCAGTGATGATGATATGTTAATATGTGGTAAAAATCTCATCACCATCATCATCATCATTTTCTTAAGCCAATTTTATTGCTTATGTAATAATGAAATTAATGCAAAAGTGTGAGGTCATGCAAATTGGAAATATCCGTGGTGGTACCATTGTTAGATTTATTGGTAGTATTAGTGATAGTACTATTAGTAGTACCAATGGTAGTAATAATAGTAGTAGTAGTACCAGTGATAGTATCGGTGGTAATACCATTGGTAGTGCCATTGGTAATACCAGTGGTAGCACTAATGGTAGTACTAGTAGTAGTACCAGTGGTAGTACCATCGACAGTACCATTGGTAGTACCGTTGGTAGTACCGTTGATTCACACAATTGGTAATCCTGCTTTGTTGAAAAGGCAGTGGCGCGAAGCTACCGTGCATTGGATTATTATTGACCAGTGGTAGTACAATCAGTAGTAACGGTGGTAGTACCATCGGTAGTAGCCTCGGTTGTACCCTCAGTAGTACCACTATTAGGACCAAGGATAGTATCGCTAGTACAACTGGTAGTATCATTGTTAGTACCACTGATAATACCATTAGTAGTACCACTGGAAGTACTGTTGGTAGTACCACTAGTAGTACCGTTGGTAGAACCAATGGTAGTACCAGTGGTAGTACCATGGGTAGTACCACTAGTAGTACCGTTGGAAGAACCAATGGCAGTACCATTGGTAGTACTAGTGGTAGTACCATGGGAAGTACTGTTGGTAGTACCACTAGTAGTACCGTTGGTAGAACCAATGGTAGTACCAGTGGTAGTACCATGGGTAGTACCACTAGTAGTACCGTAGGAAGAACCAATGGTAGTACCATTGGTAGTACTAGTGGTAGTACCATGGGTAGTACCAGTGGTAGTACCATGGGTAGTACCAGTAGTAGTACCATGGGTAGTACCAGTGGTAGTACCATGGGTAGTACCGTTGGTAGTACCCTCAGTAGTACCGTTGTTGATTCACACAATTGGTAATCTCGCTTGGTTGAAAAGGCAGTGGCGCGAAGCTGCCGTGCGTTGGATTATGATTGACCAGTTGTAGTATCATCGGTAGTAACGGTGGTAGTACCATCGGTAGTACCCTCAGTAGTACTCTCGGTAGTACCCTTAGTAGTACTCTTGGTAGTACCATCGGTAGTACCCTCAGTAGTACCATCGGTAGTACCCCTGGAAGTACCCTCGGTACTACTCTCAATAGTACCCTCAGTAGTACCATTGGAAATACCAGTGTCGCAATAGTAATTCAACCTAGTACGAGACAAACTGCTGATTCGCACAATTGTCAGTACCAGTGGTAGTACCATTTGTAGTACCATTGGTAGTACATGTCGTAGTACCATTGATAGTACCAGTGGGAGTACCATGGGTAGTACAAGTGGTAGTACCATGGGTAGTACATGTGGTAGTACAATTGGTAGTATCAATGGTAGTACCGTGTACTGTTGGTAGTACTCTCGGTAGTACCGTTGATTCGCACAATTGGTAATCCCGCTTGGTTGAAAAGGCAGTGGCACAAAGCTACCGTGCGTTGGGTTATGATTGACCAGTGGTAGTACCATCAGTAGTGCCCTCGGTAGTACCCCGATAGTACCCTCAGTAGTACTCTCGGTAGTACTCTCGGTAGTACCCTCGACAATACCTTCGGTAGTACCATCGGAAATATCAGTGTCGCAATAGTGATTCCACCTAGTACGAGAGGAACTGTTGATTCACACAAAATTAGCTACCACTAGTAGTACCATTTGTAGTACATGTTGTAGTATCATTGATAGTACCAGTGGGAGTACTGTGTGTAGTACAAGTGGTAGTATCATTTGTAGTACTACGGGTAGTAAAGTAGGTAGTACCAGTGGTAGTACCACGGGTAGTACCAGTGGTAGTACCACTAGGACCGGGGTTAGTACCATTGGTAGTACAACTAGAAGTACCGTTGTTAGTAGCAGTGGTAATACCGTTGGTAGTACCAGTGGTAGTAACAGTGGTAGTACCAGTGCTAGAATCATGGGTAGTACCATGGGTAGTACCAGTGGTAGTACAGTTAGTAGTACCAGTGGAAGCTGCCATGATCCATTGAGATTCAGGTCTTATTGCTTTGATTCGTAAAAGAAAAAAAAAGGTAGTACCAGTAGTAGTACAATTGGTAGTACCCTGGGTAGTACCCTTGGTAGTACCCTCCGTACTACCCTCAGTAGTACTGTCGGTAGAACCCTCGGTAATACCAGTTGTAGTACCGGTGGTAGTAGCATTGGTAATACCATTGGTAGTAGCATTGGTAATACCATTGGTAGTACCATAGGTAGTACCACTAGTAGTATCATTGATAGTACCATTTGTAATACTATGGGTAGTACCATTGGTAGTACAGTTGGTAGTACCAATGGTAGCATCGTTGGTAGTACCATCGGTAGTACCATTGATTCGCACAATTGGTAATCTCGCTTGGTTGAAAAGGCAATGGCGCGAAGGTACCGTGCGTTGGATTATGATTGACCAGTGGTAGTACCATTGGTAGTACCCTAGGTAGTATCATTGGAAATACCAGTGTCGCAATAGTAATTCAACCTAGTACGAGTTGAACCGTTGATTCGCACAATTGTAAATACCAGTGGTAGTACCATTTGTAATACCATGTTGTAGTACCATTGATAGTACTAGTGGGAGTACCATGGGTAGAACCAATGGTAGTACCGTTGGTAGTATCAATAATAGTACCATTGGTAGTACTAGTGGTAGTACCAGTGGTAGTACAATTGGTAGTACCATTTGTAGTACCGTTGGTAGTACCCTCGATAATACCGTTGATTCGCACAAATCATAATCCCACTTGGTATTACCCATATTATTATTTGATTAAATAAATATAAACCATTTTGAAACTATTTCAATTGCTTAAAGAAAACATTAAATATTTTTAATATCTTTTATACTAATTTCTTTTTTTTAGTAATCATTTTAAATGGTGAAATTATTACTTCTTTTTTTTTCAGAGAATTTTACTTCATCTAACGAAGGAATTACACTTATAATTTTATTTGTAGTTGTTTTCAAAATCCTTTCTTTTCAAAATCCAAGAGTTCTATCCAGAAATCATTTATTTATTTTTAAAAAAAAGTGGCTAATGTGATACCTTTTGCAGTTGTTGTTGCGTTTTCTAATGCCATACTTTCTCCTATGAGAATGACAACCCAGTATAAATATTTAACAATGATCCATTTATTTCATGTGTATATATATCATTGATAATTATTACTAAATATACACGTCCTTGTTTAAACTTAGAAACTTCATGTTAGTAGATAGTTGGATTTAAAATAAAATTTCTAATATGATCCTTTTTGGCCATCAATTTTATAAACAGCACCCCATACATTATATGTAATGATTAATTTAATATGGTATACTTGTTTAAGTAATACTATTATACCTTCATCTCCTTTATTGCTTCCAATAATTTTAAGATATTATCTATCTTTATCTTTTTCTTCGTTTTTGTTTTGCAAATATATTGAAAACCATAAAAAATTAATTTTTGTTTTTCCTTATTGTGTTTAAAACATCTCATTTATGTTATTAACAGCAAACTCGTGACTGAGAAATATCCTCACCATATGTTTATGGGTGTATGTATGCAGTAACATTTAACTTTATAATGCTATTTTGAAGATTATAGAAATTATACTATATTATCAAATTTATTTATCCTACAGAAATTCATTTATTCTAAACAAATTTATTTACTTTAACTTTATTTTGATGCTTGCTCACTTTACTCCAATTTGAAGCCATTCTGCTAATTTAAACAGACTTCGGAACACTGCATATGGAGCAAAAAGGTGACTTTGCAACTTCAAGAAATGTGAGAGATTTACTTGAAGCACAATGCCACCTGAT
Source organism: Phaseolus lunatus (assembly GCA_013389735.1). Classification (NCBI taxonomy): domain Eukaryota; kingdom Viridiplantae; phylum Streptophyta; class Magnoliopsida; order Fabales; family Fabaceae; genus Phaseolus; species Phaseolus lunatus. The sequence goes on along the minus strand of CM023862.1, from coordinate 28,647,551 downwards.
TGTGAAATCGGAGGAGGTAACTCATTTTCATTTTTTTTTATTGCAAATCTATTACTATTTATTCATTTATCCATCTACAGATCTTCTCAACCCTTCTAATGATGGGTTAACTACTTTTGTTAATCAAGTCGTAATTAAAATATATACAAACATTTTAGAACAGCTTTAACAAGAGACAAAGTGAAAGAAGAAACTTTCCCCTGCATATATAACTTGCAATTAAGCAGAAAACTCTGCGTATATAGCTTGCATAAGACATATGAATTCATTTCTGGAAACTAGATATCTCTAAGGTGTAGTAACCAGTCTAAACAGTGGATTAAGGCACATAATTAAGTTTAGATACCAATAAGAGAAAGAGAAGATTACATGTTTATGCTTGTTCTTTAACCAAGTCCATGTTTTCAGTTTAACTATATACAGAACTCTGCATCTACCCCCCCTGCTTAAAAACAACAAAACTCCTATGCTCCCATAATTGCCAGATTATTGCAACCCACAATGCCTTCCATCTTAGATTATGTTTGTAATTCAGATGTGATCGGCAGAACTGTTCAAAAAGCCTATAAAACGAATTATGTTGAAATAAATTAAGACCAACCCACCTGAAACATGAATTACAGACTTCCACTGCCACCCAACATTCAATAAACAGGTGAATTACCGATTCATCATTTATCATTTATCAAGCATAAAGGACAAAGAACATTTTACAGTGACCCTTCTAGCAATTAGGTTATCCCTTGTAGGAATCTTTCCATTAAGTACCTTCAAGCAAAGATTTAAGCGGTGTAGTTTTTATAGACCAGACATTACTTGTTGCTATGCGTACAATTGTTGACGTGTCGGTCTCCTTATCCAGTCAATCTTCATAATCCCCTCTCTGTTCTCGATCGGGCGGGGGAGGGTGATGGGAAAAATGCGCAAACGCGGAAGCAACCACACATAATCACGAATCAATGCAAGAAAATAAACGACACAGGATTTAATGTGGTTCGGTCGCCAACTGCAACCTACATCCACACGGGCAACTATTAGGTTTTCATTTTGTCCTCTTGCACATCAATTACAAGTACAATGATCTCTTTAAATAGAGATAAATAGAGATAATAAAGGGGACACAATGATTAAGCCCAATCACTAAAACATAGTGTCTATTCAGCCCAACCCAATTGATCCTGGCTTCATACCCAACAATCTCCCACTTGAAGTCACGGAACAATGTTCACCTGCGCTTCAACTGTGTACATGTACTTCTGTAATCTATCACCGGAACTCAATGTTCCACCACTAGTTGCCACCAGCCTTCTTAATCATTTTGAAGGCCACACCAGTTATGACTGAAACTGTCACTGACCCATTTTCTGTTCCTACCGGCTCTCACTTGCGAGAACTGCCAGATCCTGGAACATGAGAGCAAACACTCTCCATACTCAACAAGAAATTTTCTGAAGGTGTTTCAACAGCTGGAATACTGGTTCTCCTAACCCACTGTCTTCTAGGGACCTTAGCTGAAACACGACTCGTGCTCCCACTGCTATAAGTACCTTTGACTGGTCTACCTGAACCTTTCCATGCTCGTTCATCCTGAATCTAACCTGTGGCTCTGGGTTTCTCTCTTGTAAAGACAACCCTCTTCTGCCCACGAGATTCTGTGAACCGGACTTTGTTTATCTTTTGGGCATTAATTCCTAAAATGTCCACCTCCTCGCAGTTCCAACATGTTACACTTGAGCCATCCTGAGTCTTTGATTGACTCCTTTCTTTTATTCTTGCTCCCACTATCTCTGATATCTTTCTTACCTCTAACGACATATAACGATTCACTAGATAATTCCCCAGAGCTCCTTCTTCGGACATCCTCGCCAAGAATGAGATCACGAATCTTCTCAAAAGTGAATCCATCTGGTCCCGCTGAACTGGTAACTGCAGTAACCGTTCTGAACCAACTGCCAGGCAAAAACAATAACAATAGTAAAGCTTGAACTTCATCATCGAACTTAATGCCCACTGACATAAGTATGGCTAAGATCAAATTCATTTTATTGATGTGCTCAGTAACTGAACTGTCATACTTCGTGCCGTAGCGAAAAACAGCCACACCCCGCGCCTAGCACCGTACCATCACTGCTGCACTAGCAGAAAAATGCACGCGCCACCCTGCGTCTTCCGTCACTGCCATCGCACTGCACCTCCGTGCCGTCTCGCTCACCGCAAGCACCTGCACCTATTCACCGTGAAAACGCGACCCGCCGCCGCCCCCGCAAAACCTTAGCTTTGGGATGCCGCTGCCGCCCCTACAAAACCCTAGCTTTGGGACGCCGCTACAGCCTCTGCAAAACCCTAGCTTTGGGACGCCGCTGCAGCCCCTGCAAAACCCTAGCTTTGGGACGCCACTGCAGCCTCTGCAAAACCCTAACTTTGGGACACCGTTGCAGTCCCTGCAAAACCCTAGCTTTGGGAAGCCACTGCAGCCCCTGCGAAACCCTAGCTTTGGGATGCCGCTGCCGCCCCTGCAAAACCCTAGTTTTGGGACGCCACTGCAGTCTCTACAAAACCCTAGCTTTGGGACGTCGCTGCAGCCCATGCAAAACCCTAACTTTGGAACGCTACTGCCGCCTCTGCGAAACCCTAGCTTTGGGATGTCATTGCAGCCTCTGCAAAACCCTAGCTTTAGATGTTGTTGCTGCCTCTGCAAAACCCTAGCTTTGGGACGCTACTGCCGCCATTTTCACGTCTCGTCGATTAATTTCTGCTGATCGGATCTCTAGTGTGTAAACGAACCAAACTCTGATGCCACTTGATGGGAAAAAATGCGCACGCGGAAGCAACCACACATAATCACGAATCAATGCAAGAAAATAAACAACACAGGATTTAACGTGGTTCGGTCGCCAACTGCAACCTACATCCACACGGGCAACTATTAGGTTTTTATTTTGTCCTGTTGCACACTAATTACAAGTACAATGATCTCTTTAAATAGAGATAAATAGAGATAATAAAGGGGACACAATGATTAAGCCCAATCACTAAAACATAGTGTCTATTCAGCCCAACCCAATTGATCCTGGCCTCATACCCAACAGAGGGTACCTGCAAAAGGCACTCCAATGCTCAAGTAAAATGGTGTTTTTAGGTGAGGTGTTTAGTACGTACCTTCATTCTGCTTGAGCACTGTATTTATAGGGTTACCTTATGGACTGTGATCCTATGAGTCAGTTATTGAGATATGCATAACGTATCCCGCGATATCAGGAGGACGTTTGGATACCTTTCCCGAATTCTTCAGAGTGACTTTGACTCTTTCAACTCTAAATACAATGACTTGTTTATTAACATTTATGAAGGTAGATCTCAGTCGACCACGTAGACTAATAGGATCTTGTCCAACACCTACTAGTACAATTTTCATCCCTAATTTTATTTGTTAGAATATTATAATATACCTAAGTTCTCTTTGTATATTGAATATACAATGATGATTCTATATACAATATATGATATTGGTTAGATAATATGTACGAGGATAAGAAGAAAGAACACACCCATGTGACATGTGAGAGCTCACAAGTCAAACCAAAACAACACAAAAAGAAGGAGAAAACATGACAATATGAATCAAACCAAAGAAAAAGAGGAAGGAAGGATGAGATATAACAACACTGCAAATGCAATTTGAGAGTGATGACAATGCAAAAAATTGTAGGGTATGACAACATACATCTGACAGCTAATTATAATAATATTTAGATTAAAAAATAAAATAAATATAATTAAAATAATAATTTATTAGTATGTAGAATGTATGTATTTTACTGTATGGGGTGTTAAAATATCACCAACCCTAATGAGAAAGGTTAAGGAGCACCAGAATAGTGGCACAATAGTGGGGTTGAATATGCTACTAATCAAATTTTAATTAAACATTCTAATGCACTATATTCAATAACAATTAACCAATAAACCAATTTTTGAAAGATATTTTTAATAAAAAAGTTTGTACTAGTGTTACTGGACACCTTTTCTCTCATCAATAGCCTACTTGTAAGATTTTGGTTGAGTGAACTTTGTGGTTTTGTTTTTATGAATTTAAAAATGGTCCGTGAAAGAATCACTAAGGAGATCTGGTTTTGGCCATGAAAATAAATAAGTAATTTTTTGTGATTTCACAAATTGTGTTTTAATTAATCTATCATGTGTGATTCAATTTTAGTGATAATTATTCTTGAAATAAGGAAAAGTACGAAGAAATTTCCTCTCCAAATGATTAAAAATTTCAATTTGAATTTTGAACATGTCAAAGTAAGGGAAACTCTCTACAATATTTTGTAAGGGAGAATGATTGTTGCTCCAAAGTACACAAATCCAAGCTAGTCAAATGCTATGATTATATTCATTGTATATTTTTTTTCTTCTACTCCATTCTAAAAAATGTGGTTGACTTTCTTATAATTTCATTAAGTTCACAAACTAAACTTCTCAAATTTTTATTTTTTTAGTAATATATAATTAATGTCCTTGTTAATAAATGATATCTTTGCATTAGCCTGTGAGTTATGAGAGTTTGGTGAATAAGATTGCATGTATCTATATTGGAACTCATCCTGGCAGCTAGATTCAAATTATATATGTACTTAATTACTGTATTAATTTCTAGAAGGATACTTGATTATGTATTGACATTATTTTATTTCTTAATTAGTCATTAATTTATAATGATTTAAATAAATTTTTAATCTATATAATACATGATTAATTTGTTGTTGTAGTATTTAATGTTTTATTTTTCTATTTTAATCCCTCTTAATTTATTGGGCTTTTTGTAAATTTTTTAAAAAAAATCAAAAGTTATAAACCAAATACAAACAAAATAAATAAATATGATAAGGATTTCATATTCTAGTGTGTGTATAGTATGTATATTGTGAATGCAAAATTTATTACTATTGTGAAATTAATATCTAAGTATATGGAAGATATATAGCATAAGTCATAAAATATATTATATTGAAATTGCTTACCTTATATAGGAATAGTCAAATCCTTAATTTTATTATTAATGCAGCAATGAATTTGATTAAATTTACTTTAGTCATTTAAGTCAATATACTTTACACAGTTTGGGTAATGCGTGAGGATCAATTATCCTACTAATATACTTGACATTGACATAAAGATGACTATGTTGAAGATTTCATTTCACAATGTAAATTCTTTCATCGCACATTGTTATCTTAGAAAAAAACACACAAGTTCATGATAAATGCTAATTTTTTTTATAAACAATTAAAAATATTTAAATAAATAAAATATATACTATGCTCTAATCCTTATACAAATTACTTAAAATATTTACAAGAAATATCTATATATCTATATATACATGTAATTTACTGTCATACTCTCCTACCTATATTAAAAGATTAATATTATTCATCGTGGATTTGCTCACAAAGCAAAAATAGATACTCTCATTTTGAAATTACAAAGCTTCCTGGTTAAAATATCTACAATCTAAATAATAAAAATTACATTTGCTGAAATATACAATTATAAAATCGATTATACTACATGTATATAGCCCAACTTCAATGTATTACATCATTATAGCCTATACGCCTCCATTGTTCTTCATTTCTACTTACAAGGTTGGAAACTAACATGTCAAATGGATGCAATTCAATCTGTTAGGGTAAATACAACAAATTTTATTTGTCTTCCATGAACTTGAATCTTTCATATGATAGTTAATAGTTGAATCATCAAGTGTACAATAATATAATGTTGTAGAACTACATAACAGATAACAAATCCTTTGCCACATAACATTATCATGAGAAGAGAATAAATACCACGTATTATAGAATGGTCTTATTTTTTAGGATTAAAAGACTGTAAGGAAAAACATTTGTAATGTGAAAAGATTATTTTTGATTTTTGTTGAGACAATGGGTTACAATGTTGTTGTGTTATTTGTAAAGAAGATTTTTATAAGTTTCTTTATTTGTTGGAAGTGTTGGAAGTGTTGTACTTGATGATTTGTTTATGTTTTATATTCTTTTAGAATTTGTTGTGATGATATATTCGGATTGTTATCAAGAGTGGGTTTTTGTATAGATAATATTTTTGAAATTTTGATTAATAGACAACTTTTGTTGAAAGATTAATTTAGGATAAAATATTTATTTTTTATTTTTTATAATGATTGGGTCATTTATAAAATGATCCATATTTATTTATTTATTTTGTTGAAAGATTAATTTAGGATAAAATATTTATTTTTTATTTTTTATAATGATTGGGTCATTTATAAAATGATCCATATTTATTTATTTATTTATTTTGTTGATAAAAAACAAATTTGATCATCCTTACCAAATTTTTTTATTTATATGTATCATTTCCTAACAAATATTCACATCAATTACTAATAATTTGCATATAACTCCCCAATTTGTTAATCCTTCGTACAAGTTTATATACTCAGGCCTTATGTTAAAGTCGAAGACATGCTTCAAATCTCCTAAAGCAGTCCTATTCATCAAATCACCTAGAGATATTTAGAATAAAGGATTGTTTGTGTTATTTAGGATCTGAAACTCAAGTCTAGGCAACATTATTCTATAATAGTGTGACTTCTTATATTTGTATCGTTCCAAAAACCATGATATCTATAATTTCTTTTTTGGCGTAATAAATCCTTCCCAATCATATAGTCCTTTATGTTGTTCTTAGCTTATATGACCAATAACCCACTTCATATACATACATTTTGATCATCCCAACTAAAATCAAATTTAGCATATAGATAAAAAAAAATGTATAGATAAAAAAGGAAATAAATTTAGAAGAAAAAAAACTATATAGTTTTCCGTCAGGAAAATAATGAAGTAAGATTATATCTTAAAACTCTTACTTCACATAGTTAAGGAAACAAGAATTTAATATTATTTTAACAAGCATTGTTTAACTTGATCACTTAATTACTATATTTGAAGTTTAATTTCATTTATTGAACTAATCACTGTACTTTAGCCTACCATACAAAAGGAAAATAAAATGCATCGTATATTTTGACAATTAAGGAGAAACCATGACACTTACTTTATAATTTTCCTTCCTCTACTTCCAAAATACACTTAGGAATGATATCGTGTTCCCCAACAAAGGTGAACAAACATCAATAAATGAAGATCTGAACTCCTGTTCATAAGCTTCCTTGCACTGTGGATTTAACTTCACAATTGTCCTTCTATCTGCTTTTCATATGTGCACTCTTTTTACCTATTATCATTGTATCTCGTTTGAGTTGTATTTAATATATTTTACTTAGAAAAGTATCATCATACTTGAAAAAAATAATAGAATACTTAAAAATGTATTTCAATATTTGTTGAAGTATTTGGGCACTCTAAAGTGCTTAATTTTTGTTTTTCTGTTTTTAAAGTATTCATATAGTCGACAGGGTACATTCATACTCCATTGGTCACTTGATGAAGCATTCAATTACTCTAAAGAAGACCCTTACATTTGATTTCTTGTGTTAGACATTTGAATACTGAGAGAGAATTTGAATATTTAAAAGTTAAAGACCAAGCCAATTTTGAAAGTTTTTTTAATGATTAAAGCTTTCTTTATGAGAAACTCATATGGAAAAAAAATTTAAAAACAAGGGAAAATTTTGTAGAAAATCTTTCTCATTTTTCTCATCTATATCGTTAATCTGATTGAAAATTTAGACAATTTGTTTGTATGATTCTCATTCTTATAATTATTTTTGCAAGATTTTGAAGTCTTGATGGTGGATTCAAGCAACAAAGGTATTATCCATTGACTTTCTTTTAGACTTCTTTGGTAATTATTACAATTCTAAAAAGTAAGATATTTGTATAAAATTAAGATTATAGTAAAAACTCTCAAATAGATTATTAAAGATCAATCAGATTTTTTTTATCAACTATAAAAAAAATAGAATAAATGGGAGTATTAGGGGGGGTATTTCAATCCATTATAAAAAGTCTTAATGTACATTGTAAATAAAAAAAATTTAATTTCCTAATCCTCCAACAACCCTGAATCAAAAATAAAAGTTCTTCCATAATTAAGCATAGTTTGATTTCTTCCACGTAGATCTGTGGATAACCTAGTAGTTCCCCAAACACCCACAAGCATCGAAATCAGATTAAATTCCCAAAAAGCATAAAATCCTTTTACAATGCTTTACAACACGATAACGGAAAAAATGAAAGAGTTAAAAGCTTTTTTATGGCTACAAAATTTGCATTAAGAACCATTTCTTCCAGAGAGAAACATATAAGAATGAAGATTGTACTTCTGCTACAATTCCTATTTGGTTTCACTAATCATTGCAAGAACCTTTTACAACATAGTATTCTTGCTGTGAGTGTTCAAGACACCTCCCTACTACCTGCAATATAAAAAGGTGAATCTAGGCTTGGTGGCCTGATGATGTTAGCTTACCATTTGGATGCATATAATAGGGCTTAAACACGAGTCAGAATAAGAAAATGAAGTCCTTGAAAATTTAACATTTAACCATGTCCATGTTTTTACCTGAACCATCAAAAAAATTTGTTGATTATATGGTGTGTGCTTATTAAAAATGACATTAAAATCCACAAAATTAAAAGCACTAAAATGTTTCACTATTGACTCGTAATTAACTAACACAATTCCCAACCAAATAGCAATCATATTTCATATTTTCACATTACAAGTAAATAAATGTTTTGTGTTTTCAATTTCTCTATCACACAAGACTAGTATGGACTTAAAAATGGATAAGAATGAATAATTATAAATTTTTTTGTGTCCATTCTTCTAAATTTGAAGCTTTCTTTATTTTCGTTAATAAAAATTCTCTTAATTCAACATTGACCTAATGTTGATCGTGACTTATTAATTAGAATAATATTTATAAGTTGAATTAAATATTCTATAATTATCAATTAAGTATTATATTTCTATTATTTTTCTTATTCTAGTGCACATTATTAATTTGTAATTATATGCATTTGGTAACATCACATAGGGATATAATTTTTTTTATTGCATTATTAAATAAGAATTTGGTTGTTACGGTTGTGCGTACCCATACATTACTAATCAGATATCTTAACTAAGAATTTTATTTTCCTTGATCCTTGGGAGATCAATTTCTTAAATATTTTTTGAAATTTTAGAAAAAAAAATCGTTAAAGGCTCTCAAAAATCTATTTTGAAAAAAAAATTACAACTACTTAATTCACTCCCTTTTTTCTGAGTATTCATGAACCCATTTAACACTAACACCAATATCTTCGTCTTGCTTCTAACTTAATAACTAACATGCTTTTATTCAAGTTATCATAGTGGTGTTATGTGTTTGTTGTTAAACCCATTTTTTCAAATGATGATAGGTATGTTTATAGAAATGTTAAAATGAAAATTTTATTGAGGGCATCAATATAGACACACACGAAGTCAGGAGTATTCATCCCCTGCATGCTGTATATATTATAAGTTAAGATTTAAGAGTCTTTGGATTTATGAGAAATTACAAGTATAATTAGATATTAATATTATAAAAAATTATTAAATAAAAACTATATTAATTAAGTTAGATATTATTTATAAATTAAAAATTATTAGTTTTTAAAATAGTTTTTATCATTAATAAAAAATTATAAAGTAATTTTTAATTTAATATCTAATATAAACTACTAAAGTTTTAGTTATTGATTACTTAGATGTAAAATCAGACTAACTTAAAATTTAAAATAATTACTAATTAAAACCTTTTAATCTATACATCAATTTAAAAATTAATCTATAAATTTCTATTAATAATAATTTAATACTAAAATTAGTTATTATATAGTAACTTTCTTACACTGTAAAACTTAGAATATCATAACTACTACAATAGATATCAATGACTTTCTAAAGTTTTTATATCGATAATGAAAATCTATATATAAAAAATGAGGACAGAAGAATTTTCTTTATCTTATAATGATTATGATGCGTTGTTCCAAGAATTCAAATAATTACATGAAAAATATATTGCTTATGTATCTGGATTGTTATACTAAAATCTCAAGTTTATTAAGAAATTATATCTAGATCACGGTTAAGATCAAACTAGTATATAAAATTGATTGTATATTTCTTCTCTACACTTTTATCTATCTTTTTTCTTAATAAATCGTAATTCATTTCTAATATTTTTTTATGTTTTTTATCAGTAAAAAATAAAATAAATTAATAAAATCATTTTTAAAATATCTCAATCCTTTTATACAAAATCAAAGAAATATAACTAATCTCATCCAATTTTTTTTTAAAAAAAAATAAAATTTTTATTAATCAAAATCTCGTAATTTAATAAAAAATTATATAAAGAATCAGTCAAAAAGTTTAATCTTTTCATGAAGAGACAAAATTATATATATAAAAAAAAGAAACTAAGAAAACTAACCAGAAACCACCTCTGCTTACAACTAGACAAATGTGAATTCCTTCAAGTTCTAATAAAATTGGACAGCATTGTTACTTCTTTTTTTTGTCCAAATTCCTCCATTAAGATCCAACCTTCGTCTCATAATTGCATGCTCTTCCAGTTTTCTTTCATGTAAGTATTCTAAATTTTATGAAAACTCAACGAACATATCTCTTCTATGTATTCAAATCAAGATTGGTTTTAGGAAAATTAAGTTTTGGGGAGAAGGCTTTTCAAAACTGCATGGAGAGATTAAGATTTTCTATAAATCTAATTCATCCAACCTTTTTTGCTTAACAACATATGCTTTAGTTACCAGATTATTCACTTTTTTACTTGCATGATATAAATATTTTTTTTTTTTCAATTGATCGATTCAAGAAAATAATTTTTTGTTGACCAACCTCTAGATTTTAAAAGTTTTAAAAAAGTTAGTTATGCTTATAAACTTAAGAAGACTCTGTAAAAAAAAAGTTTAAAATATTGATTTGAGAGACTTAGTATAGTAAGAAGTGAGTGGGTGTTGAATTGTCCATTATCGATGGTTAGCTTGTTAGCTATAAGTAGTTGTTGCTCGCAAGGTTTTTTTGGATGAGCCAATGGATGATAAACCAATTTTAATATACATATTATAGATTTATGTTTTTTTTAAAATTTGCAATAAACTCTGGTTTTGATTCTTTAGAGACATTCCAACATGTAATCCATTATCCGACCTTTCCTTTCGCCAACACTGTTAGAAAGGATGTAAAAAAGAAAACTAATTACATTAAATAAAATGTGATAAACCAATTTTAATATATTGATTTATGTTTTTTTTAATTTACAATAAACTAATTATATTAAATAAAATGTGACAATTATAGAATGTCCAATCCATATTCACAAAAAATAAGTTTGAAGTCTTCAATTCAAAACTCATTACAACCCAATAATATACTATCTCAAAAATCTATATATACATACTCTCCAATCTATGAATAAAATGATTTAAACAAAAAATCTAACTAGAAACTTAAAACATCGCATAATGATACAACAACTAACAAAAAAGACATGAACCACAAGTTGTTTAGAAAACTTAGTTTCCTTAATAGTTTGCAGTTGTGACAACCAAAACCAAAAACGTTTGAATTTGCTGTGTGTTCCAGATATAACATAACAAATACATAATTGCAAAAATGCAACAACTCAAAATCCAAAAGTATTGACAACATCAAACATCAAACCTAATCAACAAAATCCAAAAACATGCTTGTCTAGAAACCAACATTAGATACAAACTTCCATACCTGAGTTGTTCAAAAAACTTCCAAAAAACATTGTAACACATGCTAAATAGTCTTCCAAAAATCTTTACACTAATCTTTCTTTAATTAGTTCCTTCATAAAATTTCACCAAGAGAATCTAAAAAAAAAACAAACAAGAACCTCTCCTTGTTCTTTAAAAATGTTTGTGCTTGACTTTATAAGATGTTTATTATTATACTAAAATATTATAGCATTAGTTGTGTTTTTGGATGTTTAAACTTTATTGAATTTTGTATTTTCATATTTAAATGTATTCTGGCTTTTTCATAGTTCATCTCCTGGGATACAAAAATGTTTCAGACGATCTTCGTATCTATAGAAAGCATAAAGAAAGATCTACAGGTCCATGAAGAAGTTTTGGACGTGAGGTTTAATGTTGTTTGCTTTTGGCAGCCTAACATAGGTGCAATATTTTTAGCATATCTTGAACTGTAGATATTAGCTCAACACAAAACTGCACCTCAAATTTTTACCTCTCATTCACTGATGAATCTGGATTCCTCGAGCAAGCGAGGCCTTGGGAGCACATAGTGAAACTCACTAATTATAAAAGTCGTGCTTCTCTGATCATTCTCACATTTGAAATCAGATTTTAAAAAAATTAGAAATCTTTTGAGAGAAACATAAGAGAACAAAAATATCTCTACTAATCTGTGGTTCCTACGGATTGACATAAAACAGTCCAAAAATAACTCGACCACCCAATAGTGATCACAAACATTCCAGATTATCTATCATTTGTCCCTTTACATCAAATGCTTTCATTTCTAAGTCTGTGAGTTTGCCCTGCTGACATCTGTTTTTGATTGCAGGTTGGACCTTTATCCAGTAGCAGTGTTGCTTTAGCCCTCCAAATATATGTGATTCATTGAAAGCTTTTCCCTGCACTGGCGCCTTCAAATTTTGACCATCTTGCTATGTTGAAATTGTTATGTGATGATAGAGTGGATCACCAATTCCACAGATAAAATCAACTTTGTGTTATAAAACTCTACATCAAGTAATCGTGTTGCTGATAAAAAAAGAAGAAGAAAAGTAATCGTGTTCCTTAAACATTAACTTTCTTTAAAGGTTTCTGCGATTCTTAACACAAGATGTGCCAAGAAAGATAAATGGTGTCGAGAATATTCTTGCAGGGGTTCAAGACGTATTTTTATTCTAGTTTCTCATAGTTTTTATAGTTTTGCTAATGGAAATTTTCATTGGGTAAATTGATGTAACTCTACCGAGAGTGAATATTCTTGGTTTTTTTCATATACATTTTATGGTTTTGTTGGTGGAAATCATTGATTGGGTAATTTGATGTAACTTTTTATTGAGAGGGCAACATTTCTTCGTTATTTATTTTCTTCAGCTTAAGAATTAGAAATTAATGATTTTCTTCTTAAAAGTATTTTAATTCTTGTTTCAAAAATCAGAAGTATATACCGATTTTTTATCTTATCCTAATCGATCCTAGAAAAATATTTCACTGGAATTTTTTAAAAACCTAAGATGGTTTCACTTGCTTCAATCTAGTTATGTATGTGCTATTTTAAAGAATTTATATATATTTTTTAATCAATAAAAAATAATTTTAATAATAAAATATTCAAAGAATGTTATAATTTTTATACAAATGATCTCCTTGAAAAATGTATCTATGTTACTCAAAGACTGAAAATCTCCTTCAAAATGAATCTGCATCCCATGACACGGTTATACTTATGTCAGGAGGCATTATGTTGATTGTTGATTTTTTTTAATAAACTAAAAGAATTAATAAATTAGAAATATTAGCAACCCATATATAAAAATATCTTTTCATGTAAATTTATATAAATTATTAGTTGGTTATCACCCTCGTAATAAAGATATATTCTGACTATGTTGTGTTTAGGTGAGTTTTTCTATGAATTATTTTTGTTGGTTGTGATTATCATTTTACACTAGAATAGTTGACTATATGATCGAGGCTACAATGGAACATACTACTCGTAATTTATCCAAGGCAGTCTCCATGTACATTCTTGGATTGCTTTTTTCTGGGAGATTTCATTGTAACGTGTAAATGAATCTTTTTTAGTATTATATGGAGTGTTTGGTCTATGAATTTTGCAACCCTTAAATTCCAGTTTTTTTGCATCAAGCTAAATGTCCAGTGGCAAAAGTTCATATGCATCTTTTCCACATATATAGGGTGCAGGAGGCAATTATTTAACTTATTAAAGCGTGATTTTTTTGGCAGAATTTTTCTACTGTGTAAGGGGAGAAGGGGGGTATTTCTTAGTTTAAGAATTTGTTGAACTCTTACTTTAGATAGGGTATGTATAAGAGTTGGGACACCCCTCTTAAATATCTCATTATATTTTATTAATTCATTGCTGATAAAAAAATGAAAAAGTGTTTAGTTAATCCAATTGGACTGTTCTTTCGCTAGTTTGTAGATTTGAAATGTAATATTTTTTTATATAAGGATTGAAACATAACCAGAATACTCTTTCTAATTGAACTAATTTTTTATTAACTCTTAATTTATAACTCCTACGATAAAATATTGTCAATTGTTTTGGAGTAGAAAGGATGTGTAGTGTTTGTAGAATCAAAATTCCTAGGTTGATCTACTAGGAGAGAAACATCATTATGAAAGAAATGAGTCTTGTTGGAATTTAAAGGTGGAAGTGGATTGAGGATCTCTTTGTGGTTGAGGCTTTTGTGTGAGGTTTTCTTTTTTGATTTTGTTTATAACTTTTTATTTGAAAAGTCTTGTTGTGTTATGACTTGTATAAGGGTTTGACAATCTCTAAAATGACCCATATTTATTTATTTGTTACTTGCTAATAAAAAAAAAATTTACTTGATATGCATGACAAGGTTTTGAATGTTATGTAATATTCTTACGAAATATTAGATTTATAGGTTGCACTTGAAGAGTTATTATTTTTTATGTTTTATTAAGTTTGACATGTAAAAATAGATAATATTGTTAATATGTGTTGTATAAGGATTAAGGTATTCCTCAAATACTCTTTATTATTTTATTATTTTCTTGCTGATAAAAAGAAAAAGATTATGAGGTAGTTTTTTTTTTTTTAAACACACTTACAAATTTGTAATGTTTAATGTGATGAGATTGAGGTGTCGTAAAGATACAACTCTTATTTATTTTCTCTTATTACATTACTAGACAATGTTATATATTATTTATTTTCTCTTATTGCATTACTAGACAATGTTATATATCTTTTTCAAGTAGGCAGGAAAGCAAAAGAAAAAATTACAAGTATTCTCGAAAAACAATAAAAAAAGGTGATGTATTAAAATGAAATTAAATTAGTCTTCCGCGTGGAAAGTCATGTAACACCTTCGAGAAAACCAAAATAAAAGTTTATTATGCCAAAACATACATTAATAAACAAAACAAAACATTTATTACATAAACCAAATGACATAACTTATTTAATATTTGCTTCTTAAATTATTATACGTTTAACTTTTTCATAATTGCTTATTTATTATATAATTGAGTGAGATAAAGAATACGCAACAATGACAACGGTACATTTTTGTTGTTTAGTTAAAGAAAAAAACGAAAAAATAGGAAAGAAAGAAAAATGTCTTTTAAAAACAAAAATTAAAAAAAAAATCTTTTTATTCTTTCTTCATATCAAATTCTAAATTTACTATCTCCTTTTACTTTCTTTCCTTTGAACTGACCAGGAGATTTCAGTACTCATCTCAGTAGAATTATATATTTTTCAAATACATATTTAACATAGTTTTTATTATTGTGTTTAGTTTAACTAAATAACTAGTGCCTTATTTAACGAGACTCTCACATAATTAATTCATTTTATAGTTCTAAAAAATTATATTTAATTTAGTTTTCAACCAAGGACATGGAAGCCTTAAAAAACATTCCATTGCCCTAATCAAATTCCACAAATTATTTCTTTTCCGAAATCGGTGGTTTGCCTAAATACACGCTTTTTACAAATTTTCCTACCTTATCAACAATAAATAAAATTATATTTACATGGAAAATATTAATAATTTGTTCTAATTATCTACTGAGACACACAAGAATCCAAAAAAAAAAAGTTGCGTAACTTCTTTTTTACTTTTGACTTTTAGTGGAGGACAAGTCATAGATGCAAAGACATTGAGGGTGTGAAGTGCTTAGGGCTGTATATAAACAACCTAAAGGCTCAGAAATGTTCCATAATTTTAATTGCAGTTTGCTTAGCCTGCTTGAAAATGGCTTCCTCAATGGCAAGTGCTGGTGGGTCTGGTGATGATGATGGTTCTCAAAACTTGAACAATGGAAGGAAAAACTCCTACAAACGTCTTACTTCTTCTCAAACAGCAAGACTTGAAAGGTAATTAAAATAACCCTTTTAGGTTAACATTATTTTCTTTCAATTTAATTAATACTTTGATTTGCTTAAACACATAATTCCTCTAGATTTAATTGTGCATGTTCGTAAAACTCCCTCTTTTTTTTTAAAATCAAGCTCAATAGATCTCTCTCCACATTTAATTCCTCTTGATTTTGCTTTTCTTGGGTTCATCAAATTTATTTATTTTTTGGTGAATTTTGGTTTGATCTATTTACTCAAGGGTTTTTCCATTAATTTTGGTTTAATGTGCTTTTGATTGTTACTAGGATCACGATTAATGGTCGATATTGATTTGTACCGTGCCCTTGCATGTTTGGGTCAATTTTGTGGAGGGAAAATCCACTTTGCGGAGGGTCGAACCGATTTTGATTAAGAGAATTGGAAAAAAATAATCTTTATGAAGTAAAATTGAGTTTAGATCCGGATTTACAAATTGTATTGTTTTAGCCTCTGATTTTTATAATTTACAAAACAATTTTCACATTTTTCAGCATAAAACACACTTTTCAATACAAATATATGACCAATTTAAACATGCATTTCAATCATACTCTAAAATACATTCTTCTCAAATTGCTTTCAAAATATGAAACCCTAACACGAATCAATTGTTTAAAAAAAACTAAAACTGATCTTTCAAAATAAATTTTATAGAACTAACATATATGAACTATTAATTGTTTTGAAGAACACTTTTTTGGTGCTTGATTGTATGATGAATGTCGTAGTCCTGCACATATTTGATGAAAATACGATTTCACATTTATTAAACTAACCACAGTGAATTGCAAACTGATAAATTATATTATGCAATACATCACCAATAAGCTTGGTTGCTTTTTCTCTCGGCATCTTTTTTTAATATTTTTACTATTTTTTTTAACTGTTGAATTTGAGTAATTTGCACTATATATGATTTTTTTTTGTTAAATTGACCAGTGCAGTAATTTTTTTCTATCTATAAATGTAATAATAATAATTATATTTAATGAAGTATATTCTCTTTATTATGAATGAATGGTTCTCCTCTTTTACAAATCAAATTTAATTTGAATTCATAACTTTTTTTTCCTACTCGAAAGTTACAAGCAGAGCAAATAACAAATTAATTGAGATTATTAAAAGTTAAATTAACTATATGTTGTGTATATTATTTTGGGTTAGAGAGGGTTAAGTTGAAGAACTAACGCATCAAATTCATTAAAGACTTTTATTTTTTTCTATGATGTAATTAAAAGACATTAACATTATGTAAAATATAAAAATGTTTCTACTTTCATGTGCTTACCTCAATAGGAAAAATCTTACTACGTAATTGATTGTCTAGAATGTATAATTGTTTATACATAACCCATATGGATTATGCATTTTATGTACCACTTGTCTTTTATATTAGAGAACTACATATAATTGATTATATATAATTCGTAATCAATTATATAGGTCAAAATCAAATCATATATATATATATATATATATATATATATATATATATTAAAAATGTAATTGATTATATATTTTTTTTCATCATTTCGTTTAAACAAAGAGTAAATTTTTCATAGGTTGCTAAAGAAAGAACTAACTATTGAGGTTTATTTTTTTTATAAAAGATTCATCAAGGATTGCCCACACCCTGATGAGGCCCAACGACGTCAGTTGGCTGCTGAGATTGGACTTGAGCCTAGGCAAATAAAGTTCTGGTTTCAGAATAAGAGGACCCAAATCAAGGTATTCATACTTTTCATTTAGAAACTATTTCACATGTGGTAGTGTTATTCACTTCAGAGAAAGTGTTTTCTACACTGAGATAGTACAAAACATTTTACGTGTCAATATTGTGTTTAATATATAAGTCACCATTTTTTATGTGTATGTTACCTAAAGAATCAACACGAGAGAGCAGATAACACTGCTCTTCGTGTTGAGAATGATAGGATACACACAGAAAATGTTACAATGCAAGAGGCTTTGAAGAGTATGCTTTGCCCATCTTGTGGGGGACCACCGTGTCTTGAAGGAGATCGTGAACATGCTATCCATAATATGAAACTTGAAAATATTCACCTAAAGGAAGAGGTTAGTGAACTCGTTCATTCATAATTTTATATTTCATATCAATACAATATTTGCTTCCTACTGCTTTAAACAGAAGGTTGATTGGTTTTAAATATTTATGAATTGGTTTTCAGCATGAGAAGGTGTCTCGTCTTCTTTCGAGGTACTTGGAGAGCCAGATGTTACCACCTGAGCAGTTCCAACAGGGTTTTTTCCCCATCATAGGATCAAGTTCAAATGCATCACATGGAAATCCACTGAACCATGTAATTGGTGCAAGTTCAAGTCATGATCCAAATCTTGCTTTGCAAATGATGGATGGTGGCTATAACTTATTTGCAAGTGAAGGCATAGAAAAAAACCTTATGGCTAAGGTTGCTGCGACCGCAATGGATGAGTTAATTAGGCTTCTTCGGATTAATGAGCCTTTTTGGATCAAGTCTTCCACTCAAGATGGGAAGCTCTATCTTCTGCTTGAAAACTATCAAAAAATGTTCCCAAAGACCAAACATTTCAAAGGGCCAAACGTGCGTATTGAAGCAACAAAAGAATCAGGAATAGTGAGCATTAATAGCCTTCAGCTTGTTGACATGTTTCTAGATTCGGTAAGCATATCATAACCCTTGCTGTTGACTTTTTCTCTTAGTTTTTAATTAATATTGTAATTTGCACTATCGACGTGAACAAAATATTTACTCGTAAGAGCATGGTGATGAATTCATCTTTTCAGGACAAATGGGTTAATCTGTTCCCAACAGTTGTCTCAAAAGCAGAAACAGTGAAAGTACTTGAAAGAGGTTTGGCAGGAAACCGAAGTGGAGCCTTGCAGTTGGTATATATTTTCATACAAACCTTGTTTTTGTAATTAAGCTCTTTAATATATAAGTTTTTAATCTGTTGACAATATATACTTTTATGACAGATGTTCGAGCAAATGCATGTTCTTTCACCCTTTGTGCAACCTCGTGAATTTCAATTCCTTCGTTTCTGTCAACAAATTGAAGAAGGCCTGGTGATTGCAGATGTGTCATTTGATTCCTTTCAGCAAAAATCCTCTATTTTTCACTCTTGGAAATATCCCTCTGGATGCTTGATCCAGGAACTGCCTAATGGGTACTCCATGGTTAGTAATTTACATATTAGTGAACTACTTTAGTAGATCTTCAACTATAAGAAATACTCTACATGTTATTGAGAAAGACGTTTTACATAAAAGCAACATTTTAGAGGCCATTCTGGAAAGGACTGATACCTTGTTAAGATGAAGGCCTAACAGGGAAAATGTAAAATGGTTCACCTCACCCATTGCTTGTACCACTTTCTAGGGCAATAATGTCTGAGTATTTATTCAACAATTAAATATGAATTGAATTTTTTTTTTCAGTTTTTAGTTTAATTTCTTTTAAAACAATTTATTTGTGAAGGTAAACACAAGCTAGTATGAAATAAAATTTCTAAATCTTGGACATAGTTAATCTTGAGGTTTATAATCTATTTCACTGTGAATAACTATTATCTGGATGAATTAGAATTAGATTGATGCTAAAACTAGTGAAAAAATTTTCAGCTCATCCAGATTTAGAAATTCTGTATCATTATATTTTGGGATTCACTGATCACTTCATATCACAAAATCATATAATTCCAATATTGAAGCAAATCCTGGAATTAAATCCAGTTATTTTCGTGGAGTGTTCAAATATTCATATTCCCTTTTTTTTATCCAACAGATTAATAAAAAATATATTATGTTTTGTTAGGTTACTTGGGTTGAGCATGTTGAAGTGGATGATAAAATCCAAGCACATCCACTGTACAAAGATATTATTGCTAAGGGCATTGCATATGGAGCTGAAAGGTGGATTATGGAACTTCAAAGAATTTCCGAGAGATTTGCTGCCTTTTATGTTGAAAAGATACCTGATCATGACACTTCAGGAGGTCACACTTTCTCATATTACTCAAAACCCTTACACTGCATGAATAGATACATACATTTTTTTATACGTGAACAATAATCCACACACACATATATATTGTGTGTGTGTGTATGCTTTATGATAGATGGTTATGTGCTTATAGCTAACTCAAATATTTTACTTATCCATTGTTCAGTGATCAATTCTCTTGAAGGAAGGCGAAGTATAATGAATTTTGCTCATCGTATGCTCAAAATCTTCTGTGACAGTATAACCATGGCAGATGGTTTGGACTTTCCACTTTCTGATCTGGCGAATACTGGTGGAGTGAGGGTCTCTATCCGCGAAAGCAAAACCATTGGACAACCAAATGGCATGATTGTTGCAGCTGCTACCTCCATTTGGCTTCCTCTCCATTATATGAAAATTTTTGATTTTTTCACAGATGATAAAAACCGTGCTCAGGTTCACAATAATCTCGCCAACCAATTTTTTGTTATATACAAGAATTACTTTTATTTGTTAGTTAGATTTAAATTAATCTTGCTTTGCAGAATGATTAATATTTGCGTGTTCTTTTCTTACATACACAGTGGGATGTTCTTACCTGTGGAAACCAGGCACACAAGGTTGCACACATTTCAAATGGAATTCACCCTGGGAACTGTGTCTCGATTATTCGGGTAATTCAAGTCTTTCTTTTTGTTTCATGTTTCAACATTGTTCTAATAAGACAGGTTTAGTTTAGTTTTTAGTACAATTATATTAAACAAACACTGTCATAAGGCATTCTTTGTTAAGGCAGCAAACAACTTTGAATTAGGTTTTAAAAGACACAATCCTAACTTGATTACTGATTCTTCAAGTACTTTTGTTAATTTCACTTCAATTTTTCATGTGTAGCCATTCATCCCTAGCGAGAACAATGCACTCATTCTTCAAGAGAGTTTCACAACCCCCATGGGAACGTATGTTATATATGCTCCAACTGATGTAGCAACTATGACTTCGGCCATAATGGGAGAAGACTCTTCAATGCTACCAGTTCTTCCATCAGGTTTTGTCATCTCTCCAGATGGTGATCCGAATGCAGCTTTGGGAGCATTTGATTGTTCAGATGGTGAAAGATTGGGAGGCTCATTGCTGACTGTGGGATTCCAGATACTAGCTAGTGCTGATGGACGCAATATGCCAAATAGGAAAGCTGGAGCAGCTGTGAACTCCCTTTTAACCTCAACTATTCTGAGAGTCAAGGATGCTCTGAATTGCAACAACATGGACTGATCTTTTGGTTATGAACTGTTTTCATACATTGCTCGACAAAACATTGCCTTGTTTCCTATGCGTTTCATGACAAGTTTTCTAGGCATTTTCACTTTGTTTGGTACATTGCTTGACATTTTTAATTTGTTTGGTATAATATTGCTTGACATTTTAAATTAAACAATATGCTGCTTTATTCCATTTCCCCCCCTCTATTTATGTGTGGTGATAATTCTGATCCTTTCGGTGCCCATTGTTCTTTCAAGACAAGCTTATCATTTTCTTCTGATAAGCAAAACATATTGAAAGAAAGTGAAAAGGGTACTGCAACCCTACTACAAAGTGGAACCATCATGAATTTTACGATTGAGTAATTAATATTAGTCCTTAATCAAGTTCACAGACATGGATTTCTTTTCTTCTCATATTTACAGTCTGATATATCCCAAACTTTATAGGTTATTATCTTTTTGGAAATAAAAAAAATGGTCTTTCTGCATTTCTTTTTACTTAGTTTTTCTTTTGTATAATGGGTTTGATTCTTTTTTTTTCGATTTCCTTTGTCTTTTATTTCATTTTTATGTTTTTTTAATGTTGTAGCTTCAAAATAAAAAAGTCAAAGCAACATATTCGTTCATTTTACTAAAAGTACTGTGAATTGGTTCGTGTATACCAAATTTGCAGTCGGACCAGCTCGCTCAAATTCGATATTGAATTTGTGAAAGTGATGAACTCAGAAAGAGAAGAAAAGAAGTAAGATATAGGCATTTTTTTTTTCTCCTCACAAAAAAAATGTTTTGACTTATGATATAGGCAAACAGATTGAGAAATTACTTCAAATGAAAGCAGAAGTTGAACCTAGTCATGTATTCAAAGCACAGGAATTATTAGTTTGTGTGTACCCAAAATAATGTAATTGTTTTCATTCCAATAATTAATCAATCTATTTCCTCTAATTCAATAATAAAAGAGAGATTTTTTATAATATAATGCATGCCTGTAAAGTTTGAATTTGATAACTTTGTTAACAATTAATAATATATTAATAACATTTTCAAATAAAATTTCATAAATGTTCTAAATAAAATTTAGGCCAATGTTGTTAAACCCTAATGTTTGGGTGTTTGACTAATCTATTTTCTCGAGATGTGCATCAATCACGTCTTAAGGAAAACATCTCCAAAAATACTGGTGATGACTGGTGACGGTAAGCATTTTATTATTACATAAAACTTAGGTTTAATTATTTAACTTTTGTGAAAGAAACTTAAGTGCCTAGAACCGTCACAAAGTGGCGTTTGTCTTCAAAAAATAATCCCAAAGACCTACTTCTTTTCTAGTATAGAAACTTAATTAAAAAAAATGAAGATGTATTTTAAAATTCACAAATAATTCAAGGATTCACCAAATAATTTAGTTATTATTTTAATTTTTAAGTAAAGATTAGTCTAAATTAATGTACTCGCCATAAAATGTCGAATTATTATTTTTTATAAGATAAATTTTATATTATTTCTATTTAATTGTCATATTAAATATTAAACATTGTATTAATATTTTTAGAATTTTTGTAAAACTTTATCGATAATATATACTAAAACTTGTATAACATTTTTTAAAGGTTACAAGATTTTTATCAGTTATATGAAACACAGAAAGTTTCTTATTTCTGTTTTTTTTATAAAAAAAAAATTAATAAATTAAAAAAATATTTAAGAAGTGTTTAAACATTTATAAAAATACCTACTACCGACTATCTTGCTTACAAATTCATAAATATAGATAAAATTATCTTCACGACATATCATAACAGTTTGAAATCTGTACTATAAAAAATAAAAAAAAATCTGCAGCATTATGCATTAGAATTCTACATAAAACCAGAACATTACATTTTGGTTATTTGGCACCGTTGCAAACAGAATTTTGATTTGCCTAATTCCAAAAAAAAAATCTGCATGAATATGCATTATAATTCTGCAGAAAACCAAAACCAAAACTGTGCATTTTGGTTATTTCTTATTTTTACTTGTTGTTAACCCAGGTAAACTGAATTTCGAGTTACATAATTTTAATGTAAATGTTATCAGTTATATGTTTCTTATATACTCATTAATTTAATTTTTTTTCCAGGAAAAAAAGTTGGTACTTTAGATAATCAAATTATGTATATAATGCAAAATCATTTGAATGTTTTTTATAATTAAAAGATTAACATTTTGAATTTTAGGATTATAATTCATGTTATATTAATTTTATGTACAGGTTAGAGTATCCCAATGTTCTAATATATTGATTTAATTATTTATCGATAAAAAAAATCATATTAATTACCAAATTTCATCAATTATTTTTGGAATAATATTACGAAAAGTCATGGTCTATTGGAAGACTAGTGCTTATATGTGTATGCTACATGATAAATTAAAAGTAAGTGACAAATATTTTTCTCTACCATAATCATTTAATAGTTGAATAAAAATTTATATAAAAAATCAAGTTAATAAAATTCCACAAATCAAAAACTAATTAATAATTTAATTTTGATGGATAGTTAATGTTGATCTTTAAACAAGGGAAATTTGATGTTGATGAAATCACCTTCATTTATGGTAAGAGGAAGACGATTGGAAGAACTTTGTGTTTTTTTACTAATTAAGTGATAATTAAGTGATGTTAACAACTTTATATACGTTTAATTCGATAAAGTTCTATATTGCGAGTATGACTATAGAAGTACTAAAAGAATAAATTCGTCTTGCATCAGCACCAATTTCTAAATTTATAATTTTTTTTGAAATTACCCATTTTTATAATATTTGTGTCAAATTACTTTTTTTGTGAATTTTCCATTCTAACTCCCTCGGAGGAATGCAATGTGGTCACAAAAAAAGAGTTAAGAAAAGTTTCAAAACAAGAAGGCAAAGCATCACCTATTTTTGGGTGCAAGATTAATTAGCTGATTCCTTTACGTCATGTTAAAGAGATGCCATGTTCAGATTTAAAGCTTCCAAAGGAACCATGTGCATGATACAGAACAAAAAGTAACTTCAACTATTTTAATTTTTTAAGGAACCATGTGAATGATATACTTTGTTTCTGATAAGAAAAATTTTTGAAAACACAATCCGAAACTCGTGGATTTCTAGCCGTGTGTACAGCTCCTCAACTCATTAATTTATAGATTCTTCGTGCCTATAAAAGGCAATGCTCATAACATGATAATCACACACAAATTGAAGAGCTAATAGCTATTTGATCTAAGAATTACAACTAGAAAACTACCTTCAATTTATATATGGCTCAAATAATTGTTAAAGTTTTGGTGCCAATCCTACTGGTGATAGTGGCAGGTGTAGGGGCTACTCCCCCTGGAATTGCCAAAAATCCTAGCCATGCAAGCTGCAAGATAAAAAAGTACAAACATTGCTATAATTTAGTGCATGTATGCCCTAAGTTTTGCCCTGATGAGTGTACAGTGGAGTGTGCTTCTTGTAAACCCATCTGTGTTGGGAGTGCAAACCCTCCACCCTCATCTCCTTCTACACCAGAAAATCCACCACCAACTACTCCAACATCTCCTTCTACACCAGAAAATCCACCACCAACTACTCCAACAGTCCCTTCTACACCAGAAAATCCACCACCAACTCCTCCAACAACTCCTTCTACACCAGAGAATCCACCACCCTCAACTCCTTCTACACCAGAGAATCCATCACCCTCAACTCCTTCTACACCAGAAAATCCACCACCAACTACTCCAACAGTCCCTTCTACACCAGAAAATCCACCACCAACTCCTCCAACAACTCCTTCTACACCAGAGAATCCACCACCCTCAACTCCTTCTACACCAGAGAATCCATCACCCTCATCTCCGACAACTCCGTCTACACCAGATAATCCACCACCCTCATCTCCAACAACTCCTTCTACACCAGATAATCCTCCACCCTCATCTCCAACAACTCCTTCTACACCAGAGAACCCACCACCCTCATCTCCAACAACTCCTTCTACACCAGATAATCCACCACCCTCATCTCCAACAACTCCTTCTACACCAGAGAATCCACCACCCTCATCTCCAACAACTCCTTCTACACCAGATAACCCACCACCCTCATCTCCAACAACACCTTCTACACCAGAGAATCCACCACCCTCACCTCCAACTACCCCTTCTACACCTGACAATTCACCACCTTCATCTCCAACTACCCCTTCTACACCTGACAATTCACCACCTTCATCTTCAACTACCCCTTCTACACCTGACAATTCACCACCTTCATCTCCAACTCCTCCTGCCGCTTCTACCCCTGAGAATCCACCACCTTCATCTTCAACTCCTTCACCATCCCCTACTTTAAATCCTACTCCTGGGAATCAACCACCAACAGCTTCTACCCCTTCATCGCCTACACCTACACCTGCTAATCCGCCATCATCAACGCCTTCTCCAACAACTCCATCACCATCAACACCTCCCAGGACTAATCCTCCCTCTCCTTCACCTCCGTCAACATCAACACCTTCTCCAAGTCATCCTGGCTCCGATGAATCTTCGTCACCAAGAACAGCAAGATGCAGGATCAAGAGCTACTCTAATTGTTACAACATGGAACATGTTTGTCCCAACGCCTGCCCTCGTGGGTGTGAGGTTGATTGCATCACTTGCAAACCAGTTTGCAGTAAGTCTTTCAGTAATACATAACTCTCTATTCTAAAATAAAAATGATAATTATAAACGTCTTTAGGACTGATTTGTTCCCCTTAGGTGAAAAGAAGACTACATATTAAATACCGGAAAATGATTTTTTGACAACCAATTTTTCCTTTGCTCCAGATTACAACTTCTGTAAATGTTGGATTACTTATGTGATAGGGGTATTTTTGTAAAATAATAAGGCATAAGATGGATGTCATTTGGTGCATTGGATGTCAATATATCACTACTCTTAAATAACCAACAAATTTATATTAGTGTTTGGCTAAACCTTAGAGAAAAGTGATATTGTGAAGAAACAAATTTAAGACAATATAATCATTAATAATATAACATATTCAAGATTTAACTAAGTCAATTCTAATTTAATTTTTTGATAACCTTTACACTCACTTCATACATCTCTTTATATATTTGTATCTTTCGTAATGTGATGCATAGTACTTTCTTCACTGAGTCCATACATGTCCAAGGGCTGAGAAATAAACAATTTTTACTAATTTTGTGTTGAATGAGTGGCAGAGTGTGACAGACCAGGAGCTGTTTGCCAAGATCCTCGATTCATTGGTGGCGATGGAATCACTTTCTACTTCCATGGAAAGAAAGACAGAAACTTCTGCCTCGTATCCGATCCCAACCTCCACATAAACGCCCACTTCATAGGCAGAAGAAATGACAACATGAAGAGAGACTTCACTTGGGTCCAATCCATAGCTATTCTCTTTGACAATCACCAACTATCTGTTGGGGCCCTCAAAACACCCACATGGGAAGACCACATAGACCGACTTGCCCTAACATTCGATGGTCAACCTTTCACCCTCTACGAATCAGAAGGTGCCACGTGGACATCCTCCACTGTTCCTAATGTCTCCATTGTTAGGACCACTTCTACAAATAGTGTCCTTGTGGAAGTGGAAGGGAAATTAAGGGTCACAGCCCAGGTTGTCCCTATAACCGAAGAAGACTCTAGAATTCACAACTATGGAATTACCAATGAGGACTGCTTTGCCCACCTTGATCTAGGATTTAAGTTCTTCACTCTAAGCAATGAAGTGAGTGGTGTGTTGGGGCAGACATACAAAGCTAGCTATGTGAGCCGCGTGAATGTTGGGGCGAACATGCCTGTCATGGGAGGTGGAAAAGAGTTTGAAACCACCAGCTTGTTCTCCCCAGACTGTTCAGTGGCTCGATTCATTGGTAAAAATGAATTGACTGAAGGAGATAGCTTCGTTATTTAAAGAGGGACAACTGCATGCATCATGGGATAACTTTAATCAGAGTTTTTGTTTTCCTTTATATAGTAAATTACCAAATCATAAAATAACTTTGATGATGGTGTAACTTTCTGTAATGATGTATTCACCATTAAATTACCTAACATATATATGGACTGAAGACCTCTTTAAGCTGAATCATGGTTAACTTGAGAGAAGTTAACAAACCAAAATAAGTTTCACAATGTGATGAACAATCTAAAATAAATTAATGATTTAGCAGTTTGTATGTCAAACTTTTCTCTCCCTCCCAAATTTAATAAATTAATAAAGTGATACAACTGGGAGTTCATTCATGTGTGTAGGATGTTGTAACCCTGCGTTTGACACAACTGAGCTCTGTATGCTTAACCCTCATGTATGAACTTTGAACCTTGTTTGTAATTGGGAGTTGGAAGGGTCCTGTATTATTGATTAAGGTTATGGTGCAGATTAGTTCTGATTATGCAATTGCTGAATACAAGTTCTTACCTTTCAAAAAGTCCATGGCAATTTCTGCCTACTTTTATTTTTTATCTATGCCTCTTTTGCTTTCAGAACCCCCTTTTTTATTTCCTAGAACATCTGTTTTGTAAAAAAACTTGGGTCCATTCATTCGGCCCAACTCTTTTGTTTGTTACCACCACTTTTTCATATCTGCACCTCATTTTTCAAAAGCCTGGGACCATGTGGCTGGTCCAGCAATTTTATTATTTGCCAACGGCTTTAATCTATCAGGACCAAATCCTTTTTAGAAGCTTGGACCAATCGACTGCCCCAGAAGTTTACTATTCGCCATTACCTTTTTATCTATACACTCACCACTTTTATGGAAAAATATATTAAATTATCAAAATATTGTTAATTAAAATTTAATAAAAATAAAATAAAAATATAATTAATTATAAATAATCATTTTATAAAATTTAAAAATATAAAAATTATATTTCATTTAATTAATAATCAATTATAATTATATATACCATTTATTGTCTATATCAATTTAAAAAATTAAAACATAATAAAATAATTTATAATTTAAGTGACTAATTTTTTTTTATATAAAATTAATTACTAAATATTAAAATATTTTTTTTTATAAATTTTAAATTTCAAAATTTTTTATTTATTATATTATTATGTTATTTATTTTAATTATTTATTATATTGTAATAAAAATTTAAATGTTTTATTATATTTATTTAGACATGATTATATTGTATGATAAAGGTTACATAAATATAATAAAATATTTAAATATAATTGATTATGTTTTTTAATATAATGTATTTGATATCTAAAAAAAATTGATTCTTTTATGAAAAATTGAGTGTGAAAGTTTATATTATTTTTCGTGTTTTAATATTTTGATTTTTCTAGTGTTTTTTTTTTTTTCTGTATTTTTACTCTTCTCATGTTTACTTAGTTGGGAACAAACAAAGAGTTAAAAAACATTGGAAGTTCTTTATAAAGTCTTTCATCATGCAATATTAAATATAATCTAATACATTAATTTAACCTTCCTGATGATATGATAAAAGATTTAATTATAGTATTAGTTAGACATGACTTATAATAATGTCTTTGCTATAAGGTTTTTCTTTTACTTATCCGCAGTACACTTTAAAATTTGTTTAGCAACGAGCCAAAGATTTACACAGAAAGAGAATGTATAATTAATGAATTCGTAATCCATTAACATCTTAACCTCTTATATTATATTATATTATATTAATTTATACTTTATATTTCTGTATATTAACAATATATGTATTAATGGTAGCTAGGTATAAATTATGTTAATATAAAACTGAAAGGACACAAACTACAAAGAAAATGGTAGGAATAATAAAAGAAACCAGGCCAAAATGTGAGGTCTTGAATACTGTGGAATGACAAGAACTTAATGCCAATAGTGAAATAATATCGAAGCAGAATAACAATTGATGTGGACCAAACACAGAAACAGGCCAATCCTAGAAATTAATCAAAATACAAAGAAATAATAAAGACAAATGGATAATGAACACATACAATTCAACACTCAGAGGAAGCAATAATTAATCAAATTCGATGTCTCCCATGCATGATCTTGTCTAGAACTTGGACTGTAGATAGTTGACGGTAGTCTTGTCCAAATGGAAAGCCGTAACAAGAACATTGCTATCTATGTCAGGTGTAGATCCAAACACTGCATTAGCAATGGTGATGACTCCTGGATTCTGGCTGCTAAGTGCTGCAATGGCCACAGCATTGGCCTTCCCAACGTTTCTCTGGTAATGAATGAGTCCTGTGGGGAAGACAAACACATCACCCACTTGTAGAACTTTCCTGAAATGAAGGTTTTCGGGGTTGGAAGTGACGAATCCAACTTCTAAGGTGCCTTGGAGAACAGTCAAGACTTCAGTGGCGCGAGGGTGCGTGTGAGGAGGATTAGTGCCCCATGGGGCATAGTCAATACGAGCCATGGAGATGTCGAGAGTGTTCAATCCTGGAAGCTGAGTAGCAAAAACTGGTGTCACTTTAGACCCAACAGGGTTTGTGGTGTTTCCTGCTATGTGAAGACCACTGAAGAAGAAGTCATTGACCTCAACAAGTTTTGGATCTTTGCATGCCAACCCGTTCACCAACACTGCCATAATTCACCATGGGGAAGTGTCAGAATCTTGTTGTATCTATTGCAAAACCTTTTTATTATTATACAGCATAATTTACACTGTCTGTATCAATTGATCAAAAACCATTGTTTTGTAATACTTTAATACTTTCTATATATTTTTATGACACTATGATCTCACTTTTTTTATTCTCCTTTTATGAATTTGAAGCCTACAGAGCACTTAAATATGCTAGAGTGAAAATAAATATCGACTTCTTTTACTTATGTTATACAAAATTTAGGGTTTTAAAATAAAATGCCAAGATATATAGTAGTGCATGTGTACCTTTCTCTTTTGAGTCCGCAACACAGAAATCTTGGATAGTGATAGCAGTGGCTAAAACAAGTGAATGTGAAAGAGCCAAAACTGTGAGGAAAAATAAGGGATTAGCCATTTGACAAGAACACAAAGAAGTAGTGGAGTTTGCAGTAGAGAAATGTGTGTTTTAGTAATAAGTGGTTATTGGTGGATGAAGATGATATAACATTGCATTAAGGCCTATTTATAAACCAATGTGCATGTGAAGCTGTTTAAGAACAGACTTGGTCATCTTTGAAGTGGTAAGAATCGCGTATGTAAGGTTTTGCTCAAGCTGGTCTGTGTACAAATATTTTATTCTACGGATAATGCCGGCGATGCTGCCATTCGGCTATAGATTACAACAAAAGAATCTCAAAGGATTAATTTTGTTGATAATTATTGATTAATCTAATGTTGAAGCAGCTAACTCTTCCATTTGTAAAGAAATATATTGTACAAGAAGAAAGTGAGTGACCAATAAAATAAGGGTATTATTGTGTATTCTGAATGCATGACAACAGTTCTAATTTGGTTTGGATCTGTTGTATGTATTCTAGTTCTAGGAAATTTCTTGGTACCAAGACTAAGTATACGTATGGGAGGAGATACATTACGAGTACATATTTCGGATCTATAGCAGGAGAGAGATGGGGATGAGTTTTTTTTCTCCTCTTTTCGATGTTGAAATGTGGGAATATTTTTGAAATGTCCCATTTTATTTAATTTATTTATTGTTGAGAAAAAAAAAACATATTTCAAATCTACGACATAATGTATGGAAGTAAGAAAAAAAAAAAGATAAAAGAGAGTATATCAAAGTTTAGAAATATGATTAATAGATATAAAGCACTATAAAATTGTATCACTTTTTCTCTCCAGGTGTGAAAACAAGTTCATGGCAATATTTAACATTTTTCTTGATTCTTATAAGAGTTCTTTGGGCTAAATTGCATAAGTTTGTCTAGTTGAAAGCTGATTTTTATTGAATATTTGCATGGGAAGCATTAGAGATTTTACCAAGATGAGGTTATTTTAAAATATAGCTTTTGAAACAAAAATTGTAGAGTTTTAATTTTAATAGATTTTAATTTCTTTCGAGAAAAAAAAAACTATCAACTTAGAGGATTAATTTAGAAAAAAAAAAAAAAAACATGCCGAATAGTTTGGGGTTTTGTTTTCCTGGTCCACTCATAGCTTGGTGAACAATCCTATTTACACTCCACTTATTTTCTCTTTGTCCTCTCCTTCACAATATGTATTTTAAAATATATAAAAAAATCTCGCTTTAAAAATGATTCAAAATCTTATTTTGAAATAAGTAAAAATATTTGTGCTGAATTTTGGATTCTAAAATATACTTAATATGTTTTGAAAGTTAATCATAATATATATATATATATATATATATATATATATATATATATATATATTCTAACAATTTTTAAAAATGATAAAATTTGAATACTTTTAATATTTAGTAATAAATCTTTTCATGAGAGGACATGTTACTCAATATGAATCACCAAAGACTTTTAGTTGAATAAAATTGTGTCAGCTAAGAAATATAACATGGTTAAAAGCACCTTTAAGGTAACGAATGATGCAAAAATTCGTTTATTGATGAGAGTGATTGGAGAAGAAACAAATTGACTTAGATTGTTGACAACATATGTCATATTTGGATGTGTATTTATGAGGTATATGATCAAGGCGATCGATATGGGTCTTCTATATGATGAAGCATCAAGTTCATTAAGTTTGTCTCCAATATCAGTTGATAGGCAAGAAGAATAAATCCTAGGAGTGATGGTTGGAGTACCAAGAAAGCATCACAATTTTTATAAGAAGATCCAGAGTGTATTTTCATTGAGAAACATGAATGTCTTTATTGTTTCTAGTTATCTTGATATCGAAAAAGGAAGTGAGATCTTCCAAGGTTTTTATGTTGAAATTGTTGTCAAGAAGGGAGATAATGTGAGATTTTCTCAGGATTGTTGTCGGAGACAACGATATCACCAACATACACAAAAAAAAAAGCAGTAGTGCAATTATTAGTATGTTTGAGGAATAAAGAATTGTCACTGGATAGTGTTTATAACCATTTTTATGTAAGAATTAAGATAATTTTGTATTCCATTGCTTGCTCGCTTGTTTGAGACCATAGAGGAATCTTTGAAGTTTGCAAATTTGAGTCTTATGAGAATGAGTTAGCCCTATTGGAATCTCCATGTAACTTTTTCATTGAAATCCCCATGAAGAAAGATATTATTGACATCTAGTTGTTTGAGAATCCAATTGTTGAAAGCATCTAAGACAAGAGTTGTGAGTTTGGCCATTATGTGTCAAGGTAATTCAAACCTTCAAGTTGATTGTAGCCCTTAGCAACAAGGTGGGTTTTAGTGTCATCTGCTTTGTGTTTGATATTGTAAACCTTGCGAAATCCTATGGCAAATTTAAAAAACATATATCCCTTAGTATTAGGTTTGAAAGCGAGAAAGGTTCCAAGATCATCTCTACTATTTAACTTCTCTCTATTTGCAGTTATAATGTTAGCATAACAAAGGCATTCAAAAACTCTCAAAATAGAAACATCGTAGCATTTTTCATATAGTTGTGCATAAGGTGAGATATTATTAAGCAAGGGTGTAGGAATGCAATTAATAAGCAAAGTAGCGTGTAAAAAGGTACAACACCAAAAATTCATAGGCAAGTGGGATTGAAACAACAAAGATCGAATAACATTAAGAAGATGTTGATGTTTTCTTTCAATTATATTTTATTGAGAGGTTTCAATGCAAGTGGTTTAGTGTATTATACTTTTTGAAGAAAAGAATTGTTTCATGAGAAATTCATTTCCATTATCAATACGTATATAACCTTTACATTATGTCGAAATTGATTTTCAATTTATATAATAAAATCTGTTATGATATTTCGAGTTTCATACTTGTTCATTAGAAAAATCTACATATAACATACGTGATTGCAAAAAAATTATAAAAAATATTATATAATCATATTTATTATTAAAATTTATGACATATATTTATATATAACTCATTATTTACATCATCTTTCAATTTAAATATAATTTTTTTCTTAATTTTATTTTAGAATTATAATTTATACATTTATTTTTTATTAAACCTAATAATAGATTGATTCATTTAATTTTTTATATTATTACATACATATCATCAATGAATAATTTAAATTTTATTTATAAATAACTTAATTTTTATTTATAAAGTATTCGAAAAATTTTATTTAATTTTTACTATTACTTATTTGGATATCTTTTTAAATTTTTTCTATTTTAATTTTAAAAATATTTAAATTCACTATAATTTTATAAATATTTAAAAATAAAAATAGTGTTATTTGAGAAAAAAAAAATCAGAACCAGTGCTAAATAACAAAATAAATACAAAAGAGTACTGAATGAAAAAATAAAAGTGTAAATAATGTTATTGGAGAAAGTTCTACCTTTGTAATCATATCTTCCTCATATCAAAATCAGCATCTTACTAATAATCATACAACACTATTTTTAAATTAAATTAAATTAAACCAACGTATCTTGTCATGCTTAGACGATTTTAGCAAGATAATTAGTCTGTCTAAGCTTGCCCAGCCAGGATAAATCACGCACGTATGGAACATGTCAATGAAAACCTAAAACAATTACTGTTTTGTTCATAGGCAACTTACTATGATCAGAAGATATCAAAACAGGAGAGGTGAAGGGAAAAAACATGTCACTAACTATTACAAACATCCAAGACTTGATCTCTCAAGAACAGAAATATTGTCAACAAAACCCAGTTTATACAATGTCAACAATCAATAATAAGCATACACATTAACGAGTCAATCTAATTTGACTGCATCACAATTAAAACTTACACCACTCGTTCAAAGCCAACCACATTGATATTTGAAACCATTTTATAAATGAAGGAGTGTCTTATGCTGCAATTTCCTCTTCTTCTTCTTCTTCCTCCTCATACTCATCCTCATCGGCAGTAGCATCCTGGTACTGCTGATACTCGGCAACAAGGTCATTCATGTTACTCTCAGCCTCAGTGAACTCCATTTCGTCCATTCCTTCCCCAGTGTACCAATGCAAGAAAGCCTTGCGCCTGAACATAGCCGTGAACTGCTCACTAACTCTCCTGAACATCTCCTGGATTGAAGTAGAATTGCCAATGAAAGTAGAAGCCATTTTAAGACCCTTAGGCGGGATATCACACACGCTGGACTTCACATTATTTGGTATCCACTCAACAAAATATGAAGAGTTCTTGTTTTGCACATTGATCATTTGTTCATCTACCTCCTTTGTGCTCATCTTACCACGGAACATTGCTGATGCAGTCAAATAACGACCGTGACGAGGATCAGCAGCACACATCATGTTCTTAGCATCCCACATTTGTTGTGTTAATTCAGGAACAGTCAAAGCACGGTACTGCTGGGATCCTCTAGATGTCAAGGGCGCAAACCCAACCATAAAGAAATGGAGCCGGGGAAATGGAATAAGATTAACAGCAAGCTTGCGAAGATCAGAGTTCAGTTGCCCAGGGAAACGTAGACAGCAAGTAACTCCACTCATGGTGGCGGAAATCAGGTGGTTAAGGTCACCAACTGTAATCAAAACAAGAAAATAATTAATTGCAAAAATTGAACTTTCAACTAATGTTCTGTTGGCTTCAAGGCCCCAAAGAATTTATTCATAAACTAACAGTTGTCTGGGTAATTAATGGAGGTATCAAAATCGATCCAGCAGTGAGCAGAAATGTATAATTGATTCAGAACTGAAAAATTAAGGTGTTTTGGTCGGTAAATTTGATTCAGGTGAAAGAGCCACAAAAAACCTAACCTTCAAAATGTTTCTATTTTAACATTCAAATAAAATCAGTTCTTCAAAACTTACTTTTAAAATAACGTCCCCAAACACAACAATTTTACTAACATCAATTCTTTCGAAATCAATTGCATAAAAATCTCAAATAAAGTGGCCATATGCCATAAGAGATAGTGACTGAAAACCAAATTGATAGAAGAAGTTAAACAATACCACCCACCAGCAACGAACAAGACACAAAACCTAACTCCACTCGAATAACCCCCATGGACCCACCAACACAGGGACACTTCACCCCTATTAGAATAAACTTCTCCATAGAACTTGGACAAAATAAAAGTAAGGTAAATCAAATCAACTTCTCCCACAAGCTAAAACTAGCTTATACATAACCTAATTGCAAGGAATTCTCTCTTAAAGGTTGATTTTAACTTACACAGAAGTTAATTTTACTTTGTTCCTATTTCTCCTTTTCCTACAAGCGTTAATGAAGTGAATATCCACGCAGAGACTTAATCCTAATTTAAATCGTGAAATTGAAAGCGAAAAAAGATAATTACAGCAAACATTTACTCAATAATTCAGCAAAGCAAAACAACAGAACAACACGAACAAAATAAACAGTGATTAAGAAAAAGAGAAACCAGAAACTTACACGTCGGTGTAGCGAGCTTGAGGGTCCTGAAACAAATGTCGTAGAGAGCCTCATTGTCCAGAACCATACACTCATCAGCGTTCTCTACAAGCTGGTGAACAGAGAGCGTAGCATTGTAAGGCTCCACAACGGTGTCAGAAACCTTAGGAGAAGGAAACACTGAAAACGTCAACATCATCCGATCTGGATACTCCTCACGAATCTTTGAAATCAGAAGCGTCCCCATGCCGGAACCCGTTCCACCCCCAAGAGAATGGCACACCTGAAACCCTGCCACATCACCACCAGTCCAGTTCCATCAAAACACGATCAAATCAATCAAATTCGATGAGTAACTAGGAAATTAAAAGTAGCGGTGGTACCTTGCAAGCAATCGCAATTTTCGGCTTCTTTGCGAACGACGTCGAGGACTGAGTCGATGAGTTCGGCACCTTCAGTGTAGTGGCCTTTGGCCCAGTTGTTGCCGGCGCCGGACTGGCCGAAGACGAAGTTGTCGGGGCGGAAGATCTGGCCGTAGGGGCCGGATCTGACGGAGTCCATGGTGCCGGGTTCAAGATCCATGAGGACGGCGCGTGGAACGTACCTTCCGCCGCTGGCTTCATTATAGTAGACGTTGATGCGTTCGAGTTGGAGCTCGGAATCGCCGCTGTACTTCCCGGTGTGATCGATGCCGTGCTCGTCGCAGATCACCTCCCAGAACTTGGCTCCGATCTGGTTCCCGCATTGCCCTCCCTGGATGTGCAAGATTTCTCTCATTTTCGATCGGAGAGTGTGCAAGAGTGTAGGAGAGAGGGAATTAGGGTTTGAGGAAACTGGCGATTGGGTTTGAAGAAAATGGAAATGAATGAGAAGGGACAGCGCTGGGGAGGATTTGAAGGGTGGGTTTGTTTCGTAATTGTGCGATATCCTGAGGGTCTTTTCGGAATAGGAACGAATTTTTTAAATGATAGTGCTTTGCTGTGCTGAGCTGTGAATTGTGATAAGGAACCAGACCAGACCAAACGACAGCGTTTGATCTTTCCCCGTTGTTGCCACCACCAGAGACTGTTACCCTTTCTCTTTCTGTTGCGTTGTCTCTTAAAAAAAAGATGGCATTGTTAAATATTTTCTACAAATGGCATTACATGAACAATTTAATAAATTTTTGCGTCTAAAAAACCAAAATTAAAAATTCTTTATAAAAAAATGAACCATATATTAAATCTAAAATTTATATTTTTTTGAAAGAAGTTATACAGGAATGCATACGATAATATTTTTTATGCTTATTATCTCTATCCATCACAATATTTATAGAAAGGGTTATTTCATATAATCAAATCTAGAAAGAGCAGTTGGACCAAACGAAATTCTTCATTTGGATTTTATAAAAGAGGAAATGAAGGAGTAGTTCATTTTGTAGAAATTTAATGCTACGAGAATACATATTTCGAATAAAAAGTGAGGCGAAGTAAGTATGTAGTTTATTTATTTATTTATTTATTTCATGAATATTCCAGTTTGAATTATAATTTAATAAGAAATATGGTTTGGAATATTAAAATGGCAGTTGAATGAGTGAGGTGGGCCGGTGAGAATTGATGGCTTATAGCCCAACCCAGCTGTCAATGATATCTCCAATTTTTTTATCCAACATTTCAATGTAAGGTCACGAGTGGTTGATGAGTTTTAAAATAAAAATTAGGTTTAATACATTTTTTGTCCCAATTTTTTTCATCAAAATGTAATGTAATTCTTCAAAAAAAATTACTCAATGTAGTCTCCAATTTTATTAAAAAGACTTAATATGGTAGCTTGCATTAGAGTGACCTTAACATCATTAAGAATATGATGATTTGAGAGATGGAAATTAACACGTGAAAAGAGTGTGGATTACACATGCGAAAGAGGAGTTCGATCAAGAGTATTGGGTTAATAGGGAAAGTTAGGGTTTAGAGAATAAAAGAAAGGTTGAATAGTTTGGAATTTGAGAGTAAGGGGAAAAATGCAAAAGATATCTTAATTTGTTCAAATTTTATTTTTTCTCATCTTACTGAAACTCTACAAGACACACCTCATACACTTCCAAAAAGGGCCAAATTTCTGAAAATAAAGGAGATTAAACTTTTGCAAAATAAAGAAACCAAATTTTTTGCAACCAAGCTTGACTCACTTTACAACGTGAATTTCAAATCAGATTTTAGTTTTTTTTAGATTATGTTTTAAGGTTACTTGGGAGTGATGGAGATAAAGGGTGGAATAGTGTGCAAAAGGAACGGAGGATTTGCAGACTTCTATTGGTTGATGAAGTGTTGCAATATCTTTTTTTTTTTTGTTTTGTATGCAGTGTGATCAATGTGTATATGTTTGTTTAACTTGTGAGTTGTGATACTTTAAAGAAAGAGAAATCGAAGAGAGAATAGGAAAAAAAAAATGTGAAAGTGTGTAATCAATGGGGGAAAGAATTTTGATTGTTTATATTCTTTAAATCCTTACAACAATTTTTTTGAAATAAAATGAACCAAAATTTTAAATTTATGAAAATAAAGGGACCAACATTTGTTATAGTCTTAAAATTAATTTTTGTAACCAATGTGTTGCAGATGAAAAATATATCTTTGTTTCTATCTTTGATTTTCAACCAAGAGTAATTCAGTATCAAACAATACTTAAATTTTATCCATAAAAATTAAATTCAAATAATAATCATTTATACTTTACAACAATAATCTATTTAGTAGAACTTCGTTAATTATAATAATTGAACGTAATTTACACCATCATACGAACTAGTAAAAAATACTGAATAATCTTCTCTTCCTTAATATGTTACCTCGCATGTTATTTTGTCTCAAAATTATAACAAAAGATATCCAATAAAACTTTAGTATGTATTTTTAATTATGATTCCAACGCCTCTCTACACATGAGCAGTGCCTATTATAACGTGTACAACATTTATTTCCCTACTTCTTTAATAACTTCAATCCTTCTATTAGTTATGTAGTGTTTTTTTATTTCATTAAAACATCAACAACTTTTAAAAAAAAAATCCCCATTAGTGGTATTGACATTAATTAAAGGTCATTTATTTTATAATATGTTGATGCATCAAATACTATATTAACCCCTTTTTTTCAAGTTGATTTAATTAGGTTAAGTAACCTTTCAAATGTGTTTTTCTGGTATAAAAGTTGTTATAAAAAAACATAATATCCAGGAGAACTAAGATCATGACTTATTCCTTCTTTTTAATAAAATGTTTATGAGTTTGTATTAAATAAATAAGAGTACATGCTTAAATTTCACTTTATTTTTATTCAATTCAACAATCTAAATTTAAGTTTAGTCAATATTTATACTTCATATTTAGCATACATAAATTATAGTGCAACAAATTTTAGCAAATGCACTTTTACTATAAAATGATAACTTTTTAAGGGTTTTATGACAAAAATTACAAGACAATCTATTGTTCTCTTCCCTTTCTCTTCCATTATTTAATAAATTAATATACATCTATAAAGGAGCATAATAAACTTGTTGAACATTTTTTGAAAAAAATTATTCCAAAGTTTGAGTTGGAACTATAAAAAAATTGATATTGTTATTTCATTTTTTTACACACAAGATGATTGTAAATAAAATATTACCTCTATTTATAAATAAATAAATAATAATAAAATAGAACTAATAGTAAGAAAAAAAGTGAAAAAAATCTATATTTAAAAGAAGAACAAAATTCCTTTAAAAAAAATAAACAAAACGCATTGTGTCAAACATTCCTTATACTCTCATAGAAATTTTTAAAAAAAATGTAATTTAATTTAATACTATATTTAGTGGGTGGAATATGACTTTTGTCTTGGTTTGTGAAGTCTTTAATAATTATTCTATTATGATCTGACTTCTCAACAAATTATGGAATAAAATGATTAATCATAAATTGGACTTGTTTTGATTTGATGATTTATCACTCTAATAAACACATATATTTCTTTGTATTTTTATTTTATTTTCTCTTCACAAATGTTTAAGTAATGATAAAGGATTGTAGAAATTTCAAAATGTCTACCTAATTAAGATATTAAAGCTAATAGTATGATGAACATGATTTATTCAAAAAACAATTTCCTTAAAACCATTATCATTTTTTATATATAAAAGAAATTAATCAATATTTTTCTTGCACCCAAAGTTCAATTTTGAATCATATTAGGTTTACCATTAAACTCATTGGGTGGAAATTGTTGACAAAATTGTGGAGTAGTAGGTAAAGTGGGAAGAATCTAATACAAATTTTCATTTGTATCTTTCTGCTTCCTGCAACTAGGAGGCTCCTCCCTTTGACTTCATCATCAAATACACAAATCACAATCCCAGAAGCCATTCACACTTTTCAAATCTCTGTTTCATTCTGTTTAAATTTTGAAAAATAATCATTGTTCTCCAAGTGCTTTTAAAAGTGTTTCCAAGGTATCTACAAACAAATTATATCAGACAAAGATTACACAATGACGAACATGTAGAAGTAGAACAAATTCTTGAATGTGAGTAGCCTCAAAACATTTAACATTGAAAATAACTGATAACCTCCTCTTAGAGCCCACTCCAAATAAAGTTACAGATATATGCTGGTCACCGTCAATTTAGTACAATCAGGTTTATTTTCTTTCTTCTTTTCTTCAGCCCATTTTCCTGAAGAAAAGTTGCAGTTAGTGATTTTATTAGAACGGCCTACACCAATCATTATTAAATGCACCTCTTTAACAGCTAAATATACTATTTTTTTTTATATATATATTTTAAGATTTACTTTTCAAAAATACGAAACATTGAAATCTTAGTAACTAAATAGATATTAATTTAAAATATTATTTTAAATTTTTATTAATAATAAAAATTATTTTAAATATTAATAATTTTATAATCATAAAATAATATTTAATTTAGTCAATATAATATAATTAATTTTTTCTCTAAAATTAGTTTTTCATAATGATTTTCTTCATCTTCTTAGAAAACTACTTTATTATTATTATTATATTATTATTATTCCTCTTAAATATCAGTGATGAGTATTTATGCTAATTTCAATTTTTTTTTAATTTACATTAGTACAATAAAACTGTGTACTTTTATTTTTTCTCTTAAAATATCTATATTTTTTTACATAATTAATTTTAATATATATATACTCTTTATTTTTTAACTAAAAAAACAATAAAAAACTAAATAAGCAACAATAAATAAATTATATATTTATATAAACTTAATTTAATATTTAAAAAAATTATGGATCATTGACAAAAAGATAACCTAGGATATTTTCAACATACTTGGAGATTGCAATTAGAAATGGGTACCCCATTTTCGTTATTGAAGAGGATACTCTTCTGGTGAACATTTGCTGATAATATTTGTTTAATATATTTTTTTATTTAAATTAGATTTTAGGAATTCTTTTATTTTTTTTATAATATATTTTATAAAGAGATAAAAATGCATTTATTTATTATTTGATGTAGAAAATTAAGATTAATATATTATA
Source organism: Phaseolus lunatus (assembly GCA_013389735.1). Lineage (NCBI taxonomy): Eukaryota > Viridiplantae > Streptophyta > Magnoliopsida > Fabales > Fabaceae > Phaseolus > Phaseolus lunatus. The sequence continues at coordinate 28,606,120 of CM023862.1, read as the reverse complement.
AATATTTGATATTTATTTACATTTTTCTATATATAGAATATATGAATAAAATAATTAATAAATTCTTCCATATGTTATATATCTTCTATTTCCAAAATATGTTTTTAAAATTTTAAAATTTCATCAGTTTGATCGAGAAGAAAATAAGGTTAGATTTATGAAAAAGAAGATTATGTAATATTCAAGATATACGAGACATTTATTACTTAGTACGAAAATAAATAAAAAATCTGTCTGAATAATTATGACAAAGATTAATTAAAAAAAGTTGAAAGTACTTACTTCATGATTTCATTAATTGTCATAACTAAAAAAGCACACAAATATATATTAAACTTTTATCATACCTGCTGGTAAAAATACTCTCATTGCATATATTTAGTTTTACTATAATCTTGATGATCATTATAGTTTTAGTGCGATTATCTTCAGCATTTTACAGAAAACAAAAGCTATTGTCATAAAACCCTTCATACACATTAGGGTATTCTAAGTTAATTCTCTGGCTATATTGACTTTTGATGCAGAAGTATAGTTTACATTATCTTGATATATTAATAAATAATTGATTAAATATGGATATAATTATAAAAAATAATAAATTTTGTATTGATTTTTTAATATAATTGTGTGTAATTTATATTATTTTTATATGTATCACTATATATGTCATATTATATATAATGTTTATTAATTAAAATATGTATTCATACTTTAATTTAGGAGAAGTAAAGTTTTTTTTATTAATTTTACACTATTTGTGTACACCTAAGAGTTAATTTTAGATATATGTATGGCTGTCATTTTATATTTTATTGTTTAAAAATTATTTTAATAAATAAAATAAAAATAATAAATTATCTAAAGTATATGTATGGTTAATCGTATAATCTTATATCTAATATTTAGTTTTTTTTTAAATAATGTAAATACAATAAATTTTATATAAACTAAATATTTTTTCTAAAAAAAAAATCATGAAATAATCTACAATATTGAAATATAGTTTATACTATATTTACTTATTGTATGATTTAGAAGAATATTAAGTATCTCTCGTATCATATACTTTTTAACAGAATTATAAAAACAAAAACTCTCATTAAACTACTTAAAATATTAAAACTTGAAAACTAAAAACATTCAACATCCAAAGAATTGATTGCGCCTAAATATGTTACATCATTACTTTTCACCTTATTTCTGCTTTATTTAAACACATATAGATAGTATTGTCTTTTTGTTTATCTATAACTAAAAATTCTTTGAGTGCGAACATTTTTAAAGTAAATACTTTTATTAATTAATTGATTAAATTTGATTCATGTTTGTTTTAGCAGAGCAAGTTTATCTGTCAAATCACAATAAGCTTATACAGAGTAAAAATAGTTTGTAAATTGATTAAATTAAAAATTAAAAATTGGTTTAATTGAACGTTGTTAAATTATTTCTTTTAAATCAAAAGTATATATTAAAATTGTTTAATGAAATAACTAAGAGCTTCGTTAAAAAAATAGATCATAAGATGATAATATGAGTCTTATAAAGATTCCCTTATTATAATACACTGAAATGACATAAAAAAATAATATCTTAAATCTTAAATAAAACTCTTAATTATAATAATAAATCAATTATTTTTCTTAAAAATTAAAAACAAACATTAATAAGAGTATGAATCTTATAAAAAAACTTATATTAAAATAAAAATTACGAAATAGTCTTATAAATGATATAACATTTAAACTCGTAACAATTAAACTAAGACATTGTAGAATACCTCATTCCATAAACATGTCTAATTGAACACAATATTTTAGAACATAAACATTCACAACATTTAAATTCGAATCCAATGATAATTTATAAATATTTTTAAAACTTATTGAAACATTTTTAACAAGCACAATTTGTTTGGGACATAGGCACAAAGAATATACATAGAACAGATAAAAAAAAAAATTACTGAGACCGAAAACAAATTTTGAGATAAATTTGTGTTCTTTAAATGAGTTATAGGTTTCTTTTTAATATATATGACCTTCCTCTTCATGAAAATTAGTAAAACGATCTCTAAATTTAATAATTATATATTGACAATGTCAAGGGATATTACCTTATTATTTAATAAAAAACTTTATTACTATGATTTAAAAAATAATAATAGTTATTCACTGGATAACCTTTTTTCATATGATACTTTATTATTGATCAACCTAAACTTAAACTCTAGTAGTCTATTTAATTATGTTTTTAATTTGTGAAATTTAGAATAATTTTATTTTTTATCTTCTAGATTTATTTTTTTAATTTCTTAAATTAAGAAATATTAATTTTTCTTCTTAAATATTGAATTTGGGAGCTAAAAACATTGTTAAACCCTAAATCTTAAATTTTAATACTTAAAAAAAAAAATCCTAAACCCTGTCCATATATCTTTAAAATGTAATTTTAATTTCTCAAATGTTGTATTTAGAGACAAAAATCATATTTATTTTTCATATAAAACAATTTCTTTTATATTTCAAGATCAAAATAAAAAAATTAACTCAAATTAAAGGAACAAAATATAATTAAATCTTGAATACTAATGCATGAATTTAAAATATGCATTAAAATTTCAATAAGTTTAAGGAGGATGATAATTATTATTGACTTCGACTCTTAAGTAATACAAGACTTTAAGGTATATCAAAACAAAATCTTTAATCGAGGTGTAAGGTTGAAAAGTGACCTCAAACTCTTATTTTCCCCACATATGAAAATAATGTTATAACTTCAAGTATGTCAAGATAACATCATTAAGACAAATCTTAAAAAATGACTTTAAATCTAATTCAATCTTACAAAATTAGTTTGATAATGTGATATCTGCACCCAATTATATATATATATATATATATATATATATATATAATAATTTGGTCATATATGGGATCTCCAACACATTTCTCATGTCAAGAAAATCAAGTACGAAAATAAAGGAGAAACTCAATAGTAGGTGACATGATATACCCAACTAATCATGCTAGGATTGACCATTGATAAACTTTGATGTCATCTTAGAAAGTGAACTTCAAATTTAATTTACCTCTGCAAAATTAGTTTTGTAAGGTGAGGTATAGACCTACATATATATTATAATTTGACCATATTTCTAGTCAATATAGAATATTTTTGAAGAGTTAATCAATATGTTCAAGGGATAAATGTGAACATAAGTTTCATTGACCTTGACTTCTAAATAATTTGGCATGCTTCTTAATTAATGATTAGGGTTTGGTTTCCTTAAAAGACGCTTTAATAGATTAAGACTTAAAAGACGTTTTAGTAGATTAAGAGAGAAATAAATAAAAATTATTATTAATCTTAACTTTTTAAATAATATGAGATGTTTTGATATATCGAATAAATTTTTGAATAGAGGAGAAGAAGTAAGAGAAGTAAGAGTAACTGAAACCTCTTATCTAATTTGAAGGTAGTAGAGTGTATGATTAAGATCAATTTTTGTATCTATAGTATTGTCTCTTTTGGATTTATGTTTTGTCACAACTTTATTGTTAAGAGGTATTTGAGCTGATTTAAAGACCGAGAACAAATAAAAAATACCCTTTACCTACTCCAAAGTAGATTTCTTAGACGCGCGGAATCAATTTCCATTTTCCAACCAATTCTAAATGAAAGTTGGATTAATTTTTTATTTGGTCTGTGAGGGTTGCTAGAGTCCCTAAGAATGGACTAGAAGATCTTCAAACTTGGTAACTCATCTTGCCCCTCGACCACGAGACATGTACGTGTGGTGTGTGGCACCTCTTTGAAGAAAAATATCATACCACCACGCCTAATTCTATGTTCACAAGGAACCTTATCCTACGTCCAAAAATGCTGTCTTGAAGAACAGAAATAGTCAAATTATTGTCACTAGAACCAAATTTGGATTAATTATGCCACTAATGATCTCCCTGTCCTTCATTTCATTAGATTAAAGCATTAACATGGAAGCTGAGGTGACAAGAAATTGTTGTTGTTAATTAGTTTGGTGTGTTAGTTAGCAGGCTTGATTGACGTGCATTAATGTGTGTTATTGCGTTAGGTAAGGAAGATTGAAATTTGGGGATAAAAGCTATCTTCTTTTGTCTGAATGATCATTCCAGTTTCCTCCAACACAATCAAATTGAACAATCGTGTTCTGTAAAAGTTGTTGATTCAATCTAGCAAGGATTTAAAATATCCCTCTTGCAAAATTGTGTCTAGGAAGGAATGGAAGTCCCTGAAGATGTAACAAAGCTAAATGCGAGGTGCTTGCAAGGGTACCAGAATCAGAAAATCAGTTTCTAATAACATCATACAAATTACATCTATTAAATGAGATGTGTTGGGGAAGGTTCATGCAACATCTCAATGCACCACACCCCCACAACAACTCATCCACTACAAACATGCAGGAATCCACCAATATATCTGATTATAATAAGTTGAGATATTTAGATTATATATTAAGAAGTTAACTTTATAAGTTGATATTTATTTAGTATGAATGAAAACAATCCGCTGATAAACTAAACAAATTCTTACTATAAAATGTTTTAAATAAATTTGATAACATGTTAAAAAATAAATTTAAATTTAATTCAATCTTATAAAATTGACTTATAAAATGAGTTATGAAATTATTTATATACTATAAAATATCGTAATCTTTGATTTTGAATAACATAAAAACCTGTTTTTGAATAACATAAAAACCTGTGCTTTGTATTCTAACATTTTTAGTTAATCCTTTGTTATTAGTTGACAGAATTAAAGGCTTTTAATATCGTTTTGCTTGTAATACAAAGCTTTACAAAAGCTAGTGTGGACTACTCTTTTCTCCAACGAGTGTTCAAGAGAGAATATTTTTCCCTGCCACCATTCTTTCATGGATGCTGATATTGGCAACAAATCCATTTTGGACTTAATGGGAGAAAAAGTGTTGTTTTGATAATGAGCAGCAATGATATGATTCAAACTTTACTTGATCATTGGCTTCCAATCTGCATACACACTTATATATCCATTTGATATGGCCAAGTTCCTATAGATGGAACAGATATTATTATGGCTCATTCACTACCTCAGTGACTTTTTGTAGTGAGGTCAAAGGTTCTTTTCTTTTGCTAGGGTAACATGTTCAGAGCTTTTTCTTCTTCCATATCTCAATTGTGATGGATCTTGCGAGAAAACTGTAGAGTTATTTGGTTTTTCAAGAGAAAATACTACGAAACTCAAGAACAACATTGAGAATAACACACTATGAGAGATAAGGCTCCTGATTCCCCTTCCTTTAAGTTCAGGGATGATAACTCCACTCTAAATTTCACTTCTCTCTTGATATGGTTTTTCCCTATGCCAGATTAACTACCCCAATCACCACTAGGGGCTGTTATACATTTGCAACTATCCTCTTTGACACTTTGATTTGTTACACTTGGTGCTTCTGCTGCTGATGGTGGCTGAAGTAATTTGTTGTATCAATTTGTGCTCTATTAGTATTAGCTAGTGTAGTGTGTTAAACAAGTAGTTTTTAAGTTGATAGCTTTAACAGATTTATTATCTAGTCCCAACTAAAGTGCCTTCCTCAACAAAGAAAGATGCATTGCCCATTAATTTTCACGTGTATCAATAAGTAACAGTTTAGCAACATTATTCCAGCAAAGATTTAGTGATATATATTCTGGATCAAATGTGACCATTGCAGTGATTAACAAATGAAACTACGCAAGTCAACTTCACCTTTTAGCCGAAACATTCCACACCAGAAACATTTCATATGCTGTTCATAGGACAAAGATATTTGATTGCATGCTTGTTTTCAGCTTTCTGAAAAGCAGACTCATGCTTTTATTGAAGATAAAGTGAGCAAGTTAAAATGGTCGAAGAGCAGAGCACTATGTTATTCGTCGAAGGAAGAAAAATTCAAAAAGTAGGCTTAACTATGCATTTAGATTGGTATATTATTTTAGTATTTAGTGTAGTTTATTTCAAATAAATAGCCAACTATATTTATCAGATATTTAAGAAGATTTTCAAAAGTTATTAGTCATTTCATTTCTCTAACTTTAATCTTTATCAAGAATCCTGTCTAAGGTAGAAGGTTTCGCTTTTGGTGGGGACAAAAGTGATGTAAAAGAAAATATTAGTTGGGTTAGCTGGAATTGTGAGATTATTATTTATTTAAGGATTTGAAGTCTTTGAACTGTGCCATGGTCAGCAATTGCACACAGAGTTAGAGGCTATTGATGACAAATCTCTGTTCAACAAATTCATAAGAAAAAAAGTGATTAAGCACTTATCATTTGATTCATTCTTTTATACAAAATCCTGTTCATAAGCATGGCATTTGGTAGGGAAGGAAAATTATTGAAAAGGGTTTCCATTGGCGGGTCTGTCAAGGAAACTCCATATCTTCTTGATGATGTTTTGGATTCGAATACCTTTTGGATTAGGCCATGTCTTATTTGTTCAAAGTTGGTCTCTACTTTGCAAGAATTGATGGTGGCACCTTCTTCATGCGACGTTGCCCTCTCACTTTGATACTCTGTCTCTCTTTTCCTACCAATTTGGAAAGGATATTCTTTGTTTGAGACCTTCAAAATGAAATTGCCCTGCTGAAAATTCTTTTATTACCCTACTTTACTCAATTCCACTGATTTATTATTAAATTAATGAAACATTCACAAATGATTAACTTTTATTGATAAAAAATTACACTGACTAATGTTACTAATTTATTATTATCAATGATTTAGTAGTAATAGAATCTCTCCTGTTCTACATTACATTCTGGTCCTGGTGCCGTATGACCAGAGAATCAATTTTTTCTTGATCCACTGGTTCATATTCTGTGACACAATTTATTGGTAAAAGATCAACCTAATACGCCACAAACAAAACAATAAATAAATAAAGCACTGATTTTAAAGCTCGAACCTGTGACAGATCGAATATGGAGCTCAGAGGAATATGAGTGAAAACTTAAGGTAGGGGATGAAAGGAGTAGACAAGGTGTCACTTTCTCATAGCACGAGACCAATATGAGTCAAATTCCATATGATTCCACGTGCTTCTTGTTCTAATGTTCCACAATGATTCTGACTTGGCATTTACATTTCCTGTTATTGTGCTCAACAAGGCTTGTATTATAAGGTCCAAGAAAACATGCTAAATTATTCGGTTTTGTTTATGTCTTAAAATGATTCCTTTGTATCTGCCTGCGTGCCTGGGATACCCACCAACCCCACTGTCACTCACTCACACACAGAACCATAATCATAGGATTTTTTTGCTTCTTTTTAGCTTGAAGGGTTAACTTTTCTCTTTGGGTCTTATCCCTCTTTTGGGGTCCCAAAAGTCAATCTTTTTAGTGGTCCTTTCTTCCGATCCTAAAGCATGCATATACATATCCATTATACATAGTTTGATTAACAGGAAAATGGCCTAATGGGTCCCTTAAACAATTATCTAGTGTGCTCCAATTATTAAGGCAGCACCTAGTGTTCATTGTGTAGTGGAAAGAATTATATGGTCAATCACAATCAACTGATATCTAAAGGCTGCTTATGAAAAGAAAGATAAAAAAAAGGGTAGCTGTTGGAGTTCACAGTGGCACCTCCTGTGGGTTACATTTGTATAGTCTTTCTGACAACTTTTCTTTTCTCTTTTTATCTAATTTTGCTAATTAAGAATGTAACCTCACATTTTTTGAGTTCTTGCTGGCAACCAATTACGATGGAGGAAAGTGATAAAATCCATATTATAAAGCCATAAAAGATTGAAAAGGAATGAGTTGTGTTACTGAATCAGGCAGCTCATAAAGCGACAAGGAAGTCCATGTCAAGCTGCCAAATAATTGCAATAACAAAATTACTTGTGATGTTACTTATCCTATCTCACACTCTAATTTAATTTGTGGTAGGATCACCACGTATTTTCACATTCATTATTCACAGATTTTTTGTTACTCGCTCCTCAACTTTATCATACATATAGCTACAATTTGATTTTGATTTCTGCAAGCTACACAGAATTTTGTTAGAGTGGATATATTATTATTGTTAATGACAATTGTGTTTGGAGAATGAACATTTGCTTGTGTTATTAAGCAGAACAAGAGGCTTTGTTGTTGTTATGTCATCCACGTCCTTAGCCATTATGCTTTCACTAAATAAATATGGTTGGCAAAGGAGTGGAAAGGTGTTCCTCACGTTGTATCATAGAGTTGGAAAAGGAGTGAAATATGTTTAGGCATACTATGTAGAGAAATTATAAGAGGTGTAACTTTTATTTCTAAACCACAATTTACAATTTGCTTTAATATATTGTCGCTTATTTAACTGAAAGAGAAACAAAATCTATCTAAACTAGCTAACAAAGTAGAAAAATTACTGCAACAAATATTTGAAAATAAGCGCCAAAAATAAGAAGCCACAATCTTGACATATATTAGATTGGATCCTGAAATTAAGTAACAGCAAATCTTATGGTTTTATTAGTACATTATATATATATATATATATATATATATATATATAAATATTTTACAATTATTATTACTCAAATTTTATTTAATTTATTAAAATTTATTTTAAACAATTTTACGGTATCTAGAATGTCCGTCGTTCATATATTTTTTCATTAAGATTCACAGCAAAATAATTTTAATCACACACGAATTCAATATATAAATAATTATAATATTTTATTTTAAATTAATTTTAACCACAAAGTCAAAATTGTAATATCGCAATTTCATTAATTAAAAATTAATTTTTTAACAATCACAAAAATCAATTTCAAATTTTAGTAAATTTTCTCTTCCTATATCTTCAATTTCCACTTTTTTTTCTTTCTCTTAATCGAAGTAATCTCACATTCCAATTTCTTTTCTCTCAAATCCACATATTTCCCTTAAATCTAATCATTGAAACAAAATGAACCTAAACGGGAAAATGTACATCAACTTTGAAATAAAGACAAGAGAAGACTAGTAACAACTTCAAAAAAAAAAAAATGATATGATGTATTAGTTCACCAGTGTTCAAACCAAAGTACTTTCTCACAATTTGAATGAAACCGAACCACTTAATCTTCACCATCGGTTTCCTCTTCCTATTTCACCAAACCAAAAACCAACCCACCTTCTCCTAAAAAGTTATAAAATACATAGAAAAAAGGAAAAAGAATCAGCAATCCACAAACACATACATATTCTCCTTCACTAGAAGATAAAAACCAACAAACATTGAGCAAAAGAAATTAATTAAAAAAATACAAAATACTAATATTGTTTTCAAGAACAAAAACGCGTAATGTACAGTAATAATTAAAACACCCGATATCTATAAAAGTTAAGTTTACACGTTAGAAGCTTGACTTTAATTTTGAAACCAATAATAATAATAATTTCAAGAACTTAAGTAGAAGGAATGGCGTTATCCGAAAATAAATATAATTTAATAGTCTATTAATTTACACAAAACTAAAAATAAAAAAAATAAAAAAATTGGTGGTGTAAAAGAAGTTCTTGAAGCGTTAGTGGTAAAAACTGGTACCGACACAAATTACAAATTGAGGAGAATATTTAGTTTAAAACGTAGAAAATATGAGGAAATAGATAGATTCCAAATTTCCAAATGTATGAATGAATTAAAAAAGGAAATTTTGGTTAGGACACGGTAACAGTGTTCTCTCACCAAAGAGGTCGCATTCTGGAGTCGCGAGTTTTCAACTCACAACAACCTTCTTTTTAAACAATGGATTGATCCATTGAGACGCACTCACTCATTCATTCACTCACGCGCCTTCGCCGTGTTTGTTTGTTTTCTTTCTCTCACTCCGTGGGAACCGCTTCCTTGTCTCCTTCTTCAATTTCTCCTTTTCTTGCAACTTCAATCTTATAATAACAATGTTCCATTATTATTCCTAACCTAAACTAAACCCACTCTTGTGTTCCGTTGCGTTTCACTGCTCTCTCAAATCCACCATGCCGTTTCCGTGGAAGAAGAACCGTGTCCCTCGAATCTCCCAAATCGTCGCGGATCTTCAATCGCCAAAACACGGCGGCTCCCTCGTCGTCGAGACCGGCTTCCCCACCTCCCTAATCGACCTCTTCGTCAAAAACCGAAGCCGTTTTAAAAAACACCGCTCCAAAAAACCGCCACCGCCCAACGTCCCCGATCCGCCGCCGCCGCCTACCTCTCCGGCCAACTCTCCGCCGCCGACGCCGCCACAACCCTATCCTCGTGCCCCAAACCCTCGGGTTGAACAGAACGCCGTCGCTTCGGTTTCGGATCAGGTCGCGGAGTGCTCTGTGAACGTTATTTTAGTTGTGAAGATTCTGATGGTACTAATTGTGGTCGCGAGCGTGAAGAGGCTCACTGTCGGAATCACCGTGTCGACGTTCGCGCTTCTGCTTCTCGAATACGCGGGGCGACGTGTCGTTTCGGGTTCCGTTGTGGAATCGTGGTTCCAGAAGGTTCGGGTTCTGAAGAAGGAGCCTGTTCGGGGGAGTGGATTCACTGACTTGAGTCAATTGACCTTTTCCGAGAATTTTTTAATTGATGAAATTGAGGTTGTGAACGACGTGGGGGTTTGTCGTGAAATGCGTTCTATCAGTGGTGACGTGGCGTCAGAAATGGTTGAGGATTGTTCTTCACATGTTCTTGAAGAAGTTTCTGAATACAAGTTTAAACCGAGTAGAAGTGGTAGGTTTGGGTCGAGGATGGTGAAGATGTTTGTGCCTAAGAAGTTTCGTGGCCCTGGGAAAGAGAAAAAGGATAAGGGGAATAATGAAATTGATGATGAGTCGGGTAGTGAATTTTCAAGTGCTGTGGAAGAAGACAAGTTACCTGTGTTAGAAGTTGAAGAGGAGGATAAGAACAAGGATACTGAACAAGATGAGGTTGATTGTGGCATCATCACTTGTTCCTACAATGAGAAGAGAGTAGCTAGGGTTGGGAATTCAGGTTCTTCCATGGTTCTGGTTATGATTGCCCTTGTTGGGCTTCTTCTGGGTCGTTTCCCAGCTTTGATACTTTCAGTGACATGGTGTTGCACGATGAAAATAGTTAGAACATTATGGAGATCACGCAATGTGTCTCTGAAAAAGTGCTCTGTTTCAAACTCTTGATGGGGATTTTGGGGAAACAAGTTTTTTATTTATTTTTTCCACTTTATTTCTAGATCATACTTAGATGGTAAAGATTCATCATGTTAGTTTAAAACAGTGAGGAGAGATCATTCCCGGGAAAGGAACTCCAACCATTTGTTGGGAATCCAACTTCATGCGTTGTACTCCGAAATGTAAATGTATAGATAGATACTAATCAAACAAGTTACATTCTTTTTGTTTGTCTATTATGAGTGTGGTGATGTGAATTGTTGTTCTTATGTGTGCCAATATTCTTTGTTACTCGCCTTGTGTCATGTATGTTTTGTTCAGTTGTTAAGTGGTAACGTTGATGGTTAAAGATGACAAAGAGAAGGATTGTTTAGATGTTAGAAGATGTAGATAGGAATGAATGTAACTTGTGATCTATTCAGCCTAATGTTAAATAAGGATGGCAAAGACTATGAATTATATTTTTATTCAGCAGATTTTGTTAGGGTTCATTTGATTGACACGTTGAAGTACATGACAAACAGAATATTACAGGATTTGTGATGTGTTGTTCTTAAGATGGAGGTTACGTGGGAGACTCAAAAATATGTTCTTCCATAAGAACCTAATAATAGGTTGTGTATAAAAGATAGAATGAAAAGGTTGAAATGAAATGGTAAGGACTACAAATTTTTAGATGTTAGAAGATGTAGATGGGTTATAATAAAACTTGAAAATAAAAACAAACGATGCCGATCGGAAGGAATGGATCTAGTGACCTTATTCCTTTCAAATTCCGTAATAAGGAATGTTGCTTATCTTCCAGATTGGGAAATAAGGACAATGTGATTCCTACATAGTGTCCTCAACTCAAATAATATTTTTATTTTTTTTCCATTATGCAAATTAGTCTCCACCATTTGTGAGATGCCATTTTTCGATTAACTTTATTATGTTTTTTAACTGTTGTAAATTTCTAGCTTCTTGTTTACTATGCATCCCGTGACATTATATGTAACTATCTATTTGACTTGGTAAAGACATTCTCAGTAACAAAAATTAATTTACACTATAATAGAAATAAAAAAAAAATTACTTTACCATTATTAAAAATTAATATTAGGGACTACCAGGATAATGTCTTATAAATCCTTGGATCAAAATGATTTTTTTACGTGACCAAAATAAATGTTCATTATATTCACTAACATTGAAATTTTAAAATAAAAAATAAAAATTTGACTATATAAAAAATTAGCTTTAAAACAGCCAAGAAAATCTCTTGGTTTGTCTTTATTTCTCGATGTTATATCAACATCTTTAGTTATGGAGATTGGGAAAGGAGGGAGAGAAAAAACAATTTTAATTTTTAGTTGGAAAAAATAAGAATGAAAAAAACGTTATTGAAAGGAAAGCGAGGCAGCAGCAACACTTGTGAAGTAATTAGTGAGTGAGTTTTTTTATATTAAGGCATATGCACTTGATGGCATGCCCAGAAACACTTAATAGCAATTGTTTGTTTTGAATGGTAGAAGTTGGATTGTAGTGGATGACAATAACATTCACTTTTGGAGACATAAAGTGTCTGTCACAACCTATGTTACATACAAATATATGCTTCAACTTTCTCTCCTTCTCCAATTCTCACATTAAATTATACTTAAAACATTTTATTTGTGGTCCTTTTGTGCCACATCTTCTCTGTTCTCTTATAAAATTTTAACTTTCGTAAGAATTCTACTAATAATAAATATAATTAAGAATTCAAATTATTATTAAGAATTCTCACATTGATAATTATTTGTTTAACTTGATCACCACATGAAAATATATAGAAATAAATTAATAAAAGTTAGATTGAGGATTTTTTTGAACACAGGCTTTCAGCCAAGAATTTAGTGGATCTATTTTTTTAAAAAAAGTTAAAAGCACTTTTGACTAATTAATTAAAATAAATATAAAATATTAAAATAAATTTAATTAGTTATAGAACTGGCAAGTAATAGAATTTGAGCATAAAAGGAGTAAAATTATTGATATTGGAACTAAAATAGATATTAGTTGTATTCGAGTGTCAACATATGAATATACGCCTTTTTTAATTTAAAATTTGAAAATTTATTAACGTTTTAATTAAATAAATTAATATTTATTTAATATAAGTATTACATAAATTATTTTAGATAAAGTGTCTCATTTTTACATAATGAAAATTATAAAATTCCAACATAATCAATTATTTGTAGTAACATAAATAATTAAAATATTTTAACCAGCTATAGTTGCTTTTCGCATGCCATAGTTTGTAATATTCTCGCTTTTTCATTATAATAACAATAAATAAATGAATAAATTAAATAATTTAAAAAAAATTCACATAATTTCTTTTCTATTTTAATAACAAAACAGATTATTTTTTTTCATTTATTTATTACCTTTTTCTTTCATTTTTTTTTTCTATTTCTTTCGTTGCTTTGAGAATTTGAAAGTCAACTATTTCTAATGCTCACTACTTTTCTGATTTTGGAAATTGAGTTTATTTAAATGGTGATAGAACTCAAATAGAATAATGGAATTTCCTAGCTAAAATGGTATGATTATCATTGTAAAAATTATTCAAAAGTTTCCCTAATTTTGGAAACTGAATTTTTTTTAAACGGTGGTAGAATTCAAATAGAATAATGGAATGTTAAAGTTATCCAAAAATTCCCCTATTTTAGAAATTGAGTTTATTTAAATGGTGGTAGAATTCAAATAGAATAATGGAATTTCCTAATTAAAATAGTATGATTATCAATGTAAAAATTATTTAAAAGTTATAAAAAAAATATTACATACAAAATCTTAAAGTTGTTTTTTATTGGGTAAAAGTCTCTATCAACAATACAATCTTAATTGATGAGGTATTAAATTTTTTATAGAAACGTAATAATATTCAGTCAGAAGGATATGTTAATATTAAACCATGTTACAATTTTAAGGATATGCTTTGTATTTGTGATACTAATGATGAAGTCGATCTTGATCAAATTGAGAATATTCATATTGAGTAGTTGACTCACTAAAGAATGAAGTTTTCAAATTTAATAAATAAAATGATAAACTTTAACTAAGGACTTTGAGAATGTTTACTAGCAAGATTTTAATAACACATTTTTAAAATAAAATTATCTTTTTTTATCTAAGAAATTACATCAAAATTCATTTGAAAATAAACAATCAACAATGAAAGAAATTCAAAGTTATCTAAAATAATTTCAAAATAAATAGTTCATATAATTATTGTTATAATTGTATATTGTCTATGTATTCATATAATTTACTCTATTTTATTTATAATTCATAATATTACTATTTTGAATTGACAAAAAGAAAGTGGTTGGTTTGTTTTTTATTTGAAAGCGAAAAAGTGGTTGTTTTAGGAAGCAATTGGGTGGCCATTTAGTGTTGAAAAGGGGAAGATTAATGGTACATAGAAACGAAATAAAGAGGACATAGAAGTTTATGTGAGAGGAAGAAATAAAAGGGCAAGAAAGAAGATGGACGATGGTGAATAGGTTGAGGAGTAGGTGATTCTCGTGAAGATGGCTCAATTACCTCTTGAGTTGGGTATATTTATTGGAGAGGATAAGGCCTCCAATAAGTGAAGTGCATTGTTGATGGACAACATTTGTGGTGCATGTTTTTCTCAAACTACCCACTTCCACTCTTTGCAATGGAGACAATGACAACTACCACTTCAATACTAAGTTATTGTGCCCTCAAATATCCTTATTGTTTTATCCTAAGTAGATAAGGTTTTGTGGTTTTCTCAGCAAAAATTGACAGAAGATAAACTTTTAGGGTTTAGGGTTTAATAAATTAGTTTATTGCATTACAAGTATTTGATAACCTAATTTACGCACTACTTGATAAATATAAATATATAAAAACTTATAATTATATAAAGAAATTTTTTATTTTTTTTAAATATATTATTATCTGATTATGATTATGGATTTTTTAAATAATTATATTTTTATTAAGTATTTTAGTACTTCTGTTTATTTTTTAGAAGTTAAATATTGTTTATTTATTTCAACAAGTCATTTTATTTAAATGTGTTAATTTAATGAGGCCTAATCAAATTCATTATTATTTACTTTTCAAAATTTTAATTTTTTATTTATTTCTTAATTTAAAGTATTGTTACAACGATTTTTTTACAATTTTTATTGCGTGTATTTTTTTTTACATAAATTTATAGTATTATTTTTTGTTTAATTTGTAATGCAAAAAAAAAGTAACCTAATAAATAATAAAAAATAGTACAAAAGTTAATTATGTTAATACGGTAAAAATAGATTAAATGAAATTAAGAATAAAAAATATATATTAAAATATTAAAATATAAAATAAAATTTAACTACAATAATTTATAATTTATAAATTGTAAGTTTATAAAATAAATTAATTTTAATTTAACCTCTATGTTATCAAACTAACTTATAAATTAATAGCTAATTTATTAGTATTATTCATAAATGGAAGTCATACTTATTATGATAAAGTCAAACTTATACTACATGATAAAAAAATGTTGGCTTATTTGAGTATGAGCAAATTTATTGATGTTTTTTCAATGTTTTTTTTAAGTTCAAACTGTTATTGTTGTTAAGTTTTATGAAGTTATACATGCTATGGAGGAAGTTTAAAATACAGGACTTACTAATGTCTAGTTTGAATGTGATTATGTTTTGGTTTATGCTGCGTTCATTGCTAAGACTAATGTTTCGTGGATGCTTCGTAATCGATGAAATACTTGTCTTAATTATTGTGGAAAAACTAGGTTTAGGATTATTCAAATTTTTCGTGAAGGGGATGCGTGTACTGATAAGTTGGCTAATTTAAAATTTATTCATAGAGAATCATTTCATTGATATAATAGGTTTCCATCTAATCTGTTATTGGAATTCTTGATGAATATGTATCATCTACCTATGTATCGTTTTTGTTAACATATGAATTTTGGTCTAGTCCCCCCATATTTTTGTATTATTATTTTTTTCTTTTTTAATAATATTTTTTCATGTGATGACAGATGATTGTTGTTACTTAGGCTCTATTTGCTTCTATGGATGTACTGTTCACAAGGAAAGAAGTGAGAGGATATCAATGGTTTGGATCCAGAGTTTTGCAGGGAAGAGGAGGAAAGGATATACATGTGAACAGTAAATATCATCTCCCCTCAAAATGAAGAGATTTAGAGGGAAAACCACCTCAGCATGTGTTGTTTCCGAATTTACCCTCATTCATCTACCAAAGTTTTTAATATTAAAAAATAATATTTCTTTTTAATTAAAAATGATGTGATTTATTTTCTAATGTTATAGTATATATTTAATATTTTAAGAAATTATTTGAAGTTCTCTTTTTATTTAATTTGTTGCTACATTTATATTAATATATATTTTTTTATAATTATTATGTTTATGAGTTAGTATTTTTTTATAATAGTTTTTTATGAAATTATTTTCTATTGTTAATTATGTTATATTTTTTTTAGTATTTTTTATTTTATTTTTCATTATTATAGGGTTTTTAATAATAAAAAATATTATTTTTTATTTATATAAGATCTGATTTATTTTCTAATTTTATAATGCATGTTTAATATTTATAAATTACTTGAAGTTTTGTTTTTATTTAATTTGTTGAATACGTTTTTTTTCTAATTATAATTTTTAAATTATATCTATTTATATTTAATATATATTTATTTTTTAATTTTAATTTTTAAATCTACAATATGTGAAAGTTGTTTATTTTTAAACAAAAATAACTCATTTCATTATTACAAATTTTTAATAGGCAAGGATAAATTTTTAAAGTAATATTTAACAATTTTAAAAAAAATTAAATTTTTCTCACAACCATCACATCACTCACAAAGTCTCATAAACTTTCTTCAAACATCCACTCTAACATACCTCAATCCAAACACTCTCACTTTTTTCACACTTTCTTCACATATCCTCACACATTCACCCCCTAAAATCCTCACACATCTCCCCCTCAATCAAAGCAAACACTTAAAGTGTAAGCCTAGCTGAAATGTCAAGTTGCATAGTAATGTCTAACATGAAAATTTTTATAAAAAAAATGTTAACTTATTTTCTGAAATAAATATTTTATATTAATATTTTCACAAGGGTGATAGTTGTTTTGCATGCGAATGCAAATAAAAATAAACTTTCTTGAAGCACGCTTCTCTTGGAGTTTGTTTGGGTTTTTGAGAGTTTGATGTTATTAATATACAATAATTCCACGTAATATTTTTTTCAGATAGAAATACGATACATTAAATTTGACATATTTGTATTTTATCCTTTAGTTTAAGTCATTTTAATGGGAAAAATTAAGTGTATTTATTTTTTAAATTAAACAAACTTAGTACCTTGTTTTTTTTTCATTAAAATAATCAAAATTTTCAATTTATACACAAAATATTAAGAAAATGAAATCAATTAAACCATTATAAACCTTTCGACTCAAGACTAACTAATCCAAACATTACTTTTGACCTAAAATATTAAAATAAAATAAAAACAAAATGGCATATAGTTTAAATTAAGAAGATTAAAATTTTAATTAAATTCATGTTTATTCTTATACATTTGACCTGAATTGGATGACCCATACTTTGATGAGTTATGCGAAAACTGTATAGCATCTAACTACCTTGCAATTTCTAGCCCATTTAGTTAGAAATATATCTAATAATGAACAATATTATTATCAAATTTTATTGTTTAAGTTTAATAATTTTTTTTAAAAATACACTACAAGAAAAATTGAAATTACATACGGATTTTTCCGTATGTAAATAATAGACAAAACAAAATCTGCAGCAGGTGGGAATCGAAGCCAGGTTTCTTCAGTAAGAAAAGAAACCTTAATCATTACACCAGACAAATTCTTTTACAATATTATGATTTTTATTATAATTATTATTATTTTTAAGATTGTTATTAATATTATTATTGTTATTAATATTATTATTGTTAATAATATTAATAATATTATGAATATTAATAATATTATTAATATTATGAATATTAATAATATTAATAATATTATGAATATTAATAATATTATAAATATTATTAATGTTATGAATATTATTAATATTATTAATATTTAATATTATTTATTATTAATATTATATTAATATAATATTAATAATATTAATATAATGTTAATAATAGTAATATAGTGTTAATAATATAAATAGTAATATTAATATTATATTAATAATAATATAATATTAATATTAATTATATTAATAATTATATTAATATTAATAATATAATTTATATTATTAACATTAATATAAGTATAATAAAAATCGTAATATGACAGAAGAACTTATCTAGTTTAGTGGTTAAAGCTTCTGGCTTCCAACATTAATATAAGATAAAAACTAACTGAATAAGTTTTAAAATTTAATTATTTCAAAACTAATTTTAAGCACCTATAAAATATTTTAATGTACACTGTTTGTCTCCAACGGAAATGTGAAACTCGGAAAGGTTTTAACATAGGATTCAATGTCACAGAAAATTGCATTTTTGTTTTAATTTAAATTATGTATGATTTTGGTCTTTTAATATTTCTGAACAATTTAAGTCTCTTTAATTTTGTAATTAAAAAACTTAATTCTTTGGTTATTTTTTATTGAAACCCTCCATTTTTTCACTTATCCACAAAATGTTCAATAATAAAATAAATTAGGAATGCGTTTGGATCAACGCCAAAAATTGGCAAAGTTCGAAGAAATAAATAACCCAAAAAGTAATATGGAGCTGTTTCGTGCTAAATAAAATATGCGGTAAAAAATTTCAATTTTTCAAACTCACTAACCCGAATATCAATTCTATATACTGTATCAATAATAATTAAATTAAAGAAATACAAAATGACAGGTAAGTTTTTTATCACTAAATAGCATATAATTTTAACTATTATTAAGAAGAGAATTTTAAACTTAACTTAATCTTATAGATTTACATTCATTTAATCATTCATTTAATCGAGATCGATCAACTTATACGTAAAATTATATATTATGCATAATTGGTAACCTTATAAGATTAACAAATTTTCATTAGGATAAGATCTGAAATACTATGATACCATATTAAGAAATGAACTTTAAGTTTAACGTAATTTTATAAAATCGATTTATAAGGTGAGATTTGTACACTCCTATATTATAAAATGTTGTAATCTTTAGTCGATGTAAAATCTTCAACAATTATAAGATTAAAAATTTTAAACCAATGTTTTTATTACACTTCACTTTCATTAGATGGATCATATTTTGACGAATTAAAGGGTGTTGCATTTATCACTCTACATTTTAAAACCTTATTATGATTAGCAATAACAATTTCTCTTATGATTATATTATGAATTATTTCGGTGTATGTATTTATATTAAGAATAAAAAAAGTTATATTATAGCATATACAATCTAAAATATATTTCACAATGTACAACTTAAACTAAAATATATATATATATATATTTATTATACAATTTAAAATATAAATTTTAAAAAAATAATTTATGTGGAGTGCAGTTTAAATTTATGGGGTGCAGAATGCATAGCCCGAATTAAAGGAAACTTGTTGTGGGCCGCTTGCAAAATTCTAGCCCATTTAGTTAGAACTAAATCATATAATAACAGTATTTTTCATGTATTTTTAAAAACAAAAATCTATTGATAAGGGAACCTCATGCTAGTCCTAATAAAATAAATTATGTTTAAATTAATTACTGAACCTACTCTACCATTTTAGTAAATTATACAAAATACTATATATATATATATATATATATATATATATATATATATATATATATATATATATATATATATATATACGTGCTATTATTCTTTCGAGTGACTAGAATTTTACTCAATAAAAAATAGTAACAATATACTTTTAATATCAAGCAACTTTTTTTCAATTTTGGATCATGGATTAATATAATTTGTTGCTTACATTTCCTTTATGTACTTAGCAACAAGTGGAAGCTCAACAAAATTATAGAGACAAATCCTCAGAAGCCCAACACATACTACAACATAATCAACATACAATCATGGCCAATCAAGATGAACATCTTTTCCTTTTTTCTAAATGCTTAACACTTCAAGTTACTTTAAACTTTGTAGTAAAATAATTAAATTTTGTAATACTTCACTCATGACTATTTAAAAACTACATAGAAAACTTAAAAGTGAAATAACTATTTAAAAAACAAGTACTAATATAAACACACAATTCATAAACTAAAAAATTGATACATAAAAATACAAAATTGTATGAACATAATATAATACTGTGTTTGTTCAAGCAGGCCATGTTCATTTATATGCCTGATGTCTTCCAAAATCACCAACTCCCCATGATGAATGACAAACCTAAATACATAATGTCAAAAACAAAATAAAATTTATAATTATGTTATATTCAATACAAAAACTTATCTATATTTGTTTTCTTCTAATATAACTATGTTATCTAATAACCTCTTACAATTCAAGAACTCACTTACAAAGGACAAGGATGAACAACCTAACACAACTACTTATAAAAATAGATAAAATATTGTGTAAACATCTATAAACCTTGACAAGATTATCCAACAACATGAGAAATAATGTTAATACTTATACTCGATCAATGAAACCTCCAAATGTCTCCTTCGACTTGTCATTCGTTTTGGCCGCCACAACAGACCTATTCGTCCAATATCTATTATCAAAGACCATGCACACTCGATGAGAATGAGGCTTCACACAATTAGGGTGTGTATTTCAATTTCCATTTTCACATTGCACATTAGTGATTCAAGTTTTTATTTTTGAACGACAATTTTTGGGTTTTAGTTTCAAAAATTGAAACCACAAACTGATGATTTTAGTATATATTTTGAAAGGCAGGTTAGGAATTCGTCTCAATTTCAGAGTGAGGAGATTAAAAATTTTGGGAAGAGATTTTCAAACTTGAAAACAAGATTTCAGATGGATTTCGATTCCATTTTAGAGCTCTCAAGTTTTATTTGGACTCCCTCACGATTTTGATTTTGATTTCACAACTCTCAAGTCTAGATTTGAATTTTCGATTTCTCAAAGAAGGCTTAGTGATTGAATGTTTCAAACTAGGAAACAAGAACAAACACACTTTATATTTGGAAAGAGATGAAACATGTTTCACAATCTAAAACATATCTCTCTTTATTTTAATTTTAAAAAAATAATTTTACTTATGAATTTCTAACATTACCTAGTACTAAATATTTTTCCACCCATTATAATTGGTGGATAAATCTTTTATGTGTTTCCCTGGCCTAATCTACCCACCAAATAGTAGGTAAAATAAATTTACATACAAAAAAAGTCAGTGGATAATTATCCATGGGTAAAACAATTTTTTCTTGTAATGGGTGTCACCAAACTCTATCTCTAGGAACTCAACCAATAATGATGACATTGATGTGAAATTTAAAGTCACATACAAATAAAATTATTTCACAATGGGAATATGCAATAATATCGACACATTAATATCTAAAGTGATTGACATCTTCCCAACATGTAGGTGAAAGCTGTTGGTGTCGTAGTGTCACATTTTCGTAAAAACTGATATAAGACCTGTATCAACAGTCTGTTGTATAATGACAATAATCCTATGTTAGTGATTTTGCATTGATTCAATGTTGTTTTACTTCTCTTATACTTATTGATACTTTATCTTGAACCAATTAATCCAATAATATTTAATTTTATTTTATATGATGTAATGCAATTTTTATTTCTTTATGACCGCTTCCTTCTTGATGGAAGATAATTGGTTGATATTGGTTTAATATTACATTTGGAAAGGGGTTTTAGGATGAATAAATAAACTAAATGCATCATCTTATTAGTCTACCTCTCATTTAATTTTTTATTAAAACAATTTAAACAAATAACGTGTTGAAATATATAATAATTTAAAAAAAATCGTTGTTGATATAAAATATCTATTTGTTAAAGAATGGTTTCTGTCCAAAAAATCTGACTAGACCTTTAATGAAAATTTTCGTATTTTTTACTTTTGTTTTTACTTAGTTCTTCATTTAATTTGCAATACTCAGATTGTGAATAAAATATCTTTTCTTTATATTTTATTTTAAAAATGTTTTGAATTTTAAACTTTTAAATGTAATATCCAATCCTATCTTTAAACAATATTATTTCTAAATGGGGAATGTATTGGTGGTTATTTTTTTAAATTGAGTGATGATTTTACATCAATGATGTGATAGTTGAATAATTTTGGGTTATGTGGTGTAAAAGGTTATGATTTTTCAACTATAAATACAGAACTAAACTAAATAAAAGACAAATACTAAATGTTGTAATTTAAAAGATTTTCAAAACCTTTGCCTATAACAGAAACTATATGAAAAAAAAATTAAAAAATACCCATATTATGTAATATTTTAATTTATTCAAGTGCCATTCAATCTCTCATTCTATTGTTGTCTATTTAACTTTCAATGCCACCCACTTCTCCTATTAGCTTTTAACATTTATTATCCATTTAACGTGTTTTGAAATAAAATTACATTTTAAATACTGTTACTCACATATTCTCAATTTTAAATGTTTGTATTATTTTTTATGAACTTTTCAAAAATTTGTTTATAATTTTGAAGATAGACATATTTTACAATAAAAATGAAAATAGAATTTAATTTACCCGACATTATCATTCAGTTTTGCGAATCTGTAGAAAAGGTTTTTATTCCGAACTAGTTGCAAGCAACTTCGAAATATCTCACGCTATCACATTAACGTGTCGAGATTCGGCTGGTCCCACCAAAAAGACCAATAACGTCTTCGAAACAGAGTAAGATATTCTACAGTTACATTTTAAACCGCACAAATGTTAACCACTTAAAACTTTAATGTTTAATATTAAAACAAAAAATGAGATTTACATTTAAAAATTATCCACCGTCAGATCTGTAATTGCATCACATGAAGTTCAGTGAATGACTGCAGGGATTCAAATTCGAATCGGAACACTTTAGTCACAAACTCGGATTCCTTGGCTCCAATAGAATATCGCCATGTCACCCAAATACAGTACAACTGTGTAATCCTCTGGTGAGCCTCCCCGCAGGTGATTCTGCCAAAGTGCCAGGCTGTCACGAGCTAGAATCCAACGCGAAGAGAGATATTCGTTGATGCCTTGGAAAATGAACGGTTAAGATTCCCTCTCACACACTTCCTAAACTCGTAATAACACAACGCGCCTTCTTCTCCTTCTCTAGCCCTTTCCATTGCTCTACGTGGAGAAGGGTACGTTGCGGTGCTGCGTGCATACAGCGTTCCTCTCCGGTTAGGTTCGATTCCGATCTCACCGCATTGGCTTCTGCTACTAGGTTTCTTTTCTCGATTCACGTTCGTTTCTGGATCTGGAGTTGATTTAACGGTTTCGTTTCAGCATTGCGAAGCAAATGCGTGTTTTTAGAGTTGTCGTGTGCTATTTGCTAGATATGAATTTCAATTGTGCCTGGTTATGTTTATAATGATTTTTGAGGTTTTTTTCGCTTGAATTTGCTACTCAATTGGATCCATACTTTCGTAGATACATGTTAATTTGTTGGCATTGTTAATGTCTGCTGATTACTGTTCAATTCCGCTTTGTATTGTACAAAACGTGGCAGTTTTGGAATTGCCTTTGTTCTACAGCTATCCGCGTATATTCTGGGAAACGATAATTGTTGAGGAATGTAAAATGTTTATTACTTTTTTTTACTTCTTGTTTTTTCTAGTTTTAGTTCGTAGAATATAAATCTTGGCTGTATTTGTGCATGTGAATTTATTGCTTATTTTTTCTTTGACGTTGATGCTCCGTTGTTTTGCATGATCCTAGTTGGATGAAAACGACGCTGGTCGTTTCTGGTAGCTATAGGGGTGTTGTACGGGTCCTTTTTATTTTATAAAAGAAGGTGCGGCTTATCATTGTGTTGATAGTTTGCAGCGTGAAATAGTCATTAGAGAAACAACCACGCAAGCTTTGGCCTGAAGCAATGAGAACTAGAACCTTTGTGCAATATAAGTCTACAAGATTGTGACCAATTAAGGCTATTAAAAACGAATTGTATCTTTGTTCTTTTTGGCAACTCGCCTTCCTAGCTTGTTCCCTACTATAAAGGTTAAAATCAATGTCGTCAGGAAGGCAAAAGAACCAATACTTACGAAGTTTCCTGATCCCATGTGACCTGTAGTGAGCGGTGCATGTTATGGTTTTATACACGACGTTGTTGTTTTTTAATCATTAAACTTACTCCCATTTAGATCTTAACATTTTTCATTTTGGTCTTTGAACTCAGTCCCAGGATGGTTGTGCAGAACTTTGAAGTTGATTTGAACAAGGCCCTTGTTTTCCAGGTAAAGGCAAAACCCCTTCTAGTCTTCTTTCAAACGTGTTCTCCATACTCCGTCTTTCGACTAGTTTTCAGTTTTCATATAGGCCCTGTTTATGTTTACGTATACCAAGTAATCTCCTGTTGAATCTTACTGAATTCTCAATGTTTTAAAGGTGGGACATCTTGGGGAAGCTTATGAAGAGTGGGTGCACCAGCCCATTGTTTGCAAGGAAGGCCCTCGTTTCTTTGAAAATGAAATTCTGGAGGTATGCCACTTAACTACAGACAAAACTACAACAGCCAAGCCTGGCCTTACAAAGAGAGTTTGGCTAGATTGACTAATTGATGCCATTGACTTTATCTAAAACCAAGGTTGTAGTAAAACAATTTAGAGCAAGGTTCTTTTCAATTGTTTCTCCTAGCTACCCTGTCTTTTTAATTTGACCATCTTCCACTTCATGTTCCTTTTGTCACGTATCTTCTATTGATTTTCTTCTTACATGATTAAATTTTATCGGGCGAGTTTCAGTCATCTTGTTATTAGTAGTTGCTAATCTGAGTTTCTTGGTGACTATTCACTCTTAATCTTGTTTTTCATTTCTTTTATGTCTACTTTTCAGCTCATTCATTCACCTCAACATTCCCATCACTTGAGTTATGTTTTACTTTTGTTAATGCTTAATGCTCTACATTTACTAGCATGACAATTGCTGTTTTCATAGTTTTTTGACATTGATTGTTGTGAAACTATAGGAATGAGAGAGACATTAATCTTAAGCCATTTATGGTATAATAGTGATCAATTTTACCATCAGGTCCGATTTATGCTATAGTGTTGGTATAATCTAGATCACAAATTTGTGTGTATCTTTTGGCAGCCAAAACAAGCTATATAGCAATCAATTTTACCATCAGTCCTTGTTTTAAGAATCTACAACCATTGGCACCTAGCAATTGATTTGCCAACTGGAAGAGGAATCAACTCCCAACTACCACTACTTTGAACGGCACCTATCTCATCAATCATATCTTGTTGCCACAATACTTCACTTGGAGACTCATGAATAGGAGTAGAAGATAATAAGAACAAACAAGTAAACCTATGGTGGAAAGTTGACAATAACTAAGGTTTGTATAGTGGGGAGAAAGGCTATGGGTAGATCTTGTGCTTTTCAAATAGGAATAGCCCATTCATTTTCAGAGGAGACCGGATCCAGTTTGGGAGATAGTATTGAGGAAGGATCAGGCATGGCCTCCACTATATCATTATCCATCGAAGATAGTTTGGTTCCGTAGTGAGATTTCAATAGGTCGTAAACAATGTTGATACGCATGAAGAGGTGTCGAGGAAGCATCTCGAGGTATTCTTTGGTGGTGATGAAGGAAGATCCACATTGTGGGAAAGTAATTACATATGTCAATAGTAGAAGGAACATTTGTATAGTATAGAACATACTCAAAGAAAGAGATGTTGATAGACACTAAATATCGGTTAAGATAAGGAGAGAAACATCGATACCCTTTTTTGAGAATGATGATGTCATATAAAGGCACAAACAACCAATTAAGAATTTTATCTTGACTAGGTGTGAGGTTATGTACAAAACACGTGGTACGAAAAACATGTGGAGGAAAACTACATGTATAGGAATGAGGAAAACATGTGAAGGAAAACTACATGGATTGGAATGAGGAAAATGGATAGTGAAATACTTCATCATTAAGGAAAGATGATGACATTCGGTTAATGAGATAATATGCAGTAATTGACAACATCCCACCAAAAACAGTGAGGAAGATGACTATGAAGAAGTGTTCGAGTAGTTTCAATAAGATGTTTGTTTTGTGTTTGACTACATTTTGTTGAATAGTATGAGAAGACAAAATATCGACTAATAATACCATTAGATGTCATGAACAACTGAAATTGGTGAGATAGATAATCACGGACATTGTCACTACGAAGGATATACCAAAATGAGTTTTGATTTCATTAAAAAAAAATGAATTGTAGAAATACTTTTGATCGATTCTCCATTAACCAAATCCAAGTACATATTTAGAGTAATTATCAATAAAGGTAAACATATTTAAAATCAGAAGGAGTAACCGTACGGGAATGATCCCAGATATCAAAGTGAACTAAAAAAAGGAAGAGATGAAACTTGTTTATTATGACTATAATGAAAATATTGACGAATATGTTTTCTAACTAACATGACACATACTTTAAACTAGTCAAATGAACCTGACACCATCTTCTGCACTTTTGTCCACCCGAGATATCATAATTGTGCATGAATCATCATTGGAGATACCATCAATGCACATACTGATGGTGCTGGAGAGAACAAGTGAGGCCATGTGACTCACATATGATGTTAATTATCCTGCCAAATATGTGATCCTGCAACGTACATTATTTTAGTAAAGGTGAAGGTCATGGGATTGGATCAATGAAGTGACAGAGTAAATTAGTGGAGTAGTTAGGGGCATAGAGAACAAGAGTCACCAAGAAGGAATGTGAGGGGTTGGGTACAACCAACACTGTAAGTTTGTGTTTGTGAATCATTGTCATCAACAATTATAAATGGCAAAATTACGGTAGTAGTAAAGGGGGAGAAAAGAGAGTGATTACTGGATATATGATCGGTTGTACCAAAGTCAAAGACTGAAGGACCAAGGAAAGGAGATTGAGAATAGGTTTGAGTGAGGTGTAAATAATGGATTTAATAACATTACATAATTGAGCATTAATCTTTATTCATTTTTCCTGTTATTCTGTAGGAACGGATTCAATATTGTAGTGAGATAAGATTCGTAATCCAACCCACTTAACCATAATATGATTTTCGAGGCCCAAGTTGAATGGTTAAACCTGTTCATCTTCTCAATACTAACATTAAGATTAGAAAAAACGGGAGGATTTATTCTGGATGTTGATGAGGGCGCCTGGAAGACATTGTGTCGTTGGAGTATGGAAAAAGATAATAAAATAATCTAAGAAGAGAGAAAAGTAGATCAGACCACTAAACGAACTTTGATGGAGCAGCCACCATGTTTTTAAGAGTGCATGGAGGAGCAACTTGGGCTGAAGGCCATCAGGTGTTGCCACACGTGCCATCACGCTTCAGTTGGAATTGCGGTGGAACAGGAGAGAAGATGCCTGTGGATGGGTGGTTCGCGTCAGTGTTTGGATCGTTGGATAGATTGGTATGACGCGATCCCGAACCTGTGTCCGTTGGAGCAAATGGTGGTCGCGTGAAACTTGGAAAACTCGCTGAAACCTGAAAGAAAGGTTTGCAAAATACAAAAAAATCCAGACAATAGGTCTACTGAACCAACGGGATTTTGAACCTAGCTGTAGACACTTTGTTAAATTATATAGGAAAGACATGCAGCTAAAACTGTGAGTTTATGAGACAACATGAATACTTAATTTATATTGAAAAAACGAAATCTATATAATAAATAAAAATGATTTAGTATTCTCTAACGATAAAGTTATAATATGAGAATAAATAAAAGTATTCCTCATAATATATATATACATATATATATATATATATATATATATATATATATATATAATCCATATTATATTTTTTTATTAGATATATCTGCTACTTATTTCTATAACTATAATTATAACAATTGTGATTATGATCTCATTATGTTCTGGTAATGTATTGAAAATTTTCATGTGATCTTGAGTTGTTACTACTTGGAACAGTTCTTGACGCGCACAGTCTGGTGGGCAATACCAGTCATTTGGCTGCCAGTTGTATGCTACTTTGTGTATAGCTCGGTACTAATGGGTCTCAGTTGTCCTCATTTGGCTCTAATGGTGGTTGTTGGCATTTTTGTTTGGACATTCCTTGAATACTCATTGCACCGTTTTCTTTTTCACATCAAAACAAAGACCTACTGGTTAGATCACTTTCTTTGCCTTTCCTTTCCTTAGTGTGAAATAACATTTTAATTTTTGCTTGTAATTGTGTTTAACTATATCTATTTTGATTTTTTTTGTTAGAATAACACTAAAAGTTTATTTGCTTTTTATTTTGGGGGTATTGAATGCTGCTTTAGGGGAAATACCTTGCATTATCTACTCCATGGCTGCCACCATAAGCACCCCATGGATGGCTTGAGACTCGTTTTCCCCCCTGCTGCAACTGCTATATTATTGATGCCGGTATCTCTTCTCTGACATACTATTTAAATAATTTTCCCATATTTATTTGGTTGAAAGGGAATTGTGGGATTTAAATTTTCATCCAAAGTTTTACATTTTGTCATGCGTGCTTCCCATAATTGAAAAGACCAAAAGAGTACCTTTCATATTTTTTCTTGTTTTCCATGCTATCTAAATCTCTCTTTTAAGTAGTTAAGTTTGTCACATTGATTTTTTCTTGTATAAACTGGTTAATGAACTATTAATGAATTAGTTGTAGACAACTGTATATCTCTATATATTGTTACTGTTACGCGATGTCATATTGAATGTAATAGTTTTGACGGAAAATCACCAATAAGACAAACATTGGATTAAGTGAAACTGTTTGAGGTATGAGAGGGAAATACAAGAGATGTTGATTGGATTTTCTTTATGTTTGAATATATCTTTTAATAGTGCAGCGACGTTTATACCCTTATTTTATGATAGTAATTTCAGATATGTCAATATTCAATATTTTGGTAAACATATTTTCTGCCGATATGGTTCAAGGTTTCATGAAGTGATGTTAGTGTTTTTGTATGCTGTGTCCAGTTCTGGAACCTAGTGAAGCTCATGGCAACCCCTTCAACAGCTCCTGCTTTATTTGGTGGCGGTTTATTGGGTTATGTAATGTATGATTGCACCCATTATTACTTGCACCATGGTCAGCCAAAGACTGAAGTACCCCGAAATCTCAAGGTCAAAAGATGACGATTGTTTCAAGATGCATTGCTTTTATATAATCATCTTGTTTTTTCAAGTTAAATAAACTTTTTTTTTTTTTTTGTTTTTTCTGCAGAAATATCACTTGAATCATCACTTTCGGATCCAGGATAAAGGCTTTGGAATCACTTCATCACTATGGGATAAAGTTTTTGGAACACTTCCTCCGTCAAAAATGGATGTCAAAAATATGTAAATTACTGTCAAGGATAGCATATATTCGTTAAATAATAGCAAATCCCGGAAGTCTTGCTTTTATTTATCTTAATTTATTTGACCCCACAATCATTGATGTTTTTTGGGTGTTAGCGTGCCATCGTTTGTCAATTTTGTGGTGTCAGTTCTAGAGATGTGGTGTCAGTTCTAGAGAAGTAAACATTTTGTATAAATTGATTTCTTGTATCAGATTGATTTACGATGGAAAGTTCCTTTCTGCTGTAGATATCTATTGTCTTAGTGTTATCTTTGAGATTTAAGCCCCAAGGTTGATTATTAGTGTTTTAACCAAGAACTGTAATTTTTCATTGCCAAATATTCAATTCAAAGTTACTGTATAAGGGTTTCTAAGTAATTTTACAAACTACTTTTTAGTGAACTTATTATATATGATAATTCATGATTAAATCTCCAGAAAGAATTTTTATTATAGGTAAATCTAAATTATGTTATTTGTTAGAGTATTAAAATTAAATAATAATAATTTATATTTTGAAGATATTAATTATAATTTAAAAATATTACATGGTTTTTATAATATGGAAAATAGTCCATGTAAATGAAATATAATATTTTAATTTAGTTAAGACTATAATTTTTATAATTTAGTTAAGATTATAGCTTTTATAATTTATAAAAATTAATTAAAAATTCATATTAGAAAATTGTATATAATTTTAAGAAAAAATTTACTTTTAAACATAATTTATACTTTATCAATATCTAATTTTTTTGTTTTGTGTGCACCAAACATATATCTATTATGCAAGTCTTTACATTTTATTAACTTCAATTGTATTTCTAGATTAATTTTTATTTGAATTTTTCTTTGTAGATTATTTTAATTTTTTTACCATCAATTATTTTCTCAAAAAATAAATGTTTCTAAATATACATTTCATTTGCTAACATTTTTTTTTCTATTTTTAAATTTATTTAATTCATTATTTTTAAACTTTCTTTTTTGTTTATGTTTTCTTTGAAAATCTTTAAGGTGTTTCTTCCTCATCCCATCTTGAAAATGACCGTTTTACTTTTTTTTAAAATAATTTTTAGATTTCTTTTTTCAAAATTTTTTTACAAAACATACTTTTTGGAAAATGTTTTCCATATCTTTTACAAAACGTTTTCTAAATTTTTTAAAAAACTTTTTTTTAGATAGAATATCTGGAATCAAATTTCAGAATGAGAACGAATCAGATGAGATATTTAGTAATTTCATTTATTTAATGGAGTGTATTCAATGGGTCTAAGAAGAAATAGGCAAATTCTCTAGCACCTCCATATCTATATAAAATGTGAAATATCAATTTTGTCTTTATTAAAAATTTCAAATATCCTAATTCTCATAACCTCACACCACACTCCTGACTTTCTTTATTCATCTGGAGCAGGCGCACCTTCTACTCTCAGAGCAACAACACCTCCATATTTGTCGTTCTTTGAGAGAGCATTTCAAGCGAGGGTGAGGTTGAAGCGCCTTGAAGACGAGTTGCATTATTTGTAGGAGAGATAAGATATTTCTGTTTTGTTTGTAAATCATCACACCATTTTTGGAGTTTGGTTTTTTTCTTCTATGTTGGGTTGACATTGGATTGTCCAATCCGATATTATTTTATAATTACAAATCAAATTGTATAATTTAAAAGGTGTCATCATATTCGGGATATACCTTCTAGATTGTAGAATCTAATATGTTATTATAAAATGAATACTAGATAACATATCAGATTATACAATCTGAAAGATAAATTTGAATTTGAAAGAACAATGTAAATTGTAAAATCCGATATATATTTATAAAATATCTTTTGAATTGTATAATACAAAATTAAATATTAAATTTATAATTATCTACTATATTATGTAATCCAAAACATATATTATACCATTGTACAATTTGATATAAAAAAAAAAAAAAAAAAATACTCAAAACAAAAACGGTACAAAACAAAAAAAACTTACCTCAACTTTCACCAATATCAACCACCAACAAACTACAATCAACCATCTCAATGAACCAACACCACTCCAAAGAAGAACACGCCACGCATATAACAAAAACCTTAACATATATGGAATTATAAAAATATATGGAGTAGGGAGAAACACTGGAGGTGCAGGGAGAAGCCGCCTACATTTCATGCTATCGTGATGTTGAGAGAAGCCCAATCATGCGTATGAGCCCACCCCTCTTTCTAATCACTTTTAAAGCTTTACGCACATATTTCATATATAAACACTTCAAATGAGTTGAGTCTGCACAATATAACACTTTTTAGCTTCTGTAAAATAATAAATAAAATACAGTAACATGTCTAACTTTTCCATGAAAATAGAACGCATATTTTGGGCTCATCATAAACCAATTTCTTTCCCTTATATTCATGATCAATCTCTTTTATTTTTTTTTTTATTATCTTCTAAAATAGTTTGAAGTTTTCTTGATTCTTCAACACATAGAGTAACAATCCATCACTTAAACTTTTTGTAACTTTATTTGATTATTTCTTTAGGAAAAGTATTATTTTTCTTTCGAAAAGCTTTTGTTTCTCTTTAAAGAATTATTTTCTTTAATAATAGTTTTTTTAAAACCTTTATATGCCTTTGAAAGCATGAAAGAGTTTGAAAGAAGTTATAAATAAGCTTTTTGTGAGGAAAGAAAATCATTAAAATATTTATTTTTGTTCTGAGAAACTTTGATTTAACATATTAAAGTTAACATTAACATATATAACTTTTTTGCTTTCTTTATTTCTTACTGAAGAAGCATCTCTACTTGGTCTCATGTTGATATGAATTTCTTTTAGTTCTTCTTTTTGTTC
Source organism: Phaseolus lunatus (assembly GCA_013389735.1). NCBI lineage: Eukaryota > Viridiplantae > Streptophyta > Magnoliopsida > Fabales > Fabaceae > Phaseolus > Phaseolus lunatus. The sequence continues at coordinate 28,573,524 of CM023862.1, read as the reverse complement.
TTATTTAACTTTGAGAATTTAAGTGGTATCATATCATGCTCTTTATATATATATATATATATATATATATATATATATATATATATATATATATATATATAAATTATATCTAGTAATCCTTTAAACTTTCGTCTCATTTTGTTCATTTAAGCATTATCCAGCTTTCAAAGTTTGGATAAAGATTCTTTGCTTGTTTTTATATGATAAAGATGAGAGATTTTTCTTTATTTTTTTATGAAGTTTTATCTTGAAAGATTTTATAGTGTCCAATAACTAGAGAAATAGTTTTTAATATTTATAATTAGCTTGCTTAACATTTTAGGTAGACTTTGTCCCTGTAATATATTAAAGAGGTTTAATTTAATGATTAACACATCATAATTTCTTTTCTACTGCGTATATGGTTATTTTAGCATTCTTGTTGTTGCTATATAAAAAATGCAAGTTGAAACGTAACTAGCTTTCATATTGTAAACGTTAACCAAATGTAAAATTTATAAATAAAATTAAAAAATTATACGTAAAATACAATTTTTGAGAGTTTATAAACATTTTGTATTCTTAAGGATATGATTACTCAGATATAATCTAGATTGATTATGCGTGACTAAATATAACCCAGAATCGAGTAAGAAATCTTGCCTTAGAAACTTTTTATCTCTTAATTTATAGAATAATATTGCTGTTATTTTGAGAAGAGTGGATTTTGGATTCTTACAAGTTACAGGACTGTAGTGAGACGACACTTGTTATTTGCAATATTGTCACACGCACAACCACATAGATGGCAATGATTAAGCACTTCAACAGTGTTTTACAACATTAGAATGACCAAAAACACAACAAAATCCAAATGTATCCTTTATTCATCTAAATTAGCTAATCAACCACATAACAAATTTATAGAAACCAGTCCAATGACTCCACCAAGACAGTGCCTCATTCCCAGGTCTTGCTTTTCTTGTCTTTTAGCTTCATACTTGAAACTGGAAGTGGTGGGATACTCTGCTCATGCCGGAACACATCATCAGGATCCACTTTGGTCTTTATTTTTACCAACCTGTTGAAATTATCCTTGAAATACATATTGCCCCAAGAAGTTGCCTGTATGTAACTTGTGTAGTTCTTCTTGTTCATTCCCAAATCTAGATCTCTGTAGTTCACGTATGCCTCCCTTGGGAACTTAGACACATAAGGAGTCATGTAGTTGTAAAGCTTCCTAATCCAGTCTATATGCTTTGTGGCATTCTTATCCCCATCTTGCCAAAGAGATAAGTACTGGATTTTGTAAAGTGTTCCATTCCTGTGAGGAAAGGGAATGTCAGACTCTGAAAATTTGCTCATCATTCCCCCATATGGGTTCCAAATCATCAAGGGACTGTCTTCTTCCAGCAATCTTTGCCAGAGTCCCTGAAGCCCCGTTTCTGGTATTGGTTCTCTCACAAAATCTGACTTGGCTTTGAAGTAGTTCTTGAATGTTGACTTACCTTGAAGCAAAACTTCAGGGGGGGTGTCGTTAGGATAACCAGCAATATAGAGCACAGACTTGATCCAACTAGTTTCAAGGCAGTCTTTTCTTGTCAAACCCAATTCAGGAAAGTTTTCCTTCATCACTTGGAGGAGTCTGTCAGCCCCACCAAGGAATTGAGCATTGTAAGATGTTGTGATGGTTCTCTCAGTTTTGTTCCCAACAGTTGCTGGTTGAATGATGACTCTGATGAAGAGATCCTCGTCAATATAGGGTGCCACTTCCTGCCATCTATGAACAATCTTTGTTGCATCCTGCTCTAGGCTCCTTGTAACTGTAAAAACTGTCACATTTTCTGGCACAGGAACCAGCTTTATCTTCCACCATAGAAGGATGCCAAAGCTTGCTCCTCCACCTCCTCTAATTGCCCAAAATAGGTCTTCCCCCATGGCTTCCCTATCAAGGATTTGGCCATTTGCATCAACTAGTTTTGCATCTAGGACATTATCAGCTCCAAGACCATACTTTCTCATCATGGATCCATATGCACCTCCCGTGATGTGCCCTCCAACACCTAGGCTTGTGCAAAGGCCAGCAGGGAAACCATGAACTGAACTTTTCTCATATATTCTGTAATAGACTTCTCCAATAGTGGCACCAGCTTGAATCCAAGCACTGTTGTCTTTTATATCAACATTTATGGCGCGAAGCTTGGACAAATCAACAATTATGAAAGGGGCCTCAACTTCAGAAACATACGAGAGTCCTTCATAGTCATGGCCACCACTACGAATTCTGAGATGAATACCAAGTTTCTTTGAGCAAGTCACTGCCACTTGGACATGTGAATCAGTCAAGGGTGTGAATATAAGCTCTGGTTTTGGCGCTGAAGGCACCAAATACCTTAGGTTCTGTGCAGAGGATTCGAGGATGTTGGTAAATGAAGCATTTTTTGAAGTGTAAATTGAGGCATAAAATGGAGCTGCTTTGTCTGAATAGAAGCTGAGACATTGGGCAAAGTTTTCATCAAGTGAAGCAGAAGCTGCTAATGAAACTGATAACAGGAGGACTAAAATTGCCAAGTGTGAGCTTGGTGACAACATGGTTTTGTGTTCTTAGGTTTGTGTTTTTGTGCTTAAGGAGGCTATCATAAATGTTATATTTATACGACCATAATGAACTACGGTAACAGTGTGTTATACTATAGTTTACGTATAATTGAGCTAAGAAAAACGTCACAATGCAGATGAAGAGTGTTGCCATTATCTTGTAATTAATGTTCTATTTTTAATCATGACAGTGTGGAACATGAGCTTTCTGATATATCTTTGATTGCAAGAACATCGACCACTTTCACATTTAACATAATCTGAAAGGACTTCCCTATGCTTCATAGTTGCTAAAAAGAATGGTATAAGCAAAGCAACAGTCTCCAATGGCCCCACTACTTTCGAAATATTTTTGAATAACTAGAGATAAGTTTGTCTGCATTCTTGCAGCATTTTGTGATCATGCAACAACTAAAGAAAATTCTGCACAATTTTTTAATTAGATTCTGCATATTTCATAATACTCAATTCATTTCATAGCTCTGTATCGGGGATAAACGGCAGGTCCACAACATCACAAATTCACAGTTTACTTACTCAGTGCCACACGCAAAGTATAATGACACACTAAAGTTTTCTAACATGTTTTTGCCAAGCATAGACAAGGTAAGCAGAAGAAATTTCCTTTGTCAAAAGGGGTTGTGTAGTATTCTAGTTTTCAAATTGAAGAGTGATCTTTGTAATTATGTATAAACTTTCAGGGGTGAGCGTAATTTATAAATGAACGGAAAACTAAAATGGAAAAAAAAACTTAAGATGATATATATTTTGTCAAGATTATTTGGAAGGTAGGTAAGAAGTTAATTATGGAGTAGAAAAGTGTTCTATAAACAATATGAAATATTCCAATTTTAGGGGTATAAGCATATTTTTGGGTAGAATGCATTTATTGATTTGGAGTGGGGATATTGGTTTGGTTAGTTGTAAACGGAAAATATTATTATAGTGGAATGTTATATAATCTTTCCGAAGGTAAATACTTTTATATTAAAAATAGTTTTTGTATTTTGATAATGAGGTAAGAAAAAGAAGAAATGAAAGCTTAAAGAAAGGGGAAGTGAGGAAAATGAAAGAAAGTGAGAGGTTCATCTTCCTTTACGATTGGGGATAGATGGAATCCGTGTAGCATGCGCAACACACTGATTGCGCATAACAAATTCCCAATTTGGTGAAAAGCGTAACATTAACATTTTATATTTTTGCTAATGCTTCTCAAAATAAAATAAAAAATTATGTGGGCTTCATATCATACTTAGATTTCTGCTATTGTTGGTCTACCAATTGAGTGATCAACACCAGGGTTGACTTATGAAAGTTAAATCAGCACTCTTTTAGCCTTATACAGTGAGGTTGAAGAATTTTGATAGAGTACTTCTCATTGATGAAGGGTGAGCAACATCACCCATTTCTTTCTACTGTTATTGAATAAATTATACTAATCATCTTTAGAGTTTTGTGAACTTACATAACATCACTTTGTTTTTTCTATCTCTACACTTTAGTTTTAAAAAAATAACCTATAACACAAATATTGTTTGACAAGTGAAGATGCACTATTGGTGTTGGATTTGTATTTGTTTGACCAGTTGAGATGCACTCTTGGTGTTATACACACATTCATATGTCCATGAACCTCTAAAAATTGAGCACATGAGCATTATATTCAAGTCAATATGAACATCATAAAAAAAAAAACTATATTGTGGCAAATGGACCATGAATGAATTTTGAATTATGAGTGGATGATAAGGTGCCATTGAATTCAGTAGTGGATTATGTTCTAATAGGAACACACCAACCCTCTCAAGTGAGACTATATACATGCATAAGAAATGTACAGTTTGATAGGAACTTCCAATTAATTGAAAGAATGTGAACTCCACTTGGTCTACATCTTAGGATCTAATTAGATATTATAAATGCTACAAAAGTGTTTGAAACTTTATTAGGTAAGTTTCATTCTTTTTATTTTTATAAAAATTATTAGTGAGAAGGACAAATATGAGTTGTAAATTAAAATGGAGTCTAGAATTTAAAAGATTTGAATATAAGATAAATTCGTGAACATGGAGATGATTGAATATGTTTCTTTTTAAATATTTATGATTAGTTAATTGAATTGTGTCTAGGAACAGCTCAGAATCTGCTTCCTTTGGTGCAAAGCAATTTTGTAGAGTTAGGCTTGCAGCTCAACAACTTCACTCAGATGAGTTGATTCAATCTGTTCTTTATTTAGACTATTTCAACCAATGGAGAAACCAAACATTCAGAAGCTTCAAAGCAAAATCATAGTGTTACACAACCTATTCCTGTGGCAGGTTTGGAAGAAACTCCATTTCCACATACAAATGGGAGCATATATGCGATCCAGTATTTCTAATTAATGTGATATCTTTAATATAACTACCAAACTATAAACTATAAAGATTTTGGATATGTGAAAAGTTATATATTTGTTTGTAGAAGAATACATTATACGACAACGTATCGTTTTTAAGAGAAAAATGAAATGCTTCCACAGTCACTACTTTTGTTGTTACATAGGCCAGGATTTTTTTAATGTTTGTGAATGGGTTTTAACTATTCAACATTGTTTTTTTTTCTCGGCAACTATTTAATATTGTATTAACTCTTAAAAGTTGTGACTTTTGATGCTGAGAATCAATGGATTTAACGGAGTATGTTAAATAATGATACAAATAGTAAAGAATATTCAAATATAACTTGGGGATAAAAGATGGTTCAAGCAAAACAGTTAAATATCATTTTCTTAATGTCAAAAAAATCAAGTTGGTAGAACTAGTAATTAGAAAGTGTAAATAGATAATTAAAAAATTAAAATGTTTTATTTTGATTGGTACCAATTACATCTAACTTAAGTACTTGAAAACATTTATAAAAAGAATAGATTACCACTTACACTCTTTTGGAGCATCTTAATCTTAGGAGGACGGGCTACATATCCACACTATTTATAGAAAAAAGTACTTAAGTTATAATTATAAATTATTATCCTATACAGTATTTAATATATAGACAAAACACTACAGTCAAAATAATAATATAATTATTAAAATATCATTTTAAATATTATTTATCTTTATAAAATTTATATTATTATTATTATATGTTCTAATATAATATAATATAATATAGAAGTTTTGTACTGATTCTTTTTGTTATGATAAAATACAACACGTGTAGGAGTTTACAACAATTCACACACCTTATTCAATACAGTTATTAAGAAAACGGGAAAGAGAGGTTAGATTTTTTTTTCTAGATTATATAATATATATTTGGAATAAGGAGTTTTTTAATATTTTGTTAGTTACAAAAATTTAATTTTTTGTTTCGTTCATATCTCTATCTCATGGATTTTTTTAAAACAATACGTTGGACTCATGCCAAGCCCAATAGGCCCAATAACACCCTATAATTTAAATCAAAGTTTTCCAGCCAGTGTATATAAAGTTTGAAGGATATAAATATTGAAGAAAATTTTCAGTTATGAAGTATTGAGGATCATATTTTGGACTTTTATAAAAATCTTTATGCTGAGTCTATTTTAATGTTCCAGATACAAGTAGTATGGAGGATTTTATTGGTTCTTATATTCCCGAGATAGTTTCCTCTGAGGAGAATATGATGTTGATTAAATGTCCTGACTCTTTCGAAATCAAGTCTGCTGTTTTTAGTCTTAATGTTAATAGTGCTCCTGGTTCTGATGGTTTTGGTGGAGTTTTTTTTATCATTCTTGCTGGGATATTATTGGGACAGATGTTTGCAATGTTGTTCAACAATTTTTTAAACATAATTGGATTCTCCCTGGAATGAACAGTAATGTGGTATCTCTTATTCCTAAGATTCAGGGTGTTGATTCCATTAAAGATTACAGGTCAATTGCTGTTGCTAATTTCAAATTTAAGATTATTTCCAAGATATTGGCAGATAGGCTTGCACTTGTGGCTACTAGAATCATTTCTCCTAATCAATATCGGTTTGTGCAGGGTAGACAGATTCAGGATTGCATTGGTATTGCTTCTGAAGCTATAAACATGCTTTCTAAAAAGGATAGAGGAGGTAATGTGACTTACAAAGTTGATATTCATAAAGCCTTTGACACTTTGAGTTGGAAGTTTTTATTATTAGTTTTGACACGCTTTGGTTTTCACCCATCGTGTGTCGATTGGATTAGTACAATTCTCCATTCAGCTATGCTATGCTATCTATAAGAATAAATGGAAGTTTGGTGGGTTTTTTTCCTTGCAGTAGAGGTGTCAGATAAGGTGATCCTTTGTCTCCTTTACTTTTCTGTCTTGTAGAGAAAGTTCTTAGTAGAGGTATCTCTAAGCTTGTGAATGATAAGAAAATTTTACATATGGCTAGTCCACAAGGTTATCTCACTCCCTCTCATATTTTATATGCTGATGACATATTTGTTTTTTGTAGAGGGGATAGTAAGTCTCTTAGAAATCTGAGTCTTTTTCTTAAAACATACGGTGATTTTTCTGGTCAATATGTTAATAATTCTAAAAGTAGTTTTTTCACCATGGATAATTCTGCAAGATTTGTCACCAAAATTCAACGTATTCTTTCCTGTAGTCATGGTTCTTTGCCTTTCAATTATTTAGGAGTGTCTATCTTTGTTGGTGCTCCAAAGTGTCGTTTTCTTCAACCTTTAGTAGATAAAGTTAAATTGAAGCTAGCATCTTGGAAAGGTAAATCTCTTAGCATGATGGGTCGGATTCAATTGGTCAATACGGTGATTTTTGGATTTCTAGCTTATAGCTTTAATATGTATAAATGTTCTTAAGCAAGTTGAGTAGTGGTGTCAAAATTTTATTTGGACTGGTGATATTCTGAAAAAAGACATCGCTACCGTTAATTGGGCGACAATTTGTTCACCTCTGGAGAATGGAGGTTTGAAGATTATTAACCTTCATCATGAAAACTATGCATATCTTCTTAAGCTTGCTTGGAACTTTGCTTATAGCAACAAGCCTTGGTCTTTGCTCTTGAAAGCCAGGGTTCTTAAATCAAAATATGAGTTTAAAATGGTTTATAGATCCTCATCTCTTTGGCCTGGAATTAAGCAGTTTTATTCTACTATTCTTGATTATACTTCTTGGACTGTTGGTACAGGTTCTTCTATTAACTTCTGGAATGATAAATGGTGTTGTACTACTTCTTTAGCAAATTTTGCAAGGGTATCTGATGGTACTAGCATTTCAGATATATTCTCTCAGTTTTGGACAGGTTGTGATTGGAATATTCCTTTATCTTTACAGCAGATGCCTCATTTTTTTAATCATATCATGGTTAGGGAGGAGCAGGATATTACTAATTGGACTCTAGATGATTTTGGTCGTTTCACTCTTAAATCGGCTAGGACTTTTTTCTTGGAACTAGGAGTTCCTTGTGGTTGGGGTAAATTCATTTGGTCTTCATTTATTCTGCCTTCCAAAACTTTAGTACTTTGGAAGGTTTTTCATGGACGACTTCCTACATATCTACATATTCAGAATGATATGTTGGATTTCAATTTGATTAAATTTTTTGGTATTAATACTCGTAGTGGTAAAGTTCTTCGTCCCCTTCCTGTTAGGTGGGAGTTTCCTTCACCAGGTTGGGTTAAAATTAATACGGATGGGGCTGCTAGGGAGTATCCTGATCTTGCTACTTGTGGAGGTATTTTCCGTGGGAGTATGGGGAAATTTATTGGTGTTTTCTCTACATTTCTTGATGTTCAGACGGCTATTGTTGCTGAGTTTTATGGAGTTATACATGCTATGGAGGAAGCTCAAAAGATGGATCTTACTAATGTCTAGCTTGAATGCGATTCTTCCTTGGTTTGTGCGGCATTCACTGCTAAGACTAATGTTCCATGGATGATTCGTAATCGATGGCATACTTGTCTTAATTACTATGGAAAAATTAGGTTTAAAGTTACTCATATTTTTCGTGAAGGGAATGCATGTGCTGATAAGTTGGCTAATTTAGGATTTATTCATAAAGGATCTTTTCCTTGGTATAATAGGCTTCCATCAAGTCTATTCTTAGAATTCTTTATGAATAAGTATAGTCTATCTATATATCGTTTTTGTTAATATATGAGTTTTGGTCTAATCCCCCATATTTTTGTATTTTCTTTCTTTTTTCATTTTTTTTAATAATACTTTTTTCATGTAATGACAGATTATTGTTGTTATTTGAGGTGTCAGCCTAGCTGAGATGTCAAGTTGCATAATGATACCTACCATGAAAGCTTTTATAAAAAAAAAAAAAAGTATTTAAAACATACAAAAACTTAATACAAAAGTACAACTAATTATCTCCTTCCAAAATTTAGACCTTGATACCAACCTAACAGTGCTGACACTAAATTACCACTACAAAGTTTAAAACTAAAAAAATAATTAAACATATATTTTAGTTAACGTTATTCAGGTTTAATCAGGTATATTGCAACATCTAACTTTAAAAATTAAATATATTATATAATTAGAGTTTATCAAATCAACACTAAATCAAAATATATATATATATATATATATATATATATTCTTAGAACAAAATTTGTCAACATTAATTCATAAATTTAAACAATTTAAAATATTTTCCAATTTGAGTTAATCAATGCTAACTTATTCTCCTTTTTTTTTTTCAATTTCTAGAGATTTATTTATTTTTATATCCTTTGATGTCTTCCTTTTCATATTAAATGATCAAAGAATTAATACACTTTATTAAGTAAATATAAAAAAAATTAATTATGAAGTAAATGCCTAAAATGTCCCTAGTATAATAGCTTTTATTTTTACTTTTTATTAATAAAGTATATTTAATTTCCTATAGTTATTTTAAAAGTTAAAAATAAACATTGAAAAAATCCTTTTATTTTTAATGCTTTTCATTAAAATAAAAAAAGATGTGTTCTAATGGCCAATATTTAATTAAATATTAAGTTCCTTATAAATTTAAATATTTTTAATTAATTACATTAAAAAAATTGGTCATTTTAAAAAATCTGAAACCTTTTTTAATTGAGTCTTGTTGCTTAATTTTGTCCTAAACTAGAATGATATGTCAACTAGAATTATATGATGACTACTTCGTATTGTCATTTGCTTACATATCTTTACATAAAAGATAATTAAATAATTAAATTAAATTTTTGATCTTTCATGAATTTAAATATTTTTAAATGTATTCTAATTAAAAAAATTCTCTATTAAATGTTTGAAATATTTATATTTTTTAATTAAATTATTATGTCAATTGGAGTAATGTCATCGTTTCACAAGTTTAAAAATATTAAAAAATTAAAATTATGAAATTTTTAATTATTTTTATAAAAAATAATATCATTTTATTTTATAAATGAAATATTAAAACAAAAGAGAAAAAAAGAAACCCACCATTAGTTATAGTACTTCACATTTTTTTTTACCTTTTAGGACATCAAAACCCATGCCATTTAACACTGCACCTTCATTCAGAGGAAACTAAGGCAAGAAATTTAGGATACACTATGCTTTTAAGACTTTTACAAAAGTCAACATTTTTATTATACAAGAATAGATATAATAGTATAATATTACCCTTTTCATTATTTTATTTGTTGAAACTTAGGACTCTTGTACCAGAAATAAACAACTCCTTTTACTTTTCTATGTAATTCGCAATTTGTCAACCAAGATAAGTCACAATTCTTGTAGGATAGTATCATTCAACAACCCAAGAAACAAAGATACCCAATCATGCATTCCTAATTAGTAACGCAATATACTCTTGCCGATTCCCTTTTACTTTTTATTAATTCATAAAGAAAATATTGAATAAAAGGTCAATGTAGTTATTATTTTAAAAATATAAACATATATAATAATTACTACACAAATAAAATAGGATTATTGACCAAAAAAATACAAATAGAAGGGTTTAGAATTACTCATTTCTATGTGCTGCCAACAGTTATCAAACAAAAGATCTAGTTGCTTACGGCTCTATAATAAGTGAAATTGACTACATATGATTCTAAATGCATTAACGCAAAGTACAAGTGGCTCTCTATCTCATATTTTTATGGGATAACTCAATGCCCAATTTAGCGTTTACCAATAATATTAAGCATTCAGATCTCATAACCCCTAATACTAGAAGCTTTTTCTTTTTTTCATTTTATTTTTTCTCTGTAACAGAGTGTTGAGAAGTCATGAGAAAAGGAAAATCACAAGAAGATTCTATCTACAATTCAATCAAATACCCTTCCCATAAAAATGAAAACTCCTTTTATGACAATTCTCACGTTCTCTTAGGCGCAAAGGTGGACTAAGACCAACACGTCCCAAACACCCTCTCTTGTGGTGTATATAAACACCGCACTCACCCTCTCCCAACTCACTAACTCAGATATTCACAACCGACAATGGCAAAGCGGTGTTTGGCTAATTTCTCTACCGCTTTTCTTCTTCTAATTGTCTTCGCTTTGTCGTCGGCACAAACGCCAGATTCCTCAATCTACGACACTTTCCTTCACTGCCTCACACAACACACAAATTCCTCAACCCAACTCTCCAATATAGTCTTCGCCCAAACCAACCCTTCCTTCCCCACCGTCCTCCAAAACTACATCCGAAACGCGCGTTTCAACACTTCCCAAACGCCAAAGCCATTACTCATCGTCACTCCCCTCCGAGAATCGCACGTCCAGGGCGCTGTAATATGCGCCAAAAGCGTCAACGTTCAACTTAAAATCAGGAGTGGAGGTCATGATTACGAGGGTATCTCCTACATCTCCGATGTTCCCTTTATCATCCTCGACTTGTTCAACCTTCGCGCAATAACGGTGGACATAGAGAACGAGGTTGCAGTGGTCCAAGCTGGTGCCACGCTGGGAGAGGTTTACTATAGGATCTGGGAGAAGAGTAAAGTTCATGGCTTCCCTGCAGGGGTGTGTCCTACTGTTGGTGTCGGCGGCCATTTCAGTGGAGGAGGGTACGGTAACATGTTGAGAAAATATGGATTATCTGTGGATAATGTGATTGACGCTCAAATTGTTGATGTGAAAGGAAATGTTCTCGATAGAAAATCCATGGGGGAGGATCTTTTCTGGGCTATTAGAGGAGGTGGAGGAGCCAGTTTTGGTGTCATATTGTCGTTTACTGTAAAGCTAGTTCCGGTGCCCGAAACGGTTACCGTTTTCCGCGTTGAGAAGACTTTGGAAACAAATGTGACTGCAACTGACCTTGTGTTGCAGTGGCAGCAGGTGGCGCCAAATACTGACGACAGGCTTTTCCTAAGGCTCTTATTGCAGCCAGTGAGTTCCAAGGTTGTGAAGGGGACCAAAACCGTTAGAGCCTCGGTTGTGGCCCTGTTTCTGGGAGGGGCTGATGAGGTTGTGTCGATTTTGGAGAAGGAGTTTCCGCTTCTTGGATTGAAGAAGGAGAATTGTACTGAGGTGAGTTGGATTGATTCTGTTCTGTGGTGGAACGATGATGAGAGTTTGAAAAACGGCGACAAACCTGAGACCCTACTGGATCGGAATCTGAACTCTGCTGGTTTTCTGAAAAGAAAATCCGATTATGTTCAGAACGCCATTTCAAGAGACGGGTTGGTGTGGATATTTCAGAGGATGATTGAGTTGGGAAAAACAGGGTTTGTTTTCAACCCTTATGGAGGGAAAATGGGAGAGATTTCTTCTGATGCGACGCCGTTTCCTCACCGTAAGGGGAACCTCTTCAAGATTCAGTATTCTGTGAACTGGGACGATCCTTCAGCTAGTGCGGGTCAGAATTTCACGAATCAGGCTAAGAGGCTGTACAGTTACATGACCCCTTTTGTGGCTAAGAATCCCAGAAGGGCTTTTTTGAATTACAGAGACCTTGATATTGGAGTGAACAACTTCGGTAAGAATAGCTTTGAAGAAGGAGAGGTTTATGGGAGCAAGTACTTCGGTGAGAATTTTGAGAGGCTGGTGAACATTAAGACCAAAGTAGATCCTGAAAACTTTTTCAGGAATGAACAGAGTGTTCCTGTACTTTTGAGCCCGGCATAGGGAATCATACAGTGAAGACTATCCGTTAGATTTTAGTTTAAATTTTTGTTTCTGTAATTCTGTTTTAATGGTTGGCATGTAGGCCCGGGATACTTTTCCCATTATTGATTCCATTATACATCATTGAATTTCAAAGCTTTCATTTATTTTATTTCTTCTTTCTTTTCCGATTCACAATGTTTGATCTTCAATTATGGGGTGTGTAATATTTGTAACTTACTAATACCAATCACATGGCTTGTGTTGATCGGTTAAATCCCACCATTACGAATATAATATGAAAGTAAAGAAGTTGGTATTGGTTGAATTTTCCCAACTAAATTTGCGTGACTGGTGGAACTCTTCCTTTTCATGCTGACCACATCTTCTGTCGTTCTTCTTTTGTCTTGTCCATTTTGTCTTTAAATTTCTCTTGACTTTGTCCCCTCTTTTTTAATGCCTGATGTTGCTAATGGATTTTTAACTTCTCCATTTTTTTATTTTTATAATAAAAATATTCATAATGATATATATATATATATATATATATATATATATTTTAATGCTTTGTTTTGAAGATAAATTTAAGGCTTTAATAAAAATTTGCACAAGCTCTAACGTATTTTTTCCTTTTCTCTCATAAGGATGACCAAAACAAACTTTTCCTCGTCAACAACAAACTGAAACTCTAAGAATAGATAGATGATACAAAAATTGGCATTATGAGAGAATTACAAATGTCCACATGCATACTTCAATAATACATGGGTTGGAGATGTTAAAAATATACTCCTACAAAAATAAAAAAAGGTTTTCAGTTATAAAATTAGTGCTTAGAAAAATGTATCATAAAATTAAATTTTCATCTAAATATAACTTCTTTATATTATTATTATTCTTTTATAAATACAAGTTTTACTATAAAAAAGCATAATGCATATGTATTGAGAGATTTATCAATAATTAAGTTAAATTTAAATATTAATTATTTAATCCTCTCATAAATTTTAATAAATATTTTATTATTTTACAGAAACGTATATACATATCATATTTTTTAAAAGATTAATTTTCATATTATATATATTAAAAATATTAAAATAAATATTATTAAAAGTGCATAAAATAACCAATAAATGGAAGGATGAATTCAAATGGTAAATAATAAAACCTGTATACATTTGAATTCATTCTCCTCCCTGTACTTAAAAAATTAACAAATGCTTCTACTAAAAATTAATATTTTTTAGATGAGTACCTATCAAAATGGAACCTTTGAAATTTGTTGGTTGAGTTGTGAATTATGTTGAGGAAATAATTATTTTAATAAGATATGATTTACGAAAGACATTATGATGGTTTATGTGGGTAAAAAAGTAATAAAATTGTAAGTTAATATATAAGAAGGAATATGATTTTAGTTTATACTCTTGTAGAAGTTATTATGAGTTGTAGAATTATTATGTTAAAAGATAATTTTGATAAAATAGTATAAATTTTCTTATAAAATAGTTTTTTTATTAGTAAATATTATTATATATCTATGATAGAGTATTTGGATCACTCCAACTTATTTACAATATTTAGTGCAGAATTTTACATATTTAGCTCTTAAGTTGTCACTCCTACATGTATTCCATACTTTCTCAACTAAATGCGTATGAGAGATATGGAAAAGATTACTAAATCAGATTTATTTGAGTATAATAATATAATAATATGTTAAAGTAAAAAATAAAATAAATATGATTAAAATATTGGGTTGATAGAGATATTTGTGTCCACTTATAGAACTCCGATCTCATAACTACAATCCCCGCCAAACAGTTGCAGGGTATGAATCCTATCTACAAATCCAATATGTCCTTTCCTCTAGCTTTTTACATACAATCCCTAAATCTACATAAGTAACTACAACTTTAGTCCTTCAACGTATAGGCGTTCATATTAGTGTTGCTAGATTTTTAGTAATGTTCCTGATTGTCCACACTTCTCCCTTCTTCCTTCTCTGCACTGCATTTTCTCCATTTTTATTCAACTTCCATTTTGTTGCTAGTAGATCATGTTAACCTGCACAAAACCTAAACAACAAGCACACAAGTTCCATGTACCCCTCACTACCTAATGATGTTATAGATATTATTCCCCTGGCTATAGATTAACCTATGTCCTCCTTCAGCTAACCACTTCATTTCTGTTCCTTACTTACCAAAAATCTTGCACTATTATGGAGAACACTTACCCACTGGCATTCAGCTACCACAGTCATAGTAGTTTAACATGCTACTTAAACTACTCCTTTGGTTGCCCTTTGTTGCCCCCCCTTTCCATTTCTAGTGAGAATATTAGACAATTGATCATGAAAACTAAACATATAACAGACACAGTCGCAGTTAGTAGAGTTCCTTACAGAAAGTCTTACTTAAGTTCTTATGCTCACTCAGGTAGACCTTATTCTCCCCTCCTAAATTCAAATCTCTGTTACAGATTTTACTGCACTGCAAACGATGATATTGTACGCAGTGGTATCTTCTTATGATTAACACCTTCATATTTATGATTCTTTTACCTATACTATTACTAGATTAGTGTTTTGCTT
Organism: Phaseolus lunatus; assembly: GCA_013389735.1. Lineage (NCBI taxonomy): Eukaryota > Viridiplantae > Streptophyta > Magnoliopsida > Fabales > Fabaceae > Phaseolus > Phaseolus lunatus. Next base: position 28,558,309 of record CM023862.1, on the reverse strand, counting down.
CATAAGTATCTCTGAAAATAGATCCCAACACATATAAATCTCCAATACATTAATTCGTCTCAATATTCACTTCTTTTAAGCAAGATCCAAGTCTCCCTGTAATCAGTTACCCTGTTTCATACATAGTGTTATACTTCTTCTTTCCTCACTCAATGTTATAGCTGTATTTCAGTTTCAATTTTCTGAATACACTTCAAATTCTCCTTCTACTGTTGTTATTTTCCATTTTCTGTTGTTCTGTTTTCTATAGATATCGTGGTTTGCATAGGTGTGTGTCCATGACACTGAAGACGCCAATGACAACCACAATGGCGAAACCTTGTCTGGCTTATCTCTCTTCTGCTTCTTCTAATGTCCTCACTTTTTTTTCCTAACAATGTAATACTATCTATTTTTACATGTCCAATTTAATAAAAACTGAAATAAATAACTCTTCCATCACATCATGCAAATATAATATTTGATAAGGACATTACATTGCTAACAAAAAAAACCTCCTACCAATCCCAAACCACGAACAGGTCTGTCAGTGGCAGAAACAGCAGATCCTGCAATCCACGGCACCTTAAATGCCTCACAGAGAACACAAAAAACGCTTCAGCGGAACTCTCCAAGATAGTCTTCGCCCAGAGCAACCCCTTCACCACGGTACTGTAACGCTTGTTTCGGGCTAAGTCATCGTGGGCGGTGGTGAAGGAGGTGCGCCAAAACCGCCAAATTCTAAATCGGAATCCGAAGCGGTGGCCATGATTACGAGGGTGTCTCCTAGGTCTCCAAGGAACCCTTTATCATCCTCGACATATGTTCAAGCTTAAAGAAGTCAGGTCAACGTGAAAAATGAGGTTGCAGTGGTCGAAACTGCAGCCACATTGGAAGAGGTTTATTATACGATCTGGGAGAAGAGTAAAGTTCATGGCTTCCCTGCAGAAGTGTGTCCCACTGTTGGTGCCGGTGGCCATGCAAGTGGAGATCCCAATATTAACATGTAGTATATTTGAGACTGCTCTATATTAACGTTCGAGTTTCCTGTGTTTTTTAGTTTTGGTTAAACTTCAGCTGAGGAATATTTCAACTAGCTTGTTCTGTATGCGCCGGCTGAGAAAACGGCAAAGCTCAAAGAAGAATCTTCATCCTAGTGTCCCTCCAGAAATGTATGGTCACTAAATTTTATCGTCAAAAATTATGAAACAGGGAAGCCAAAAAAACTTTTCAACCGTTTAATACCTTGTTCTAATGCCTCCCAAATCCTAACTTTGTGTCTCTTTCGATACAACCATACTTAGCCTGTACTATTTAATTTTCACCTACACTTCAGAAACGTATGAACCACCACCTTGGAAAAAGCAAGTCCTTTGGCCACCATTTCCATGGCTTCCGTGCTTCCTTTGGTTATTGTTCTTTTGCTTTCACACACCTCGTGTGCTTCCCCAATAGACTCAGTGTATGGAGCTTTTGTTGATTGTCTAAGAAATAATATTCACTCTCCCAACATCTCTAACATTGTGTTTGCTCAAACCAACGCATCGTATACTTCCATTCTCCGTGCATACATTCGTAACGCCCGGTTGAACACCACCTCCGCACCAAAACCCTTAATCATCGTCACACCATTGCAAGAATATCATGTCCAAACAGCAGTCATTTGTGCCAAAAGCATCGATATTCAACTTAAAATAAGAAGTGGTGGCCATGACTTTGAGGGTCTCTCATACATCTCTGATGAACCTTTCATCATGCTTGACATGTTCAACCTCCGGAACATCACAGTGGATGTGCAAAAAGGGGTTGCTGTGGTCCAAGCTGGTGCCACGCTTGGAGAAGTTTATTATAGGATATGGGAGGAGAGTGATGTTCATGGCTTTCCTGCAGGGGTGTGTCCCACTGTTGGTGTTGGTGGTCATTTTAGTGGAGGAGGGTATGGCAATATGATGAGAAAATATGGCTTATCTATTGATCACATCATTGATGCTCAGATTGTTGATGTCGAAGGTAGGATTCTCAATAAGGAGTCTATGGGAGAAGACCTATTCTGGGCCATTAGAGGAGGTGGAGGAGCAAGTTTTGGAGTAATATTATCATACACTATTAAGTTGGTTCCTGTGCCAGAAGTTGTTACTGTTTTTAGGGTTGAGAAAACTTTGGATCAAAATGCCACTGACCTTGTTGTCCAGTGGCAACAGGTTGCACCACACACGGATGAAAGGCTTTTCATGAGGCTGCAATTGCGGCCTGTGAATTCAAACGTTAGAGGGAGGCACAAAACTATTAGAGCTGAGGTTGTGACTTTGTTTCTAGGAGGAGCAGATGATCTTGTGTCACTTTTGGACAAGGAGTTTTCAATTTTGGGTCTAAACAAAGAGAATTGCATTGAAATGAGTTGGATTGAGTCTGCACTTTGGTGGGCTAGTTTTCGAAATGGTACCCACCCAAATGCTCTACTTAACAGAAAACTCAACTCAGCAAAGTTCCTCAAAAGAAAATCTGATTATGTGAAGACTCCAATTTCCAAAGATGAGTTAGAATGGATATGGAGAAGGATGATTGAGTTGGGAGAAACAAGTATTGTTTTCAACCCATATGGTGGAAGAATGAACGAGATTTCAACAAATGCTACAGCATTTCCTCACCGAGCAGGAAATCTGTTCAAAATTGAATATTCTGTTAATTGGGATGAACCGGGATACGCTGCAGACAAGAACTTTACAACACAGATTAGAAGGTTACACAGTTATATGACCCCCTTTGTGTCCAAAAATCCAAGGAGAGCTTTTCTGAATTACAGGGACCTTGACATTGGTATCAATCATCATGATAACAATAGCTACCACGAAGGAGAGGTTTATGGAATTAAGTATTTCCATAACAACTTCTATACATTGGTGAAGATTAAAACTGAGGTTGACCCCGAAAACTATTTCAGAAATGAACAAAGTATCCCCGTAGAATTATGATACAGAGAACCAGACGGTGAAACGGATGGATGAATTTGATGGACACGCTTAGTTATGTATGTGAGTAATAACAACATGCATTCACCTTATAGTTTTCGAGATGTTTGTATCATCAAGTTAAGAAAATCACCTTTGTTAGTAGTTGTCGATGTCGAATAGAAAATGCTTTATGTTGATAAATGGTCTCATACGAATTGGTATTATTAATAAAGAATTTCATTAAGAATGATAAATTCTCTATATCAAGTCTCATGATTCACCATCTAGATGTTACCATGGTTTTCGGTTATATATCGTGTCTGCATGCCCTACTCTCCTACCATGATTATTACAGTCACTCCATCTAATTAACTTTAAGAACTAAGAGTTAGATGAAGCTCTTTGCTATATTTTATATTTGGCACCGGAGTAGTTGTGCTAGCAGCTATCAGATCAATTGTGCTTAACTGGTGCTCTGCAGGCTTTTTTTGCGTTCCAACTCCATTTGTAGCTTTATTCTAGTCTGATACACCTTAGCCTTGTACATGTTCTTATCACCAACACGTTATTTGTGCTCAAGTAAACAGTTCCCTGCATAACTTCATGAGGCTCATTCAATTAATCAATCTCCCCAATAGTACTGTTAAATGTATGCTCCAAATTGCTCTTCAACTCTTTCCAATATCTTTAGTACTTTCTATCCTTGAAGTCCAACATCACCCATGTTGCAAGTAAAGATCTCCTCACACCATCAATCTTTTTTAGTTGTCTTTGAAACACCTAAGCCTAAGTGACTGTAACTCTGTTATCACCGACTTGACAGTATTGGAAAAGAAGTTTTTTTATGTCAATTAATATTCCGATGTGGATCTGGGTGATATAAATTTACGTCAAATTCTTCAACGCGTAAAAAATTTCTACTTTACGTAAGACTTCATGACATAATTTTGTATTAAAAAAAATAAGTTAAAAAGGTTCCAAATTTACGATGAACCATGTATTCAACATAAATTTTGAATATTTTTTTTAATAATATTGGTTTTAACTTCAAATCAAGACTTGAAATAAAAAAAAAAAAATTCCAATTACAATAATTAAATATTTCAAGTTACAAATTTATATAAAATTATGTTTTCTAACTAAAAAATTTATGAACAACAAAATAAAACTAAACTATCTTTATTGAAGAAGTAAAAATTCATCTTCTCTCAGCGTTTGGATGTTATTCTAGAACAGTAAAGATTGATTATTAAAAACTTGAAATGTTTCACCCATGTGATTATGTTGTGATCATAAAAATATAATAAAAAAACACTGTATCTTTAGATATGATATATATCACTTTTAATTTTAGAATTCACCATAATACTGAAAAGTAAGAATATCAATGAGTCATTTCACAATAATAAAAATAAGAAAATTAGTAAGACCCCTTCACCATGATCACTCCTAATAGTATGCATGTCATTCACTTCATTATCCACATCGACATGAAGTGTTTTTTATGAAAAAGACAGCCTCACCAGTGTTGTTCAATATATGCATATGTGTTTGGTCAACTTCTTCTCACTTACATTTTTAATTTTCACATTTCTCATCATGTTGATTCTTAGAAATTCATATTGGTTCACAATTTGGCTTATACACCAAACAAAACTCAATTATTTCTTTTGTAATGTACCTCTCAACAATTGAAGTTTCTGGTCGATAATTATTCTTAACACATCCTTTTAATTTCACTAAAAAAAGTTATTAAATAACAACTAAATTTAGAGACAAAATATAATTAGTCACTATATTAACTAAATTAAATATTATTTTGGAGAGTAAAAAATTATTGATATCTAAAGTAATTTTTATTATTAATAAAAATTTATAAAATGGTTTCTATTTTGATATCTAAATTATCTACCAAGATTTTAGCTACTAATAATTTAGATCTTTAAAAGATTAATAGAAACTAATTTATGATATAAAGTAGTTAATAACTAAAACCTTGTAACATATCAATTTACAAACTATATTATAAATTTTTATTAAAAATATAAACTACTTTTAAATACCAATAATTTCTTAATTTATAAAATAATCTCTAATTTAATAAATATAATAACTAATTATTTTAGTATCTAAAATTTATTTTTATTTAATAATTTTCATGTTTATGTATCTCTCAAATAAAACACATAATGTTTCCAATATTAATACCTCGATAGTGTAAGTTTTCTCCCGTTGTCATATGAAGTATGACCCTCCAAGCAAAAAGTTATGCAAAAGAAATAATTTTTACTTTTCAATTAAAAATAAAAATATATTTGAATGTGTTATGTAATTTTTTGTAAGCGTATCAATTCATCTTCTATACCTTCAATTGGTTTTTTTCTCCTAACATCTTGCGAAATGCTAATATTAACATTTTCCCTATTGAAAACATTATCTCCTTCGTTATGAGTTTCACTCCCATCTATTTTCTATCTAACGTCTTGATTCCTTTATTTTTGCTCTCTTAATTTTGCCTTTGCATATAATATTGGAAAATGGGATAGCAAGGGTGAGTCTCTGTTCCCCCAATCTTTATAATTAAGATATGTGAAAATGAAAATAAAATTTCACACTCTTGATATTAAGATTTTATAAAATCTGAACGTGAATGCAAAAAAACACTCAGGTATTAAGAATTAAAGAATTAAAAAAAATACAATTTATCCTTAAAAATATATATACAAGAGAAGGTGTTATTATTGTTCTAATTTTAGTCCATAAAATGTGGCGAGGAGGAAGTGAGAGAAGTGAAGTGTGGAGTGCATGATTCGCTATGGTTTGGCACTAAGCACAGGGATGCTCTGTTCATTCCTGAAAAAGTTATCGGGATCAACGGCGGTCTTAACCTTGACGAGCCTCTCAAAATTAGTTTTGAAGTATCTGATTCCGTACACCTCTCCTTCCTTGTAGCTATTTGCACCAAAGGTGTTGACCCCATTATCAACGTCCCTGTAGCAGAAAAAGGCACTTCTGGGATTCTTTGACACATAAGGTGTCATCAGATTGTACAGCCTCTTAGCTTTGTTCGTGTAAGTCTCATCCCCTCCAGCTTCATTCCAGCTCACAGAGTACTGAACCTTGAACAAGTTCCCCTTACGGTGAGGAAACGGCGTCGCATCAGGAGCAATCTCATCCATTTTCCCTCCATAAGGGTTAAAAGTAAGCCCCGTGTCCCCAACCTCAATTATTCTCTTGAATATCGTTTCCCACCCGTCTTTTGAAATAGCCTTCTGAATATAATCAGATTTTCTTTTCAGGAACTTAGCAGTGTTCGGTTTCCTCTCCAATAGGATCTCGGGTTTCTCACCCTTTTCTAAACTCTTGGTATCGCTCCACCAAAGAACAGATTCTATCCAACTCCCCTCAGTGCAATTCTCCTTTTTCAACCCTAAAAGTGGAAACTCCTTCGCCATAAGCGACACAAGCTCATCAGCCCCTCCCACAAACATTGCCATAATCGAGGCTCTTACGGTGTTCCCTCCTGGCTGCAATAGTAACCTCATGAACAGCCTCTTATCAGTCACTGGTGCAACCTTCTGCCACTCCACCACAAAGTCACTCATCTTATCTTCCAAACCCCTCTCAGTGCTAAAAACTGTAACCTTTTCAGGCATAGGAAGAAGCTTAAGGGTAAACGAAACTACCACTCCAAAACTCGCTCCTCCACCTCCTCTAATAGCCCAAAAGAGATCTTCTCCCATGGATTTTTTATCAAGAAGATTTCCTTTCACGTCAACAATTTTTGCGTCAATCATATTGTCAACTGTCAAACCACAATTTCTCAACATGTTTCCGTACCCTCCTCCGCTGATATGTCCACCGAGGCCAACAGTTGGACACACTGCTGCGGAGAAGCCATGAACTTTACTCTTCTCCGAGATCCTATAGTAAAGTTCTCCCGTGGTGGCTCCAGCTTGGACCACTGCAACCTCATTTTTTACGTCGATGGTTATCGCGTTAAGCTTGGACATGTCGAGGATCATAAAGGGCTCCTTGGAGACGTAGGAGAGACCGTCGTAATCATGGCCACCGCTTCGGATTCTCATTTGAAGTTTTGCGGTTTTGGCGCAGATTACAGCGCCCTGCACGTGCGATTCTTGGAGGGGAGTAACGAGGAGTAACGGCTTTGGCGTCTGGGGGGTCTGGAAACGCTTGTTTCGAGCGAGGTCTTGGAGGACGGTGGTGAAGGAGGGGTTGCTTTGGGCGAAAACTATCTTGGTGAGTTCCTCTGAAGTGGTTTTTGTGTTATCTGTGAGGCATTTAAGGAAAGTGTCGTGGATTGCAGGATCTGTTGCTTGTGCCACCGACAAAGTGAGGAGAGTTAGAAGAAGAAAAGAAGAAGGAAAAGCCAAACAAGGTTTCGCCATCGTGATTGTGATTGGCGTCTTTAGAGTCATGGACACACACCTATGCAAACCAAGATATCTATAGAAACACAGAACAATAGAAAATGGAGAATAACAAAAATAGAAGGAGAATTTGTGGGAATGCACCAGCTATCTCTATTAGCCTCGCAGTTATGCTTATCTCATCCTTAACTAATTCTATACCCTTCTCTTAAAGGCAAATTATAGAAACTTTAAAGGGAACCTCATATAAGCCATCAAATCTTAAGTAAACTATAATTGATCATTTCTTCACCTTTGCTTCACTTTATCTTTCTCAGCTTATGGAATCTTAAGAAAAACTTCGGACTTATTCAGACCATGAAATGCTAAGTTAACATACAAGATTTTTTCTCTCACTACAACAATTCTCAATTATTTTAACCACAAAAATGGAACTATAGGCATTAATATATAAGTTCAAAACAAAGTTGCTTTTATAATATAGTTTTTAAATTTTTAATATATTATGCACAATAATTCCAATGTTTTTAATCAGAAAAAAAAATAAACAGATTGAGAGCAGATACTCCAACCTGTTTTAAAAAAAAAGAATAAAGTTTCTTTGTATTCCATAAAAAAAAAAAAAAAAAAAAAAAGCTCACACGAGCAATGAACCACTTCTTAGAAAAATACATTTAAAGTATATACATAATAGATGCCAATTCATACACCCCTACGTACTAAACAAAATGCACAATAACTTCATATTATTATTGTTAAACAATCATTAAATTTTTTTAAAAAATACGTTTTATCCTTGAGTTTTTTTAAAAGTTATTTGAAGAAAATGTATTTACATATAATTTCTATCTCTTATAACATAATAATTCTATGTGTTTATAATTTTATATATGAAACAAAAAAAATAATTATTTTCAATATTAAGGATAGAGAAAAAGATTAATGCTATTATTTTTACATTATATGAAATGGATTCACTATTCCTCTGGACATTTATGTTCTTACAGAAGTAAGAGGGAATTGAAGAAATAAGAAAAGAAAGATCCATAGCACCATTTTCAACAAGTAGTCAAGACAATTTTTTTTTACAGTAATGGGTGACAAGAACTAAGTGTGAAATAATCTACAAGGAGGAATTCTAAGGAAACTTCAACGTACCTGTTGAGTTAATAAAAATAAGAAGAATGAGATATTTAAAAACTATAAGATAGTAAAAAATGAAAGTAGGTAGTAAAAGTATTATTGACAAAAAAATTCTAGAAAATTTTAATTTTTGTTCACGTATAATACTACTGTGAGTTTGAAAAACAAAGTATATGTACTTATTAAAGTACTAATACGTTATCTCGAAACATATGATGAGCAGAGATTTAGCAAGCAAGTTGGAGACTGTATCGAGAATGTCTTTCAATAAAAGTTTCATTGCGGTCTCAAAATAAAAGATAATGAAAAAAAAATTAAAAACAAAGAATTCTAGAAGTTTTTTTTGAATGACCAGTTAAGATAAAATATCTTCCATGCACCAATTGTAAAAATAAAATAACTTAGAAAATACACGATGAATATAAGTGTGAAAATTGGTCAATCTCCTCATTTGAAGGCCGCATTTTAGTAAAAAATCATTTTTCTTTCCATTTGTAATGCAGGTTTTCAACATATTATTACTTTATAAGGAATTGACAGAGGACAATTTGTGGCCACAATGTCTTCCTGACCCAAATGAACATCTTCCATGAAGCTGAAGCAAAATCATTGTTGGCAGTAGTATCTTGGGCTGCCCAATTACATCTTCATATATATGTTTTGAATTTGACTGCAAGCAGGTCTCATGGCATGATTTCAAATATGTGTTAAAGAAACTTTTCTCTTTCAAATATATGTCTTTTAACTCTGAATTTGGAGGCTATCTGTGTGTGTAATTAACAACTCTTAACTCTGTGAGTTTGGTTGGTAGACGTAGACAAGTTAATCCAGTAGCTCATTCCTTGCGTAGACGACCAACAAATGATTCAGAACATTCATATTTATATTCATGTCATTATTTTGAATGTATGTTGTCCAAATAAAAATACATAACACACTAAAGAAATGCCCTAAGTAAGCAGTATTCTTCACAGTGTGATTCCTATGCTTTACTCGGACGTACTGGAATACTCTGTTCATTCCTGAAAAAGTTCTGGGGATCCACCTCAGTCTTAATATTCACAAGCCTATCAAAATTGTCATTGAAGTACTTGCTCCCATAAACCTGCCCTTCTTCAAAGCTATTCTTGCCAAAGTCGTTGACCCCTATATCAAGGTCCCTATAATTCAAATAAGTACTTCTGGGATTCTTAGACACAAAAGGGGTCATGTAACTGTAAAGCATCTTAGCCTCATTCAAGAAATTCTCAGTCGCACCAGGTGAAGGATCCTTCCAGGTCACAGAATACTGCATCTTGAAGAGGTTCCCCTTACGGTGAGGAAACGGTGTCGCATCAGAAGGAATCTCACCCATCTTCCCTCCATAAGGGTTGAAAACAAGCCCTATCTTCCCCACCTCAATCATCTTCTTAAATATCCACGTCAGCCCGTCTTTTGAAATGGCTTTCTGAACATAATCGGATTTTCTTTTTAGAAAACTAGCAGAGTTCAGATTCCGATTCAGTAGGGTTTCAGGTTTCTCACCGTTTTTCAAACTCTCATCATCGTTCCACCACAGAACAGAATCAATCCAACTAACCTCACTACAATCCTCCTTCTTCAATCCAAGAAGCGGAAACTCCTTCTCCAAAATCGACACAATCTCATCTGCCCCTCCAAGGAACAAAGCCACAACCGAGGCTCTAATCGTCAGTCCTCCCTTCACGACTTTGGAACTCACTGGCTGCAATAAGAGCCTCATGAAAAGCCTGTCATCAGTGGTTGGCGCCACCTGCTGCCACTGCACCACAAGGTCTGTGGCAGTCACATTCGTTTCCAAAGTCTTCTCAACGCGGAAAATGGTAACAGTTGCAGGCACGGGAACTAGCTTAATTGTAAACGACACTATCACACCAAAACTCCCTCCTCCACCTCCTCTAATTGCCCAAAACAGATCCTCCCCCATGGATTTTCTGTTCAGCAGATTTCCTTTAACATCAACAATTTGAGCGTCAATAACATTGTCAACAGATAAGCCATATTTTCTCAACATGTTACCGTACCCTCCTCCACTGATATGACCACCAATACCAACAGTGGGACACACCCCTGCAGGGAAGCCATGAACTTTACTCTTCTCCCAGATCCTATAATAAAGCTCTCCCAACGTGGCACCAGCTTGGACCACAGCAACCTCGTTTGTTATGTCCACTGTGATTGCACGAAGACTGAACATGTCGAGAACGATAAAGGGTTCCTCGGAGACGTAGGAGATACCCTCGAAATCATGGCCTCCACTCCTGATTTTGAGTTGAACATTTGCGGCTTTGGCACATATTACAGCGCCCTGGACGTGAGATTCTTGGAGGGGAGTGACAATAAGTAACGGCTTTCGTGTTTGGGAGTTGTTGAAACGTGCGTTTCTGATGTAGTTTTGGAGGACGGTGGGGAAGGCGGGGTTGATTTGGGCGAAGACAATGTTGGAGAGCTGAGTTGAGGAGTTTGTTTGTTGTGTGAGGCAGCGAAGGAAAGTGTCATAGAGTGAGGAAGTTGGCGATGGTGCTGCGAAGGAAGTGGAGAGTGTTAAGAGAAGAAAAGCAGCACAGAGAGAAACCAAACAAGTTTTAGCCATTGGAATGTTAGGGCCCGTGACTTGGTGACAATGGAGGCTGAGTAGAGTTTAATTTATAAGTGATAATGCTCTTTTTCACACTTAAACAATATAATATGTTAATTAAAAAAAAACAAAGAAAATGAGAGGGAGAGTTAAAATACTAAAAGTCCTCTAGTTGATAAAGATGAGAAAATTAAAAATTAAATACTGTGTAATAATTTCTCATTCACAAGTCATAAAATTAAAAGAAAATAATAAATTCTGGTCAATGTCTTATAAGGTCAAAGATACTTATGAACCGTCTTAAACTACAAATTTAAGATTTTTTTATGGAAGTTAACACTGAAAATATAAAAAAATATAAAATTATAGCTTTTATTCCTTCCTTTAATCAGAGATTTTTGCATAGTTTTCCTCTTTTTTTCATAATCTTTTTATCCAGTAGAAATTATATATATATAGATATAATTATTTATTATTTATAATTAATTATTCATAAAATATAATAAAATCATATATATTTAATGTAATAAAATGTGAATACACATTATGAAAATGGATGTCTTTCCGCTAATATTAACAAAAAGAATTTAGAAAATTATTAATAATAAAGTAAAATTTAGTATATTAGTAATATTGTTTTAAAATTTAATAAAAAAATAATTATTTTTATTAGTTTGTATGATTATATTAAAACTGATTTATATCAAGAACAGGAAAGAGTAATGCAGTACATAATATTATTATATTTTTAATTTATAAAATTAGTTTCTAATTTATCAAATTATATGTCACAAATAAATTAAAATTTAGAGAATTATTATGAAAATAATTGTAATATATGAATCATACATTTAAACTATTTTTTTATAGTATAATAGCACATTAGTAATTATGTTAAAAGTAGTATATTATTTATAATCTATAATAATATATGATTGGATTATTCCATCGATGTATACAATTTATATTTTTATTTGATCCTAAACGATATTTTAGAATGATAAAAAATCATAAATATAAATTACTCATATATGAAAAGTAAGTACAAGCTATAAATCACTCACAACTGCGTATATATGTAATTATTATTATTTTCTTAAGAAATATGAAATTTTAAGAGAAATATAAGTACAAAATATTTATTTTTCACTAGTAATATATAATATATAATATATAATATACTTATAATATTAAGAATATATTTAAGATTATTCAAAATATAATTTTTTTGAAATGTAATTAATACATAATATTTTTAATAATATTATATTTATTATATTTATTAAATTTATTATAATATTATGTATACTAAAAGATTTTAACTACTAATTATTTTTTATTCTAAATTGATATCTAATTATTAACAATCAAGATTTTATCTATTAATTACTTTATATTTTAAATTATTTTTTATTATTTTTTTAGGTTAATTTAAAATATTAATAGTTAAAACCTTAGTAATTAGTTTAGATACCCATTTAAAAATTATTTTATAAATTTTTATTAATAATAAAAATTAATTTTTAATTATTTTCTTTGTAGTGGAAAATCGAATAAGTTAAAAGTTTAAACTATATTAAATTTTATTTTAATATTAAATTTAAATGTAAAATTGTATTGCATTTTATTAAAATTTGTATTCGTAGTCAATATTATATAGTAATTTAATTTTAAAATTATTTTAATTTGTATGTGAGAATTTAATCTTATAAATATTCTAATAGCATTAATGTGTGTAGATTAATATATTCTTTATGTACTTCAATAAAATTAATATGTATAAAGAGTTCTTTAGAAACAAAAGTTAATGTAGTTAAGTTAATTACAATAGCATTAAACGAAAAGAGAGTTCTTTAAAAGCAAACATTTAATACAATTAAGGGAATTAATTGTAATAAAATTAATATTTAAAAATATTTCTTGAAAAGAAAAAAATTAATACAATTAATTCCATTAATTAATATTGAATTGATATATTAGATTAAGAAATATGTGTTGATATTATCTTCGATTCAAGTTTTAATGATATCCTTTTATCTTTGACAGTTGTTTGTGGTTTTGAAAATTTGAATTTATAATAGTTGAGAATAACGAATAAAATATTTTAGATACGTGCATAATCACCTCACTAAACTATTAAAAATAGAATATGGATTGGATTATAATATAATCTGAATTTTTAAAAAATTGATTGCATATTGAATAATAATATATTTATTTATGTAACTAATTTTATTTATTTTTTAACTTAAATATATTTTTATTAAGTTTGAATCTCATATTAAATTGAAATGGGTAAATAATATAGGTAAAAAAAAAAACACATAAACTCGTTGTATTAAAGGATTTAGATTGAAGATGATATCTATGATTACTCATGATATATAAATGTTGAATCTTTATGGTATATCCGTCACAAAAACCCAACAATATTTAAGATATAATTGATATACTAAAAAAAAATTATTAGATAGAAACTAATCTTAGAGATAAAAAATAATTAATTATTATATTAATTAAATTAGATATTATTTTATAAATTAAAAATTACTAATATTTAAAATAGTTTTTGTTATTAATAAAAACGTATAAATTAATTTTTGGATTAATATCTAATTAATTATCAATTTTATAATATAAAGTAATTAGTAGTTAAAATTTTGATAGTTAATTAGATACCAATTTAGAAATTAATTTATAATTTTTTATTAATTATAGAAACTAATTTAGATATTAATAATTTTTTAGTCTATAAAATAATATTTAATTTAATCAATATAGTAATTAATTATTTTTTTCTTTAAAATTAGTTTCTAATTTAGTCAATATAATAATTTAGTTAATATAGTATCTAATTTTATCAATATAGTAATTTAATAATTTTTTTGTAATGATAACTTTTCAAATATCATTTACATAAATAATTAATTATTATTTAAAATAATTGATTAACTTGTTCATAACTGATTCATAAATCATATAATTAATGATCATTCAAATATATGAATTATAAATTGAGTAAGTAATATTTCAAGAAAAAAAATAACAAATTGAGCAATTTGAAATGATATTTAAAATATTTACTTCATATGACAATTCAAAGAGTGAATAAGTGTAATTTGAACTATTTATAACAGGTTTTAATGATAGATTGTTTTAATTACTCTTGTAAAAGTAATGGTGCCAATTTTATAATTAAGTGCAATTTATAATGATAGCTAACCAAGAATCATTGTCAAAAATATAAAATGACATATAATCATGGTTTGTAAGGAAAATTGATGATGATTAACTCCATAATCATTATTAATAAGTAGAAACAATGACAATTTCATTAAGAATCACTATGATATGTCACATCTTAAGTTTAAGATTGTTTCATTCTGTTGGTACTTATTCGAACATCAAAATTGTATTGGAAATCACACATAAATTATATATAAAAATAATTTACAGTATATAAGTTATCTTCGCCTCATTGTAAAGTTAAATTAAACATATATACTCACTTTTTAATAGGACTAGTTACGTGTATTAGAAAAAAAAAAGTAATAATAAGACACGCGGTCCATTTATCATAATTTATTTAAATTTGAAAAATATTAATAAAAAATAAAACTAAAAATCAATGATTTTAATTAAAACTATTATTTAATTCACATGGTTTATTATGCCTTTCCATATCATACTAACATATAAAAAAAAATATCCTTTTCAAAATTCTCTATATTATGAAGTTCTTAATAAAATAAATTTACATTAGTTTTTAAATAGTTCAAAGGTTATAAGAATTATAAAATTCTGATTTGGGAAATAGGTTTTAAATAAGAAAGCATTTCTTTTATTTACTATAAAATAATATAACTAAATTCATTTAGATAGGTAAAATAAAATTAGTCTATGCACAATACCTTTAGCTTGAGCACTTATTAACTAATTAGCATTTACAAATACAAGTTCATGTATTAGTCAATAGTTAGATATGTTTTCCGTCCATATATTATAACATGAGACTGATTTTCGTCTCTGGTTGAAACTTTAGACCATTGAGTTACTTATATGAAAATGATTGAAATATGTCATTCTGTATATAAAATGATTGTTAAATTTTTTTCAAAGTCATTGTTATTTTGATTAAAGACTGCTGCTACTACATCTAACGGATTAATGAAGTAAAACTTCAAATGGAACAAATTTCACATACAAAATAATTTATTTTAATCATTTTCATACTAAAAACACTTGAATGGTGTAACGTTTGAAGTAAAGACAAAAATCAACTTCATATTATAATAAATAGACAAAAAACATATTTAACTCATTAATCCAATAATTCAGCATGCGACTTTTATTTTCCTATTAAAAGATAATTTCATCCGTAATTATTATTTTGACTAAAAGGGTTTACTTACACAGTAATAAAGGAATATGAAATTTTTTAGTGAATATATTTTTTTTTTACACTTGTGTGAACACTAAGCACTTAATCCATATAGTATTTAGCCAATATATATGAATTCAATATATATGAATCCATGAAATTTTATTTTAGCCAATTTTTGCTATTTTAAGCTACAAAATACTTCTTGCGTTAAATTGAATGAATAAATAGACCAAAAGTTAGAAATTTTGCTGAACTGAATAGTCCAACTAAACAAACAATTATAAAACAAAAGAAGTTGCAATGAAAAATATTTGAAAACCAATGGCAGAGTTTAACATAGCATTAACAGTGAATCAGGACACAGGCTACCCAAATAAAAACATGTTACTCAGAAACATCTATAGAGAAATATGGATGAAAGATTGCTTACATGGAGTGAGTGTGTGAGTGTGATATAGTAGTAAAGATTGCCAAAGGATCATTGGTTGCCCTTCGAGTTGAAGGCTTACGACTATGGCCTAACTAGTAGAACTAATTAACATGAAGAACATCCTTGTTCCTTTTGTGCCCTTGATGCCATCCAAGTTGATGGTTGCAAATTCTGTGCCATGATCTGAAGTTGGGATTCATATTGAAGTGGAGTGGAAGAGAAGAGCTAGTGCCACAATGGTAGCTTGCTGATGAGAGCAAAAGAAATGAGAATATTGGTGAAGTGAGGTAAAGATGTTAGTGGGTTTTGTAGGTGATAGGGAAAGTGGAGGAAAGGATCTTCCTCGCATATTCTTTACTCACTCAGCAGTGTTTGCTTTTCTGTCATTCACTCTTTTATAAATCTTTTCCTAACATAACCTCACATCTGCATTTTGGGAATCTACTCCAAAATTCTCCCTACCAACATTTATGCGTTAAGGATGTCACTGTACCTAAATTTAAGTTAGCTATTTCTTAAAACTATTCCTAATTAATAAACAAAATCTCATCTAATAAGTATGCATCAATATTGGGCCTTTATTTCTTGCATCCCTATAATTACTAACTGCAGTCCCATACTAAGAGAAAACAACTAAAATGTTCTTCTTCTTGCACCGTGACACTTCTACCGCCGGCAACACCTTCGTTCTCCATTGTGCACTACACTGTTGGATAGGAAGAAGAATAGGAGAGAGAAAATCCATTTTGAAAGCTATCATTTACGTTCTAAAATGTTTGTTTCACAAATTTTGTTTTAGAAAGCTTATTTATAAATTTATTTAATGTGTTTTGAAAAATTTGTTCTAGAAAATTTATTCAGAAAATTTTGTCATTTTGTTAAGGGGGTTGCAACATATATTAGCACATGATTAAGGAAAGAGAGACACTAGATAATCAAATAATGAAGAACTTGTAATAATCAACTATAACTAAGAGAAAGATATTTCTTACCAATGCTACAAAGGTTATTGGTATTTCCATGGTAACTTTCATGTTACTAAATAAAATTATTAAAAATAATCAATTTTAAAGATTAAAAATAATTTGTTACTATTTTAACTAAATTAAAAATTATTTTAGAGATTAAAAAAATTATTGATATCTAAATTAATTTTTATTATTAATAAAATCTATAAATTATTTTCTAAATTTTTATCTAATTAGCTATCAATGTTTTATCTACCAATTACTCTAAATTATAAAACTAGTAGCTAATTAGATATCAATTTAGAAGTTAGTTTATAAATTTGAATAATAATAAAAACTATTTTATATATAAATAATTTTTTTAGTCTCTAAAATAATATAATTTTTAGTCAATATAATAATTAACTATTTTTTATCTCTAAAATTGATTTTTATTTAATAATTTATTGTAGTGTGTATATATGTTGATTAATTATGATAACATTTGGGTTGCTTCATAGTAATTCAAAATTTTTGCATTTCAGGATGTATCAGGCTTCAGATTCGGTTAATGATGTTTGGAGTGCAATTTGGTTTGGCGTAGTGAGTGAAATCTAGAAACACAATAACTTTGTCGTCTTTAAAAAATGAGTGGCTGATGTGTCAGAAGTGTTCGCAATGGTATAAGTAAAGGTCTGATCTTGGATTAATGCAAAGTCTTATTTTGTTTCGCTTTCTTATTCTGATTGGTGTCTGAAACCTTGACGTGTATGAGAGGTTTTTTGGAGGTTAATGTTTGATCTTTGATCTCATCAAAGATATCGTCAGCTAATTTCTCATTTTCTGACTAATTGTAAAACCCTTTGAATGTATGTTTTTATTTTGATATCTTTATAAAAAATAAATTTTTGTAAAAGGGTTGAATCCGAAGTGAATCCACTTATTTTCATTACTATTTGTTGATAAAAAAAAACAAAAAATAAACGTAAGAAATTCTCCTACTAAATGGTGAAAAAAGCATGGAATATTATTTGTTCCATTTATAATGTCAAATGAAATTACATTCCCAAACCACAAATATTTTGTTTTCCAAAATATATTATTTCAGAAAACTCAGCTAATATATGTACCTTATATGCAAATAAGATGAACGATTCACATGTTTCATCCAAAAATTACCATGCATATACATTATGATCTTTGATTAAAGTCTTTAAATAATTTTGTAGATACCTTTGGTTCACCCAATATGTCTTGTTGTATTAAATTGGAAGGCAATAAAGTACAATAAGAAAGGAACATAGTAATTAAAAGGTGGTATTCTTCAATTGAATCTAATGAATTATCTTGGTGAGAAAGGAGAAGTAAAATTTTCATGAGTTAAATTATTGCTTTCACGGTTAAAAATAAAATTTACCTATATATATATATTAATTAATTTAACCATATAGATGTCCAGTCAAATTTCTTATTTTTAAGATTTTGCTAATTAATATATTTCATACATATGATTTAGTTTACACACCTTCCTTATCACGTGAAAAAAAAATAGTTGAATATGAAAACATAATTTTCTTAAAAATATTTTTACAGTATCCGCAAAAGTGAAAATAAAATCCTCTTTAATATTTAAAAAACGGTGAAAGATAACTTAAAATAATGTTCCAAGAAAAAAGCAATTAGAAAAAAATATTTATAATCTATAATAATTAATAAACATAATATATTTTAAAATATTTATCTATTTGCCAATTTTCTTATCATCTTATCTATAATGTATGATAATTTATTTTTATTATAATAAATATTATCATTAGTTTATAACAATTAAATATAAGATTGGAATTTTAGTTGTTTAATGTGTAACTGTCTTTATCTTCTTTAAAGAACTTCTTAAATAAAGATTCAAAACATTTAGATCTTGCAATTATAAAAATTAACAAAAATAGATTATTTTTATAACTACTTTTTTTATATATATTTTATTGATTTTAATCTTTATGTTTGATAATTATTTATTGATTTTCAGATTTTTTTAATTATAGTCATTAAATTTTATTATCATAAAAAATGTAAACATGAAAACACCATCTTCGACTCATAATTATTATTTTTTAAATTCTGTTAGTTTTTTTTTTTTTTTTTTTTTTTTTTTTTTTTTTTTAATGATTGAAAAAAAGAACATGACAAAATATGTGTTTTCACATCTTTCTGTTCTTGTTGTTCCTGTTCTTCGGTTTGGTCTCAACTCAACCGAATCACCTAACACCCACTCTTGGATGCATTATACAACAATGGAGGATTCCGAGGTATAGTTTTAACTACCATTGATCCGCTCCACCCTTTTCAACTGCTTCTCCCGCCGCCTACCGCGGTTTTTCTTTTTCTGTTTTTTTGTTTTGTTTTGTACGAGGAAAATCTGTTCGCTTTCATTATTCTCTGGGTTCACGGGAATGGGACGGTCGTTTTTTATTTGTGGCGCGTTTGGTGTTTTGGGTTTTAATTGGGTGTTTTGAGTTTTGATCAGAAATTGACGGCATTTTACGCCGATATCATCCTTAACACGGCGAAGGAGGCGGCGGCGCGTATCATGGTTTCGGAGCGGAAAGCCTCACGCTTTCAGCAGGAACCTGTTTCCACCAAGTATGAAGCACTTCGAATGCTGCTTAGGCTCAAACAAATGTTCGATTCTAAGGTTTGACATTCACGCTCTTGCAAAGGGTCTTTTTTTTTATAAAAAGATTCTTTCTTTGCCCTTTTGCACTTCGCTTTTGTTTTTCTTTAAATTGGTTTAGGGTTTAGGATATGAAGGACCTAGGTACAAGAGATTGTTCTTCTTCTGTTATTGGAAATTATCTTCAAATCAATCTTTATTTCTCACAATGGAAGTTCTGTTCTGTTATTTCGACTGATTATTCTGATTAAATTATCAGTCTCACTCTCACAAACCATTGCTCATCATGTTTGTTTTATCCCATATTCTTGCAATCTATTTTCATCGAGTATGATTTAGATGACAAAATGTTCTCACTCGTGGGGGATGATTTATTTGTATTTTTAACGTTTTAGGAAAGAAAAAGAAGAAGAAAGTCCGTTAGCCCCCAAATGGTAAATCTGCAGTTCCGTGGCATCAATACCTGCATTAGGAAATGTTTTTACTGGATTCAGTGACATGACATTGTTTAGTGGTTGAGGTATATACTGACTATTTCTAATAATTTGAAATAATTTTTTATTTATTTTGCAGATTTGCAGTGGAAAACACCACATGACTTTGGGGTAAAAATCTACATGATGCCAATGGGTCCACCTCCAGGCTATAATTCATTCTGGAAGGGCATGCAACCAATGGATGGATTCAAGGCACCATATGGGGGTCCAAGGCAAATGATAGGCTATGGTCTTGGCCCCTTCAACATGTCATTTATAGGGCCATGCCACAAGACCCATTTGGCAGGCAAGGTTAGATTATGCCTGCTGTTCCACCTCACAGGTACATATTAATTCATAATCTTTGGGATGAATTGATTCTATGTTAATTTCATTCTTTTTAGTTGTGGAAAACTGTTTT
The DNA here is from genome assembly GCA_013389735.1 of Phaseolus lunatus. Taxonomy (NCBI): domain Eukaryota; kingdom Viridiplantae; phylum Streptophyta; class Magnoliopsida; order Fabales; family Fabaceae; genus Phaseolus; species Phaseolus lunatus. The sequence goes on along the minus strand of CM023862.1, from coordinate 28,537,917 downwards.
TCAATATATATAATGTGTTCATTTTAGATTTTACATTGTTTTTTAGGTTCATAGTTTTACACCAACATTTGTGTTGGTGTAGTATTTTTCTACACAATGGGTGTTTGTTGTTATTGATGGACTCAAATTCTAAATGAATTTGAGACATATGTATTTGATGGACGTAGGTATAAACTTTGGGATAAATTTGACTCTGTTAATTTCATTTTTTTTAGTTGGGTTAAAATGTTTTTCAATCTTTAGTGTTGATTTTAAATTTTGAATTGTTTTTTAGGTTAATAGTTTTACACCAAAATTTGTGCTGGTGTAGAATTTTTGTACACAATGAGTGTTTGTTATTATTGATAGGCTCAAATTGTAAATGAATTTGAGACATATGTATTTGAAGGACCTAAGTATAATCTTTGGCATGAATTGACTCTATGTTAATTTCATTCCTTTTAGTTGTTGTAAAATGTTTCTATATACATTATGTGTTGATTTAAGATTTTGAATTGTTTTTTAGGGTAATAGTTTTAGACCACCATTTGTGTTGGGGTAGTATTTTTGTACATAATGAGTGTTTGATATTATTGATGGACTCAAATTCTAAATTAATTTCAGAGATATGTATTTAAGACACCTAGATATAATCTTTGGGATAAATTGACTCAATGTTAATTTCATGCTATTTAGTTGTGGTAAACTGTTTTTCAACACATATTATGTGTTGATTTGGGATTTTGAATTGTTTTCTAGCCTAATAGTTTTACACCAACATTTGTCTTGGTGTAGTATTTTTGTACACAATGATTGTTCGTTATTGTTGATGAACTCAAATTGTAAATGAATTTGAGACATATGTATTTAGGGGATCTAGATATAATATTGGCATGAGTTGACTCTATGTTAATTTCATTCTTTTTGGTTGTGGTAAACTTTTTTTCAACATATATAATGTGTTGATTTTAGATTTTGAATTGCTTTTTAGGCTAATAGTTTTACACCAACATTTGTCTTGGTGTAGTATTTTTGTACATAAGGGGTGTTTGTTATTAATGATGGATTCAAATTCTAAATGAATTTGAGACGTGTGTATTTGATGGACTTAGGTATAAATCTTTCGGATGAATTGACTCTATGCTAATTTCAATCTTTTTAGTTGTGGTAAATTTTTTTTTTTTTAGATTGTGTGTTGATTTTAGATTTTGAATTGTTTTTTAGCTTAATAGTTTTACACCAACCTTTGTGTTGGTGTAGTATTTTTGTACACAATGATTGTTTGTTATTGTTAATGGACTCATTATAAATGAATTTGAGATATATTTATTTGATGGACTTAGTTATAATCTTTGGGATAAATTGACTCTATGTTAATTTTATTCTTTTTGTTCGTTGTAAAATATTTTTCAATATATATAATTTGTTGATTTTAGATTTTGAATTGTTTTTTAGGTTAATAGTTTTACACCACCATTTGTGTTGGTGTAGTATGTTTGTACACTATAGGTGTTTGTTGTTATTGATGGACTCAAATTCTAAATGAATTTGAGACATATGTATTTGAGGCACCTAGATATAATATTGGGATGAATTGACTCTGTTAATTTCATTCTTTTTGGTTGTGGTAAACTATTTTTCAATATATATAATATGTTGATTTTAGATTTTAAATTGCTTTTTAGGCAAATAGTTTTACACCAACATTTTTCTTGGTGTAGTATTTTTGTACATAATGGGTGTTTGTTATTAATGATGCATTCAAATTCTAAATGAATTTGAGATGTATGTATTTGATGGACCTAGGTATAGTCTTTGGGATGAATTGATTCCATGTTAATTTCAATCCTTAGTTGTGGTAAAATGTTTTTTTAGATTCTGTGTTGATTTTAAATTTTGAATTGTTTTTTAGGTTAATAGTTTTAGAGAAACATTTGTGTTGGTGTGGTATTTTTGAACACAATGGGTGTTTGGTTTTATTGATGGACTCAAATTCTAAATGAATTTGAGACATATGTATTTGAGGGACCTAGACATAATATTGGGATGAATTGACTCTATGTTAATTTGATTCTATTTAGTTGTGGTAAACTGTTTTTCAACACATATTATGTGTTGATTTGAGATTTTGAATTGTTTTCTAGGCTAATAGTTTTACACCAACATTTTTGTTGGTGTAGTATTTTTGTATATAATTGGTCTTTGTTATTATTGAGGGACTCAAATTCTAAATGATTTTGAGACATAGGTCTGTGAAGGACTTAGGTATAATTTTTTGGATTAATTGACTCTATCTTAATTTCATTCCTTTTAGTTGTGGTAAAATGTTTTTCTATATCTATTATGTGTTGATTTTAGATTTTAAGTGGTTTTTTAGGTGAATAGTTTTACACCAACATTTCTGTTGGCGTAGTATTTTTGTAGAAAATGGGTCTTTCTTTATAATTGTAGGGGACAGTCTCAGAGCTTTTGTGGTTGGATGAAAGAATCAAAGAAAATCTCTTTGGTCTAGAAGATTGCAAGAGGTATACGAGATTGTGCTTCTTCTGTTTTTGCAAATTATCTGCAACTCAATGTTTATTTCTGACTGGTCATTGTCTTTATAAGTGTAGGTTACAGTCTCACAACTTTCAGATTGAAAGAAAGCATCAAAGAAAATCTCTTTGGTCTAGAAGATTGGAAGTGGTATGCGAGATTGTGCTTCTTTTCTTTTTGTACATTATGTGTAAGTCAATCTTCTGCCGTTTCTGTCTATTTCTTACCTATCATTTTCTTTATAATTGTAGGGGACAGACTCTGTAATGTGGGGTTTGCCTGATGCAGATTTTAATGCATGAATGGCTGGCAAGATGGCAAAGCTTTATTCCAGACCTTGTCTCTACAGCTAAAACCAGTGAAACAATTTGTGAGAATTGAATGGGTATATTGAAAGTATGTTCATCCTACTTAACCTTAGATTCTGACCTGATCTTAATTACTAACCTAAAAAATGTCTTTACAGCTTTTGAGTGAAGAGGTTTTTGATTTTTCAAGAGGCAAGATGACCCCGCAGAAGATAAAAGATTGTGGTTGGTGCATTGTTTCAGTTGTTCATTGGTGAATTAACTAGAGGATTAGATTGGGTTGATTGACATAAAATGATTTAATTGTTTTATTTGCAATGGATTGTCTAACTGAGGTATACTCCTCCCTTAATTGCCTTACGCTTTTCACTGAGATTTTCAACATCAGTTATTCACTATTTATTATTGCACGTGGCATCCCTTCAATTTGGAAATTACTATGATGTGCAGTATGTCAAGATGTATAACATATTCATGGTCCAGTAGCAGGTGTGTCTTGATCTCCCTTTTTGTAAAATATACAGCATTCTTAATCATTTGATTGTATGGAATTTATTTATTTTATTGATTTTGGACATTGTCATGTTTAATGTAGAGTATACTCCTACCAACTTCAGATATTCCTGAGGCATATACAACGGGTTCAACTGAGAAACAAGTGAGTCGTTGTTGAAACAAGATCCCTAATTTGCCTTATTAATTGTGAAGTATTTGACTGACCCTTTTTTTCTTTTGTGTAGGCATTTATACAGAATCTGGCACTTTTCTTCACGTCAAGGCAAGTTTCATTTTTTCTGTATATTATTTATAAGGTTATTTTGTGAATACATAATCATCAAATAGCTCCATTAAACTGTGAGAACAATGTACACTATATTAGCACGAATGCTTGTATTGTGAAACAATTTGACCTTTCTCGTGGTGATGTCTCTCTTTCATTTCTGATCCTCTTCCCTTTTCTGTGTACCACTTTTGGGTTTCTCATTGAAGGTTTTGCTATCTCTTAATAGTATTACGGTGCTTTTCTATTTATGCAGGTTCACATTCGCGTCCTGGAATCCACTCGAGAATAATATAGCTTCTTTGCTAGTAGGCCTTGAATATCTTATCAACATTTCCTATACGGATGATACTGAGGTTTTTAAGGTATGCTGGTATTAAAATATTATTGCTTTTGCATATTTCTTCTGTTGTTAGTGTTTGTTTCATTTTATATTTGCCTTATAGATGTCTTCCGCACTCCCTCCCAATGTGCTAGCTGACATGTGCATTCTGGTTTAGTTTGTGTGCCACTATTGCCTTTTCTAAGACCTAGTTTCACGTTGTACCTGATTTTAATAAATAATAACAGGTGTGTTTGGACTGCTGGAATTCCTTGGTATCGGAGTTGTTTGAACCGCACAGAAGTTTGGACAATCCTGTTGCTGCCGCAACCCTGATGGGACTTCAGGTGACCTCTCTCTAATAAGTATGCTGCTGTCTTTTTTTTTTCCGTTTGCTTGTTTGCTTTATTTTATTGACTGGTCTATGGTTCTTTGAAATCTAATTTTTTGTTTGTTTATGTTATTTACTTCCCGAGAATAGAGTTATTATGTCTTTTCTATTCTAGTTATGAACAGTATGTGTCATTCATCACTCTCTTTCCAGATATAAATCTGCAATGTTTGAAGATGTACCTCGGATATTTGAGGCTGTGTTTCAGTGCACACTTGAGGTAAATGTGTAGGATATTCAGCTATGATGAATTTTCCTCCTAGTTAATTATTATTTGTAATTGAGACCCCTTTATTCCATAATTAGACGGGTCATTTTCTTTCTAAGTGTAGGCGACATTCTCACAACTTTTCAGATTGAAAGAAAGCACCAAAGAAAATGTTTTTGGTCTAGACGATTGGAAGAGGTATACGAGACTGTGGTTCTTCTGTTTTTGGAAATAACCTGCAAATCGATCTTTATTTTTGACCGGTCATTTTCTTTGTAAGTGTAGGGGACAGTCTAAACTTTTGGGATTGAAAGAAAGCAACAAAGAAAATCTCTTTGATCTAGAAGATTGGATGATGTATACGAGTTTGTGTTTCTTCTATCTTTTCAAATTATCTGCAAATAAATCTTCTGCATTATTTGTCTATTTCTGATTGGTCATTTTCTTTATAAGTGTAGGGGATAGTCTCACAACTTTTCGGATCGAAAGAAAGCACCAAATAAAATGTCTTTGGTCTAGAAGATTGGAAGACGTATACGAGATTGTGTTTCTTCTCTTTTTGTAAAGTATCTGCTAGCAATGCTGTTTCATTTCGAGCAGAAAGGTTGTATGTCAACAAACTCAATATTATATTAGTTCTGGAAAAAATGGTATTTCTGTTCTGTTATTTCGACTGATTATTCTGATTAAATTATCAGTCTCATTCTCACAAACCATTGCTCATCACGTTTGTTTTTATCCCATATTTTTCCATAATTATATTCAAACCACTTAAGAATGTTTTGTCTGTTTTTCTTCTATATATCTGAGTACCCAATGCATACAACTTATTTGGACTATTGTTTTGATTCTTCTAATCTGTTATTTGGTGCATATGGCTCAATCTTTCCTTTTCAATTCATGAATATGGCATTGCCCCCTCCTTCTGATGCACACATATAGGTAATGTGCATGTGTGTTTGAGAAGCTTAATACTTTCCTACTTATATATTAAGATGAAAAGATTTGCTATGCAGTTTTCTTATAATTCTTTTAAATGTATATTTCAGATTTTGCCTTTATAATTTTGTATTCAGAATCCTTTGCATTATTTTGACAGCTTGGCATACATGAATTTATACACTGCTCAAAGTCTCTGTAATGTGGGGTTTGCCTGATGCAGATTTTTGAAGCATGAATGGCCAGCAAGATGGCAAAGCTTTATTCCAAATTAGCAATAAATTACCTAAAAAAGTTTCAAATTGGAATAATGGAACAAATAGTATTATTAGCTGTATATTTCCTGTTTTTTTCCTTAACCAACCTTTGATTACAAAGTAGCTTTAAAAGAGGAATGATAAACTAATTTCTATATCAGGTAAACTAATCTTTAAAATGCGTCTTAATTTTAATGAGGAATCTTTATATCAGGTAAAATATGAGTACTTTAATGTCTAATTTTTTAAAAATTAGATATAAGGATGGAGACGAGGATGAATATAAAATATATACATATCTACTTTGTCATTTTCTTCATACTTGTTTCAATATTTATTTCCATTCTTACATTTGTTTCTTTTTAAATTATTAAAACATTTTTAGTTTAATTTAATAAACCCATTAATTTTCATTCTTAGTTTAGTAATTTATTTGTCACATTTTATCATTTTTTTTATACTTAATTTGATATTTATATAATTACGATTTCTTTTATATTTTACATTAGAGAAAAGAAAATATATATTTTTTAACATCAAACCTTTGATTATACTATGTTTTATTTACTGTATTTTTATTTTTTTATAAAATTTATTTAACTAATATTTAGAACACTAAAGAGCATATACAAAGTATACCATTATTCGAAGGGAGATAGAGATGGAGAGTGAAAAGTCTCTACTTTGAAATTAAAAAGTTTAGGATTACCTTCCATCTTTAGCTATGAGTTAACTTGAAAATAGATACATTATGTTAGATATAAAAAAACTGGAAAATATTGTAGCTAGGATTATCTTTACGTAATAAATTTAATGTTCTTTTCATCTTAAGACGACCAACTTTTATGAAATTTTGTTAAACTTCAGAGAGCAATACATTATAATCTTGGAGACTATTCGCCGATAAAAAAAATCTTGGAGATTATACCCCCATTCTATGATGGATTTTCTTAAACTGTTTAACCGAGTGTGAAGTTAGAACCATTTTCATTAGACACATGTAAGAATGTTTAACTACCAAAAGCGTAATAATGGTAGCCAAGGAGGTGGCTTGTGAAAACTATAAAAATTAGACTATTGATTTTAAAACCTGGTTTAGTCAAAACAAAATTTTAATTATTACTCCGAGTTTTACTTTTTAACTTGTTTCATATGAAAGTAGAATCATGCCCTTAATATCTAGAACCAATTATAAACGATTAACTTTCTTTTAAAAACCTCCAACAACTATTTTAACACTTGTGATTTATATATAAGCTAATAATGAAGCATTTATAGTATTATTTTTCCGTGGTCACCTCGTGGCACTTTTTTGTAAAGTTTTTCGGCTACAAAGTATTAATAATAACCTTTTTGCTTATTAAAAATATTGAACCATTTAGGACTCCCAAAAACTTAAATTTCATCATCATTAATAATTAAAAAACATTTTTAATCTCATTTGGAATATCTTTATAATCAATATCTTCTTAATCCTTCAACTTTTATTGAGAGTAGATATTTCTTTTCATCTTCAAATTCTTGAGGATGAGGTATCACTTAAAGGTCGAGGTATATACCTTGTGGGTGGGATCTTGCAGTGTACAAATCAAAGTACTGCCAAATACGACATTACAAAGATTATTGTGATATATAAAAGTCGTGTTGTTCTAAAACCTGTGTAAAAATGTGTATTACAATTAAATCAAACATTTTGTGGGGTCTCAGCGAGGGCCACATCTCCAAGGAAAAATGCCCATCGATTATGTATGCCCACAGACGCGGTCGGTACTTTGGAACTCATTTATGCTCAAATAGTATACACGTCCGTGGCACGTCCTTGTGAATGAAAGTACTTTGCATTGAGCATGACTATTAGCTACTTAATATTGTGTGTAGGCACACTGAGATAAAATTTGGTATTCTTGAAGTCATCCAAGAGTGGGTTGTATCCATCCTTGGTTCTCGTTTTTGTGGGTAAACCAAACTCCTCCATGAAAGATGATGTTTCCAGCTACATCAAATATAAATCATTGAGCTAGAGAACACTGAGTCGCTAACCATTTGAACAGCAAAAACACATCTGGTATTGCCTTACCGTAATTGTTCTCCTTTTCTTTCCTTTTTTTGATGTATGATCATCATGAAGTTTTAGCCGCCCAGAACAGTAATGATCTATTCGCTCCAAGAACCAAAAGTCTGTAGGAAAGAAGATATCAGCGTCACCCTGCAAAAGAGAAACACATGCTTTAGTACAACCATGTATTTTTAGAAGTGAGGAAGAAATTGTTCTATGACAAGACAGCATGCGTATATAGTTATGTACTCCAGTGAAATGGTGATTGAGCTTAAATAGTTTATATGTTGCAAGTGGAAGCAACAAAAATCCAGAAATTACTGTGAAATACCCAATCACTCGTGATTAGTAAGAGACATGGCAGTAATATCAATCACGGGGATGACATTTAAAACATCATTCTAAGGAAATATATGTTTGTAATTTAGATCGTTCCTGATTACTAGTAACTAACGAAAATGGATTCCTCTAGAGTAGGGCCACCGTGCATAAAAGCAGTTCCTAGCCTGTTTGATGGGAGTTTCTATCAGTGATAAATAAATGGATAAAGCGGCTTATTGGTTCTTCCACGCCGCTTTGGCTCGCACTTTGTATAATTTCTTATCCTCCCTCGGATGTACATTTGGCTTTTAACATCTTTTAACAAGTAACAATCTAAAAAAAAGTTCCTACTTCCTAGGCCGTACAGTCCGTATTTCATGTTATCATGCCATACGAATTTATTGAATAAAATTATAAAATGTAAAACTTCTAGTACGTGAGAATAATGAAAAAACAAAAGTTGAAAATGAAAGAAGCTAGAGGTAAACTGAACCTTAGCCTCCATATAATTGTCATAATCTGTGCTGCTCCCATCTTTCTGCCATTCATAATGAAAACTCGGTTAATTAAACTTCAGTCTAAAGTCTACAAAACAGACAACAGCAGTTTTGTTAAAAGTATAACAAGAATATACTTTAGTTGAAACCAAGGGAGCTCTTTCACCAGGTAACTTCACATCTGGCAGGTAGCTGAAATCAGAAGCAATCAAAGACATCTTTGGTAACACCTCATGGAGAACGTCAAGTAATTTCTGGTAAAGTGAGACAATAATAAATACCATAATCAATTTATATGTGAGAGACTTAGGAAAGGTTTAAGAAACTCTTACCAAGCAACCAGTTGGCAGCCAACATCTACGTGGTTTTGGGTAAACCTTAGACCAAATGCTTTTCAGAGCAGTAGATATTGCAGTGCTGTGAGTTGTGTTGGTTTTATCCAAGTCCATGATCTCAACACAACGTGTGATTAGTGAGTCTTGCATTGGTTTGTATAACTCACTGAATGTTTCACTAATAAAGATAGAAAATGATTGGTGACGTGTAATTCTCATTTAGGTTGTATAAAAGAGGCTGGAAAATAATGTTATGATTTAATAATCACTTAAATGATAAACAAAAACATCTTTATTCTTTTTTACGTTGTGTTACTACCCTTTCAAATGAGAGAAAAATAGATGATGTTGACTGGACTACACATCGGTGTCCATTTTGTATAGAATAATGCAATAAATACAAATAAATATATGAGATAATATTCCTATTTATATCATATAATATGCCTAAACTTTTAAAGATCCTAATTAAATAAGGAATCCTATCATAGAATAGAAAATAAAAATAAATCCTAACACGTCGTCAAGGATACTCCAAAAATATTTAGATGTAGAAAAGATATCATCAAATATTCCCTATATTTTCTAACACTTCCTCTCAGGTTAAATCTTACTAAGCTTTCAACTTGTTGCAAGAAAAACAATTAATTTCTCCATAAATAAAAAAAAAAAAGTTAGAAAGCATAAAAACTGAGTTCCACTAAAAATAATTGTTGGAAAGGTAACTCAGGGATGCTGGAGAAGCCAGAGAGAATCGCTAGAAAGATAGCTAAGCCAAATAGCTAGAATAATCAACAAACTGAGAAATTTCTCGGCAAACAATCAAGCAAAGCAAGTTTCGACTTTCCCAACCTCATTTGGAAGCTTGAAACCAATATAACTGGAGAACCACACTATTTAAACATGAAAATAAGTCTGACAACAACATCTGGGACAGAGAGCTAGGCTATTATGAGCCATAAACAACACAATTCACCACCGGAATAATCATCTGCAGGAATAGAAGTGACCACCCCTAAATATTTGTGGCAAAAGAGTCAATGATTGTGGATGGCAATAGAAGTCACTGTAATGATATAACAAACACCAAAGTAGAAGAACCATCGGTCTAGTGATGCTGATACCGGTAGAGGAAATCTTTGTCTGTAGCAAAAGTTGTCCGGGGATTATCAATGGACTGAGGTGTAGTACTAGAGGAAGCCATGATCAACAACAAAAGGGTAACAACCCTGAAAGGAGGCAAGCACAAGGTGTGTCGCTAGAAAAGTCGGTGGTGGCAAACATTACCTATTGGGAAAGTCAATGTTGGTGAACAACACTTGCCAGAGATTTTTCCAGTGATAAACCAGATTAGGACATAGCTGAAAAATGATAGTCAAATTGAAAAGAGACACGATGGAAGAGCAGACTAATTGGTACAGCTATAATATGATGTTTTAAAGAGAGAAAAATAGATGCAAGAGATATTGAAACTGTGAGTACACAACATTGAAGTCCGTTTTATATAGAGTTAATGAAGCAAATACACATAAATATACGAAATAATATTCCTATTCATATGATATGATTAGACATATAATTACAAAGATCCTGATTAAATAAGAAAGCAAAAATCATAAAATAAAAAAATCATCTAGAATATTCTAAGATATAAAAAAAATATCGTGAGATATTTCTCAGATTTCTAACAGTATGTTCAGAATCCACACATAAAGCTTAGACTTACTGGTCATGCTGCCTCTCAACCCAGACTTCCATCCATGAGGAAATCTGATTCTCTGCATAGATAAGATCATGTGGAAGATTATCAAGTACCTACACAAAGTAAATTAATTGTTGTTAAATATCTAAAAAATAACAACAACAATAATAAAAATGCATCATTAATGAGAAAGAAAACACCAGCGAAAGAAGATTCCTAGTCTGCAACATTTAGATGTTCAAAACAATTGAAACAATATATAACACACCTCAAGCATTATTACCCAACATGGTTGTAGCTCCACCTGCCCTGTAAAGAAGGGAACAATATTAGCATTATTGCATAAACTTATCCTGCAAAGAAGTCACCACACATCCAAAATAAGAGGCTGGAAGTCTGAGAAAATTAACCTTTCAAGGGCAAGACAGGAAAATAATTGAGGCACATATACCATAATAATTCTATCAACCTAGAACAGTCAGTTGGTGTTATTAGAATACACGAAAATATTCACTTAGTATTATCTTGATCATATCTCAGAATGTCTTATATTATTCTTCAGGATTGGTTTAGTTTCCCTATTTCCTTGTTATTTCTTACTATTGGTTACAATATTCCCTTCTCTCATGCTATTTATCCTTTTAAATTAGGAGTGTGGTTAGTATAAATAAGCATTAGTGTTCAAGGTTTTAAGAACCTATACCTCATTGTAATCCATCAGAATACTCAATACAATGCTATCCAAAGCCTCACTCTCCTTGTCATCCCTCTAGACCTAAAACCCCATAATTTCAACAGGGGTCAACAGCAATATCTAAAGCTTGTCTAGCATCTGAAAGCGCACCATCATTCATCCAACTCATTGATGTCCACTATCTCCTGCCCTTCTCCACAACATTGTACCCTAAGAAAAATTAGAAGTCCATACCCTCGCATACAACTTAAACATTTGAAAAGAGACACAATAAAGCAACAAGTGATTCCAGTTTAAGCATTCCTCGAGTTTTAAGATTTCTAACAACACAAGTATTGATACAACAATAGGATCCTGAATACTAGAGAAATGAGGAATAGGAAAATTAAGTAAACAATGGACATGATAGATAAAAATAGGAATATCCTTGTATCACTCATGGAGGAAAAATAAAAGGAACATATTTATTGTTCCATCGTTGTCATTTTGTTATAAATTATTAAAGAGAAACAAGGCGGTAAAAAATACACCTACTCACAAGTAAGATTCGGAAAGGGAAAATGTACGCAACCTTATCACAAGTAAACAGGTTGTTTCAAATATTTGGACACATTACCTCCGGGTCACATGGAGCCAGCCTAACTTTTGCAGACCCTCAGCAATAATAATAATAATGAAACATTTAAATAATATAATAGTAAATAAATACAATTATACAATAACTATAGGATAGCTTAATCTTTACATTCTGAATCACTTTAGAATTGGAAGCCGCAATAATATTTATGTAATTAAGAAGAATTATAATAGCAGTCTACCCCATCCACTCCGGTCAGCAGCATCACGACATTCTACCCTGAACTTTGGTATATGGCTGCGCACTTCACCAACAGTTTCTCTTTGCACCTCAGCAAGTGAAGGACTAATCTCAACTGAGCTGTGGTAAAAAAACAGGATAGTACATCAGATGTGAATCATAGATTCCAATGACAGATAGGTACACAAGACAAATTTACTAAATAGTGAATCTACTCAGGGATGGATCCACATGTGACTGGGAGCAGCTGCGCCCACTAACCTTTTAACATTTGTAAATATAATACACATGTATAACTATAAATTATTATTATAATTTGAAATGTAGTAAAAATTCAAAATATAAATACTGCCCCCACAATCTATTCCTAGTCTAATTATTTTCACCCTCTCAATTAGACATTCACACTATTTCTCTTCTTTTCAATGGATATACATTATTCCTGCAAGGAGGCAACTATCAACAGCCTGGCCCATCTAGCCCATCAAAGCCAGGCCACATTGGTCCAGTACATTTTAGGCGTAATATTTAATAACCCAGCCTAGTCTGGCCCGTTGGGCCAGACCAATTTTGACAATTGCAGTTGAGTGCATCAGACATTGAAAATAATTTATACTTTACAAGATAACAACCTCCAGAATTGGTCCAAACCATCCCGTCCAAATCAGCTGAGAATGGAATACAGTCAAGTAAAATCAAAAGGGACACAGCTTCCTAAAATTTCTAATTTTCCATATCATGCCTCTTTTATATTATTGCAATGAAATTATTAAAAGCCCCAAAGTAAATATTGACCAACATAGAAGTTACTAATGGGAGAATAATGCAACATATGAATTACATAGACAATAGAGGTACACACAATATAAGTTTCTTAACGAAAGAATTAAAAACTGTGTCTAACACTATAATTTGGTTTTATAATAAATATATATTACATTGACTATCAAGGCACGTACGTGTAAGTCATACTGTTATAAACTTTTGCAGGAGCATTCAACATTATGTAATCCATTATACCCTTGGCACAAGTTCCAGATCCACCACCAATTTCATATATCTGATTGCAAATTAGAGGATAGTATCAACTATTGATTGAAGTAGTAAAAAGTAACAGGCCTGTGTAAACAAAATAAATTAAAGATGCTTACTACATTATTATCAAAAGAAAATAAGAGGCTTATTGAGATAATATAAAGGTATGAAACACACTTATATAGAAGTGAAACATTTTCTAATAAGTGAAACATTATCCGATAAGTGGTTTAGTGCTGAATAGCAGCAAATGCAGGGGCTCTCATATAGCCCAGCTACTGGATGAAGAGAGAAGTTTAGATTAGGGGAAAATGCCAGATGAACCTAGACAAGAAATCAAATGCAACAAGATTGCAAGACACTTACTTTTAGAGGAACAGAGAAATTTGCAGTGCGCATGATGGCTTCGGCGATAGCATGAGCATACCAAGGCTACAAAGGTAAATACATAAAAAAATAAACATAAAAGAGCTAGATCACTGCATAGACATACATGATTGGAAATATTAAGAGAAACAAAAATATTATTTAAGATTCTACAGCTGTTTCAAGCACCAGAAACTAATTTCACTATAAATTGATCAACCAAAGAAAAATACTTACACAAATTCTGAAAAGTTGCATACCAAAGTTTTCATGTCCAATATGTGCCTGATTTTCCATTCAGATTCCAATCATGAATTGGATGAATTGTAAATGGTAAAGTAAATTGGGTAGGCAATACACAGGGTTGTGAGAGAATTTTGTAACTATATTTTCAACATCCAACTTTTCCTTGTGGGTTCTGTAGTTGTTGGGAATCTAATTCAGACTTGGTCCTTCAGTCCCATTGTTTGTGTGATGCCTAGCTTAATTTTTCTTCTTGTTTTCAATTTTAACTTAGATGTCTTGCCTAGTCAATTCTTGCTGAACTTTCCCTAAATGCATCCATCTTAACACAGCAAATTTGCAGGTAATGCTCACAGCCCCAAAACAGACACTAATTGAACCTTTAAATCAATTGCTATTGTTTGCAGCCCCCTGTTGACAAGGTTGAGCTTGACCACAATAATAGCTCTTAAAGATTGAACGTTCAAGGAAAATATAAAACTTGATTAAATAAATTATTTAAAAACATAGAAAATTTCTACATACAAAACTGAGAACCATAAAAACTACATTCTGAGTCATTAGTCTACATATTAAGGACTAGAAAATCTTTATCACATCGAGAGTGTACCTTAAAAAGTTCCACCGGTGTAAACCATGATATGTCACTCTGCTTGTAAATATTATTCAAGTATCTCATATAAGCTTTACGGCCTGAAATGTCACCACTCGATAACATTAGTACAAACCACGGGAAATTTATAACCAATGTAAAATTGAGTTATTCAACTTCTTAAAAATATAGCAAGCATTTGAACTGAAAATAGTTCGGGAATTTTAAAAAGTTCAATGTTTTGCCTTTAATCCAGAGAACAGATAAACTGTCTGAACTGAAACAGTCCGAAAGCAGAATATTGAAAAGCTAATTCTCCATATAATGACGAAAAACCGACAGCCAAAATTGTCAAAAGGTCATTATCAATAGGGTGAAGTACATTACTTACCCTCCTTCAGACATAGTAAAACAAAATTAAAATCATTTTATTCTATAATAACTAATAACAGTATTAATTAATTCTCGAAAATCAATTAACCGAAAATAGATGAACAAATGAATAGAGCGAGACCTTGAAGCTGATTGAACTTGATAGTATTAGGAAGAACTCCAACGGAGCCCGATCTTCGGGAGAAATAGCCATGTAAGGGGTGGTAGAGTGCGGAATGAATAAAATCCCGAACCTGGGGGAACAACAGTGGGTGGCAATGGCGCAGGCATGGCTTAGAAATTTGAATTCATGAGAAGATAATGGATTTCTTACCAGAACGGGCTTATCGCCGACAATGTGGGTGGAGTAGAGAGCTTCGAGTGGAGAGGCACACACTTGATTGGGAATCGAGAAAGAGAAACAGCGTTAGGTCAGTGAAGAAAGAGAGAAGAGAGAAGAGAGAGAGAAGTAAATACGTTTGGAAGCGATGGGAACAAAAGGAAAGGTGCGAGTGCGAGAAAACATGGTCGAAGCAAATTCAATGAGAGAATCTGGCCTAGTTGGATACTCTTCTACTCAGCTCAACACCTCAAAGCCGCTTCTGCTCTTAAACCCTTCACTGTTCTTTGCCACCGGGCTTCCACTGTTTCTCAAGTTTCTCTCACTGTTTTAGTGCCTTAAAACTATCACAAAAAATAATCATTTGTGACTGTTTTTGAAACATTCAATTAAAGATATTTACCTTATTAAGGACTTAATAAAAAGGCAATTTGGAGACTTATCTAAAAATTCACAAATAATTAAAGCCCTATTTTGAGGAACTAAACCCTTTTTCATTAATTAAATAAAATGATAAAAACAATAAAAGGCATGAATTCAAAAATATAAATTCCAAATTTGAGGTGCATTTTTTTTAAATAGTTATTATTGGTCAAAAAAATTAGGTGTAAGATTTATTAATATATTAATTAGGTGTAAATTCTTATTATCATTTTTACTCGGAAAAAAATACAGTTATTCGAGGTTTCGTGGGTACATTGGATAAAGCTAACTGCTAATTTTATGGCACATTATGAGTGCCCAACTCCACTCGTAATAGATAATACTAAACAAATATTATTGATAGGCAGATATGTTTATGCTTGAATTTCATACCCAGATGATATACTATTCTCTAACATTTATTTATGTTACAAACATGATATTTTATGAATTTTAGTGACGTGACACTGGGAAAATGGCCTTCTTAATAGTAGTACTCTTCGACTGGAAAAAAGAAGGGACACAAATGCAGCCAAGAAAAAATCACAAATTCTAAGTGGGAATTTGCCATCATAAGGTACCCCCTCTACTTCATTTCTACCTCCAGCTTGAATTCCTCTCCAATAAGATATGACAATTTAGAAACTTGTACACTAACAAACTCAGAGGAGATATTCACAACTGCTTTAGTCACTGAACTTATTCCATTCACAATATTCAACTCTTTCCCTGACAAATCCATTCTATTAAATCTCTTCTGTGGTATCCCCAAGAAAGTTACCTTGTCTATGATCCACCTCTGGTCCAGAGCAAATCTTCCATTAGTCACCTTAGATGTAATAACAACGCTATTGTTGCGTATAGCCCCATAAAAGCTTACCAATGTCCACTCATATTTCACCCCTGCTATGTCTAGTGTATCCCCATCATCCAAATACACTTCACCATAACTATTCCCACTGCCACTGATAACTACCACAAGTTCAAATGCAGTTTTCCGGGCAGCATCAGTTGTCATTGCTTCTCCTTGCAAGGCCAAAATATTGCCTTCCCCAACATGCACATTTATGTGATCAGGTGGAGCATCAAGAGTCACGTACTTGCCTGTTTCTGCATTCACTGAATTTGAGACATTAAAGAGGTCAAACCAGGTTCCTTTAGGAAAGTATGCATCAACAGTGGTTGCCCCAGATTGTAGTACAGGTGATACCAGGACCCCTTTGCCTAATAGAAACTGAGAGTTTATTTCATATGTTGTGACATCATCAGGGAATGAAAAGAAAAGGGGTCGTGCAATGGGTGTTCCTTTTGTATGGGCTTCATACATTAGCGTGTAGAAATAAGGTAGAAGACGGTAACGAAGACCAAGCACTTTCCTAGCTGACGCTGCAACTGATTCCCAAATGTAAAGCTCTTGTCTGATGGAGTTTATTTCTGAATGATCTCTGGCAAAGGGGTAAAAAGCCCCTAACTACATTGATAAAAATAAAACGAGTTATGTATGCAGTGGTATTTAAAAGTTTCTTTCAACAAAACAAAATTCATAGTAGTTTTAAGTTTTCTCAAGTGACTACTTGTATATTTAGGCAAGGAAAGCATTGAATACTTTATAACATTTCGCACTATAAAAATAGTATTCCACACTACTGCATTTGTGGAGAAATTTTACCTGGATCCAGCGCCGACAAAGTTCTTCAGTTGTATTTCCACCAAAACCACATATATCTGCTCCAACCATTGGAATCCCAAAGAATCCAGAATTTAATATCGATGGAATTGAGTATGCCAAATCATTCCATGTAGCAGCATTATCTCCTGTCCAATGTGCAGTATACTTACCAGAACTTACAAAAGTTGATCTACTCAAGATGAATGGCCTTTTACCAGTTATATTCACCAATTCCTCATTAGTTACTTTGCATTCTAGTAGTCCATACAAATTGTGGGCATTATACTCAGTGATGTTACCGTAGTGTAAAGATGTGGCTGGGACTGTTCCGTCATTAATGGATCGTACACCTTCACCATTGTTAATTTGGTAAGGAGGGTTATCAAGATTAGAAGATGGAATGGGAGGAGAAGTAATGAAATTGGATAACTCATTCATGTCAAGCCAAAGACCATCAAAAGGGAGAAGGTCCCTAAATAATTTGATTTCCCCACCCCAAAATAACTGACTCTGAGGGTTAAGAAAATCTGGGTAATAAACTGGTCCAGGCCAAACTTCACCAAGATAATTGGTTCCGTTTCTCTTTATGTAGACATCAACCTTCAAGCCTCTGACATAGGTTGCATATGTATTATTTACACTGATACCTGTTTCAAAAATTTGCCTACAGTTAATAAAAGATGCATAGATACGTCCTCAACCATTTAGACCATAATATGATTTTTATCTCTTTGAAAGAAGTTTATTGTGTGAAAATTAGGTACCTGGATCCAAGATAAGCACGTACTTCTGACCATTTTGATGAAGAGTATCAACAAAGCTCCTCATCTTATCCAGCGGAAAGTTGATGGGATCTAATGTGAAATCTTTAAATGCATCCATGTAATCAATATCCGTCCACATAACTTCAAGGGGTATACCTGCTTTTGCATAGTTGGCAACCACACTCTCTAGATCACTTACATTTTTGTATCCCCATCGACACTGATGAAAACCTTAAGAAGAGATAAAAATAAAGTGGAATAACAAGGAAGTGGATACAACGGATTGACATGAATAGATAAAAGAAATTCCAAATAATTAACAAGTTAGATTTTGATTAACTGTACATTTTCAGAGTAAATTATTTTATATGCAATACTAATCACGTAAAGCAAACTATAAGACAATATGCAATACTAATCACGTAAAGCAAACTATAAGACAATAAGTTCATTAACTTACCAAAGGACCAATAAGGCATGGGAGCAGGCCTGCCGATGAGATCAGTGTATTGCTCCAACACCAGCTCTGGAGAGGATCCACCGAAAAAGTAAAGATCAAAAACCCCACCAATGACCTTATAAGTAATGCGATCACCATCATACACAATGTCCATTCCATTGCTGTTGAGCAGCAACACCCCATGTGAGGTGCCAGCCTTCACTCTTCCATCTGGGGAGGGTGATCTCACGTCCAAGTAAAAAGGGTGAGAGCCATAAAGGTTCACGTCCGGGGTGGCGCTTGCAATATCTGCATTCCAGAGTGTAAGGGTCTGGTTGGGTCGGAGCTTGAAGGAGGTCTTGGTGTGTTCTCCGAGGCCGTACAGAGAGGCTCTTTGTGGTGGGAGGGAGGAGGAGAGCTGCAAGTACTGATCTTTGAAGACAAGAAAAGTTTGAGGATTGGAAGGGTCTGGTGCGGCATCAAAGAGAAGGTCGTTGGAGGATTTGCGTGAGAGAGTGAAGCCAAATGGGGTGGTGTTGTGGAGAGTGAACACAAGGTCTGAGTCTGGATGTGTGAGAGTGAGAGTATCTGGGGAACCTTGTTTGGTATTGAGGTAGCGAAGAGGGTGATCCTGAGAAGGGGAGGGTCTGGGAATGAGATGTGTTGGAATTTCCCATCTTTGGTTGTTGGAGTCAGTGATTCTCACTCTCAACCTATCCTTGTTCTCAAAACTTCCATTAAAAACAAAAGGCAGACATTTATATAAGTACATAGATGATATGTGAAAAGTGTTAAGAAAAGTTAAATAATGAATGAAGTAGGTGTAGGTGAGAATGAAGAAGAGTGAAGAAGCTTAATTGATTGGTGGGTGTTACCTGGCAGAGAGGGAGAGGTGAGGAATGTCGGGTCCGAAAACAGAGGAAGGTTTGATGAGGTTAAGGTGTGCAATGAAAGAGTTGGTTGTTGGATAAGGGTGAAGAGCTGAGATGGTGTAGCCATATCCAAGTGGCGATGAAGCTGAGGCAGAGCAGAAGATAAGAGAAAGAAAGATAGAGAAAGAGAAAAGTAGAGAAGCGATGAAAGTGGGTGCAGCCATGTGTTTAGAAATGAATGAAGTTGGAGGGAGGCAAGAATGTCTTCTTACAAGACCTTTACTTCTCGAAACCAACGAACCAAGTTTTGGCCACACTTGTTTTTAATGATAATTGAATCATGCATGATGGCTTCTTGCCTACACAATTCAGCATTTCGTTCAATAGTGTTTCAGAACATGTACTCATTCATTTTTAGTGTGTAAATTTTATCCTTATAATTAATTAACTATTATAAAAATATAAAATACTGTTTCTATTATATGATTAAATTAATATATAGAATAATTTAAATAAATTTAATAATTTAGTTTCTGAAATAACATACATTATGTATATTTTAATATATTTACTCACTGTAGTACTTACTCTTGATGTTTGGCTTTGACATTTTTGTCCTGTCCAATAAATATACATCCTGACTTCAAAACTAGAATTGAGTACTTCAATGCATAGTATAAAAAATTATTATTATTATTATTATTATTATTATTATTATTATTATATTTAGTTTATAACAAATTCTCTTTTTTTAAACATACTGTTAATCCAATCCTAGTAGATATATACATTGTTATACATACAAAAATATTAATACTCGGTGATTAAGCTTTTCAAAATTAAAATACTAATAAAAATGGATTTAGAATATTTTTTAAATGAATTTCGAATTAGAAGTTTTATAAACGAAAAATATGTGGAAATTTTACCAATGGTAGTTAATAAAATTCTTAAGAATAGTCATTAACAAAATCAACTAATATAGTTAGTTCAATCGGTATTGTTTGTGGACTTGTATCATTCAATCATGAATTATATTTTTTTAATCTGACTATAGAATTATATTTTATAAAATTTTATTTTAAATTACAATGAATTCGTCCAATTATGTTAGATAAATAGTCTTTTCTTACTATTTCTTTAATATATAACTGACCGCAGTCCAACTTCTAGCTCGTTAATATAGAATTCAATTTCTGAAAACACAAATAAAATCATTTATCTTTGAATTAACAATTTAATGTAACGTTAAATTATTTTTTAATGATAAATTTAAGGTTCATATGTATATACTTTGGAATCAAATATGCGCCAATAAGAATCAATCAAAGTCAAAGGACCACTTAACAAGTCGGTTTGGGACTTGGGATTAGGAATCAGAAGTAGGTTGCAGTTTCCATCATAGGGTAGAAGATCCCATATAATTCAATTGCAAAAGAATTCAATACCCTTATGAACTCTCAGTTTAACTAGTTATGCTGGTTGGATCATCTACAGGTTTCATTTTCAACTGATATTTTTGCACTAAGATTATTATTATTGGAGAGGATGCTTTTGTGGAAATCATATGAATCCATAAGGTTTGGTGGATACTGCATTGCTAGACTGCATGCAACTAAATTATGAGCGACTACCAGTACTTGGTAATAATACTCACCTCTATTATTGATAAGAAGATGTGATCATGCTTGAGCTTCATAGCCATGTTGACACTATTCGGTAACATTTATTTGTAATACGAAATTTGACATTTTATGGATGTTGGGGTGGTGGCCAGAGAAATGAAATCCTCAAGGGTAACCGTGGCAGTGGTAAGAAGAAAGGCCTCAGCGATGCAACCATTAAGAAAGCAAAAATTCATGGTGGGAATTCGCAATCTTAAAAGCTAGCCTTCTACTTGATTTCTATATCAAGCTTGAATTCCTCTCCAATAAGAAGTGACAATTTAGAAACTTGTACACTAACAAACTCAGAGGAGCTATTCACAACTGCTGTAGTCACTGAGCTTATTCCATTCACAATATTCAACTCTTTCCCTGACAAATCCATTCTATTAAATTTCTTGTGCTTAGGTATCCCCAAGAAAGTTACCTTGTCTATGATCCACCTTTGGTCCAGAGCAAATCTTCCATTAGTCACCTTAGATGTAATAACAACGCTATTGTTGCGTATAGCCCCATAAAAGCTTACCAATGTCCACTCATATTTCACCCCTGCTATGTCTAGTGTATCCCCATCATCCAAATACACTTCACCATAACTATTCCCACTGCCACTGATAACTACCACAAGTTCAAATGCAGTTTTCCGGGCAGCATCAGTTGTCATTGCTTCTCCTTGCAAGGCCAAAATATTGCCTTCCCCAACATGCACATTTATGTGATCAGGTGGAGCATCAAGAGTCACGTACTTGCCTGTTTCTGCATTCACTGAATTTGAGACATTAAAGAGGTCAAACCAGGTTCCTTTAGGAAAGTATGCATCAACAGTGGTTGCCCCAGATTGTAGTACAGGTGATACCAGGACCCCTTTGCCTAATAGAAACTGAGAGTTTATTTCATATGTTGTGACATCATCAGGGAATGAAAAGAAAAGGGGTCGTGCAATGGGTGTTCCTTTTGTATGGGCTTCATACATTAGCGTGTAGAAATAAGGTAGAAGACGGTAACGAAGACCAAGCACTTTCCTAGCTGATGCTGCAACTGATTCCCAAATGTAAAGCTCTTGTCTGATGGAGTTTATTTCTGAATGATCTCTGGCAAAGGGGTAAAAAGCCCCCAACTACATTGATAAAAACAAGAGTTGTTAGATATGTATGCCATGACATAGTATAGTTCGCTTCTGCATGTATTTCCTACAAAACAATGGGTTTTCACAAGTGTCCAATTTTATATTTAGGCAAGGAATGCTTTGAACACAAAAACATTTCACACAACCAAAATATTATCTGCTTCATTTAAGGATCAAATTTACCTGGATCCAACGCCGGCAAAGTTCTTCATTTGTATTTCCACCAAAACCACATATATCTGCTCCAACCATTGGAATTCCAAAGATTCCAGAATTTAATATGGATGGAATTGAATATGCCAAATCGTTCCATGTAGCAGCATTATCTCCTGTCCAATGAGCAGCATACTTACCAGAACTTATAAAAGTTGATCTAGTTAATACGAATGGCCTTTTACCAGTTATATCCACCAATGCCTTGTTAGTAACTTTGGATTCCAGTAGTCCATACAAATTGTGGACATTGTACTCAGTGATATTACCGTAGTGCAAAGATGTTGCTGGGACTGTTCTGTCATTAATGGGTCGTTGGTCTCCAGCATTGTTAATTTTATAGGGAGGGTTATCAAGATTAGAAGACGCAATGGGGGGAGAAGTAATGAAATTAGATAACTCATTCATGTCAATCCAGAGACCATCAAAAGGCAGCAGGTCCCTAAATAATTTGATTTCCCCACCCCAAAATGATTGGCTGCGAGGGTTTAGGAAATCAGGGTAATAAACTTGTCCAGGCCAAACTTTACCAAGATAGTTGCTTCCATTTCTCTTTATGTAGACATCCTCCTTCAAACCTCTAACATAGGTTTCATAAGTCTCATTTACACTGATACCTGTTTCCAAAATCTGCCTCAAATTAATGAAAGATGTAAAGATGCCTCATCAAACACTTAGAGCAGAATATGATTTTTAGATATTTGAAAGAATTTCTATGGTGTCGAAACTATCTACCTGGATCCAAGATAAGCACGTATTTCTGACCATTTTTGTGAAGGGTGTCAACAAAACTTCTCATCTTATCCAGCGGAAAGTTGATGGGATCAAATGTAAAATCTTTATATGCATCCATATAATCAATATCTGTCCACATTACTTCAAGGGGTATAGCTGCTTTTGCATAGTTGGCAACCACATCCTGGAGATCACTTACATTCTTGTAGCCATATCGACACTGATGAAAACCTTCACGACAGATATTACTGATGTGGATTAACAAGGGAAGTAGATATCCATAAGTAAAATCATCAATTTCACATGGTACACCGGTACATTTTTAATTCAACGAGACTATGAATCACACGTCTGTTCTTGCGTCTGTTCTTGGAGGAAACAGAGTAGCAAGATTCATCATTATCAAAACAAAAAGAAAATGTCATAACTTGTTAATGGTAAGGAAAAGAAACTTTATTAGCGGATATTTTTACTGAACATGCTAAGAGTAATCCTAAATATGATTTCATCTGTAAGACAAATCACAGTAAATTATGGAAACTATAAAGCTATAGAAACAAGCTAAACAGTTGAACTTCTCGTGTGATAAATGACAGTATTGGGTACCCAGCTAATATATATTTGGACTTATAATGCTTCGGCAATTTACCTACATCGTTCACACAGTCAAATTCTTTACCATTAAATCACAATCATTCCAAAGTTCCCTCTCCCAAACCAAATCCTAGTAAGCTTTTACAGCTTGGCATAGTTTGTGAATGATATAGAGCATTGTATTAGCATGATACAATATCGAAGATTGCAAGGAAACTACTAAGATTGTGGCTGCAATTTAAAACTTTAACAAGTAATAGGGTGTATTGTGACTTACCAAAGGACCAATAAGGCATTGGAGCAGGCCTGCCGATGAATTCAGTGTACTGTTCCAACACCAGTTCTGGAGAGGATCCAGCGAAGAAACAGAGATCAAAAACCCCACCAATGGCCTTATAAGTAATGCGATCACCGCCATACACAATGTCCATTCCATTGCTGTTGAGCAGCAACACCCCATGTGTGGTGCCAGCCTTCACTCGTCCATCAGAGGAGGGTGATCTCACATCCAAGTAAAAAGGGTGAGAGCCATAAAGGTTCACGTCCGGGGTGGCGCTTGCAATATCTGCATTCCAGAGTGTAAGGGTCTGGTTGGGTCGGAGCTTGAAGGAGGTCTTGGTGTGTTCTCCGAGGCCGTACAGAGAGGCTCTTTGTGGTGGGAGGGAGGAGGAGAGCTGCAAGTACTGATCTTTGAAAACAAGAAAAGTTTGAGGATTGGAAGGGTCTGGTGCGGCATCAAAGAGAAGGTCGTTGGAGGATTTGCGAGAGAGAGAGAAGCCAAATGGGGTGGTGTTGTGGAGAGTGAACACAAGGTCTGAGTCTGGATGTGTGAGAGTGAGAGTATCTGGGGAACCTTGTTTGGTATTGAGGTAGCGAAAAGGGTGATACTGAGAAGAGGAGGGTGTGGGAAAGAGAAGTTGTGGAATTTCCCATCTTTGGTTGTTGGAGTCAGTGATTCTCACTCTCAACCTATCCTTGGTCTCAAAGCTGTATTTAAGAACAGCCAGTTATTTATCTATATAGAAAATAGAAAAATACATAGATGATATGCCAAATTAAGGGTACCAAATATGTATAAATGAACAACAGTGAATAAGGCTAATTAAGTAGCTGTAGTTGAAGTTGTTACCAAGCAGAGAGGGAGAGGTGTGGAATGTCGGGTCCGAAAACAGAGGAAGATTTGATGAGGTTAAGGTTTGCAATCAAAGAGTCTGTTATAGGATAACTGTGAACAGTTGAGAGGGTGTAGCCATAACCAACTGGTTTTGGTTGGGACGATGAAGCGCAGCAGAAGATGAGAAAAAGAGAAATAGTAAGGATAGTGGTTGTGAGTTGAGTGTTCCATGGTGTAGCCATAGTCTTAGACTTGAAGAGATGAACAATGATAGCATATGGATTTATTATGCACATTGGTTCGTGTTGGAGACAAAGAAAGGACGGGCGATTGGTGGAAGTATGTGAGGAGCATTATTTCTTGGCTTCTTGGAACCAACTACCAACATTTTCCCACGTGTTTATAATAAACAAATCATGGTAAATGTACCAATCATTGCTCTTTCTTAAACACTCTTTTTAGAAATGTAAAATAACATTATATTTTGTTTTCTTATTTTTCTTCTTCTCCTTTTACAATGCATGTGTATACTTGGATCGTTGCTTCCTCTTGTCACTTTTTTCTAAGAAAAAAATATTATCATGATCTTCGAAAATGGGAAACCCTTGACTTTAATGGATCCGAAGAAGCAATGATAAAGGATGAAGAAATGGTGTCTTTTTTGCTTCAGGCGAATTGTCGAAACTTTGAAATTGCGTGCACCGTTTGATTACTATTGGTGATTGCTGTGGTGCTCCATCCTATCTCAGACTCGTCTCTTTTGTACCCCATCACTTTTTTAAAAACTCTATCCACCAATTACAAACCAGCTTTTTTTAATAATAATTGTCTTAGAATTCTATTTCATATCAAACAAATTTTTGTTTGTATGGTTTAGTTAAGAATGATGTTTTACAACTAAATCATTCAGTTTAATTAGAAATAATTATTTTTAGTCAAGTTGTTTGTTTTTTTTATTACATATGTCTTTTTTATGTTTTATTTTGTTCTTTTTTTTATTTGATTATGTTTTCAATTTTCTTTTAATATTAAATATTAATTCTCGCCAATTTTTATGATTTCAGCTATTATATTACTATGAAATAAAAATAGAATTGTTATACTAAATATTTATTATTTTTTAAAATTATATCCAGATAGGTTTTATTTTAATATTTATATTTGTAAGAGTCTTAAAAATTAGACGGACCTACTATGATACTTCAATGATTATTTTAAGCTAAAGTGTTATTTTTAATTACAATTTTATTCTCAAACTGAGAATTGCACTCTCGTTTTCTCTTTTTTTTTTCTATTAAGAGATACAAGTGTGAAATCCTCTATCAATTATTTTTCGGTACAAATGAATAAACATTTTTGGCATGTTGTGTAATTTCTTTGAAAGTCATTAATTTAGTATTTTTTTTTTTTAAAAAAAACGTATCAAGTTGGAGTATGGAAGAGTTGAAAGACCATTATTTTGATTTATTTTATTGTTGACAGTTTATTAATTGTGAGAAAGATTTTTAATTCTCCAAAATTGACACAGCTTACCCTTAAAACACTCTTAGAGATTATTTCAGACATAAAATAAAAGAAAGTTGTATTCGATGAGTACGTTTAACTCCAACTCAAGAATTGTTTTTAAAAAAACAAAGTGCAGTAGATTGGTAATTTTGATATTACGCTAGAAAAGCCCAAAAATGCTCCTTAAAATTAACCTGTCACAGTTTTGTTGCAAAGGAATATAAAGTTGTTGTTGTGAACACTAAAAATTGTTTCAGTAGGTTATTTACTTTTAAGTTACTTAGAAATATAATTATTTAAAATAATATAATGTCAGTTTTAAGATTAGAAAAAATATTCAGTAACACTAATTATATTAAATATATAATACAATGGTTATATACTATTTAACTTTGCCATTCTCATAAGTACGTATATTTAAAAGTTAGAACTAAAAATATTCATTTTATATATCCAATTTACCTAATAAATCTGATCATTTAAAAAACGATTTAGTTGATTCATACTATTCAATCTTATCTAACTAATCTAATTATAGTTAGTTTATACATTGAATTTAAGTTTTATAAACTCATAAAAATGGTTTGATTTGGATCTATTCTTCTTTTAAATATGATTATACCAGGAGAAAGGGACACAAATCATATGATATTTTGTTAAACTTAACTCACCTTTCATATGATAAAAAAAATATTAGTATAGTAATGAAATCACACTATCATATCATATCAACACAACGCGACAAATAACAAATTATAGTAGAATATAATAATTATTGTATTTTACAAATAAGTATTAGTAATTTCTTCCCAGTATGGCAACTTCGTCCTGCATCCCATTATTTTTGAAAAAGACAATTTTGCCCCCTTTAAAAAATACTTTTGGATTGTTTTTTTCGAAATATTTCTGAAACATATTTTATGAATTCTGGATTTATCAATAAAAAATAAATAAATAAATAATATTTTCGGAAAAATATATTTTGGAATGATTTTTTATTTTCTGAATTTTTTATTTTGGAAATATTCTTTACTTACAGAATCACTATTCTGGAAATATTCAAAATAGTAAAGGATAATTTCAGTATTTTTGAAGAATGTAGGGGTGCAGGAAGAAGAATGTAGAGGTGCAGGAAGAAACACCCCATAAGTTATAGACCTTAGATATTGGACCGTCCAAATTAGAACACCTGTGCATCTTAAATACACTTTTGCTTCATGCATCTCCCTGATTACTCCCTGCACTCCCGTACTAACAAACAAAATGATTAAAATACCCTCTCTTCCTACACCACGCTCTGCCGCTACAGCCATGAGCGTCACTGTGTCCATGTTTTCCAACTGCAATTTTTTAGAGGAAGAAATAAGAGAGAGAGAAAGTAAAATGATGGGTTTGATGGAAAATTTGTTTAAAAAACCTGCTCGTAATTTTTCACATTTTTCTTTATTTTTTAAAATTTAAATAATCACACTTTTTATTCTTTTATTTTCCATTCCTTTCTCTCTTCTTTGTTTTTACTTCTGAATCCAAACACATTAATGGTTGTTGAAACCGCTATATAATGGATATGAATATTATAGTGCCTGCCCTCAATAATTATAGTTCCTGCATCCGTAGCCCGGTAGCAGTGAAATGTTAATATATTATTAAGTTGGACAAATTGAAAGTAGAAATAAGATAATTTTAGAATAGAAACAAGTAATTGTGAAGATGTGAATTGTAGACAAGACAACCTTATATTTATGAGAATTAGATGAACAATAGACTTCATAAATTTCTTATAGTTAAAATATGAGAAATGCGCAATATTTATCAAGATTCGAATCCGCTCATGTTCCTCACTGATACGACAATATTTTCTGGAAAGATAACAAAGATACAGAAATTAAACAGTTACATTTGAAATGTGGTGCATATGTTACTTGAGGTTCCGAATCCAATGTATTGCAAACAAGCCCAACAAAACTGAAAGTACAGATTTTCCAGTAATCAATTTTCCGAACTCAACACGGCTAAGTACCGGGATGCTTTGTTCAGTCCGGAAGAAATTGGTAGGATCAACCTTGCTCTTTATTTCAACCAACCTTTTCAAGTTATCGTTGAAATATTGGACTCCATAAGCCCTTCCTTCAAAGTAGCCAAGAAAACCGTGGTGGTTGATGCCCAAATCCAAGTCCTTGTAACACATGAAAGCTTGTCTTGGGTTTTGGGAGACAAAGGGTGTCATGTATTTGTAAAGTTCTCTTATCAAGTTTATGTGGTATTCTGCTACCTCTTCCCCTGCCTCAAACCAATTTCCTTGGTATTGGATCTTCCATAGGTTCCCAGCTCGGTGAGGGAAAGGAGTTTCTGTTGATGGAATCTCACCCATTCTTCCACCGTAAGGATTGAAAAACATCACTGCTTTTTCCAATTCAATCATCTTCTTCCAAATCCCCTCCCAACCCTCCTTGGAAATTGGCTTCTTCACATAGTCAGATTTCCTTTTCAAGTACTTCAAAGACTGAGGTTGTCTCTCAAGCAAAATCTCAACTGGGGTTGCAATGTCTATGTTGTCCCAAAACATCACAGATTGAAGCCAGCTTGTTTCAATACAATCTGATTGCTTCAAACCCAATTCAGGAAACTTGTCCTTCATGAGAGAAACAAGGCTTTTGGAGTCACCAAGGAAGAGGGCTAT
Source organism: Phaseolus lunatus (assembly GCA_013389735.1). Classification (NCBI taxonomy): domain Eukaryota; kingdom Viridiplantae; phylum Streptophyta; class Magnoliopsida; order Fabales; family Fabaceae; genus Phaseolus; species Phaseolus lunatus. Next base: position 28,509,028 of record CM023862.1, on the reverse strand, counting down.
GAAGGTAGCTCTCACAGTCTTTGTTCCAACTTCTGTACCGTTTACCACCTCCAAGATGAGCCTAATGAAAAGGTTATTATCAATGGTAGGCGCAACATGCTGCCAATTGTAAACTATGTCTGTGGCATTTTGTTCCAAGGTTTTGCCTACTTGGAAAACAGTTACCTTCTCAGGAACTCGAACTAGCTTTATTTTGTAGGCAATTATCACGCCAAAGCTACCTCCACCGCCACCTCTAACAGCCCAGAAGAGATCTTCACCCATGCTTCTTCTGTTAAGCAATCTACCTTGAGCATCCACTATTTGTGCATCAACAACATTGTCCACTGAAGTGCCATATTTTCTCATGAGATTGCCATAGCCACCTCCACTAATGTGACCACCCACCCCAACGGTGGGACAAACCCCTGCTGGGAAACCATGAGTTTTACTCTTTGCAGCAATTCTATAATAAACTTCACCAAGCATTGCACCAGCTTGGACCCAAGCGATCTCAGATTCCATGTCAACATCAATAGATCGGAGATTGAACATGTCAAGGAGGAAGAATGGCTGTGAAGCGACATAAGAGACCCCTTCATAGTCATGGCCACCACTGCGAATTTTCATCAACAAGTTGTGCCTTTTGGCACAGACAACGGCTGTTTGCACGTGGGAAATATGAAATGGGGTGACTATGAGGAATGGCTTTGGGGTTGTGGAGGTGTTGAAACGAAGGTTTCTGATGTAGGCTTGCAACACAGAAGAGAATGAGGAACTGTTTTGTGAGAAAATTGCTGCAGATATGGGGTGAGAGGGCTCAGAATGATTCAGAAGGCAGTGAACAAAAGTGTTGTGAGCTGAATTTGGAGCAAAATATGAACAAAGAGAAAGCAACACAAGAATTGGAAACAGTGTTCTGGAAGAGAGCAATCCCATTTTGGGGGTTGAGTACTAACTACTACGTGGGCAACACACAACAAAATAAAAAGCTAGAACTCTTCAACTATGGCGTTATCATTTCTTAGCCACACATGTGTTTAAATTCTAATTATTACGCCATTCATTCTAGCTTTAGAATAAAATATTTTTTATTATATATATTATTTAATATAATAGTCATTTTAATAATTTCAGATTTATTACTGTCTCTTAAAAGAAATACACAAGAGACCAAAAATAGGAACTTTTATTTCATCATCCTACCGAAAACGACAGTAGTGGCAGTAAGAGTGAAACGTGATTCCCTTGGCATATTATGAATAAGAGTGAAGCGTGATTCCCTTGGCATATTATGAAATGATTCATGAATAACGGTACTCTACAATGTGTACTCTACTCTCAGCGTTAATTATCATGAATATGATTGACCGTCAAAAGAAGTGATTCTTCTTTTAATTTTCACGTAGAATAAAACAGCTTTTAGATACGGAATTCATTAAATTTGAAAAATGATAGTTTTATTGTTAAAATAAATAAACTTTAAAATGACTTAAAAAATAAATAAAATTTCCAGCATGAATTCTCCCAAAGTAAATAATTTTAATATTTTTTTTATTAAATTTTAAATTAAACACATCAAAAGGATTTTGTTTCATTTATGGAATTTTGTTTTAGAAAACTTAAGATCTTGAACTTACATGGTCTAATGTTTTTGTTGGAATAAAAAATGAGTAAAAGGATTAATAAAATATATTTAATTTCGTCCTATCTAATTGTTTAAACCTTGATATCATCATTTACTAGTTTAACATTTAATATATTTAACAATACAATAACCTGCTGAAAACAAAACAATACGATAGCCTACAATTTACATGAACGCAGAATCACAATCAAAATAAGAACCTTATGTGAGAAACTACAGGCAATTTTTGCAATTGAGCAAGAAAAATAAGTGAAGAAAATTAGAAATGAGCCCACGAAATTAAATAAAAAAATATCCAATTACTACAAACACCAGCAAAAGAGCTGATAATTTTTTTTCCAAATAAACAAGTTACATAAAAATGTGTAATAAAAGATATACATTAACTTCATTGTAATTATTGGTATAAAAACTAACCTTAAAATTTAAAAAGTCAGTAGAATTTCTCTTAAAAAAGGTAAGATTAAAGTATAAAATGGAGAATATTGTTTTGCAAGTTTTGTGGTGCATTATCGTACAAGTCTACAACAACTTGTGGCCCTAGGTTTGTTGTTTCCACCCTCAAGTGGAACCAAGAAAAAGTGAAAAGTTTATTGTTATTTTGTCATACATTATGCAACCTTCAGGAGTTCATGGCAGAAAACTTTGTGATGTGGGATTAGGACACGACGCACCCCTTGCAATCACAAATACTATTAATAAAATTTTAAAACAAGCTTTCTTCTTACTGATATTTTATTTCATGTAAATATATGTTTCATCTGGATATAAAATAATATCTATCTTATAAATATCATCGTTGCAACTTTGCATTGAAAACGTTGTTAATTCAAACATTAGACTGATTTATAGTATTTCTTCATTTTTGTTGTTGTTCCAACTGTGAAATTTTGATGAATAATATTATTAAATGTACATTATAACATTTAAAAAATATATCATTTATAATAAATTCTGATTAATTATTTAATTTTAATTAATCTAATAATCTAGACTTATTTTTATTTGAAAAAGAAATATATAAACTCTTACATCTTTTAATAATTTGAAAAGTTCGTCTTTTATTATTGGATTAAAAGTTCCATTTAAATAAATTATATTTATAAAATTTTATATTAATTCAAAATTATTTAATATTTCATTTGTATTAATAAAAAATAATATAGCATATAGTTTGTTTGATTATACTGAAAATATAAGAACCATTTATTTTTTTTTATAAAATTTAAAACACCCAATGAATGTATCTAATATATAATTACAAATTAATAGTGAGATGAATTAAATATTGACATTTTATACAAATTATTGAAGAATATAATAATTATATAAGATTATTAAATGACACTATGATAATTGTAAGTTATATTGGTGTTTGGATTAGATAGTCCATCCCCTATCTGCATATACATAAATGGAAAAATAAGTTTTATGGGAGAGGTATTACGCTACTCCTTCTAAATCATATTACATAAGAATAGATAAACGAGTTCAGATTTTTTTTTTTCTTTAAAGACAAAAAAAATTAATGCAAAAAATTCTTTCAGTAGTACTATTAGTTTTTCATAATATTAAAAATCATAAAAAATTAAAAATAATTAATTTCATATCCCTTACATTCCTTGCTTACATTATTCATTTTACAGGAAGTAGGGTTTCTACCAATTATTGCTCTTTGGGAAATGGCATTACAGGGATGCTTTGTTCGTTCCTAAAGAAATTATGAGGATCAACCTTTGTCTTTATTTGAACCAACCTTTTGAAGTTATTCTTGAAATACTGCTCTCCGTAAACTCTTCCTTCTGCATAGTTGTTCTTATCATTGTGGTTAATTCCTAAGTCAAAGTCCCTATAATTGTAGAAAGCCCCTCTTGGATTCTTGGAGACAAAAGGAGTCATGTACTTGTGAAGTATTCTTGTCAAGTTTATGTAATGATCTGCTACCTCTTTCCCTGCTTCATTCCAATTTGTTTGGTATTGAACCTTCCATATGTTCCCTGTTCGATGAGGGAAAGGAGTTGCTGTTGATGGAATTTCAGCCATTCTTCCACCATAAGGATTGAATTGAAACGCTATACTCTCCAACTCAATCATCTTCTTCCAAATCCCTTCAAAACCCTCTTTGGAAATTGGTTTCTGCACATAGTCCGATTTTCTTTTCAAGTAGTTCACAGGTGATTGTGGCTGTCTATGGAGCAAAATCTCAACAGGTGTTGTAATGTTAATGTTTGTCCAAAACAGCACCGAACGAAGCCAACTTGTTTCGATGCAGTCAGATTGCTTCAAACCCAATTGGGGAAACTTCTCATTCTAGAGAGAAACAAGGCTTTTGGAGTCACCAAGGAATAGAGCTATGAAGGTTGCTCTTATAGTCTTTGTTCCATTTTGTGTACCGTTTACAACGTTCAACGTAAGTCTAAGGAAAAGGTGGCTGTCTATAGTTGGTGCAACATGCTGCCAGTTATAAACTATATCAGTGGCGTTTTGCTCCAAGGTCCTCCGAACTCTGAAAACAGTGACTATTTCAGGAACTCGAACTAGCTTTATTTTATAGGCAAGGACTACACCAAAACTAGCTCCCCCACCTCCTGTGATGGCCCAAAAAAGATCTTCACCCATGGATTTTCTATCAAGCAATCTACCTTGAACATCAACCATTTGTGCATCAACAACATTATCCACTGTAAGACCGTATTTTCTCATCATATTGCCATAGCCCCCGCCACTTATGTGGCCTCCTACCCCAACAGTGGGACAAACCCCTCCTGGGAAACCATGAATTTTACTCTTCTCACCAATTCTACAGTAAACTTCTCCAAGTGTTGCACCAGCTTCAACCCAAGCGGTCTCAGTGTCAATCTCAACCCTAATGGATCGGAGATGGAACATGTCAAGGATGAAGAATGGTTGCGAAGCCACATAAGACAACCCTTCATAGTCATGGCCACCACTGCGGATTTTCATGAGCAAGTTGTGTTTTTTGGCACAAAGAACGACTGCTTGCACATGGGAAACATGAAATGGGGTGACTATAAGGAATGGCTTTGGGGTTGTGGAGGTGTTGAAACAAAGGTTTCGGATGTAGGCTTGCAACACTGAAGAGAATGAGGTGTTGTTTGGTGTAAAAATTGTTGAGGTTATGGGATGAGAGGGGTCTGAATGGTTTACAAGGCAGCCAAGAAAGTTGTCATGTACTGAATTTGCATAAGAGGACCAAACAAGAGAAAGAAACACAAAAATTGGAAATATTGATAACTGTATTCTGTGAAGAGAAAGAGCTCCCATGTATGGTTATCTTAACTATGGTCTTGGAATAACAAATAAAAGAAGATTTTCAGTGAGTCTATTTGGCACATCTATGGAATTTTATAAGGATCCACACCAAGAAATGTCAAACATGGTAGTGGTTTATTTTGACCTTGCATATGCACATTTTTATTTAGAAAAATATACATTGACATTCAAAACATTAAATAAACTCAAATGCCACTTAGAAAGAGAAAAAAAAAAACTTTGTATATGTTATGATGAGATTAGAAGAGAAATAAGAGGTATTGATAAGATGTTTAAAAAGAATGGTTATTCATCTATTATTGTTCTTTTTATTTATGGAAGGATATTAAAGACAACAAATTTTTTGTTCGAGTGAAAGGAAGATAAAGGTAGTATGAATGGGTTTAAATTTGGGGTATGAGAAATTGAGAGATTAAGAAAGCCCACCATCACCCCCACTCTACTCATAGTTTCGTCGCTTTTATTAAAAGTATTTATAAAACAATAGCTAAAATGTTGGTCTTGGTTATCCTTTCTTGACAATTTGTTTTACTTTCTAAAAAGCAATTCTTTTATGAGTTTGTGTAATTAATGAAGTTGAGATTTTGCAAGAAAACGAAAAGGGACTGTTTGATTTTAAAAGTCAACTTCAAAAAATCATACAATTAATAGTGAGATGCTTTTTGTTAAATTATATGATGACTATACTTGGTTTTTGTCAAAATGGAAGGCTTGGTAGCTTCTATTTATCTTTTCTTTTTCGTAAATGTGGTTGGGACTAAGTGGTGTCATGATAAAGGTAAATTGGAGATTGGAAATATTTCTTGTTTTAATGTTAGAGGAGTGGGTGAGATATCTTTTGTACAATATATATTTTGACAAGTTAGTGGTGATTTAGACTCTTCATGGGCTTCTAGTTCTCAGTGATACAGGTGCAGGTTCTGCACTTTGCAGGAAAAAAAATTAAGAAACAGGAAGCTTTAGAAGGAATAAGTTAATATCAAAGAACATTACTTCAGCTTATTATATCTGAACAAGAAATTACATTTCAAAAATTCTAGATATTTATAAATAGCTAATTATTGGAGATCCCGATTAGTTAAGAACTTTCAGAAGGTGTAAACTCACTTTATAAATCGATTTAATGATGTTTGGTTAAACTTAAAGTTTATTTTTTATTATAATATTAGAGCATTTTGAGTTTATCTTAGCGAAAATTTGTTGGACACCATAATATATAATCTCACAGTCTCATTATAAATTTTATATTTTATAAGATTAAATTAAACTTAAAATTTATTTCTTAATGATAATTTTTATTTAAAATTCAAAATAATTTTTGTAAAATATCATAATTTCGACCAACATTATTAACGTAAATTGTATACAATGGACTGCTTGAATTAGCTTATACTATATTATGCATTAAAGAGACTTTAAATAGAGTTGACTAAAGTACAAATTCAAATATACTTCTTTGCATTTATCTAACTTAAAAAAATCTAAATTCAAATTTTAGGCACATTAACATACTACACTACTGTGCCTATACCTCCATCTTTTATTTCTTTTGTCAACACTATTAAAGTGATAAGTATATGTAGTGCAATAAAATCAATATGAATTATATATTTTTATTCATTTCTTTACTTTCTAATAGCTTTATTTGCATTTCTTTAAAAATTCAACCATTTACAATATTTATTTACCACGATTAAATCTTTTCCTGCGTTTTATTTAAGAATATCATAACATAATAACGTTTAGCTATATTTATTACCAATCCACATAGTAACCAACAAACTACAAGAGGAACATAATTAAACGATTGAATTAATTTCTTTTTTTTAGTGCATTTCTTTTTATATTTTTCTTCCATTATTTATATGTATTTTTTAAATTAAAAATAACTCTTAACATTTTATAACAAAATACTTTAACCATTACAAATATAAAAAGTCACATAATAATAGTAAATAGTCCTAATAAATCTTTAATAAGTATTCAATATCCATAAAATATTTATAAAAATATATTATTTAACATTCTCTCCCTCCTTAATGTGCTATTTTTTAATCTCTAAAACTTATCTTATTCTCGGAAACATTTATGTTCTGTCAATTTCTTCTTGCACAGTCTTTCTGTAAAAAAAAAAATAAAATTCTAGTCTTACAACAAAATAGTTGTATCTTTTATAAATATTACTAAAGCTTTTTATTTTTTAGGAGTTGAGCTTGAAGAACTTGTGGAGAGTAAAGAAGTCGATGTACTTCGAGGCAAATGAAAAATCTATGTTAATAAAAGTTTTTTTTATCTCTAATCATGTGATTAATCACTGTACAAATATCACATGTTCTTCTCTTGAGTTTTCTTCATCATATTCTGTCTCAACAATGAATGATGTTGTTGTTTGTTAGTAATAATCTTTTTTTTTTAACATGGTTAAACGTTCTACAACTATAACATTGCGATTTTGCCTTTATACCAACCATTTTTTTTTATAATTGCTCTTCTTAACGATTCAATGTTGTTTGTTGAAGTATTGTTTATGTTCACCATATTTTATTTTTGAATTTTTAGTTGTTATAAGGTCTACAACTCTGGTATTACTTTGTTGGTAGTATTTCAGAGGTACAAAATTTGCTAGAACAAGAGAAATTAATTAGAGGGATTAAATTGATCTCTTTTTTTATTGTATTTCTTGCTATATTTTTCTGGCTTATATTTTCTTATTTTTACAAACATAAAGAGTTACAAATATAAAAAGTTACAACTACCATTGAATACTCTTAATAAACTCTCAATAATGATTTAATCTCCATTAAACACTTGTACCAAAATATTATTATTCCACAATAGTCTGATTCACCATTATTCTAACTCTTTCAGGTATCGCAGCGGAGGGATGCTTTGTTCATTCCAGAAGAAATTATGAGGATCAACCTTGGTCTTTATTTCAACCAACCTATTGAAGTTATTCTTGAAATACTCCACTCCATAAACTCTCCCTTCAGTGTAGCTGTTTTTACCATTGTGGTTAATTCCTAAGTCAAAGTCCTTGTAATTGAAGAAAGCCCCTCTTGGGTTCTTGGAGACAAAAGGAGTCATGTACTTGTGAAGTATTCTTGCCATGTTTATGTAGTGATCAGCTACCTCTTTCCCTGCCTCATTCCAATTTGCTTGGTATTGGATCTTCCATAGGTTCCCAGCTCGATGAGGAAAAGGTGTTGTTGTTGATGAAATCTCAGCCATTCTTCCACCATAAGGATTGAAATGTAATACCACTGCATTCTCCAACTCAATCATCTTCTTCCATATCCCTTCCAACCCCTCTTTGGAAATTGGTTTCTTTACATAATCAGATTTCCTTTTCAAGTACATGAGTGATTGTGGTTGTCTGTAATGTTGATGTCTGCAAAAAATAGCACGGAACGAAGCCAACTTGTTTCGATGCAGTCAGATTGCATCAAACCCAGTTGGAGGAACTTCTCATTCAAGAGAGAAACAAGGCTTTTGGAGTCTCCAAGGAATAGAGCTACGAAAGTAGCTCTTCCGGTCTTTGTCACATTTTTTGTACTGTTTACAACGTCCAAGATAAGTCTAATGAAAAGGTCGTTGTCAATGGCTGGTGCAACATGCTGCCATTTATAAGCTATATCGGTGGCATTTTGCTCGAGGGTCTTTGTAACTTTAAAAACCGTGATTGTTTCAGGAACGCGAACTAGCTTTATTTTGTAGGCTAGGATCACGCCAAAACTAGATCCACCACCACCTGTGATAGCCCAAAAAAGATCTTCACCCATGGATTTTCTATCTAGCAATCTACCTTGAACATCAACCATTTCTGCATCAATAACATTATCAACTGTGAGACCATATTTTCTCATCATATTGCCATAGCCACCACCACTTATGTGACCTCCCACTCCAACAGTGGGACAAACCCCAGCTGGGAAACCATGAGTTTTACTCTTCTCGGCAATTCTGTAATAAACTTCTCCAAGTGTTGCACCAGCTTGAACCCAAGCGGTCTCGGTGTCTATGTCAACCTCAATAGATCGGAGATGAAACATGTCAAGGACGAAGAATGGATGTGAAGTCACGTAAGACACACCTTCATAGTCATGGCCACCACTACGGATTTTCATTAACAAGTTGTGCTTTTTGGCACATATAATGGATGCTTGTACATGAGATACATGCAATGCAGTTACTATAAGGAATGGCTTCGGGGTTGTGGAGGTGTTGAAACGAAGGTTTCTGATATGGGCTTGCAACACTGAAGAGAATGAGTCGTTGTTTGTAGTAAAAACTGCTGAGGTTATGGGATGAGAGGGCTCTGAACGGTTTACAAGGCAATGAAGAAAAGTGTTGTGTGCTGAAGTTGCAGCTGAAGCTGAAAATGTAATTATAGAAAGCAACACAACAATAATGAGAAATAACGATGGTTGTATTCTATGAGGAGAAATGACAGCCATTTTTTGGTTTTCCGAATGTTGTTTGATAATAAACAAAGAAAAGGATCTTTAGTGAGTCCATTCAGCATGATGGTATGTATTGGATTTATAAGCATCCTGAAAATTACTGCATATTTGGAATCAAAATCACAATTTTCACATCCAATTATATTTTTAAATTTTCACTTTTACATTCATTGTCAAAAACGGAGTAGTAGCAGAGCAGCAGCAACAGCAGAACATAGCAGGCCATCAGAAAGCAACAGACAAATTGCAGACCACAGAAAATCTGCAGCAGCGCCCACTATCAGAGCACACCAGTAGCACCAATCAGCACCTCTCTGAATTTTATATCTCGAGAAGCAACAACTGCAACAATTCAAGAAAACCTAATATTATAAATTAAAAAAAAATTATACAAATATTTTACAATAACATGAAATCCTTTTTATAATAAAGCTTTGTTTTCATCAAAATAAATTCCATAGGAACAGATCTTAGTATTGACAATACTAAGGGGGTCTTGCCCTTCTACACAAAATTTTATTTCTATTTCTATATACAATTAAAAATATTTATGTTTTTGTTTGATACTAATGACATATTTTACAATAAAGAATGTTAACTGTACATTATCTAATATATTTCTAACACATTTCCTTATCGATTGAAATCTATTAAAAATTATAGCGGCAAAATATAACATCAATTTTTAACTAATAATTTTTTAAAAAAAGAGTGTTAGTATTGTTAGCATTTCTATTTTTCTTTAAATATTATTTCAAATTATTTATTCATCAACTACTGATTTTAAATCGTCATATGAGTTTTAATTTGTAAATTTATAGTCATTAGTAGTCATTTTTTTTCTTATATGTTTTTAAAAATTTTATTTTATACTTATCAATCACCTCCACATATAATTTTATTAAAAATTTATTATTATATAAGTCATTAATATCGATATTTTAAATTATTTGTAAATATTACCTAAATATATACTATTTTTGAAATATTTTAAATATTATTTTATCTAAAAAATTAAAATTATTTTTATTTTCTAAAACAATGACTGATCACTCACTTAAAAGTTAGATTCTAAATTTAAAAAAAATTTGTCACATGACAAAAATGTTAGCATAAAAAAAAATAAAGTTGTTTAAAATTTAAAAAAAAAATATTTTATGTGAAAGTATAAAGACATAAAATATATTTAACTATAAAATTATTATGTCCACACTATCCATATATTACAATTTTATCATACTTATTATTTAGAACTAGTTAAGAAAACTTTTAGATTAATTTAACTATAATATATATTTGGTATCTTGTCTAACTTTATATAATTTTTTGTAATTATAAGATATTTTCATAATAAATCAAACCACTAGTATCATTTAAAAAAAATCATTTTCTACCTGGGTTGTTTAAAAAATAACATATTCTGATTGCAAATATCTCTTGTGAAATAAAACACGTCAAATTTTTCGTATATAATTACAATTAAGTTTCCTTTTTTTTTTTTTGACTGATCATTAAAGGTTCGACTCCTCCTGCAGTGAACTTTTGGAAATAAGCTGATCATAGATGCCAGTTTCACTTTTACATACAATTTTGGTTATACGTAAACAATATATATATATATATATATATATATATATATATATATATATAAAAGCTTAGAACATAATCAAGTAAAAGTATTTGCATGCATTGTGTATTAATAAAGAAATGAATATAATTCTTTAACAGAAAATTTTAGTGTGGTTTACATTGTAAATAAATATATGCTAAACATAAAAATTCAAAATAATATTGATTAAAACCGCTACAAAAATTTTGAAACGGAGATTTCCGTGAATCAAGTTTATGGTTCTCTTTAGAAGAGTCTTTTAAGCTTATCTTCTAACATAAGAACTTACGTAAACTCATTATTTTAAAAGTTAAAATGGAAATTAGGCCTATACCATGTGAATTGACTTGCTACGTGATATATTTATTTATTTATTATAAATTTTTTAATAATGACCAAATTTATTATATATTTTTAGCTGATCAGAAAAAGATTTCTATCAAAACTGCATCTCAAGTTATGTAACTATTTAAATAACACACAAGAGCTACATGATAAAAACACGTTTTATTTCATAATTTAATAACAAACCAAACAAATAGTTTATTAAACATCACTTATTTCCATGATCCAATATAGTACGTAATAAACTAACAATCAAAACTACAGAAATTAATAACATTTGAGTCGCTATTATCCTAACTCTTTCAATATGGCAGAGTAGGGATGCTTTGTTCGTTTCTAAAGAAATTATGAGGATCAACCTTGGTCTTTATTTCAACCAACCTGTCGAAGTTATCCTTGAAATACTCCACTCCGTAAACTTTTCCTTCAGCGTAGCTTTTCTTGCCATTGTGATTAATTCCCAAGTCAAGGTCCTTATAATTGTAGAAAGCCTCTCTTGGGTTCTTGGAGACAAAAGGAGTCATGTACTTGTGAAGTTTTCTTGTCAAGTTTATGTAGTGATTTGTTACTTCTTTCCCTGCTTGCTTCCAATTGGCTTGGTATTGAAGCTTCCATAGGTTCCCTGCTCGATGAGGGAAAGGAGTTGCTGTTGATGGAATCTCAGCCATTCTTCCACCATAAGGATTGAATTGAAACAGTGTATCCTCCAACTCAATCATCTTCTTCCAAATTCCTTCAAAACCGTCTTTGGAAATTGGTTTTTGTACATAATCAGATTTTCTTTTCAAGTAGTTCACGGGTGATTGTGGTTGTCTATCAAGCAAAATCTCAACAGGTGCTGTAATGTTGATGTTTGTCCAAAACAGCACCGAACGAAGCCAACTTGTTTCAATGCAGTCAGATTGCTTCAAACCTAATTGAGGGAACTTCTCATTCAAGAGAGAAACAAGGCTTTTGGAGTCGCCAAGGAATAGAGCTACGAAAGAAGCTCTTACAGTCTTTGTTCCATTTTCTGTACCGTTTACAACGTCCAAGACAAGTCTAATGAAAAGGTCGTTGTCGATAGTTGGTGCAACCTGCTGCCATTTATAAACTATATCAGTGGCGTTTTGCTCCAAGGTCCTCGGAACGTTGAAAACAGTGACTGTTTCAGGAACTCTGACTAGCTTTATTTTGTAGGCAAGGACCACACCAAAGCTAGATCCTCCACCCCCTGTGATGGCCCAAAAGAGATCTTCACCCATGGATTTTCTATCGAGCAATCTACCTTGAACATCAACCATTTGTGCATCAACAACATTGTCCACAGAGAGACCGTATTTTCTCATCATATTTCCATAACCGCCACCACTTATGTGGCCTCCTACCCCAACAGTGGGACAAACCCCTGCTGGAAAACCATGAATTTTACTCTTCTCACCAATTCTGTAATAAACTTCACCAAGCGTTGCACCAGCTTGTACCCAAGCGGTCTCAGTGTGTATGTCAACTTCAATGGTTCGGAGATTGAACATGTCAAGGATGAAGAATGGGACCTTAGCCACGTAGGACACGCCCTCGTAGTCATGGCCCCCACTTCGAATTTTCATTTGCAAGTTGTACTTCTGAGCACAAATAATGGATGCCTGTATATGGGATACATGCAATGCAGTTACTATAAGGAACGGCTTCCGAGTTGTGGAGGTGTTGAAACGAAGGTTTCTGACGTAAGCTTCCAAGACTGAGGAGAATGAAACGTTGTTTGGCGTGAAAATCGCTGAGGTTATGGGATGAGAGGGCTCTGAATGGTTTACAAGGCAATGAAGAAAAGTGTTGTGAGCTGAATTTGCAGCTGAAGCTGACCATGCAATCGTAGAAAGTAACACAACAATGGAAAATATTGGTAGGTGTATTCTGCTAGGAGAAAGGACTTCCATTTTTGGTTATCTTATGATGGTGGTAGAGTAACAAGAAAGAGGAGTTTTTAGTGTTTCTATTGAGCATCATCTATTGGATTTTATAATGGAACCCTTTCGAGGAAGAAATTGTCAGAGACAAATGAGAAGATGGCTTACGTTACCTCCGAAGTTGACAAAATATTTTCCATATATTCGAAACAGATAACGTGACTCAATTATTCGTTGACCTTGCTAAATATGATTGCACATATTCTGAAATATCTCTTGTGAAATCAAACACGTCAAAATTTTCGCATACAATTACAATTAGGGTTCCTTAATTTTTCATTTTTTGACTGAATTAAAGGTTCAACTCCTCCTGCTGTGGACTTTTGGAAATAAGCCGACTCATTCATCCAGTTTCATTTTTACATACAATTTTCCGTTATACGTAAACAAAGTAGTGTATATACTTATATACACTAAGCTTTTATATATATATATATATATATATATATATATATATATATATAAGTATTTGCATGCATTGGCATAAATTTCATACAATATCTTGCATAAATTTAATGACAAAATAAGAATATCAACAAATAGAAAGAATAGAAAAAGTTACAATATTTATTGGATGGAGATGTCAAGCTATATCAATTTATAAAAGGAATTCAAGCAATAACAACATATACAAGGAACCAGCCATGTTCCATGTTTCTGGAAAAAAGGAAAGTTAAAGAAAGAGAACATTAAAAAATAAAGCATCGACAAGTTAATATTTAAAACTTGGATAACTTTCCAGAAAAAATTAAAAAATGTGAAAGGTGGAAAAAAAATGACGAATAAATTATAGAAAGGTATCATGCATCAATAACATGGTAACATGACAAGTCTTCCAATAGGCATATGCAAGACAAAATTGTGACTATGACAAGTTGAAAAATATATTATGAGTAAGATAACACTGTTTAAAAATATATTTCTGTTTAGATAACACTATTTAAGTGTAGAAACTATTGGATAGGTTCTAAGTTTCCACACACATCTAAGTTAAAGCGATAACTATGTATTCTACGAACAAAAGTGATACTTGACAATATTGTCGGTAGTTGAATATAATTTTGATGTGATAATTTGATAAAAAATATATATATAATAAAAGATAAATTTATAATTAAATGATATAAAAAATTATTAAAATAATAATATTGGGAGTTATATAATGGGTGTGAAAAAAAGTGGATTGTAAATATATATATCATGTTCAGAAGAGGAAGTAAATTAGGTTTTAATGTCCATATATCTAGTCCTATAAATATTGTTTATCAAAAAGTTGGAGCAACAAATTGTTTCACTTTTTAAATATTTTTTCTTATTTATTAAAAAAAAACTTATTATTAAGAAGTAGAGTTTAAATGTAAGTTATTGGTACAAAATTAATTTAATAAAATGGGGTCATCTACTTGTACATTATAATTTGGCCACATCTTTATTCAATGTGAGGTCTTTAATTTATATATAAATTTTTAGAAATTTATAAAATTATATAGTTTTAATTTTATTTACAAATTAATAATTTATATTTTTATTATTATTATTTCTTTAACTTGATTTGATTAAGATGTTGTTAATTTGGTTTTAATTGAAATTTTGTGAACTTGATTTCGATCTATGATTAACTTAGGTGAGATTGAAATATTATTGTTTTTTAATTAAGGTTAATAATTATTTATTTTATATTAAAGTTAATTATAATTTATTTTATCGATACATGTATAAATATTATTTTTCAAATGATGTTATAGTTAGACTTTTGTATTAATATTAACTGTATTTTTTTACTGAAAAACAAATTTGTCAATTAATATCATTTAAAAATAGTAACATATGTATCAAACATGGGATTGAGTTCACTATCTTCACGTAATTTCCATAAACATTTACTTCTTATAATGAACAAACTAAAATACTAATATAACAATGATAATGTTCCATCAGCTTTCAAACTAATGAACCACATCAGGCCACACAAGCATTTTTTTTAATTATATTTATTGATTTATTGTATATGAGTTTGAGTAATCCCAATATTCTTATTTATATTATTTTTTATTGTTGATTAAAAAAATATTTATTAATTTATTGCAGAAGACTTTTTAAGGTTGTTGAATCTGTACGTAAACATGTGTTGTACGTGTTTGAATTGGCCATAATCTTTTATGGGGAATCCAACACATCAAAACTGTTACCAATTACCAAAGTTGACTTAATTAAAACACGTTAACAATAAACGGTATTATCTTAATGCCAGAGTAATGTGTATACACCTCATATTAGATATTTTTAAACTTATTTTTTCAATTTTTTTAAAATTACGTTGAGAGACTAAATAAATAAGAAGTGACTTTCATTCTCTTAATTTTTAATACATTTTAATCAATGATTAAAATGTGTTATAAAATGTATTTATAATATTATTCTACTAATTAGAATATAATATTGACTTCATGAGAGTTTTAAAAATATAAACCAATTCTTATACACAATTTAAAGTTGAGATTTTCACTGTCTTAACTTTTTCTTAATTATTTATTTTTCACATTTTAAATGTACTTTTTACATTAAATATCCTTGTTTTAGCCATATCATGTCGATGTTAACTACATCAATAATTTTATTAAAAATTTAAAATAGTTTTAATATATTAAAACTCAGAAATTTATATTTAAATTTTTAATTATATATAATAACCTATTCATTCCGTCATTCTTTAATTATATATAATAAAAAAATTTAAAAACGTACATGGAGTATAGTAAAGTCATTTGAAAATCATAAATAACACATATACGATTTTTTTTTCAGATTTTAATTTTATTTTAATTAAAAGCGGCGTAATACGATTTAAATAGGAAACTCGTATATTCAATATATACGAGTTCTTCTAATTTTGCAAAACTCGTAAACTGAATTAGCGATTTTCTTAGAATTTAATCATATTATTCATATACGATTTCTCATTTTCAGAAATAAAAAAAATTCCTACCATTTTCAGAATTTTCGTTTAAAATTGGGAAAAAAACCGATTTTAGTCTTTCACTTGCAGATAGGGGTACAGATAGAAAACATGGGATGTAGAAAACAATTGCCAACCTTATGTGGTTTTGGGTACCATAATTTTTTTATGCCCAGCTTAAGTTTTATTAAAGGCCCAACGCATTTGTGTTTTTCTAGACAGACATGATAATTGAGTTTCTCAAACTATGTATGTTTTTTTCAAATTCACTTATTTTTTTTTAAAGGTTATACATAAAAAAGGCCGTGTACAGTAAAATTGTAAAAAGAAATATTGAAATATAAAAAATAGAAATAATATGTAAAATGGTGAAAAGAATTGAATAAGAAAAATAACGCATTGTCAAATAAATAAATATTTTAACTATTTTAAAAAATGAGTGGATATTATTTTCATTTAGAGTATTATTTTTATGTTAAAAATATTATCTATGTGTTTTTTTCCACACTAGTTTGAACTTGTTTGACGTATTAATAATACTATACTTTCTAATAATTCTTTTAATTACTAAATGAAAAAAATATTAAATATTATTTTTATAGATTAACTTTTTGCTGGATGAATTACATTTGTTTTTGAAATTTAATTGATTTACTTTTCATATAGTATATTTGATTTCTCACGTAATTTCTTTGAATTTTGAGTAAAACATTAGATTAAATGGACAAATTCTAACCAGCATGGATGAAATTTACTGATCACATAATTGAAATTAATATATCTAGCCAGTATATCTCTTTTCTATTTCAAAATTAATATATGTCACTAGATAATAAAAATATTATAAAATATGTCAAACAAATTTTAATAAATTTAAAAAGTTAACTTAAGAGAAATGTAACCATTAATACCATTTACGTTATTATATCTTAACACACTCTTTTGAATTCTACATTTACCTTACAACTGAAAAAATATTATTTCATTATAATATAATATTTTATTAGAAATACCAGCCGTAAAGTAGAAGTTTTTTTATAAACAATGATATATATATATATATATATATATATATATATATATATATATAAAATAACAAATTAAATATTATGCAAAAAAAATTAGTTAACCTTTAAAGTTTCTAAATAATACAAATTAAAATTAAAATTCTAAATAAATTTAATTAATTATCAAATTTTAAACGTTAAAAATTAAAGTACAAAAAGACTTTATTAATTTTAGGTAACTATTACTTTAATTCAAAATATTTTTATTTTCATTTAAATAACCTTATTTTTATTTTCTCATTTTTATTAATCATTTTTTCCCTCTCTAATTATCAAACAATTGAATAATATTGATTTTTATTATAAAAAATACCCCTTTGGATAAAAGAGCTGTTTTTGTAGGATTTACGTAGCATATATCAAAAAAAGAGTTAAATGTCAAAAACTAAAACTGGTATGTAAAAATACTGAAAATGACTTTTTTTTATTTTGCTATATATAATAAGTGACTTAAACTTTAGGAAAACTACGTGTAAATTAAAATATCAATAAAATTAACAAATGCATAAGCTAAAAATTGAAGCAGACACACTCTTAACATTTACATCAAAATCTTAGATACATTATTGGCTCAGAAAAAATGAATGAACTTTCAATCAATTTCACTCTTCAGGCAAAAAAATGAATAAACCAATGAACAACAATGAAAGAATAGCTCAAGATTTTTCAGTCTCTCACACAACTACTCAATTACTCAGAAGGAGCTCTTGGTGGTAGTCTTGTAACGGTACAGTACCCTCTTCTTCTTGTTTGAATTGTTCTCAATAGTGAGGAAAACTTTCCCTGCTTCATTGTTCCTAAAACTGTTCCTAACTGGCCCTTCTTGTGAACCCATTTTCTTTCCTTTTTGAACAATAACTGTGTAAGAACCCTCATCAGTGGGAACAAATTCCTCCTTGTAACTTACCTCCCAACCCAGAACACTCAAATCCCAGCACACACTGTTTCCAACCTGTTGAGATGCAACCAGTAAATGAAAAAAATGATAAATTTTGAGAAAGTTCCTTAGGTGCTTTTGGCATTGTTTTCTGATCATAAAGTTTACTTTAAAACTTCAATTCTGATTGTAAACCAAAAGCAAATCACCTATATGAAATTGTATCAATGTTTTGTCCTTATATTAATACATAAAACTTAAGTTAGTACCTCTAATGCAGGAATCTCAATGGTTGCAGTTGATCCAGCCTTGAGGATGAGTTCTGAAACAGCACCATCTTGGGAAGAGAACTCAGCATCATTTTCCCTCTTGAAACCACCATATTGAACTGGGATCTCCTCGATTGGAATGTACCTTTTGAATACAAAGAAATTAAGATAATTAACCGGATGCTAGTGAAATATCCAATGAATGAAATGGTTAATTTAATGGATGGGATAGGAACATACTTGATCAATGTTTCAGTGACCTTGTTAGGACGAGCAACCACAATTTTGCTCTTTGTTCTTTGGGTTAAGAAGGGAGATAAAAGGGCATTGAGAGCATAATACCAGAAAGGAACGTTGATGAAAATCTACAATGAAACAAAATCACATTCATAATCAAATACCTTAAACATCAAAATAACAGCTTATTGGGACCAGTGTAGCTTATAAAACAATTCAAAAAGAGAAAAAAGGGCAAAGAACTTACATTTTTTGCCACCATTTCTGGATAATTGTCTTGTAACATTGCAACAGTTTGCTTAGTGGCAACTCTAAGCTCCTTATTTGAAAGACCAGGGGAGTTCTTAAGGTCATTGATTTGAAGCAAAGAAGACACGCCACCCGGCTTCAAATTGAGCTTCTGAATACCCTTCTCCATCATCTGGCACCTCCACCTCAAGAACTCACTGCGCTTCTCCTCAGTCCCAAAAGTCTTCTGATAAAGCTCCTCACTTTCAAATGCACCAAAGACGTTATAGCATACAGGGTGACCCTCATGATCAACTCCATTCATGTAAGCTGCAGAGGCCAAGTCAGAGGCAAAATCCTCATCCACCAAAGAATCAATATTTGATTCCTTCCTCCACTTAAGGGTCTTCTTCAGCATCTCAAACGCATCGCTAACTCTGAACTCCCTAGCCCTCAAAAACTTCAACAGAACCACATCAATACCTTCCGCTCCCTTGCTTGGCAAAAGGGGCACTCCCCAAAGACACACATCCTTCTCCTCAACCTCAACACTTTTCCCCTCATCCTTCCCTTCAGCTTCGTTCTTCTCTTCGGCCTCCTTCTCAGCAGAAGCCTCCTTCTCTTCGGCCTCCTTCTCAGCAGAAGCCTCCTTCTTTGGCTCTTCTTTCTCAAAAAGAGTACCTCCCAAGATAGCTTCCTCAAGCTTTGACTTCAATTCAATCAAAGCCTTCCTTTCAAACTCTTTGAGATCAGAAAGGAAGTTGCTTTCTTCCTTGTAAGAAGAGCTTTTCTCCACCATTTTGGGCTTTTTTTCATCCAAAGACGATTCCTTTGGTTCCACATTTTCTCCAGCAACCTTCTCTTTCTGGGGCTCAGCAACAGCAACAACTTCAGCTGTTTGGGTCTCCTCTTGAGCCATAACCTCAGCAGTCATGGTTACAATTGAAAACAAAATGAAAACTTGAGAAGACCAAGATTACTTAAAAAGGGTAAATGAAAGATCTATTATTAAGAAAAGAAAACAAACACACACCAGGCTTATGAACCAAAATATAGAAACTAGAAACAGGTGTATGAATGTGTATGCTATGTATAAGAAGGTGAGAGAGTTGCGAGGGTAATATATAGTGATTTGCAAGGTTGGGAAAGGGGTTAAGGGCAGCAACGGTCACATAGGTGGATCCAACGCAGAGGAGCCGTTAGGGATTTTCCTTTTCCCGAGAGTTAAGCTGCTCTGGAAGCCAGCACATTCAGGCGTGACACCATCACCATTGGCCCCATCAATCACCATCATATTCTTTTTTTCTTGCTTTTTGTCCCAGGTTTTTTTATCCTTGTTCTTTTCTTTCTCCAACATACAACGTTTTTTTTTTTTTGTATATCATTAATTAAACAGAAACAATCTTAAACAACACATTTATTAAAGTATTATAAAAATCAATAATCTTTTCATACATAATACAATAGTATAATCTAATATTAGTTGATGTTATACAAAAAATTTAGATTAAATTAGACTGATCAATAATGCAGTTCTTGACATTGCACATTATTCTTTTCCTGCTATTTAACGTTTATACTAATATTTCTCTATAGGATTTGCAGTGTAATATTCTTTTAATTAAGATGATAATGTAATAACTTTGTTTTTTTCTCAAAGCAAATGAATATTGTTATATAACTATAAAAGAAATATTTTAAGAAAAGGAAGTTTATTTAACTAATAAGATTATGTCCATGCCTACCAAGAGAAGAGTTCCCGTCCGTTGAATAATGTTGAAATGTGGTATCTTATGATTACCAAAATATTTGGTTGTTTATTTCACTTCGTTTAGCACATCGCAAACCACAACATGTGCAAGATTTGGCCATCAATGTCACAGATATGCACTTTATTTCTTTAAGAAAACAACATTTTAACATTTCATTCTAATTTAGTTTACATCATTTATCAAATTCAGTTTGGAACCTTTCATCCATGTTAGTTTGGGAATTAGTCAACCATAGAAGCTGGAAAGACTTGTTTTTTTTCTCTCTTTCTTTTCTCTTTTTGGTTTAAAAAAGAAAACACAACATTATTAGATTGTGTATTTGTGTTTAGAATCTTTGCAAAACTATGCCAAATATTCGTCTAGACATCACTTAGTTGTTCAGCCTGGTCTGTGGGATTTTGGACGGTTGGAAATATGTTAGAAATTTGATACATGTAGCACATAAAAATAAAAACTTCTATAAATTAAATTACACATAAAGTTTCAATTTTATAATTTTTTTTCTTCTAAAATTGCTTGTATAATACTCGTCCAAGCACAGGCTTAATCAGTTTACACATTATCTGCTATCATACTGTATAGAAAGAGGAGTATAGCAAATAACAATTTATAACATCAAGAATTAAAATGAGTGTTTACTACTAAAGCCAAGTCTAGATTGGAGTTGCAAAATTGTAAACAACCTTGAAGGAAAAAACGACTGTAGCTGGTTGAATTGACATTCAAGGGGCTCTGACATAGAAATCTCTCTATATCGCTATACAAGGATTAAAATGCAGAACTTCAATATGAAATTAAGATGTAATCCTAACACGTATAAAAGGGCAACTATAGGATACTAGATCTTCCAATAATGAAAAGACAAAACAATGATATCATACAATCAATTTTCTCAACCCAAGTTAAGATTCAAGCCAACACTGTTGATCTCGAACTGGCACCCCCAATGAAGACATTATGGCCATGTTTTAGACACGATCCTGGTATCAGATGTTAACTTCATTTTAAGACGTAGTTGTTGTCGACCACTATACAAGACTACTGAAAAATGATTTGTCTCACTGCTATTTCCTTTTATCAGTTGGCCTCTTATCTGTTGGCGTGTATTCACCAGTTACCCTGCCATTTGCCAAAGAAAATGAGTTAACTATGGGGGCTAAAGTTTATGCCAAACAGGAGAAAATTGCTTGCACCCCTCAAACTCCAGTACAAGTCAATGAAGTCATTGGATAACTCCTAAATCTCACTATGACTTTTCTAGTTTTGAGTGGTTCATTTAAGTAAGCACAGTCTGAAGGGTTTGTGAGGATAAAATATTTTGCAGGTGTTCACATAAGAAAACCTGTGAAACTGTGAACAGACTGTGAGTGATTAGAAAACCTGACTGTAGCCATTGTATTCACAACAAGAATAAAGATATCAAGATAAGCTTCATCATAATCCCTGATAAGCTACTCCAGTATAATGAAACTATTTATTAAGCAATAATAGTCAAGGTGAACGCATTTTGGCACAATAGTCAATGAAAAAATATATTCACCTATTATACAACAATATGGCTTCACCTATTGTCCCTGCCACCTTGTTCCGTACCTTTCGAACACAAACCTAAAACAAGCTCAAGTTAGTATATTTTAATTAGTACGGTACCAAAATATGCTGCAATCACTCACCTGTACTTGATCAATAGGTCCAGCTTCAGGATCCCGATTTCGGTGAATAACAATTCCGTTGTCACACTTATTTATGAAGTGTGCACTTCCACTTATATCATAGAGATTAGGAGCACCCCCAACCCAATTATGCAGCTACGAAATTAGAAGGAAGAATATCAGAAAGAGTAAAATGACAACAGATGAAACTAAAGCTGTTTGTTACCAACCTGCCTAGGATGTGCTACAAACCAAACATGGCATCCATGATGTTGTGCAAAACGTTTGATTAAGGTAAGCATCTGACTCACATATTCTGTTTCAGTCCTGCAATTTTTTGCAACAACTAGATTAATCTCAATTAGCCATTCATTATCTAGAGAACAATAAAGGCAGCTTGGCAACTGAAAGAATGGTTTGTAACACAGCATGTTCTTAGAGAGATATTTATTTATGATGTATCCTTTAAGAGAATTACTGGTTTGAAGGTCGCTGATGATCGAGCTCATTATAAGGATCAATTACAAGTCCACGCACCCCGTGCCTTAAAACAGCAGCTTTTGCAAGGTCGAGGACCCAACTTATATTTGGAAGGGAGTCATCTTCACACCTAGTATCAACAACCAAGTAGCCCAGCACTAAATTTCATCAGTTTAAGAAATCTAGGTATTAGACTTCTATTCAACAATAACTATTAAATTAAAGAGATTTTGACATAATTCTAATACACAGCCAAGATCAAAAGGTTCATGTTAGGATCCTTCGTCATTCATTTCTATGTAAACCATTTCAAATAAATAAGGAGACCTGAAAATTTATGCATCACCATTGGTACCTAACAAGGATTAAAATCTCAGTCTAATCATTTTATGTGGCCACCACCCCAGGCATACATTGACCCACAATACAGCCACACCACCCCAATACCCAACATCAAGAGAACAAGTTTAAATTGGCAAATACTAACCAGTGCCTAAAGGAAACCAGTTAAGGAATTAAAAGGAGAAAGTTTTTATTATGATTAAAAAAAATGCAATCCCCTGCGATTTATTGTTTTAATACGCTATCATATAATTTTCAATTAAAAACTTTATCCTTTTAATCCTTCAACCAATGCCTTGGGGTACTGGTTAGCAAGACCCATATAAATTTAGTGGTACTACTTCAGTAGAAGATTCAGTTATAATAAGAGAGCCAAATGCACTAAAAAAGTTGCTACTGCCTGCTTCAACATTCATTTAAAAGATTTCACCCTTCATATTTAAAATAAATAAAAAATCAACTGCACTACTAATCATAGCATTGCATCACGTTTCAATTACAGACAACTGCAAAGGAAACCAGTAAACTAAATCAACTTAACAAATGTATAAAAGAAAACAGCAGTCAAGCTAAAAATGTGAGGAAGAATGTACAAATGATTGAATTTAGTATGCCAGAAGTTACAACTACCAGCTGAGATCCTGGTATTGGACTTACCTTATTAGAGAAAAAGTATCGCTTAACCATAGTTTGCCCCGTTCAAATTCCTCCACACTCATTTGTTCAACATTTTCACCATAACTAACATTAGATAAACAAGTCAATTAAGATAATCAAATATACATGCATAATAACAATCACAATATTGCAATTAATGAACATTATCATCCAATGGACCAATATAAGGGTCTCCTTACAATGAAAGTAAAATTGCAATATTATAAAGCAAAATGCAGAGGATAAAGACAATTATACATCCTTAATGATAAAAGTAATACTGATTCTACTAGTATAATAAAATGGGGTAACACCAACGTGAAAATGGTATTAATATACTCAGAAATGGAAAAGTCCCAAGATATTATTGGATGGATGATACCATTTTAATAAATGTCAACTCATAGGCATAGAGTACTATATTATCCATAATCCTAATAACTGGTAGTTAGTAAAGTATAAAAGTTTCAATTCCATATCCTACTCATGTCCCATGCCTTCACATGAACTCAACACATACAAGCAAGATTAATAAATAATTGATATGCTACCTAGTATAAAGTAATGCAAGCCATAGTATTTCTAATTGCGACGAAGGAGCAACACATAACACAGCAGAGGATGCCGGAAAACAGCATCATAAGTTATTAATTGATGCAGAAATAAACACTAATTAATGTTGGAGGATTGGGGTGCAGATTGCATGGTTTTTAGCTTTGTAAAAAAGTAGTAAAGGGAGAATAAGGACATTGGAAAAATTTGTTGAAAGGGATCTCATGGTTAATAATATTCTTGAGCATTAATTTTTAATTGAGCCTAACAATATCATAAAATCCATGTACCTAAACTCATAGAGGAATAAGGTCATTTTTGTAGTAATAATAAAGAAATAAACAAGGCACCAATAGTATAAATCATAAATAATATGCAAGGCTCACCGGACATTAAAGAATGGCTTCTTCAAGTGTTTCTCCAAAAGTTTTCGAGCATGTTCTCTGACCTATTGGATAGTCAATAAAAGTCAGAAAAATGCACAAACTTCAAACTGGAATGTAGGAGGCAATTATTTAAAAATAGCACATTGTTGGCATAACAATATGGTACAGCCAGATACATAACGCAAGTATAAGACAAATAAATGACAGATATTGTAACACATATCCAACTCATATCCAACCCCAGCAGGAGCTTCAGCAAAAACATATCGATAAAGTTTACTAAGAATAGCCACTGAACACTAAAACTGAAATCCCTATGCAACCACCACTCATCCACCTGGTGTCCACCTAGATAATTGGTTCAGTACATGTGTAAATATGGGTAATTTTACTTCACAAGTGGTTAAGAGTAATTGTATATGATTGTAACTATCAATATTTCTTATTGAAATGTCTAATAGTGGTTAAGTTTTTCTCACAAGTGACTAATAGTATCTTGAGATTACTGATTGTCTCAGTGGTTAACTACATATGGTACAAAGAACTATTCACACGCAGTTAACCACGCATGCAGCATGGAAGTTGGATGTATGTCAACCACTACTCTTATTTTCAAGGTCAAAGAATGTAGGTGGCATTTAACATACATGACAGACGAATAAAGAGGCTTTGGTAGGTAGCCGCCGTGGATAAGTTTCCACAAGCATATATGCACGTGAAATTATTGTGGTTTTACCTCCAACGGTCCTGTACTAGGTTATACTTCTACTCTGAAGGATTATGTTTCCCCAAACATTTTAACAATTTCGTAGTTCATATGAAGTTTTTGACAAAACTGGAGTGTGAAATTTAATCAATGGAGCCATCCCCACCCAACGGAAAAGAGCTTTTGTTTACAGTAAATATGAAGAAGTATATTGTTGATTAAAGACAAATATAATAGTTTTATTCACTCAATAATGTTTATGTAATATTGAGCAGCCAGAAAAAGTTAAGTAAATCCATGGTTTGTGAAACACATTCAATTCACTCGCATTCCAACAAATAACCTCCATTACATGTAACAAATGAAGTAAAACCAGAGGGAGAAAGAAAAATAATTCATTTACTTTTCTTATCTGAGAAAAATGATCTCCTGAAACAGAAACCAACCATAGAATCACAATAAAAAAAATACATGTGTAATCGGAGGTATCATCATATTACCACAGATATCTAAACATAATCTACCATTTCATATAGTCACCTAAAAGTGAGCAATAAATATCCTGAACATAGAAAGTCACTAATAAACAATCTAACCTTGTTCTCCATAGAACAAAGTGCAAATTTCCAGCCAGCAAATTCATTAAGGTTGCAAAGAAGTGCATCAATCCACTCACTCTTCCCAGAGTTAGGAACTCCAGTTACTATGGTCAATTCTCCAGGTACAACCTGATAAAAGTAATTTAATATAACAATATCAGGATGTCCAATTCCAAACAAAAAAATGTTCTACTATATGCCAAATATCGTATTTTGGTTATAAAAAAAAAATTAGATGAAAATGTGCCAAAAACGAGCAAGGAACTAAGGATATGTATTTTACAATTAAATGCTTGATTCATAATCCAATATCCCACTAAATAAAAACTCGAAATCATTGTTCTTTTTCATAAAATAATGTGATCACAACTCATAACATATTACACCTTTCCTCTGATGCTTAGTGATACATTGAACAATTCAACAAATCCACTTACCGGTCAGAAAACAAAGAACAGATAAAACTCAATCCATCAGAATTGTATGAAGCTGAAATCTTAATTATTAGCCAACACACAAAATAATACTCTAAATAAATTATATTTCTAAAAGAATTGTAATTGAAATTAAATCCAGTGTTTCAATTCCAATTCCAACAACCAAAAAGACCCCAATATCTGGCATGGAGACATTATTAATATCTTGTTATATAATTTAAATTTTTGAATTTTAAATTTTTTTCTCTTTATTCCATAGAAATTAATCTAATCATATTAGAACAGCCTGCATACATAGTGGCTCCTTATGTTGTTCGATATATCATTATCTGTAATTAAATATGTAAAGTAAACAAATGTATAAAAAAATGTTTATCACATTAAGAAAATATAGGAATAACCGCCCTTACATTGTACAAGTCATTGAGATTATTCCACCCAGTTGAGATACCAACTTCATATCCTAAGGTTCGATGGTAGTATGCATCAATCTCATCAAAGTAATCTCTGAAGTTAAACAATCCACGTATTGGATATAATTCTGCATTCTCAATCACTTCCTTCAGTGCATCAGGGCCCAAATACATGAGAACCTGTGAATGTTATAAGGTTGCTACAGTTATCAAAGAGCAGAATTACAAACAAACAACTTTAAATGACTCTGCATGACAAGTGACATACACAAAGCAGACATTTGGGGAAATAATGTGTTCAGAAACACATAATAGGGAGACGTTTCAGAAAGCTTTCCGGGAAAAAAATCATTTCTTTAAAATAAGCTAAACCAAACATGCATGGCAATGAAATCATGCACGCTAGACCAACATGAATAGCATACAATAGAAAAATATATAAACATAACCTAAATGGTTCAGTGAATCCAAACAGTGGGAAAAGTTACAAAAGCATTATTTGTTTTCAATATTTAGGGGTTTTATCTTAGGGGAGAATGACAGGAAGGGTGCGGGTGAACGGGAACTTGAACACACAAATTGACATCTGACCTCATTTGCATCTTTGCAATTTTCTAATCTCCCTTTTTTAGGCCACCTGACCCGCCAGCATCTGCAACCAATGAAGAGAGAAATGTTAAAGAAAATGTGAAACAAGCATGAAAAGAGGAAAACAATTCTCCCATTATTTTTTCAAAATGGAAAATAATATGAATAAACTAAATACATAGAACAGTGAATACAGCCATTTGGTCTTGTCTAATCATAAAGATTATGAAACAGGAGCAATATCAACATCACAAAAAAGATTTACAGATACACCATTTATCTTAAAAAGCAATTCTTTTGAACAAAATACACAAAAGCAACTGAAAAAAAGCTGACTATACAGTCTAGCACTTCTTACTTCAAAATTAAACACCCAGATACAATGAATACATGGAACATATAAACTAAAATGAGACTACTGCCAAAATATTGTTATCATCCTTTAATAGAAATCATAACTTCTTGATATTTTCTCAAATAGATCAATGATTATATAATTTATATATGCAATAAACCAAGACCAAAAAATTCTAACTTTTCTTTCCCAATACGGCGTGCAAGCTCCTCAGCCAAAGCTTGACCAGGTGGATCCCCATCAGTGGCAAGTATAACCCGGTTTGCCTATCAATATAAACATTGAGAAAACATATAATTTTTATGAAAATGATATATCTCAGCACATTCAAAAGAAATAACATCTAACAAACCTTCTTTAGTTCATCTTTACAGTTCCACAGATACTGATACTTTTTGTCCTAGCTTTACAGAAATAGAAATATGACACAGCATTAGATTCTAACATTACACATGCTCCCATGGTAAAGAATGGCAACTAAGAAGAAATTGAAAAATTACAAACATGCACATACATAATATAGTATCTTGAGAATTAAAAAAGACCTGTTCTGGAGGAGGCAAGTCCTTTGAGGACACTGATGGAGGTGCTCCATCAGGAACACTGACACAATTGAAGAAGCCAGCTTCTTCCATTGCCAGCTTGTCCATTTCACCTTCAACCTACATTGTTAAATCAATATGCTAAGCATAAAGCAAAACTTTAACTTTCCATAATTTCTACAGAGAGCAGAATACATACAATGATTATATCACTCTGTCCTACTATGTCATCCAATCCATAAAAGATCTTTTCAGTATTTGCTTCCTGAAATAAAAGGATATTTAGAGGAAAATGGAAAGAAGTAATGTCAAAAAATCAGGTAAATAAATATGATCCTAGAAACAAAACTTTATGACTGACAAAAAAACATATGTTGGGTTTAAGATAACATGAAAAAATGTCTTCCAGCTTAATCCAATTATAAGCTTCCAGTTTTTCAGCTCCTACCTTATAAGCTTCAGCTAGGTTATAAGCTAGTTTTACCAAAAACATTCTATATACATAAATTGAGATTGCAAGGCTTACTTGTTTGTATTTCTTTTCTTTATTTTATGCTATTTGGGTATGCTGCAAATGATAGATGTAACAAAGGAACCTAGTTGGGATCATATGTTATATATTGTGATGCTTTTGCATACTCTACTTTAAAAAAAAGATTGCAAGGCAGTAAGAGTAGGAGCTTAGAGCACATGCCCGCAAGTAAAAAGCACCAACACTCATAATCTAAACAGGAATAATTACATGTTCACATTGTTAGTGGGAGAGAATTTATTTAATTATGCTCACCAAAATATGACCGATGTTTTCCATCACTGTTGTTTTAACTCTTAATACTAATTAATTCTCAGCTTAACAATTTTATCACTCAATCTAAATATGTACAGCATACCTGCCAAAACATCTTGCTGACATCTCGGTACTTGCAACTAATAAGTGATCCATTTCGACGATACGTGAAAGCAATCACAATCTACCATACACATGTTACAGAAAAAATTAGTAACAGGTCAATCACTTTTTAAGCATAAGTGTGTAAATAGAACACTACCTACAATAAAAAAAAAAAAAAGTAAATGTTTATTATACACTAGCCTTGGAAATAGTTGAACTCTGAAGGCATCACTTTGCTAAGTAAAATCATTTGCAATCCTTGCCTCATAAAGCGATTTGTAAAACATGTTTTTTCAAGGTAATATACTGAATAGAAAATTCAGTCATTTTTAAGACTGCCTTTATAATCAGCTAATAGTAGGTCAACATATACACCAAGGGGCATTTTTCTGGTTAATAAAATTGTATCCAAACTCAGATGTTCACTGGATCCTTCTCTCAACCAAAGAAATCAAAGATAAGGAATGTTAATGAAGAGGAACTATCAATGCATGAAAGGTACATATTCACAATTTAGTGGACAATGGCACCTGATCTTCATATTTTCTCTGCTTCACAGCATTTCTCTCCAGAGTCTCTTTTGAAATCAAGCGCTCTGAAAAATATGCAAGCAGCTGAAACAGGGCAAACAAAGTCACATTCACCACATTGAAGGGAAATGAACAAAAAAATCATCATCTATACAAATGAAAACTATCTAACAAGCATAAAGCAAACAAATAATTAAACATAGATTTTGATTCTAATCTCTAAAGGCTTATTTGTATTTCTGTTTATTGTGAGCAACAGCACACCACTCTGTATTTGTTACTTTCAATCAATATGCGTTTAGCTCCATGCATATCCAGAATAAATAAATCACTAAATGCAGAAATGTGAAAAATCAGAGGAAACAATAGCTCGGCTGCCAGGACATAAGACATAAAGAATAAATTTATTGAGTGCAGAGTAGGAAAGTACAAACAAAGCCAGTTAAACATTAGCAATCAATTTTAATTGCTTTCCAAAACTCAATACAGTTACAAGATCTATTTATATGCAAAAAAAAAGAAGACATTGTAAGTTCCCATGTATAATAAAGATTGGTAGAAATGATTTTGATAGTTTTGATTTTGAACCAGTTTATGTTATTGGGAGGGAGGAGTGTCAAACTATCTTAACAGCAAAATCTAACATTGGAATGTGTCACTGTAAAATTCATTTTAGATGGTAAACAAACACTTACCCGACATTCACCAAGCAATAGAGGACAGAATTTTGTCATGAGCAATATCTACCCCTCTATTATGGCACATCCAAAATTCATAAAATGCAGATCAAAATTAGGTAAGGTAGAATTTAATAACCTCATCACAAAGGGGCTCTAGTTGTAATTCCTTCTCCGTAATCTCTCTTTTCTTATTAACCGGGATTACTTTACTTGCTGCAGATCTGCCTCCAGCAAAGGCCTACAGCAGAAGGTAGAAAGTTAACCAAATACCACATCTGCCTGTGTTAATCAGGACCTGACCTGCTTGAAAATGAAATAATATCTAACCTGTGTGCTGCCTTTCCATCCACACTTTCCACGAAAACACACCCATGCAGCAGATCCCCTAAAACTCAAAAATATTCAAAATTAAAACAAAGTATATATATAATCTGCTCAGATAAGAGATCAGAAAAGTTTACGGAAAAATAATGATAAATATCATACCCATCTGGTGCAATGTAAAGAGATAGGCTCCTTTCTGCATGTTCGCCACCTTGGCACTAACAAAAAAAAATACTAAATAAGACACACATACAACACTTGATGCAAAAAAAATGTTCAAATCCTATTGGTACGTATAAAATGTGATCCATGTAAAGAGAATGAACTATTCTGACTGCAGGGTCCCACTTTCCCAGAGAAAATGGAAAATAAAAAATACAAACAAGTTAACTGCATTGGCTTGGAGTACAAAATAAAGACTCCTCAATTCACTATTTTTGAGGATTCTCATTCGTCACACTGTTATCTCCTCCCTCAACTGAAACTAACGTTGCCCCTTCAAATAATCACCTTATGCCAAACAAAAAAACAAAAAATGTACACAACTTCACACCTTAAACAAACATGATTAATAACAAAGACCCAAATTTTCATGCATCAAGTGAAACAGCAATTTGGGGACAATGTCTAACAAAACTGCAAAACTTTCCAAAAGCATCAAAACACCACAGTTGACAAGTCATATTTAAAAAAACTTCTACAGTTCAAAACGCATTCAAATTTGAAGAAAAGTAGGAGACACCTCTGGACAGAGCAAGTGATTGTACTGCCCCGGCACACATATTCCAGTTTCCATCCCGACAGCTTCCAACCTCTTCTTCAAAATATTGAACTGCAACTCCACACTCTTCACCTCGGGGCTCTCCAATTGAACTTCAGAAAACCAAACCAAAAACACAAAAGTTAGCAACTTGAAACACATTTAAGTCTGGTCTGTCCCCCACGGAAAAAGGGCACCTCACCCGGTCTAGGGATACTGGCATGAGAGGCACCGTGGTAGCCGTTGGTTCTGAGAGGCGATGGAGAGTTCCTTGAAGTGGGTTTGGAACAGAACACGGTGAAGAAGGGTCTATGAGGGAGAAAACGGTATCGTTGATAGAAATGAGTGTTTTTGAGGGTCGGGAATGGATGAGCGTGGAAGAGGGCTTGAGGGGTCATGGTAGTGAGTTTTGAAGAGAAAAAGAAGGGACGTAGAGTGTGGGGATACCGAAGGCGCATGCTTCTTGTTCACTTTGTTGCAGAGAGTGTTTGTTCTGTGTGTTTCTCTAACAGGGTTCCATGTGTGTGGGAAAGAGAGCGTAGAAGTGGCAAAGAGGGTTTTGGTTTTAAGGCTTTCAGGTTTTGAAGTCTAATGAAGAGAATGCGCATCAAATCATGTGTTGCGTAGGCTACTAATGAATGAGTATTCAGTTTAAACCACATAAATTTATACTGTTAAAATTTTCTTCATTTGCACTAAATATTTTATACTATTTTATAATTAATTATGGGTTATTTCATATGGATAAGTTTTGGTTTATAATAATGTTTTTTTTTTTATCATAGTGAGGTAGAATGAGTAAACATATTTAAATATTAACCAGCGGAAATAAACTTGTTATTTTGTATCTTTGCATTTTTCTCTTTTGCTTAATTTTCTCATACATAAAAAAATAATTTTAGATGGATCGAAATTAAAAAAATAAAAAAAATATTTATTTTTTTTTTGAATTTTTTTTCTTTAAACTTGTAATGATATTTATGTTAAAATTATGATTTACATTTCAATGTTTAAAATTTAGAATTTAAGATTTAAAATTTAAGATTTAGGTAAATATAAAAGAATGATGATATTAAAGTAAAGTTGCTTTAAATATTAATACACTTTTCAGGGATTGTTATCATGTAATTAGAAAATATAGATTTCTTCTGCTATTTAAAAAATATTACTTTTAAAGGTTTTATCACAAATAATATATTGCTGAGATTCTATTTGATTTTCTTTCTTTCTATAACAATGTTTGATGAATTCAATTTTAATATATTATTATTACATAAAAATATTATATTATAAAAAAATAAAAGTCATCTTAAATTGCATTTCATAATTATGCAAGGCTGTGATAAGTTAACTTTATGTTTGATTGTTTGCTTATACTTATAAAAAATTTATCGAGATCTATTTTTTTTTAATATTCAACACTCTCTATAAACATTATGACATTTAAATATTTTTTTCATGATTACTTCAATAAGTGTGCTCTTGTATATATGGGGAATTTTTTTATTTTCGGAAGAATAATAGTTAACTTATATTAAACTAATCAATACATTAGAAACGGCTGTGAAAGAAAATTTCAAGATATAAGTCTACTAATATTTTAATTTGTGTATTGCAACAAATAAATAGTTAATTGATAAGTTTTTTTGAGTCCATAATTATATTATAATTAAAACTCACTAACCTCTGTTTCTATGGTGTTAATTAAACATCAGTTGAGTTGAGTTCAGCTGTAATTAAAAAAACATAATTTATTATAATTTTTAAGTAATTTAGATTTGTGGATAAAAAAATTAATAGTCCCCTTTGAAGACAAATAAATTGTGTAAAATTTCAAATTTTAACATCATTCATAAGCAACTAGTATTATCAGTAAATATAACGCAAACCTTAATTTACACCTTAAAAAAAATACATTCCTCGTATTTATTGGCTAATACTGTTTATGAACTTAATATAAATAATTTTATTATACAACTAATTTAGAAAAAAAAAATGCCAATAGCATATTCTACATTACACCTTTTTTAACTATTATTATTAGTTAATATTTAATTGCAAACTACATGTTCTTGAATTGAAGTAAAAATTCATAAACGTCTATATATTTAATTGCTGAATTTCCGTTAACATTTAAGACTATATTAAAAAAATATGTTCCTAATATTTTATCAAAACAAAATTAAAACAGTGTAATTAGTTTTAAAATATCTTTATGTAGCTAGACAATATTAAATCTTAAATAATTTTTTTTAATTCTTTTTAAATTTGTAAATTTTGTATGTAGTTGTAGGTTTTTTTTTTTCTACGTTTTGTTTATTAATATCACATAAATGATAGTATCTTTATTAAGTGACATGTTGCTAGGCCAGATGGATATGTACATTCTTTCCCTATATCAAAAAAGACCAAACAAGCATTCATGTATATTGAATAGTGAATAATCTCTTAACAAACATTTTTTATTTAGTAATAAATAATTAAATCAGTTATTTAAATTAACATGATTAACATCTACTTCATTAGAATGATAACAAGATTAACAAAACTAAAGGCTGATTTACATATAATTTACCTGGAATATCTATATTCCAAAGTTACACCGAATGTTTAACTAAAAGCTCACACATGATACACAGTTTACATCAAGAGCGTATAATACAAAAGGCCATATACAAAGACTAACATACATATCTCCGAAAGGAGTCATCTGTCATCTCTGACCCTCACTGAGGACCTTCAGTTTTGGAACCTTGAAGCTGGAAGAGAATAGCTTCGGAATCTCTAAGGTGGGAATAACTGGAGGCTCTTTCCTCTTCGTGCTTTTTTTCACCTGGACATTAAGATTCAGGAAGCGAAAACATATAAAAAAACAATGAGGAATGCATTCTTTTTCTCAAACGTTCCATTTTAAAACCTTGTATAAATCTAAAACTATTGTTCAACATGACACAGGAAGTACACCAAAAAGTAATACTGGAGAATACCACCGACACCACTACAACAAGACATAATGATGCTTTGTAAATCTAAACACAGCCAATATAAGGCAGCTCAATGAGCAATAAATATGCTAAACTGCCGGTATCACGTTGGCAAGTTATTATGAAGAGCATGAATTTGCAGATGTTGGAAATGGATTGCAAATAAAGCAGAAGACAGTATGTTTGAAGACAATAAAATACAAAGCTTGGGAGGAGGAACTCATGCAGTGGAGTAATACACATTTCTATTGAAATGAATACATAGTTCAAGCATTTGTATTTTGGAAGCAGGCTGCACTTCAATACAACCATGTTCATGAACACAGTGCTCAGTTCTATAAAAGAAAGTCAATATGCCACCAGCAAAGCGCATAATTGATAAATGCCCAACAAAATTAACAAGAGTATATGGGAAGAGAAGCAATTAGAAAAAGAACATGCCATACCCTTCCAGAAGATTTTGCAGCTGGTTGATCGGGTGTAGATATTTCCTTCTTCACAATCATACTTCTATTCTTGTTGCTCTTACCAATTCCCGAACCAGATGCTTTATTTCCATCGGAGCAATGATTTAAAACAGTTGTATGGTTCTTCCTGAATTTTCTTAAAGATTCCAACTCCACTGAGAGTCCACATATTTCCTTGTTTAATCTTTTTGTCTCAGCCTCCATCTCAGCCATTTTACTTTCTAATTCGCAAATTTTACTATCTTTTTCATAATTTTCAGACTGTAGCTGCTCCATGCCCGAAACAAGTACCTTTATCTTTTCATTTGCCTTTTCTACTTCAGCTTCTTTAGTCTTTAATTTAGCAGTATAGTCTTTCTCCATTATATTATATTGATTCCACACAAATTTCTTTTCCGCCAAGAGTTCAGACACCTCCGAATATTTTTCTAAAGAAAGCTTGTCATATTCACCTTTTAACCTACTAAATTCATTCACGATTTCGCAGGAATGGTTATCTTTTTCTGCAGTATTCCAAATGGACTTGTTCCCTCTATCTGTGGTTCCTTTTTTCTTCATGTCAGTATTCTTAGATGCTGTTCCTTGGTCCTGTAATAAAGTGACTGTTCAGCATAATGTAATACATAAGGAAGAATATCAGAAAACCCAACAAATATACAAGGCTGACTGACAGATTACATACTTCTCTAACAGAGGATTTACGAGAAAGAATTTCAAACCATACTTTCAAATCCCCCAACTCATCCTCTGTATGCTCTGTCATTAAAAGATAAACGAATGCAGTTAGAACAATGTCAAATAAAAATTTCAAACTCCTAGTATTACAACAATTGACAAAAACTTTCCCCTGAGTTGAAAAAATCGAAGATATTAATAATTTAAAGCATCTTAACCTGAAAATGTAAAGAAAACTTCTCTCTAGCATGCAAAGAGTGATGAATCATCCAGGAGCAGGAACTTTCATAATGAATCAGCCAATCAGGTATTTAACCTTACATTCATGTATCATGTAAAGTTATTTACATTTGGGAAATGAAAATAATCCCAATCATGTTACATCCAGGACCATCCCGAGATTGACATTAGAAATGCACCTTATAAGCCATTTATTCTAATCACAGATCACATAAACTTGTTCACATTCAGAAACTTATTAATTTAACTCTGCCCCTTATGCAAATAATTCCAGTCTGAGGTCAAAGTAAATGCATGTGTAGGTTTCCGCAGTATTTGTTTTGGATTATCTTTCAAATGCAATGCCTCAAGAGAGACCTTTTTACCCCCCCCCCCCCCAACCCCCCCCCCGCAAAAAAAAAAAAAGAGAGAGAGACTATTTTCCCAAAATAATCATATCAAAAAGAGACCTTTTGTCCCCCAAAACTCAACTCAGGTACTTCAAATAACAAAAATCTGACCATGTCAAGAAACTACCCATAACAAAATAGTTCTCTCCACTCTCAATCCTTCATAAAAACAACAAAATCAACTTTTTGCTCCTTGAAAGCAAAACATTAAGGAATAAAACAACAAAATAAAAACTTAACACCAAGAACCAACACCAAACACCTCTTCCCTAAGAACAGCACAAAATAAAAACTTCTAACAAGAAATCAAAGATAATTCACTGACCCAAAATCCATTTTAATATAGCAGCCTCTCTGTGCTTTAAACCCAGCGCCAAATCCGCTTTCGCTTCTTCCAGAGACCGTTTTTTCTCCTCAACGGCCAAAATCCCGTTCAACTAAACAAAAGTGGCAATTAAAACACATAAAAAAGTAATTTTTTAAAAAATTTAACGGAGCCCTAAAAATGACTATTTACCTGAGAAATTTGATCCTTGTGAAAGCGAACATCGGAGATCCACCCTTCGTTTTGCATCCGAAGACGGTCTTCGAGAAACTTGTGGCGGCTCGCGAACGATTGAAGCTGGTTCTGCTGGTTGTGCACCATCTGAACCAGAGATTTGAAGATATTGCCCCAATTTGTGCGGTCAGTAGATTCTGGTTTTCTGAATTTCTGCATCGTGAGATTCAGAAAAGAAAAACGTTTGAATTTGGAAGAAGTGAAAGAGAACAACGGTCGAATTTTGCGCCCGTTAGAAGGAGTCGAAGACAGTGATTTCAAAAACTTCGATGCGTTTTAAGACTGCGACTGATTTTAAAAATATTGGGCCAATGGCTTTACCCGACCCAATAAGTAGTTCCTTACCCAAAGGTAGGTGGGCCTGTATTTGGAGCAAGATTGGGCCAATTTTTTAAAATAGCATAAATGATGCATAAAATTGCTTCCTGCACTTTCATAATTGTTTATACCACTTCAATAACGAAAATAGTCTTTTAAATTTTATAATTTTTTTGGTAAATGTTATCTAAAATGTAATTAAAGGTTTCTGAATTATGCACATTCTAGAAATTTGATTTTCTTTTTAACATTACTCATTTCGAAATCAAATTTTTTATACTATGTAACATCAAATCTAAAAGTTATTTTTATTATTTCATATTGAGAAATTGTGGGAAGCAAGTATGAGAATGTAAGAAACATTTGTCATGAGTGTGTTTTAATTTTGGTCCTATAAAATTTTTCTGTCCTAAATTTTGTTCTTTGTTTTCAATTCTTCTAAAATTGAAAATAGTTTTTTTTTATTCTAGTATTGTGATATTTGTTAATTGTTTATATTGAGTGAAAAGTTTTCAAGTGGTGTCTTTTAATATTTTGATATAATGTGAACTTGTAAGACCTTTAAATAAAGCTTTTAAGATCTAGAAAATATGTCATTTGTCTATGTGAATGTGGGGTCAAAAATTTGTGGTGATTTCAAATTTATGATAGGTTGGAAATATAAGAAAAATGTTCTACAGGATTAAAATTTAAATTCATAAATTTTATAAGAACTAAAAATAGCTATTTCAAATTTTATTGGGGTGAAAAATAAATAAAAAGTTATAGGGGTCAAAATCAAAGTTCACTCATTTCATATGGGCTAGAAAAATATTTAAATCTTTAAAATTTATTTAATAAATAAAGAGTCTTAAATTTAAACAAATATTTTTAATTATTTGTTTTTAAAATAAACATATATATGTATAGTAAAAATATATTGACATAGAAAATAAAATAAATACCTTTCCTAAAAAAATTAAATTACAAAGTCACATATCACTGATATAAAAATTGGTATTTAAATCATAATCTTCTTCCAACAAGTTTCTATTAATAATTTTATAAAAGTATAATGTCTTATATTTATGCAAAAAAAAAAATCAAGTATGTATTTTTCAAAATAATTCAAGAAAATATAATAAAAAATTGACATAAAAAATAAAGTAAATATATTTCTTTAAAAACTTAAATTATAAAGTCACTTATCACTAATTACCATAACAAAATTTGATATATGATCATAAGCTTCTTCACACAAAAGTTTCTAATGATTTGTTAATTTTTCAAAATCTATACCAAATTATAATTACATTAATGAATAATTTCATTGTCCAACAAATTAGGAAATAACTCATTTTTATAAACTTTTGACACATAAGTCTAAATTTCATAATCTCAAGATAATTTAATATAACTCAACATGTTTAATAAGACTTATATTGAACATATATCTCATATTCAAGTCATCTTGATTTGCATTGCTCAACTAACAACAAGATATTTATTTGCATAAAATCTATAACAATAATAGTGCAAAAAAATTTCTCATTTATCACAACTTTATGCCTTAATTTTTAAACTTTTAATGAAACAAGGAACCAAAGTACACATCAATAACCTTTTAAGTACTCACATAGTATATAACATCATGCATATCTCAATCACTCTCTCTCTTTCTCACACGCACACACATCAAATATATCATTTGAGTGATATGTTTTATTTAAACAAGAAAAATATTCTTGCTTGACAACATTTTTTTCTTAAATCAATTTAAAAAAAGAGAGAGTTAATTATACATCAATCTCACTTGAGTGTTTTTTCGTTGCTTGCAGTAAACTCAAAAGGAGAAAACAAAATCAACATTCATTTTCTCTTACTCCAATGTCACTTTGTTGCTTGAGTGATGAAGTTTGATGCATAACCACCAAATTCGAGAACTTCAATAGCATTTTGATTCTCCATTGATAGAACAATCATTTATCACTTGAGCAATAAAGTTCAAAATGAGAACAATTCAGTCTCAATAAAATTCTAAATCAGAGCAAATCATTATCGTTCAAGTCATAAGTCATCATAAAGACAAAAAAAGTTTGTCATTTAAGCAACATTATAGCTTTGTTAAGCAATAACTTGATGTTAAAAAGAAAATTATAAAAAACCAAAAACATTCATAATGTATGACAAATTTCAAATTCCACTCCAATCAATTTTAACCTTCATTACAAGTTTTAAACATCCAAAACAACTATTTTTTTTTTAATATAAACTTATATAGGTACAGGTCCAATATTAATATATTTTATTTTTCAATAAATTAAGTTTGTGCTTAAATCTATTTTTTCTCGAAGTTTTCTCCTGTTGGCAGAGCTCCTCTTGGAAGGGATTGAACAGAATCTTTACGCTATTACTGCATAAAACTATACCTAAAGTGATCGAACTTTTTAAAACACTGTTCTATCCATTATATTAGATTATCAGGTATTCCATCTTAATTGCCATATGCAACTCTATGAAAAAAGGTAGTATTTCCAAAAACCACCATCACAAATCATGAATGACTTGCAAAAAGTACTCATATTCAATAATTTCATTTCCAACCCTTAAAAAAGCTAAACAGAAAAAAAGTTGTCTAATGTCTTTTAACTTTTACTTTGTATATAAACTAATTTTAATTTATAAAACAGTTAAATTCATTAAACTCAGTGCTATTCTAAAAGATACATTCACTCTCACCTGCTCAAACTTCTGAAATCCTCTAAACAACTAAAATTTAGTTAGCATAAAAAGAATATGAATATGGTCACACCACCATTTCATTACATTTTGTGATATGACTAAATTTTAATAGTAGTCCAGGATCTTGAGCACTGAAAGCTGCATCCACTTCCATGGATAGAATTAACTAGTTGGCATTTGTATATGGCTCTGCATTCTCAACTATTTTCTTCAAAGCATCAGCTCCAATGTATTGGAGAACCTGGGGTCATAAACCATGGATAAATAATTATGTCCTGAAGGTATACAAATATACTGCATTTGAAAGGTGAAAAATACAAATCATATTGAGCAATACTAACAGCACACTTCTTCTAATCTCTTCGTTAGAACTTATTAAAAACTATGAAGTCATAAATAGAGGTCATTAAGGATGAACTGAGACCTATAAAATATTTTGATTTCCAATGAATATTACCAATAATAAAGAGTGTCTTCAGGAAGTGTGTGATTAACATTTCTTGTGTCATTGGGCCTTGAAAAGTTCATTTTCTTAGAAACTCCACAAGCCATCAGTGAACTGAATTTGACGAAGAAAATATTGACAATATAGAAAATCCAGTTATACCTCATTTGCATCTTTGAAAGAGCTGAATTCATCTTTCTTTGGCCAGACTACACGCCAACACCTGATGTCATTCAAAAAAGGAAGGAAAATTCAAAGTACATAACACAATTGAAAAGTAAAGAAGAAGTGAACATTTATTATTTCACCACGCCTCAAATGCCGGAAAAAGAACAGAATGTGTAACCTCTCTGATCCAATAAACTTTCTGAGCCATTATTAGGGTGCCAGATTCCGTAAGCATTTGATTTATTTAGTAGGATATGGACCCCTTTGCATGCATGAAATTTAAACCAAATGCATTAAGTAGTTTAGGTACCATGAATGTGTCATGGACCTTCACCACTGAGCTTTAGGGTTTATATCCAAATTATTCAAGCAACATGCTATGTGCATATCCAAGTCTCAAGTTTTACTTAATATTTGGTACTTACACACAATAACATGGAAAATAAATGACACCATATATAACCTTTCTCGGCCAAGGCGCCGTGCCAGCTCTTCTGCTAAAGCTTGACCAGGCGGATCATTATCAGTTGCCAGGATAATGCGAGCTGCCTAAAAGAACAAAGAGGAAACTGAGCTACAAAGCAGTTCGCTTCTGCACTAGAAAGATTCAACTTAATGGGAAGATATCAAATGTGTGTACCTTATCCAAGTACTCTTTGCAGTTCCACAGGTATTGAAATGCAGTGTCCTGATTTCATAAGTATGCACAGATTAATATATTAAATCGATCAATTTATTGGTTGAAACACATACTTTATGAGAATGTAGAAAGATAACCATGGATCAGTTCTAAAAGGCAGAGAAGGAATGACTGGATGCAAAAAAATTTTAGCTCTCATGAAAGTTATGTGTGATTATGGTCCATCATTAAATAAATAAATATAAGGTGAGTCGGCATGAGCAGAATTTATACCGAACATCAGTATAACAGATTTTCAAAGAATAAGGCTCTATACTTGGACACTTTTGCAGTAAAATGCAAATAGTTATGATATAGTAGGTAACAGGAAAACGCAGAAGACGTTTAGATAGATTATTCCTTTCAAAGTTAAGGATTATAACTAGTAAAATTTCTTAGAATGAAAGTGGTTTTAAAACACAAAGATCACCCTTGAAACAATTAAAATCAACATCGCTAAATGATTTGTACTTTGACTCTTTGTTATTACATTTTCAATTACCAAAGTACAATAACAACCATAAAACCTTGTATCTCATCACAATAAAAATTAAAAACTAGATGAGGAAATTAGTCTTGGTATTTGAAATAATCCTGAAAGGGTAAGTTGCAATCACACAATTAATAATCATAATCAATGAACACACGGACAAAACTACAGAGGGGCCAACTACATTTCATTCGGAAGATCACATCTAATCTATTTCATTAGATAGATAGATAGATAAGAAAGACAGGTAGTTTTGATGAAGAAGACAAGTATTACGGATGTTTGAATTAATAAGGCATACTACATTGAATATTCACTCGACCTTAAAAGAGAAGTGAAAACAAATTTTAATAATAGCACACACACACAAACCTTCTCTATTGGTGGCAAATCTTTTGAAGAAACCTTTACTGGTGCACCCACTGGAACACTAACACAATTCCGAAAGCCAGCCTCCTCAAATGAAAGCTTATCAATTTCCCCTTCAACCTATTATTATCATTGGACTGTAAGAATATCTTCAATTCTTTCTTTTTTCAGCTTTCAGTTGGGTATTGTCAGACAAAAGAAGATACGGATGGGAGAAGGGAAAAATTTTTACAATTATGATTTCAGATACTAGACTAATGTCATCAATTCCATATAGTATCTTCTCTGTGCCTCTATCCTGAAAATCAAATCGAGCATTTGAATCAACATAAAGTTACCTAGTATCCAGATAGATCAATTAAACTTCATGTCAAAATATGCATTTTTAAACTCTCGACGTAGTCCTCCAAAGAATAGGATGCCATCACATTAACCCTCCAAAGAATAGGATGCCATTACATTAACCCTCCATAGATTTGTCACCAAATTAGTCCCTTAGAAACTAGGGTATCAGCACATTAATCTCCCCAAAAAAATTGTCATGACATAAGTCCTCAAAGATACAAAATAGTTACCATACTTCTCTTAGTGTCACCAATTTAGTCTTCTTCTAGGATGAATATGGTAAAATATTAAACTTTTTAAGGAATAAGGTGGTAAAAGTCTACAGAGGACTAATTTGAAGGATTACTTTAGTGACAAATTACACTTTCAGAGACCAAAATAACCATTTACCCTTATTCTTTTAGTAGGATAGTTTAGTAGTTAGTTACTGTAAATTGTTTTATTTTAGGAAGGGAGTCGATTAGCAATTATTTACTCTAGCTTACAGCTTTGTATTATTCCATTTTCATTCAAGTAATTATTTGTAAAGGGTTTGCCATAATCTTTGGAGGACCAGCTAGACGGTTTACTCTAAATTTTTTAATCATATACAAGCAGCATAGCATTAGAAGGTTCCAGAAAGAAACAATTATAGGCTCCTGTGTCTTATACATTCATCTGTAATGTTAATCTTTATAAATCTACTGAAATGGCAGATGATCGCTGGAGTCAGTGATAGAAATAGCGTCAAGGAATGATACTCAGTTGTTGACATAACTTTTTTTGTCATAGATTTGTATATTTTCCCCCTAAGCATTTTCTACAAAAGGAAGTGTAGGCAAGGAGAAAATGTAGCCTTGCCTGTATCCTTTCTTTTTCCATCTCTAACACCACGGTTGTCTTTTTTTTAAATAATTGTACATGAAATGCTAGTCATTT
This sequence comes from Phaseolus lunatus, assembly GCA_013389735.1. Taxonomy (NCBI): domain Eukaryota; kingdom Viridiplantae; phylum Streptophyta; class Magnoliopsida; order Fabales; family Fabaceae; genus Phaseolus; species Phaseolus lunatus. Next base: position 28,465,676 of record CM023862.1, on the reverse strand, counting down.
AAAAATACATCATTCACTGTAATGAATACTATTTGCAAACAGGAAAAGTTACCAGCCAAAATCTTTTCTCCAATGCTCTGTATTTGCAGCCAACAAGCAACCCATTTTGTTTATAAGTAAAAGCAATGACTGCCTGCAAAATTTGCAGTACACAATGAAGTTTAGAACCTCTAACTAGTTAAGTTCTTAAGAACTAAACCACAGATAGAAATGTTTATAAGACAGAAAAGAGAAGAAACCACAACAATTATGATCGTTGCTAAGATTCTTTTCATGATCTTGAAGCCATGACAACTAAAGCAAATTTTCCTTCTGCGAATAAAAAATTGCATACGCACTACCTCGCTGGTTCTTGTAAATGATCTATATTTCCCTCCACTATTGCCCCACTAAGGTTCGATTGCAGTAATTGAGACCAGTTGGAAACAGAACACCAACTAATATATCAAGTCATGGCAGTATTCATTCAGTTCAATTGGGAATAATGAATTTTGCCATCACCAACTTTAAAGCTTCATTTATCAATCTAATATCAAGAAAACCTTATTTAGCCATCATTATATTGCCACAAACTATATTCAAAATCTAAAGTCACTGCTTTTAGTTAAAAGTCCAAAAATGCACATGATATCAGTCTTTTACTTCAGATTTCAAGAATTCAAGATGGCAAGATCACTGAAGATTCTTTTTCCATCGTGAAATGGTATATAACCAATCAAAGAAGCAGCTATATGAGTCCCAGCAGAGTACGGGACATCAAACACCAATTAGAGATCTGGATTCTGTTTATCTAGCAATTTAAAGGAACAAGTTTTACAATTACAAAACCAGAACTGTGAAAATACCTTATTGTCCGACAGTTGTCTTACAGCATTTCTGCTCAGGGTTTTCTCTGATATCAGTCTCTCTCTAAAGTAAGCAACAAGCTAAAACAGGGAAAAGAAAATCTATACATAAGCAAATAATTTGACTAAAACTTGAAAGTTGCAATATAAGCACATAAAGAAACAGTCTTTGATAACTTGATAAGGCAATACTCGATCAAGGTAGTAGATTTACATGCTCACACTTGGCCATTGCAAAATCGTTAACCAGATTCACTAGCATGATTGAATAGTGAAGCTTCTAAGAGCATACTATTTACTAGCCATTACATCATATTTCTAAACCTCTACTGGACCTTCAATATTGAGATATTAATTAACAAGCCACAGGTTATACTAGGAGCATGAGGGTCACCGGGAAAAAATAGTATGTCATTGAAATTGATTTAACACTTGGAACATAAGTCCAGGTGAACCTTATTTCAAGTATCAAGTAAATCCTTAGTTATTTTGCCTCAAAAATTGGGAGAATAAAGCCAAAATCACAAGAAAGTCAAGCCATGTGTCTATTTCAGCTAAAAATAGTAATTATATTATAATGCATTACCACCCTTGATACCCTTAAGAGTGCATACTTTGTATGTTGGGTCGGAGAACAATGACAAGATCAGCACACTTAACAAGATAATCAATTTTCCCTACTTCATTTGAATAAAAGACCTTCAAAAGACATCTGGTATGATAACAATTACCAGCAAAATGAGAGAGAAGGGTCATTCTGAGAATTTGGCAATTATTCTACAGCTATTACCCACTCAAAATGCCAAAAGCAAGCTGTATACCTTAGGACCAAGCGGTTCCAATCCTAAGCTCTCCTCCGCTATTTTTCTAGAAAACTTGGCCTTAGTACAAACCCCACTGTACAATTCCTGATCATCTGCGAAAACCTACAACCAAATAATCACGTAGAAGCAGTATGTCTTTGTTACCCATTACATGTTTTATGCTTGAAAGGAGACATAAATTTATAATTCCATGTTATGTCACCTGACCAGCCCAACCACATTTAGCTCGAAAACACCTCCACATCGCAAATTCACTACATCACACATTTGCTAAAACACATCACATCAAAACACACAATTATCACCACACACACAAAGCAAGTAGACGAAGTATACCCATTAGAGATAATGTGAAAAGACAAACTCCTCTCCTTTAATTGCCCACCTTTGCACTAGAATATCAAAACAAACAAGATTCAGAAACCTACTTAAAACCAAATACACACAAAAGACTAGGGGCAGAAAACGGATTACAGTTTTAGAAGAAAATTAAAGTAGATACTTTTGGACAAAACAGATTATGGTACTGCCCGGGCAAACAAGAGTTTTCCAAGCTGATGCCCAGAAGTTCCATTTTCTCTTTCAATACTTTCACTTTAGGTGCATCAAAAGTATTGTCCACAACACCTTAAAAATAACACAAACAATCATATCAGGGAAATCCAATAAATATTTTTTTTCTAAAAATATCAAAAGATTAAATAGTGTACGCACTAACGGTAAGGTTTTATTTATTTTTTACATCTTAAACAAATCACAAACGGTCATGAATGTAAATTTGCTAAATTTTACGATGACTACCTCCAAAGTTACAACAACAATTTCTGATTCGTTGAAAGTGTTAAACTGTTTAAGGGCATAGAAATTAAACTCTTAGAAAAACTGAATCCTGTGTCTGCCCAGAAAAGTGAAATGCGAGGGAAAACGATGAACCTGGAGTAGAGGGCACAGTGGTGTTACGAGCTACTGAATGACACCAAACGGAACATGGTCTTGTGGATAACACTGCTGCATAGGTTCTGGGAAGCAACTTGGAGAATAGAGATTGAGTGAGGGGAAGACGCAGCCATTGGTTCTGAAAAACTGACATGTTTGGTTTTTACTTTAATTTTGATTTGTTTGAGGTGTTTTCATCGCAAGTTTTGGAATCCCAGTGTTTGTTCGTCTACAGATTAGATACAGAGAATAGATATTTTTGCCTCCAGTAAAATCTATACCATCAACAAAAGTTTCTACAGAAACATAAATAAATATTAATTATAATATATTTTTTAAAATATTACAAAATCAAGTGTTAAGGTATCTTAGATAATTCCTTTTCGCACTTATTTTTTTTTTCTACACAAATAGTTATACTTTATATTTTTTTATTACAAAATTTGAACACATGTTTAAGATTAAAAAATATATTATAATTCAAAAATAAATTTCAGATTTTTTAATTACAAAATTCATAAATATAATAATAAAGTACTTCATCTAAATTATATAATCTAAAATACGTCTGTGTAACGCAAATTGGAGGTGTAGGAGGAAAAAGGGAGGCGCAGAACGTAATTTCCAGACATCTTTCGCATGGCCCAAGTTTGCAAGCCCAAGTTGTACTGCCTGCTTTGTTCACAGCACCGCAATCCCTAATCCCGCATTTTTCATTCTTCCTTCCTTCCCCATTTTTTCACCTCACTAGTACTGTACGCCAAAATTGCAAGTCCATCACCTTCTTCCTGAAGGTAACACATGCTTTCTTTCTTTCCTTTTTTCTTTTCAATTGAAGAAAAGTTTCTGTTTTCATAGATAGATAGATAGATAAGACCGTCAAATTCAATTCGCTAATCACCCTCGGTATTTTTTATTAACTCCTCGGTACTTTTTCTCAGCCTATGAAAATATTCCAATCAATGTACTTTTAAATATGACTTGGTTTAATTAAACCCCTAAATCAGTGGCCTTGCTCCATTCTTTTTGTGTGGCTTTCCATCGTAGATTGAAGGGATATGAAATTTAATTATTTTTAAGAAATGCAATTTTTTTTATATTATATTGAATTTTGTGGTGCTTCATTCCAGTGGTCACTACTAAGTTCAGTTTGCTTATTAGTTTTTTTTTGTTGCGCGCTGGTTGTGATTCAATTATAGTTGCTGTCTTGTTGTGTATGAATTGTGAAATATGCATATTGTATCTGGGGGAGAAAAATATGAGATTCGCATTTGATGTTTGGATTTGGATTTTAACGAGAGTGTTTATAGATGTTCTCCTGGAATATCTGTTTCGAGTTTAGAACACTTCCAAATTCATTTTTCTGATTTTGGGATGTTTTATAAAAGGAAAATGATGAGTAGACACCCTGGGAAGATATAAAAGAGAAGTGTATTGAGAGATAAATAGAGAGAAGAGAGAAAAGTGTAGGTATATAGGTGATATGATGGATAGGAAGAGAGATGCAAAAGGTGTGTTAGGTTATTTGGTTGGACTCATGGACTGTTCACATATCATTGCTATTTTTGAAATTGGAAGTGTTAGAAGTTGTTGTTTCACATGTGTTGTATGTTCTGCCTTCTTTTATGGTGATATCTTCTGTTTGAAGTGACTGGGGTGAGAGTGTGGATGAATAGCTGAAGTTGTATCTGCGATCATATATGTTATATGTCCTGTGGTTCACAGCTCAACCTTAGTATGTTGTGAAATTGTTACAGGGTTGGTGCTCCTAGCTTGTTGAAAGAGCATCTTTTCCAACATATTGGTTTCATGAGTCACTATTTTGTTTGAATAAAAAGATGAGGTTTACCCCCATTTCCAGATTAATCCGCCGTCTCCCTCAGCGGGATATATGTGGCCCCTTGCAATCTCGAGCCTTACAGACTAATTCTGTTCCTAAAGATCCTCTGGCTAAGCCAAGAAAGTACAAAATTCCTCAATTCTATGATCCTTATGGCCCCAGACCTCCACCCTCAGAAAAGATCATTCAGCTTGCAGAACGAATTGGAGAATTATCGGAAGAAGAACGTGGTCAAATTATGCCTACTTTGTCAGAAAGATTAAATCTGCCAAAGTTGCAGCCAATTTCCACAGATGGCTTGGACATGGGTCCAGAAGGTGGTTCTGCTGGACCAAAGGTCGAAGAGAAAAAGGCAGAGAAAACAGCTTTTGATGTGAAGTTGGAGAAGTTTGATGCTGCCGCAAAGATCAAGGTGATTAAGGAGGTAAGAACATTTACTAGCCTGGGATTGAAAGAGGCCAAAGATCTTGTTGAAAAGGTTCCAGTTGTGCTAAAACAAGGAGTCACAAAAGAGGAGGCAAATGACATAATAGAAAAAATAAAAGCTGCTGGAGGAGTTGCAGTTATGGAGTAAAATTTTGATTGTTGGTTGGGATCATAATTTTCCTTAATGTATGTTTTTAAGTTGCATCTCACGGTTATTCGTGAATGAATTTTAGAAGAAAGTTCTAGAGGCCCCAAACAGATTTAAGAATTAAGAGCCAACTATTGGAATAATCTATTTGGATCATCTTTTGTTAGTTGAGATTTCTGGTTCATTACTGTATCACTTGTAACTGCAGTGTTGGTTTGACATTTGTAACACTCTGCCTGTCCTCCCTGCTCACAGATTTTCTTCCAAATGAAATTTTTCTAGGTTCATAGGCAAAATTATTATATGGAATTTTCATAATTCTTTGAGATTCCGGTAGTTGAGTATTCTGTTTGGACTGGTGCCTGGTGGGACCTCTTATGATGCATTATGCCTCTTTTCACAGTCAATTAGTTTAGTTGTTCCTTGTTCTGAAAATGTCATGTCTTTTTGCAGTTAGTTCTTCTAACCTTCTTTAAGGATACCGAAAAGAATGATGAGTAGAATGGTTATGACTTGGCCATTTGGCTTACATATTGTGATTATTCTGAGAGTAGGTAATATATGTTTTGTTTTCTTATTTAGTACATCGAATGACCATGAATTTAGTGTATGACACGGTACGCAAGCTTTTTTTTTAATCATGGTTCTTTCCTATAATTATTTTTATTCTCCTAGAGGAACTCTTCATGAAAAAGGTCATTGTTTTATCATTACCTCATCTGGTTACGATGACAAAGATGTTACAGAGAATATTATGTGTTATTAATCTGTATTATGTTTTTGTTCTTTTTACCAATACAGTGTGTTTATTTTTTTTTATTTACGAATATAAGATAGTTGCATTTCTTACGTATAAATTTTTAATTTAAGATAATTTATAACTGTCTAAAAAGGTAGCTGAAAAATGAATTCTTAGCTTAGAGTTGAAAAAACTAAATTAAAATGTATGATAAAAATAATTGACAAACTAAAAGTTGTAAATTATTGAATTAAATATTAATATTAGATAATTACATATTTTTAATAATTAGAAATTTATATTTTTAAGTATTTTATAACCAAACTTTTTATGTAAAATAAACTTTTAGGAATATTTATGTAAAACATTATTCTTTATTATAATTTAAGATAGTTATTATTTTTAATAGAAATAATACTTTAATAATTAAAACAAAAGTAAACTAATTTAGCATTAAATCAGTAATAAAAATATAACAAAAGAAAAATATAAATTTCATTTAGTAGATTATTTTGAAACAGTAACATGAATAAATTAAACAAGCTAATTTAAATTTCTACCTTATCAAATGCATATAAAGTAATTTTATCAAAATGTCATTTATAAATTCATTTATAATCTAGATCAATTTAACAACTACAAATATTATACTAATTTAGTAATTTTGAAAGTAACGTCTACTAAATTAGTAAAAAACTACACTTTCCTCTAACTTTCCACTTTGGACATCGCTGTTTGTTCATCATCACATAAATTATTGATTTATTTATCAAACACAAAAAATATATTTTGATATGATTTTCTAAAACTCCATTCACAAAAATGTTAATTTAATGATAAAATGTTTTGTTAGAACTTAGAATTGCCACGCTCACAAGTGCGCTGACATACCCCCTTTTTTTCTTGTAGCAGGAATAACCAAAAATGAAAAAACAAACAAAACTAATAACAATGGACCCAGATCAGATCAGATACACACTGACAGGATCATTCTGGAGAATCTACTGTGACACAATTATTAAATTGAAAAAAGAAAAAGTAAGAAAATTACATAAACATGTAAATGTTAAATTACTAAAACGAGATGTTAAAGGATGCAAGAAACAAAAAAGGTGGGAGCACGTGTCAGTCCTTAAGAAAACGTTATGGTTGAATGACAGTAACAAATGTCACTTGATGAATGCATGTCTCCCTACTCTTCCAACTCCAGATCAGAGAACCATTACATAAAAGCACCTCAATGCATTTCATTCAAAAGTTGAAACCTCTTTCCAACAACAATTCCTTAGCTAAAGTTAAATCTCTATTTGGTTCTTAAACTCTCTCTCTCTCTCTTGCTGGCTCTTTCCCTTAACGGTTACGAAAGTGAAATAATAATGGTAACATCCGACCGTGGCGGTGGTGGGAAATTGACGAAGGTTCTGGGTTTGGGATACTGGGTGCAAGGATTCAGGTGTTTTCCATGGTTGGTTGTGAGTTTCTACCTCAAGGATGGCCTTAATGTGGACCCTTCTACTCTTCAAATTCTTCAGAATTCTGCTAATCTTCCCATGGTTGGGAAGCCCCTCTATGGCCTCGTTTCAGACTCTGTCTACATCTCTGGACAGCACCGAGTTCCCTACATCGCCTTTGGAGGTAAAGTAGTCTTCACTCTTTTCTTTTCTCCATACCCTTCTGCTTTCTCTCTCTTTTTTGTTCATGTTAAAGCCAAGTTGCACACTTTTACAGCCGTCAATAGATAGTTGTTGGTTTCATGCTGTTGGGAGTTGGGAATTAAGAATTGATTGTGTTGTGTTCTGTTTCTTCTTACTCTTCTTTGGAATAGATGAATGGATGAATTGATCCTTTGTGTGTATAACTTTGAATAGAAGAATCTGCTCCTTCGGTGTGAGTTGCTTTAATTGGAAAAAGCATAAAGAAAGAGTAGGATCGAGATTCTAGACTAACGAAATAGAGTTTGGTACTTACCTTTTTGCTTTTGTTGGGATTTATTTTATATATTCTCTTAAGTCTGAATATGGATTCTTAAATTCTTTTTATATTAATTTGGGTAGTTAACTGGTAAATCATCATCGATTCTTCCTTGCATCAAGCCAAAGGCTGGAAAGGGGTCTCAGACTGAAACTTTGTGAAGACTAGACTATGACAAAAGACAAGACTTCTTAAACTAACACAAAATCAGAGTATAGGAACTGTAAAATGAATTGGTATTATTGTTGTTTGAATATAGAGACAGGACATGTAAATATTTTGTAAGCTCTCTTAAGAAGGAAATTTGGAAGATCATAATTCTCTCTAGGAACCTGGTCATTGAAATGGATTTCTTTTCTTCCCTTTTGTTTTTCAACAGAAGAAACTTTTATCTGAAGGCTGATAAGGAATCCTTCTAAGACAAATTTATAATAAAGATAGAACTATATTCAAAATGGTCCTCCCATCCTCTTCAAATTCAACAAGATGTCTCCCAGATCAAAACCAAGTGCTGATCACTAAACAGAGGTGAAGTAAATGGCTTTGTCTTGGAATATGACTAAGGAAGCAAGACTTCCCTCAAAATCCAAGGAATATAAGCATATTGATCTGAGTGCTGCAGAACATTCTCCTCCGTATATATTGTAGTTGGGTGTTGATGTGCAGTATGACTAAGGGAATAGGCATTCCGTCAAAAATCCAAGGAATAGAAGTATGTTGCTGTTACTGCCAAAGAACATTTCCCTCCCTATATATTGTTGGTGGTTGTTGAGTGTATGGTAATTTAACCATCAAGGGTTCAAAATTGAGACGTCTGAATCAGCAATATCAACCATTTCACTTTAAGCAATTGTCTCTATCTTGTGGAAGTGATATATTGAGTATTTACTATTTTTAATGGAAAACGTTACCCCTGTTGAACTTGTAATGTTAGGATTTGATGATATTTACTCCAAAGGAAAACCATTCTTGGCATAGTTTCCAAGTACTAGAGCAAATGCTACTTAGAATTTGGAACTTTCAAATTGATGCGCTTTACTCTCTTCTTTCCCACTTTGTTTACTTGAAAGCTTGCTTTGCTGTAATAAGTGCTAACTGGAGCCTCATTGTCAGTTTATTCAGATACATGTATCCTACAACAAAATATGTGGATGATGATTGTGAACTTAAAATACTTATCTGACACTTGAATTGAATCTACTGCTTGTGTTTATTTCATTCAATGCTACTCAGTGTCTCTATATCCCTTTGATGCACTTCAGTTATTACAACTACATCTTTTATTGTTTTAATTAAACTTACTCCCTCCATATCTATTGGACTTTGGATCATATTAATCTCAAGTGCAACATATTATGATTATTTTCGTCCTCTTTGATAAAAAATCTTGGTCCTTTTCCTTCCATTTTCTCCCTAATTAGCAAGAACCCCTGATATGTCAATTCTAGCCAAAATATAGGCCTAGAGGGAATTGGTAAATGATAATGGTTGCTTACCCCATACAGGGGCAAATAGTTAACCAGTTGTATGATTTGATTAATGACTTAACAATTAGCATGAACAGGTGACCCGACATTTTACCTGGCCTGACTTTTCAGGAATTTCTCCCCTCTTTTTATTGGTGGAAATTCATCCATAGTTTCTTAGTTGCTAAAATTGAAATAGGTATTAAAGTTTCTCCATTTAAGTTCTTATCCGTAAGAACAGCTTTTATGACATTTTTTAATTTTGCGCAACCAGCCTGATTCTTGGATTTTGATATCTTCAATTATATGGAGGAAAATTCATCAACTAAAGTTTTTAAGAGAATCACATATTATGAATTTTAAAATCATTCCAGTTGTTGGAGATATAATGTAAAACCATTCTCTTGTTTTCACTTGATAACTAAAGCTTTTGGTATAGTTGTTTTATGACAGTATTGGATTCTCTAGACCAAATAGTCTAGACTCTAACAGAGTTCAATCCTTGCCTCTCCCCATCTCTTTTGATAAAAAGTTGAATTCTAGCACAAGTCAGTGAGCTTGTTCATAATCCGTGCTTAGAGTCTGTAGGGATCTTGTATGAAGGGCATGTTAGAGATATAATATGAAACCATTCATTTGTCTTCAACTATAAGGTTAAGCTTTTGGGATAGTTGGTTCATGTTACCAATGTTCGTAGTTTCATGACATTTCTAATTTCTACCAAAGATATAACTAATTCCTAAAATATTTCTCTGAATCTGTTTATGCAGCTTTCTTGCAGGCACTGTCATGGCTAATCATAGCAATCTCTCCATCAAACATGTCCATTTTCACTATCTCCACATACCTCCTCCTTAGTAATCTAGGTGCTTCGATAGCTGAGGTTGCAAATGATGCCATTGTTGCAGAGATGGCAAAACAGAGCCCTTCCTCAACCAAGCACCTGCAACCATCCTCAGGCAACCTCCAATCATTTGTTTGGATAGCTTCCTCTGCAGGAGGAGTCCTGGGTAATCTTCTAGGCGGCGTTTTTATTGGCCGGTTCTACCCTCAAACCATGTTCTTATATTTTGGCCTCCTCCTTGCTCTCCAATTTTTCATAACCATTTTAGTTCCTGAGAGTTCTCTTGGGCTTCCGAAGAGTCCATCTGTTGGGATAAGAAATCAGCTTTCACAGCTATTGGTTGCTCTGAGAAAGCCTGAAATTGCATACTCAATATCATGGTTTACAGCATCTTATGCCATTATTCCTGCCCTTACAGGCACAATGTTCTTTTACCAGACGCAGCATTTGAAAATAAACTCATCAGTATTGGGTATCTCCAAGGTGTTTGGCCAGGCAACCATGCTCCTATGGGGTATCATATATAACCAATACTTCAAATCTGTCCCACCAAGGAAACTGATATCAGCCATTCAAGCTATGATGGCATTCTTCATGATTTCAGATTTCTTGTTTGTGAGAGGTTTTTATCGGCAAATGGGTGTGCCAGACTCACTCTACGTGGTGATTTTCTCAGGATTCTTGGAGGTTCTGTTTTTCTTCAAAATTCTCCCATTCAGTGTCCTAATAGCACAGATGTGTCCACCAGGATGTGAGGGGTCTATAATGGCCTTTCTTATGTCTTCGGTAGCACTGGCATTCATTGTGAGTGGATACCTTGGTGTTGCACTTGCATCATATATTAAGATAACAGGAACTGATTTTTCAGGCTTTCCACTTGGACTTCTGATACAAGCTGCATGCACTCTGGTACCAACTTTTTGGTCATCATGCATATCTGATAAAGTAGAATCAAAAGCCAGGCGAAAAGACTAACATAGTTAACAGCCATTAGAGATATAATAATATCTTTCAAGGAAATAGTAGTAAGGTGCTGAAGTAATTTATTCTTTTGTTTTTATTGCTTCATGCATCAGCTGGCACATACAAGCTATATCAGCTGGTATTCTAGATTTTTTATATAATATATTTAAAAGTGATAGGGTGTAAAGGTGCAGTGTGTGGCCATATGGTGATCATGTTCGTCCAAGTAGTTAGTGCTTTTGTCTTTGATTCAATATCAAGTGCATAGCCCTCTTACCTTTTTGAATGTTTTCTTTGTTGATACACAAGTTGAAAATAAGATAAAATGAAAAAAAAAAAATACCTTCTCTGCAACATTGGAAAGATTTGCAGGCAAGATAGATATATAATTTTTATGGGTAAAATTATAACAGATTATATACTTAATATTTTATTATAATTTCGTTTTTTAAATAAATAATTAAAACAAACATTATTAAAATAAGAAATATAATTGAATTTTTTATTTGTTAAATTTTATAATATTTTTATTTTTATTTAAATTTATTTTAATTCTAATTTAATTTCTTAAAAATATTTTTACATTAAATTATTTTAAAACTTTATTTTATAAATTATTTTGTGAATATATTAATATAAAATATATTTTACTCCATCAATACAATCAACTATAATATTTTTATTTATTTATTTATTTTCTTTAATTTAATTAACTACATTTCTTCTTTTCTTTTTTACTCTTCCTTAAATTTAAACCTAATAGATTTTTCATGAGCTGATATTTTGGTTTAAATTGGATCAGTTTTTAAAACGATCCCATCCAATAAAAAATTGTTTTTTAAAAATTTTATAATTGCTAAGTTTTCGGTTTATTAAGTTTTTACTGCCCTGAAATGGTTTTATATGGTATATATATAATGATATGTGAATGAGATGATTGATAGTTTTAATGATTTTGTTAATATTCTTTCAAAATAAATAAAATTAAGATTAAAAGTGATCTTAATCAAGCAACTTTAAATTGAATTAATATATCATCAAAGATCACATTCCGTCCAAATGATTTGTCGCCTAAGATTTAAAATTATTAATTTTGAGTGAAATTCTTAAAATTTTAAGTAATTTTATAAGTTAAATGAGATTTTAATTTCAAATATTTTTTTATTTTTATATCAAGTTTCAATCGATAACATTTTTTAAAAAAAATGGTTTTGCACATCGCTTGTTAAAATTGAAAAAAAAAAACCCACATGAAATCGTATTAAAAATCATAAAAGAATGTATTTTTGCATAAGTCAGGAGTATCACAACCTCGCAATCAATCTTCCTCCACAAAATCACTCTAATGAATTAAAAAATTCCTTAAATCAACTTAAAATAAAACCGACTTATAAATTAATATAGTTTGTGTTTATATATTATGTTAATGTTTTTTAATTTATATATAAGATTATACATTTATAAGTAAAGATTATCTAATAAAATTTACTAACTCTCATTATTAAAAATATAAATTAGTATCATTATTAAAAAATAAATTTAAAATCTAACTCAACATTAATATTAACAAATTATCAATAAAATTTGTTAAAATAGAAAATTTGTATCAACTATGAAAAGTTATAATCTTTAATTAGATTTAATTAGAGATCTCATTATAAAAATAAATTTTTTTATAAAATTTGTTGTAATATATAATATAAATGAATGTAAATTTCACTCAATTTTATAGTTTTATAAAGTTACAACTTCTTACTAAATTATAATATATTATAATAAATTTATAGACAAATTTGCTTAGAAAACCATTAATATAAAATATTGAAAAACAAAAAGGGAAAAACGAAAGGATGCAACAAAAGATCTCCCAAATGATGAGAAGGAAAGAGTAAAAATATTCCTAATCTCTCCATGAACAAGTTTTTCTTCATTGAACAAAACATGGTTCCTATTTATCGGGTTAACTTGTGCCAGAGGCTTTATGCTTCAACTTCGTGAGTTTCTAAAAGACTCTTAATTTCCATTGGAGGGTTCAAACCCAGTTTCTGTGCACGCTCCCAACGTTGTAGTCTTGTGATTCGATGATCATGTCGAATGCCCTCACTGACTTCTCTTCTTCACTGTAATCCTCTTCTGAAAAAAATTTAAACCATTTAATAACAATGATGCATTCAACCCAACAAAACACAAAAGAGAATAACATCAATACCTTGCCACAACTTTAGATTTTAAAAACAATTATAATTTTTTGTGTTTTAAAATATTTTAAGAAAAATATTATAGATTGAGTCAAATAAAATTTGAAATAAGATCATTTAAAAATAATAACACACATTTAAATAAAAAAATGTATTAGTTTCTAATGATAAATTAAGAATTTTCTCAATAATATATGAAAAGATGGTTCCTCTACCCATTGAATTAGACATGTATAAGTTGTAGATGAGAATAGGATTTTATAATTTTGATTATGAGTTTTTTTTTAAAAATTAAAATCACAATTTCATTTCCTAAATTTATAAAAGTATAATATAGTTAAAACTGTTATTTTTTAATTCCTATATTTTAGCTTTTAACTTATAATTGACATTTAGTACTTCAAACTTTTTTTATAATTAATTTTTTTACCGTCGTAACTTTTATTATCATTATAATTTTTCTTATATGCAACGATTATCATTATTGCGGAATAATAGAATACATTACTATTTTTCTGTTGTTGTCAGCCTTATCACTATTATTTTATTTTTCCCATAAATCTTAAAATTGCAAACGATTTTATCTATTTCCCTATTCTAAATTACTTCCATCAATATTATTAAAGACAAACTATTTACTTTTATTATTATTTTTTATTTTATAATAAATACGGTTATTTTTGATAGTTGCATTTAATCATTCAAAACTTGAATTAGCTTTAAGGTATTCAAAAATATGATTTTTTAAACTTTCAATATTATTTTTTAATTATATTCAATCCTGTCTAACCACAGTATTTATATGTACATATTTATAATAAAAAATAATAATTAACATTATCAGTTTAAGAAGAGGTCTACATATAGTTTATTTCTCACATTTTACATAAATATTAATCTTATAATTAAAAATATTATAAATAATATTTTACTAATTTAAAAAAAAAAAAAAAGTGAAGAGAAGAATCTGAAAAGCATAGAAGAACTGAATCAAGAACCGACTTCTGTTGATATTGGGTTTGGTTTATCGCAACGTGTGGATAATGGACAATCACTCATCATTTATTAAACACTGTAATATTATAATATACTTTATACTTAAAATTTGTTTTTCAAAGTAAAAAAAAAATCAAGGATTTATTTCAATAATTTTTATGTTAAAAAGTCTAAAATTTTAATTATAAAAACTAATTTAACATAATAATATCATATAAGAACCAAAAATATATTTAATTATGTATATATATATATATATATATATATATTATATATGATTATGTGTTCATGATATAAAATTAAAGTTTGATGTTTTAGAAACACCAATATTTGTATTATGTAAATTATTATTATGAACTTTATAAGGATAAGATTACAAAAGAGTAGCTAAGAAATATGTAACTTTTGTCTTATTTTTTGTTTGTTCTTTTCCGGTATGGAATACATCTCTTGGATGCACAAGTTGGGTCTCTGTTCCTGTTAGGGCATTTGGCGAGGGATGCAATCGAAACTGGGGACCTTAGATCACCAATTTCTCATCTTTCCAATCTCCATCAAATCATTTTCCTCCAATTCCAATTAAGGTGTCTACTCTCCGTTTTTCCTTGTCGGTATCTCTCAAATTCTGCTCTTAGGGTTTCTAAGAACAGACCAAAATTCAATTGTTTTAGGTCCAATTCTGAGATCACTTTTTTTTTTGGATGTACAATTCTGATTAGATTTTCTGATGATGTCGAATTCCAAAGTTTGCTATTTGATTGGGCAGTGGTTTGCATGTTTCTGTAACTTCTGTTCCCTCTGTTCAAATTAAGAATGAATTTCTTGGATTTCTTTGCATGCTCACGGACAGCTTCCTACGTTTGTGCCATGTATGGCCTTATAACACATCCTTGAACTGTTTGGTACCTGAAATCAATGGAATGGAAGTGGTAAAATTTAACAATTTTTATAACACAAGTGGCGTGATTTGTACAATCATTGGAGTGTAGGTGATCTTTAAGATTCAAAACAAGCCCTAGGTTGAACTTTTCACTTATAATTTATATTATTAATCTCGAGTTAAGAATTTGCAAAATTAAATATTGGGTATAATTTAAACTAATCAGTAGAGCTTCTAAAGTGTTGTGATAGCAAAACTTGTATTATGTGTTTAGAACTAAACTCAATGCTTATGTAGTTTACATTTGCTTGCCAGCTGACAGTGCTTGTGATAAATTCGCTATGGGTGCTCCGAAGCAGAAATGGACTGCAGAAGAGGAAGCAGCACTCAAAGCTGGAGTTATCAAGCATGGTGTTGGTAAATGGCGCACCATACTGAAGGATCCAGAGTTTAATAGTGTCTTATACCTGCGGTCAAATGTGGATCTCAAGGTCTGGTTATCTTGGTAGTTGTCTTTGTTGAGGTTCATTATTTCATTATCTTTACACTGTAATGAACTAATGTTGGCCCATTGTATTGCATGCATAACTTGTTTGTGCGGTTCTGATATGGGATGTTGAATAGGATAAATGGCGAAATCTGAGCGTGATGGCAAATGGATGGAGCTCTAGGGAAAAGTCTAGGTTAGCAGTCAGAAGGGTGCACCATACCCCCAAACAGGATGAGCACTCTATGTCTATCACTCCTGTTGCTCCAAGTGATGAAGACATTGTTGATGTTAAGCCTCTTCAAATTTCTAGAGATACGTTGCAGATTCTGGGTCCAAAAAGGTCTAATTTAAGGTTGGAATTTTTTGTTATTGATTTCATATGACATTTTGTTCTATTATATTATCTACCTGGTTTCTTCGAAAAGTGATGCTATTTGCAATTGTTTTCTAGCAAGGAACTGTTAATGTTTACCAAATTTTATGGTTATTGTTTAATTGGTTTGTCTATCATGACAGTATATGTTTTACCCTGTTTAAATTATACAGTTTGGATAAACTTATAATGGAAGCAATCACTAGCTTGAAGGAGAATGGTGGTTCTAATAAGACAGCTATTGCGGCTTTCATAGAGGTATAGTTCTGAGTGCTAAGCCTAACTTTTGTTTGTTTGCTTTCCCTACATAATTGTTAAATTAATAAAACAAAATTGCTCATTCTATGTAAGATTTTCCTGTGGGCATAGAAGGCCTTTTAGTTTTAGATCAGTTGGGGGAAAATGTATGAAAGGCCTCTGAAGGCTAAAGTCAGAGGAAAACAAAGTGTTGAGAGAAACATAGTTATCCTATTGAATTAAGTGTTCCTTGTGTATTTGAGGGATTGCTATGCCGCACTGATCCTGGAGTTTTTTCTCTGGGTCAGTATTTTGTGACCCAAATCATCTAGAGATGAGATTTCATGTTTCACAACCCTAAAGTTGTTTTTTTTTCCATACCCTGCTGTCTCTTTCTTCCTTTCATTTGCGCTCTATCAGCTATAGCATTGTTGTGCTTCGTCTTCTCTCTTCTGCCTCCTCATCTTCGTCTCCTCCCTCTTAGTTGGGATGCTGGGTTTATGTTTTTTCTTGTGTTGTTTGTAGTACGTCCTTCGACATTGTGCTGTGCTTGATATGCTGGGACAAATTTTCTTCTTCTGCCTGTTATTCTGCCTCTGTTCATTCTCGTTTGCCTCTGGTTTTCTGTACAAAATATGCCCATGCACCTGATTAGGAATGCATGCAGGATTTGCTTTAGGGATTTAGGCTACCTGGGAATGAGTGAATTTTTAAAAGCTTATATTTGTCTTTTGTGTGACTGATTATGAGATGTTTTGGACCTACCAATTGAATAATAAATCTGTGAATACGAATTTTCAGTTTAAGTTAGTTAAAGTTTATCAATTACAAGATACTTTTTCTCATCCATGTCTTTGTTTTATCATATGTATTTTTATGTATAATTTTGCAACTTCTGGTAGGATCTTATCCTTTAATTATGATCATTCACCCCTCTCCTGATCCTTAGTAACGTCTCAGTTTTGATAGCCATAAGGTGGCCTATTTAACCTCTATCAACAAAGAGGTGCAAGTAATCTGCTTTCACAAGATGATGATCTTGAGTCTCATTGTACGTTTGGTCTATTCTATGATCTGTCAATGGTTGAATGATCTTGCTCCCCCACCTCTAACCATAGATATATTTCATATGATTGTGTTAGAAACCCAGATAGTAAGGATGCTTAAAATGTGATGACGTTCAAACTTTAAAATAACCACAATTTTTATGGCTAAGGAAAGACATTATGTCTATTTGTTACTGTTCAAATTTCCATTTTTTGGTACATTATATGATATATGCTATATTATTTCTGTATTTAATATCAGTTGAATTTCATTGCTTTGAAATCTGTAGGACCAATATTGGGCACTGCCAGACTTAAAAAGGATGTTGTCTGCAAAATTAAAATTTTTGACAGCAAGTGGAAAACTGATCAAGGTATATTTCTACATTTTAATTACGTCAGGCTCAGATGCTTCTGATGCTAACACAATAAAATTGTTGGTGCATTAACTTTTGTTTTTGATGAATGATCTCAAGTGATGGATGCAAAATGAGAGCCTTTGGTTCATGATTCTTTAGTTAGTTGCATGTGAGAAATGGAACTCTCTTCTGTAGTCTGCCTGGCTCTAAGGAACGGGCTTTTCTCTGAATTGAGTGGTAATGAAACCCAGTTTGTTTGTTCACCAGTGTGAATGGGTTGCTTTTTTTTTTACAACCTTATGGATTAAATGTAGGAGCATGAGTATTGAAGGAAATTGAAATATGGAACTTTCATTTAAAGGGTGGGTGTTGATTTTAATATTTTATTATTTCATGGACAAATACTGAAGCATTTACCCTAAGCTCTGTTTGATTTAGCAAACTCCATAGTTACTCATTATGAGATTATGACGAAGTGTGTGGGGTGGATGTTGGGCTTTATGCCAGGACAAGAGGGTTAGGGGAGATGACTGAAAGGAATAAGTAGAGATGTGATTGAAGCAATTGAAATAGTAATTCTTGACAAGTTAAAACAGCAAGAAACAATTCTGACCTACTTATTATTGAGGATTCATAATTTCATATAATCTATTTGAAATCAATTGCTGCTGCTGCTGCTGGTATCACTCATGTTTTTTATTCTATGCACCGTTGCTTATGGACACTTTTTTTGGGTAATTAGTCAGGACTATGGTATATAGCTATGCATTGTTTAACTACAAACCGAGTAGACTTGCTCAGAGTTTGTGTTTTGGTATGAACTAAAAACATATTTATAGTATAATTTTCGGGAATGCATTATCTTGAGTTGACATTTTATACATTTGGTTTTCATGTTAGGTTTAGAAATATTGTGGATGTTGTCTCATTTTGTGGCGGTTATATTAAGTTGTTTCTATTAGAGATCTTACTTTTGGGTTGACTTTGATGTTTCAGGTAAATCGCAAATATAGGATTGCACCTACAGCAGCATATTCTGACAGAAGAAGAAACTCATCCATGTTATTTTTGGATGGGAGGCAGAAAGGCTCTATGAAAATGGACAAGGATGAGACCAACATCCTTACTAAATCTCAGATAGATTTAGAGTTAGCAAAGATAAGGTCCATGACTCCGCAAGAGGCAGCTGCATTTGCTGCTCGAGCAGTTGCTGAAGCAGAAGCTGCCATAGCAGAAGCAGAGGAGGCAGCCAAGGAGGCTGAGGCAGCAGAAGCCGATGCAGAGGCAGCGCAAGCTTTTGCAGATGCTACAACGAAATCAGGGAAAGGAAGGAAATCCCCAAGGAGGGTAAAATCTCTTCCTTCTCGCTCATTTCTCATTCATGATACTAAAGTACATCTGTAGAGCACGCAGAAAAATTATTTTGTTGCAACTTAGAAGTAAAATGACAAAAGCACATATTTTTCCTTAAGTATGCTTAGGAAATGTGAATTTTGTTTTATTTTTCATATAACATAGTGATGAGGGAAAGGAGCAAATCAGTTTCTCATATTTATGAGACGTGTGATTTGGTTAAGGAGGTTTTTTTTATCATTTTGGAGACATTCCATTTGGCTGCTTATTGATTCCCTGTTATCAAAACAAAATATTTTAGTATTCTAATTTTTGGCATTTTTAAATATCGTAGATCCATGCTTGATGGAAGTTTGAAGAATTAGACACTAGGAGAGATGAGCTGTGGCATTGAGTAGGGAAGCCAGCCAGCCAGCCACATATCATTTGCTGGCATAGTTTACATTTTACACAAAATATTTTAGGCTCTTCTTGTGACTATTCAGGTATCACCTTGTTTAGGAGATTATTCTGAATTTTTGGGTCTTGAAATACCCTTGTAGATAGAAGCATTGTTTGAATCTTTCTTGTAATTTCTCTAGAGCTGTTGTTACCTTCGCGCTCTGTCCATGTACCCATTTACAGAAGGTAGATGTTTAGATAAATGGGAATTCGTTTAAATTTCTTCTGAAGCAAACTGGTGCATCCTTTCACTTGTTGGCCAGCGTTTTAAGAGTTGAAAGTGTTATGTTGTGCATTGGCACCATGTATTTTTCATTTCTGGATTTAGCTTGTATTAGTACAGACCTTTTCTTATGCATTTCTAGGAGAAGAAAATGAAAAGGGCAGACTAATTTTTTTAGGCGAAAATAATGAAAAGGGGTAAAATAAATTCAGTTTTAACTCTAAATAGTTTTTAGAGAAATTAGATAATGATTATTCCCAAACTGTCCAACTGGATAATTCAATATTTAATACTCTCAAAGCAAATTATATCTACTGAATACATCTGGAACACAATGTACAATTAAAACAAAGCAGAACCACATCAGCTGTGAGGTTTAACCATCAGCTGCTGGTAAGTTTTATGCAGGGTTCTCATTAGTATGTATATTATGTATTATCCTTTGTTTGTAAAGGGTATGGGTTGTCGGTTTAGAGAGACTCATGATATCTTTTTTACGAGGATTGGAACACTCAGTGCTCTATGTTTATTTATTTAATTAATTTTTTATTGATAAAAAAACATCTACTTCTCTAAGTACTAAATATATGATACAAATATTTTAAAATTTCGACAAATACAGTCTTCCTCAAAGCATAAATAATGCAATTTTTCGGAGATCGAACACTCTTAGGATCCAATATCTACACGTTCGTTAGAAGAATCAGTTTTAAAATTGCACGTCACAGTTTCACATGTCAGGGCACAATGTAATCCGCGACACAAGGAGAGAACGTGAGAAGAATTGTCCTTCATGAGAATATAAAAAAAAAGACAAGTGTCTTCTTAAACTTAATAATAATCATTTTAACTATCTTACCATCATGATTATGAATATAAAATTCTAGTCACATTTTTCATAAGTTGTATTTATCTACAACAATGATATTGTAATTTTTTTATGACAAATTCTTGTAACCGTAGTCAAAAGACATTATTTTTATTAATGACTATTTTTGTACTCATATATGAACATTTATGTAATTTTATTTGTATTTAAATTTAGAAAGAATACTAGTAAACAGTAAAATGGTTTGTTAGTGTTAATTTAATTGTTTGCTTCAAACGTGGATAAAATGGAGAGTGTTTTTGCATTGCACTAGCTACGAAATATTGATGGAATTCGTATTCTTGGCTTTTGTTTTCGAAATGAAACACACGGAGACAAATGATGATATGTAACTTAGTGCCTGTGAAATTAAACCTTGAAGTACTTCTTCAGATGCAATGCAATATCTTAAGGTTCAATTTTGTGTTTTATAATTTTTGGCAAGGAAATTTTTTTGGGCCATATTTCAATCTGTTGTGGATAAACGAAGAAATGAAAGGAGGGGAAAATTAGCCGGCAAAAAGACCGAAGATATGATGAATGCTCTGATAGATGTTGAAGATGAAAATGGAAAGAGATTGGATAATGATGATGTACTTGAATGCTGGTCACGAATCCTCAGGACATATATTACCATGTTGGCAACCTATTTCCTCCAAAGGCATCCGGAATATTTCAAGAAGGCTAAGTCTCAACTTTATACCAAATTTCTTAATTATCATTAATTCATCTAAATTTTCAAGTGCTAATGGACATTAAACATGTGTATTTACAATATCACCTTGAATAGGTATCTATGTCCCAACAAATTCAACTTTACATGTATCGAGCAGCTTTTGCTTGAAGGTTATCCATGTTAAGTGATGGATAAGCATACAATGTATATGAGAATGAACAGGCTGAAGTCCGACCTTGATGGAATGTATTGTCACGGCTGAATGCAAATTGGGAATATTCATCGATGCTTTGGCAAAATGAATCATGTATTGTCTTAGGTTTCACCTTGGACAATGTGTTGGAGTGATTCTGAGTCGGTAACAATGGGTTTATTATCGGCAAACCAAACTGTAAATCTTGTATAAAAGGTGTCAAACGAGTCAATGGAATGAGTAGGTAAAGAATAATACATTCCAATGCTGCACCTTTCAATGATGTAGGGAACAACCTACACTGAATTCTTTGGTCACCAATTGGCTTAGGTAAGATAAGTCTTCATGTGAGCAGTTGGGTCTGATATTCCATCAAATTTCTCACAGTTGGGTCACCTTAGAGAATCTAGAAGGTGATCTTGCATAATATCATCGGTGAAAGGATGAAATAAAGACAAAACTGGTACATCCTCAATTCCTTGTGGAGGCGGAAGTGCTTTGAAAGGAGCTGATGTGGTTGAGTAACATGAGTAGGTTCCGAGCACCCGGTGTAATTATAGGGACCTCTAGGCGTTTACTGTCACTAGACGTATTTGAAATTTGCCTTTTGTTTATTTATTTCGCTCGGCCTCTTGGCGTCGACGAATTTGGAATTCATATATATTTATTTATCATTTTACAACTTTTAACTAATTTTACTAAACTCTTTTAGTTTAATTTTAAAATTTTAAGTTATCCTTCGAGTTAATCTTAACAAATATGCTGATGTCGATTAAGGTTATCCTGTGACGTGATCTACGTCACTTTCATGTTTTTGGCTATTCTGAATTTGGAACATCATTATTTTAAATATAATACTTATGTGGAATTCGGTTCAATCATACATTTATTTAATTTTAACTGGTCTCTAATGCACAAAAATTTGGACAAATACCTAATGAAACAAAGTTCTTTTGTCCATTCTTCAGAACATTTGGACATGATAGAAGACTTACTAGCTAGGGCTTAAGGTGGAAGATGCAGATTTGGAAAATATACTTATTTGTATGTACTGTGAAAGACTTTTTTTTTCTTTTTTCTTTGTCGAGTTTGTCGAAGCTATGTCAACTTAGCTTAAACTGGATGTGCAAGCATTTATCTGAGGGAAGAAAACATGGAGACAGAATTTGAAATTAAAAAGAGCCATATACACTATAGCTCTCAGGTTGTGTTGTAGATCAACATTTCCTGACCCTTCCCAAGCAATTGTCCATGGGCCTTGTATGTGGCAAGTATCTCACAGGGCAATTAGGATTTTGCTGTTCAAACCTGTTGAATCAAGAAGTAACATAAAACATTGTTAATAGAATGCTTGCTATAATCAATAAAAAAATCCAACTTCAATTTGTTTTTCCATTTGATTCATAACAGTTTACTTAACAATCTGTTATTGCTAGAATGAGCAAGAAATGCAGAAGAAAAAGATCATAAAAACAGTATAACAAATCCATGTAGGTAAAGTATACATCTCAAAACAAATCCCATTCATTAGACTTACCAATCATAGCACTCATAAACTATGGTACAATATAATTTATTATGGAAAAGAGATGTATGCAATGGTAGAGTGAGGATGCTCACCGGTAATTGAGAAGGAAATTATGAAGAAAAACTGCTATTTCCATCTTGGCAAGATCATTCCCAGGACACAATCTGCTTCCTGCTCCAAAGGGAAGGAATTCTCCTGCCTTGTGTTCTTTCTATGAATAAGCATCACCAAATTCAAAATTAAACTATAAAGCACATATACAAGTGCAGAATACATGGACTCAATTCAGAATAGTTAAAAGATGAAGATTGGCAACTTACATTCCATCTATAAGGATTAAATTCCTTTGGATTAGGATATATTTCAGGATCAAGGTGAACTGATCTGAACCACACAAGTGCTTTCCAACCTTTTGGAATTATGTAGCCTGTATCACACCATATACAGTACTTTGTAACATGAATGAGTGGTTATACTTCTTGAGTTAAAAAAAACAAAAAAGACAAGATTGAAGAAAACATTTTATTAATACCAAACGCATATAGTCGATACCTTATCTTGGAGATGTGCTCTAATAGTATTGGACCATGAGCCGATATATATATATATATATATATATATATATATATGAGACCTTGACACTACCTTCAACCTAAAATCTTAAAGTATTAAGTTTGTGGATCTTTTTCTTCTTATATACTGTAATCTCAGTTATCTTCACTCAATACTCAACGTGGGACTTCGGACTCCTTACTTGAATTCCTCACACCATGATATTCTCTCAACATTTATGTGGTGAACAAATATCATACTAGCCACTAGCCATCATATAATATACAAATCTAAGTTCAACAATGGAGAAGAGTATAGCTTTGTTTGTTCTCTTTTTTATCATATATACCAAGCAAGAATATTCTGATACTGACAAGAAATAAATAGGCAGAACATGGACCAACCATTGATAGTGACATCAGATTTTGCCTCCCGAAAGACCACTAGTGAGAATGTAATCACACGCATTGTTTCATCAATCACCTAAAGAATGTGGAAAATGGAAACATGTATAAGCATAGTTGACACAGTATATATTGATATTAACTTGAGATCGATAGATACCTACCTTGTAAAGAAAGTCCATCTCCCGAACTTCCTTAAGTGTCAACCCTTTCTGTGTTGGAGGCCTTCTCCGTACTATTTCTTCTTGTTCGGCCTATTTAAGGCGTAAAGATATTAGGAAGTAAATGTTAAGTTTTGATCTTACACTATTATACAGGGTAGAACAAGGATACATTTTCCAAGATGAAGTGATTAATGTGCATCTTTACTGTCCCTTAGTAATTTGTAAATTTTGGTGGACTATGATAATTAAATAACCTGTTACCTTGGCCTTCTGGAGATAGTCTGGGTGCTTTTGCAGGAAGAAGGTTGCCCACATGGTAATGTGTCCCGAAGACTCGTGGCCCGCATTCAAGTACATTAACATGATATCAATGATGTCCTCATCATGCAACTTTCTTCCATCCTCATCAGCAACATCTATCAGAGCATCCATCATATCTTTGGCTTTTCCAGGCAAATATCCCTTCCTTATGTTTCTTCTCTCGTCCACAATAGACTGAAATATGGCCACTAGATTTTTCCTTGCCTAAAATAAAAGCATCAAGTGGTAAGATGTTGTACCTGTATAACTACAAGATTTGAATAGACTATACTTTGTTCCTTCATGTTACAATCAGAGTCTGACTGAAAGGGACTTCTGATTCATGTTGAAGAACATATACAATGGTGTGACAATGTCATTGACGATTTAAGTATCCTAGAATATGCTTGCTTGAGGACCACAAAAAAAAAAAGAACGAAAAAATTTGCCATACTTCATTCACAATGACTAGTGATACAGTCAAAGAAACAAATCTCGCTTGATGAGTAACTTTTGGTACTTAAATTTCAAATTATAAAATATTATTAAAATCTTAGTGATATTGAGAGTATTATAATAATATTGAGTATCAAACTAACCAATGTCAGCCTTTAGTGAATCACAAACAAATGCTAGTGATGAAACTTCATATATTTGTGTTGAAGTCATATCAACTAGAGATATGAGTAATTTACCGTATAGATTGGAGAAAATCTTCATCTTATAAATTGATTTCATAAGAATGAATTAAACTTAAACTCACTTCTTAATAGTATTAAGCAAAAAAATTTAGACTTGGTTTTATTATAACACCTAAGATCTGAGGGGTGAACTAGCACATGAACACATGCTTTTAGTCTACTAGGTAGAAAATTATTGATTTTACCTAAAATGGTTTCAACTTTGCATAAACTATAAATCATGTAGTCAAAATCAAACAAGTGAAACATAAGAATATCAATAAGCCTATCTTCAAGTGATGACAAGGAATTTTATCATTCGCCGATTCATACTTTGAGGTTAATACTGCAAGACAAGCTCTACTCTCCAAATCATTCAAATTAAAAGCAAGGCAATGCTATTAAACATTCTATTTTGTTCTTCATACAACTCTAAGCTTAGATCAAGTTCTTTATATCCTTGTTATCTAGTTTTCAAATCAAACCACCACATATGATGCTTTTACCAACATTAAGTAGCCCCCATTAAGAATATCTTGTTGACTTAAAATAAGATTTTTACATGTAGTTGTTTGACTTGAGAATTCAATGATAAGGATACAGAGAACTTAATCTAAGTTATGTCTTTTCACACACTTAATGCTGAAGTTAGTTACCTTGAATGCCTTGTGGTATGCAAATCCAGGAATATTAATCCGCATGGCTCTAACTCCATAATTAAGAGCTGTGTATTCCCTCTCCAAAGCCTCCATAACAGGTTCACTTTCTGAGCTAAGGAAAATATGCATGATGATTTTGAAAGTAAGCTTCCTGATCTCAGTTAAAAACTCAATTTGTCCAAGGTTGGCCCATTTCTCCAATGAACTTCTCACATTTTTCTCAATATATGTCAAGTAAAGGGACAGTGCTTCCATGCCATTGATTGAAGAGGAAGTCAAACGCCTGAGGCGCTTGTGTTCTTCAAAAGACATTGAAATAAATGACCTCTTTCCAATGAGCTCTATCGCAGAACGAGGCCAACCAGTAGTGAACTTATCATCATCTGTCAACACCCTTCTGCATGTTTCAGGTGTTGTCACAATTACACTTGGGCTGCCAAACATCAAGGTCTTGTACATTCCAGTTCGTCCAAATCTTCATGATTCGTTGATTCAATAAAAAAAAGTTAGTATCATCAACTATGATGCACAAATATGACATTGTTCACATACTTAGATACATAGAACATGTTATAGTTATAATTATAATTGTATTAGATATGTATACAAAAAAAAAATTCTTGAACGAGGCCAGATCAGTTGTGAATTTAAAACTATTGAGCACATAAACCATTCTCTATTTAATAAAATCAGAATCAATATCATTGTTTCGAGTTTGTTCCTTCCTAAAGAGAACAACTTTCATGTTTGATGCGTTGATTGTCTCACATCTATTAACAACAAAAATACATATCATAAAAAAAGTGATCCGCTTTAAAATTAATCTTTATTTAGTTAGTGGGTGGAGTCAAACACTGAACAGTACACCACAATATTAGTAAGCTAAGCAAATGCCACGTATCAGCAACTCATACATCATTCCATAGAGGCATGATTTGAAATGCTTTCATATATTATTATTAAAAGGAGTTATAAAGTGAAAGTAAGAGAAAGATGTGAGTGTTAAAAGGACAATTTTTCTTTGGATTAATATAGTATTGCCAAATCTTTGGGGGAATAGTTACTGTAAGAACTATTCTCTCCTTGGAACTTTCATTTATAACTCTTCTTCCACTTTAATCCTATGAGATAAGCTAATAATACTAGTAGAAACATTCTAGGCCATATAATTAAGCAGTATTATTATTCGATTTTATCATTTAATTAATCATGTTTAAAAAATTCTAAAATGTATTATAATACTTTATAGAACATCTAAATCATGGATGGCCCATGCTGACATGGACTGCACATCCTGACGTAAGTGTCCGGACATCAAAACGTATATACTGCACGTATTGTATCATAACTTTTTAACGTAAATTTCATTTTTAATGTTAAAATTATTTTTTGTCTTTTGAAAAAAGTATAACAAAATTCAAGCTAAAGACTTTTAAAATTGCAATTCTTTTTCTAATTCTGCAGGTACATAATAAATTTATTAATTAAGAGTTAGAAAGCAGAAAGGACGAAAGTTGGAGTACCAGTGTCCAGAACTTGTGGCTCTTGCGCCACTGTCACTGCCATAGCAGAAGAAAACTAAAGACAGTAGTGAGTGAGAAAGAGAAAGGGAGGTTAAGTACAGTGAAAATGACAAACAGGTGCAGCTCTTCTCTATTCCCTCTGAATGGTTTGTTTGTTTCATGAGTTTGAAAAGGGTGATGCTGCAATTCCAAAACTGAAAAGGTAGCATAATGGTAATTTCTCTTTCACAAAGGGCAAGCAGCTTTTTGTGCCAAACTAGATATAAAGTAGAAAAGTACATTATCTTGTGTTTCTTGGACCACAAATAGTAGTAGCAGCTTTGGTTAAGGGGTGTGGTTGTGTCAGTGGTATGAGGTGAGGATCATGACATCCATTTGCCCTCTCAGACTCACAATCACAAGGCACAATACAGAATCACCTCAGAGGTAGTAGATATTAAACAAACAACTGGCTTATTGGGTTATGTATTAAAAATATTGTTTATTATACAGAGGGTGATAAATGTTAAAGATAATTGTTATTAGTACCTGGAAACAAAGGAGAAGATGAAGGAATCAGGGTCCTTGGACTTGAAAGCTCTGAGGAAGGACCACATGTTGCCAATGAAGGGCCAACCCATGTCACCTGGGGGCAGAGAGTACTGCTTGACACCTAATTTGGATTCATAGAGCCACCAATTTAATTTCTTGAAGGCTAAAAGAGCACCAGCAATGGCCACAACCAGAAGGACCACCCACATGGATCCCATCTCCATCATCATCATCATCAATCACTCAACTTCAGGCCACCCTACAGTGACTAGTGACTCAACACACTCAACTCAACTTAAACAACTCACTACTCACTCACTCACTCACTCTTTCTGTCTATTTATAAGGAAACTTGGGGTTTGAGATGTGGAAAGAGAGAGGGGGAAAAGGGAAAAAAAAAGGGAATTTGGTGACAGCACTGAGTGGCCAAAATGAATTTGTGTAAAGTTGTAGAACATAGACATAGACATAGACATAGAGGTGGCCGGCTTTCTTTTCCTGTATTTTGTTTTGTTCTGTACCTAATTACAAATCAATGCATACTGTATGTATGTGGAATGATTCCACTAGCTCTGGTTTTAACAAAATGATTGATAAATGTTTGTTATTTTCAATAATATAATTTTGTTAACTGTCATTATTTATTCTGGACATTACAATTAATTAATTTAATATTTCTATAAGATAAGTTGAGTGTTTTAAGAATAAACAAAATTGGGTTGTTAACAAGTATTTTTTCGAGGAGGATACATGCTGAGAACAATTTTTTGTTACTGTTCTGGTTGTTTGTGTGTTTTAGATCTCCTCTGCGACTAATGATGGTGGACACCATGAGCCATCTTTGCCAAGGTTTAGGAGAGAGTTCTGATTTGTTGACGCCATACACATTTGACCCATGTTATCTCTTTTTTTCTTGTCATATCACATGAATAACTTCATCAATTTATATATCACTAGGGTGGGAGTCTTCTGTGGCCTTTTTTGTACTCATTCACTGTTGTTATTTGAACAAGTGTATCTAGAATCCTAATAAGTTAACTTGCATGATTTGAAAGTTAAAAAGTTAGTAATTAGAGGAAGAAAGGAAATTTTCTCTGGTCCTTCTCAGAGAGCATGTGTTAACTTTATGACCATTAATAGGAGTAAGAGTGGACATCATAAAATCCTCAAAAAATCTCCTCATTTTTTTATGCTCCTTTTGTGAAATTATGTATAAAGCTCATTGATAGTGGATGCGACAAATAGTACAATTAACTTTTTTCAATATGCTTCGTATCGGTTCGTGTTGGATGTGACTCTTTTTTTCTTTGGATTTGAAAAAATTGAATGAAACCATTCTCTTGTTGCTCTAGAAAAGGCTCCTTGTACGAGTCAATCAATGTTTCCCATGTGGTTGAAACTTTGGAAGAAACCCACTCATATGACGGTTCGGTAAAAACATATCACATTTCAAATAACTGGGTGATATAAAAAAAAAAAATAACTTCTCACCTATATTAAAAAAAATTTATACATTTTTATCATAAGAGATTATTTTGTGGTGATTCAGAAATTTCATGAGATTGATGACTCCGATCCTTTTTAATTTATAAGAGATTATTTTTCAATGTTTTAAAATCTAATTAAATAAATAATAATATAAGGTTTTATTCTTTTTGACTCACTATTATAATATATCTTTTACTTTTATCTCATTCTTATTCTCAAAGTAAAAGTTTATCTCCATCTCTTTTAAAATAAAAATTTATCATCATCTTCGTCCTATATCTAATGGGTTTGATTTTTTTTATCTCATTCTCATTTCCATCGAAAAGGGTATACTTGGATTCACACCACTTCTAATTATTTTAAATATTAATTAAATATTATTTTTATAAAAGAAAATATGATATTAAAGTATTTAATGTCAAAAGAGTATACATATATCTTTTCTTGATGTTAAGTATAAAATAAATTATATAAATATAAAATAAGAGTATCAAATAATAAATGACTAAAGTTAAAATAATTACATAAAATAATATATATGGTCAAATGTAAGACCTAGGAATAAGTTACAAAATTAAAAATCAAAGAAAAAGTAGTATAAGTTTTTTATGTTATCTAATAAATTAAAGGTTTAATAATTTAAAATAGAGATAAGAACAAAACATATATGTACAGACTCATCGTAGTCTTCATTTCCAATTTAAAAGATATGGTATTATCCATACTCATACTTGTACCTAGTCAATGTAGGGATTTTCCTTTAGTTGTTACAGTAGAAAGACTTAAAGTTGATTGTGAGAAAATTTGTTATCATAAAAACAATGGGAGAAAAATCATTCTCTTTAGTGTTAGTGTGACTATGTACCATTTGTTATGATTATTGATGTCACTTATGATAATTTTTTTCTTTAACAATTGTTTTGTTAAAAATCAAAACTCGTGATCTTGACTTTGATACCAAATATCATATAGAAAACTTACAAATTAATGTTGTGCATTATACTCATTTTTTTATAATTAAATTAGTGACTAATTTAGAATCTAAAGTAGTTAATAGTTAAAATCTTGGTAGTTAATGTTAGATATTAATTTAGAAACTACTTTATAAATTTTTATTAATAATAGAAAGTACTTTTGATAACAATAGTTTATTAGTTTATAAAATGATATCTAACTTATTCAATATAATATCTAATTATTTTTTTCTCTAAATTAGTTGATATTTAATGATTTTTTGTAGTGAAACCTAACATTATAAGTCAGTTTTGTAAGGTTGAATTAGGTTTAAAGTTTATTTGTTAAGATGGTTTCAAAGTCATTTATAGTTTATCCTATCAAGAGTTTGTTGAGTCGATCATGTTATATGCTATCATATCGCTATTGAACTATACATAAATATCTACTCCCATGCACGAGAGTTGACCGCCTTAAATGCAAGGAGAAATGTTGGAAATCTTACATCAACTAATAATAAAACCAATTTATAATAAATAAATTAGTGTAAATTTCATTTTAGAAGAAAATTTTGTAATGTACTTAAAATTATTTTTGAATATTACATTCAAATAGATGGTATCAAAAGACATCTTAATGGCAATATAAATCTCACACTAACATATATTGATTGGCTGAAGTAGAAAATAATATGGTTTTGAATCTTGGTATCATCGTATGGTGCATAGGTCAAAGTTCTTGACGATCCTTGATGAGTGATTAGAGAACTTAATTGCAAAAAAGTTGGCATACTTTTATAATATTGTCCCTTGCAAGTCTCTTCAGTCACTTGAAATGTCTACTTATTGAAGATCAACCTTGAAAAAGCCAATAAAAATCTCACAACAGAAAATAACAGGAATTAGATAATAGTGTTGACTGACTTTTAAAGTTTAAACAGTCTAAATAGATATTCTTTCTTTACACAGTAAATGAACTAATAGCATAACATGTTTGATTTGTACTCGGATGAAATTTACAATTAAGCAAAGACACATGATTCCCATTTAAATTTAAAGTATTGTATAATTCTATTCTTCATATTCTAAACCTAAATTCGAAATAAATAATAAAGTTTAAAGATATGAATCTTCTTCCCCCACAGGTAGGGAGAGTGACGTGAAAGAGATTGGAGAGGATGCGGTTGTTGAAGAATATTAGCCATTGGCAACCCTTTCTGTGCATGTTGAGGCATGTTATATAAATGATTCCCCATAATCATAATTAAGAAGTGGATTAAGTTGGCATAATTTTGGAATTGGTGATTAGAGGTAATATTAGAGATGTTAACGGGGATAAGATTGAAAAAGTGTAGGAAGTGAGTGTGACTAAATTGGAACAAGGTCCCTGAAAGAAGGGTGGAGGAATCTTTGATGAATGAGGCGTAAGTGTCTACATACATTAAAGTTACTGGTTTAGATAAAAAGATAAGTATATGCAGTCAAAAGTTAGCACTCACACTAACAATTGTTGCTGTTGTAATTGTTGATGATGTTCACATCACATGACCACTAACTCCAACTTCTTCCTTCACTCACCAACCACACTACTCATCACCATTTCTCCAACATCGTCTCGTCTTATCAATCATCTTTTCTCTGCTACATTCTTCTAAATCAATGTTTTACTGTATCGCCTCAAATTTATTTATTACAAATTATACAATTTTATGAAATTTATTACCATTGATAAGAGTATTTCTTTTATACTTATCAAAAATTTTTACGCCTTCTTCTACTCAAATTTATTTTTAATTTAAATATTAATATAGGTTATTAGATCCGCACTCATGACAACAGCGTACACGAGTTACAAAAACGGCGCAGCAATTCTAGATGTTGCAACTGGACAACCTGCGACGCCGTTTGATTATGGCGCTGGACACGTGGATCCCGTGGCTGCCCTTGATCCTGGTCTCGTGGATGATGCGAACGTGGAAGACTACTTGGGATTCCTCTGCGCGCTAAACTTCAAACTTCAGTGTCAAATAATCTTTTCCGTAAAAAAATAGTTTCTACTACTTTATGAATTACTCTCCATGAAACAAATAATGCATTACAACAACGGCCACACATAATGAATGGGCCAATTGTTTTTTGGATAACGACTACTTTAACTTTGGTGGGCTTTACAATAGTCACTTATTGTCTTACAAAACTTTTCGGGTCTAAATTTAGTTGGAAGTTTCTTTCTGTATCTCTACGTTTTTCTTCCTGCACCATGTTATGTAAAGATAAAATTATCTTTATTATTTTTTAAAAATCCTAAAACACACTACCCACATTGTTTCTTCTTCTTCCTTATGCACACCATAAACCTAAATTCATCTCATTGCACAAGAATCGTGAGGCACGCTTCGCTTGGGTGGTGGTTCAGTGGTGTTTCCAGCGGCTTGGTGGTGGTTTAGTGGTGTTTCTTCATCTCATCCCTATTGTTTTTGTTTCCCAGAATCGTGATTTTGCAACATGATCTCGGATTGAGTGATTCAAAAATTTCCTAGATAAGTGTGTATAGAAGTTATCCGAATTAAAATGCAATACAGATCCCCCAATCTGTAAGCCAAAAAAAATACATTTCGGGTCCACCAATCTGTAACTGAAAATTTGCTTTCGAATACAACAATCCATAAGTCAACAAATTGCTCTTAGAAAACCCCCTCATCCAGAAAACATAAAGCTTTACTTACAAAATGATCAATCCATAGATCATATTTTTACTTCTTGATTAATCCATCCGTAGCACAATCCTGAATCTCAATTTTCGAGAACCTAAAAACGCCATAACTACCCAATCTGTTAAAAAAAACTCAGTTCTTATCTCTAAAAGCTAACCAACACTCTGACAACACAACTCACTCCTCCACCTTGCTCCATATAGCTAAAATGAGCCTCCATTAGCATCATCGATGAACAAAGAAGAAGAACAGTGGCAAGCAACTCATCCACGATGCCCTTTTCAAATAAAAGATCAAGGTTAGTTGGGAAATTTAAAAATTATGGAGGTGCAAGAAGAAAAATGTAAGGGTGGAGGAAGAAACTCTCAATTTAGTTTTGTACAGTTCATAGTTACCCGTTGTGCTGTTTAATAATTCTCATATAGGACAATTTCTTCCTTCACCTTCATAGTTTCTTCCTACATCTTCATAAATCTTTTTATTCCAAAACTACCACCCTTCAACAAAAGGTGCATGATTTGCTTTGTTTTTGGAATGGTATAATTTGTAGACCTTTCGAACTATAGAATTCAGAATACAATTTTGTTTTCCAAATTCTAAAATTCGGAATGTATTTTATGTGCAACCATGCACGACTTTATTTAAAGTTAAATTCAAAATTTATGTGTTATTTCAATTTGACTAAAGTCAATCTAAACTATTTTTCATCATTCTTGTTGGAGATCACACATCAATTACAGATAAATACATTTTATAGTATATAAGTGAGTGCAAACCTCACTTTATAAGTCAATTTTATAAGGTTTAGTTAGATTTAAAATTCACTTTTTAATATGGTTTAAGAGTCACTTAGAATATATCCTAGCAAAAGTTTGTTGGCCTTATTAAACCACCCATTATCGAGCCACTATCAGACATCTCATAAATATATAGTCCCACGCATGAGTTAACAACTTTTGACCATAGGGGAATGTGTGGAAGATCCCACATCGACCAAGATAAAGTCATTTGATGGTATATAAGTGAGTGCAAACCTTACATTATAAGTAGATTTTCTTAATGACCTTAACACACTATAAAGAAAAATGATTAAATAGAAACTAATTTTAGAGACAAAAATAAGTAGTTACTATATTGACTAAATTATAGATCATTTTATAAACTAAAAAAGTTTTAGTATCTAAAAGTTTTTAAATTGATATCTAACCATTAGCTATTAAGATTTTAGCTAGTGATTAATTTATATTCTAAATTAGTCTTTATTAATTTTATAAAGACTAATTTAGAATCTAGAATACTCATAACTAAAATTTAGTAGAATTTAAAAATTATTTTATAAATTTTTATTAATAATAAAAATTACTTTAGATATATCAATAATAACTATAATCTATAAAATAATATTTAACTTAATTAATATAATAATTAATTATTTTTATCTATAGATTTAATTGCTATTTAATGATTGTTGTAGTGACAAGGAAAAAAAGGGAAATGTTTCTAGCATTTTAAAACTAGGAGAGCGTTACAAAATTCAAATACTAAGAGTTATGCATGGAGTGTTTATCACACCCACCAAAAGTGAAAAAAATATTAGGTACTCGTGATCAAACATTATTATGCTAGCTAGTAAAAAACTATAAAATTATTAATACTTTTTAATGTAGTTAAAAATTAAAAATAAAAGATATATGAAAGCTAACTAGGATAAGCACAAAGTATAAAAAATACTGAGAAAATAAAAATAAAAATAAATGCTCTCTTGTTTCTTAAATGGTGTAATTGATTATCAGAAAAACCACATATTTTGTTATTATACCCTATAAGAAGTAATGTTTATACCTAAACACACTTTCATACATACTAGTTAAATATAAGAAAACTAAAAAATATTTTTCCTCTATATATGTTGAATGTTAGTAAAATCTCAAAATTTATATCTATACATTTTTATATGTTTATTGTTCTAAAACTTGTTAATACTTACACCTACTTCATAAAAGAACATATTCAAATAATATTATTAAATAATATTTTTTTATAAATTTAAACTTAGATTATTTTAAAAATCTATATAATTCCTATGTTTTTTACTATTTTATATTTACTAATCTATATAAAAGAAAGTGTAAATATTTTATTGGATAAATGAGAAAAAAATATTTTTTAAAATATTTGTTGAAGCAAGATTTAGGTAGAAAATATTATTTTATGATTTTTATAACTTGAGCTTTGATATATTTTCCCCTCTCAAAACTGCACCTATATTAAAACAGTATTTGGTTCTGGATTGCCCGTTGTGAACATATGTAAGGCGAAGGAGGTTGGTGCCTAGGTGCGAAAGACATTAGTCTGTTTAACAAGGCATTGTTAGGGAAGTAGAAATGGGACTGCTGCAACAACAGAACTCTGTAGTATATGAAGGATTTAAAGACACCACATAGGTTCAGTGGTTTGATGAAAATATTAGAAGAAAACTTGGTAATGGTAACAAGATAAAATTTTGGTTTGAAATCTGGTTACAAAGGAAGAACATATTTTGCAGGACAGACAAAGGAACATACATGTCCTTTATTCATTGAATGGTCTAGTTCTGGCCATTGCATAAGGAGTTGGCCATGTTTGTGCAGAAGACTTGTAGGAAGAGTGATAAGTGGATAAGGGAATCTCACCAAAGCAAAAGGGTGGTAGTTGGTTGGAGGTGTTATCTGTGTGCACGTATTGAAGTATGGATATGGATTGATGTATTACGGTGATGGTGATGTTTCATGCAGAAAAGGTTTTGAAGAGTGGGAGGAGAATCTGGTACAGGGCATGCATGTGTAGCAGTGAATATTTTTGGTTATGTCTTATTTTTTGTGCTTCTTTCCCTGGTGCAGAAGTTGATACAGAGTTTTAGGGTGAAGGCTTAGGTAAGGTCTAGTTAAGGACAGTGATAGACATGCAGTAGATATGAGTGATATAGTATATGGAATTTGTTGATCTGTTATTGTTTATAGTTTGTCAAATGTATCTTTGTAAAAGGGTTGGTACCTTATGTATAGTATTTTGATTTCTTTGCTGAAAAGATGTTTGATAACATACATTCATTTGTCTGTGTTTTGTTTTGGAGGTTTTGCTCTCAGCCCATAAACCAGAGCATGTGAAAGTGGGCCTCTCTTCATCCCGTGATAAGGATGGTTCAGCCCAATCCAAACAGCTCTGTGACATTGTTGCGGTGATTTTTGTCTTCTGTGCCATTTTGAGGGACAAGGGCATCAAGTGGAGGGAGGGGTTTTCTTGAAACTTAAAGACAAATAAAGTCTTCACATTCTACCAATCAATCACTTAATTGGAGAGCTTTTCTTGTAACTTTAAAGAGAAATAATGTTTTCACGTTCCACCAATCACTTAACAACCTACTTTTACACACATTGTTTTCACCCACTTTCAAACCAAATTGTGGTTATTTTGCTAAGACCAAAAAGAGTGCAGAACTTTTGGGAATTGCGTTTTACTAGTCTAATTTACACAGTTTTTAATATTGTTTACCAGTCACCTCAACTAGCATATCAATTACTTCCCTCTTGCTAAATAAATGAAATGTTTTACATTATTAAGAAAAAGGTTAATATTATTTTCAATATTGTGTGTTTGCAACATCAACTAACGTGCAGAGCCTATCACAGTTTCTGCTGTCATAACATCATAATAAAGACACATTGGTAATATTAAATATGGCATTGATTATTATGAATAATTTATTTTTTTAATGAAGTCTTAATAGTTTGGATTCTGTGACTGTTCTCTGTTTTCTAGAAAAGCTCTTCAAGATAGACATTTTACTAAAACTCTTCCTTCTCATGTATTGAAAAGTTTCTTTTTCAAATTAGGAACTATGAATATCTATTTTCAGTTCATGAGAGGTTAATAAAATTTATAAACTTTCTACCACTAAATTGTCTAATAAGTGCACTGGATCTCATGAGTTAACTTACACATTATACATGTTTTTCTTGTTACAAAGTGAAGAAATGTTTTTGGAGAATTTGGAAAAAATAAATACACTAAAGTCAGTTATGGAGTTAGAGTCATAAAGCATTCAAGGTAACTTAATTTTCATCACTATCTTAAAGCATTGAATTTATTATAAGTAATGATGTCTACATTCAAATACAAGGAAAAAATGTCCATGTTTAATAGATTCAAACATAAAAGAATTTTATCTCATTCAATCTTATCTAATAATATTTCACAAACATTCTATTTTGTTCTTGATACAAGCCAAAGCTTAGACCAAGTTCTTTGTATCCTTTTTATCTAGTTTTAACCACCACATATGATATGATGTTTTTACCAACATTGAATAATTTATTTTAATACATTATTATTTTAAAATATATTTTTTTGTTTATTAATATTTGATAATAATTTTTATTTCAATTTAAAATTGATTTTAATTTCTAATTTATATTTTACACGAAATTATTTTTAAAATTATTTTTAGATATATTAGTATAAATTTTGTTAATAATCAATCAAATTACTTATAAACTTTCCACTTCTTTCTCCTAACTTTTTAATCCAAATAATTTAGCTTTTCATCCTCTTTACTTTATTTTTTTCTTTTCCATTATCTCTTCAATTCAAATAAATCCTTAGAAATTGTGCACTTTAATTAAAATAAGGTAAATTAAGTAATTGCATATTTAAGTATTTATATTATTAATCAATTTTGTTTCAATCTCTTTAATTACATGTTTTGTGTGAAAATTAACACTGTTCATTTTAAATTATAATCACTCCAAAAAAAAAAAAGTTAGCCTCTCGCAATTTTTTTACTGTTATTCATCTGAGCTAAACACAATTTTTTGTTTTATAACATTTGAGTCCAATGAAAAAATAAAATATTTCTCATACCTTAGGATTAAGAGAGCATTACAAAATAAAATTATTAGGATTTTTTAAATTTGTCAAAAGTTAAAAATATAAAATTAAAATAATAAAATATAATAAAATCTAACTAGGATAAGTGACCCTAAAGTATAAAATATGGTTTAAAAAAGAATAAAAAAATATAAATGCTCACTTTTTTCTTAAATGGTGTAATTGATCTAGAAAAATCATATATATTTTTTATTCATACCTAACAAGTAAAAAAAAAAAACTTTGATAATTTTTGCCTGAGATTGTTACTAAAAAAGACTTTAGTAATTATTGCATTTGCATGCTGGTTTTAAATCCTCAGTATATAATTTTTTTTTTCATTAGAATTCAAACCAGAAATTCTTATGATTTTTTTTTTCAAAATATGATAAATGATAGCATTTTTATATTCTGAAATGTTTTTCATATCAAAATAATCTTTTAAAATATCGATCCAATATAGATTATCTCTCCATGGCCAACAATATCTCTCCATGGCCAACAATATCTCTCCTTGAATTTTTCTCTGAATAAACATTTAATGTATCTCCACTTCTGAAACTTTTTAATGAAAAACGTGATCAAGTCTTAAAAAAATAAATAAAAGTATATAATTTTTTTTTCATTAGAATTCAAACCAGAAATTCTTATGATTTTTTTTTTCAAAATATGATAAATGATAGCATTTTTATATTCTGCAATGTTTTTTATATCAGAATAATCTTTTAAAATCTCGATCCAATATACATTATCTCTCCATGGCCAACACTATCTCTCCTTGAAATTTTCTCTGAATAAACATTTAATGTATCTCCACTTCTGAACTTTTTTAATTGACAAACGTGATCAAGTCTTAAAAAAATAAATAAAAATATTTCTTTTTTAAGAGAAATCACTATATAAGGCCACACTCCTTTTCATCTTCACTTCATCCCTTCTGCTATCTCTTTCTCTTCTTGTTCAGGTGAATATTGAGAGAGTGAGGGTAGCTGTCCAAGTTTAAGCAGTGAGAATTGTGGTGTGTGTTGATCATGGAGGGTGCTTCAACGTGGTTACTCTATGGTGGAGGTGTCCTTCTATTCCTAAGGTTCCTGCTCAAGAATGTAAACTGGTTTCTCTATGAACAGAAACTGGGAGGGAAGCAATACTTTCTTCCCCCTGGTGATATGGGGTGGCCCTTAATCGGCAACATGTGGTCCTTCCTCAGTGCTTTCAAGACCAGTAACCCTGATACCTTCATGGACTCCTTTTACGCCAAGTATACCATTCACACTCTTCACCTACCTTTTTCATTTTCATTTTCAGCACTCAAATATCTCATGCATGTTATCCAAACTCTTCACAGATCTCAATCATGATTTCATATTTATAATCCAAACTCTCCCTTTTCAAAACATATTTTTTATAATAGTAGTACTGACTTAGATTAGCACTTATCATAGCATGCATGTTATCAAAACTTACAATAGTATTTCATATGCTTTATGGAAACTCCTTTTTCAATTTTTTTATTTTTTATAATAGTAGTACTTTAGATTGAAACTTATGATACCATGCATGTTAAAACTCTCCTTTGTTAAAACATAATTTTTCTTGTTAGCTGTAATGAGTTTGATTAGAGTCTAAACTCTTCATCATTCAGATCTCATATATATTAACAAAACCCTTCTCTGCCAGAACATACTTTTTGCATACTGGTTGTACTTATGATCTCATGTATGTCAGACTCTATAAGGAAAATCTCACCCTTGATATCGTACACATTATCCAAACTCTCCACCTCTAGGTGGAAAATTTTGTCCAAATGCATGCAAGTTTTCTCCTAAAATCAAGCTCTTGGACAAAACTTAAACACTGTCCCCACGATTGCTCTCATTTGCTTCGGATCCAGAGGTTAAACTGCCATTTTCTTTTGCTAATCGTATGCTAATTAACAAGTTTAATTTCTTGAACAAACATTGGTTCTCAACTTTTGCTTGGGAGTGGAAAATCCATTTTTGAATGATTTTGTACTCTATTATAGTTCATACATGAATTATACTTGTTTTTTGAAAGCATATATTACTATCAGTAAGTAACTGTTTGAAAGAAAGCATACATTCATCTGCCTGTGTTTTGTTTTTTGACGTTTTGCTCTCAACACATAAACGACAGCATGTGAATGTGGGCCTGTCACCATCTCGTGATTAGGATGGTCCAGTCCAGTCCAAACACCTATAACATAACATTGTTGCGGTGATTTTTGTCTTCTTGTGCCACTTTGAGGGACACAACACAGGCCTCAAGTTGAGGGGTTCACCCTGTTGCTCCAAAATCATCATCCACTTTCAAACAAAATTGTGCCTATTTTGCTAAGACCAAAAAACACAGTGCAGTACTTTAGGGAATTCTTTTCATAAAAAAAATTGAGTATTAAATATTGCAATTACTATCTTTGACTTCTAAATTTTTAACAGTTGTCAACTATTTTACGACTTCAATAAATGTTGCATTGGTATGGTTTACACAGTTTTTAATAGTGTTTACATCTCACCTCAGATATCATCCAACCCCACTATTGTAATGAATGTCAATTACTTCCCTCTTAATAAATAAATAAAATATTTTACATACTGTGAAGCATGGATGATGATAATGAATTGATCATTCCATGCTTGAATCATGAGGTAACAATCTAACACGCGTTTGAATGCAATGAACAATGCAGGTATGGAAAGACTGGGATATACAAGGTGTTGATGTTTGGAAATCCCAGTGTAATCGTGACAACACCAGAAGCATGCAAAAAGGTGTTGACAGATGATGACAACTTCACTCTTGGATGGCCTGCTTCCACAGTAGAGCTCATGGGAGAAAAGTCTTTCATTTCAATACCCTATGAAGAACACAGACGCCTTAGGCGCTTAACATCTGCTTCCATCAATGGCTATGAAGCACTCTCTGTTTACATTAAATATATTGAAGAAGTTGTCATAAGTTCATTGGAGAAATGGACCACCATGGGGGATATTGAGTTTTTGACTCAGATGCGCAAGCTTACTTTCAAAATCATCATATATATTTTTCTTGGTTCAGAAAGTGAAGAAGTTATGGACAAATTGGAAAAAGAATACACTAAACTCAATTATGGGGTTAGAGCCCTTCGAATTAACCTTCCAGGATTCGCATTCCATACAGCTTTTAAGGTACCCAAATTTTCACTATCTTAAAGCATTCAATTTATTATAACTAATGATCTACATTCAAATACAAGGGAAAAAAATGTCCATGTTCAATAGACTCAAATATAAAGGAATTTTATCTCATTCAATCTTATTTAATATTTTTATTATCTCAAAACAATCTCATTCAATCTTTTTATGGGACACAAATTATAAAATGTTATTTGCTGCTTGTGATATTAAACCATTTAGTTCCTCTTTAGATGCAAGTCAATATCTTATGTTTTAATTTTAGGCAAGGAAAAATCTTTTGGCCATATTTCAATCTGTTGTGGATAGAAGAAGAAATGAAAGGAGGCAAAAATTACCCGGGAAAAAGGCGAAAGATATGATGGATGCTCTGATAGACGTTGAAGATGAAAATGGAAGAAAATTGGGTGACGATGATGTGATTGATATCATGTTGATGTACTTGAATGCTGGTCATGAATCCTCAGGACATATTACCACGTGGGCAACCTATTACCTCCAAAGGCATCCAGAATTTTTCAAGAAGGCTAAGGTATCAACTTCATATCAAATTTCTTAATTATCATTAATTCATCTAAATTTTCAACTGTTAATGGACATTAAGCATGTGTATTTACAACATCACCTTAACCCAACAAATTTAACTTTACTTTTATTTATTTGGTTAAATAGGAAGAACAAGAAGAAATTATAAGGAATAGGCCTGCAACGCAGAAAGGGTTGTCACTAGCGGAAGTTCGGAAGATGGAGTATCTTTCTAAGGTAGAAGACATATGGTTGATTAAAGTTTACTTTCAAGTTATAATGTATATCTTGTGATTATATAATATATCTATTTTGTTTGTTTACATTGCAAAGGTGGTTGATGAAACACTGAGGATTGTCACATTCTCACTAATGGTCTTTCGGGAGGCAAAAAACGATGTCAATATCAATGGTGAGTCAATATGTAGAACATAATCTATCACTTGTCTGATGAATGAAAACTTTAGTGATACTGTGAGTTTTATAGTGATACACCTGATACATTCTTTCATTACATTATAAGCTCCAACATAACGTGAGATGTTAACGCAGCATAAATAATATAAGTAGAAAATATTTGATTAATAGCAGTATAAAAATAGATTTGAGTGGATTTTGATGTAACAGGTTACCTAATTCCAAAAGGATGGAAAGTGATGACATGGTTCAGGTCTGTTCACCTTGATCCAGAGATATATCCAAATCCAAAGGAATTTAATCCTGAGAGATGGAATGTAAGTTGGAAAGATTTAGTTGAGACATTTGAATTGAAGAAATAATAAATTTAGAGGATTTGATTGATTGATGATGATCCATAAATGATAGGAGGTGCGCAAGGCTGGAGAGTTTCTTCCCTTTGGAGCAGGAACTCGACTGTGTCCCGGCAATGATCTTGCCAAGCTCGAAATCTCAGTTTTCCTTCATCATTTTCTCCTCGGCTACCAGTAAACCTTATCTCCCTCTTTATTTTTATCTTCATTCCTTTAACAAGAATATATTTTGATAAACATAACAACAAAACAACCAATTTTCAACCCTAAACTATTATTTTTCCTTCCAAATGGGGTGATAGTATTCCTTTAAAAATGCCATAAAATCCTTCTTGATATGACACCGTAACTGATCTTCATATAATATTAAACTGGAATAGTGTTGAATGTTGATGTTCTTTATGCCTTACTGCCACAGGCTTGAACAACTGAATCCACTTGCGCCTATGAAGTTCCTACCTCACACAAGGCCCATTGACAACTGCATGGCAAGGATCAAGAAAGTCAAGTAATTTTGGTCTGCTGGAAGATCCTTGCATGGAACACTGGAAGTATGTGATTGTGGCCCTTCTTAGTTTTTACAAGCTTTCCATTAAATAAGAGCAGGGATCTAGATATCAATCATTTTCATTTCTCGTATCAAACTTTCTGTCTTGTTAAGTTTTATTCAACTGCTTAATAAACTAAGGATTCTACAAATTTATGTTCCATTGATGTCTTGTTAGTTTTATTCAACTACTTCAATAGACTAAGGTTTCTATAAATTAATGTTCCATTACTCATTAAAAAAATGTCTTCATAGAACTCGGGATAAGCTTAACTATTCATAAACAACTATGACAAATGCTTGCACGATTTATAAAACACCAACTTCCACGTGGAACATTATAGACATAAATCCTAACTTATTTCATGTCACACATAAATAAAATTTCAAAAGTTTTTTAAAATTTTAACCAAATAAAAAATCAAAATTATTTTATTTCCTACTTAAATAAAAATATAAAATAAATAATATTTTT
Source organism: Phaseolus lunatus (assembly GCA_013389735.1). Classification (NCBI taxonomy): domain Eukaryota; kingdom Viridiplantae; phylum Streptophyta; class Magnoliopsida; order Fabales; family Fabaceae; genus Phaseolus; species Phaseolus lunatus. Next base: position 28,422,432 of record CM023862.1, on the reverse strand, counting down.
AAGTTTTTCAAAATCCTAAATAAATAAAAATCTAAAAATTTGTAATGTCATTGTTAAATAAAAATTAAAAATTAATCAAATTTCTAAAAAAATGCATATCCTAAATTATTATTTAATATCATTCTTAAATAAAAATGTAAAATTAAAAAAATTTCTAAGTTTCCAAAATTCTAAATAAATACAAATCCTAAATTATTTTATTTCCTATTTAAATAATAATCTAAAAGAAATAAAATTTCTAAGTTTCCAAAATCCTAAATAAATATAAAACCTAAATTATTTAATGTTCTACTTAAATAAAAATTCAAAAATAAATTAAATTACAAAATTATTCAGAATTTTAAATAAATATATATCTTAAATTATTTAATATCATATGCAAATGAAAATTTGTAATAAATAAATAAAAATTCTTAAATTATTCAAAATCTCAAATGAATACAAATAGAAATTATTTAATGTAATAGTTAAATAAAAATTTGTAATAAATAAATTTTCTAAATTATTCAAACCTCTATATAAATACAAATATTAAATTATTTAATGTTTTACTTAAGTAAAAATGTGAAATAAATAAAATTTCTAAGTTATTCAAAATTCTAATAAATACAAATCTTAACTTATTTTATGTCATACTTAAATAAAAAACCGCAATAAAAATATTCCTTAAATTATTTAAATTTCTAAACAACTACAAATCCTAAATTATTAAATATAGTACTTAAATAAAAATTTGCAATAAATAAAATACCTAAACTATTTAAAATTATAAGTAAATACAAATCCTAAATTATTGAATGTTATTCTTAAATAAAAATCTACAATAAATAAAAATCCTAAATTATTCAAAGTTTTAAACAAATACAAATCTTAAATTATTTAATGTCCTACTTAAATAAAATATCTAAAATAAATTAAATTCTTAAATTATTCAAAATATAAATAAATAATAATTCTAAATTATTTAATGTCCTACTTAAATAAAATATATGAAATAAATAAATTTCTTAAATTATTCAAAATATTAATAAATAACTATTTTAAGTTATTTAATGACCCACTTAAATGAAAATTTAAAATAAAAATAAAAAATCTAAAATATCCAAAATCATAAATAAACATAAATCCTAACTTAGTTTATGTCGTACATAAATAAAATTTCAAAACTTTTTAAAAATCCTAAATAAATAAAAATACAAAAATTTGTAATGTCATTTTTAAATAAAAAATAAAACCAATAAAATTTCTAAATTAATCAAATTTCTAAATAAATCCATATCCTAAATTAATTAATGTTATTTTTAGATAAAAATCTAAAATTAATAAATTTCTAAGTTTCTAAAATCCTAAATAAATACAAATCCTAAATTATTTTATTTCCTACTTAAATAATAATTTTAAAGAAATAACATTTCTAAATTTTTTAAAATCCTAGATAAATAGAAAACCTAAATTATTTAATGTTTTACTTTAAAAAAATCCGAAATAAATTAAATTCCTAAATTATTCTAAATTCTAAATAAATACATACCCTAAATTATTTAATTTTATACATAAATAAAAATTTAAAATAAATAAAATTCTTAAATTATTCAAAATCTTAAATAAATACAAATCTAAATTATTTAATGTCATACTTAAATAAAAATTTTAAATTATTCAAATTTCTACATAAATACAAATGCTAAATTATTTAATGTTCTACTTAAATAAAAATGTGAAATAAAATTTTTAAGTTATTCAAAATCCTAAATAATCACAAATCTTAACTTATTTTATGTCATATTTAAATAAAAAAGGAAATCAAAAAAATTTCTAAATTATTTAAAATTCTAAACAAATACAAATCTTAAATTATTAAATATAGTACTTAAATAAAAAATCACAATAAAAATTTTCTAAATTATTTAAAATTACAAACAAATACAAATCTTAAATTATTAAATATAGTACTTAAATAAAAATTTACAATAAATAAAATACTCAAATTATTTAAAATTATAATTAATACAAATCCTAAATTATTAAATTTCATACTTAAATAAAAATTTACAATAAATAAAATTTTTACATTATTAAAGTTTTAAATAAATACAAATCCTAAATTATTTAATGTCCTACTTAAAATAAATATCTGAAATGAATAAAATTTTTAAATTGTTCAAAATATAAATAAATAATAATTCTAAATTATTTAATGTACTACTTAAATAAAATATTTAAAATAAATAAATTTCTTAAATTATTCAAAATATTAATAAATAATAATTTTACGTTATTTAACGTCTTACTTAAATAAAAATTTTAAATAAAAAAAAATCATAAATATCCAAAATCATAAATAAACACAAATCCTAACTTAGTTTATCTCGTACATAAATAAAATTTTAAAAATTTTTAAAAATCATAAATAAATAAAAATACAAAAATTTGTAATGTCCTTTTTAAATAAAAAATGAAAACTAAAACCAATAAAATTTCTAAATTAATCAAACTTCTAAATAAATCCATATCCTAAATTAATTAATGTTATTTTTAGATAAAAATCTAAAATTAATAAAATTTCTAAGTTTTCAAAATTCTAAATAAATACAAATCCTAAATTATTTTATTTTCTACTTAAATAATAATTTAAAAAAAACTAAATTTTTTAAAATCCTAAATAAATACAAAACTTAAATTATTTAATGTTTTACTTTAAAAAAAATATGAAATAAATTAAATTCCAAAATTATTCTAAATTCTAAATAAATACATATCCTAAACTATTTAATTTCATACACAAGTAAAAATTTAAAATAAATAAAATTCTTAAATTATTCAAAATCTTAAATCTTAAATAAATACAAATCTAAATTATTTAATGTCATACTTAAATAAAAATTTTAAAATAAATAAATTTTCTAAATTATTCAAATTTCTACATAAATACAAATGATAAATTATTTAGTATTTTACTTCAATAAAAATGTGAAATAAATAAAATTTTTAAGTTATTCAAAATCCTAAATAAGCATAAATTTTAACTTGTTTTATGTCATACTTAAATAAAAAAATGGCAATCAAAAAATTTCTAAATTATTTAAAATTTGAAACAAATACAAATCTTAAATTATTAAATATAGTATTTAAATAAAAAATTGCAATACAAAAATTTATAAATTATTTAAAATTCTAAACAAATACAAATCTTAAATTATTAAATGTAGTACTTAAATAAAAATTTGCAATAAATAAAATATCTAAATAATTTAAAATTATAAATAAATATAAATTTTAAATTATTGAATGTCATGCTTAAATAAAAATTTACAATAAATAAAAGTCCTACATTATTCATAGTTTTAAACAAATACAAATCCTAAATTATTTAATGTCCTACTTAAATAAAATATCTGAAATAAATAAAAATTTTAAATTATTCAAAATATAAGTAAATAATAATTCTAAAATATTTAATGTCTTACTTAAATAAAATATTTGAATTAAATAAAATTCTTAAATTATTCAAAATATTAATAAATAGTAATTTTAAATTATTTAATATCCTACTTAAATGAAAATTTGAAATAAAAAATAATAATCTAGAATACCTAACATCATAAATAAACATAAACCCTAACTTATTTTATGTCATGCATAAATAAAATTTCAAAAAAATTTCAAAATCCTAAATAAATAAAAATCCAAAAATTTGTATTGTCATTCTTAAAATAAAAATCGAAAATCAATAAAATTTATAAATTAATTAAAATTCTAAATAAATCTATATTCTAAATTATTTAATTTCATTCTTAGATAAAAATCTAAAATTAATAAAATGTCTAAGTTTCCAAAATTCTAAATAAATAGAAATCCTAAATTATTTTATTTCATAATTAAATAATAATCTCAAAGAAATAAAATTTCTAAATTTTTCAAAATCCTAAATAAATACAAAATCTAAATTATTTAATTTTCTACTTAAATAAAAATCTGAAATAAATTAAATTCTAAAATTATTCAAAATCCTAAATAAATACATATCCTAAATTATTTAATGACATACGCAAATAAAAATTTGAAATAAATAAAATTCTTAAAAAAATTCAAAGATCATCAATTATTATGTACTCTTCATTCATATTCATATATACAATATTGAGACATATAATTTTTAATTTTATTTTTTATTTATTGTAGATGTACTTGCACGAATGCTGTTGTCATTGTGTAATCTATTTTATTTTTTAATATTATAATCTTTTAATGATTGTAATTTTTTTTTTAATAAAATACCCTTGTTGTGGATGGGTACATGAGTGACTAGCATTATAGAGAATATGGAACCTATAAAGTTAATATAAAGGAAAACTTTTCTTTAACACTCTAAACAGTAAGAAAAAACAAACACTTGACAGCTCCTTTTAATAATATAATAATATTTTTAATTAAAAAATAAAATAAAAATAGTATTTTATTAGGATGTTAGTGTATGTATTGAGAGTTTGTTTGTGTTTGTGAAAGAGAAAAGTTTTGTTAACACCATAGATAGTAAATAAACATACATCTGACACTATTTATAATAATATAATAATTTTTTAAATTGAAAAATAAAATAAAATGAAAAAAATATTAATTTATTAAAGTGTGAAAGGTATAGTTTTACTAGTGAGAGTGTTAATATATCAACACCCTTGTGAAAGGTTATACCAGTTAAACATGTGGTGTGAAACGTATGGAACAACTCCACCAAACTTTCAATTGTGGTGTCCTATTTCATATGCATCGTATTTTATAACACTTCTAAATATATTTTTGTCAGAAATTTGAGTAGGTCTCTCATTACTTTCTTTTTATTTTAACTTCAAATAAATTTCAACCAAAAGTAGAAAGTGTTAAAAAGAGTATGGTATTAGATATCCTCAAACAACCATTTTAAAATAGTAAAATATATAGTGTACAGATCCAAACTAAACTAAGTTTAATATATATAGAATAATATTAATAATACATTTTTAACAAGAAATTAACAGAAAATTGTTAGTATTTTTTTCTTTAAGAAAGACTATAAACATGAATCAACAGTGTTATGTGCATGTAAACCAAGGTCAGTTGAATTTATTTATTGGTTTTGGAAATTACTTTTTTCTCAAGCATAGAGATAGTGAACTGATCCCATTTGAAAGGCACTCATGCCAACCCTAAACATAAATAGACTAAACTTAATTTTTCCCTAACAAAGCAAGAAGAAAAGTCTTGTAATTTCCTGATGTCTTCTCGGCCACGGAATTATGAAGTGTGACACCATTTCTCTTGAAGTAAAGGTCACTGATTTCGTTTAAATCCTTCTCTGCTCGAGTGATCATAACACGGCTCAATGCATGCTCTTCAGCTACCAAATCATTCAAGGCGTAGCATAACACCTAAGCCAGTGAATACACGTTTAATACAAGTTATTCAACATAGCCATAATAAAACTAGAGAATATGATGACTAGAGTTACCTTTACCAAGTATCTTTTGGGGTTCTTAATGCAACGAATGGTAGTACGCAGTGTTACCATGTATTCATCACTTGGATCAGATGATAATCCCTACAATTGCAAAAGAATGCCGAGTTGGAAATAGGATTACAAGCAGTGGATGATGAATTTGCTAATCATCAACATGTTTGGGAGCAAAAATAAATGGAATAAACACAAGACCAACACTTGATGATGAACCAAAACATGTTGGAAATAGCATTGAAGGCACATGATATCTAAACAGACATACATAATCTTACGGATTCATGTGCTGCCCATAAAGTATAAATTTCAAAAGTATCTATCTTTTAGAATTGAAATTTGTGATGAATGATAATTTGTGCGTTGCTTCTCCTTGTATTCTGTTGGTGAGTAGAATATATAACTTACATTACCTTGGTAATTGTCGTGCCATACGTGTTTCTGAAGGTACTAAAAGTTGCAAATAGCTGTTTCTTGCTTCTTGTGCTTAAAATTCTTATGATTTCATCGTCACTAAAAGCCTTCTTCTCAATTGCCTGTTGGAGAATGTTTGCTTCTAAATGGGCCAGACTCTCATCAAACTCCTCTCCCTCGTACCTATAGGTGCTTACAACTGCAACCAACAACTGCATAAAAAATCATCAGCCAAGAGCAAAATATAGAGGAGTGAAAGTTTATACATACATTCGTGTTTATATTTGAGCAAGTTCCTCTGGTTTGTGCTGGTAAAAAATGGGTTAAAATATATAAATTTAGAGTCATATACATATAATGTATTCTCAATTTAGTTCTTATGTATAAAAACTTATTAAATCGGGTCTTCTACGTGTAAGATTTATCAATTTGGTCACAGTTAGTCCCTTATGGATATTTAATGTTGCATTTCTAATTTGATCTCAGCAATAGTGACACATTTTAATATCACTTCTTATTTAAGAACTAAATTAAGAAAATATTACTTCTATGTTATCCAAGTAACACAACAAAATTCGAGATTGTTATTATAAGTTTCTAATACTTCATAAACTGAAATATGTTATGCAGAGAACAAAACACTGGTAATGCTTTGTAGTAAAAATTGACTTACTCTGCGAATATCACCAATTGTTTTTGAGGCCACATCTTCTTCAAGGCAATGCTTGTATAGTAATTGGTATGAACGCTTCACAGCCAAAAACTCTTCTGAAGTTCTTGTGCAAGCAATCTCAATAATTACTTTGTAATCCACTGTTTCCTTCTTTAGTGTTTCCTTGATAAATGCAGCATCTCTTTCAGCTGGATCCATCGTCCAATTGCACATACCTCTCTGATTTCAATTTAGGTATCATATTTAGCAATAACAATGTCAATTATTAAATACAAGCATCCAAAAAGTTTGAAGAAAAAGGTAATTCATCTCGCACTTATATTTAGAAAACTACTGCAATGAACTTTAATATTTTGACCTGAAAACTTCCTGAAAGTTCAGATTTGAGTTGTTGGATAAGATCTTCATGATAAATTTCTTCATAAGCCATCCTCACAAGTTTCCTTTCAGTAACATTTCTGTGTGCTAGTATGGATATAAGGGCTGCCTCATCTGTCCCCAATCCTATGAATCATACATTATTGGAAACAAAACATGTTTAGATTTTATGTCTTGATTTTATAAAAAGGAAATATAGATGATTTTATAAACAAATAAAGTATTTAAACTAGTCAAATTAAAATCACTTTATACTAATAAAATTGGAAAAAGATAACCTTTGCATGCATTCTTGATATTTTCAGCGTCTTCAATGGGAGAAGAATCATTTGCAGCAATTAGAGTAGTCATTTATTTGATCTTGTCTTGTGTAGAATCTTTACTAGTGCCAAGGTTTATTAAAAAATGTTGATTCCATTCTCTATTTTATAGATGTGAAATGTGAAGTAACTATTTCAGAAATTAAAATAACACACATAACAATTAAACTATTAATGTTATTCTAAATAACTAATAACGGACTTAGCGTTAAATAGATTAATCAGAAGTAACATAAAAAATTATAACTTCGGATTAAATCATAACGAACAATTTTAAATTAAAATTTAAAACTGTAAAAAAGAAAACACGTTTTTTTCTTCATTTTATTGTGGATTGAAATTTACTGAAGTATTTACTAAACTTTAATCCAAACATATTTGTCCTTCGATACTTCACATAATTATTCTATTTCTTTCTTACACATTTTTCAGTATAGATATGAAAAATTACTTAGAGAAAAATAAAAAGTATTTTGTGTACTCAATAGAATAAATTTTGATAAAAAAATTATTAAAAATACTCAAATTTATGATGAGTTACTTAAAAATTAATTATACTTTATTTTTAAAAACTTAATTCACACACTATTGTTTTTTATCTTTTTCTTTTATTACATTGGATTATCAACTATTTAATTTCAACTTTTATTTACTTAAAACTTAGTGGTTTAGATTTCAACATCTTTTTTTTTTCTTGCAAAGGAGGCGTGAATGGTTGAGTTCGTAATAATAGAAATACACATAATAAAGAGAACAAAACAAATCATCCTTATATTAAATAATAGTAGATCATATATCGTACATAAATTATTAAATAAAATTTTATATATAAACCTCAGTTGTAACATAAAACCGTTAAAACATCACATTATCTATTATTTATCTCGCAACATACTCTTTTAGCCTATAACAATACAACGATGTTAGATAATTTAATGTACATTCTAGTAAACGGGGTGAATTATATTGTTAAAATGAGTTGGAAAGTGATTATTAAAAATATCATTTTTGTTTGCTTTTATTCTTGTCGTTATGCATTACTACTGCATGAATGAATCAGTTCCTATTAAAAATTGTGATCACTGCCTCCAGTTTATCCTTTTCATATTCATATTACCAACCCCTGTGAATATTTTGGATTAAATCGTGCAGAGAATCATGTACTTGCACACCTACCAAGCTTCTACTGCTGCACTATACCTACCATCGCCTTCAAAATCCTAGATTTTCAAGAAAGCTTCACCTATAAAAATGATGACAAATTTTAACTTGAGTTTTTTCTGCAAACTATTTCCTTGTGGCATGATACTCGCTTCACACAAATTTTAAAGGTTAGAACACTCCAACCTATGTCACTTTAAGAATGTTCTGTCTCTTTTCTGTTGTATTTTCTATAACAAATTTAACCATTTAAATATATCAAAAGCTTTATACACAGATACATACTCAACTGTGATGCACGGAATCAGGTATGAGCACTGCCATCTAATATGAAACCGGTATACATTGGCATAACGTTGTCTACACATAAACATATACAGCAGCAAGATATGATGCAACATACCTACAGATATTGTATATTATCTCAATTTTTTTACAAAAAAGAAGCCAACATAAGACCTTAGATAGAACACATAATAATATGCCACCAAATGACTGAGAAACAGTGAAGAATTTTATATTATTTGCTTTAGTGATTGCAAATATAATACAAACTATTTTTGAAGTACCTGAACATGGAATTCCTATTCTCATCAGTATGGCAAACATTTAAAAGTATCTATCTTTCTTTCATATTCCACAAACATTCATGAATCAATGAATTTTATGAAATACTATGTTGTCTTTAGAGCAGCTGTGATTATTATTGACATATTTCTTACATGTTATGACGGTTACCAGGGTATTTCTTGACCATCCCAAGCAAAGAACTTGCCATTGTCATGGCTCTTCACATTGTTAATGATGCTTAGCAGCTTTTGGACTGAGAACTCTTTGCTGAAGATCTTATCTGGGGAAATATTTCTCTGAAAAGGCTTGGATAGATCCGTGTCAACTGTACCAGGATGCAGTAAAATGCATGCAATTGGATCCTTCTTTCTTGCGAATTCCAGGGAGACAGTCTTCGATACTGTTAGAATTAAGGGGGAGAAGATTGTAAAGATTACCATTCAAACAGTTTGTACAATTTCAAAATCATTTGATTTATACTTCTCGTCAATGCAGAACAAGTATTTATTAAAATTACATGCAACTATAAAATGAACGGTGCCAGTAGGGCACTGAAAATCCGAATTCCTATATATATCTTTTCCTATTCTATTCTCTTCCTTCTCATATATTGTATATGATATCCCCAAAGTTATTATAAATATCATAACCTAAGGCAGGAATAATAACTCTCTAAAATTCATTACTTATTCTTTTGTATTTTTCTCAAGTTGATATCAGAGCGGGTTGATCCTCCTCTGCTTGTCCGGCAAAGAAATTGTCATCCAGTCACCATCCACGCATTTTGCCACTGGACTTGGGTATGGTGCACCTCAAGTCATTCAGTTTTGTGCTATATTTTGGCAATCAATAGAGCCTAATATTTTGAGCACTCTCCTATCATTGAAAACTTGTAAATTATTTTGGGAAAAGGCCCAAAATAGTTTTGCAAACGATATCCAATGCACGATTCTGCTAATCAATTGCTTCTTTCAAGCAATTTGATAATGACAGGGTCTTTTTAAGTTTGTTCTTGCCTATCCCTTTAGTCTCATTTCTTTAAGTCAATTAACTAAATCATTAAATTGTTCTGTAACATTTGATGCAGCTCTTTTTTTTTTTTTTAAATAGAATTATGCTACAAGTCAGATGATTGGCAAAGGACATGAATCTAGAGGCCTATACTACCTTGTTACCAGCTCATCAGTTTCTTTTTACATCCTCAACTCCTAAACTGCTACATGAACGCTTAGGTGATCCTTATTTGTCAAAGTAAAGAATGGTTCCTGAACTTAATAGTCTCCAAACTTTGGAATGTGAATCATGTCAATTAGGAAAACATGTCAAGTCTTTTTTTCCTAAACATTCTGAATATAGATGTAACTTTATTTTTTCTATCATCAATTCTGACATCTGGGGGCCAAGTTGTGCGTCATCTTTTGGTTTTGAATATTTTGTTACTTTCAATGACGAGTTTTCAAAGATGAAGTTCGAATTATAAGATGAAAGATTGTTATGAACCTTTGTCTATTTTTGTTCTTTCCTTAATGAAATCAGAAATCAATTCAGAAAAATAATCAAAATCTTACGAAGTGATAGTGCAAAAGAATATCTTTCCTCTGATGTTGCATTAGTCTATTCATGCATAATCCTTATGTTGATCATTGGAATGTTATCATCTGTATTTTAAGGTATCTTAAAAAGGCTCTAGGACAAGGACTGCGTTATGAAGATAAAGGGAATATCCAAATTACTGGGTATTGTGATTCTAATTGAGCTGGTTCTCCTATAGACAGACGCTCTACTATAGGATATTTTGTTTTCTTTGGACAAAATATTTTCTATTGGAAAAATAAGAAACAAAATGTTGTTGCTCGTTTAACTGCTGAAGTTAAGTATAGATCAATGACATCCCTCACTTGCGAGCTTATATGGTAAAACAGTTTCTCCAAGAATTAAATTTATGTGAGATTCAGCCTATGAAGATATATTATGATAACCAAGATGCTATCCATATTGCTTCCAATCCAGTGTTCCTAAACATATAGAAATTGACTATCATTTTTTTGTGACAAGTTAAGAAATTTGCATTGAGTTTGTCGCATCAAATGATCAACTTGCAGATATATTCACAAAATCCTTGAGAGGTCCTTGGATTGAATTTATTTGTTCCAAGCTTGGCACAAACAATTTGTATACTCCAGCTTAAGGGAGAGTATTAGAATAAGTTGTCTTAAGTAGAATTTATTGAAAAGTTATTGTGTGTTTTGTGTTGTACCTACTTCCTAGATTTTCCTATTCTCTTCTTTTCCCTATCATACATTGTATCTAATATCCCCAAAGTTATTATAAATATGAGTACCTAAGAGGAAAATAACTCTCTAATATTCATTCCTTTTTCTTTTGCATTTTTCTCAAGTATTTGGATCTAAGATGATAATTGCATTTGCCGCATTGGAGAATGTTGTGGAATTCAGAAGTTTTGCAAGATTCAATCAGATGATGAATAGTTGGATCTTGCAGTTGCAGTTTCTAATACACTAGTACAAGACTCGGATTATATGTTTAGTAGTACCATAATCAGACCCATATGTAAGATTCAATGAGTTAGACTTATAATATTGAAAATCTCATGACGGAGATAATAATAATAATAAATGAAGTCATACATTGATTAAGAGCAGCCTTCGAAGATCGATAAGAGTGCCAACCCCCAAGACGATTGTCCCCAATAGATGCAACCCTTGCACTCAAACTAGCCACAACTGCAGTACTTCTTCCAGTCCCATTGCCGCCTCCCACTTTTAGAAGAGGCCACATGTGCTGATTTTAAAATTGACAGAATTGGATAGAAAATATTGACTCAAATTATTGAAAACATATGCATACATTAATCAAAGATAAAGGAGCACTTATGAACATATACAAAGATAAATGGCATTGTTGTAATTGTTGCTTAAAATTATATAAATAAGGTAAATTTAAAGAAAAATTATTGTGGACAATCAATAAATTTTTGTCGGCAGTGGAAGGAATGAATTACAAAACTGAGTGAATTACCCAAATTCAGGTTTTTTTTATCATGAATAGCTATAGAAATTTCATGAAAGTATGCAGGAGAGCAAGGAACAGTAGGAGATTTGTTCAGTAGTTTTCCAGTCTTTGGATCAATGTGAAGGAGGGGTATTGCAAATGGCATTCTATGGAAATGATGAGTTGGGAGGATTAGCCACCTTTAGGAGAGCTGAAATAACTAGTATTCAGAAGAAGCTGCATCTTGTGCACACATAGTTCATCTTATTTAAATTAAGTCAAAGAATGCATTAGATGTAAAAGCACTGAGCTGATTACAGATCTAATCAACGGACAACTGCTCTCATCATAGTAAAATTGTAGAAATGTTTTACAAAAGTGTGAAGCAACAATTGAGAGATAATCTTTTGAAGTTCAAATGCATAGTACTAAAATTGCAAAATGTAGGGTGGACTATATAAGGAGTAAGAGCAAGATAGATTTCTGTCTTACCAACTGTAATCTTTTACACCAGTTTGATATTTTTAAGCAGCTTAATGTGCCAAATAAGTAGGAATAGATGTATAAATAAGAGCAAGAGAGATTTCTGTCTTACTTCTAAAACTGTCATAAATAGATAAATAAATAACTTGTGATGAAAATTAGATTGATGTACCTTGATAACTAAGATAGGACCCACTGCGTTAACCTCATAGGCAAGCATTAAAGATGATTTCTCCACTTTGCTCAATGTTGTTTCTGTACTAGTAGAGATAACTAATATAATCAGCTGTCTAGTATTTGTAAGAAGCATAAGCTCAAAACAAGACAATAGCTCTTTAATTTAGCTCACCTCCATTCACACTTCCTTCTATATAGGAGCAAATTATTTTCTTCCCGTTTTACAAAAATCTGCTAATGATTTATTCTTTTATCTTTCTATCTTTTAACCTTTAGTTTGTTTTTCCTTTAGAGGTGTACGCGTTTCCGGGTGGGGCTGGGGGATACATGAGTAAAAGCTTATACAGCAATCAGAGATTTAGGATCTTAAAACTTCCAGTATGCCACTATAGGCAGTGGATATTATAAGGGCATTACCAATGAAAGAAACATGTCTTTTTTTACCTGGATGTATTATTTCAGGTATTGAAAGAATGCCAGACGCATTAATGAGAAGGTTTAGACGGCCATATGTCTCTTTTATTGACAATGCAGATGCCTGAAATATTATGAAATATACAAATCTTAAGAGACTAACAAGTTTGGAATTATTTAAATCCAACAGTGAACTGTCAGGACGTGAATTTCATAATAATGTTTTTGGATGTAAATAAGCTTAAAGGAAAATTGTACCCACCCACCCTCATCTACCCATTCCCCTTAAACTACAAATTGTGGCATGCCTCCCTAACATACCATCCTTAACAACAATAACTGGTGATAAACAGTTGAATTGCCTAACAGCAGTCTCGAAAGAAAGGGCCATCAGATTTGCTAATTTTCCCTTGACACTAGCTCCTATATTGCAGCTGACAACAGGATAAGGGTGGAGATGTGCAATACCATTTAGGTTTAAATAATGTTTGTATGATATCTATACTGACCTTCATAGAACCTACTATCTAACCCTGTAACTAGGTACCCTTAGAAGTGCACGAGACTGGGAAGAAAGAAAGAACAAAAAATGCTTGAAGTTTTCTCTTGGTGTCTAAAATCTAAAGGTATGCTTCTGTCGGGGGAAAATGAAAAGGAAAACAATTTAGGGAAAGGAAGCATAACCTCAATTGAACTTTCAACAGTCAAATCCAATGGCAAAATTCTAAGTCGATCTGCAAATTTATCTTTCAGATGGATAAGCCCGGTTGACGCACTAGGATTACGGCAAGTAGCAATAACATGCTCTTTATCATCGTTCTCTAAAAGTTGTTTTACCTGCAGATGGAAGAAACTGAAAGCAGTGTTAAAACTGTTTCAGCAAAATTATTTGATAAATATCACAACCAAGATTCTAGATACCTCCATTGACATGTGGAGCCAATGGAGGCGAATTAAAGAATAAGCCATCAGATTGTTTTAAGTGTTTCAAATGAAAAATTAAGTTCATATGTATTATCTGTTTGTCAAAAAGAACAAATTGCGTAGCCTTATTAATAAACAAATACATTGTACAAATTGCACAGCACTGTTGAAGATTATGGAAAGGCTAGTTATCATTCTTGAAAAAATCATTAACTTGTAATTAATTCATTGATATTTGGCTCTTAAGAAAAATTGATAACTAAAATAGACTTGGTCTGCTTTTGAAATATACTATAAATTGACTGTAACTATTGTAATACAACAGCACCACTACCAGTCAAAATTAAAAAATTAAAAAAGTAAAAAAAGTAAACCTAACATATTAAAAAAAGAGTAAATCACTCTAACCCCCATTACATATTACTCTACTCCTATAATTAATGGTTTAATACTTAGAGAAGTAAAAAGGGTGAAGGCGAAAAGCAACTTCACCTCTTTCTGATACTATGATTCAGAGACTAAGATGAAATTTTGACAATGTGGCCATGCCCAGATTGTATGAAAGCAATGGGTGATGTGGAAGTATGAAAAGGAAAGGAAAAAAATCTCACAAATTCAAGGCCAATTCCTCTGGAAGCTCCTTGAACCATAGAAACCCCTCCTAGAGAGGAGGAGGAAGAAGAAAAGGCCCTTCGGGTGAATGATAGAAGTCGCGGCGAATGTGATGCCATCAAAGAGTATTGGGTTGGCGGCAAATGCAATATCATAGTAACATCAAAAGAAAGCGTGAAGTTCTTATCTTGCTTGCAAAGTGTTAAGCGTGGCTGTCTAGGAACCAAGAAAAGAACCCAACCAAAGTTGTAATGAGCAAAATTAAATGTGTAGTAACTTTTAGGTGACCTGTAATGTTTTTCTTATCATAATATATATATATATATATATATATATATATATATATATATATATATTATTTCTCTTTAAATTATATATAGTATAATTTTCATTTCTTATGTTGCTTGAACATTTACTCTCGAAGTAATGGCTAGGAGAACGAAAGAGTAAGGTTTCAAACTCCGTCACAATTGTCCAATTTGTGCATGTTACTGAATGCGTTGCATTTGTTTTGTGTTTGTATTATTTTTTTAGCTATAACAAATATATGTACAATTTTATTTTTTATTAGAATTATATACAATATAAAATACTTAGTTGACAGACATAGTTTCAAATTATTGTAAATGGTAAATACATTTCTAAAGACCTTCAATAAAATTTCTTTAAATTCATATACCAATCGAACAGTACTGTTATACATTCAGGAATAAAAATAATAGATTACTGACTTTAAATCTATACTTAAGTTCATATAGTAAGCCTTCATTACCAAAAGAAGTTAAGCGAGGTAAAAATAACAAATTACGATCATATTGCTCAAAAAATTAATTAAATATTTTCGTAAAATCTCTTCCTCGAGCTTTTTTTTCAAATTAAAAAATATATTCAAAAAATAAAACCTAATTGCACTAACTCCATCCGTTGTACAAACCTGTTAATATAGTAAGTATAATGGTGATTTCAAAAGTTTAATAAAAAGATTATTACTATGATTGTAGTAAATCAAAAGTTGTCACACTTTAATTAGCAAAATCTTACACCTTATTAACGTCAGGCACTAAGCACGGTATTCAAAACAAAGTGGATTTGATTTGACATTAATATCAAAACAACTTTTAATCATCGGATGAATGCCATTACGCAAACGGTTTACATTACACCTATCATAGTTTTCTTTATCATGATATATGATAGTTACTCGTGTTATTTTACATTAATCTCTTTTTAATCTACAAACTGTATTACCCCATACTTTACCCCATACTATACGCACATAGGAGTTAATATCCAATAACAATGTGGATATTGTTAATCATCTGTCCATATATTCTCAAGTATTGGATAATAACCACCTAAATATGTATGTAGTATCAACACTATCCATGATAACTGAGTCAGTTATTCTCACAGATTATAAGTGTGTATGAACCTATAAATACAATCTCAAAGTATTTCTCTCAAATACTTTTATTTACAATTCAGGTATATTTTCTTAAACTTTCTTAAACCCTCACTGACTTGAGAGTTAGAGGCTCTTTACAGGTAGATCTACACTCGGCTTTTACCATTAAAGTTCAACAATTCTTCAAAGAAGAAGACAACTCCTTTGCTCAGCCTGGATTTACCATTAAAAGTATGCGATTCATAATTTATGTTGCCCCCATTAAACATACACACAAGCATAAACTAAGTTTTGTTCTGTGCAGATATTAACTAACTAAACAATAGGGCGAGACCGGTAACCTTGCATTGTGCAGATATTAACTATGCGACGGCAGGAGGTTTAATTGCCCTTGGAGAAGGTGCCATGGCTGTGGTGGAATCATTGGGTGAGACCGGTAACTTGGCATTGGGAGAGATCTGAATAATCTTAGAGAATATGTTTTAAACAAGGTCTTCTCATGTCATGTACCTCAAGAATCTTGTAAACAGCAAAAAAGTGGTACTAGTATTAGCATTAGTATTAACACCAGCAGCACCAAAACTTTCAGCCGCTTCAGTAAAGTAGGCAGAAGCTGAAGGCATGTTAAGCTCCTGAAGGAAGGGAACTCTCATGGTGGAGAAGAGAAAATGACGGAATCAGAAGAAGAAGAAGGAGAAGAAGAGAAGTGTCGGTGCCATTTATCATTGTGAGAAAGGGTGTGAGTAACAGTATGGTGATGAGATGTGGTACGTAATTCAGAACATGAAGTGCATGTGCTGCAGCAGCTGCTGCTACCATATGCTCCACCATTGGCTCGGACTATGTAAGTTAAATGGCGTTGGTAAATTATCCACGATTATTGGCCCAACGATGCTGCTGCACATGCTTTTCTTCTTCCTATTAGTGGAACAAGAGCTTAGTGTTCAAGTCTAAGGAGGAAGAGGGGTGTTTGTGTGACATGTTTTGGAGCATAGATGATGGATTTATGTTGGGGATTGACAGAATCAATGAGAGCCATGCAATTGTTGGAATTTTGTTTGGTGTGTGAGTAGGTAGATTGGGAGGATTAAGAAGGGTGTGTGAAAAGAAAAGCTTTCTCCTAGGAAGACGGGCTTTTGGCTGCTGCCAAGAAGCAAGAAAAAGAAAATTAAGGAATTTCATGTTTACCTCAAGTCTGCTTTTATAAATTTTCACATAACCTGTTCCAAAGAGCAACTTGTCATATCATATCCCCTTTCATCTAGATTATTTGAATCTAAATCCAATTCTGCATTATAATTAGAAAATCGATTCTTCACCCTCCTGTTCCTTAAAATTACTTCTGATTGCTTCATCAACTTGATGTACTTCTTCCTTACTCTCAATAGAGGATGCTTCTCAATAGCCGAGTTATTGCTGTAAGCTTCCTTTAGAATGACTGTACAGGTTTTGTTCCTGAAAGATAGATAAAACATATGGGGATGTCGCTCAAACGCTTTATGCACTTTCTGTGGCAATCCAAAATACTTCTTGAGGCAAAACAACTTCTTCCTCTCGGCTGAATGCTCAACAAAAAGGGAAAGTAGTTCATGAAGAACTCCTACAAGTCTTTTCTCTACTATGTCACTATTTTGATCGAAGTTTGAAAAATCATCATAAGGTGAAATATAAGGAAGCTTCTGAAATTCATGCAGCCAGTTCCCAATTTTCGTCCTCAACCTTAAACCCTTTGATGGGTAAAGTGGAAATTCAATGGTTTCCATTGGACCCCCGGTGTACAAACCTCTTTTCATGGCATTTTTCTCCATTACAGAATAAATTTTTTCTCCACTGTCAAGAGTCAACCCTTTCAATCCATCTTCCATCTCTACAAACTTGAAAGATTCATCCAGATTTTCCTCAGGGTGCTGCAGGAAATCATTAGGCAACCCCAAATACCACTGCATCCCTTGAATTATCTTCAAAGGTAGAACATTCTCTCTGGTCATCAATATCATCTTCCTCAACCTGGACTTTAACTCCCCTCGGCATTCTTCATATACTCTCTTCTCATCCATGTCAATCTCGGCAGCTTCCGGTGTCAACCTGAACCAAGGAAGATTGTATTTGGGACCGGTAAACTCCTCAAAGATGGACGGATATTGCCTCAAAAATCTTGCAACCTTCATGGGCACATCTAACTGTAACCCCCTCTTTGACACCGCAGAGATAGGAATGCACCCATTGGGATCCTGGACAACGCAGTTTTTCAGGGCAATGATAGGCTTGAGCTGAATGGACTCATGGATGTGCTCAATTGAGTCAAAGTATGAATCCTTTTTCCATTTCATATACACATTCACATAACTGTACCTCTGGAAGTTCAAGAAGGGAAGACTCTGGACCTTGTATTTATAGGAGAGTTTAACTGCTTTGACTGCCGATTTCTTAAAGTTGAAAAACATTGAGATTGAAAACTTCAAGGCAACAGTTTCTAATGAAATGAATGATGAAGCTAATAAAAATACGTGGGTTTGCGATTGGAAACTACTTCTTCAGAGAGCGCAGTATTATTGACTAGGAAGAGATGGAGAAAGCGAGGGTTAGACCTGAAGAAGATTAAGGAAAAGGGAATGATTAGGTAAAAAATAGAACAAAAGAACAAAGCTCTAAAACAATAATCGAACGATGATTGTAAAATAGTTTAGTTAACAAACATGACGCATATTCCAAAACAGAGCCAAAGCCTAGAAACAATTGCAAGTTAACAGAGAAAATAACAATGGGAGCATATAAGAGAGAAAAAGAAAAAGCCAGAATAAATAAAATGCAAATAACTAATTGCTCACAAGTTTAATTTGCTGCAAATACCAAACAGTGAGCAACAGAAAGAACGTCAATTCAAATTTGAAGAATAAGGATGACTCATTAAGCTTGCAACATTAAGAACAAGGAGAAAAGTAAACCTAATTGGAGGAAAATTGGCAAGCATGGCAGCTGCTGCATGGTGGTGCTAGATGGGATAGGGCCGAAAGCCCACCTATCAAGAGTCCATGGGCAACGTGGCTTAGGGGCAGTTCATTCCTTAAAAAAATTTACATTACCAGTAATTGAGACATTTCTTACTGCACTATATAAAAGTCCTGCTCGCTCTTTTATATTTTAAGAAAGATATTTTGAAAAATGTAAAAATTCTATTTTAGAATATTTATTTAAGAATAAAAGAGTGTGAGCCTAATTTCTATAAGATGCAGAAAATTAAAAATAATTCAGGAATACGACCACCTGCAGATAAAAAATAATTGCACCGTGGTGCAGTTTCAAATCCACTTCAATACATCTTTAGTTACATTGAGTTTTTTATTTTAATTTTATCTGTTAAAATCTTACTTTCAGTTTCCATGTTTTATTGTTACATTTAAGCTTGAGATGGCTGGCTGCCCCTGGTTGATACATAACACTGGTTGATACTTAACAAAAGTTAACATATAACAGTTCTTTTGACAGAAAACATATCATAGAATTTAGATTACATCATATTGCACACAATATATATCTCACAAATTTTATAAGAAGCATTTGATATTAAATAGCATATAGAATGCTTGATGTATCACACCTTTGGAAAGACGTTTATAAAACCAACTTATAAAGGCATATCAGTTCTTCCTATCATTTGGCACACATAATACATCGTAGTCGTCTATACTATTAGGTTGCACTTTTGTTTACTCATGAAGTTTCCAAGCATTGCATGTAGAATAAACAGGAGTATTACAAGTTCTAATAGATATTGAGTATGACAATAGGGACTTTATCCGTAGGGAGAGTAAAAAACAGGTTCTGATAGATATCAACTATTACAACTTATAGAGCACTTATTTAAGAAAAAGAATAATCATCTTTTCGCACTCAAATGTAATCATTTGACACCGTTTAAGAACTTATATATCTCAAGTAGCAATACATAACTAAAAGGGAGAGAGACAAAGCTATAAAAAAAGATAAAGGAAATTAACCAATGTATCCGATGAATTTTTGTAATACGCACCTATGCAGTATTGCCAACATAAAAGAAAATTCGGAGTCATAAGTATCCCCAACAAAAGAAAATTCAGAAAATACCAATGGACCAAAAGGAATTCTTTGTTGAGAACAAAGCGAAAAAAAAAAAGCAAAATAATTCTATCTAAAAAGCAACATCGCAATTGCACAGAAGTAATCCCAAACTAATTTGAGTTGTTATATCTAACTCAACAAACTGTAATCAGTAATCACCGTATAAAAACTTTTTTTCCTGGAACTTTGAATACTTATATATCATAACTATTTTGTTAGCTTCAGGAGTGCCTGCCTACAGAGTCATCACTCTGTTTTGTCATTTTCTTGATATGAAGAATAGGTTTTACATATCATAACTATTTTGTTAACCATACATAATGCAAGTTAGTTTATTTAGGTGGAAGAGTACAACAAGCTAAAGATGCTAATGAAGAGGATATAAATGGTGCGATACATGGAATAATACAGGGAGTAACTTGATGTTCACAGATTGGCCAAGATTGGAGTGATACATAAAGCAGATTATATAAATCTCACCGTCAGAGTTCAGAATTTCAACAACTCCACGGTGGCGACCTAAGCTCCGGTGTTCGGGGGCTCTTGTGCGACGCCTTCAGTGTCACGGTGGCTCCGGTACTAGGGCGAGATAGTGTGATAGGAGCGATAAGACAAATTATGTCTACAGTGAATTGAAAGGGAAATGAAAAAAAAATTATATTAAAAATAAATTAACAAAAAAAAAACTATGGAGTTTCCTGCTGTTCTTTTATCTTACAGTCTTTTATCCTTTACAGAAAAAAAGGAAAGAAGAGAACGAAATATAGAGAAAAAAAAGGGAAAGTGGTGTTATTTAAATGATTGGAAATAGAGTGAAGACAAGTGCAAGTAAATGGAAAAAGATATAAATCAAATTGTTTTGATTAAAAAATAATCATAAATGGAAAATAAAAGAATTGCATTATTACTTTTGTTTATCTTTATAAATTAAAATTAAATCATTTCAATCAAATTGCTTGCTAGATTTTTTTTTCTCAACTTGACGAATTCCTCTACCTTTTAATCCTTTATTTAAATATTCATGTTTTTATAAAACTAAGTTTCATAAAAAAAAAATAATGTAAAAAGATCATTTTCTTTTTTTTTTTAAATTCTTTTTCATTTGATTAATTGGTCTCTCTTCATAACACAATGCTCTTGGGATGAAACACTACCTTACATAAATTTTTATCTCTTTTTTTTTTTAAGCCATTATGGGTTGGCAATTGCTTTCTGCACCAGATCACGGCACCCAATGTCAAGGAAAAGATGAAAATATCCTTAAAAAATAGTACATACAAAATATTTTCCAAACCCCATTTTTTGAATACATTTTTTAATTCCGAAATTTTTTATCTGAAATGAAATTTTGATTTTATTTCTGGATTTTCATATCTTGAATACAATAATCTTTTCCGAATTTACTTTTCTGTAATGCATTATTTTTAATTTTGAATTTTTATTTCCAAAATAAAGGATATTTTTAGAATTTTTTAAATTTTGTTGGGTGCAGGTTAAAAAATGTTGGATGCAGGAAGCAATTGTCATATGGGTTTGGTGCCTTTGATTGTGGGCCTATAAGTTTTTTTCTGCCACTTCTTTCCTTATTTGTTTGTTAATGATTCTTGAACATAAGTTATTTAAAAAATCAGATCGATTGCACAAATTCTAACCCAAAATATGTGATTTTGTATAATGTAATATTTATAACCAACTCCAATTTGTGATTTTATCAAAATTTAAAATCAATAAGCTAGCTAAAGAATTATTAACTATTGATTGGAAATAAGATAATTGGATTTTATTTAACTATTGGTTCAACCATGCTTAATGGTTTTGAAGCAAGATGTGTGAATTAGGTTCACCTTTAAAATTATAAATTTATTATGGCTATGTTAATAAATTTTCATGATTTGCAAGGAAAACTCATGCTTGAATTGGTCATGAGCTAAAATTAAGTTCTAATAGATTAATTTCCCTATTAATACCTATATGATAAAATTGTTGGTTGTTAAAAATTTTGATTTCAAAAGATAAATGTATAATTATTAAGATATTTATCTTCATAATCATCTAACTAATAAAGAAACTTTTTTATATCTAGTGGCTAATTTGCTTCAAAGTTTTTATGCTTCAAAGATATTTAAATGAAGTTTATGTATATAAATTAATTTTTAACTTATAAAAAAGGTATTTTATTCTCTTCTTCTTAATAATGATTTACAACTTTAAAGAATTATTTACTCAAATAATTAGAGCCTAAATTAATTATAAGAATCTATATTTAATGTAATTAAAATCTTGGTTACTAACAAAATTGATTTAATGAATAATTTGAAAATATATTCAATAAAAATAGAACATAAGTTGAAAGTGACAATTTTTATTTTTAAATAATTATGAATCAATTTATATAATGACTGGATTTTTTTTTCTCTAAATAAATTTCTATTAAATAAAGTTTTTGCGGTGAAGTTTGTGTTTTTTTTAATTTTTGCTAAACTTAGTTACATTTTTTTTGGTTTTAAAGCATGTGTTTGAGTTGTTATGTATGTTATTTGCATGTTAGCAAATCTATTGCACAATAATTTCGTTTCCCTGTTTATTAGGAGTTTATTTACTTATTATGTGTAATTATTTTATATTTTTTACGACATTTTAATTTTACACCTTCTTTTTCTTTTTTAAAGTTTTATTTTATATTATTAAGTAACATTAAATGGTGACATAACAATTATGTTAATATAATATGGGTAAAACTTTGGCACGTAACTTTTATTTTAAATTTACATCTTTTTATTATATATTTTATTTTCATCTTATATGTAAAATATCAATTAATTTAATGGTTTTTAAAATTTTGATTCGCTACGTTTACAAAATTTACTATCACTATTGTTTCTTCTAATTTAATATTTTCAATTCACAAAATTAAACTTCAAACTTTATTTAAAAAATGTAAACCCAAACCTGTTACTATACATGACGATTTCAAACGTTTAATGGAAAAAAACATGACTACTATGATTGTTGTAAATCAAAAGTTATTACACTTCAATTAGCAAAATCTTACACGTGATCAACGGTCGATGTCAAATCGCGCAGCAAGCATGGGTACTCAAAACAAATAAAGTGGATTTGATTTGACATTAACATCAAAAACAACTGTTAATCATCGCATGATTGCACACATCACACACTGATTCATGTTATTCACATTAATCTTTTCTTCGTTTACATCCTTTATAGTAAAGAAAAACTAATTACTTTCTATAAAATTTTATATTAGTTACTATATTACTAATTATAACTCTAATATAAATGCTTAAAAAATTGCACAAATCTTATAGAATTTTTTAAGAAATATATTGAAGGAGATTTACAACCAATGAATTAGAGTAAAGAGATTAAAACATCAAAATTGTCCACTTAATGTTAAAGATTTTACATCGAAAGATTATAATATTTTATGTGAGGTTGAGAAATATTAAGCAAAGGCAATGATAAAGAAAGAAAAGAAATGAAGTGAGGCATAAAAAGACTAAAGGGAATTATTGGGAAACATATTTTAAGAAAAAAGAGCAGAGAAGAGAATGATTAGGGTTTGTAAGTGTGTTTTGAATATTGATGAGTTTGGTTTCCTGATTGAAAATCATGAACTACAGTTTGTTCCACAAGCTAAGTTGCATCCTTATTCCATGAAATCCATAATGAAAGACTCTTACCCATCAATCAACTAGCAAAGGAAAAGCATTACAAAAGACTGTTGTTTTCTCCCTCATTGAAGTGACTTCATTAGTAGGGGGGGTGAGAATGGATTTCACTAAAGTTTTTGGATTTGACAAGACTAAAGCCAATAACTTAGCTTCAGAGAAATCAAAAGTTATTGTCTCCATTATCAATTGATATGTGGCCTCAAGGTAGAAACCCTCCACTATAGGTCGACACATATATCTTTTGCTAATTATAACATGCATTTCAGTATTTCACATTAACATGCACATCACCTCTTTCTTCACTATCTCTACGTCTACATATTGCATCAACAGTCCTTTTCTAAAATATCAAATCATAACAAAGATTCATACTCATTATATACTCAGTAAAGATATTTTTCAACTGATAGTTTGAAACTAATTTGTTTTGCGTATTAAGATCACTGAAACAATTTTAACTATTTGTTTCCAACATGTTTAGTGAAACTTTTACTATATTTATACTTCTCTCCTTCTCTCTAGGTCACAATTAAGACAATGGTGTCCATGACTATTTTCCACACAAAATATCATTTGTCATCCCATCTTCATATATTTTGGACCAACATCATATTTCCATATCTGCAAAGATTACGAGACTTTAACCCCTCACCTATATATGCTATCATAAAATCCTTGGAAGATATGAATCATGATTTAACCCTCATGAGAATAAAATCTTCCTACTTTACCACTTTTTT
Organism: Phaseolus lunatus; assembly: GCA_013389735.1. Classification (NCBI taxonomy): domain Eukaryota; kingdom Viridiplantae; phylum Streptophyta; class Magnoliopsida; order Fabales; family Fabaceae; genus Phaseolus; species Phaseolus lunatus. Next base: position 28,397,868 of record CM023862.1, on the reverse strand, counting down.
TTAATCACATCAAGGTGCAACTTTTTCTATTTATATGAGATACTATTTTCCTATTTTCTCGTGGCATATCACTGTATAGAGACGCATTATATCCTTGTTAATTGAGTGTGAAACACCTTGTCTAATTTGGGCATTTGGCACGTTTTGTAGGTATTAATCACCATTCGCAACCACTGAGAGACAGGGACAAGAAGATAGGAATAAGAGCACAGAATAATTTCAGATCTAACACACCAAAATTCCAAGAACACATAAGATTATAAATGGATTATTTCTTGAGCTGCCACTTTCCTTTGTAAACAGAGTTTGAGCCACTTGTATATATGCATTAATTTCTACGTACTATTTCCTAAAGCAAATATTAAGTATAAGTGCCCTTGTACAGGACCTTGCTCTCACTCCACCACAACACATTTGAAGAATCCACTACCACAGATTACTTTTAATCATTGCATAGGAAAATATGAAAAAGCACTCAGAATATTATCCACAAAAACCATTTTTAATTTACATTGTTAACCTTGTTCAGCACAAAATAGACTAAATTTCAACAATTACCTTACTTTCATAATCTCTATAGACAGAAATTAGTTTTTTAATTCTGGTTAGTAAATATTATTGATGCTCTTTCTCTCTCCCTCTTATAAATCCCAACATTGAAGTTTATACTATTATTGATTAGATAACTTCTACAAAATTTTTCCTCATTTTTAGAGACTAAACAAATTTTAATTTCTAAATTAGTTTCTATAATTATTAAATAATTTCTAAATTAGTATCTAATTAACTATCAAGGTTTTAGCTATCAAGGTTTTAACTACCAATTGTTTAAATTTTAAATTTGGTAACTATAATTTGATAATAATTTAGAAACTATTTAACTATAATAGAAATTAATTTAGAAACCAAATTTTTTTTTAATCTCTAAAATGGTCTCTAATTTAGTCAATATAACAACTAAAATTATTTTATATTTTTAAAATTAATTTTTATTCAATAATTTTCTTGTAGTATTCATATAATTTCAAAATTATTTAAAAAAATTATCACAACACTTAATATTGTATTTAAAAAGGTTTAAATATTTATGATTAAATAATATATTTTATAAATATGTAAAGTATGTAAAATTTAAAATACATAATCATTAGTATATGATATCATTAAATTCAACTGTTAGATTCATTAAATTTTCGTCTTGTAAAAAATTATTGAAGGTATAATTTAACTAAATTTTGGATCATACACACACACACAATATATATATATATATATATATATATATATATATATATATATATATATATATATATAGACACACACAGATACACTCAGTAAAAGGAAGTTTATTAACAGTTTCCTAGAGTAAATGTAATATTTTCAATTAATCTTAATATGAGAAAAAGACCCCTGACAGCATAAAATCAATTCCTTATGATATGGAGCAGGGTAGTTATCCGTTAAAATAGATTAGAAAATCTTATAATTTTAGAAGTATGTGCAAAATTTACTTCTATCAGAACAATGTACTATGATGTCTGCTATCAATATTTGCATATTCATGTTCCAGATTCCGATTGCTCAAATAGTATATCTGTTTTTCTTTTCTCACCTCCAAAGGTTTTAGAAACCTACAATATTTAACTAATATCGTACAGGAAAAGAAAATATTAGTTATTTCTTTATGTATACATACTGTAACAAAAAGATAGTGTAAATTTTCTTTTGACTTTTCTGTTTCATCTTCTTCTTCTGAGTTTGATTTTTCTGTAATTGTTTTCTGTAAAATTCATTCATCGCTGTATGCCATTACACACAACCTCAGCAGTAGAAACTAGCATTGTAATTATTATTTAGCCAAAAAGGAAAACATCAGAAAAAGGTCAAAGAGCAGGTACAGTTTATACACATATATACACTGTAGGGTTTTCATATAAGTTTTGGATTTCGGTGTAGAGTGTATGATCAGGCAAACAAACCCTTCAACTTAAAATATATACCCGTAATATGCATAGAAGCATGAAATAGAACAGGTAGGTTTTTACATAGTTACAAAATCTATTACGTAATCTCATCATATTTCATATATATATATATATATATATATATATATATATATATATATTGCGTTTTCCAAACTTATTTTTATATTTAAATGAAGGGAGGATTGTACATATAATTATAGATATACATGCACAAATAGGCGAGCATGCACATGCGAAATGATTAAATGCCAACCTCGTTTTGCTGGATTTTATTATGAAAACAGAAAACTATACCGATGCTAACAGATAAGACCCAGTATATAAAATGTCAATTTTTTAATGATAGAACAATAGAATCAAAATGTAATTAATAACTAATGTAAGAAACATATAAAGTAATCTCATCTCATTCAAAACAATGAACATGAGTTGGTGGATAATAAAAAACAGAAAGCCGAGGAACCAAAGCATGCATTTCCCTCTCACGTCACACATCCTAGAAATGACTGATATGAAAAGTCAAGCTCTATATTATAGTATTATATAATATAATATAACTTAACTTTAACCCTATATATATATATATATATATATATATATATATATATATATATATACTTTTGTCTTCTTTCATAAATTTCATCTCAGCAAGCAAATCTGTGATCTCTCTCCTTTCTTTTTTCACTTTGTATGGAAAACCCCACATGACAAAGGGTGTGGTGTGGCTTTTAAATAATTTTTCCCACTTGAAAAGATGAAAGGGCTAGTCCCATCCCATTATCATCATCAATCTACTCACTGAGCTTTCGAGTCATGTCTATAGTGAATGTACTTGTTTTAACTGTTGCAACCTTCTGTTCCTCAGCTTTCTGTCCCATCCACCAATATTCCAAAAGGAATGTGGGACTCGTTGAGTTTGCTTCCAATCAACCAGCACTCTCTTTTTTTTCACTCTACTAATTTATCTCCCTGACTGTTCTGGTAAATAACAAGAATAAGAAAAGGTAGTAAGCAGAAAAAGTGGAAATCTCTCACACCCTCCCCCACATCAAAGACTCCAAACCAAATAAGAAAGAGCATAACATGACCTTGAATGATATTTGCACCACCAAATAAAACTTAAAATGATGATATTAAGGTGTTTTTTGGGGGAGGTGCTGCATGCCTTTTTCTAGGTCTTGTTATAACCTTCTCTTTGTATTAGGTTCTTCAAATGAACTGGTGTTTGTGTTGGTGTTGTTGTCTCCTGACCAGTCAAACAGATGGAATGGATCTAAGGCCTTGGATTCCTCCCTTTGATCACCAGCTGCACCAAAACCTTGGGTAAACAAAAGATCCAGTGGGTCAGCTTCTATTTCTCCCAACTCAGCGAAGAAATCCTCAGATTGATTATTACTCTGATCCATCAAACAAGGCTTGTAAGGGAGTCCATCACTGAACTCTCCCTCATCCATCTCAAACTGCTTCTCTATGTCTTCCATATTCTCTTCCTTCACAGATGCACTGTTTGCTGATGAATTCCGAGCAACAACTGGGGACACATTGCCCTCACTGGTGTTACTCTCCTGCTGCTGATCATCCTTTGCTTTTGGTGTTGTGCTCTTTTGGGGGTTTGAGCCTTCTGAGCTCTTTGAATTTCCAGCATTGTTCTTGGATGGCTGTGACCTTGTTGAACCAGCCAGAGCATTTCTTTGAGTTGGCCATGGATGGTTGTGCTCCGATGTGTATGTAATAACCAACATGTTTGGGTCTGTTCTGCTCCGCTCAACTTGCTTCCTCGCAGAGCAACCCTTTGAGCTGCTGCATCTGTAGTAACCCCTGATAGATATAACCACAAGAGAATGATATATAATAAGAAATACCACAACAACACCTCAAATGAAAATGAGAAAGAAAACCAAGACCTATAATAACAGCACGTTGATGCAGAAACCAATCCATTAACAATCTCTTATTCGTTTGTCCAAATTCATTCAATTGACCTAAAAGGCAGTCGTATGAAAATCCTAATTAGATTTCAAAGAGTACCGTCACTGCTCTCTAATGAATTTGGTTCAACTTAATTATTTGAAAGAACCATTTGCCTTTTTTGCCAGTTTTTTAAGAGAACTTAAAGAAAACGACGAATCTTTAACCAGACGTGTGCTTAGAGTGATTTTCTCTAATAAAAAAATGGGTAAAGAAAACTTTCTGAACGGGAAAGCCTTACGCCTAGCAGTTTTTTAAACCTCGAAGTGTGACAGGTCCATATTCAATGGTCAATATTCAAGAAAAAAAATATCGAAGAAATTAACACGATACATGTATAGTAAGCTACAAAAAATTGAGTTAATAGGGGAGAGAAGTTGTGATATATATTTTGTGCAGTGTGGCCAATATATATACCCACAGTGTTATTATTCCTAAAATATCAAATCTTAAAGAGAATAATATATCAATCGTAAACCTAAGGCTAAAGTATCAGGCTAACCTGGGATAAGGTGAACCTTTAATGGGTTTCTGACCATATTTTCTCCAAGCCCACAAATCTGATGGAACAACCTCTCCGGTCTGTCTGCTGTTTGCAGCTGCTGGTGCAGGAATACAAACCACCTTTTTGGCCTGGTTCTTCCTGCAGCAATTACACAACAACCACTATAATACACTAATAAACTACCTATATTAGTCACTATTAAGTCTAATCAAACAAGCATGATATATATGAGCAAGAAATAAGAATATTACTAAGAGAAATAGAATATTCGAGAATAACCATGAGATCAGGCCGTTTTAATTTGGTTCCCAACGAAGGAATACGGTTTTGTGTGATGATAATGAGGATAAAAGGAATAGGAATTTTCAGGTGGTTTAAGATAAGTTGGGTGAAAGCTAAGTGTGTGACTTTTATTGTGTGTGTGAGACGCGGAGCTAACTCTACTTTTCAGGTGGATTAAAGCCTACGAAAAGCCTGAATGAATAAACCATGTTTAGTTAGTCTCATGACAATGAAACTACTATTTCTCATTTTGAGCAGCTACCTAGCATAACTGGGCCAGTCAACGGAACCGATTTGGAAAGCACAAGAAAAGGAACACAAGTACCTAACTCATGCCAAACCCTACTTTCTCTCTACAGTGTAAACTTCACCATACCCACTTTCATAAAATTTCACCCCACCGCACCTTAAAAAAATTAAAAGTATGTGATTCATAATTTATGACGCCCCCATGAAATTAATACACACAAGCATAAACTAAATTTAGTTCTGCGCATAAATTAATTAACTAAGCAATATCTTATTATTCTGACCTTCGTTTAAGGCCCGGATTCCGTGGAGATGAGATCTGCACTCCTGTGGTGTCCACAAGGCAATCCCTGGAGGAGTTTGCATTAACCATGTTGGGTGAAACAACAGCAGGAGGTTTAATTGCCCTTGGAGAAGGTGCCATGGCTGAGGTGGAATCATAGGGTGAGACCGGTAACTTTGCATTGGGAGAGATCTGAATCATGTTGGAGAATATGTTTTTACAAGGTCTTCTCATGTCATGTTCCTCAAGAATCTTGTGTGCAGCAAAAACAGTGGTACTAGTATTAGCATTAGTATTAACAGCAGCAGCACCAAAACTTGCAGCTGCTTCTTCCAAGCCCCCAGTGAAGTAGGCAGAAGCGGAGGGCATGCCAAGCTCCTGAAGGAAGGGATCTCTCATGGTGGAGAAGGGGTCACCAAAGTTGGTGAGTCCTCTGGGGTCTTGAAGCACAGAAGAGAAGGTGATGGGGTCAGAAGAAGAAGAAGAAGAAGAAGAGAAGTGTTGGTGCCAGTGATCATTACGAGAGAGGGTGTGAGTAATAATAGTATGGTGATGAGATGTGGTAGGTAATTCAGCAGATGAAGTGCCTGTGCTGCAGCTGCTGCTGCTGCCACCACCATATGCTCCACCACTGGCTCGGACTATGTCAGTTAAATCACCTTGGTAATTGTCCATGATTATTGGCCCAAAGATGCAGCTGCACATGCTTTTCTCTCTGCCTATTAGTGGAACAAGAGCTTGTTGTTCAAGTATAAAGAGGGAGAAGGTTGTTTGTGTGACATGTTTTGGAGCATAAATGATGGAGATATGTTGGTGCTTGAGAGAATAAGAGAGAGACAGAGAGAGATGCAATTGTGGGAATTTTGTTTGGTTTGGTGTGTGAGGAGGTAGGTTGGGAGGATTAAGAAGGGGTTGTGAGAAGAAAGGCTTTCTCCTGGGAAGATGGGTTTTTGGCTGTTAAGAAGCAAGAAAAAGCAAATTAAGGAACAGGTTTTTTGAGGTTGAAACTGATTGTTCCTCTCAATAACAAACAAAAGAGAATGGGTTTATAGAGAGAGAGAGACAGAGACGCTGACTTTTCACACAAAACAGCTCCATTCCATACGCAACATCAGGAGAGAGAACCAATTTTAAATCACAAAAACTTCTTCCACTAATAAAATACCACAACTCTATAGCTGCCACATTTATCAAACACCATCTAAGGGTCAATTTTTTGCCACTGTTTTCTTAATAACTTATCATTATTCTCCCTTCTGTCTACCTAAAAATAATAATAATAAAAAAAACCTTCTCAATTCAATACCATCAAATACATCTATTAATTAATACAACATCTTCTTATTTAATTTTTAGATTCAAATTCCACTGTAACATATAGTTGTATATATTTTTTACCTATAAAGTATATAAACTATCAATAACTAGTCAATATAAGAAATTATCAATTAATTCTAATTGTAATAATACAAGTGTGAAAACTTGCTAGATGTTACAGTTATCATAGAATTAGGGCGAAATATACAAACATAAATAAAAAAAATTGGAGAATTGTGTTCTAATGAAAAGAAAACAATGGAGAAGAAACAAAAGATGCGGCAAGTAGCCGCATTTGGCGGAGAAACGTTTCGAGGCATTCAATAATCTGAGTCTCCCGTTTCTTTCCGTAAGGAAAGAATGTTTTAGCGTGGCACCTATCTATATCTCTATGTCTCCTCCTCCATTCTCACACACCATTACCCACTTCTTAATCCTTCCATTTTTTTTTTCTCTCTTCAAAACAAAACTCATCTTCAACAAAACCACCATGTCACAACACTTTCTTTTTCACTCCATCCATTTTAGGGAATATTTACGAGTCTCCAAAACACAATCATCAATGTTTGAGTGAAGCAGTGCTTTATTAGAAGGTTTTATGAACCCATATCATCGTGTTTAATTTGGTATACCAAATTTAGTTAAACATGTGATCACATAAGGTCCTATCATGTACCATTCGACACGAATAAGAAAATTAATTTCTGTCCTTCGAATTGGACTACATTAATTAGAATCATGCATGTGCTACATGTTAAACATAATAAAGATATTAAACTAGAAATAATATATTTGATTTGGACCAAAATAAATGTCACACTTTGGGTTATCAAAGTCTGTGGCCCTGAAAGGATTAGATGTTTGATAATACGTGTCTAACGTTAGGTATAAAGTCTATGAACTCTGAAAGGACGTATGAAAAGTGTCATTTTTTCATGAAATTTTTATCATAATATTAATTCCATTCACAATTATAGCACAAAAAATCTACTTAGTCGTCCAATCATAGCACAAAAAATCTACTTAGTTGCATTCTCTAATCACTTTTATCCATTACTTTCGTTTTCGTAGCATGGTAAATATTTGTGTCTATTTAATTGAACTTAATCATAATGTAGATAGAATTTTTTTGACTAAGTTATCTAGTTATTGTATATATGCTAGATTACTAACTCTATTATATGAATAACAAAGACAAATACAATAAAATATGAAAAACTTAACCCTTTTTTGGTTTTGTTGAATGAAATATATTTTACATAGGTTAAAAAATTAGAGGGGTAAAATATAAATGTCACTTTCAAAAACATGCATAGCATAGGTGCATTATTCAAATGCAGATTCATGGAAGACATATGATGATGATGATTGTTAATACATAAGCCAAGTGATACGAAGGTTATATACATACGCAAGGTGAGGGATGCCAATGTTCAATTACTATCAAAGCCATGTTAGTAAAAGTCCTTTTTCTGGCTTTTCAACAATATGCAATTGCAGTCACTATCCTTTTCTTTCTCCATCTCCTCCTCTGTCTCTCTCTATCCATTTTACATGTAAAGACTATAATTAATGTTAGTTTTTTAAGGATGAAAATTTGAATTTTTTTAACCAAACTTTATCAATGAATAATGTAATTTTAACAGTGGCTTGCTTCTGTATTCAATGTCACTAAGGGGCTCAAAAAACTTTTCAAATTACACATTTTTTTGGTGATTGTTTTCATTTTTTTATGTTATTTTCATAATTGAGTTAAAATTATTGTATTGTAGTTTATGGCCTTATGTCCTTTAAACCAAATTAAAATTTGACATTTAATAAGAAATTACTTTCTTTCTAGATATATTATTTTAGAAAAAAATTCAATTACACTAAAAAAAATTATTAAATAAAAATTAATTTTATAACAAAAAATAATAATCAAAATCAATTTACAATAATTTAGCCACTAAAATCAAATTGATTACTAATTTATACTAATTTAGTCATCAAAATCAAATTAATTTCTATTTCAATCACATTTTGCGTTCAATTTATTTCAGTCACTATAATTAGTCACTAAGTAATTTCTTTTTAGTTTATAACTCTTATTAAATAATTGTTTAGTTTTTCTAAATAATAGAAAATTATTTTAAATAAATAAATAAACATATGAGCCTTTAATTTTTAGAATTACCAATACTATTTCTAATTTAAAAATGTTAATACTATATTTAGATCTCTAATATTTAAAGACTTGAAAACATAATAGATTTTCTAAATTTATTTTTTAACATGAAATAATAATAATGATACATTTTAACTGATTCAAACGATAAAATCATATTGTTTAAGTTTTTTTTTTTCCGAAAAGAAAGTAAAATAGTTGACATAACATAAAAATGAAGGTAAAGTCTATTTTTTATACAATACGTAGTGTCAATTTTTTTTAATATAATAATAAAAAATTAATTGGTCTTCATACAATATAATTTTATTTGAATTTTAGTTATTTCCATTAATTGTGTGATTAAATATTAACATGGACATTTCCACATAAAAAAATATTAATGAGATGTTAATTTATTACAGGTCGTTCAGAAATAGTTAGAATTTTTTTTTATAATTACATAGAAATTAACTAATCTTAATATAACAAGTATAATTTTTTTTGAGTTCAACTGACATATATTAATTTGTCAATTAAATGTTGAACTAGATATTACTAAGGAAGATAAGTAAGATTGACTTGTCAGTTATTTATGTCTATATAGTTTACCATATAACATTTTTACACTATTTTTAACTACAATAATTCCTTTAAATACAAAAAACATTAATGTATTCAATTGATTTTTTTTTAATAGAATTTAAAATTTAGAGTTCAGCTACAATAATTATTTCAAGTAAAAAATTATTATTATTCAATTAAATTTTTTAAAGATTACTTTTTTTTTTAACTCAAAATCATTAAATTCGCCTCTATTGAATCATAATTTGGCAATTGCTCTAAATTGGATAATGATGATAATACACGTGCATTTATTTGAAAGATGTCTATTCACAAACTAGGAAAAGTATATATCATCAATTGATCTGAATTTTTAAAGAATGAGTGTTTAAAAAAATAAATATATCGATGATAATTAATACATCACTTATCTCCTTCAAGTTATAATTCGTAATATGTATTTAACTAACTAGTTAATAGATGTGTTTAAAATTTAATTAAAGTTATACATGCTATAGTTATACCTCTAAACTTTTTATAATAAAAAATATACAATACTTATCACTACAAGAAAATCATCAAATATAAACTAATTTTTGAGACAAAAAATAATTAGTTGTTATAGTGACCAAATTAGAGACCATTTTGGAGACTAAAAAATTTGTTTATTTCTAAATTAATTTATATTATTGTTAAATAATTTCTAAATTAGTATCTAATTAGCTACCAAGGTTTTAACTACCAATTATTTATATTCTAAATTTGGTAACAAAATCTTGGTGGCTAATTAGATACCAATTTAAAAATCATTTAACAATAATAAAAACTAATTTAGAGATCAAAATCTTTTTTAATCTTCAAAATGGTCTCTAATTTGATCACTATAGCAACTAATTATTTTTTGTTTCTAAAATTGATTTCTAATAATTGATTTTCTTGAGTGTATTATATGAAATACATACACTAATTTAGCACGTTAATATATTTCATTTTTTCTTTTGACAATGTTTACATAAGCATTTAACAATGAAATTTAGATGAAACTAAAATTCCAATATAATAATTATTATATAAAGACTAGTCCATTTCTGAGTATTGTACTTGTAACATCCCGCCAAAAATAATACATACATCCATGTATAATTGAAATTAAGTGTAACCAAATAATATTGAAGAGTGCAAAATAATATGTATTTATATATATATCAGAAATGAAGTTACTCCTCTTAGGGAGTTTAATACATAACCAAATCAAATGTTTGCAAGATTTTACGAAAATAAAAGAAATGCAGTAAGACAGGCGATCTCAAAAGAAAACGGCGATCTCCAACTGTAAAACGGCGATCTCTAACAGAAGACCTCAAAACGGCGATCTTCTATCAGGACACGAAAACCGGCGATCACCACCGAGAGGTAGAAACCGGCGATCTCTCCCTCGGCGACCACTCACTAAAGAGCTCTCCTTCCTGGAAGATCATCTGCTCCCGTGTAACAATTACACGATCATCACAGTTTTTAAAGAGAACCAAGCACAACACCAAAGAAAACACCACAGGGTAAGCTAGACATTTTAAAGAGAGTTTAAATAGGAACATTAAAATTAAAGTAAAACAAGTTTCAAGATTATCCATGTAAAACGTAGAGCTGCTCATAGCATTCAGCTGATCGCCCAAAATCACATTTCACAACATTCACCCATACTCATTCCATTTCACAATACAGCATCAAGTGTCTATCAATATTCAAGTTTCTCATTTCACATGTCAGACTTTCCACTGACTCACCACACAAGACACTTGACACTACTTCCGGATTGACTCGTGCGTTGATTAGACTCAGAGATCTGCACCTGTCATACCACACCACTGTGAAATCCACACAGGGTCGCTGTGAATCCACACAGCATGCGCATATATCATCTCAATGTTACCATAGTTCTCCTGGTATGACAGGGTTAATCCATAGGACAGACGGAGCTCGTTCTTTTTCACACGAGACGCCCATCATATAGACCTCCTTCGACTCTCAACAACTGAGTAACTTCCTCTACGTGATTCCATTACCTCAGCAGAGTCAGGATATCCCCTTAGGAATCACCGATCAATGCACCTACCACAAGATCTTACACGGTATTTTCTTTCCTGAAAATACTATGCCTCGATCCCACATTCACAGCATTCAAAGACATCATGCCACACTTAAAAGAATGATTTCAATCACAGCAATAGCCATTTCAAAGGATTCATATTTTCGAATATCTCATGTAAATCTCAAGCAGTTCTCAAAACAACATCAACACAAGGAGTTCGCAAAACAGCGCCAAAACCGGCGATCTAGTTCAAAATATGGTATTTCGAAGGCTGTATATAAAACCGGCGACCACGTCGCCCAAGCACACAAACAGAGCACTTTACGCAGATGAAAACAAAAATGGCGACCACGTCGCCCTCACTCCAGAGATAGCTACACTGTGGCTTGTATGGAAAAAGAGGTCTAGCTTCCCTTACCTGGACTTGCGCAACCACCAGGAGCTTCGAAATCCAACGAAGCTTGCAGAATACCTTGGCTCTGTTTTTCGCGTCTGGTCTGAAGAACTTGCAGAGGACTACCCAAGTGCTCCAATGGTGTTGCTTCTCGTCGTACTCTTGTGTGGAGAGGCTGAAATCGCAACGCGGAGGAGGGAACTCACTCTTACTCTCTTCGACTACAACAACGTTTTCTTCCTCTTCAGTAGTGGATTTCAGTAACTTAAACCAACTTTATCCCTCCAAAAGCAGCTGCCACCACCTACTCTGCAGGGAAGTTTGCGTGCACGCTTCCCTGAACAGTACTACTAAGCATGCCTCTGCGCAGGCTACGCTATGAGGTCACTATTCTGAACCACCTTTTGTCTACGTGGCGCGCGCGCAGAACATCTCTTGCTGGGAGTCTGGGGCCCACATTCTCTGGGTGTAACTCAACGTCGCGCGATGACCTTTCGCCGATGACTACCAGCTCGAAGAGAAACACCACCGATGACCTCGCGCGAAGACTACCACCGATGACCTCGCGCGAAGACTACCACTGATGACCTCGCGCGAAGACGATCCACCGATGACCTCGCGCGAAGACTACCACCGATGACCTCGCGTTAAGACTACCACCGATGACCTCGCGCGAAGACTACCACCGATGACCTCGCGCTAAGACTACCACCGATGACCTCGTCCTGGCGAACGACCGATGTCTTCCTCTGTGAGACAACCGATGTCTTCCCTGGCGACGCCCTCATAACTCTCGCGCCTTGGCCACGTCCACATGCATCGCGCCCTGGCAATGCCCGCGTGCCTCGCGCCCGCGCGATGCCCGCATGCCCCTCGCGCCCGCGCGATGCCTGCATGCCTCGTGCCCAGGCGATGACGGGTAGTCTAGGCGACCGGCGATGATGTATAAACAAGGAACTCTTATAGTTTTTTCTAGACTACACTTTCCTTCCTTTTTAACTTAGATAAAACATACTTAGAATTTACTTAAAACATACTCTTTCATTCCAATAAATTTCAGGTCCTTACAGTACTTAAAAACGAGAATTTATTATATATGATTTACAAAAACTTATTTTACTCTAAAATCATTGAAAATTATATTTTGTTTATATATTTTAAAAAATTATTCACACTATAAAAAAAATCAACAAAGTGCAAATCAAATTTAGAGACAAAAAATAATTAATCATTATATGGATTAAAATAAATATTATTTTAAAAATTATAAAAATTATTGGTATTTAAATAATTTATAAAAGACTAATAAAAATTAATATATAATATAAATTAATTAGTAATTAAAATTCATAGTTAATGATTAAATATCAAGTTAAAAACTATTTTATAATTTTTTATTTATAATAAAAACTACTTTTAATATCAATAATTTTTTAAATTTATAAAATAATTTTTAATTTAATTAATATAGTAAGTAATTTTTTTTCTCTAAAATTAATTTTTCTTGTAATGTTATTGTTTGTTAAAAAAAAAAGCTGTAAATGAATGTGATAAGATTATACTAGAAATATAGACAAATCAAACTCGATCAATCATATAATTTGGCAAAACTAAAAATGATAATTAACTGCACATCCTATTATCAATACATTTCTCTTCTGCTTATAAAAACAAGTAATTACACATAACTCATTAAAATTATTTAATTAAAAATAATACTCTCCGACCCGAGTGATAGAATTATGTATTTTTAAAACAAATTAGAAATTCCCACCGCTGACAAATCTACTTTTCTGACAAACATTATTTGTACATAACTTTTTGTTGAAAGGAGAAATGATTTATCATATACTATATTTTTTTTCCTTTTATCCTACAAAATTATTAGAAAATTGGTGGTAAATTGGACTGGGATTTGTGTGTTCCTGATATAAAAGAGTTTTGACGAAGGTGAAGATTTAAAAGTAGTGAGATAGATAAACTATGTGGCCATGTAGATACTGAGTCATGAGTGATCGTAGCCATTGAATTAAGAATCCTTTTACACGTCATGAATATTAATTAATGTGGAAACATATTATCTACAAGCAAAGTTTGTAGCACATAAAGACAATGAAATGAATGGGAAAAATTTGAAGACCACCCAATGAGTAAATTGTTTTGAGCTTTAGAACATTCAGCTCCACTTACTTCATTCAAAGTCAAAATGAGCTGACTTTCCAGGCCACATGGAAAATTTATTTGAATTTTCTCTTGGTGGAGACAACTTCTATCTTTGGAAATAAACTATTTCAGAAGCTAATGGGAATCATGGTCACTTTTTTCATTATCTTCTGAGGTCACAACTTGAAAGCATAGAACTAATAAGAACCAATATATTCTTGAGGTGTTTATGGCTTTTTGTGGACAATTAATCAAACGTCTAAAAGTGATTACTATCTTGGAATGATGAGATTGTAGGACGCAATTAACCAGGAACTAATAGTATACTATGTCGGAATGATAAAGGACAAGGATTATAAAAATGAGAAAAAACCCTAATCTAAGTTTTATAATTAACATAATAAACTAGGTTTTGTGTTGTATTAACGTCGACTTTGCCGTTTGTTTGATTCCAAAAGTTATGTGTATGGTCTTGTGAACACGTTCAAAGATGATGCTCCAAGAATCATTTTGTTGATAAAATGATACCAGCATGATAAGACACTTTTGAAGGCTCTATTTTTTTTTTTTACTCTGAACAAAGAAGTTTCGAAACGTTTCTCTCTTTTTTTATGATCTGTGTACAAGAATTTGATATGAGGCATGATGTGGGCATGTTGTGGGGACAAAGGGGTTTTTGTTTATAATTTGAAAGGTTCGAGTTTTCAATGGACGAATGATCGTGCAGAGAATGAGCGACCCCTTATGTTTGATGAGACATTTTGAGAATCTACTACATATATGTAGGTAAGACAACTATTACCCCCTACCTATGTTTCTTTCTCTTTCTTCTCAAGTTGTCACTGAATTTTTATTTTCATATCATATGCTCCAAAATAACCACTATTATGCCAACTACATCTCCCACTGTTCATTACCCATACTCTTTTTAAAACTTCATTAGGCTTCAATTGGAGGTGTAATCGAGTCCGAACAATAATCATGGGTGGAGACAACATTTGCAATACTTGTACTATAATCACTGCTATAAGCTTTTCATCACATTCATATATATATATATATATATATATATATATATATATATATATGTATATATTCAAATACTCAAATCTTACCCTTCAAAATAATAATTCTCACACTCATTTGCCTATGGTGGAATAACACAAAAGATTTTCCCATGTAATTGTAAAGGGTTTGTACGTAAGATAATTAACTATGCTCAGATAACTTGCTTGTCACTTCTGCATTTTGAACAATTCCACTCACGTCATTCAATCTTTATTCTAATCACATTAACTTACATAATGCAGATATAATTATGAATTGTCTTTTTTTCATATATAAAATTGCCCATGTTGGAATGGCCAATTAAAATTGCCCAAGTTGTAGCCATGTGGCCCAATGGTGTACGATTGTGTTTTTTTTTTTTTTCTACTCACCATATTCAAGTTATTAATATTAATTTCAAGGTTCTAATCTGAGTTAGGGTAAGCATTTTCACCACTTTCACCATTATTGTTTGAAATAATTTTGTGAATGTTAATATTCTGAAAATTCTATTTTAAGTTTTTTTATCAGCTCATTTCTTTAAGTACAGTTTCTTTTAAAATCTTTTTTTCAACAAAAAATTAAAATAAATTAAAAGGAATATTTTTGGGATACTCAAATCCTGTACAAAAGAAGTAAAAACCTTTAAATTAGTATTTAATTAGTTGTTAGGGTTTTAATTGTTAACTTTAAAATTTAATTAGTAGTTAAAATCTTGATAGTTAATTAAATATTAATTTTGTAAACTTTTTAATAATAAAAATGATTTTAAATATAAATAATTTTTAGAATTTTTAAAATAATATTTAATTTAATCAATATAATTGTTAATTATTTTTATATTTAAAATTAATTTTTATTTAATAATTTTATTGTGTAGATAATTTGAAAACCTATATGTCACTCATATTTTCTCCCAAGTTTGGGATTTATGATTGAGAGGGGCATTATTTTGGTTTAATAGTGTGAAGAATTTAGAATGAGTGAAATAAAAAATATATTTGAAGTGTTTTAATTTTCACATAATCCTTACTTGATATGACAGATTGATGAATATTTAACTCTTTCACACACACGTTCTTTATATCAGCAATTTTATATTTAATTTGACACTATCTAGATCCAATCATCAATTAATGAAGGTACACTTTGCAAATGGTTATAATGTTTGTTTGGGAAATGTGATAACTACGCGACTTTTTGTTGTTTTAGTCCATTATTTAAAAACTAAAATTAAGTAAATATTTTAAATACTGACTTATTAATATCATTGAAGAAATATTTAAAGATTTTTAATTTATTCTAATAGCGTTTTAATATTCAATATGACAATAAGAAACATAATATTTTAAAATATACTATGTTAATATGGTCCAATAAAAAAGAAAAGGTGGAAAATAAAATACATGTCTCTAAAATCGGACCCATGATTGAAATAATGAAGTCGGGGAACTAAATATGGTCTAATAATGAATAAACTACGACGGCTTACTAAATAATATTTAAAAAAGCGCAATATCATAATTTTATTATATTAATTTTTAAAAATATTATTTTATAGATTTTAACTTTTGAAATACACATAAATTCATACTAAATAAAGGAATATTAATCATTAATATACTATTGAGAACATATTTTTATTTTCTTGTAATTCACTAAAAATTACAATTTTAAGGTGCTATTCATTATTTAATAAGGTTCACTTACGATTCTATAATTTTAGTCAATGTAACAATAGGACAATGTGTTGATAGAAGTGTCTTAAAAATAGTGTATTACTATAACTCCTCGAATATATAAACAAAATAAGATATTTTAATCAAAATACTCATATACAAGTTTAAAAATAATATACAACAATATTCATTAACAATAATAAGTTCATATCTAAAATAACATAAAATTAAAACAACAAATATCTTAGGTTGATTTTTTATAAAATAAAATAAAATTACATCGTGCGTATTAATATTTTTTTATTTTAGAGAATTTTGAATTTTTGACTAATTTTTTTAAAGTAGCTAGACTGTGATTTTATTTTTAGACCAAATACTACACTAATTCTCAACATTTTTTTTTCATTTTTTTTTACCAGAATCGGTCCATCTGGTTTCAAAATTATTATTATAATTTACAAAGGAAAGGGAAAACAAGAGAAGACAACAGAGGAATTTTTTTTGGAAAACTTTACTATTGATAACATTCAAACGTGAATTACAAGAATAATTGAACAAATAATTTGATTTCGATAACATTTTTTATAAAAAAAAATCAACCAATCCAATCATTAACAGTTAGATTGAAGCAATTATTTGTTTTCCTTTTGTTTGAAGAGAATATGTTAAATATAATATCAAATATGCATGATAAAAAAAATCGTAATATTAAACATCGGATCATATAAATCACAATATAATCCAAAACAAATTCAGCAACTACATGCTGCAATTTGCCGATCAAAAAAAGAAAACATGCTGCAAATCCCTTCTAGGGTTCTATGTGTTGAAAGTATAGTATGATTGAGTTTGAAGTGATTAAAAGTTAAGATGAAATTAAGAAAGAGTGTTAAGAGTAGGGTTAATATTGAATATAATAGAGGAAAGGAAGCAGAAGCAGAAGCAGAAGCAGAGGTATCTTGAAATGTAAATTATGTATTGAGTTGAGAGAAACACGTT
This sequence comes from Phaseolus lunatus, assembly GCA_013389735.1. NCBI lineage: Eukaryota > Viridiplantae > Streptophyta > Magnoliopsida > Fabales > Fabaceae > Phaseolus > Phaseolus lunatus. The sequence continues at coordinate 28,380,198 of CM023862.1, read as the reverse complement.
CCTGCATGACAGGCCAATGACACACAGATCCCAGAAAGCAACAAAATAAAACTGGGATTCTCTCATCAACACTTTTGTCTTCTCACTGCCAATCACTCTACCATGTGAACCAGGCCTATAGTTTAATCATTCATACATATATAAATATAATATGATTGTGGAAATAATATATAGTATAGAAAGAATGACTGGTAGGGGTGTTCAAATGCCAACCCTTCACACTCCTTTATCACTCCCACTTTCCCATTAAACTAATCTTCATCTTCGCACTGCCTCTTCTTCATCACGCCTCCATGCGTCACTCCTCCCCCTCACCCCTCCGCTGTCATCATGCATGCCAACTGTTTGGGGCTTGCAAGAAGTCACCAACACATTCTGATGCACCACTTAATCAACCTCAAAGTAGCCTTCCACTACTTCAATTTCCCTCCCTCTCTCTCTCTCTCTATATATATACATAATCTCTTTATTATTATACCAGTCATGAGTAGGCTGAATTACTAGTATTTCTGTATTTTTTTATCAGTAACAAAAATTAAATAAGTAATTACAAGGCGTGCTTCAAACCTTTCACACACAAAAAATCTAGCAGTGTCCTACAAAATAGGATTACAAGGTTCCTACTCTGTAGTTTGATTTGCATAAAATTACATATTGTCATCCATTTTTCAACTAACAACTCCATATATCACTTCATCCATGTTTATCAAGCCAAACCACAAAAAACTTATCTATGTAAACTTTCCAAAAAACAGATATACATTCAAACTTTACCCCATACAAAAAACGCTGAGCTAACGTCTTAGGCTAATTACCATTCGTTTTATTCAACAAAATTTTTTATGAAAGTGTTGTGTATGTGTGACTTCCTTATTTATTTTGAAAAAAAAAAAAAAGTCACCTTGGGATCTTCCTATATATATATATGAGAAAAGCATGTTATCAAATGATTTTAGAGGAGTTGTTGACTAGGTTGAATTTAAATTTGGAATTTATAGAAGTTGTAAGAATTGTTTTTTATTGGCTAGAATGACATTAATAAATAAGGATATTTTAGAAATACTCAAACCCTTATATAAAACCAATATTATCAAGTTTTCAATATACAGTAAATCTAGAATGATACTATATTTAGAATAAGATTCACAATACTAAAAACCAAAACAGAACTTATTAATTCAAATTCCTTAAAAGTGAGTGTTCTCCTCAATTTACACTTCCAAAATTTAATCATAAATTACTATTATATCAACAAAACCAGCATCAAACTGCTCCTATTTTAAAGTTGGATTTAATTTAAATCGGGACATTTTCAGCAAACTTGTAAGGATACAATTTGGATATATATACAAATTCTTAACTATAATATAAATTAAATCCAACTTTCAAGTCTAAAAATTGAAATTAACTCAAAATATTATCTCTTAATCCATAATGGATTGATGTTCTTTTTGACGTTTTATTCAAAACTCGCCCTAACCCATCCGATGATCATCCTTAAGAAGGAATGCGTTTAAAAACTTATTTAAAAAATTTAAATTTATTTTATTTTATCAAATTTAATGGTTAATATTAACTATAGATATGGTTGTTATGATTATTGAATATTTAAATAAAAAAAGAATTGTGATCCATGTTTTTGAATCATCATATATTTAATAGATTTAACAGTTATAAAAGTTTTACTAAACAAATTTTAATAAGACATGAGTATTGCCTACTTAGCGTGTGAATTATAGTAGAAAGTTTATGTACATAGGGCGTGTTTGGTTCGTCCTAACTTGCACTTTAGAATTAGTCAGCTCCATTTTTAATTAATTAACAAGAAAGAAAGGCAATAGGAAAAAGACAAAATCACTTTATATCTGATAGGGTGGGGTTCTTGCACCCTACCACCAACCACAGTGCCTACTTATTAGGCTTAGCTGTAGAATTTCATGTACCATCAACAAACACACGTACATTAATTCTCTAACATTAAATCCCCCCAAAAAAAAAATTAGAACACTTATATATGTATATGTTATATATAAATAATAACGTTGGTGGTGAGCACATACATAATCATCATCAGTCATTACAACCATATTTGACTTCTTCGTCTATAGTAATTTTTGGGGTTATTAATATATTTATGTTATAGATTAAATATGTATTTTTTCTGTACTATAATAAAATATTTAATTTTTTTTAATTCAAACTTTAAATCATTCAAATATTTATAGTATCAAAATATTAAAAGATATCATTTTTATATAGAATTAATTCAATTAAGATTTCATTCATCAATTCATTGAAATTAGTTATAATGAATATCAATTTCCAATCACATAAAAAAGATATATTCTAATAATTTATGTAGTACAAGTAATTAAATAATCTAAAATTTAAAATAAAAATAAAAATTAATTTTATATTAAATACTAAAAATATATTTAACTTTTAAGTTATAATTATCTTTGATTAGTTTCCCATAAATTTAAGAAAATTTGAAAGAGTTGAGGAAAGGTAGTTAGGTTAAGTTGATGAAGATGTGGATGTCATTAGTTGATAAGAGATGCACATTGGGAGTTGCAAAGGAAGATCCCTTCCATGTGGGCAATCTTAATTTTGAAGTTTTATATACACATTAACTGAAAAACAGGATAAAGCCTTTGGGTGATGGGTCACGTGGCACTTCTCCATGTGCTATACATGACTTCACTTGCAAGGGGCAAAGCAAGATTGTTGAATCCATTGGCCCTTACTCATTTAGAGATCCTATGCCACAACCCTTTAAGTGCTTTTCAAGTTCAAGAAAAAGCCACTTATACTCTTCCTTCACATCTCTTCATGCCCTTTTGTCTTTTTCCTATTCTCACACACACAAGTAAACACAATTTAGACCTAATTAATAATATTGATTGCTGAATTTGGGTGCCCTTGTTGTTGCAATCTGAGTTGAGTTGAGTTTCGCAAGACAAGTTCAACATGGAAGATTAATAGTCAATTAGACTGAGGAAGCACGTTAGCAGCTAGGTTGTAACTTTGAGATAGAAGCTATTTTAATTATATATTAGTAGGCTAATTAAGTTATTGGATAATGAACTTGAGGTAATTAATGTCAATTGGGTCATCTTAACTAAAGGCATTAATTGAAAACACATTACATCTTTTTAAGGAGAAATCTAAATTATACAGTCAAAACCAATTTCACTATTTTCTAAATTAAATTTTATGAAAATTATAATTTGGAAAGAAGTATGAGAGGGTGGGAAGGTGAGTTTGAATTTAGGAACTGGAATGGCACAATCCCAATGCATGTACTGTTTAACATGTTAGCACAGTTGTGTGTCTGGGTGCAATCTGAGCCAAACATCATAATAAATAAAGCTACAATGTCCTATTTCAGTCAGAGAGATGAACAATCATGTACTAAGAAATACAAAATCTCAACCTCTCATTAATGACAACAACTGTTTAATAATCCAACACTACTTAACCCCTTTTGCTTATACATTAGGTTTCCTTGTCTCGTCTACATGTTTTTTTTTCAAGAACTATTACAAAAAATACATCACCAAGTTCAATTTAATAAAATAATTATTTTTTTCTTCTTTCTATTGGTTATGTATGGTTTAGTGGATTGTGTAAATTGTTACTATGTAAATTAATGTTTAAAGATTTTAAGGTATTTTTGCAGGTGCCGTAACTCGTTTCATTCACATGTTCGATGAAATAAATGCAATTTACAAAAATTAAAGTCTATTTAAAATGTGAACGAATTTTATTTTTGTAGATGGGTGGGCACATGTATGTAGCTAGCAATAAGTAAACTATATCTGACTATTTTTTTTCTTTTGTATTTCTTAATTGCTTTCATAATAAATTTGAAAGAATTTGGCACATAGTGTATTATGGTTTGTGTAGTTGCATTTAATTGTACATGTGCTTTCAAGCTTCTTTAAGTTAGGGAACGCAGCCATCTTGTAACTGTAATTAGAATATAAGGAACAAGTAGTCTATTTGAAAATTCACTAAAACAATAGACATTTATTTTGGAAAGTTGAGGGATTAAAATAAGTTTCTCTATATTATAAAGTGGGTTTTGGTCGGCATATTATTAGGGGTTGTTCTGAAATGAAAACAGGTTTCCAAAACACATATTTTGACTTCTAAAAAGGTAAATCCAGAATTCAATTTGCCCTGCACTTTCCAATGCCTTCTGTATTTACGATTCCACAAATGAATTAGAGATTTTAGAAATAAAAAAAATTAAGAAAAACAAAACTTACCTTTCTTCTTAGACGAACAACCAAAATGCACTCTTACACACTACTGCATATAACAAAGAACTCAAATCGCAGATAATGCTCCCTAGAATAGTCACAAAAAACGCAGGATATTTAGCTGTCGGGTCATTTTCGTCATTTCACGTTTCTGATGGGGTACGAGAATAAGAATGATGGGTGCAGGAAGAAACCCCATTGTTAGGTGGGTTCAATTTGAAATGAAATGACAGAACCTTTATTGGGCTCAACTCGTTTAGCTGAAAGTCAGTTTTGGAATTTCTGATTGAAATTCATTTTATTTGGTTGAAAGAGCTTTTGTTTATTTATGTGGAGTTTGTGAATCTGTTATTGGTTAAACTAATAAAAAAGTTTGAATCTTGTATTTTTCTTTTTAATACCAAAAATGTTAGTGAAATAAATAGAAGGCAGTGGTAACTATTATCGAAAGTTTTATTGTAGTTATAAATAAGCAACAGTAAAAGCAATCCTAGGCACAGGTGAGAGAGGAAGAAGAAGAAGCAGAAGCAGAAGCAGAAGCAGAAGCAGAAGCATTATGTGAGATGGTTACAACTTGCTCTTCCTTACAGGCCCCATCTCCTTAGCCTTTGCCCTCAGCAACGCCTTCTGTGTCTTCCCAGTAGCTGTCTTTGGCAATGGTCCAAACACAACTGATTTTGGAACCCAATAAGCAGGCATGTGTGACCTACAGAACTTAACTATGTCTTCAACCAAACCTTGCTCATTGCTACCATCCATGCCTGCTTTCAGTGTCACAAACGCACAAGGTGACTCTCCCCACTTCTCATCTGGCCTTGCCACCACTGCTGCCTCTAGTATGGAAGGATGAGAGAATAGAACATTCTCTATTTCAACACTGCTTATGTTTTCACCACCCGAGATTATAATGTCCTTTGATCTGTCTTTTATTTCTATGTATCCATCTTTATGCTTCACACCCAGATCGCCAGAATGAAACCATCCATTTGCAAAGGCCTCCTTATTGGCTTTCGGGTTCTTCAGATACCCTTTCATCACAGCATTGCCCCTCATCATAATCTCACCTACACTGGCACCATCCGCAGGAACAGGTTGCATGGTTTTTGGGTTCATAACTTCTAGGCCTTCCAAGGCTATGTACCGCACCCCTTGCCTTGCGCTGAGCTGGGCTAGCTGTTCAACAGGAAGTGATTCCCACTCAGGCTTCCGAGCACATATGGTAGAGGGGCCATAGGTTTCTGAGAGACCGTATGTGTGAGTCACACGAAATCCTCTTTCAGACATTTCAGCAATCATAGACGGAGGAGGAGGAGCACCAGCTGTATTCACCTCTACAACATGGGGTAGAGGAAGGATGACTTCTTCAGGCGAGGCATTCACTATTGAGTTAAGAACCACTGGTGCTGCACAAAAATGAGTCACTTTGTACTTCCCAATGGCTGCATATACTGCCTTAGCTGTTACCTGTGTTAATGCCAAGACAGTGGTGAGTGAGTGGGGATGCATGTTAAACAAAAAAGAAAAAGATAATTGTTATCTGAAAAAATGAAATAAAAAATAAACAGCAAAATCATAATTGATGTAGAAGAATTCTAGAATCCTGATTTTGTCCTAAATGTGCCTTGAAACTGAGTTTGAAATGGAAGTGAGAGAGAGTCGCTTTTGTAAAGTTTGCAAATGCAATTCATATAAACTGAAGTTTGCAAACTTTAACCCAACAAAATCACCTCAAATAAATTTACCTGTCTCATACAGATGTTAGTCCCACAAAGAGCGGCAAGTGTCCAAGGATAGCACCAGCCATTGCAATGAAACATGGGAAGTGTCCACAGATACACAGCACCTTCACTCATTCCCCAGTTAAGAGCTGCACTCAGAGACATGAGATACGCCCCTCGGTGGTGTAACACCACACACTTAGGACTAGCAGTGGTACCAGACGTGTAACCCACAGCAATGCTTTGCCACTCATCCTGAGGAGGCTTCCACTTGAATTCAGGGTCCCCACCTTCCAGAAATGTCTCATATTCAACGGCTCCTCTGGATACACAGTGTCTCAGAACCTTGGGGTGGCAGTTTTCGTCACCAATGACAACTAAAATGGGAGGCTTAAAGCTTTCGCTGTTCTCAGACCAGATTTTCAAGGATTCTTCTGCCACGGAAAAGAACTCTTGGTCCACGATCACTGCTGCTGTCGATGAATGAGCAAGAAGAAAAGCTATTGCTGGAGCGTTTAGACGAATGTTAACTGCGTTCAACACAGCTCCTGCCATTGGAATTCCAAAATGAGCTTCATATAAGGCTGGAATGTTGGGTGCAATAACAGCTACCTGATGCCACCATTACATTACAACTCAACACACTTTAATGCAACAAAAAACAACATAAAATTCATATACAGGACTACAAACAAACTATTAGCGGCTCTCCAACACAATCATCGTGTTGTTAGGTACTACTTTTTAAGGGAGAGACATTCCAGCGATTCTACACCAATAAACCATGAGTTAATCATTCGAAAGATCATGACACCATCTTCAATCTAAGGTTGTGTTTGTAGGTCTTTTATATATTACTCAATTTTCTCAAACTCCCAACTCATACTCATTCCTTAGTGTCTCCCCTCAAGGTATGAGTTGGGTTTTTACCATAGGTTTTACTACAACGGGATATGCTTGTCTCCATCTCAACACACTTGTCTCCCCACAAACCCATAGCCTACAGGTTCGAAAATGGTATTATAATATGATTCACTCGTATCTCTTCTGCATCTCCCCATTATTTTCCCTCTATAAATAGCTCAACAGATGTTATTTTCCTTTCCTCCATTAAAAAAAATGTATGCTGTTTTACTTAACTAGTGTTCTTAATTTTAGAAGAAACGAGACTATATTCATGAATGAAGAAGCTAATGTTCCTATCTGAAGTTATGGTTAGGTTAATCAGTGTGTCTGAATTTTTATTTATTTTGAATATTTGGTTTTGATTATAAAAGAGAGAGTACAGCAACATTAACATGAAGACAGTAAAAGAATTAGAGGTAGAAGAGAGGTACGGTGTTGGCGAGGCCGATGGAATGGTTAGAGAGAGCAGAGGCAAATCGACGGCAGCGCTGGTAAGTCTGGAGCCATGTGTAGTGTCGTGATCCGTGGACGATGGATCTTCTGGTGGGGTGCACCAATGCTGCTCTTTCCAAGAACCACAGCGGGGTCAAAGCAGTGTGATTGGCTTCGTTCTTGGGCAAATCGTCTATGTCGCGCTCCGCACCCATTAGCTGCACCTTTCTCTCAACGAATCAAACTGAATCAATGTTCAAGGAGGACTCAGAATATAACCGAAAAAACAGAAACACACATAAAAGCACTAACCTTTAAAAAATGGATGTACGAATCACCTTCCTTGTACCCACCCAAATTCAGCGACAAATTTACAGAAGATTTCTGTATTTTGGTTATGTTTGTATTCATGCAGTTGGGTTTCTATTTATAGATCATCTCATTTATTGTCAGTGAAAAGATTAATCTTTCAAATACACACGCATTTTGTATCTCTCCGTGAAATTTCATGACTCTTGATGAAGATATATGTCTCTAAATAATCACAACTATTCATTACAATCGACGGGTCTTGATAATCCAATGGTTCTTAAATATTATTATGGGAGTGTGGTCGTAATTTGACAATTCCATTTTTGCTTTGCTTTGCTTTCCTTCTTTCAATTTTGACCTTTGATAAGTAACGGACAGATTTATTTCACAGAATTAGAATGAGTTTGTTTGTGTGCTTCTTCGCAGTTTTCACCTCCATTTTGTAATCCAATGCCCACTCTTCTGGTTTCGCTTTCGTTTTTGCGTTCTCTTCTCAAAACCAATCCAAAACTCACAACTCAATGTTACCAATAACGTATCCTATACTCTAGTAAACTTTCTTCAAATTTGCTTTTACTATATCGTTACATTTACATGCATATGATGCATTGCTCCTTCTTTCCATTTCAACAACTTCCTCGGTTTTCTGACTGCATAACCTTTTTGGCAACTTTTTCAGTGAAATGTTTATTCTATCAAGCAACTCCAACCCCATTTGCTTGGATTGTGCCTTAAAAATATACAACGTGGCTTGTTAGAACCATGCATTAGATGAAGCTGACATGGAAGTGAGAGTTGCTTAAAAATAATTAATGAGTTCTTAGTACTAACGAAATAAGGAAGATATTTTTTCTAGCAAAAGCTATTATCAAAACAGCCAGAAAATAACGATAAAGATAAAGGAGAGGAAGAGCAAATAGCATAAAAGAAATATTAGGAAACATGCATGGCCCATGCAGAGGAGAAGGGAAGGGTCACTCACAATGAAAAAGGGAGGGGGAAGGAGAAGGGAAAGACAGGCGCTCCTCTCTGTTTCTTGGCATACCATTCACTGTGACTAAACAGGTCTTTGCTGAATTGAGTTTTTGAAGTGTAGATTTAATTGGAAAAAGTATATAAATTTGTTTTCATAATAAATGCTTTAAATTTATAATATCACAGTTATTACATCCCAACAAATCATAAATTAATTTAAATTCCACCTCAATTAAGTGAGTGCAAGAAAAAAAAATATTTCTACATGTATTTTTTTTTTTAATCAGCAATAAATTTCTACATGTATTTGATTCATCTTTATATGTATAACAGTAATTTTTATTAATAAATCATTTCATTTTAGTTAAACTATTAGTTCTATATTTATAAAAAAACATTTTTATCCATATTAAATTAGCATTTAGTTATAAGAAATTAATTAATTTTCTATAATTAAAAGTTAAAGTGCTTATAAAAAAAATTATAAAAGTTTAAGTTGTTTATACTAAAACTAGCGTTGAAGCAAAATTTGAAAAATACAATTTAACTTATGGTAGGATTTAAGTGAACTAGAACTAATCTAAGTGAATTTTCTAATAAAATGACTTAATTCCTAACTACATTACAAAGGTGGGGTCGAGAACTTTATAGTTTTCAATTGTCAAAGTAATTTTACTTTAATTTATTTAAGAGAAATGTCTACAATTCATTTTGAGCTATTTGATATATTCCTTCATATTATCCATTATAAAATGAAATCCCATGTTGGTCTTACTATAAGCAAAATGAAATTAGATTTAGTAATACTAACACCAAAAGACATGTATTACTACAATATTTGGATTCAATTTATTATTTTACATGGTTGCAAGAGCTTTCCATAAAAACTCGTCTAGATATAGATATTAACATTAAATAATTACGTTTGTAAAAGTTAATCTTTGAAAGCTATTTCATACATTTTTCATGTTCAACTTTTAGATAATGTCTACATGGGGCATAAGTATATTACTCCAACTATTTTGACGGACGCAAATAAGTTTCATTATATAAGTTAACGGGTTGGTAAAACAAACTAATGAGACTATTTTTTTCAATCAATAAGTGACTTCTTGGCATCTTGAAAGAACGTAGTTACGCGCTTCTTCTGCATTAAGCAAGCAGCGCTGTCACACGTCAGGCAAACTGAAAACATAACTGTTGCATTGCATTGAGACTGGACAAAGGGGAAAACAAAATGCAATATGATCACACTCAAGTTGAATCTGAAATATTCTGTAGGACAAAAAATGGAAATATGACCCAGTCCCAACTCCCAAGTTTCCTGAAGAAAATAGCAAAAGATAGCACGCATTTCTCGCATAGTCAAAACCCATAAATTCTGCACAAAATATTACTATAAACACGTTTTCCATGAAGATATGAAATCAGGGTACAAATTTAATGTCTTTGAAGTATTCATGCTCCACAGCGATCCTAGCGGTAATTCTTTTGCTGGGATCCAAGCATAGCATACTCTGGAATACAATAAACATTTTTTTATCAGAGAATACAACAGGCTAAGGCGATGGTTCATACAATAAAGCGTCACAGGAAATCACATATTAGATATACCCCGGACCCAAAAAGGATGATAGTATCTAAAATGCATGAATGGATTGCTATAGAGGATTGAGGAAAACTTATTAGAGGACAAACGTCATGAAATCTTTCATTCCATTATTACATGTTAAATCAAATACTGGAATGGGTTTCTTATATAATAATAATCTCACCATACAGCTGGTGCCTAAACCAACCATGGAGCCAGATATGTTCAAAAGGCAAACAAGAGCCTCAACGGTCATCTACTAGCATCTCTCTTATTAACGAGAAAAACAAGGATAAATCTCTCTCTTCTTCCTCTGCTTTCAACTCAATTTATATTGTCATATATTACCGAAGGGAATGCTGGGAAACAAGTATTGAAGGATTTCAACAGTAAAGTGTTTTGTAAGAAAATGAAAATTATAGGAGGAATCAAGTTACTCAAAGAAAAACTTATATGAAAGTTATTCCCCATCCTAACCCTTCATTTTCTATTAATCTAATATAACCATTAAAATGAATTACTTATTAAAACCGATAGACTAAGAAAAAGAATAATAAGGATGAATAGTAACTCTCTTAAAGTAACTTGTTTCCTCTTCATTACAAAATTTTAGATAGAAATTCCTGTTGATGGCACAAAATCAAATGGCTGAAAGTGTTGACCCCTGCACCAGTTAGTAATGGGATTTGACCAATGGAACTATTGAAAACACTTACAAATTAAGGGTCTTATTAGATAGATAGTAATAACTAGGAAATATAATACACTAAAATCGCCAAATATACATTAGAACTTACCAAATACCTTGACTTCTAAGCTACATACAATCAGGTGTGACTTTGCTTAGTGTTGGTTATGTTAATGTTAATCCTAGTGAGGGTGACAGGATACTACTATCGAATACTTACTCGTTTACTATTTCTTCTGAATTGATTTCTCATCTTGGTTTTTTTTAACAGAACCGAAAGTACTCTCCTAATTAGTCAGGAAAAACACAAATTTATTTCATTCTGTCCTAGATTACCTTTTTTATGGATATATTAGAGGCATAAGTACTTGGGAGAAGGAGTGTAAGATAATCTAGTGGAGAATTGAACCTCTTGATAACATCACCACAATCCAGCCTTAGACACCGAGGCTGGTGGCAGTTGAACTATATACTTATTTGCACTATTTTTAATAATGCCATGGAAAAAGAATACTGTATCACATCTTGTACTTACAGAAAGAAGATTAAGACCAGCTGCATCAAGATTTGGAACCACAGTTGCTAAGTCCTGCAAAGTAAAAGATAAAGCTAAATTCTTACAGGATGAAGAACAAAGCAATTAATCCAGGTTAAAGACAGCCACAATTACCTTAGGTGGCCATTTGGGAAATGTTGATTTAAAATCCGGTAATGCAGTAACTCCAGGCCATGTTTCTTCATTTGGTGTACCCAAGATTCTTCATATAAGGAACAATATGTACATACATATTAGTACATATAGATATATGAAGCTTTGATTACTCATTTGGGGGAATTGGAAGCAAATATTTATTTGACTATGTTTGCCATTTCTCAAATCTATTAACAGGTTTTGATACTATGATGAAAGGTTTTTAATTCAAAACATACTTAATTTGCTAAATTAAAAAAATTCACAGATTAATTATCCTTTTAGGATAAAGACAAAATAAAGACGGGAGACTTTATACGGGTATCTCAAATTTCTAATATTTCCTGAAACACTTCCTTCAACTGCAGGAACCAAATTAGGAAAGGCCTCTTTTTCTCCATCTCCATCAGCTCAAATGCAATATAATCATAGTCACTCCAATCAATAAAAAATTGCTTCTATTTAACTTCTTTCTCAAAATCAAATTAAGAAAAGTTGGTCATGCATAATATTTGAAAAAAAATGCTTCCATATAAGGAAAACTATTTGTTTTTCACTGTTTCTTGTACAAACGTTGAAAACAAGAAACAAGTGAAAAAACAAAATGATAGTTTTGTATTTAGTTGTAAAACAGAGAATGACAACAGTACATGTCTCCTTAAACCAAACAAACCTTAGGGTCTATACCAAAGTTACTACTTTATCTTAAGGATAACTTAATATTAATTATTGAATATTCAGAATTAAGTCTTCCCAGATTAACCGTGGATCCTTACTACAATTAAACATCAACTTTGCTTTGCTAAGTTTTTTCTCACCCTTTTCATCAATTGGTCTAACCTAGGTAGCTTATGTTTGGTCTGATAGACCCAAGCATTTGCAGCAGTAACATCAAATATTTGTGGTTTATGACCCATAATATCAGTATAGGAAACCAGTGTTACTTCATAAAATAACTTAGCTCACAGTATTTTCACGTTTATCTACATGAAATACTTGGCTAGCTTTGCCTTTGAATTAAAAATAAAATAAAATCAATGAATTGAAAATTTAAAGAAAGCATTAACAAGAACATAGTGCAGAATAGAAATGAACATTTTGATAATTCAAACCTAACATTGCAATACAAGCAAGCTGCAAAGACTATGTCCTGGAAATGTGGAGAAACTGTAAACTATCCACAGCCAAATGGAGACCAGACAAATATATTATAAGTTATAAGTAAAGTTCTTATGTTCTTATGTTATTGATATTGTTATAAATACGGAAGTAAAGATTCTATCTTTATAATTACAGATATCAAGATCATATCTATATAATTACAGCTATCAAGAACATATTTGAATTATTAGTAACATTTATTATTTATCACCCAAACCATGATTTTAAATACCTAGCTGCCATAACGCAACTATAGCAATGTAGCGGTGAGGAACAGCCCTACCAGATACTGGGGCTGGTTTGGTATTGCAGGCATGACAGACCAAATAGTGGCTGAATAGTGACCGCAACAACCTCTATGGAAGAGCTTGGTTGATCATATACAGCTATTATATTTTTATTATTATTTTTTAGTTGATCATATTATATATTATGTTTTGATAGGAACTAGGGTATCAAAGAAAAGAAATAGCTAAGTTGGTACTAGTACGTATCACTGATAAGTTCCTCTATAAAATGGAATTACAGAAATCGAACAGAGGAACAGTAAATATGGAATAACAACAAAGCAAGTAAAAACAACAAACACCTGGATGATGACAAGCCAGTCTCTCCTCAAAATTACCAGTCAAAACCTCAGAACAATTCCCCCTTTCATTTGGGTACCCACCCTCCTTATATACCCATTTTCTCTCTCTTCCTTTTGGCCCCACTGCCCTATTCTCATATCACCCTTTAGATAATATTATTATAATTTTATTATTATTATAATTTTTAATATTATTATTCTTTAGTTTATTATTTTATATAATATATGTTTTACATAAACAAAAAAAGCTATCAGACTCAAACTTCCCAACAATCCAAATAGCAAGAGGGGGGGAGGGGGGGAACTAATATGACCCAACCCACTAATATGTAGCTTATGCCGCCCCTATCAATGAAAGGTACAAGAGAAGCAAATGGGAGCGTCGTGAGGTTGCTGAGGCTGTCCAGGCCAAAACAGAGGAAAATGTTAATACCCAAAACAGATCTGAGAAAAAGAACACCAGCAGAAATCTGGTCATGCACTAGAAGTATAATTGAAGTTGGAACATTAACACCAAAAACAGACTTAAGCTTACAAGAGAGAACCAGTGAACCACAAAATCGTGCCCTAGGTCCATTTTACATAAATCATGACCCAAAAACAAAGAAATCTGGTGCCATTTCTAGTTTTTTCCTAATATCCAACTGGGCTCTCTGAATCAACTATAAACCATAGTAATTAAATATTAAAAAAGAGACATGATATCCTTTTTTTGTTACCTTATACTAGTTTATTTATAGATAATAGAATTTTGGGGAGGGTAGAGCTTTAAGATTCAGAGAAAGTAAAGAGAAGGGGAATCAAACAGGCAGAAGAGAAAGACTGATACCACGCGATAAATTTGTTCAATAATTCAATAACTACCAAAACTGAAAACAAATATTCAAAGGGTCAAAACTGAAGACTAACTTTTCAAGGAGTCAAACTGTCACCAACACATCAAAAAACATTTAAATTTCACATATAAACAAGAATACGTATGAGTGCACATTTCTATGCATGTGTAAACTTACCCCTCCTTCAAATAGATGTACCAAACAGTATTAAGATTCTTCAATCAAATCCAATATAAATACATAAAAATGTGCCAGTTTAAAAGGTCTAGAGACAAATTTGAGACTGCTGGATAATCACCTGAATATTTTAAATAATTCATCAATCTCAGAGTCCCCAGGGAATAGAGGACGTCGGTTTACCATCTCTGCAAATATACATCCCACTGACCAAACATCAACTGGGGTAGAATAATGACGAGACCCAAGCAATATTTCTGGAGCTCTGTACCATAATGTCACTACCTACAAACAATTACAAAAACTATAGATACAGTTTGGGAATAAATATGATTTATTCTAAAGCTCATAAAATGGACTACTGTAATAACACCTTTCCACAAAATTGATTCATACACATAATCTTCTATTAAATAATTTTAATTAAAAAAATAAAATAAATACATTAGTATTCAATTAAGAAAAGTTTAGGGGAAGGGTCAAGGCATGACACAAACTTTGGCTGGAATCGAACTGATTCCTTTCAGGTGAAGCAGTTTGATTCTACCCATTGAGAAAACCCTCAATGGATAATTATATAATGTTGCTGGTATATTAAAAGAGTAAACAAAAATCAGAGAGCAATCATACTAACATTCTTGATTACTTATTATAGTGGAAATTGTTATATATACAAGTTCAATCATTCAATGTATGGAAATTATCAAATTAACATAAAGTGAACAGAAGCATTCTATGAATACCAATTTAGTGGATTGTTTGAAAGTGACAACTGACCAATGATCTTTCAGGATAGCAAAAAAGCTACCATTGACAGATGAACTTTCAGTATTCTCAAAGACGAGCAATTTACCAAATGCTAAATTTTAAAAATTATGAGGAAAATCAAATTTATGTAGAGAATCATCCCATGGTTAAATTCAAGTAAGGTCTTAGAAGAACCATTCAATTAAAAAATACACTAAAGGACAGAAAAACAAGAA
Organism: Phaseolus lunatus; assembly: GCA_013389735.1. NCBI lineage: Eukaryota > Viridiplantae > Streptophyta > Magnoliopsida > Fabales > Fabaceae > Phaseolus > Phaseolus lunatus. The sequence goes on along the minus strand of CM023862.1, from coordinate 28,364,871 downwards.
CAGTCTTATTCCCACTAAATGGGGTCAACTACATGGATTACTGACCACCCTTGTACACAATCTTGCATAATATATAGTGGACAACACAAACAACATCACCCCCCAGTAACACAACAAAGGCTGAAATATTGATTTTTAGCTCAGGAGCAGAAATATCAAACTACCAAATATAGTCTTGAAGATAAGTCATGTAGCTTTAGCATTACAAGGAAATAAGATTTCCAACAACGTTCAGCCAAAAGATGCAACTTTAGAACACAGCATTAGGTCATGTTATTTTATCATGCAAAACCCATTCATTTAATTTTTTCTTATCTCCATGGCTGACAAGAAGCACAAAGGTAGCACACAAACCTCATGAGTAAATGTCCTGACAGGAATGCCAAATGCCCTAGCCAATCCAAAATCAGCAAGCTTTAAGGAATTTGTACGGCGATCTATCAACAAATTCTGTGGTTTCAAGTCTCGATGAAGAACTCTGTGTGAATGGCAGTAAGCAATGCCACAGAGAATTTGATAAAGGAACATCTACAGAAAGGATCATTAAAGAATTCAAATTCCAAATCCAAACTGGTATTTTCACCAAAATTAGCATCACCTTATAGAATCAATGACAAAGTAGATTTTACATTTCGGTGGATGTTAAGTTGGAAACATTTAACCATAATCTAACCTACGAACAATGAAAAGGGAAGGTAATGGGAACATCATACATAGCATCTTAACTGAACAAATAATCACAATAGGATAGTAGGCAGGCTGTCAGACAGACAATAAGGAAGCCAAAACCAATGAAATACATGATAGCTGCATCTCAGCACAGAATCTTAATTTCCAAGCAGAATTAACCTGAACCAACACAGTAAAGCTTTCTTTAAACCAACTACTCAAGATAATATTATAATTTTTAGCAACTAGTTAGTGGACAGGTCCAACCAAAATCCTAAAGGAAAAACTTAATCAACTGATCATTCATTTTCTGAAATAGGAAACTTTGAAGGACAACATCATACCAATCAAGTAATGAAAGATATTCTACAAAACTCTTCCACTCATCACAAAAACTATTAGACTCACAATATGTATATACCTGCATTTGATTTGACAAGCTCAAATTAAGTAGCCAACCACAAGGTTATTGATCATCAATAACCCTCATATTGTCTTCATTTGATTTAGGAAGGGCAAGCCAAATAATAAGAAACCCATTATATGTGCTTGCCAGATTAGATCCCTTGCTAACTCTCACAATTATAACTCAAGTTACCGAAATATATAATCCGAGAAAAGAAAACCACATGTGCCACTCACTTTTACTTGCCGTGGATCTTTCACAAACTCTGGAGATGAATCCATGTGCTTCTTTAGATCCAAGTCCAGATACTCAAAAACCAGATACAATCGCTTCTCACTGTGCACTACATCCTGCAACCTGTCATCCACGCAACCACAAAGCACAGCTCAATAACGAAATGACTAAAAGGAAGAATGAGATTAAGAAGAGCACATAACACAGCAACATTAAAATAGACGTTTTTCAGAGCTGCCAGGACACATAAAGCTGTACAAACATTGTTGGAATTGAGCTAGACCAAAAGCAGGAGTAAAAATTAAAATGTTGACAAGATTGTAAAAATTAAACACCACAACCAGTTCACCAAACATAAACCACAACTGAATGGAACTAAAGTATCTAAAACGGGTTATCAATTGTTCAACTAATCCGAACCCTACACAGTACACCTCCAAACAACAAAATGAAAGCACCTCCTTCATTGATTACCCTTCAGAAGCTAAAAACTCCGAGGCAAAGCAGAAACAAAAATTAACAACAAATAGCACGCGGCAACAGCACTATAAACCCTCCAATTTGAGCATCAATGAGACATTGCATTGGAACAAAAAAGCAAAGGAAACGACGAATACCTAACAATGTTCCTATGCTGCATCTCTTTCAGGAGCGAAATCTCGCGAATGGCGGTGCTGGGAACCCCCTCGTCCTCCTGCTCGAGGCGAATCTTCTTGAGGGCGATGGTCTCATTGGTGACGCGGTCGCGAGCCTTGTAGACGACGCCGTATGTACCCTCGCCTATCTTCTCCACCTTCTCGTACTGCAAAATGAAAACCGAAATTAACGCAACAATTTTGAGCGGAAAGTGAAGAATGGAAAATCGATGCATTGCTTAACCCCAAACCTGTTCCATGGAAGATCTGAGAAGAAACAAGGGTGGAGCGGTTTGCAGTCACTCTCTCACGCACACTCCACTCTTGTCACTTCTTCTCTTTCTCTCTCTCTCTCTCCCCTTTCACTCTTCTCAACTCCTTCTTTTCTTTCCTCCCCTACCCTTTTCCCTCTTTTTTTTGTTTAATGCTTTTCTTTAATCATCATAATATTGTTTAAGAGATTTATAATATTTTATTATTGTTTAAACAAAGAATGAAACATTATACTATAATAATATATTCTAATTTTATTGAAAATGACAAGTCACCATTATGACAACCTCTTCATCCATTGGTCTGTTTTTTTTCTCTTGTTATTCACAGACTATAAACAACCTTTTGTTTACGTTGAGATATAAATTTCCCACAAATTCTTGAATTTTCTTATTGTATTCAATTCATCCAAATAACATTTCTACAAGTTCCAGTTTAACTTTACTGAACTAAAACCTCCTTTCAGATTTATTGACTTACTTGGTTTTTTACTGTTTTTTATTATTGTATTTTATCCCTTCTTATATTAGATACTCTTTTTCATATTTGATCTCGACTTTGCTTATGATTTTTCTCGATGCGAAGGGGTCGAATACCTATAAAAATATTTTGTTACTTAAATTAGTGTTCAATTTTCAGAGGCTTTTACCTTAACAAGGTCCTTCTTGTAGAAAATACAAAAAATCTAACATCTTATATTGGAATACTCTTCTATTAGAACGTTATTATTTTATTGTTATTGTAATTTTATGAAAAAAATCATGAATTTCTGTTATAATGATGATAATAAAATTTATGTTGATATTTTTTTTATTGCTTTATAATAATTTTCCTTGAATATATATTCTAGTAGCTGGTAAAAAGGTAAACACCATCGCAAAAATATTTTTATTATATAATCAAAATATCAGTTGCCAAAATAAAAATAACAATTATAATATAAAATTATAACAAAAATATATAAAAAAAACAGTAATAAATAGCGATATTATTATTATATTTTAATATATTATGAAAATAATCTCAAATTGTTTAAGTTAGTATATCAATCACTGGTCAATCATCACTATTTTACCATTCGAATTTGGTAAAAAAAATTATAAAGTATTCCCTGTCAATCATGTTTTTTGTAATCATATAAAAAAATTATTTGAACCACAAATATTCATCTCTTCGTGAAACGAAACCCAATTTGATCAATCCCATTATAAATATTCATCCATCCTATACTTTTTTTTTTCTTTAAAAAATGATTAATTGGAAAGATAAAAAAAAATAGTTATTAGCATCTTTTATTTATTTTTTTACTCAGCTTTTATGGAAGTATAAATAAAATGATTTTTTTACCGATGCTATTATTCTTTTTTTCTAAGTAGGCAGTTTTTTCCTTGTCAAATTTATTTTCATGCTTTTTATACATTTTTTTTTCTAATATTCAGAATTTCAACTATAAATACGTATGCGTATACGTACTTTATTTTCACTGTCTCTTTGAAAAAAATCAATTGCTAACATCCTTCCGACAAGACAAAAGTCAAACACAAATCTATCGGTCTTTTTCTTTCTTTATTTTTTTTTTTCTAAGGTGAATTTTTCACCTTTTTTTCATTTTCCCTGAATTTTTTTTTTTGTATAATATTTAAAATTGAAAGTTTGTTTATTGAATTTCTACAACTTTTAGCCGTGACAAACAAAAAAATTAAAGGAAACATTTTGTATAAAAAGAAACCTATTACTCAATTTCAGAAGAAGATTTCACTTATTGAATCTGAAACCTAGTGTTTGGAACTTTTCTCTAAAAGCAATGTATTAATTATTATACCAAACAAAACTTGTACTAATAGGGAAATAGTATACAGCAAACAATACCTACTTAATTTTGTTTTGTGGTTTTATTTGTTCGCAAACAATTCAAAAGTCCTTCGATACTTTGAAAAAAACAATATATATATATATATATATATATATATATATCAATAAATCTTATTTGAATGATGAAATTAAAACATAAATTTAAGTATTTCTAAGTAATAATCATGTAACTACTAACTTTCTTTTAATTTTCTTAACTATCCATTATGATCCATATTTACATAAAATGAAAAAAGGATTTCTCCAGGTATGTGTATATATATATATATTATACATGTCCAAAACACAGACAGTAATAAATCATTATTTCATAAAACAATTAAAAAATTATGATAAAAGACATACATACACAAAACTAATTGTAAAATTATAACCACTAATTTCCCAATCATCAATGTTATGATCCCACATATTTCATCACTTTTTGAAAGTCTAATTAAAATCATAATTCATTTATTACAAAGTACGAGAGAGATGTAACAAGAGTTATAGCAGTTTTTTTAATCAAAGCTGAAGTTAACAAAATTTGAAATGCAAGCAGGCCAGATGACTAGCCCACATTACAATGGATATCGTATACCACAAAACTCACCATGTTTAAGCTTGAAAGGCAAAGTAAGTTACTTGTAATGCTGAGACACTTCCCAAACCAGCTTATCCATGAAATGGCATTTCTTGTCAAATCCCCAGCCTGGGTTGCTCTGCATCATATTTCAGACCAAGCATAAATAATGTGCAGGATATTCCTTCCACTAGTTTTCTGACCAGCATTTCTCATATTCATTAATAAAAACGCAAAAGAATATATATATATATATATATATATATATATATTGTGTGTGTGTTTTTGAGTGCTACTGGATTGTTTATGCAATACCTCAATCACATGCATATAATTTATAATTTTTTAGCATTAGGCATTTACAGAAAAAATTATATCATATACTGCACATAAAGCATCCAAAACAAACAACAGGTGTTTAACCTTCCGAGTTCCATTGTAATTCGTTTCAACATAAGAAAACTACTTTAAATTGAAGATATAACCAGCTAAGCAGTAACCCTAACCAACCACTAAAAAATTCACTGTCCATCATTAAATTCAATCATTTAGTTAATACTTTCTTCTGCTGTACATCTTTACGTAATTGACACCTTTAAGTTAGTAAATTGTTTATTTCTTTCAAAGAGGTGACTGCAGCAGCCACACCACATAAAACTCAGCCACGAATAACAAAAATAACAAGTCACAAACATACCATTTTATATATTATGCCCACTGAAATAACAAATAAAAACAAAACTAGATGAACTTTTAGAAAACTGCAAAAGAATTGGTCCAGGGAATTTTCAACAAATTCATCGAGCAAGCTCCAAAGTCCTAACTTTTCAGTTATAATCAATCTCTCATGCGAAGAAAATTGTTAGCACACAATTATATGCTTGTAATTTTTGTGAAGAATCTGCAGTCAGAAGTGGACTATATATATATGTGTGTGTGTGTGTGTGTGTGTGTGAATTCATGAAAGGATAACAGAGACAGAAGAATTATAAATCAATCCCAGGACAAGGAAATTAATGCCAGACTCAGGAAAACAAAATCCTCAACACATCAAGATTTGGACATTAGATATACTCTCCTTTCCCGATTCAGATTAGTGCAACTCCAGCTACATTTGTGACTACAGCAAGAATCAATTGATTACCAAAACAGCTGCAAACTTCATATAATCATGAAATAGCAAGGTTCTGAATGAATTCTTTAATATACAAAGCCATAAATTCACATTAATATGGGGAACTAAAGTTTGGGAACCTCCTGGATTTCTAATCATACAGTAAATAACTATCTCATTCCACCAAAGCCAACTCCAATAGCTAACAATATTCATGAATTCCTTGCCAATATTTTAAATAGATCTAAACAAATATTTTAGGCAAAGCATTGTTTTTCCTATCTATGCCTTGTCAATAACAACCATTCTGCCTTGGCACAACATCAAATACATAATCTATTCGCTCCATACATTGGGATTTATTTCATCAACTAGAATTTAGATTTGAGATTCCTAGAAAAAATAGCAAATCTTTGTTGTAATTTCAATTGATTATGCAAATGTTGGGAAATAGATTCTCTACTGATATCAAATTTCAAGATAACATACTGAGGAAAGGGGTTCATTTACCACTGAATTACATGGCAAGTAGAACATCATCGGCAGAGATACTTATAACAAGATTATCAACATAAGAGGAAAACAACTAGCCTTAGTAAAAGACATTTTATGCCCAACACAATATCAAGATTTAGAGCTCCAAACCTGAAGAGAGACAACAGCACGGTTAGTAAATTGTTTCACTGAAGATGGTGCACTTTCAGGAAGAGTTTTAGCAACTCTTTCTAACTCTTCCTGTTGCTTCTTTGCAGTAACCCTATCTGGTCCGCTGTAGTGATCAACGATCTTTTTCAACAGTGGAACTTGTGCCATTGTCTCTTCCATTATTTCCTAGTAGGATATAAAGTTAGAAAATAAAAATATCCCAACACATGGACACACACCCATAAACAATAGTAGAGGACATAAAAGCAATAGCCTTTACCTATTTAGCAGCTATAAAATAGACAACTATTTCAAAACATAGTGACTGATACAGTACTTGTCCAATGTAATTGTTAGACAGGTTTGACATGACAAAGAAATTGGCAACCAAGCCATAAGATTATTGATGTCGGAGATGGTGATGAATTAAAAATTCAAAAAAAAAAACATCAGTATCTAAACTTGTGCCCAGAATCATTTGCAATTAATGTACGGTAACAATCATAAGTCATGGATAATGGATAGGATTTAAACAAAATATACCTCCCACTCTTCCTGACTTTGAATCCCCTCATATGCCATTAAGAATGGTTTCATCTTCTCAAGTGCATCCCGAAGTGGAATTGGTTCCTTCTCATCAATATCTGGATTATCAAATTCCACCAAATATTCTGGCTCAAATTCAATCTGCAATAATCAATAAAGAAGCCGAAAAATATACAAACAATTAAACATTGAAATATGGGTACTAAACATAAATAGAAGTTTGGCAAAATAAATTCCTCGAGAGAAATGTAGTCTTTAGAACTAGAGAATCGGATGATTATAACGAGTTTCCTCATAGCAATTAAATTAAGACTGGAGAATTTGCCTAGATGCAGCTAAACTACAAAATTATATTTCCACTATCTTTAATTATTTCTCAACAAATAAATAAAGATATCTGTAGAAACCACTTACTGCATAATTGATGTCTAATGCGTCCAAATACTCATCCTCTAATGGCGATGGCAAAACTCTACCAGCCATCTCCTCAAACCCTTCAGTTAACTGATTCATTATCTCTGGCCCAACCTTTTCGGCTAATTTCTCACCATCTGCATCATCTCCAACATATGGCCCTATATCATCTGAAGCCTCTGCATCCATGACTCGACCACGCCTTTCATCCATATCCCTCCTTCCGAACCCTCCTCTTCCTATGCCTCGGCCTCTGCCTCTGCCTCTGCCCCTGCCTCGGCCAAGCCCACCCCTCTCTCTAAACCCTCTTCCTCTTCCAGTGCCACCTACATCATCCCCCCCTTGTGACAAAAAGTTCCGTGCATTCCTCACTGCATCATCCCGGCTTGGTATTGGCTGTCTCTCATACAAAGTGTCAGATGCAGCAGCACCACGAGCTCGTGGAGCACGAAGATGCCTATTCTCTTCTGTAACTCGCGTTTCCGGATCTGACTGTTTCATGGGCTTCCCCCGTCCAAGTCCAGACAACACCTCTATTATGTTGCCTGGAAGTTTGTTAGCTTGCTCAACATCAATAGGAAAATCATCTCTCGTTGTTGGAGAAGCATTGTCCTCTCTTTTGAAGAAAATGGGCTTTTTGGGTCCAGAATCTGGTGGCCCCAAACCATTTGGAGGTTGAGGTACAGTAGCTCGGCCACGACCAGCAGGTGACTGCAAATCATTTTGATGGTGGGGCACAGTAGGTCGGCCACGACCAGCAGGTGACTGCGAATCATTTTGATGGTGGGGCACAGTAGGTCGGCCTCGACCAGCAGGTGGCTGATTTATGGAAGATAAAAATGATGAAAAAGAAGGAAGACCTGACGGAGGCATTGGCTTGCCACGGCCATGGCCATGACCAGAACCAGGAGGAATGGGTGACTCTGTCGTCTCAGATTTGGGCTCACTAGAATTAGGCTTACCAGGAGCTCTTTCATTGAAATTGAATGGCCCTGAACCAGGGGGGGAGCCTCCACGACCACGACCACGTCCGCCATCACCAAAACTAGAAGATGTAGAGAATGCAACTAGCGTTCTTCTGGTGGCATTTGAAATAGTGGGGTTTGGGAACCTTATTCCAAGGTTGCCTCTCATTGACACAGTGAAACAAATGCTTAATTGGAAATGTCAAAGAGGTTTCAGCAACATGAACCTGATACCCCCAAAAAAATACACCACAAAGTTTATATGAACTGTTAGAATAGCCAATAAAATACATCAAACTAGCACATAAAACTACACATTTCAGAACTGACCAGCATTTCATATTTATTTTTCTTGTGCTATTTATATACATCAGTTTTAAGTTAACAACAACCAGTGCATCAATTGATGATTGAAGAAATTTATTCAGTTCGTTTTTCAATAATTTAAAACAAAATCAATACTAGCTTTACTATTTACATTTAACAATGACGATAATTGAGCACAACTTTTTCCAATGGTTCCATTGTAAAACATCATTCACAACACAGCACAGCCATGTTCTACTTTTATAACAATCTGCATTCCTATAAAAAAAAAAAACCCAAAAAACAAGACTTGGCTGAAAATGAACCCAGCATCCTGCCTCAATGTCATACACACTCCTTTTTATACAGAGAAAAGAGGGATGATTTTTTGTGTGTTATGAGATGAGTTTTTGTATAGGAACCTCTCTGTGACTCTAACTAAGTGTAATCGCGAGTTCCAATTAAGGGATCTGTGACTGTGTGTTCATCGCGTGAACACCTATTGGTTTCTCCAAAATACGAGAGAATAAGAATTGAAAGGAGAAGATGATAGTACCTTGCCAGCAACGTTGACGGTGAGACGGTACGCTCGCCGGAATCGACTTTGCCAGTGGTGTTCAGACGCTAAGATAGAGAAACCAGAGAACACACAACACTTTCAGTAGCGAAGAAACTAGTTTTCTTTTTGTCACTTCAGGAGGACGACGAAGCCACAAAAAACGGGCCACAACAGATAGCCCAAAACAATACTTAGCTAAAGGCCTTCTATTTAACAATTTCTATCTGCACCTCCCTGCTTTCGCCTGCACCTCTATAGAAAATTGCATTCTGAATTTTAGATTTTAAAATGTATTTTCAAACCCAGAAAATATCTTCTAAATTTTAAATTTTAAAATATAATTTTTTATTCTAAATTTTAAAATTTGAAATGTATTTGATACATTTTAAAAATTTTAGTGTTTGAAAAGTTTACAAATTATATAATTCGAAAATGAATAAAAAAACAAATTTTACATCTTTATCAAAGGATAATTTTGGAATTGAAAGATTTATGGAGATGGAGGGAAAAAATATGGAGGTGGAGGAAGAAATTGACTTTTATTTTGGGCTGACAAGTATAAAATAAAGTAACCAGCTCAACTTTAGAATTTCAATTCAAACTTCAGACTTTTTGTTCTAGTTTAGTTAGTGTTTCGAGTTCTGTTGATAAAAGATTTAAAGAAAACAATGTGTTATCTATATATTAACTTTCTGTATTTCAAACTAAATTATCTTTCGTGAATGATAAAACACTTTAACTTATAAAAAAGTTTTTAAAATATGATTACTTTGCAAAAATATATGATAAGTTTAAGTTAGATTCGGATCCTCTTACAAAATAAATTAATATGGCCTTTTAATATGAATTTTTTGTGTATTGTTAATTTATTAATGATTATGTACTACAAAACACAATTGTACTTGAAAATAATTTTTTTTTTTTTCATTTGAATTCACTGAACCACCCAAAGACGTGTTGCCATGACTAAGATGCTTGTTTGACTCACTGTTTCTGAAAGCAAAGCATTGGAACCTAAACCCTAAAATTCCATTTTATATCAAATGCTCAACAACAAAAAATTGGGTTTCGTGGATCGTTAAGCTAGACAAAAATAATTACTATAATTAAATGTTTAATCAAGAGGATTTTCAACTTAATATTACTAACAAAATTATTCTTTAAAAGAATTGTATACTCCAGTAATCTCTTTATTGGGTCTAGATTTAAAATAAAATAAATAAAATAAAATTGAATTTGTTTGATTAATTAATTAATTACCTTAAAATTAACGTATCATTATAATTTACTGAACATCAAAAACACAAAAATGTTAATCTAAAATAATTTTAATTTTTGTTATTGGCAACTGAAAGAGATGTGTTGAGATTTGAATTGTAAAGAAAAGTATATCCTTAGCCATGTCTTTAGTTTCTTAAATTAGCTAGGTCAATCTAAGTAAAATGTTATTAGACCTAACCTATTTTTATTTTCAATGCCTAAAAGTCTTATTCTTCGCACTCAATCTGAAACGTTTAGACAGCTAGTTTATTTACAAAAGCACAAACTATTTATTTAGATTAATTTTGTTATAATTCTATTCTAATTTTTTATTTGATTATAACATTAAAAATTTGGCACTCTCGCCTCGTTTCAGTTAAATTTAAGAAAAAATAAATTTAAATGAATTTCAGAAATTAAAAGTTTTTTTTATCAATATAATACAATTGCAAAAGAGGAACGAAAATTTTATATGCTATTTTCTGGTGTTTTTTTATGGAGTTTAATAATGATAAAAAAAAAGTTAAGAAATTATTCATGAATAATGGAAACATAGCGTCATTGCCTGATTGCATACGTGTATCTATATATTTTTTGTATTTTTATTATATTAAAATAAATTTACAAAAAAAATATTGTATTACCTAAACAGGAAGAGGACCTTAAAAACTAAAACTGTAAAAAAAAAAGTAGTAAGTGCTATTATAGACAGTTACGCAAATAATAAATCCATTTATGTAAGAAGAATGAAACACTTATATCATCAAAATAGTTTTGATTTTTTTTAATATATATATATATATATATATATATATAATGGAATAATTCATTTTATTATTGTTATAAATTATAGATAAAATTCTCAAAGAATATTAAGAAGTGAACTTTAAGTCTAACTTAAACTCATAAATCCGGCTTATAAGGTGACATTTGTACCTATTTATATATAATAAAATATCTTCATCTCTAGTCATTGATGTAAGATTCCCAATACACCCCTCACGCCCTAGAGTTACAACTCGTGCGTAAGACAATATATTATGAGTAGTCCGATAACGGATGACTTGATAAGTTCACAAAACACTTGTTATGATAGGTTTGAAATAATGGTTCTGATACCATATTAAGATTTAAACTTTAAATCTAACTCAACCTCCAACAAATGATGAAAAAAGACAAAAGAAACAATACCTTAAAAACTAAAACAACTATATTATAACAATATAATAATATAAATAAATTAGTTGAATTGTTAAATAATACATGGTTATGCAAAATAAATGTAATTCACTCAAATAACCCTACCTGAAAATTTTGAATATAAAAACATAAGATATGGATATGTATACATTTCCATTGTATGGTGGTATTAAAAAATACATACATCAACAGGATAAACCTCTTTTTTATTTATTTATTATTATTATTATTAATTATAGATAAAATTATTCCACTAAATTCTAAATTTTAAATCCTAAACTTTATCACCACTTGTTTGGGATGGAAGTAAGATTGAAGAGAAAAAAAACACAAATAGCAACAAGTTGATCTTGTTCCACAATCACAATCTCCTTAGATAGATAAACCTCTTCCTAAATGCATGAGCAAGCAAAGAGGAAAAACTCTGAAATGCAATGTGTTGTCCACAATTAAAATAGCTTCATAAATAAGAAAAGGTTTGACTAAGACTCTGGGAAGAAAGATTAATCTTGAAGTAGCTTAGAACATAATATACTATATATAGGGTGGTAAGTGAGTGAGTTGTCTCTTTCAATTGTTATTCAATGGAAAAGTCAGAAGAACCCACACTTTGTTTTGGCTCATTTGCCCCTAAGAAGTGCACACCAAGTTAGATAGGCATTGAAAATTCAAACACTACCAAATTCCATAATTAAACACAATTATGACCCTCTAATTAAATATTATCTTAATGACGTATAAAATGGAAAGTTGCAAGACTTTGCCGTATCTTCAGGATATGTAGCACCACCTTCCTCAGTGCCAAACATTATTGGAAAACAAAACAAAACAATTCCACTGTTCACATCTTCAATGGTTTCAAACACATGCATGCATATATAATTCTTTTCACTTTTGTTTTACAATGGTTTCCTTCCAAGGTGGATAAAGGGAATCATATGTTCATGTTCTATTTTGTAGGGTATGGTGTTCTGCGTCTGTTCCTACTTACGATAATAAAAATTATTTTTATATTGTTGGTTCATATTCGAGTATTTAATGTTATAGTTATTTGATGAAGAATGAATGTTTATCAATTGTTTTTATTTCTCTCTCTTCTAATCAAGAATTAAGTATTAAAACTAAAATAATTGTGTAGAAATATATAAAGAATGTTCGCGTGCTTTTTAATGATAAGTTGGGGTTGGGAACCAAACATTTTATAACACTTTTTTTGTTTGACTTTTTTTTATAAAAAAAATAATAATAATTGGTGGAAGGTTAATTTAAGATGGTGGTAGAATAAGTGGAGGTTGAAGCATGTGGAGAAATGGTTCCCGAAGTGAAAAAGAGCAGCCACATAGAAACAAAAATATTCCCACCCAGTTTTTTAAATATTAAACCAATTTACAAAATGCCAAGTTAGCTGTCCTAAACAAAATGACATTTCAGCTGCTTCAGTTTGTTTATATATATAATAATAATAATAATAATAATAAGTTTGTTTATATATATAATAATAATAATAATAATTATTATTATTATTAGTTTGTTGAAAAAATAAAATTCAGGTACCAAGTGCCTCGTATGGCAATTTGAAAAGGTAATTGAAAATGGCACGAGACATTTCACAAAATTTCTGTCAATATGCTCTTAATTCATAAAAGTTGATAGAAAGTTACATTCCATATGTTTTATTTAATAATTGATAATTAGCTTTGGACACTACATGTGAATTAGTATGACCAAGAAAATGGTACGTAAAAAAAAAAAACTTGCGTAAGAGATGGTATGTAATTTGGTTTAGGACTATATATCTTTGTAATTATATAATTAAATGTTTTTCATTATCTTATATTTATCGGTAAGACTAGTGGAATATGTTAATTATGAGTCCGGTTTGTGAATTATTTTATTAAGAATGATGTATGGTAAATGGTCAAAATTATTAATATTTAGTATTGTCAATTTGATTGAAATTATATTTGATCGATGTCTCACTAAATCACATAAAAAAATTAAAATGATTTTATAAATTTTGTCAAATATATATTTAAAATTTAAGATAATAAATAAATCAGATTAATTTAATATTGGCTATTAAAATAAAATTTATCTTAAGAGACATATTAATTCACATACGTTACTATTCAAAATACTAACTAAAACGTTGAAGAAATTTATGTAGTTACATTTTGATAAAAAATTTAATAAGTAGAACAATCATATCAATAAAATATAAATAAAGATACATTTTTAGTTCACACAAAAACAATTAATGTTTACTGTAGAATTTATATGAAAAAAAGTAGAAATAATTCAATAGTATAGAGAGATTCGAGAACGGAAAATCATCGAATCTTTTTATAGAGATATCCGAGAAAATCACTTTGAATATCCGAAACCTTAATCATTAATTGACTCTCCATCATTTAGTTCTTAAACCAATATCTCAGAGATGAAAATGAATTTTATTTTTATGTCTTGATGACTTAATTATCTTAATTATGCGGTTAAAAGTAGTTTATTACTTAGTACCTATTAGTAATACATATGGAAAGATTTTTTTTTTTTATGTAATAAAATATGTTATCTCTAACTCATTTTTAATTTAAGACTAAATCTATAAACACACTAATAATAAACTATAAATAAATTTCATCACTGATTATTTGTGTGGTTAATTTAAATTTAAATAAATAATTAAAATAATTGTATATTCAAAATTCTCAAGATTGTAAAATACGTAAAGAAAACAGTTAACATTAACAATAATTATAAAAAAAAAAAAACAGTATTTTTAACCTTTGACTTGAGCACCTTCACAATAAAAGTCATATAATATGGTAAGGTATAGATAGGTTAATTAAAGAGAGAAGTTACGTATAGAAGAAGAAGGATTACTTGGTGAGTAAATGTATATCTCTTTTTCTAAATTGGTTTCAATGTCATTGCAGTGGTTAACTACATCTCACCAATAATATCAAAATCAAAGGAGATTGATTCTTTGGAGAAATTTGTTTAGTTTTGACAACTTGGTATAAAAAGGAACTGCACCAACAAAAAACTTCACAACTCTTCCATCTTTGCACCATAAATATATTTGATTGCCTAATTCATTATCCAATCACACTTAATTCTTTATTTTAAAATATATATACAAGGGTATAATTATTTTTCAGTAAAAAGTATTGTATTGTAAGAAAAACTCAAATTGAATCAACATAAAGTGTTTATATTAATTTAAAGGAGTACTTATTCTCTTATCAAGATTTCTTTTGTTAAATAATTCATAAATTTTTCAATTTCTTTGACTGCAAGTGAGATGTGAGAAAAATCATATATGTTGTTACTAATATAATAATAAAATATTAAAAAACTATAAGAAAAATTTGAAAATAAATAAATTTATCCTGTCATAAAATTTTCTAAATGATGATAGTTGAGTAGTGAAATATTTAATTAAATTATTACATTTGTAGTTTATAATATTTGTGAAATATTTTATTTTATTTTCTAAGTTTTTTTAAAATATTTTTTTTAATTTGAAAGTATATACATTTTATATCTATTTAGTGAATTTTTAAAACTAATTTAGATACTTTTTAATTTGAAAAAGAAAAAAGATTTTAAGAACGTCATAATTTTGTTTGAATTAAAAAAAAAAGAGCATGAATGGGTCCCACGAATAGTATGTGGTCCCCACTGAAGTTTAACAGTGACGTGATAGGGGGGCATGTATAAAAGTGTGCCGCGTTCGTCGCCCTAAAGTACATAACAAATGTTCTTATATTATTGGATTATCGAAACGTGCTTTTCAAAGAATCAGATATTTATTAACTTTTTAATGCATTTCTGCCATTTTAATGTTTTTATACTTCTTAATCCAATTCAAATTCACATCAAATACACAAAATTTTAATAAAGCCAACAATAAGTTTTCTTTTAGATGGGTTAGATTAGCTAATTTTTAAAAACATTTCTTTGAAATTAGAAGTTGAGAATTATAAATAAGATATAATAGCACGAGTTTGAGAAAGAAAATAGTATTAAATATTTCTAATATCACTACAATAAATTCCTTTTTTTTAGATATTGCCTTATATGCACCATGCCAACTTATTTAAAGAACTCGAGAGAATTATTGACTTTCAAAATTCTTATTTTAATTAAAATTAAATATTAACCATTGATTTCTATTTGCAAATGTAAATATATCAGATTGGTCTTTAAACAAAGTAAATTCACTTTTTTTTAATTATAAAATTGAGAAATATTATAAAATACAAGGGTTTGACTTTTCAATTTCACAATTGTATTTAAAAAACATACGAGTGTAAAATATTTTATATCATAGTTTGTTTGTACTTTACCTAAGGAAAATGTATTTTTAAAATTTATAAATATTCATGTAATTTTTTTTTTAAAATACAAACCTAAAATTATGTTATAATATTTTGTTGGGCTAGCAACACTAGTTTATGAAAAACTCTAAAAAAATATACCACAAAAATTACATTTTGAGTTTAAATTATTAATACCTTACTCTTGTATTTTTATCTTCTATAAAGAATTTCGAAAGACCTATTGTATGGTGTCAAATTAGTGGGTATTTAATAAATTTGATTTTATAAATCAATACCATAGAAATATTTGCAACGCATACAAAATTCTTGACAAATACACGTAAACTAACTTTGATATGGTATTGTCAATTTTAAAAGGTTTAAACCTTCAATCAATAACTTTTTAAGATATTTTATTATAAAAATTTAACAAATTTAGATGTATTGCGATTGCCTATATAAAAAGATTTATGAAAAAAAATTTAATTAGAAAAACTCTTATAATTATGAAATGTCGAAATAATGTGTTTCTTTTTTCAATTTTAGTGTTTGATGTGGTTATGCGTTTGATAGTTAGATTGAGTAATTTTTATAAGAGTTTGAGTTTTTTTTAATTTATTTATTCTTTATTAATAAAAAAATAATTTAATTTTTAAGTATTGTATTTTATTTGTTTAGTTAACGATCACAACGTTCAAAACATCAAATTTGTAAAATGATATCGTAATAAACTATTGCATCTGATTAGTTGTTGACTTTTTTTTTCAATGACACTTGAGTTTATAAAGTTTTCTTTTGGTTATAGTTTTTTAGTTCATATATTTTTTTAAATAATGTTTATATCTTTATTTGATTAACTTTGTCGTATTCATGATCATACGTTAACATTTAAATTAAAAACATCAAAAGATAAAATAAGTAAGTTAATATTTTTGTTATAAAAAATATGAGTGCCGATCCTCGTATACTTAAAAAAAATCATTAAAATTTACACATTTATTATTTTGTCATCTTCGTGTTAATAAATGAATAGTGATATCCAACGTTGGATGAAAATAATGTTGCAAGTGATAGATTAAAGAAAAAAAAAAAAGACAATGTTATCTAATGTTACAAATACAAATTTATAAGACTTAGTTGAAATTGAAGTTACTAAATTTACACTGACCCTAGGTATCATATTACCTCTATTAACATTTGTCTCCAGAATAATTCATGTCACATGTAAAGTAGAAATATGTTTATTTTCCTTTAAATGTGTATGAAACTTGTTCTCTTATTTTAGTTATTTTGATTGTAATTTAATATATTTTTTTTTCTATTTTTTTCAGTTGCAAGTTAAACCATCTAGTATTTTATATTTTTTATTCATAATTTGTATTTAATGATAATATAAACAATTTATTCAAAGAAGAAAAAATAAAATTATTTTATTTCACACAATATTTAAAAAACAAAATAATTTAAATTTATTAAAATTTATAATTTTCTATTCAAACACAATATTAAATACTTTTAAGTATTACTATTTTTTTTTCAAAAACACAATTATTTTATATACTCATGTATTTAATGGTCACTTTCCTCAAATTATTGAATGTAGATTTATAAGGTATAAAGTATTAAAATTACATTCCCACATTTGCACTTTCATTATTACCGGGATACTATATTCATAATTAATTAAAATTGATTTATTAAAAAAAAAACAAATTAAAGGTTACCCATTATTTTATATATATCCATACCTATATAAAAGGGATTCCCTACTTTAACTGCTCTAAATTATTTTCCTATTTTATTCTTGCTTAATATTTTGTTTTATTAATTTATTTTGGTTATTTAGTCATTTGAGATTTTCCACTTTAATTATTATAAATTGTTTTCCTATTTTATCCTTGTTTAATATTTTGTTTCATTAATTTATTTTGGTTATTTAGACATTTTATAATTTTAGAAGTTAATAAAGCAGTTTTTTAATTTTAAAATTTTATTTTATTTGTTCTGACTTAACTGATAGGTTGTTACGTTAATTTTTATTTAAATTATTTGTTGTCACTTAACTGACAAGAGAGTGGAGAGGTTGGTACATTATTTTTCTATTTTAAAATGATATTTTTTTAAATTTATTTTTATTTTACTACCGTTCTGCACTTTTTCATTAATCTCACGAACGTATTATCTTCTAACCTCTCATTTTAATGTTTTTGAAATAAATTATTTTTAAAAAATAAAAAAAAATCAAAGAAAAAAATTGGAAGAAATTATTTTTAAAGAATAAAAAAAAAACTCAAAAAAAATAAATAAAAAATGTGGATACGTGCTGTATTTCCACTAGTAACTATAAATAGTATTTGTTGATTTTAAATCATAAAAGCAGGTAAGGATTACAAGAAGTAAAGTCCGAAAAGAGAATTATAGTAACTCCAAGGAAAATAAATATTCATATATGTTTTCATAGCTACATGAATAATAACTTTAATTTTCCATATATGCATATTCAGACTCATTATTCACATTGTACAAGATTAATAAACTAATACTAATAATAAAATTAATCTCACTAAATACAAAATTTATTTTAAATAATTTAAATATAAACTTAAACAATCCAAACACAAGTTTAGATTAGTATTCTAAAATTTAATCTTTTAATTCTTAAACTTGATTAAATCAAACCATAAACTACAAGATGATTCATATGCTTCAATAGAAAAAACTATTCTAACATCCTATATTTTCTTTTACATCTATTTAACAACTAAATATTAAATTAAATTATTTAATTAAAATATAAATTAAATTATTAAATAAAAAAAATAGTAAAAGTAGTTATTAGATGAAAATGAAAATTTTGAAGAGTGAAAAAGTATCATTTCCCGGATTAAGTATTAAATTTCCTGTGTTTGCATTTATTTTTACTAAAAATAGAGGAAAATAAAACCTCATGTCCATCTCCATTGAGTATATTTTGAAAAGAAGAAAATGAGAAACAAAGAAAAAATAAAATAAAGTCTACGACGTTGTTCCCTTGCGGTCTCAAATGCCCTGTAACGCTTTTGACAACATGGATGCAGAGGAGACGCAGCCTATTAGAACCCATTTTTCTCTCTCTTTCTCTCCCACTCTAACACTCTTCACAATTTCAACGCCACCCCATAATTCCACTGCACATCTTCCTTCCTACCATCACCTTCCCCTTTTGTACTTTTCTTCTCATTCTCTTTCCACTCCCCTGTCTTCTGCCCTCAATCCGCCACTTCATTTTCTTTTTCCAGATTTCCCACTTTTCTTTTTCTCTACAAACCGTTAAATTTACACTCTTTTTCACATTCTAAGGCCTTCTGCGTTTCTGGGCAACTGCATAAGGTTAAGGTGCTGGCGGTGCTCCTTCCTTTTGTTTTCTTCTTTTCTTTTGTTTTTGTTTCCCTTAAAAAAAAAAAACAACTGTTCTGATGGTTTTGTTGCTCAATTCTCCTTGTCTTGTGCTATTCAAGGCTTTTGATTTGTTTTTTGTTTTCCCTGACAAATCTATGGGTTTTTTGGTATCTGGGTTGGTCCTTGATCTTCTTGGTTGGTTGGCTAGTAGTTGGTGATGATGCAAATGTAAAATCAAAGGGTTTTTTTGTCTGTTGTTGAGTTTGAATCGTTGATCAGGGTTAAGTTTTCTTGGGCTGATGGGGCTGCTTTTGCTTGCCTGTTGTGTTGGATCTTGATGATGAAATTTTGAAGCTGTTTTTTTGGTCCCATGTTGTTCTGGTCTTCTTGGTGATTTTTTCTTAAAGTGGTTTTGTGGGGTTTCCCCCTCGTGACCCACTCTGACAGATTTTTCTCTGCATGTCGTTTACAATGTTGCTTTTGTGGTAAAACATGCTATGACTGTGAGCAATCTTTAACCCTTTCTGTTTGCTTTCTATCTTACAAGATTTTTCTTCTTCTGTAATTCTCTGGATCTTTCGTTTCTGGATATGTTCTCTCTCACCAGCTCTGGAGTTTCGAATAATTGGATTTATTGGTGAATTGGCGGGATTGTGTTTTGTTCGCTTTATTTAGTTTTGTGGTGTTTAGTATCTGAACTTTTTGAATCCTTTTCCCCCTTTTTATTACGGTCTTCATGTTTTTCTTTTAACCTTTCAAACTTTTACATGCAAACAAAACTTCTTGTTTACCGTTTTGAAGGGCTATTTGTGTGGCTGATTTTTGTTATGCTGTTTTTTCAGTCTGAACTTCTTCTTCAGGGCTGTTTTGACGTCTTCTTTTCAGAGAAAATAAACTTACATGATCTGGTTTTCACTGCAGCATATCACTCAAATCATTCTGGAAGTGGAGCTTGATATGATCATTTGTATTGGGGGAGTCAGACCTTATTAACTTTGCAAATGCTAAATTTTGCTCGGACCAGAAGTCAGCCAAGGTCAACCAGATCTATGTCTTTGGGAGGTAAGATTTTAGAATTGACAAGAAATAGTGGTATGACTCTGCTGTGCAATGAAGCTAAGGTTACTCAAAGCATTAATCAATTTCAAAATATGAATTGAAAAGCTTTGCCTTTTCTAACACTTCAACATAGGATTGGGTGGAAACAAGTATTTGCATAAGGTGTTTGAAAATTCATTATTTGACAAAGTTCTGTAATTTTTTTGCTTGGTTGTTTTCTTATGATTCATTATTATTTATCATTATAACTAAATTGATGTTTTAAGATATATGTTTTTATGTTCATTTTAGGCATGGATTATGTGGATCCGAAAAGGAAGGGCAATTTTGTTGGAAAAGTTTTTCTTGCTGCAGCATTAACAGCATTATGCATTATCATGATCAAGAGATCTCCATCTTTGAATCCCCCTAGTCCGGTAATCCTACGTTGCCTTACCTCATCAAGTACTCATGATTATCATAGAAATATATGAATCTGAATGAGATGTGAAGGATGATGCCATAAATCCTGTTAGTTTAATTTCTATTAATGAATTGTTCTTCTTAACTGGTTGGCGGTGAGAGAAATGATTATGCTACTTATAGGTTTACTGCATAATAGTGTGCCTTTTGTTGTCTGATAGAGTTATTTGTTGTAATGATTTTTGGCATATATAAAACTTCTTTATAGTTTCTTTGGCTGTTTTGATTATTTTACTACTGAAAGATACCTTGAAGTGGCTGATGAATCATTGATAGAGATGATGAGCTATTTTTACTGTATCAAATTAAAGAACAATAAAGCTTGTGTATGTTTGTTTTGGTGTTTGCGAGTGGTGCAAGATGGATATAAGAAAGAAAGAAAATTTGAATGAATAAAAAATGAGGATTTATAATGGAGAAAATTGTTGTAGATATGTTGTTTTCAGTTATAAATTTCTACCTTTTATTGTTATGTTTTGTATATGTAAATTGATTGCTATTTTACCCTGTTGTTCAAATTGTTGATTATTCTTTGTTTGGGGCCCTTTTCAGTTTTCCATTCATGAACCAGGTGTCACTCATGTTTTAGTGACAGGAGGTGCAGGCTATATTGGCTCGCATGCTACCCTACGACTTCTGAGGGATTTCTATCGTGTCACCATAGTGGTGTGGCTCTTCATAATATCAAAAGCTGCTCTGATCAATTTGAATGCATTTACTGTTCTGTCTGCTAAACAGTTTTTCTTCTTTACAGGATAATCTATCACGTGGCAATTTGGGTGCCGTCAGGGTTCTTCAAGAATTATTTCCAGAACCTGGAAGACTTCAATTTATATACGCTGACTTGGGAGATAAAGAATCTGTATCCTTATAATCTTTCCTTATTACAAGAAATAATTTGGTGTTGAATTTATTTAAACCCTTTGTTGAAGCACAATGTTAGAGATTGTCCAAGAAAAATTGTCTACTTGACTGATTATTAGGTGAATAAAATATTTTCAGAGAATAAATTTGATGCCGTGATTCATTTTGCTGCTGTTGCATATGTGGGAGAAAGCACACTTGACCCTCTTAAGTAAGTACTTATATCTTTTACTCAGGGACAAGAAGTGGGAACTGGGAAGTAGCACCTATCTGTGCTTTCTTATTTCTTCCATCCACCCATGAAGCTTGCACAACAGATTGACGTTTTAGATGGAAGTTGACATTTTCAAATTTATATTACCTATTTGGCAAGGGTTTACAGATAAAGTCTGTGATTATATTGCAATAGCGTTTACATTTTTCTGATAACATATTGAATAATAGTATTATTTTCTGTGGAGGTTTTTAAATTATGAGAACATGGATAAGAACTACAAAGATGAGCACAACGTAGCTGCTGATATAGTGTATGAAATGACTAATAACGACAGAAAAGTTGGACCTCATTTTCTGGGAATAGCCTCTCAAAAGTTGCTTAGAAAATCATAACGCTGACCAATTTTGGGTGCTAAAGAGTGTGTGCGTGATAGCTAATTTATTGAAATATGTTATGCTATGTATCTTTTTTGTTGTAATTAGATATGATTTTGTTGAGAGTTGGATCAAACTGTGATGAGAATAGTAACTGATATTTAGATGGTTGTCACTGTAGTTGTTCAGAGATGGAATTATGTTATGTTTTTCGTGAGATTTAGATGACATCGCCTGGTGTTAAAAATTATCTATTTCAGTTCTTTTAACAATTTTTTTTGTCAGGTATTATCACAATATTACATCAAATACCTTGTTGGTATTGGAATCTATGGCTAAATACGGAGTGAAGAAATTAATATATTCCAGTACATGTGCAACATATGGGGAACCTGAAAAGATGCCTATTACAGAAGAAACAGATCAGGTGGGAAATCTTAAGTGTGGATGAATGATGAGTTTGGTTAAGAACTTTTTATTTCCGTTGCAATTCGTGCAATGGCGTTAATACACATTGGAATGTAGTCTTACCATTATGTTCTTCAATTCCAGAAACCAATTAATCCATATGGAAAAGCCAAGAAGATGTCAGAAGATATCATCCTTGATTTTTCTAAAACTTCTAACATGGCAGTAATGATTCTGAGGTATGTATTTTACATTTACATATTTGACTTCCCCTTGCTTTAAATTGCTTATCGGTGTTTAATGTGTGCCCTTTATTCTTAAATTACTATTGATTCTCAAGAGGTGAGTCACTATTCAAGTCAAATGCATTTTTTTATTTTTCTTTTATTATTAATTTTTGTTTGTTTTTTGGCAAGTAATTGTTATGGATCCATTTTTATAATGCAGACTCATTCAATGCTACTCTAATATAAATATGCCATTTTCTTTCCACGGTCTCTTTGATGTCACTGTCTGTTTTTTGTTCCCCTCCTTTATCAATATGATGATGGGTGGATATGGGCTGGGAAGGTTTGAGGAAGACCCTTGTTATGTTTCTTTGTATGATAAAAACCTTTTATTAGCATTTGGCATGTACTATAAGTAAAATAAATATCAGTATTTTTTTTTATTTGTTTAGCATAACAAAACAGAACCAATAATGTTGTTTGGACAGTTGGTCTATTATTTGAGGTCTGACAATGAATGAAAGATAGCGTAGCAAATCAATGGATCTTGGATTTAAATATAACTGTTTAGAATTAGCTATGGTTGTGATTTCTGTTTACTTTTTTTCCCTGTGAAACTTGTAGATACTTCAATGTGATTGGATCAGATCCGGAGGGCAGATTAGGCGAGGCTCCAAGACCTGAACTTCGAGAACACGGTCGAATTTCTGGTGCGTGTTTCGATGCAGCTCGTGGTATTACAACTGGCTTAAAGGTATGTTAAGTCTATCATTTTTACTTTTGGATCTTTACATTTGATGCATATCTTCTCAGGAGCATTAGTCAAGGCGGCCTGATTAAACAGCTATATTTTCCTAAGTTACCAAACTCATGATAATCTTGCTATTTCCATGCACTCAAACTCCTACTAGATGAATGATTTTTATTGCCTCAGTAGAAGTCTAGGCATGAGTCGACCATATATAAGTAAATTTTATACCAGCTTTGTTTTGATTTTCAGTGATGGTCAAGACATTTAGGACTTGTATATTGGAGTGAGGTTTCAAAATATTGTTTTTACATACAAAAGTATTGTAGCTTTTAAAATACCATGTACGTAGGAGTGTGATGGCTAGTAAGAATTTTTTAATTATTATCAAGATTTGGATTTTAATGGACTCATACTACAAAATTTATAGTATTTAGAAGACTTTAGACATGTATAAGATTTGGAAGAATCCAATTAGATATCTTTAGCAAATATTCAAAGCTACAAACGTCAATGAAAAAGATAATGAAATCATTATAGATTTGGTGTGTTTGAAGTGTTTAGGTGTTAGGATCATATGAAAAGCCTCCGTGAAATCTTTATTTTCTTCCTCAGAAGGTTTTGCAACGATATCATCAGTGGCTAATGCATTGGAACCATTTCCATTAGCAATTCCACTCCGAACAACAATCTTCAAATCCTCTCATTCAAAGTAGCAAAGAATAAATTATCCGTTGTAATATAATGCAAATAACACAGTGTACTATTAATATAGCCAATGGATTATAAACTAAGATCACCTTGAAGTAATCTTTCCATACTTCATCACTTGTGTGTCCTAATGAACATGTACTGATTGTATCTGTTTCCACCATGCAGGTTAGAGGAACTGACTATAAGACACCAGATGGAACATGCATACGAGACTACATTGATGTAACCGATTTGGTTGATGCTCATGTGAAGGCTCTTGAAAAAGCACAACCGGGGAAAGTAGGGATCTACAATGTTGGCACTGGAAAAGGTAGGTTTTTTATTACACTTTGAATATGAAGAAATAATGTTTTGATGCCAATCCACATATTTCTCATAAGGGGTTTATAATTTATCAGGTAGATCAGTGAAGGAGTTTGTGGATGCATGCAAAAAGGCCACAGGGGTGAACATCAAAGTGGACCTTCTTCCTCGTAGACCTGGTGATTATGCAGAAGTGTATAGTGACCCTTCTAAGATAAACTTGGAACTGAATTGGACTGCACAACACACTGACCTTGAGAAGAGCTTACAGATTGCATGGAAATGGCAAAAATCTCATCGTAATGGTTATGGCATTTCATCTGCAATCTGAGTTTGTACTGATCTCACATCATGGGCCTCACCATTATATTTTTTGTCCCTAGGGAGTTTGCTAGTTCATTCGTTATACTTACATGTGTATTCGACGTACAATGAGTCAATAATGATAATGTTTTCAGTTGCAGCATTCACCTAACCAGGCTACTGTCACCAAATAATATGCAGTCGTGGAATTAGCTGTAATACTTCTTTTTTCTCAAAGCTTGAATGATTCTATAATAACAAGTCATTTAAAAAGGTAATTTATTTGTAACATTTAATAAATATATATAAACTAATTAAGAATTGAGTGAAAGATAAAAATACAAATAAAAAACTCGACCCCAGGAATTAACTTTGTCTTCGTTACGTTTATTTTATTTTATTTATTTTTTGTCACATGAGAAAGGAGGACTCAATTTTGACGTCTCCTATTATTACAGATTTTTGTTTATCAGTCATATTATATGTATGTTTAAATCCTTGTTCCTTACGTTTCATCTTGTTTTTAATTAGTTCGTATATAATCCTTGTAATACAAATATGAAAAAGTAAAATAAAAAATATTATACATTTTATTAAAAAATATAATTTATTGTATTAATTAGTTTTTCCAAAAGAACCCTGTATAATACTTAAAAAGAAGTAAAAGAAATACCAAATTAGCTTTCATTAGTAATATTTTTAAAATTCTTTTTTACTATTCATTAATACAAAATAGAAAAAACATAACCTTTAATATGGATAAACAAGAAAAATAAATATAAAGTGCAAAATTTATAAAATAATTTATAAGAAGGATCTACAATTTTTTTTGAAACGTATCTTATTGTAAGGATGGAAATATTAACATTCTTCTTGTAATTTAATGCTATAATCAATTGATGTGACGTATACTTATGTCTATGTCTGGATTTGATGATGTAATACTAGCGTATACTTATTTTATTATCATTATAGTGTTTTCTACAAAATGATAAAAGACATTGTCTAAAAAATGTCTGAATCTTACAAACTAGTATTATTATTTTTTCAATATTGAGAATATATAAAATTCTCGCAATAGAATTATTTTTATGCATCTCTATAAAAAAATTTAAAGCTTCGCACACTATTTAGAATTTATCAAAAAAAAAAAACCAACTTAACTTATTCTATATCCAAAATAAATTAAAAATTAAATTTTAAACCACTGCATTAAATAATATAAATTTTTTTTATTTTAATAAACTTTTAGAATTTGGTGTTAGTACAATAAAACATTTTTAAAAAATATTAAGCAAAGAAGTATATTTAATGCCTGGAAAATACTTATTAAATACTAATCACATGTTTTTTTTTGAAAATATTAATTTTCAAAATAAACCCGAACAAATAATCTATTGAAAAAATTTCCAACTAATCAATATCTGCATTAATGTTTAAAGTTAAGTGAGCATCATCCCATAATCAACTATAAATGTATTTTCATTTGGAGTCACTTCTACCCCTCCATAAATACTAATACTACACATATTATTCATCAATTGTTAATAAAAACTGTCACATTCACACAAAAAAAAAATTATCACATTTTCTGCAAATTAACTAACCACACACTGTTATGTTTCAATTATGGGTTATCTGCAAACTTCAACATAATAATAAATATTCAATTTCTATCCAAATATAAGTCGAGACCAACAGCGTCAACCACCAGTATTCTGGTGTTGCATTTAAATGAATGCGAATCAATATCATAGTCCTTTCAAAACGTTTTTTCCTACCCGGTATCATTCTGCATATCCATGTTACTGCAAAAGCCAGATAGATACCCCAGGCTAATCACAAACACGCAATGATGTACACTACCCCTTGCCATAATACACGATTTAGTTGGCAACAACTCCTTCACCACAATCAATTTTATTTTTGACAATAAAAATACAAAATAAGAGAATGCAAAACTTTGGATAAAATTGAATACATATTCGCCAATCTATCCACACTATCGTAATCTTGTTTACTCAATCCTATTGCCATTTTTTTTATAGTAAATATACGATGTAAATGAACTCGCGTAAAAAATAATGTCAGATGTAGCTTTTACAACATCAAGACTCAGTAAACCAAACAATATTATAAATTTGAATACTATGCCACATTACCCAGTTGATTATGTTCTAAAATACGCAACCCAATACAATGGCCACGATAAGGTGTAAAAATTGCATGGAAGACCTCAAACCATTCAACTCCTGAAAGAAATTGAATAATCCACTCATGAAGAAAATGTTTGTAGAGCTCTATCAAAACTTTCTTCTGCTGATGTTACCCGTTTGACGAGTACATGATCTGCGTGAGAAAGTTTCAGCTGGCTGCAAAGCAATGCAAGTCACATACATTGGTAAAAAATATACGGGATAAAGAATAAGAAATACCAAACCAGATCAAGTGATAAACGGAAAGCAAGGAATAAATTAAAAAGGGAAAAGTAAATCCAGAAGTGTAACGGGATATTCAATCAAATAAGAAACAAAAAGCTTGCAGAAGAAAGCTATTTTTTACAAAGGAAAGCGGAGAGTTAGGGACTGTTTGGTTTAACTCAGGAAAGAGGAAGAAAGAAGTTTCAAAATTAATTTACTTTATACCCTTGTAGTATCGAAATTCAAAATGTAAATAACAGTATTTTTGTCAATACACTTGAAATGTGTTAAATCAACTTCCCTTTTAGATTAGGGGTGTTCAGTGTTCAACTCCAAAATAGTTTCTTCCCATGACTTGGATTAATGTTTTGAACAATATTATTCAACCCTTTAAGTTGAACAAATGTCTATTGTGTGTATGTAACACATTTTTAACATGGTATGCATTTTCTATATATTATATTAGTTTTGGACTTGTCATATTACCAGTTTGAGGCCAACTCATGTTCTCTTATTTATATAACTGATGTTAACTTCACTAATTACTATAACTGTCGAAGGCTACGTTAGGAGTGTAAGAAATTCAGTATTGATATGGTGCTGATAAGGTTTGACACTCCAAATTGGGGAGAAACAAGCCAAACTAAGAATCATTGTGAGGTTTGTATTTAAAATCTGTGATCCATGAAATATTGGTTGGTTCAATATCGAATTCATATAACTTCTAACACTATATTCATCAACTTATAACAAGAATGAGTGCATGCTTTTAAAACATTGCTCCATCAGTGCCAACCTTGAAACTCTCATTCACCCAATACTACCATTTAAACTTAAGAGCTACGAAACTTTTTTAATAAGTTAGGAAGGCATAACTCCATCTACAAAATACAAACACACCTAGCATGCCCCGACTCATAACAAATACATAGAATTGATTCAGAATTGAATAGTACTTTTCTCAAGGAACTAAAGATTCAGCCAGCCATGTACAACATTATATCCATGCAATAGGGTATTTTCAATAGACATACAGCGATAAATATTAAATTTAAGAAGAGAAGAAAAGGGTTTTGCCGGAACAAGTAACCCAGTTATTCACAGAGAAAGAGAGAGGAAACAAACAGTAAAGATGTGCAAAGAGTTTACCTGAATGATTTGTTAGATGGCTTGCCAAGATGAAGACAGCATACAACTAGATTGGCTAGCGTTTCAGGATCCCTGGCATCCTGTATAAACCACACACAATTTTCCAAAACAACAAATCACTCAAAAGGCATTTTTGAACAACAGCTTAAAAGTTAAAAACAAGAGCTCGCACAGAGTACACGCAGACAAAAAATCCTTTCAGGATGAGATCAGTTTAAAAGGAAAAAAAAATATAAACAACAATCACCTTTTCTTCCATCTGCTTTCTACCCTAATTTCTTCCTATCTCTCTTTTTTTCTATAATATTACTCGTCAAATCTATCACTTTTCCCTCTTCCTTCTCCTTTTCTTTCCATTTCTCTTTTCTTTCCCCTACATACTCCATAAAATGGTGTGCCTGTCTATAATAACTAAAAATTCTCGGAAAGTCACTCGGCAATTTAAAAATCTAGGAAAATCATAACCACAGTACAAAATCAATTAAATTGTCAAATCCATAGAAGAGAACACTAATAGAAATAATAACAGTATGTAAAACGTGCCTTGTTCAACGCTTCAACCAAAAGGGTCTCTGCTTCGTCAAAGTTGCCCATGTGCATGCAGCAAACCGCCTTGCCATTCAAAAGCAAACTGGTGGACTGATACCTCTCCGACATATCTTGGAATATTAGATACGCCTCCTGGATCTTCGACCCTCCCTGATCCACCATCCGGCCAAACCCATCAATTAAACACTCCAAAATTTATCACTTTTTTTTACTATTATTCCTACTTAGTTGCTGTTAAACCTAACTCAATCTTACATAATCAGCCTCTAAGACGCAGAATCAATGACTTCATACTTGAATTTGATCATATATCACATCTCCAACAATTACAATTCCTAATTTCTTATCACAACAACTATTATAAATTAATTAATTAATTAATTAATTAATACCACAGCCAAATCGAGCCACGCATTGGCGAGTTGAGTGAGAGTGTGATCCTCATCAA
The DNA here is from genome assembly GCA_013389735.1 of Phaseolus lunatus. Classification (NCBI taxonomy): domain Eukaryota; kingdom Viridiplantae; phylum Streptophyta; class Magnoliopsida; order Fabales; family Fabaceae; genus Phaseolus; species Phaseolus lunatus. The sequence goes on along the minus strand of CM023862.1, from coordinate 28,335,263 downwards.
TCTGCTGCATGGTCCGCAGCTGCCTCTCAGCGTAATCCGACCTATGCATCTTAATGAAGATCTGAACATTCAACGCATGCCTGAAAACAAAAGAAAAACACAAAAACAATTACAGTAAAGAAACGAAATAATTAAAATGAAAAAAAAAATAGATAAAAAGAGAGAGAAGAATTATACAGTTCCATGGTCCCTCCGGCATTGGTGTGTTTAAGCGCTTCGTTGAAATCATTCTCGTGGAGGAAGACGAGACCGGCGACGAGCCTGAGCGTGGCGTTGTTTCCGATGGCGGGATCCGCCAGCCATTCCTTGAGGCTGGAGATGGCGGAGTCCTGCGAGATTTCGAGGGGAGAGGAGATGAGATAGATGAGACGAGAAATTGAGGATAAAATAAAGGAAGCATGCCTTGGTGTCGGGAGAGGAGAAATAGAGGGCGAGGAGTTTGACGGCCTGGAGAGGAGTGGGAGCGTCGTCGTGGATCTCGGAAATGACGAACTGCAACTGGCCGAGTGCGATGTAGCAGCGGTGGACGAGGGTGTCGCGCTCTAGGGCGTCGTCTTCGGAGAGGTTGGAGACGTCGCTGCTGTTGATGGCGGCTTGGTAGGCGCCGAGGTAGAAATTGTTGCGGAGGTTGAACAGGTGGTCCGGTGTCGCCATCGATAGATTCAGATCTCAGCGATCACGCACACGATTCACACACAAACAGAGAGAGAGAAGAGAGAGAACTCAGACTCGCTCGTCACTCGCATTCTTTTTGTTTCGTGTTCTCAGTATTTTGGGCTGTTATTGGGCCTGCCATCAACATCTCAACGACTGCTTCTTCCTTCACCTCCATACGTTCTCGTGCCACCCCATAAGTTTTTTATTTCAAAAATATTTTTCTTTAATATTTTAGATTATATAATTTAAAAGTTTTTTTTTAATATTTGTAATTAGCTTTCGAATTATGTAATTTAGAAGTCTTTTGAGATTAACTTTCAGATTATATAATTCAGAAACCTTTTATTTAGATGCATGATTAGCTTTTGAATTATATAATCCAAAAGTCTTTTCTTAATATGAAATTAATTTTCAGATTATATAATTCAGAAGTTTTTTTCAAATGCATGACTACCTTCTAGATTATATAATTCAAGAATATTTTTTGGATATGAGATTAATTTTTGAATTATGTAATTTAGAATATATTCGGATTACATAATTCATAAACTTCTCTCAAATAAAAAAAAAAACTTTCAAATTTTACAAAATCTAAGAAAGGCTTCCAGATCTGAAAACATCTTTCAGATTATATATGAGAATGGTAAAAAAAAGATAAAAAGATATTTTCACATTTAGTATAGAGGTGTCACAAGAAGGTATGGAGCTGCAGGAAGAAGCAGTCCATCTCAACATAGCTTGCTCGGGCTTCATATTCTCGGCCCAGTCTTCGTAGGCATCTGATTCTGCAACCTCATATTTTATTTGTGCACCTCCCGCTACATTATAATTAAAAAAATGACTTTTTAAAATACTAGTAATTTCTAAAAAATACTTTCCAAAAATGTACTAAAGAAATTTCATGGTAAATATTCTGAAAAAAATAAATTTCACAGTGGGGATCGGACACATAATCTCAAGTAATAATTTAAAATTGATTTTAAACTATTATACATTAATTATTTCAAACGTTACATAATAAACTTTTTTTATCTCAGAAATACCATGAACGATTTAAAAATATTCATTCCATAAACTTAAAATTTTGAAACCTTAAATTTTTTACAATTAAGAAAACATATTTGTTGGTTTTAAGAAAAAGTATATATCTGAAGGACGAATGGTGTACCTATGTTTTATAAACAAACTTTCTGGAAGATTTTAAGAACTTCTGAGATAAAATTCTCTTGAAGGTTATAATTTTACGTTTGTGGAATGACTCTTCTCAAATATATTTTAAATTATTTTGTTTCATAATCATAATTAAAAATGTATTATAAAATTATTAAAATAATTGATTCAAAATAGTTTAACATTAGTTTTAGATTGTGTGTTATTTATAATATATTTTAGATTGCGCTTTTCTTCAAAATGTAAAAATGTTAACAAGTCATTACGCTGTATTATGTGAAGAATAGAAAATTTTGCTCTCTTGTTTTTACTTTCCATTTCTTTGTCCTCCTACTCTATCTTTTGTTCTGAATTTTGAAATTGTTAATAATATAAAGTGAATTTAAAATTAATTGAAAATACGTATTCTAGAATTATTCTGTAAAATAAGTTTTATCAACCACATTTCGAACTATTCATTATTAATGACAAAAAGGAAATTTAAAATAAATATTCTAAAACAATGTAAAATAAACATAAGACATTATCAAACAAATACATTTTAAAATTGCCATTTTGGATAATATCTTTACTATTTCGGATTAAAAAAATTTGTCATAAAACAAATTCTTCTTTTACATCCATATCTTTTATATTTTATATTTGTACATCCATATCTTCTATATACATTTTCATACATTTTTTTAATTCTAACAATATTTTTTTAGTATGTTGAAAAGAATAATGTCATCTTCTTCATCTTTAAAAGTAATAGTCGTTGTTTGTAGTGATTGATTATGAAAATTGACGGTTAAGATAAGTTTTGTAGTGTTTTCATTAATGGTGACTTTTTTTTTTTACTTATTTCTTTTCATTTTTTTAAAGTCACAAAACCGAAAAAAAATCAATGAGGTATAATTATGGAGTATAAAACTAAAAAAAATTATTTTCACATAAAAAAATATCAAATACAACGATTTTTTTTCTCAACCTTCTTATATACACTCAAATTATGGAATTGTTTTTTCAAATATTGTAAGTGAAAGATAAGTATGAGTGTGGTAGTATAACTAAAGTTATTTAAAAAATATAAAATTGTATTTTATTTAAGTTATTTAAAATTTTTTAAAATGTTAAGAACAACTTTTCACAATTAATTATGATGGAAGTGAATGAGTTGATGGAAGAATTTGGTCTTTTCAAATCGTTCCATTTTAGGAAGGAAAAAATTGCGTGAAAAAAAAAAAGTGTTTACATGGACTTTATTATTCTCATCCAATGTTTAAGGGCTATTTCATTTTATATCTTATTAAAATATTGACTATTTTTATTTATTTATTTGGAAATAAACGAGAATGAACTATGATTGCTATAGAGCGCAAGATTATACCTTTTTTTTAAAAAAAAACTTCAGTTTCTTTTTTCAAATTTTCTGGAAAGAAGTACATTTGATGATAACACTTATTATTTTGTTATGACATACGCAACAAAAACTTGTGTTTATAATATATTCTGAAATCACAGTCCTGGTGGCATAAAAAAACAATTTTCATTACGCATTTCAACAAAACAAAATGAGGTACCAACTAAATAGTATTTTCGTAAAATAATGAAAAAAATGGAGTTTAAGACATATGGGGTTAGAAAAACTTAAGATCGATTTCAAATTTATATATGATTATCTTTCTCCATTTGCAAATGAATATCGATGGGGTGCTTATTTAATAATTAGAATAAGGTAAATTGTGGTTTTATTTAATATCACTTTCAATATAAAAAGTGAATTTTATGATAATAAGATACATGCAAAGGAGGTTTATTCAGAAGCTCTAGCTTCTACATGCAGAAAAGCACTTTCCTATCCAAGTTTTATTTATTCATAGTACTTCTTGGTGTTAACTTCTTTCAAAAGTCTCTGTGTTATATCTGCAAAAAGACATGATTAATTTAAGATATTAAAAAACAATGAAACATGATATATAAGAGAAATTATAAGAAGAATAAAAATCAGTTGAGAAGTGTAATTTACCTTAACATTCCGAACCGATCCCTGAGGTGCATAATTTGGCACAGTCCTAGCTAACAATTGCTTGCGTTGATCAATTGGAACAGCCTTAAAAGCTGCCCATAAACCATCTTCCTCTTCTTCATTCACCTCTTTAAATCAAAACAGAAGGAGTTTCAAAAGAAATTAAGAATCTCACAACACCCAATGAAACTATAAACAATATATATTAATTAGCACGTTATGTTACCTCCACTCTGAATGGTAGCACCACGAAAACTCTGACGACCACCTTCTGTGTTGAAGGAGTCTACCGTTCCTCCTATGGAGGGAACATAGACACCTCCTCGGTTACGGTTTCCCCCAGATCTAATAGTGGCGTTTTCGAAATCTTGGTCTCCTTTCCCTGCGGTGTTGAATGAGCCCAGAGTGCCCCCCACGGAACCCATCTTGCTCATGGAACCCATCTTGCTCATGATGCCTTAATTCTACACCCTTAAGATTAATATGTTTTGATGAGTTCTCCATATCTTTGCTTCCATTTTATAGATCCAAACATCACTTCAAAGAAATTAATTATTATTATAAATTTAATTTTAAATTTAACTCAATTTTATAAAATACATTAATAAAATTAAATTTTATACTTATTTATATGTTATGAAATGTTCATACAAATTGAAATTCACTCATATAAAATTATATATTTAGGAATGTGACTTAAATTTAATAAACTTTTTCTATAATAAATTTAATACTATAATAAAAATAAATTTTAAATTTAATTTAATCTTATAAAATCTAGTTCTTTAAAATCTACAACTCATTTATTTTGATAGATATGAGATCTTAACATTATTCACAATATAATCAATATTCTCTTTAATTCATTTGATTATATTCTCTTTAATTCATTGGATTGAATTGAATGAGAACATTTTTTTTTCGAAGAAAGAATGTTGATGAGTAATTCTCTAGGATTATTTTTGACTAAAAGAAGGGTGTTGATGAATCCTTTTTAGGAACATTTTTTTTGGAAGGGAAAGAGTGTTGGTGCATCAATCACTCAACCTTATCCATTATTCCTGGAATACACAATTTAATGCATAAAACACAATAAACCAAACATGGACCCCTTTTTTTCATCATACATCATGAAATCATAAATGTAAAAACTACATTTTAAATTTTTCATCAATTTTAGAATAAATGGAGGACATTAAACTCGTGAATAAAATGGACCTTAGAAGATTAACTTCAATATCTTTTAAAGAAGTTTTTTTTTAACAAAAAAAATACATTTATTATGTTTAAATTGAAAATTTTATACATAAGGAATCTCCATTTATTATTTTAAAAAAAATAGTTTTGATGTTTAAACAAATGAATTTCTATATCAAAGAGTCCTTATTTATTTTCTCACGGATAATGTGGAGACCAACCCTAAGTTAAAAAAAATGATGATTTATAAGAATGAAAGTGTGAAAAAAAATTAGAAAAATGAGAATAAATCTAACATGAAAATAAGAATGAAAGCATATCCCACACTTTTATTTTCTTCAAAGAATGTAAAAAGAAAAGAAAAGAAAAGCAGGATGGACACAAATAAACAGACTATTTCATATAATAATAAAAAAAATAGCAATAGTAATAAATAAATAAGAAAAATAATATAATATATTATACAAAGCAGTTTATTTCAAGTAAATAACTTTTATTTTCTCTCTTTCTTTTCATCTGTATATTGTTTTTTTTATCTTATTCATTTTTTACCAAAAGGAATATTAAGATTCGACAGGCACAATTATTTGTTTTGGATTATTCCTCAATAAGTATGAATGTTGGAGAAATAATTTGAAATCCGCAATATATTGAAGAAGATGCCTCATTCATCAACATCCAAAAGATAACCATTTAATTTAATTGATATGATTATCTGCCTCAATTTTAATTTTATGGTTGGAATGGAACAACTTCATTTTCTTTTAGCTTCCAACTTGAAGGTTGAATGCATCATTATCTATACTAAATGTTGTTTCTTCAATCACACAGTGGACTTTAAGCCTAAATCAACCTCATAAAATCAGTTCATGTTCTTATCTCTAGTTGATGTAGGATCTCTAACACACTCCCTTGACAACTCGTGCACGAGACAACATATTATGGGTGGTCCGATAAGCCCAATAAACACTCGCTAGGATAGACTCTAAATGACTCTGATATCATATTATGAAGTAGACTTTAAGCCTAACTTAACCTCATAAAACCGGCTTATAAGGTGAAGTTTGCACCTACTTATATACAATAACATGTCTTCATCTCTAGTCGATATGAAATCTTCAACACGCTTCAACATCATATTTTATTAAAACTTTTAAATAACTATTCTGGTATTTGATTAGGACTTGTTTATTTAAAATAAAAATTGGTTTTATTTAATTAATACTTTTCGTAATTGGTACCAAAAAAAATTACATTACAGGGAAGAAAAAACTAAAACAAATATTTTATACAGACAAAATATTAAAGATTTTAATATTGTATTGATATTGAAAGGGGTTATAAGGGACATAAATTTTTTTATATAAACTAAAATTGAAATAAAAAAATATTTTTGTAGTTATTTAATCAATTAATAGAAGCTTTTAAAACTAAAAGAGCTATATGTAATAGTTTACATTGACTGAACTTCCGTTTTACTAATTTTTTTTCCCTCTATTTTCTTGAATTATGTAACATCCCGCCAAATTTTTTTCGTAATTATAAAATGAAATAAAGGTAAAACAATAATATTGAAGTGAACATGTGTATATATATATATATATAATGAAATTTCTCCTCACAGGGAGTTTAATACGTATCCGGTCAGTTTTCCAAAAACTTAAACAAAATACAGTAAAATAGAAAGACAGGCGATCTCCTAACAGAAAAAGGCGATCTCCTATCAGAAAACGGCGATCTCCTATCAGAAAACAGAAAAAGGGTGATCGCCTAACAGAAATAGAAACAGGCGATCTCCTTCCGGCGACCACTCACTGAGGAGCTCTACTTCCTGCAACATCATCTGCTCCCGTGTAAATTATACACGATCATCACAGGTTTAAGAAAAAGCCAAGCACAACACCAAAAACACAGGGTAAGCTATATATTTGAAAGAGAGTTTAGATATGAACTTTAAAATCAAGATAAAACAAATTTTAAGACACCCACGTAAAACTATCAATTTTCTCATTCCCTTCACATGACCATCAAGAAATCACACATTTCACAATTTTCTCAAGAGTCGTTCAATTCACATAATTCCATCAAGTGTCTATCAATTTCAATGTTTCTCATTTCTCACGTCAGACTTCCACTGACTCATCACACAAGACACTTGACACTACTTCCGGAAGACTCGTGCATTGACTAGACTCAGAGATCTGCACCTGTCATACTACACTGCTGTAAAGTTTCCACAGCTATGCGCATCAACATAATCTCGATCTCAATCTCATCACTCTCACAGTATGACAGGGTGAATCCACACAACAGGTCAAGTAGTTATCTTTCAAACACTTACCCATACGTATGAACCTCCATCGACTCTTAACGCCTGAATAACTTCATCTATATGAATTCATTATCTCAGGAGAGTCAGGATATCTCATTATAGAAATCACCGATCAATGCACATCCTACACGATCTTACACGGTATTTTCTTTCCTGAAAATACTATGCCTTGATCCCACATTCACAACATTCAATACATCATATAACACTTAAATGAATGATTCCAATCACAACAACAATCATTCCAAGGTTCAGATTTTCGAATATCACATTTAAATCTCAAACAGTTTCAAACAACACCAAAAACAGGGGAGTTCGAAAAACAACGCCAAAACCGGCGATCTCGTCCAAAAACAGGGGATTATACAATAACAGTTGAAAACCGGCGACCACGTCGCCCCATCATCTCAATCATCTAATATAAGGTTTTCGTTGGAAATAAGGCTAGCTTCCCTTACCTGGACTTGCGCAAAACACCAAGAGCTCCAAAACCCACCGAAGCTTAAAGATGCCTTAGCTATGTTTTAGCGTCTGGTTTGTAGAACTTGCAGAGAACCTCCCAGGTGCTCTAAGGGCAGTCGTCGCTCGTCGTACTGGTGCTTGAGGATGCCTGAATCGCAGCGCGAAGGAGAGAAAAGAGAAGGATGAAGGTAAACTCACTCTTTCACTCTTGAACCACTGCAACGTTCTTTGCCTCTCAGAAGTGGGTTTTTTAATCTTAAACCAACTTGTCCACAAAAGTCGCTGCCACCACCCACTCTGCAGGGAAGTTTGCGTGTACGCTTCCCTGAACAGTACGACTACGCGTGCCTCTGTGCAGGCCAACACTCTGATGTCACTATTCTGAACCACCCTTTTTGTCTACGTGTCGCGCGTGCAATACGTCTCATGCTGAGAGCCTGGGTCCCACCTTATCTGTGTGAAACTCGACATCGCGCGATAACCTTCCACCGATGACCGCTCACGCGATGACTACCCACCGATGTCTCATCTTGGAAGACGACCGATGTCTCTCCCTAGGAGACGACCGATGTCTCGTCCTAGCGATGACCGCATGCCTCGCGCCCTGGCGATGATCGCAAGCCTCGCGCCCGGCGATGTCCGCATGCCTCGCGCCCGGCGATGCCCGACGACACATCGCCACGCCTTGCTGAAGGTTCTTCATCCCACTATGTTACGTCCAAGGTATCATCTCCACATGACTTGGTGACGTCGGTAGCTTCACATTTCCAAGAGTAGGTCAGCACTACTCCTCGTGCGCCCATGTATGCAACACTAAGGACGATTTCTTATGCTCAAGCATAGAGTTTCGCATGCACAGCGTATCTAAGGCTTAACCCACACCTTGATACGTGTGGTTTTGTGGAACCCACTCTGGTTGATCCAGTATCCTGACCACATACTCAGTGCACTTTCGGCGATCATATGCACCATAGGCGACTGGCGATCACATGTAATCTAGGCGATTGGCGATTATGTACTAACCAGGCGATGTCATAGTCTTCTAAACTACACCTTCCTTCCTTTTTATTTTAAATAAAAACATACTTAGAATTAATTTAAAATACATTCCTTTTTATTCCAATTTAATTTTACAGGTCCTTACATTCTCCCCAACAAGAAAAATTTTCGTCCTCGAAAATTGAATTACAAGGAAAAGAGGTATGGATAAGCTTCTCTCATGGTTTCTTCTAACTCCCAAGTTGAATCACCCGATCTCTCATCCCACACCACTTTCACCATGTTGATGGTCTTGCCTCTGAGCTGTTTACTTTGCCGATCGTCAATCCTAACTGGTTTTGCTTCAAAGGACAAGTCATCCCTGATCTGCACATCGTCCACTTCCAGCACATGACTAGGGTCTGCCATGTACTTCCTCAGCTGTGACACGTGAAAGACATTATGCAGATTCGTTAAATGGGGAGGTAGGGCGATCTCATAAGCCACTGGACCAATCCTCCTTAAGATCTGGTATGGTCCCACGAACTTAGGGGACAACTTCTTTGATCTGATCGCCCGTCCTACACCCTTGGTTGGTGTCACTCTCATGAACACATGGTCTCCAGCAGCAAACTCCAAAGGTTTTCTCCTCTGATCTGCATAGGATTTCTGCCTACTTTGAGAAGCTCTCATTCTGCCTTGTATTTGTTTCACCTTCTCGGTCGTCTGCTGAATCAACTCTGGTCCAACCAATACTGTTTCGCCCTCCTGGTACCAGCACAATGGAGTTCTGCATTTCCTTCCATACAAGGCTTCGTATGGCGCTATCCCTATGCTGGCGTGATAACTGTTATTATAGGTAAACTCCACCAGCGGCAACACCTCATCCCAACTTCCCAATTGATCCAAGACGCACGTCCTCAGTAGATCTTCCAAGGACTGGATAGTTCTCTCTGACTGTCCATCTGTTTGGGGATGATATGCCGAGCTCATTCTCAACTTAGTTCCCAAGCAATCTTGTAAAGTCTGCCAAAACCGTGAAGTGAACCTGGGATCTCTATCTGAAACAATGCTGGAAGGCACTCCATGCAACCTCACTATTTCTTTGATGTACAACTGTGCCAACTTGGCCATAGGCATCCTCATATTCACTGGAAGAAAGTGGACACTCTTCGTCAGCCTATCAATGATGACCCAGATTGCATCATGACCCTTTACCGATCTGGGTAAATGGGTAACAAAATCCATGGCGATGCTGTCCCATTTCCACTCAGGGATATCCAGTTGCTGTAACAACCCGCCAGGTCTTTGATGCTCTATCTTCGCCTTCTGGCATGTTAAGCAGGTTGTAACATACTGGGCGATGTCTTTCTTCATGCCCGACCACCAAAATGACTCCTTCAAGTCATGGTACATCTTGTTCATGCTTGGATGTAGGCTAAGGCGACTCTTGTGACCTTCCTCTAGGATCATCTTCTTCAACTCTTCATTTGCAGGTATGCAAATTCTGCCATTAAATCTCAAGATCCCATCATCGCCCATCACAAAGTCTCTAGCCTGGTCGGTCCCTAGTGACTCCACAGTACGCTTCAGACTAGGGTCCTCCAACTGCTTATCCTTTATCATTCCAAGGAAGTCATTAGTTATAGCCAGCTTACTACAACTAATGTGATTTACATGAAATTCTACCCCAAGGTTTAAGTCTCTGAACTGCTCGATCAGTTTCTGCTCTTCCATCATCATGGTGGCTACTTGAATTGATTTTCTACTCAAAGCATCTGCCACTACATTGGCCTTCCCTGGATGATACATGAGTTGAAAATCGTAGTCCTTTAGAAACTCCATCCACCTTCTTTGTCTCATGTTTAGTTCCTTCTGATCGAACAGGTATTTCAGGCTCTTATGGTCACTGAACACCTGGAACCGAGCTCCATATAAATAGTGCCTCCAAATCTTCAAGGCAAACACCACAGCCGCCAACTCCAAATCATGAGTATGATAGTTTCTCTCATGAACCTTGAGTTGCCTTGAAGCATATGCAACCACTCTTTTCTCTTGCATTAAAACACATCCCAAACCCTGATGTGAAGCATCACAGTAGACATCAAAAGGTCTTCCTACCTCTGGGATCACCAGCACTGGAGCACTAGTCAACCTTTCCTTTAGTTCCATGAAGCTCTGCTCATATCGGTCGGTCCAAGCAAAAGGTTGATCCTTGCGGGTCAACTGTGTTAAAGGAGCCACTACCTTGGAAAAGTCCTCAATAAACCTCCGATAGTAGCCAGCTAAACCCACAAAGCTCCTTATCTCAGTGACTGTCTTAGGACGTTCCCACTGCAGCACTGCCTCTACCTTGGCTGGATCCACTGAGATCCCCCGAGCAGATATCACGTGTCCTAAGAAGTTGACTTCCTTCAGCCAGAACTCACACTTAGAGAACTTGGCATAGAGTTGCTTCTCCCTCAGAATCTCCAACACTGTCCTCAGATTTTCTTCATGTTCTTCCTCGATCCTTGAATAAATGAGTATGTCGTCTATGAAGACTACCACAAACTTATCCAAGAAAGGGCGAAAAATCCTATTCATGTAGTCCATGAACAGAGCTGGAGCATTTGTGACTCCAAACGGCATCACCACATACTCATAGTGCCCATAACGAGACCTAAATGCTGTCTTTTGAACATCTTCAGCTTTTACTAAAATTTGGTGGTACCCCGATCTCAGATCAATCTTTGAGAACACCGAGGCCCCATGTATTTGATCCATCAAATCGTCAATTCTAGGTAGGGGGTACTTGTTCTTGATGGTCAACTTGTTCAACTGCCTGTAATCTATACACAGCCGAGACCCTCCATCCTTTTTCTTAACTAGGAGCACTGGAGCCCCCCATGGAGATACACTGGGTCTGATGAATTGTTCCTCCAACAACTCTTCCACTTGCTTCTTTAATTCTACCAACTCGGCTGGTGCCATCCTGTAAGGTGCCATTGACACTGGTCCAGCTCCAGGTACCAAATCAATAGAGAATTCCACTTCTCTCTTAGGGGGTAATCCAGGTACTTCTTCTGGAAATACATCCGTGAAATCTTTCACCACATGTATTCTGCTTACGTCCCCTTCATTCTTCACTTCCAACCGAGCTAGCATCACGAAGCACCTCGCCCCTCTTTCCAACTCCGACCACCCATGCTGAGCTGATATCACATCTGACTCTTGGAGGTCTGGAAACGCTATCTTTTGACTACCGCAGTCTATGAGAACGTGATTGGCAGCTAGCCAATCCATTCCCAGGATAACATCCAGGTCCTGAAGAGGTAGGCAGATCAAGTTCACTTTGAATCTGCGTCCCTCTACTATCACTGGACATTCGGGGCAAACTGTAGAGGTCAACACTTGTCCTGACGCAGGTGTAGAGACCAACAGTTCGAAAGGTAACTCCTTCACTAGAAGGCCCAACTCGGCTACACACAGGCTTGACACAAAGGAGTGTGTCGCTCCAGAATCAAACAAGGCTTTTACACCTCTACCAACTATAAAACAAACACCTTGCACGAGGTTACCTGACTGAGACGCTTCTGCTCCTGACATGGCAAACACTCTCCCTGTTGCCTGAGGTCTGCTGCCTTCGTTTCTCAACTGCTGAGAACCACTGGGTTGAGTCGCCCCATTCCTGTTAGGGCACTCTCTAGCAACGTGTCCCGTCCTTTGGCAGGCAAAACACCTTCTCTCCGAAGCCTTCTTGGGGCACACATTGGGCGTGGGTGGTCCACCACAATGGAAACACTTGGGTTTCCAAGGTTGTTGTTGCTGAAACTGGGATGACGTTGTTCCCGCCCGATGTGGTGGAGGTCTCGCATAGGGCTTGCTTTGTGGGTGCTGCACCTTAGCCTTCCCATTGGAAGAACCCCCTGGGTGTGACCTGATCACCCGAGAATCACCCTTTTCCAGGGTCTCCACCATCTTCGCCTTTTCTACTAAGGCGTGAAATTCCCTGATGCACATCGGGGCTATGGTTCTCTTCAGCCCATGCTTCAGTCCCTCTTCAAACTTCCTACACCTCCAGGCCTCAAAGGTCGCCTGGGTGTAGAATCGGGCGAGATACTCAAACCGAGCAGCATAAGCATTTACTTACATCTCCCCCTGCTCCAATCTGAGGAATTCTGCTTCCCTCGCAAATCTTGCACTATCTGGGAAGTATTTTTCCAGAAATTTCACCCTAAAGCTCTCCCAGTCCAACACATCCTCTCGGGCCTCCATCATCTGCTGAGCTCCCATCCACCAGAACTCGGCTTCTCCAGATAGCAGATAGGTGGCGAACACCAATTTCTTCTCTTCAGGGCAGGAGGTCGCCCTAAAGATTTTCTCCAACTCTCTGACCCACTGATCTGCCTGATCAGGGGTAGCATTCCTACTGAACTTGGGTGGGTTGTGCCTCATGAACTCGGTCAGTCCCATCTGTTCCTGAGGCTGACCGACGTGGGAATTTGTTTCAGCCGACCGAGCAGTTTCCCAGTGGTGCATTGCAGCTTGATGATTCTGAGCCATCGCTGCATTCTGTTGTTGGATAGCAGTTGCCATCATCTCAATAGCCTTGGCAATCTGGCTCATTTCCGAAGAAGGTTGGGGAGGGGTAAGAGGTCTACGTGCCATCTCTCTTCGTTTCAGATTTTGAAACTATGGGTTTCTATATTCCCTACAACTACAAGAATGAGATTGATAAGAAATCAATTCATTCAGGAGGTAACATCTAGACCTTACAAAGGTCAGCATCTCAAAGTCATTAAGAATTTGAGCTCATCAACAGAATCATAATACTTATAACCTCAAGCAAAACACCAGAACAGCCACTGGTACACAACCATCAATTCAAACAACCACTTTCAATCAATTACAAAAACACTCAATAAAATGAAATAAATCACACCAGAATTCAATGTATGCTAAACATCAAACCTTTGGAATTAAGATTGAGAATCATCTCGATCCAGTTATGAGTGTGCACCCTCACTACTTTATCAAGATCCTCTCATTCTTAATACTAAGATTTTCAGTTAGGGCATATATTCACTAAAGCACACACAAAATTTCAATACAAAAACGTTTGAAAACCTTTCACTATAGTTGTTATTTAAAACTCAAATAAATTTTTATGAGCAGAAGAAACACAATGGATCCACAGCCCTTAGGTCATCCTAAGGACGAACTGCTCTGATACCATTAATGTAACATCCCGCCAAATCTTTTTCGTAATTATAAAATGAAATAAAGGTAAAACAATAATATTGAAGTGAACATGTGTATATATATATATATATATATATATATATATATATATAATGAAATTTCTCCTCACAGGGAGTTTAATACATATCCGGTCAGTTTTCCAAAAACTTAAACAAAATACAGTAAAATAGAAAGACAGGCGATCTCCTAACAGAAAAAGGCGATCTCCTATCAGAAAACGGCGATCTCCTATCAGAAAACAGAAAAAGGGTGATCGCCTAACAGAAATAGAAACAGACGATCTCCTTCCGACGACCACTCACTGAGGAGCTCTACTTCCTGCAACATCATCTGCTCCCGTGTAAATTATACACGATCATCACAGGTTTAAGAAAAAGCCAAGCACAACACCAAAAACACAGGGTAAGCTATATATTTGAAAGAGAGTTTAGATATGAACTTTAAAATCAAGATAAAACAAATTTTAAGACACCCACGTAAAACTATCAATTTTCCCATTCCCTTCACATGACCATCAAGAAATCACACATTTCACAATTTTCTCAAGAGTCGTTCAATTCACATAATTCCATCAAGTGTCTATCAATTTCAATGTTTCTCATTTCTCACGCCAGACTTCCACTGACTCATCACACAAGACACTTGACACTACTTCCGGAAGACTCGTGCATTGACTAGACTCAGAGATCTGCACCTGTCATACTACACTGCTGTAAAGTTTCCACAGCTATGCGCATCAACATAATCTCGATCTCAATCTCATCACTCTCACAGTATGACAGGGTGAATCCACACAACAGGTCAAGTAGTTATCTTTCAAACACTTACCCATACGTATGAACCTCCATCGACTCTTAACGCCTGAATAACTTCATCTATATGAATTCATTATCTCAGGAGAGTCAGGATATCTCATTATAGAAATCACCGATCAATGCACATCCTACACGATCTTACACGGTATTTTCTTTCCTGAAAATACTATGCCTTGATCCCACATTCACAACATTCAATACATCATATAACACTTAAATGAATGATTCCAATCACAACAACAATCATTCCAAGGTTCAGATTTTCGAATATCACATTTAAATCTCAAACAGTTTCAAACAACACCAAAAACAGGGGAGTTCGAAAAACAACGCCAAAACCGGCGATCTCGTCCAAAAACAGGGGATTATACAATAACAGTTGAAAACCGGCGACCACGTCGCCCCATCATCTCAATCATCTAATATAAGGTTTTCGTTGGAAATAAGGCTAGCTTCCCTTACCTGGACTTGCGCAAAACACCAAGAGCTCCAAAACCCACCGAAGCTTAAAGATGCCTTAGCTATGTTTTAGCGTCTGGTTTGTAGAACTTGCAGAGAACCTCCCAGGTGCTCTAAGGGCAGTCGTCGCTCGTCGTACTGGTGCTTGAGGATGCCTGAATCGCAGCGCGAAGGAGAGAAAAGAGAAGGATGAAGGTAAACTCACTCTTTCACTCTTGAACCACTGCAACGTTCTTTGCCTCTCAGAAGTGGGTTTTTTAATCTTAAACCAACTTGTCCACAAAAGCCGCTGCCACCACCCACTCTGCAGGGAAGTTTGCGTGTACGCTTCCCTGAACAGTACGACTACGTGTGCCTCTGTGCAGGCCAACACTCTGATGTCACTATTCTGAACCACCCTTTTTGTCTACGTGTCGCGCGTGCAGTACGTCTCATGCTGAGAGCCTGGGTCCCACCTTATCTGTGTGAAACTCGACATCGCGCGATAACCTTCCACCGATGACCGCTCGCGCGATGACTACCCACCGATGTCTCATCCTGGAAGACGACCGATGTCTCTCCCTAGGAGACGACCGATGTCTCGTCCTGGCGATGACCGCATGCCTCGCGCCCTGGCGATGACCGCAAGCCTCGCGCCCGGCGATGTCCGCATGCCTCGCGCCCGGCGATGCCCGACGACACATCGTCACGCCTTGCTGAAGGTTCTTCATCCCACTATGTTACGTCCAAGGTATCATCTCCACATGACTTGGTGACGTTGGTAGCTTCACATTTCCAAGAGTAGGTCAGCACTACTCCTCGTGCGCCCATGTATGCAACACTAAGGACGATTTCTTATGCTCAAGCATAGAGCTTCGCATGCACAGCGTATCTAAGGCTTAACCCACACCTTGATACGTGTGGTTTGTGGAACCCACTCTGGTTGATCCAGTATCCTGACCACATACTGAGTGCACTTTCGGCGATCATATGCACCATAGGCGACTGACGATCACGTGTAATCTAGGCGATTGGCGATTATGTACTAACCAGACGATCTCATAGTCTTCTAAACTACACCTTCCTTCCTTTTTATTTTAAATAAAAACATACTTAGAATTCATTTAAAACACATTCTTTTTTATTCCAATTTAATTTTACAGGTCCTTACAAATTACATTCCTTCCTTCTTATCAATTGCTAAACAGATTTGCAATTTTGGATTAGAATTTTATATTTGGCACGATAATATTTTAAGTCATATTTTCTTTTTAAATACTGAGATTTAGTACGAGGATTTTACAATATAGTGCCACTTGGTCTATTTTCTTTGGCACACATCTCTGGACTCTCTAAATTATCCCTTTTATTGATTATTTTTTACGAAAATATCCTTTATTTACTTCATAACTTTTGTCATCAAGAAATCATAAATACCGTAAATCAATCAAATAAATTCATCACCATCCTCTAATGAGAATTAAAGAAAATGACTAACAAACATTAACTAAATGAAAAAGTAATTAAATAGAAAATGTTAGATGACGAGTTCAAATTAATCTCAATGATAGTTCTAAGAGAATAAACGTGATTGTTAACAAACTTTTGTTCTCCTTAGCAAACTTTCTAAATCAATTATAATGTCTTATAAAAATTTTATGAATGCAAGAGTTTATGTGTTAAAAATATATTATAAATTATATATTAGATGATAAATCTGATTTCATATGAATATTTTTGAATAAGATATTTAATACCTGAAGAATCATCGATAACATCTTTTAAAAAGAAAAAAGTAGTGTGATAATCTTTTAAGTATCTAGGTTATTGTTCGAGACCAGTAAAAATTCTAACAAATGGAGGTTGTGAATTAGAATATAGATTAGAAGAAATTCTAGGAGTACTAAATGACAATGCAATTGTAGAAACGGAAGGAACAATATACTAATAGGTGTAGGTACACCGATATCAAGATTATAAATATAAGAAAACAAATGCATAAACTTAAACGAATTAGGTTTATACAAATTAGTACTGATTTATCCTTACCCTTACAGAAAGGAAATTGGGTTTCATAACAAATATAAAAAATAATAAAATCTTTTACTCCATTTTTGTAACTCGAAAAAATATATTTTCTAATTCTAGAACTAAGTTTTATTCTTTGAACATCACTAATAGTAGTGAAAGCTAGGCAACCAAATTTTTTTATATGAGACGAATCTAGTATTACATTATACATCATACCAATGATGATTTATTGTGTAAAAAGGGAGTACGAGTTCTATTGATTATCCATATATAAGAAAGAAACCATTGGAATAACAATTTATGTTGTACTTGGAGACTAGTTAATAATTTCTCCAGCCTCACCCTTACTATGGAATCATTTGGGAATGGAAAATACAAACCAAAACAATAGTATCATGTATAAATGATACAGCACATGTAACCCTCAGCTTCCTTTGATAGTGATACTGTCATAACTACTGATTAATCTTGTTGCATAATAAACATTTGGGGCGAGATGAAAAAGAGAGGAAGGTAAGAAGCAGAGCTATTAGTACTGTATCTAGCCCACTATATCTGCTGTCAATTTGTCCAAAATGTTCAGCCCATTCTGAGAAGCAATTACCACTGTGCATCTGCATCACATCATAACAACACAAATAAATGAGTTGACATTGTCAAGCAAACCACTTTCCACTGCTTCTGTTGTCTAGGAAGAAGAATACTAACAGAACCAATGCAATAATAATTTGGTGAAAGTGTGATTTTTAGTGACTAAGATGTTGACCATAATGGCATTTTACTCATTGGACTAAAACTGGTGCACCTAAAGCAAACAATACATCTCTGAAATGATAGTTATTAAAAACGAATACCCTTTTGCACCACTTTTGTTAGATAAAACAACAAACGAGTTTGTAACATTATTTGAAGCATACGTCAAGCACTTCTTTTTCATTGAATACTGACAGACTGAGAAAGAGAAATGGAATTGTCAAAGTGAAACATTTGATGTTTTATGTGTCCTAATCTTATCTTAAATTTCAATCAGCGTGATTCTCAACTACTTATTTAAAAGATTATAGAAGTTAAAAGATAGAAAACTAACGGAATTTTAGATACAACACCGTGGTCCACAACACCATCAACTTTACCAAGGCTTTTTGCTACTTCAGCTGCAAGTAATAATAAGTCAGTTAAACGGACCAGCATAAGTAGGTTTATCACTTGAAACAGGTATCACACTTGCAGAACATACCAAGGTTTTCTATTGGAGATGTAAAGATAACATCAAGAATGTTGTGCCCTTCCCTGGTAACTACTGGGAAGTCACCTCCTTACGGACCTGCTTGCCCCATCGATGGTCTTCTCCAGACCTTCATTTACAAAGAGCCGTGATAAATACAATCACAAAATAAAAATTTCTTGATAAAACAATTAAGAGAATGAAGAGAAAAGGATAAGGAAACGTCCTTGATCAAATAAAGAATCATATACAGGAAATAAACAAAGAGTACACGACTCAAGAGTTTAACAATCCCTTTATCAGCCCATAGTATAAACCAACCTAGATAAGACATTTGTTAGCACACTAACAGAAGTCAAGAAAACCACTCTTTCACTTAAAAGATGAGAAGGAAGAAACATCTGACCAAAATCTGTGGCAATACATTCTACTTTTAATTCAGAAACCTTGTTATGTCATCGATTTACCTTTCGGGAAAACATGATATGTTTTTAAGGTCCTTCTTTTTCTTATAGTAGTACTTCTTTTACTTCAGTTTCTGATTCAAAATCCCGCTATTCAAAACTTTTCAATATCAAAAAGGTTTGTGTTTGGACTATGGCACTTTTTGGAATTAACATAAATGATCTGTTACAGAATCGTAGGCCTCCTGACAAGGCTATTCATGTTGATGTCTGCATCATCTGTTTTCTTCAGAGACAAATAATCATCCTTTAGCATTGTGATTGTTAAGTTCTATTACAAACTTTGTAATTGGGTTTTTTTAACAGTTTTTAGGAAAATGAAATTGTTCCAACTCCTTTTATCCTTTTCTGTCCATTCACTAGCAAGGAAAAGGGTTGTGCATGGGTTTCTAACTGCTATAGGGTAACAATGAATTTATAGATTTTTTGGGATAAACAGCAATTTTCTAGTCTTGAGAAACATTATATTGGAAAAAAAATTGACCGCATAGTAAACACGGGAAGTATTTACTGATCATGTGAACCAAACAGGGAGTTCCCAATAACTACATCTTTGTATTAACATAATCCTTTGATCCTCCAAGCAGGGAAATAAATCTTGCTTTAATTTTGATACACTGCTTTTAAAACTTTATTACACTATCATCCTATCATGTGTTGCAATATTAGCAAAAGAGTATAACCTCTCATGTAATTGTTTTCATAATCAAACTCTTCAGATGTGACAACAAATGACTGGATGATTGTGTACAAAATATCTTCGCATAATAGTATATCATAACTAAGATATGATTTCATAACAGAAAATAAAAGATAAAATGGTCAATAAGCAACGAAGATATTGGAGAGAAACATCTATTGAGGAAAAAATGGTAGCATATGACTAGGACATGTGAGGAAACGACCATAGAAGCCCCTTTAGAAGAACCAATTAGATGGAGATAGCCAAAGGTGGAGGTAGACCAAGAAAGACTCTTAAGTGAAACCATTGAAAAAAGATATAGAATTAAACAGCCTCTCTAAAGATTTGGTTAACGTAAGAACACTGCCATGTTTGACTTATGGAGCCAATCCCAGTTAGAGGCAAAAGCTTTGAATTGTTGTTGTGGATCATTGCAAAATCCTAAATCATTTAATAAAGCAGCCAATACCCAGTTACAGTGTATATACACATCAACAGAGCAAACCGTGTCAAAATACCATGAATCTATAAAAACAAATAAGAAGATCCTATTTCAGCACCATTTTCTAAGATGATAAGCAACCAAACTCGTACAAAGAATTTTATTAGATGCATTTGTAAAAACTCGGCAAAAGAGTAAACCTCAGCATCACCCAAAAACATATCATCAATCTCTTCAGCAGTTGCCATCCAGTTGGGCTGCAAGGAAAATTTTGAGTATTAAAGATAAATATACACAAGAAAGAATCACTAAAATAATATTTTGCATAGCTGCTTACAGACTGAATTAAAACTGGAATAGAACCTTCCAGACCACCTTTGTACTGGTTTTCTTCGATAATGAACACAAGTTTATTGGAGGCATTTATTATAGACTGCAAACAAAAGAAAGAAATGGAGAAATCAATTATTAACACAAGATAATTGATCTTCACACACAAATATAGAGAGAAATGGTGTAGCAGCTCACTTTCTCCTGGATTATGGATTCCCCACCTTGCAATTTGCGGCGCCCAATGATAGCAACAAGTGTTCCTTCTTCTATAGCATCAGCATCATCAAATGCAAAATCAATCTACAACAGAGTAATTGCCAATGAATCTACACTAAGAAATGTTTCAGTTTTATACAAAAATAAAATCAAAGATGCACCGAGCTTCACACATCAAGACAGTCCAGCATTATTTTTTTTTCTCTTTTCGTTTAATTTCATTTCTTCAAAGTTATGCATATATGATAGACCTTTTTAATTTGTGTTTTTTCTTGGAAAATCTTCACCAAGGATTTCTGGCATCATCCAAGATTCCTCTAAATCAAGAAACACTCAACATTAAAAGAAAATGTAGAAGATGACTAATTTTTTTCACACTTGAGAACTTTCTTGGTAGGTATCCAATGGAATCCCAGCCTTTGCTGCTTCACTTGCACTTGCAACAGACCTACATAAACCAATGCATCAATGTACGTGGTTTGGTGAGTTTACATCTTGACACACAAATTGGAAGTAATATGTTTTAACACAATAGCAATGTTCAATCCTTGCATTGAATAGAAAAGTGTCTATATATCAAGGAAGTAGTGAAAAGTCAGAAAGAATAGTTAAACTTCAATTTTAACATAGCATCATTTAAATAAAAAAAACAGAGAGAGATAGAGAGAATATAACATAGTACTTTATCTGAAAGGGAAGAAGATATGAAAGGAGGAAGATCTCACATGGGAATCCCAACTATATCCTTCAAATTACCAGTACGAAGCTGGCGACCCAAATGCTGAATGGCCATACCAGAAGCATGACCAGACCCCAATCCTACAACCATGCCACTTTTTACGTATTTATCCACCTACAAAACAACAAGACATGTCTACAAAAATTCATTCATCTCCCAATAACATGGACAACTATCAAGCACAAAAAAGGGGGTATTTTACACTTACCAAATACAATTTTTTGACAAATATATAAGCTGTTCGTAAAAAACAGAACTTTTTTTTGACATTGGCATAATAACCATTGATTGAAGTGAACTTATTCTCCTTGCATGGATGCAAAAACCGAAAAAAGGAAAATTTGAATGAAATTTGATGAATACGCAGCGCATACAATGGGAACCATTAAGTACATTTCATTTCACCGTTTTTGTCAACTAATTCACACAAAATAACAAAAGGGGCCGTTGGGAACATTATCAAAAGGCAAGTTTTAAAAAAACAACTAAAAAAGAGCATTGCAGTTGTTGAGTTAGAATGAAAAGCCTGATAAAAGAATTAGAATGAAAAGCCAAGATATTGATCAAACTTATAAAGATGTAATAGAGTGTATTAAAGGATACGGATAACAGAAGGATCCTAATATTAATTGGGTGTCTTTTCTAATTATCAGTTTTTTCTCTTTATATTAAGGGGAATAATTGGGTGTCTTTTCTAATTATTAGTTGTTTCTCCTTATAGAGGTGAATAACTTTTATTTTGTCTTATGATTATAGTTTTTAATTATTGATTCTTTAACCTAGAATGAGTGTACTACTTGTATATATTCAAACCATTTGTTTTGATTTGAATAATAAGAAAGAAGAGATATTCATTCTCACATGCTTTGCCTTCATTTTACTCTTTTGTTGATCTCTGTTCTATTTTGTAATATGGTATCAGAGCTCTGATTGCTACATTTATCTATGGGTGAAGTTGTTGATCTCTTACAAGATCTTTGTTCACCTTACCATGTTAGTTCATCAGATAATTCGTCCTTGAATAGAGTTTACTCTCTCATTACACAACAAGAGAGACAAGTTTTTGGTGATCAATCCAAGACAATGATTGCTACTAGCAAAAGAGGTTATAAAAACAATGTTATGACCTATGACATGGGTGGTGGATATGGAAGAAGATATACTTTCAAAATTTGCAGTTATTGTGGAAAGACAGGGCATACCATTGATACATGCTATAAAAAGCATGGCTTTCCACCCCATTTCAAGCTTCAAAATTGGAACCATGATCAAAGTTATGTAGTTTTTGAATACAAAGTTTAGTAATAATGAGCAGAATCATCAAGGTTCAAAGTCAGAAGTGGAGTCTCAACAAAGTGGTTTTACTCTTGAGCAGTTTCAAACATTGTTAACTCTTTTACAACAGGTCAAATCCATTGACAATGCTTCTAATCAAGTCTCTGTTATTCTTTCCAATCCCTCCAATCAGGCAAATAATAATTTTATTTCTTCCTTCAATTCTTGAATTATTGATAGTGGTGCTACTGATCACATTTGTTCATCATTAACTTATTTCACTTCATATCATCAAATTAATCCTATTTATGTCAAATTACCAAATGGAAATCAAGTCGTCGCCAATTATTCTGGAAGTATTTTTCTCAATCAAAATCATGTCATAAACAATGTTTTGTACATTCCTTGCTTCAATTTTAATCTTCTTTCAGTAGCAAAATTGATTGATAAACTATCTTGTGTTACTAACTTTAACTCTAATGGTTGTCACATTCAGGACAAGATATCTAATGAAATGATTGGATCTGCTAAGATGCAAGATAGACTTTATATACTCAGGATCCTTTCTTACCAGAAACTTCAAACCACACCCATCAAATCTACACACACCATCAATACTGTTAAAGTTAGTGCTAGTGATCTAGAAACCCTTTGGCATTTTTGATTAGGTCATATTTCAAATACATGTATTGATGTTGTCAAGAATAAATTTCCTTTTGTTAAATATAACAAATCTTTTGTTTGTGATGTTTGTCATTTTGCAAAGAAAAAAGACTTTCATTTTCTATTAGTACATCTAAATCAAAAAAATGTTTTGATTTGATTCATGTAGATATTTGACGACTATTCGAGGTACACATGGATTTTTCTTTTGAAACAAAAATCTGAAGTAGTTAAGGTTTTGGAAAATTTTGTTATTTTTGTTCAAACACAATTTGAGACAACAATAAAAATAATAAGAAGTGATAATGGAATTGGATTTTTCATGACTAATTTTTTTTTGTCAGTAAAGGAATAATACATCAAACATCATGTGTCAATACTCCACAATAAAATAGCATAGTTGAAAGGAAACATGGTCGTTTATTAGATGTAGCAAGAGCTCTTATTATACAATCTCATTTACCCAAAATTTATTGGTCATATTTTGTGATACATGTTGCACATATTATAAACATGCTTCCCACACCTGTTTTAAACTATTCTTCTCCTCATGAAATGCTTTTCAAAACTGATACATATTTTAATGGATTAAAGGTGTTTGGTTCTTTATGTTATGCTAGTACTTTGTCAACAAATAGAAGAAAATTTGATCCCAGAGCATCAAAATATGTTTTTATTGGTTTTCCAAGGGAGACAAAAGGATATATTTTGTTAAATATTCAATCAAGAGAAATTTTTGTGTCTAGGGATGTTGTCTTTTATGAACATGTTTTTCCATACCAAAGGGTTCAAGATACTAGCAATGAAACTAACCATCCTGACATTAATGATCAAATTTTATTTGCTGAAGATCAACCTGTCTTAAGTCAACCATCACAAGCCATTCTTGCACCTTGTGGTAATACACTTTGTGATAATATTAAAAATAACAGTGATAATAATTGTGAGTCACACATTGAGGTTTCAGAAGAAGATTGTTTCCATATAGACCAAAACCTCAATGAAGATCATGACATAGAACAAAGTTATGAATCGGATTCATCTGTCCGAATGAGCACAAGAATAAAAAGACCACCTGAGTATTTAAAGGATTATCATTGTAATCTTAATGTTTCCAATACATCTTCAAGAGTTAAATATCCTTTGAATTCTGTTTTGTCTTATACCAATTTATCACCTTCTTACAAATCTTTTGTTATGTCTCTTTCTTCACATGTTGAGCCAAACACTTATTCTGAAGCTGTAAAACATGACTGTTGGAGAAAAGCTATACAATGTGAGATATCTGCTTTAGAGTCAAATCAAACTTGGGAGACTGCTCTTCTGCCTAAGAACAAAGCTGCCATAGGTTGCAAATGGGTATTCAAGATAAAATATAAGGCTGATGGGACAATTGAAAGGTATAAAGCAAGGTTAGTGGCAAAGGGATATACACAAACAGAAGGCATTGACTATCTTGATACATTCTCTCCAGTAGCAAAGATGACGACCACCATAAGGTTGCTTTTTTCTTTAGCTTCTATTTATAATTGGGAATTGAAACAATTAGACATAAACAATGCTTTTTTACATGGAGATTTGAAAGAAGATGTATCCATGGTTGCTCCTCTTGGATTGACTTCTATTCCACTAGAAAAAGTTTGTAAACTAAAAAAGGCTTTATATGGCCTTAAACAAGCTAGCAGATAATGGTTTGTTAAACTGTCATCATTTTTGCTTTCTATGGGACATACTCAGTTTATGAATGATCATTCCTTGTTCATTAATTATTCTGAAGGATCTTTTACAGCATTATTGGTATATGTGGATGATATAATATTAGCAGGAAATGATAAAGAAGAGATTGCTCGAATCAAACAAGCCTTGAATCAGACATTCAAGATTAAAGATCTTGGGAATTTAAGATATTTTCTTGGTCTAGAAGTAGCAAGAAGTAAGACAGGAATAATGGTAAATCAAAGGAAATATGCATTGAAATTATTAACAGATGCAGGTCTTTTAGCCTGCAAACCGGCACCCACTCCTATTGATAATCATGAGAAATTATCTTCTACTAGAAGTGTTCCTTTCACAGATATTCAAGCCTACAGAAGATTGATTGGAAGACTTATATATCTCACTAATACCCGACCTGACATAACATTGTCTGTGCAACAACTTTCTCAGTTTCTTGCTAAGCCTACAATTGATCACTATAATGCAGCGATTAGAATCCTCAGATATATCAAAGGAGCTCCAACTCTTGATCTATTTTTCTCTTCCACTACTTCCGTTCATCTCAAAGCCTTTTGTGATAGTGATTGGGGCACCTGTAGTGATTCAAGACAATCAGTGACTGGTTTTAGTGTGTATCTTGGGAATTCTCTCATATCTTGGAAATCAAAGAAGCAAGGAACAATATCAAAGAGTTCTTGTGAAGCTGAATACAGGGCAATGACCACTGTTACATGTGAAATTCAATGGCTAACTTATCTTCTTCAAGATTTCAAAGTTCCTTTTGAGCAACCATCTCTTTTATACTGTGACAATGACTCAGCCAGATACATTGCAACAAATCCAGTGTTTCATGAGCATACAAAACATATAGAAATAGATTGTCATGTGGTTCGAGAAAAATTAAAGAAGGGTCTCATCCATTTGCTTCCCATTTCCACCACAGAGCAACTGGCTGATATTTATACCAAAGCTTTAAGTCCTCAATATTTTAAGAATATTTGTTCCAAGCTGGGTCTCATCAATATTTGCTCCCCAGCTTGCGACGGGATATTAAAAGATACGGGTACTAGAGTTATAGAAGAATCCTAATATTAATTGAGTGTCTTTTCTAATTATCAGTTTTTTCTCTTTATTGAGGAGAATAATTGATGTCTTTTCTAATTATTAGTTGTTTCTCTATATAGGTGAATAACCTTTATTTTATCTTTGTGTGTTATGATTATAGTATTTAATTATTGATTCTTTCTCTCTTTAGTTAAACCTAGAATGAGTGTACTACTTGTATATATTCAGACCATTTGTTTTGATTTGAATAATAAGAAAGAAGAGATATTCATTCTTATATCCTTTGCCTTCAGTTTACTCTTTTGTTCATCTCTGTTTCCTTTCATCTCTATTCTATTTTGTAATAGAGTGAACAAATTTTGAAAATTGAGTACAATGGTAACTATGAATTCATAGTTCATACGAATTTTTTTATTGTCAATCCTCTCATGCAAGCTCAAATTATGAAATTACTCTCTCAAACACGGACTCAAAAAGATATATAAGAGTGTGGAGGTGCAATTGAGATTATTTAAAAGATGTAAGATTATGTTTCATTTAAGTTATTTAAAATTTTTTAAAATGTTAAGAATAACTTTTCACAATTACTATGAAAATGGAGGGGGAAAGACATTGAGTTGGAGGGAGAATTTGGTCTTTTCAAATCGTTCCATGTAGAGAACATAAAACTATAGGAAGAAAAACATAGTGTGAAAAAAAAAGTGCTTATTTAGTAATTAGAATAAGGTAAATTGTGGTTCTATTTCAATATCACTTTTAATATAAAAAGTGAATTTTACGATAATAAGATACATGCAAAGGAGGTTTATTCAGAAGCGCTAGCTTCAACATGCAGAAAAGCACTTTCCTCTCCAAGTTTTATTTATTCATAGTACTTCTTGGTGTTAACTTCTTTCAAAAGTCTCTGTGTTATATCTGCAAAAAGACATGATTAATTTAAGATATTAAAAAACAATGAAACATGATATATAAGAGAAGTTATAAGAAGAATAAAAATAAGTTGAGAAGTGTAATTTACCTTAACATTCCGAACCGATCCCTGAGGTGCATAATTTGGCACAGTCTTAGCTAACAATTGCTTGCGTTGATCAATTGGAACACCATTAAAAGCTTTTAGAGCAGAAGGATTGTTATGAAGGAACAAATATACATGAAGCAAGGAATCATCTTCAACACCTATTTTCTCCAATTCTGCCCATAATTCCTCAGTACCATCTTCCTCTTTTTCATTCCCCTCTTCAAAATCAAAACAGAAGGAGTTTGAAAAGAAACTGAGAATCTCACAGCACCCAATGAAACTATAAACAATATATATTAATTAGCACGTTATGTTACCTCCACTCTGAATGTTAGCACCACGAAAACTCTGAAGACCATCACCTTCTCTGTTGAAGGAGTCTACCGTTCCTTCTGTGAAGGGAACATAGCCACCTCCTCGCTTACGGTATCCCCCACATCTAATAGTGGCGTTGTCGAAAATTTGTTTTCCTTTCCCTGTGCTGTTGAATGAGCGCACAGTGCCCCCCACGGAACCCATCTTGCTCATGGAACCCATCTTGTTCATGTTGCCTTAATTCTACACCCTTAAGATTAATATGTTTTGATGAGTTCTCCATATCTTTGCTTCCATTTTATAGATCCAAAAATCAATTCAAAGAAATTAATTAGTATCATAAATTCAACTTTAAATCTAACTCAATTTCATAAAATATTAATAAAATTAAGTTTTTAACTTATTTATATATTATGAAAGGTTGGTAGTGAAATTGTGTAAAATTATGATTCAATAAATTTTTTTTATAATAAATTTAATATTATAATAAAAATAAATTTTAAATTTAATTTAATCTTATAAAATTTGATTCTTTAAATAAAATCTACACCTCATTTATTTTAATAGATATGAGATCTTAACATTATGACCACACTATAATCACTGTTCTCTTTCATTCCTTTGATTATATTATCTTTAATTTATTGAATTGAATGAGAATATTTTGTTTTTTTAAAGAAAGAATGTTGATGAATAATTCTCTAGGATTTTTTTTTTTCTAAAAGAAAGAGTGTTGATGAATCCTTTTTAGGAACATTTTTTTGGAAGGGAAAGAGTGTTGGTGCATCAATCACTCAACTTTATCCATTATTCCTGGAATACACAATTTAATGCATAAAACACAATCAACCAAACATACACCCATTTTTTTCATCATACATCATGAAATCATAAATGTAAAAACTACATTTTAAAATTTTCATCAATTTTAGAATAAATGTAGGACATTAAACTCGTGAATAAAATGGACCTTAGAAGATTAACTTCAATGTCTTTTAAAGAAGTTTTTTTTAACAAAAAAAATACATTTATTATGTTTAAATTGAAAATTTTATACATAAGGAATCTCCATTTATTATTTAAAAAAAATAGTTTTGATGTTTAAAAAAATGAATTTCTATATCAAAGAGTCCTTATTTATTTTCTCACGGATAATGTGGAGACCAACCCTAAGTTAAAAAAAATGATGATTTATAAGAATGAAAGTGTGAAAAAAAATTAGAAAAACGAGAATAAATCTAACATGAAAATAAGAATGAAAGCATATCCCACACTTTTATTTTCTTCAAAGAATGTAAAAAGAAAAGAAAAGCAGGATGGACACAAATAAACAGACTATTTCATATAATAATAAAAAAAATAGCAATAGTAATAAATAAAAAAGAAAAATAATATAATATTATACAAAGCAGTTTTTTTCAAGTAAATAACTTTTATTTTCTCTCTTTCTTTTCATCTGTATATTGTTCTTTTTTATCTTATTCATTTTTTACCAAAAGGAATATTAAGATTCGACAGGCACAATTATTTGTTTTGGATTATTTGGAGAAATAATTTGAAATCCGCAATATACTGAAGAAGATGCCTCATTCATCAACATCCAAAAGATAATCATTTAATGTAATTGATACGATTATGTGCCTCAATTTTAATTTTATGGTTGGATTAGAACAACTTCTTCTTTTTTTACTTCCAACTTGAAGGTTGAAAGCATCTATGTCTATACTAAATGTTGTGATCTGTCAAGCTTTAAGAAGTTGATTTGCTTAACTCAATCTCATATGAATAACTGTATGATAGTAGGTGGCCTGATAAGTTCAATAAACACTCATTAGGATAGATTCTAAATGACTTTGATACCATATTATGAAGTGGAGTTTAAGTCTAACTCAACCTCATAAAACCGGCTTATAAGGTGAAATTTGCACCTACTTATATACAATGAAATGTCATCATCTCTAGTCGATGTGAGATTTGCAACACGCTTCAACATCATATTTTATTAAAACTTTTAAATAACTATTTTGATTAGGACTTGTTTATTAAAAATAAAAATTGGTTTTATTTAATTAATATTTTTCATAATTGGTACCAAAAAAAAATTACATTACAGGGATGAAAAAACTAAAATAAATATTTTATACAGACAAAATATTAAAGATTTTAATATTGTATTGATATTGAAAGGGGTTATAAGGGACATAAAAAAATTTATATAAATTAAAATTGAAATAAAAAAATATTTTTGTAGTTATTTAATTAATTAATAGAGCCTTTTAAAACTAAAAGAGCTATATGTAATGGTTTACATTGACTGAACTTCCGTTTTACTAATTTTTTTCCCTCTGTTTTCTTGAATTACCCTCCTTCCTTCTTATCAATTGCTAAACAGATTTGCAATTTTGGATTAGTATTTTATATTTGGCACGATAATATTTTAAGTCGAATGTTCTTTTTAAATACTGAGATTTAGTATGAGGATTTTACAATATAGTGCCACTTGGTCTATTTTCTTTGGCACACACATCTCTGGACTCTCTAAATTATCCCTTTTATTAATTATTTTTTTACGAAAATATCTTTTATTTACTTCATAACTTTTGTCATCAAGAAATCATAAATACCGTAAATCAATCAAATAAATTCATCATCATTCTCTAATGAGAATTAAAGAAAATGACTAACAAACATTAACTAAATGAAAAAGTAATTAAATAGAAAATGTTAGATGACGAGTTCAAATTAATCTTTTTAAGAGAATAAACTGATTGTTAACAAACTTTTGTTCTCCTTAATAAACTTTCTAAATCAATTATAATGTCTTATAAAAGTTTTATGAATGTAAGAGTTTATTTGTTAAAAATATAATGCAAACTATATATTTTTCATATGAATATTTTTAAATAAGATATTTAATACATCAATAACATCTTTTAAAAAATAAATAGTGTGATAATCTTTTAAGTATTTAAATTGTTGTTTGAGACTAGTAAAAATTCTAACAAATAGAGGTTGTGAATCAGAATATGGATTAAAAGAAGTAGTAGGATGACAATGCATTTGTAGAAAGGGAAGGAACAATATACTAACAGGTGTAGGTACACCAATATCAAGATCATAAATATAAGGACACAAATGCATAAACTTAAAAGAATTAGGTTTATACAAATTAGTACCGATTTATCCTTACAGAAAGGAAATTGGGTTTCATAACAAATATAAAAAATAATAAAATCTTTTACTCCATTTTTGTAACTCGAAAAAATATATTTTCTAATTCTAGAACTAAGTTTTATTCTTTGAACATTACTAATGGTAGTGAAAGCTAGGCAACCAAATTTTTTTATATGAGACGAATCTAGTATTACATTATACATCATACCAATGATGATTTATTGTGTAAAAAGGGAGTAGGAGTTCTATTGATTATCCATATATAAAAAAGAAACCATTGGAATAACAATTTATGTTGTACTTGGAGACTAGTTAATAATTTCTCCAGCCTCACCCTTACTATGGAATCATTTGGGAATGGAAAATACAAACCAAAACAATAGTATCATGTATAAATGATACAGCACATGTAACCCTCAGCTTCCTTTGATAGTGATACTGTCATAACTACTGATTAATCTTGTTGCATAATAAACATTTGGGGCGAGATGAAAAAGAGAGGAAGGTAAGAAGCAGAGCTATTAGTACTGTATCTAGCCCACTATATCTGCTGTCAATTTGTCCAAAATGTTCAGCCCATTCTGAGAAGCAATTACCACTGTGCATCTGCATCACATCATAACAACACAAATAAATGAGTTGACATTGTCAAGCAAACCACTTTCCACTGCTTCTGTTGTCTAGGAAGAAGAATACTAACAGAACCAATGCAATAATAATTTGGTGAAAGTGTGATTTTTAGTGACTAAGATGTTGACCATAATGGCATTTTACTCATTGGACTAAAATTGGTGCACCTAAAGCAAACAATACATCTCTGAAATGATAGTTATTAAAAACGAATACCCTTTTGCACCACTTTTGTTAGATAAAACAACAAACGAGTTTGTAACATTATTTGAAGCATACGTCAAGCACTTCTTTTTCATTGAATACTGACAGACTGAGAAAGAGAAATGGAATTGTCAAAGTGAAACATTTGATGTTTTATGTGTCCTAATCTTATCTTAAATTTCAATCAGCGTGATTCTCAACTACTTATTTAAAAGATTATAGAAGTTAAAAGATAGAAAACTAACGGAATTTTAGATACAACACCGTGGTCCACAACACCATCAACTTTACCAAGGCTTTTTGCTACTTCAGCTGCAAGTAATACTAAGTCAGTTAAACGGACCAGCATAAGTAGGTTTATCACTTGAAACAGGTATCACACTTGCAGAACATACCAAGGTTTTCTATTGGAGATGTAAAGATAACATCAAGAATGTTGTGCCCTTCCCTGGTAACTACTGGGAAGTCACCTCCTAACGGACCTGCTTGCCCCATCGATGGTCTTCTCCAGACCTTCATTTACAAAGAGCCGTGATAAATACAATCACAAAATAAAAATTTCTTGATAAAACAATTAAGAGAATGAAGAGAAAAGGATAAGGAAACGTCCTTGATCAAATAAAGAATCATATACAGGAAATAAACAAAGAGTACACGACTCAAGAGTTTAACAATCCCTTTATCAGCCCATAGTATAAACCAACCTAGATAAGACATTTGTTAGCACACTAACAGAAGTCAAGAAAACCACTCTTTCACTTAAAAGATGAGAAGGAAGAAACATCTGACCAAAATCTGTGGCAATACATTCTACTTTTAATTCAGAAACCTTGTTATGTCATCGATTTACCTTTCGGGAAAACATGATATGTTTTTAAGGTCCTTCTTTTTCTTATAGTAGTACTTCTTTTACTTCAGTTTCTGATTCAAAATCCCGCTATTCAAAACTTTTCAATATCAAAAAGGTTTGTGTTTGGACTATGGCACTTTTTGGAATTAATATAAATGATCTGTTACAGAATCGTAGGCCTCCTGACAAGGCTATTCATGTTGATGTCTGCATCATCTGTTTTCTTCAGAGACAAATAATCATCCTTTAGCATTGTGATTGTTAAGTTCTATTACAAACTTTGTAATTGGGTTTTTTTAACAGTTTTTAGGAAAATGAAATTGTTCCAACTCCTTTTATCCTTTTCTGTCCATTCACTAGCAAGGAAAAGGGTTGAGCATGGGTTTCTAACTGCTATAGGGTAACAATGAATTTATAGATTTTTTGGGATAAACAGCAATTTTCTAGTCTTGAGAAACATTATATTGGAAAAAAAATTGACCGCATAGTAAACACGGGAAGTATTTACTGATCATGTGAACCAAACAGGGAGTTCCCAATAACTACATCTTTGTATTAACATAATCCTTTGATCCTCCAAGCAGGGAAATAAATCTTGCTTTAATTTTGATACACTGCTTTTAAAACTTTATTACACTATCATCCTATCATGTGTTGCAATATTAGCAAAAGAGTATAACCTCTCATGTAATTGTTTTCATAATCAAACTCTTCAGATGTGACAACAAATGACTGGATGATTGTGTACAAAATATCTTCGCATAATAGTATATCATAACTAAGATATGATTTCATAACAGAAAATAAAAGATAAAATGGTCAATAAGCAACGAAGATATTGGAGAGAAACATCTATTGAGGAAAAAATGGTAGCATATGACTAGGACATGTGAGGAAACGACCATAGAAGCCCATTTAGAAGAACCAATTAGATGGAGATAGCCAAAGGTGGAGGTAGACCAAGAAAGACTCTTAAGTGAAACCATTGAAAAAAGATATAGAATTTAACAGCCTCTCTAAAGATTTGGTTAGCGTAAGAACAGTGCCATGTTTGACTTATGGAGCCAATCCCAGTTAGAGGCAAAAGCTTTGAATTGTTGTTGTGGATCATTGCAAAATCCTAAATCATTTAATAAAGCAGCCAATACCCAGTTACAGTGTATATACACATCAACAGAGCAAACCGTGTCAAAATACCATGAATCTATAAAAACAAATAAGAAGATCCTATTTCAGCACCATTTTCTAAGATGATAAGCAACCAAACTCGTACAAAGAATTTTATTAGATGCATTTGTAAAAACTCGGCAAAAGAGTAAACCTCAGCATCACCCAAAAACATATCATCAATCTCTTCAGCAGTTGCCATCCAGTTGGGCTGCAA
This sequence comes from Phaseolus lunatus, assembly GCA_013389735.1. Lineage (NCBI taxonomy): Eukaryota > Viridiplantae > Streptophyta > Magnoliopsida > Fabales > Fabaceae > Phaseolus > Phaseolus lunatus. The sequence goes on along the minus strand of CM023862.1, from coordinate 28,301,536 downwards.
GGAAAATTTTGAGTATTAAAGATAAATATACACAAGAAAGAATCACTAAACTAATATTTTGCATAGCTGCTTACAGACTGAATTAAAACTGGAATAGAACCTTCCAGACCACCTTTGTACTGGTTTTCTTCGATAATGAACACAAGTTTATTGGAGGCATTTATTATAGACTGCAAACAAAAGAAAGAAATGGAGAAATCAATTATTAACACAAGATAATTGATCTTCACACACAAATATAGAGAGAAATGGTGTAGCAGCTCACTTTCTCCTGGATTATGGATTCCCCACCTTGCAATTTGCGGCGCCCAATGATAGCAACAAGTGTTCCTTCTTCTATAGCATCAGCATCATCAAATGCAAAATCAATCTACAACAGAGTAATTGCCAATGAATCTACACTAAGAAATGTTTCAGTTTTATACAAAAATAAAATCAAAGATGCACCGAGCTTCACACATCAAGACAGTCCAGCATTAACTTTTTTTTTCTCTTTTCGTTTAATTTCATTTCTTCAAAGTTATGCATATATGATAGACCTTTTTAATTTGTGTTTTTTCTTGGAAAATCTTCACCAGGGATTTCTGGCATCATCCAAGATTCCTCTAAATCAAGAAACACTCAACATTAAAAGAAAATGTAGAAGATGACTAATTTTTTTCACACTTGAGAACTTTCTTGGTAGGTATCCAATGGAATCCCAGCCTTTGCTGCTTCACTTGCACTTGCAACAGACCTACATACACCAATGCATCAATGTAAGTGGTTTGGTGAATTTACATCTTGACACACAAATTGGAAGTAATATGTTTTAACACAATAGCAATGTTCAATCCTTGCATTGAATAGAAAAGTGTCTATATATCAAGGAAGTAGTGAAAAGTCAGAAAGAATAGTTAAACTTCAATTTTAACATAGCATTATTTAAAAAAAAAAAGCAGAGAGAGATAGAGAGAATATAACATAGTACTTTATCTGAAAGGGAAGAAGATATGAAAGGAGGAAGATCTCACATGGGAATCCCAACTATATCCTTCAAATTACCAGTACGAAGCTGGCGACCCAAATGCTGAATGGCCATACCAGAAGCATGACCAGACCCCAATCCTACAACCATGCCACTTTTTACGTATTTATCCACCTACAAAACAACAAGACATGTCTACAAAAATTCATTCATCTCCCAATAACATGGACAACTATCAAGCACAAAAAAGGGGGTATTTTACACTTACCAAATACAATTTTTTGACAAATATATAAGCTGTTCGTAAAAAACAGAACTTTTTTTTGACATTGGCATAATAACCATTGATTGAAGTGAACTTATTCTCCTTGCATGGATGCAAAAACCGAAAAAAGGAAAAATTGAATGAAATTTGATGAATACGCAGCGCATACAATGGGAACCATTAAGTACATTTCATTTCACCGTTTTTGTCAACTAATTCACACAAAATAACAAAAGGGGCCGTTGGGAACATTATCAAAAGGCAAGTTTTAAAAAAACAACTAAAAAAGAGCATTGCAGTTGTTGAGTTAGAATGAAAAGCCAAGATATTGATCAAACTTATAAAGATGTAATAGAATGAACGAATTTTGAAAATTGAGTACAATGGTAACTATGAATTCATAGTTCATACAGTGTATTCCGCTGCGTGAAGGAGAGCAGAACTGTCATCGAGACAGGAGCGAGTGACCATATTCAGAAAATTGGGTCTGCATCTTCTTCTGCCTAACAGAGGTGTGGGGGAACGCAGAAGATGCCTTGTGGAAAAGGATGAAGATGAAGCTACTGAAGCCATTGCTCTTCAGTTCTCACTCTCTGCAATCTCATCAAAGATTAAGGTAGTGATAATGGATAAGGGATTATGGCCCTCACTCATAACCGATATGAGTGATAACAGCAGACCAATTTCACACATCATTTTTTTTCTCCCTTTAACTTCTTACTATATTTGCAAATTAATTTTAATTACTTATAATATGACAGGATTTTCTTCCACTACCTATTTGAAAAACAAATTTATCTTGTCCATTTGAAATTATATGTATCAACATTTCTTAGCTACCTTTTTTGTTTGTTTTAAATTGTCTTGAAATAAATATTTAATTATATTTTTTTCTGTTCAGATCTTAAATAAAAATTGAACATTAATATTTTGCAGGTAACTTTGTTATTTTATAGAAGTATTCTGCTTACCACAACTTAATTTGTTATATGTTCCGGAGTGTTATTTTTTAATAAATATTGCGTCTTGAATTGGAGTTATATATTATTGTATTAGGTGTCTTATTATTAAAAATTAAAAGAAAAAATTAGATATTTATACTGTTCTTGCCGGTTAACCCGCCTGTCAGTTGACTTCATGTTGATACGTGCTTGGTTCTTTCGAAGTAATCTGCACCTGCAAAAGAGAAAGGGGGCACCCTAGAGGCCGTTTGCACTCCGACGCTCAAGTCAAGATTGGGCAAGAAACACCAAGTGTATTGAGTCTCTGTGTTTAGGTCTAGAAACTACGTACTTTGTGAAGTATTTTACTGCCCCTTATATAGTCTAGGGTTTACTGCGCCGCTAGCCCTAATTAGGGTTCACTGCGCTGCTAGCCATATTCAGGGTTTACTGGAATACCCTTGTGCCGTTATCACCCAACCTTAGGGTAATCTAGCACATTAAGGTTTCCTTCTCTGGAGTGCAAACTCTAACAGGGTGACCACCTGGGTGTCTCCTTGTGCACCTAGTCTCTGGGGCCACCTGTTCTGCGAGTACCTTCACTGTTCACGTGCCATGCATGTAGCTTAACTGGGAAACCCTAGTTCTGATGAGTACTCGACCCCTCAGGACTCTGCACCTAACTGTGCTTTCCCTGCCACACGCATAAGCTCTTTGTGATTCAGGCCTCTCCTTACCTCTGGGCATGTTACTAACAACTGGTCTTCTTTCAGGACTCACACCAGATGTTCTAGCTCTGTTGTTCCAAACACCTAAGACCGATGTCACCTCGTCACACTCTGTCGTCGAGGACTCATCAACCTGCGAAGTGACGAGGACACATCAATCCACTTTGGTGATCGACACCACCGATTACTCATCAACACACTATTCCACGTTACTTGTGGGACCATGCCTACAAGGCTTTGGCCCGCACTGTAGGGCCCAGTTGATATGACTTGCTGTCGTCAGCAGGTCTCCACGTCCGAGGACTGGTCGGTACATATACTAACAAAAACACATACGTTTTTTTTTTCAATCTGTTGTTTAAAAAATATTTAAGTCATTATTATATATTGTAATTAAAAAATTATTAAAAAAATATAAATTCTTTAAAATATATCTTAAGTTGTCTTCTCTAATTGTTTAATGTAAGAAATTTGAAAAAATAAAAGTCAGATGAAACGGTTGAAAAAAATTAACGATTATTTATTTTAAATGTAGAGAAAATTACCGTTTACTATTATTATTTTGAAAAATACAATTATTATCTGATCCAGCCTCTTGACCAAAGCGCTAGAGCTTCTCCTTCTCGAACCTCGTCCTTACCAGCTTCACGCCAAGCACACCAATGACCTCCACCTGAGAATCCTCCAAGACACCTGAAAGAACAATATGGCGCCTCTGCGGCCGGTCGCGCTCCGACGCTCAAGTCAGTGAGTGAATCAACAAAGAACTTCAAAGAAAACTTAGAACCGTGTACAAGTGAATTACAACTGAAAATGAATCCCCCTACATTCTGTTAAGAATTTCGTATATATACCTGAGTTTTTCTCTCTCCTGACGGTTATTCCTCTTGACACGTGGACAACATCTGGTCATACACGTGTCATCATCTGGAGTACCTGCAACTGAAACGTTACTTCCACTTTGCTCCTGCGACTAAGTTATCCATACAGGGAGTAGCTTAGTGCACAGGTTACCCTGGGCGCGACCTTAACATGATAAGCTGATTAACACTGGGTATCACGACTCACACTACACATGGTGGCATATATGCCACTTACCCTCTGTATTTAGACCATACAACAAGTGCTTGCAAGTCTTCTCAAATACTCGGCGATGTGCTCCTTTCGGCAACTTGCTGACCACCTGATCTCCTAACCTTCACACACGGCGATCATGTGCAATCTAGGCGATTATTGATACTTACCGGTGATGAGCGATTACTCATCCTCAAGGCGATAGGCGATTACTCATCCTCACAGGCGATAGGCGATTATTCATCCTCACACATGGCGATAGGCGATCACTGATCTGTGCTTCTTGCGCGACGCTCTCGCTGGGAGCCTGGGTCCCAGCTTAACGGTGTGTTAACAGGAAACCCCCGATGACCGATCAGTGCTTCTTTACTTCTTGCGCTCTGCTTCTAGGCGTTCACCTGGCACTGATCTGCGGGTGGTGGTTCCTTGGCAACCGATCACCGATCACCATTATGAGTGATCTTCCTCCCTGATTCACCTGCTATCTTCTACCACATGTCACCCTCTGAATGGTCCACGTGGTCAACTGCTGCTGATGTCATCGACTACCGATGACCGACCGGATCACAAGACCCCCAGTCTCGAGCTGTGAACTTGTTCTCAGCGAAGAGACTAAGAAATCGTCTTCTTGCGGTCTACAGGAGCGCACACTCTGGCAGTAACACTGTTTCATTCCTTCTTCTTTGCCTTCAGACACTCGAAGCATTTCTCTGTGAGACCCTTCGACTTCTTCAATCTCCAACCTTCGTGACGCTTTTTTGGTGCATACGCTGTGGGATGCTTTCTGATCCTTCTCTGTGTGAAGGTTAGGAGATCATTATCTATATGTGTATCTAAGAAAATAAAAATATTATTATAATTAACAATTAATATTATAATATTTATCATAATAAAAATAGTTATCATAACATTAAAGATTAAATAATAATAAAATAATTAGTTAAAAATGTCCTTTATCAATTTTTATTAATTTGTATAAATTATTATTATTATTTCTTTGATAAATACTATGTTAATTAATACTTGAATTGATCTCTCAAATAAAATATTCATTTAAATAAATACTTGAGAATCATTTATTACTGGTATATAAATTTCTTTGTCAGAGCATCAATAGAGTTTTACCTTAACTAGTGTTATGAATCTGTGTTCCTTTCTGTGACTCTTACAAGACAGTGAGATAAGAGTTAAATTCCACCAAACTCATCAAATGAAAAATAAAAAGTCAAATCCTCCACCTAATGCAAAGAAAGCACAACTTCACATATATTTCTCCAGATCATTAAAAAAACTGAAAGTCTCACTTGTGTTCAACTCCAAACCACCCTTGTTCCCACCAACAAAATCATTTCACATCCACCAGATTTATTCAAGGCCAAGGCAATGATTGTCGATTAAAATGACGTGATGATGGAGAATCCAATTCTTTCATTTATGTAGAACGTAGGGATCAAAATGGAGAGTGATTGTAACCAAAATAGATTGCGGACTGTTATTTGAGTTTCTAGAAATGATCAAAAGAGGAAAGGGAGAGTTTGAAGAGGTCCATGATATTGGGTTGCATTAGTTTCTTCCACTTCAGTACTTCAAGGTTTGTCTTTAACAAGATACATGATAGGACGTGTTCACAAGATAATATTAATGTAATCGATTGGGTTGAAGCTCATGTAAAAGTTCTTGAAAAAGTACAACAGGTGAGGGCCCTATAATATTGGCAATGGAGAAAGGTGGGTTTTACAGTTTGCACATGAACAATGTAGTGCTTATATTGCTATATAATCTTTCTTTTCATTCATGAACCTACTGCAAACAAAAGTTATATCAATGTAGAATTTAGAACAAAATGTCAAGTAAACACAACCAAACCTTTCCTAATAGGTAAGAACAGTTCCATAGATCAATTGATATCATAATGTTTTGTCACACACTGTTTCGATATCCAAATTATATTTTCTCCTTTTTTTATCACTCTACTTCTAAAGATTGAGCTTCTCTCCTAATATACTTTCCTTACAAACCACATATGCCTAAATCACTTAAAAGAGTTTCTTTTCTATGATCTTTCGTCAGAAGCTATCATCTCAGCTTTGTTGCTAATATTTGTGTTACCAATTTCTAAGTGGACAAAAAATGAGAGTTATATGTTGAGCAATCAACACATAATATAAATCTTGGTTAAATCTCTTTACATGGAACAAGTAGGTGATGTAGATAAAAAAATGTCAACGAAAACAAAACAAAAAATATTAGGAATAATGCACACCTGAAGCCCAACATCATAGACGAATAACATTTATTAGAATTTAAACAAGATTAAATAGGACAAAAGAGTATTTTTCAAAACAATGTAATAATCATAAAACTACAACAGCATTGATGCCAACAATTTCCACTCAGCATCTCTAATAACCTTGCTGTAGACGAAAACAATTTTACTATTTAAAGGAAGTCTTGCTTGAAATGTTGTTCGAAAGCCAGTCTAGTCCTTCATATAAACCTTCACCAGATGTGGCACATGTACTTTGGATATACCTGGGGAAGACATGCATGCACATATTTCAAGGATGTTTAAGCTTGTGTGAGAACTAAACAGGATTAAGGTTATGTTTGGTTTTGAGTTTGGTGTCTTCAAAACTCAGTTTCGTGACATATTTGGTGGCATTCAAGAGTTGGTTCATCTATTAAAATTGTCTGAAAACTCAATTTTTAGATATAAGACTTTTGTTATTACAAACTTAATTTGAATGAAAAAATTTGATTAGCAAATTTGAATAAAAATATGTACTAAAACTGTCATTGTTTGAGGACTTAATTTACCAGTGGCGTTGGCGCAGAGAGTTTAGACCAAGCCTATCAGTGATTTCAGCAGCGTTCATTGCATTAGGAAGATCTTGCTTGTTTGCAAAAACAAGCAATACAGCATCTCGTAATTCATCCTAGTCCATGGAAAAAATCAAATTTATTACACGGAAGTTTTCACATTTTGCATATGAATGTATACACACACACACCTCATTCAGCATCCTGTGCAACTCATCTTTAGCCTCAACAACACGATCACGATCATTGCTGTCTACCACAAAAATAAGCCCTTGTGTGTTTTGGAAGTAGTGTCTCCACAAGGGTCGAATCTGAAAACACCCCATGGTACTGAATTATTAAAAATGAGATGCCAGTAAATGCTAAATTAAAAAAATAGAGTAGTTAACATGAACTATAGCAAATCTATGAGAATTACTTGTACAACAATACTCTCTAAAGTTTAATTTGAGATTGCCTTGATTTTGCCAGAGGCATTACTCAAGCATAACATATTTTCTTCCATACCTTTTTCAGTTTTTGTTTTACACAATCTATCGTGTCACTTTTCTAACACGAGTTGGTTTCTTGCGCAAGAATTGGATTTATAATATATAGATTCTAGAACTTCTACTCTTCTGCACCACTTTAATGGTGAGAGTTACAACAATAAGGCTATAAGATAAAATGGAAATTGTTAGGCGAGCTTTTTGTCACTGTGAAGTCTAGAAGAGAAAATTGAAGACAGCAACTCGAGAAGTTATAGTTCTTTTCATGGGGTTATATTATCTCCACAACTCAAGTATTTGAGAAGTGAGAACGATGTCAAAGTTCCATAGCACTCAAAGTCAGACAAAAATCTAAGGGGAGAAAATTTAGTGAGTGATTATTTTCCACCAGTGATCACCTTATCTTGACCACCAACATCCCACACAGTGAAGCTAATGTTCTTATACTCCACAGTCTCCACGTTAAATCCTGCATAGATAATCGTGATATTAAACATGATACAAAAGAGAAATGATGTTATACATAAAGTTCCTTCGATAGTTAAAACTTCTTGTGAGTATTTCCATGGATCTCATAAGACTGAAAGGAAAACATACCAATAGTAGGAATGGTGGTGACAATCTCCCCTAACTTCAGTTTATACAATATTGTGGTTTTACCAGCAGCATCAAGACCAACCATGAGAATTCGCATCTCCTTCTTAGCGCATAGACGAGAGAAAATCTTGCCAAAAGACAAACCCATATTGTCTGCCATTACAATAACCATAAAAATCATAATAGTGAAACAATTGGGAAATAACTTGAAATTTCATGAACATGATAACGATAGGCAAAAAACAAAATTATCTACAATGTTAAGCTTAGTATGGTTTGTTAAGAACTAATTTTTTAATGGGTGCCATTCCAATGCACATTTTCCCAAGAACTGCCTTATTGTAAGTTCTTCTAGAAAAATTTACACAAACACGAGCAATGAAAGAAAAATTATAGCATACTTTTCACTTAATTTTTACTATTCTTTCTTGTATCCTGAAAAAATCAGTTGTGTCAAGAAATTAACTGGTATGAATAATTATAATGATAGTGATCCCAAATCATATAACAACCTTTCGTCCCAGAAGAGTTATTTATCAATGTCAATCTGGGAGATTATGGGAAAACAAAATATCCATGACATACAATGCTTGAGGTTTTACACGGGGAAAATGCAAATTCTAAATTTAAAGTTCAGAAAAATAAACAAATAGCCCTAGCTCAAGGGAATTGTTCCTAGGTTTTGAAAAATCTTAAAGAATGTAACATGGATTGTACGATCGGAATATATATCTCGGAAGCCAGACTCAAAGGCCAGCTAAAAATTGGTTCAATTCCATTCAAAGGCAAACAAGAAAATTCAATCAAGTCACAAGCAGAAAACAGAAACATAAAAAAGAAAGGTATTTCACATAAAATTAAATCTTGTACACAAATTCGAATTTAATACGTTAGAAACAATAAAAGAAAAGAAAATGTACGAAAGGAATTGAATCCATGTTTGAAAAAGAGACAAACTTACATGATGAGAAAAGACAAGAGAGAGAGAGAGGAGTGGACAGAGATGTAGATTCAGAAGAACAATAACTATTGCTCACTCTCCTTGTCTGAATAAGGTTACGCCAAAATCGGAAATCAACGTGAGAAAAGTCAATTTTTTGGATTTGACCCAATATTTGGGTTTTAGTCGGACAAAAATCAATAAGAATAAATTATTTTCTAACTTAAATCAATTTATCTTCTTTACTTAATTTAAATCAAATTAATTTGTTTTTTCATATGCAAATTATTTAGTGTTAAAGTTACAAATATAAGGGTTTCAAACCAAAAAGCCAGGTGTTAGTATTTAAAGAACTAAACGCGGTAAAGAGTGGAATTTCCCAAACAAACATGAAAACCCTTACAAAAGTTGCATATTTTTACTACTACTTTCTAACGTTATTGATGTGAAGTTCTGGCAGCATAAAAGGTTTACCAAGTTTAAGGATGCAGAAAGACTTTAGCCATTTTAGTTCAGCGTGTATTTTTGACGAAGATGAAGCATGAATAATACCATAATGCTCTGGAAAACCCCAATCAAGTGTTCTTGAAGGACTATATAACGTAATGCGCAACTTCCACCAATTATTTTAGCCAAAATATGCTCCACTTTTAGTAACGTTATTCAATATTGTACTTCAGATTTTCGGTTTACTGATAGTATTAGTAAATAAGTTAATAACTATATAATAGTTGGATTATTTTTATTATATCTTAAATATATTGAGTTGAAGTGGAATTAAAGACTTAATCATGTTACTAATAAAACGTAATGCTATTAAAACTTGTATAGAAAAATATCGTAATAGGGAGACTCAGTTGAGCATATATACATGTAAAGCCATTGGAACGAAGAATAAAGTGAAAAACAATAATTCTCCATATTCCAACCTACCCCAATACTCGAGAAAGTAACAAGAGTTTCCGTTTAACACCTTAAAAGAAGTAAAAGAAGTAAAAGTTCAATAAAAACGTAGAAAAGGAGCCACAAATCAGGCTTCAGGTTGACGCGATCCATCAATATGCTGTCCCTCCACTAAGGTAGACATCTCTTGCAGTACAGTTGCTACTACGTAAAAGACCTCAAACTTGTTTGAACCGATAATCTCTCTGCCAAAAGGGTTAAAAAATCAGAAATTAAAAACTTAATAAGTATGAAGCCTGAAGTTCATTAGAATATTCGACAAGCACGCTACTAAAAGATGAGATTCATATGCAGTCAAGATAATTACCAAGAACTTTTTTCATAACAGCACATGCAAACAGGATACCATATGTTATAGTCAATACCAGCTAAGGCTTTGACACAAAATTCAAATCCAATAAACATTCTCAGCATAACAATAGTCACACACTTACTAAAAAAATACTCTAACTCAACTTTTAAAACTCAATTTTATAAAACTGTTTGTCTTGTATAATACGAAATGTTCCTCTCTATTTAGTATTGTGATATTTTTAACACACTCTCTCATATTGAAATCCTGACAACTTCTGCATATGATTATATATTTATGATGGTCCGATAGCGAATGACCAGGTAAAGTCAACCAACTTTTGTTATAATAGACTCTAAGTGACTTTGATACCATATTAAGAAGTGAATTTTAAGTTTAACTTAATTTTACAAAAATGATTCATAAGATGAGTTTTCTAACCACTTATGTATTAAAAAATGTCTTTATCTCTAATCGACACATCTCCAACATCATGGATTGGCGCAAGTGAATTCTTCTTTTAAGAAGACAGCTAGGATGTTGTTACATACAAATGAACAAGTAAAGCTAAATGATTCCTTAAGATCAAGAACTTCCACATCTAAGAAAAAGTTGAAATCACATAGTGTGAATAATATACCAAATAACGGGACGTGCAGCTCCTCTTATCACCTAACCTTTCTCAAAAAAAAAAAAAAAAGTCCTTGGTGACAAAAATAAATAAGCCAGAAGTGACATACTTATCAGTTCATAAGTAACAATCATAGTTGTTCCATAAAGTGACATGTTTAAAAATCTTGGTCCAAAACCCCTGTAAAATCCCCACCATCCATCTTCCTTAAGGAGAATCTTTGCTGTCTTCAGTACTGATGGTCTTTCAGAACCATAGTTGTCCATCACCTTAGTGCAAATCAAAAATTGACAAATCCAAAATAGTCATATTACAGTCTAAAACCAAAAAAGAGAAAAAAAAAACTACTCTATAAAAGAAACACTAATTGGTTCCCTAAGATATATCAATCCTAATTTAAAATCCTAAAAATCTCTTTCTTCGTGAACAACAATAAATTCTGAAGACAAGAGTCTCATTTCCCATACCTGAAGACGTGTTTTCAGAGTATCTATGGGAGTAGTGATAACAGATGAACAAGCACCAGCCACCATCCCTGCACTAGCCTGAACTGTAACCATTTCCAGATCTGAAGGTTTTTTACCCGTATCATCTTTGTAGTCCAGACTTCTAAAAGCAAACAATCATTCATAAATTAAAAATGGAAACAAAAAACCATTTAGAGTCTTTAGGGTGCGTTTGGAAAGACTTAAATGGAACATGCATTGGTTCATGAAAGTAAATTATAATCTGTAACCTTCAATAAGCACTTTTTAACTCTTAAATTGTTCTGCATGGCTGGTGAGCTCATTAAAGTGGGATAAAATTCAGATACAGATAAGAAGATAGTTGTGAAAGAGCAAGAATGTACCTCCAAATTAGGTGTTGTGCGGCAGCATATGAACCCCACCAAAGTGCAGAAGCAGGGGACTGCGTAATCGCTGTTAATCCAAAACCCCTATACAAACCACGAAACCCTTCGGCCTCCACAACTTTCCGAACAACATCAAACGGCCCTCTACAAAAAGTTGTCCCAGGAAGACCCTGCACCATCAACCTCTGACAAATCTAACAAACAAACACAAAACCATTCACAACATCATAAAAAAGCATAGTAACAGAAATAAAAAAGCAGAATCATGCATAAAGCATAGGAACTCTGTTTCAACTCGTAATTTCTTGAAATGCAAAAAATTTCATGAAAAAAAAAGTCTCTCATTTACTTAATTTCAACTCAATCTCGTAAAATTGAGATGTAAAGTTTGCATTATGGAGATCTCTATCACAAGGAAGTACCCACCACATCCAAGGGCACGAAGTAGACGCAGGAAACCAAGTTAGAGATCATGCCGGCGAGTGCGTTAGCGAGGCCAACACGAGAAGCTTCTGGAATGCGAGTGGCTTGCGTGTGTTTCAGGATGATGTCCTTGGAGACCTCGAGAGACGTGAGGGCCAGAACCCTGCCGGGGATTGAACCAATGGCGGAAGTGCCGAAGCCTCTGAAGATTCCCGGAACGCCGTCGCTCCGCAGAATGTGGGCCAGCACCGACGTTCCTCGCACGTGCGATAACTCCGACCCCGCCACTTGCATTCGTGTCTTGACCACCGCCGTTGGATGAAGCAGGCCTGATTGAGCGGTGAACAAAATGGCACCGATGACGTGGAACTTGGTTTTGTCCAACCTGATATCAAATTCACAGACACAACAAAAAACTTGGTTCCTTATGAAGTCAATGGTTTGAACTTTGAAGCGTAAATAAAGAAAAAAACCAAACCTGTCCCAGTTGATGTCTGTGTCGGCGAGTGGTAACCTTGAAGTGGTGGTAGCATCAGCTTCCATGCTCATAAAATAACTACTTTAACTAACTTTCTCAGTATTTGGCTTTTGCTTTGGAAGTTTATGTGATGAGTGGGAACAGTGTTTGTGTTGGTTGTGTATAACAAATAATTTTGGTTTGAGAGGGTTTTGGGAAGATTTGTTTGAATGAAAGTTGGTAAGGGGAAGAAGAAGAAGAGGTCACCGCTTCAGGAGAAAGTTCCAGTCCTTTCACAGAACTTTTTTTTTTTTTTTACTTGTTTACTCCTTTGGTTTGTTTAAATTTAGAGTAGTGATATATTGACATCCAATGCACCAAATGACATCCATCTTATGTCTTATTATTTTACAAAAATATCCCTATCACATAAGTAATCCAACATTTACAGAAGTTGTAATCTGGAGCAAAGGAAAAATTGGTTCATTTTCCTTAAATTTAACATTAGGGTGATTGATGAACATAAGATGTAATTATAAGACTATTTATTTTTTATTTTTTAATTTATTTTATGTTTTGTTAAAAAATATGATTAATTTGTCTTGTTTTATATTGATTTACTTACGTTTTTAGTTCTTGAAATTTCAGCGTAGTTTAATTTTGATTTTGAAAAATATTATGGTATGGTCAATTTAGAATCGAAATAATTTTAGTTTTAAAATAGTAAATCTGAGAAACTAAAAAACACTTTTATGTATCATAGGGAAATGACTTTATAATTTTTAAAAATATAAAATATAAACAAAAACTAAAGTCTTCTCTAATGAAAGAATTTCACATTATTAATTTTATATATTAAAAAAATATAATTTGTGATTATTATAACTAAGAAATTTATATTAATTTTATTCTAACATAATAAAATTTTATAAAAAAATTATGATTTTATACATTTTTTTAATTGAGATTTAATCATTGTATTTAATAACATTGAGTATTAAATGTGAGTTATTTAGTGAAACCCGACTTTTATTTTAACAAAATTAGAATATTAAGTGAAACTATGGTAATAGAAAAGTTGTTTTAAAAACCTAAAATAATCTCTAAACATCTCCATGCTATAAGATAAATTGTTAAATAAATTATAAAAAATGAGTAATTAATTGAGAAAATTGATTGAGATCATATTAGATAAGTCAATTTATAGTTAAATTAATAGATGTTAATTAAACTGCTTAACTCACTATATAGTATTCTAAATAATAAATAAAATCGGTAACAACAAGTTTATATTCTTTATCGATAAAACTGGTAAAATCATGTACTTATAAGCATCAGTATTTGTTTATTAAAAAAGTTACATTTAGTATTTTAGTGAATTAAAATATTTGTTTAACTAGTTAAGTTTAAAATTATCTCCTTTAATATTTGAATTGGCTGTTTGAAATCAGCACTAAACTAGGCAAGGGTTATTGCAGTGGAGAAGTGTAAGGGAAAGGAGGAAGTCGAGTTATGGAAACATGGTTTCGTTGTTTAGTTGTTGTGGCTGTTGTTTTGATTTCTTACTGTATGCACCCAAGATGTATGAGAAAATGCAAAGGAGAATGAGGAGGGAATAAAGGTTTTATTTTTTGAACGGTTTGGTTGAGGGGTGGTAAAATGTATACCAAAAATGAACGTATCATTTATATGTAAGCATAAAATAGAATATGCACCATTTTACATACAAGCATAAAATAGAATATATATCATTATCTTATTCTTTTACATATACACTCATTACTATTATTAATATGAAAATCATACTAAAGAATAATGGAATCACATTTTTCATGTTGTTTTGATGCTTGTTTTAAATCAAAAAGTATTTTATTCAACTAAATGTTGTACTTACAAGGTACAGTTTCAATTTATATGAATTGAGAATACCATATCCTCGTTCATTGTTAGTTCCGAAGGATAATTCTACTAAGATTTCATTTTCGACAAAAAAACCAATAGCAATCATTGATATTGTAGAAAAACTAAAGACAAAACTGCAATTGCTGTTGCATTACATTCACAGACCCTTCACATTCAAAGATAAAGCAAGTCCTTCACTATTTTTCAGGTAGGGGCAAAGGCGTGTGCATAACCAAACAGTGGGGCCATTCAGAGAATTATTGTGTCGCTGTCTAAGAAGAATGAAGGCAGGGATTAGGTAACACAATGTTTTCCCCGAGCCGGTTTTGGCAATTTGCTACTATGTCTCTACCTTGTAGTGCAACAGGCCATGTTTGAGCCTGTATTGGTGTTGGATTTGAGAAGCCAGCAGAATATATCTGAAATGAGAGTATATGACAAGATATCAGACCTATGAAGGGTGCACGAATCCAATGCCATTTGATTTATAAAACACAAAATTGCATCCAACTTGTATAATTTAGCAAACAAAGAAAAAAAGACCCATAGGTTATGGTTGCTTACTGAAGCAACTTGAGGCAATTAAAAAAGGCAAAAAAGACATAAGATGCGGAGCCAATAAGCAACAAATCCAATGTTGACAGTAAATTTCAGCAGGTGAAAGATCACTAGGCCTCATTAAAGTGTTAAAGGAAAAGGGTGAATGTCCTCCCATTGGAGGAGCAAACATGCTAGGTATAGCATTCCCAGCAATGCCACTTCCATTTCCACTTGGCATTACATTTTGAAAAGGAGCATTGCCAACCCTCATATCCTGCGATGATGTTTTACAGAATCATAAAATGAAAACATTTAATTGCGACAAAGAACAAGCATGGATGAGAATGATGACCAATCAACTTAAAAATTAAAGGATTAAAAATTGACAAAGACAACTGAAGCTTTGACAAATGCATTTTCAACACAAAGTAGTGTTGTTGAAGTAGTCAAAGATCAAAGGCACCTTTAAAAACACTGAGATTAAAAACCAGGAGGAACAAAAAGCCAAAAAAAAAAACTGTATCAACATTATAATAAAGAGTAAATATTTAACTATTTTGCAGGAATATGACATATTATCAAGAAGTTCATCACGCAAAATCTTAAGTCACTTGCTGCTAAGCGTCTCAATAAATGGAGGTTATTTTTAGGCATGCAGATTATTTCCCTTCAGCATCAATGCTAGGAAGTTGGATGCTTGGATTTTTGAGGAATTAATGAGGATTGTCTTAACTGATCCAGAAAGATGCACCAAGGGTGTATAGTTTGGATGGATGCAAAATATTATTTAAGAGAAAATGGAAGAAAGTTGGTTGAGATGAAAATGAGGACAGTACCATTTCTTATTGTTTGACTACAAGGCAAATAGTATGAAGGGTAAAAGTGATAGACCATGTGTAAACTTAGTGCTCTCACATGAGATGAAAATGAAAGTGATCTTTAGTTGAAATGTGAAACATATACCCATCAAATTATCCACCCACCATTACATTAAAAGATATAAAAGTAATTTAAACATAGACCTTTTCTGTTATTGCTTTTCTATACTCTGAGGGGAAAATGAATTTCAGCCAAGTACATCACTAATTGCAGCCATTTCATTAAGAAAAACTATTTTGGGGAGGGAAATGAGAATCAGTGTTTTAAACAGTCATGGCATTTTATTAGCATCGAAATAACTATAATATTTCTCTAGCAATCAAGTACCAACACAAATTAATAATAATAATGAGTTAGAGATTGAAAAGTGGAGCAACGGTTTAAACTTTGTACTAGGGGGAAAAAGTACCTGCTGATTTCTTGGAACTGGTATTTGATTGAGTCATATCTGGTTGCCGACAACCCATTGTTGACATATCTTTGTTACAATTATAGTAATATTGGTTTCCTGCTCCACTACCCAAATTATCCTCATTGTCCCTTGCATTAACTGTTGTCCATGTTGCGGCCCCATCCCACCAGCCTTCATTGTGTGAGCCACAGGTATAGGTGCCAAGCTCAGTGCAGAAACCACAGGTGCAGGCAAGGGCGGCATTAAGGGGGCAGGTTTTTCATATTGCGTATTCCAATAGTTTAACAGACCAGTACTGCCATCAGTCAACCCCTTCCACGGTCGTGGAAGAGTAACATACAACACATTCAAATCCTACTGAAATACAATACCTAACAAACTGAATTCTAATTTAACACAATCAGATCTGATTGTTTGATCCAGAATTATAAATTCCTTAAGAAGAAGTAAATAAATAATTAAAAAGTCCAAGAACCTAGAAAATAAGATTATGATTTTGGAAGAAGAGTGCAAAATGAAAAAAAAAAAAAAAAAGTAGCACAGACAATTATGAGAATAAGGAACATTCAAAATGCAGAAAACATAATGCGGTTATTTCATTAATAAATGTTATATCAAACCGATCATTCATACAACCACCACATAAACCACCAAATAAGTAAAACATAACAGAGTAATTAGTTTGTTTACATATCAATCAGTAGGGTATTTGGTGGAGTAATCTTTGGGAGCAAAATAAGTAACATAACAGAGTAATTCGTTTGTTTACATATCAATCAGTAGCGGTATTTGGTGGAGTAATCTTTGGGAGCGATGACGAGACCACGACCCTTCCTCGCTCCGCGGTAAACGGTCTCCACGATATCGATGAACTCCTGCTTGTCCTTTAGAGCCCAATTGATTTTGTTGTTGTTGCCAGTGCCGAGATCAATCATGATGTGCTTGTTCCTAAAGAAAAACATAACAGTTGAAGGATCGTAGAGCTCGTACATGGTGTTGAAATCGGGCACCTCCGTTATGTCCACAAGGTATATCACCGCAAAGTTCTTTAAAGTTTCCGCTACCGACGCCAACACCTCATCCATCTATTCTCCCAATTTTATCACAAATAATTGCAATTCAAATCAAAACCAACACACTTCACAGTTCACAATATTCACAATATGCAGTTTATTAACCTTCACAATAAGAAATTCACAATTCATAATAAGAAATTCATCATTTACCGCATGAAACTCAAATTCAACATATGAAATTGAAATTGAAATTGAAATTGAAATTACCTGCATGCAGGTTTCGTCCCAATCGTGACCGAATCGAATAATGACAAGACGCTCTTCTTCAGCCAGGATTGCTTGATCGACGGCCCAGCCTGAGTGTAAGTGGGGCAACAGATACGACATCTTCTTCTTCTTCTTCTTAATTTCTTGGAACCCTAATTGAGATTCGCTTTCAGCTTTCGACTCAAACGCAACAATTATTAATTTTTATTGTTTTGCTTCAGAGTAGGTGGTGCATTGAGTATGAACTGGTAGGTGCAGAAAGCAAATTGAGGAGCCTAATTATCTAAGGTTTTATTTTATTAAATAATAACTTTTTTTTTTATTTATATACTTGTTGTTATACACTTTTAAAATAATTAAAATCCGAATAAATCATAACCTTAATTTCTGATTATAATGAAAAGTTATTTGGAACAGTTTTCCATAAAACTTATTACTTATTAAAAATGATTTTTTTACTATAATAAACAAGTCCATTCCTACTCTTAATCTTACACAAATTATCCTAAAAATATTATTATATCAAATTAATATTAAAATTAATTTTTCATTTAACTATAAAAATATATTTAAATTATGAGAAAAACCTATATCGTGTTGACATTAATCGTTGAAATTTAAAGAAAGATATAAAGTTTCAAAACAATTGAACCATGCATAAATTTTTTTAAACTTTTATAAGATCGAGTTTGAGAACAATTTCTTTATACCAAAAGACTCATTATTATTTGGATAGAGATTTTAAGACAAAACTATTAGATGATAAATATGATCTTATATAATATTTTAGATTTTCAGTTGTAGTTTTTTTTTTTTCAATTATAATTTGTTTTATCAATTATAATTGCTATGTTAAATTACTTATAATAACTCTACTCTATCATCTCATTATAACTGCTCTATCACTTATTTTTTAAGTTATCTAAAATTATTATGGTATGAAAACTTTTAGGAGTTTTGTGTCATCTCTTTTGTTCCTCTATCCTACCCTTTAATCTTTCACCATGACAAGTCAAATCTTAGATCACCTTACTAATTCCTCGAATTCATACTATCTCACATGAAATTTCAGTAAAAGATATGATAGAGGGGTTGTAAGTTTAATGGCCGAGACGGTTTCAATTTATGAGAATTCACAATATCCAAACCCTAATCCTGAAATTAATTAAACATATATTATAATAACAAAAATTACTTTTAACTCTTGATATTTTAAAAAATATTAAAAGATAATTTAAAAATAAAGACGAATAACATATATTAAATGAGATAATGCTAAGAGAAATTTAGAAAATGAAATCTTAAAAAATCCAACTTATGAATCTTAAAAATTCTAACTTATGTTCAAATATATATTGCATCCTTTTCAAGAAAAGAATGGTTGTTTCTCTCTGCACGTGTCAATTCTATGGGGTCGTAACTTTAATCGCCGAGCGGTTTTAATTTATGAGAATTCACAATATTCAAACCCTAACCCTGAAATTAATTAAGCATATATTATAATAACAAAAATTACTTTTAACTTTTAAAAAATATTAAAAGATAATTTAAAAATAAAGACGAATAACATATATTAAATGAGATAATGCTAAGAGAAATTTAGAAAATGAAATCTTAAAAAATCCAACTTATGAATCTTAAAAATTCTAACTTATGTTCAAATATATATTGTATCCTTTTCAAGAAAAGTATGGCTGTTTCTCTCTGCACGTGTCAATTCTAATGTCTATCCAACATAAAATTTGAAATCCGAAAGTACTCTTGTCATCTTTATTTTCAAAAAAATAGCATTAAATGAAAACACACACACACGTAAACTGATTGACTTCTGGATTTATGCATCAGAACACCATTGTCTTTCAAATTTTCATATCCAGAACAGTTATGGATATCCAAATCTGGAAGCAATCAATTTTTCTTTAAGCTTCCAGAAAACCTCTGAATTTCCATATCCGGATTAGAAAAAACACTTTTTGGATATATAGATATGGAATTCACCAGTTTCACCAAAAACTCACATTCTTCTCCGATCTCCGATGAACACATCATATCATAACCCACCAACACTGCCTTCTCCGGTGCACACTTCTTCTCCGTCGACAGCTCCTTCTCTCCGCCACTGCCGTGCTCCTAGGTAGTGTTTTAAATTATTAAGGACAAAAGGGACTTTTCATGTGTATGTGTTGGATGCATATCTGAATTGATGGTATCTTGCATGGTTCGTTGTCATGGGTCATGTTATTATATGACAGTATCAAAGGTTTCAAACTCTACCATATGAGACGACGATGTCTTATCCTCTTTCCTTACCTTGTTCCTGTCATGCTCATTCTTCCATCAACACCAACATGAACTAACATGAACATGGCCACTGCTTCATCTGCATCTCTATATCTTCCTTCACACATCATCAAAAAGCCACTGGGATTTCAACCTTCAAGCCTCCACAACAAGTCTTTCACCAAGTCTAATTCCTCCACCTCCACCCTCACAGGCAAGGCGGCATCATCATCATCATCTGTGATAGACTTTGACTTGTATGAGCTTCTGGGCATAGACAGCTAGTGTGATCAGTCAGAGCTGAAAGTGGCATATCGCTCTCTGCAGAAGCGCTGCCACCCTGACATTGTTGGCCCTGCTGGTCATGACATGGCCATCATACTTAATGAAGCTTATGCCCTTCTCTCTGATCCAAATCCAAATGCACGCTTTGCCTATTATAAGGTTTTTTCTCTTCTACATCTCCTAAGGCTTGCTTTTTGCTTCAACTATAAGGGTATTATCTTGTTTGATTATACAAATTTATCTGTATATAAAGTTGAGATTAATATATTGTGTCAATAAATCAAGTTGATCCATCTTGTACACTTGAGTCCAGGTTTGGATTCACAAATTGTTATATCGAAATTTCAAACTAGCTTCAATTCCCTCAAATTCTAGGCTCTCTTCTTGAGGACATTCAACAGAACCAAACCTTTCTTTATTCATCTCATGTTATGATGTGCCTTTCAACTCATCACTTGTGGTGCTTTGACTAATTGCTTTTTTCTTCTATCCAATTCAAGTTTTTGTTAGTATAAATAAGTTTGTTCAGCTGTCAGTCTTTTATAACAGTCAGCTAGTTCTGTCTGTACAGCAGCTTATATTAGCTAAATAATGTCAAGCGGTGGCAGTGCCTACCTATAAATGCATTTGTTGTACTCTTATTGTGTGTGTGTGTGAAGTTAATAAAATCTCCGTTCATTTTCAGTTCAGTTTGTCTAAGAAAGTTTTAGGAGCAGTTTGGATGAGCTTCTAATGAGAACTTTTTAGTTGTAAAAGTTTCAGCATGTCAGCTTCTCTCAAGTTGTAGTGTTATAGACAAGTTAGAGGTGATCTTTTGAAAAAACTAAGGTGCTTGTTGATTTTTGCAACAATTATCATAGAAGTCATACTCTTTATTGATTAATAGTTTAAGTCCAAAGAAATTTAACTCTTATTATTCTTGTTGGTTAATCTTAACTTACGCAAGAAATTTGACTCATTTTGTCTGGTGTTTTTTCCTTTGAAGTGTTTGTTCAGGAGTTTATCCAAATTGGGGCTTAGTGCATTTTCTAGTCTTTGATTACAAAATAGCATTTGGGTCATGAGATGGATTCACTGCTTGCTTAATGAGACAAAGAAAAACAGAAAATCATGAAATTTTGCTTTTGAACTGGGAGAATGTTTCAGTGGATCCATGTTTTTTGGATAGTGTTAAATTGTTGCACACCTTCAGGTACACTGTAATTTTTCTCCTCATTTAATGTTGTTGCTGTGTGGTTCATCGTATTAGCATCATCACTGTGGTGAATTCATGTAGTCAATCTCAATTAGTAGGAAAAGACTTTTGTTGTTTTGTTTTGTTGTTAATGTCATCACTTTCCAAAGTGAGCTGCATTAGAATGATCCATAAAATTCTACTCTAGCAATGGAAGGCCCCTTTACAGTCCTCTCCTGCAATTTTGATACTTGTAATTAGTAGAAGTACTAACGTGTTTCTAGTGACAACCCTTCTTCCAATATGAGTGATTAGAAGAGGGGTTAGAAAATTAGTTGATGGTTTGTTCTAGAATTTGGGCTTATGTTCCTGATGTCTAGAAGTTGGCAAGTTGTTATCTGAATATAGTCTTTGCTGACAAATGGTTGTGAAATTAACCTGTAGATAGCATCTTCGGGTGTGAAAATATTATGAATCAGAAAGTGGTTTTACGAGGAAAGTTAGAGCTGGCATTTTACGTGTTAGCTTTTAACATTCATTTATCAAGTATAACTCTTACCTTGGTTCCCTACAAGATTTTTAATAGCTCTATTCATTTCAAGAAGGACATTTGTCTTGACTCTTTCACAGTCATTTGTCTTCCTGCTTTTTTCACCTTATTGCTTTCCACCTGTTTAATGCTCCTATTAACATGTAGTTTATTGATCACACACATCTTCAAATTTTAAATATTTACAGCATTGGTATAAGGAGACTTAAAGTAATTATTTTGGAATTTAGACAAAATACTGGAGCTTATTGCTTATACAGTGTGCTGGATCCATTGATCTAGTTAACTGCTTGCCAATCATATCTGCTGGGCTAAAAGATTCTCCTCAGTTTAACTTTGATCCACTAAATTTCAATTTTTGGTATCTTTTGGTGATTAGCTTGTGCAGAAAATAGAGATGATGTTGATAGTTTTAGGAGTCTCAAGTAGCAAGGTTAGAATGGTTCTCTTTAGACTGCAACCTCATAAGTAATATCATATTGGTTAGAACTTAGAAGACAGTGCTTGAAACTTTATAAATAGACTTCAATTTTAAGTTACTTATGAGAATATAATATTCTTTTGGATTCATACTATTTGCAATTAAGAAAGGAATCGGTTGAGCAATTATCAAGCAGCAATTGTTGGAAAGTTTGTTATTGAAATTGAGAAAGACTGAGACTGACATTCATTGTGCTCAGAAAAGTGCATTATCTAGATAGGATTTGACAATTTGTATAGGCATCAGAGGAGAACCATTAATTTTGGAAGAATTTCAACTTAAGCACTAATATGAAAAGTATTTTGGTCAGCAGTTTTTAAATCATGATTCTCCCTTTTCCATTTTACTTTTCATGAATAATCATTCTTCTGCTTTTGAACAGACTAGGGTTGTTGAGAGGTCCAACCTTGCAGCTTTGGAGTTCTTGATGTCCAAGCAACCACGTTGCTAACATATTTGTAGACGTGGAGAAGTTTCAGAGTAGATTCCAGGAAAAAGCTTTTAAGTGTTCTAAGGTTAGCTTGAAATGTAATGGAGGAAGCAAGAATGGACATAACAAAATTATCTTCATTATGCTAAAACTTCCATGCTTGCATTCCTTACTCAATATTCATTCTCCACTTCGTGCATTAACTAGAGTACATTTCTTACAGGAAACAGACCTCCAAAAAGAATCAAGAATGTCGGCAATTCAAGCAATAAGATCAATTTCCAATTGGTTATACTGGCAATCCCCTGGTGCAAGTAGTAGCTCATCAAAAGCAGTAGCTCATCAAATCTGAAAAAAGCTTGATGAGAGTTGTATATAAATTGCCTGAACCGGATATGGGCAAGCTCAGAGAAGCAGGTGCAAGCAAGAAAGTCAGAGAAAGGACAAGGACCAAAGATCAAGCCCCATTAAATTGTATTCATCCAGAGGATTATTGGACTCCTCCAACTCATGTCCTTCCTTCTTCAACTACAACTACAGCTACTCCAACCCCGCCTGAGAAGCCTCCAGTTACTACTAAAGGACATATTGGATGGGGACTACTAATGGTTACTGCATTGACTGCAGTGGTTACAGTTCAAGTACAACATACAGTTGGGTCAACAGATGAGTTGCAAGAACATGTGGGTGGTTCTCTTGCTCTGGATATTGTGAATAGCTCTTGGTTGCAGTGCATTCTGGCAGCAGCTACATGGTATATAATTGGAATGGCAATTACAGAACTTTTGGACTTAATAGGAAATAAAAATAGATAGAAGTACAAATTAGGTACTTTAAAGTTTAGTGGCAAAATATAGATACAAGTAATAAGGTGTAAGGTATATAAAATTACACATGAATCACAGTAGATTATGTATAACAACTTCTCCATTAAGAATTCCATACTTCATCAATTCGACTCTCAGCTTCTTCTGAAACTCTGGCGTGAAGTATCATCTCAGACTTGTTGGGATTTAATATTTGATTACTTTCGTGCAGCTTTGCCCCCACATGTCTCACAGGTGACTTTGTTCACTTTCCTTAAATATCGACTACGCAATATTTTGGTGAACGCGTATAACCATCTTTTATCCTTATATTTTGGATATCACTATATGTTTCACATACCTTTCACAGTTGTGGTTGGGCACAAATACGCATGATGCCATAAAGTTCATAAAGTTTTAGAATTGAGCTAGCAAAGTTTGTTGGTTGCTACGGTTAATATCTGATATTAACTAATGATAAACCCTTGTGGCCTTGAGGAAATGCTATCCCATTTTCTTTCACTCTGTACTGTATTTTGGTACAAAAATTCTGTTTATATTAGTTTGTTGTTTTAAAAATCTGGTAAAAGCATTATTTACTATATTTAAAAAAAAAAAAACATTTATAACCCCAACACAAGCCACACTGACATACATTTATGGACACAACACTCAACACTGATATGAGAGCATGTGAATTGAAAATGGTTGGAGTTTCTTATTCCACAGGAGCGAAATCATACTCCAGCTTCCCAGTTCATTTTCTAATCTTCAACTCTACATCGGGTTTATTGGTGAAAACTTGGAATGGAGACAACTTCAGTTGATTCTTTACTCATGTTTTTTTATTGTTGTTTTGATTCTAAATTCTCATTTTGCCTAAGTTACTAATTGGGGGAAACCTATTAAACTTCTCAAACTTACTTTGAAGCTTAAAATTTCAGATTTCCAAGTTAGCTACTGCTTGTTTTTTACCAATGTTGGTCATTAACGAATCTCTTTAAGTATAAGAAAATCTTTCAGCTGTTACCTGGTACATGATAGAGTAGTAGTTCTAACCATGTTATATTTGAGATTGCAAACAAGATTTAAGGAAATAACACTAGAGTTAAGACAGAGTCATAAACATTTTATACCAAACAAAGTTAATAAAAGACTATAATTCCTTCGTCGAGTTACTGTATCAACAATGTTTGAGAACAAGGACAATCTTCTCAACATATAGTGTATCCTGCTAACAAATTTCAGAAATAATACTACATAGAAGGAATGAAAAGGCTAAACTAATCTACAAAATGCAACTTTTTTTCAACAAATAAATCAGGAGAAATCTGAATCAATCTGACTAGAGGTTATCCTGTGAATTCACTAAGAAGGTTAATAGCTTATTTTACCTTTTCAGACTCAATTGTTAGAAGTTGTCCATAGAAATTGTTGCAGGAATTAATTCATAGAATCATTTTGATTTACGTTTTCTCAGGTTATAAATGATTTCTGGCCTTTCTGGCCTATTGGTACCCTTCACAGATGGAAGCCCATAGTTTCTCCAATGCAGCATTCTTGTCTTATTTTCAACACTGTGCTTAATGCAGTCAGCTATTTTTGTTTTCGGTTTAGATGCTGCCCCTGGAGAATTAGCAGTTCCCCTTACACTGTTTTCTTGGTGGCAAGGATGATCCTGCTTTGAGTTTTAATTTTAGAAAAGGGAAATGAATTAGACACCTTTAAATAAGCAGCCTCAAGATAAAGTAAAATTGAATGCAATATATTTGTGATGCAAGCAAAGAAAGGTATATTTTAAGATTCTGAAGTGTCAGTCCCAATCCATCAAAATATCCCAATCCATACCTCAAGATGTTTGATGCATTCATTTCTGTTACAGGAGAAAATACTTGATAGAGAGAATGTCTCGTTGCACTTTTTCTCCTGTTGAAAACTTTTGAAGGCTTCTTCGAGTTCGAAAATGTCATTCCTTTTGAAAATAGAATAAAATCTTCCACATATACAAGTATGTGGTGCAATGTCTACATGACATAATAAACAGCGCCAAAAAACATGTCATTAAGAACCAAATCATCTTGTTCCTGGCAAACTGAAAGTTAACACGTCTCAAAGCATCATGAAGTCTACATCTAAGACGTCATTGAAAGCAAGTTAGCCTATCAATTACTGAAGCAATTGGAATAACAATACTCAAAATGAATATATTAATGTTGTCTTACCATGGAAAAGACAAATCGGATGAGAAAAGCAGTACTTGCACAGCAGGTAAGCTACATAACAATCCCTGTGGCATATGCGGCATGTCACCAAACCTGATGCATTGGAAGACCTTTGCCAGTTTCTTGAACTCTTCTGTCGCGAAAGGGATGTCATATAAAATTGCATAAGATGTAAGAAAGGCTGCACTATAGCATTATAAGATGCTTTGTCTTCAGGCTTGTTCTTGGAACTTCTGACCCTTGAGGACTTGTAAACAAACATTGCTTCTTTACAAAGAAGTTCCTCATATGGAATTACAGGCATCATTCTGAGAAGTGCATAACGCCGGCTAGCTGAAGCTCCAAGAGGAAACCACTCATCATTAGCAAAGTTTACTGCTTCTCCACAGTTAAAACCTAGGATCAACAAAAAAAAAATCAAATAATTAATAGAATTTAGATGGGAAGTATTGACAATATAAAAGGTTTTTCCACAGTTATCCTACTATAATTTGTCATGTATGGTGAGATTGTGTACTTTTATAAGAGTTACTTTAGAACTTATACTTAAAATTATCTCTGATTACTTAGAATATGAAATCTTTACCCTGACCATGCCTGAAAATCAAACTGCAATCCTTGTCTAAAACTTCAATTTGTATAATTGTATGTCAATGAAAATGTGCAGTAAATTTCACACATACGCCTGCGAAGAGAATGAAAGATTACCATGACTAAATCCAGCATGATATGCTCTAGGAAAGGTGATGATAAACTCTCCTGGATTCTGTACAGCCTTGTAAACTTCCACATCATGTTGTAGCATGACATTCGGTGGGAACATGGTTGTTTTTTGTGCAAGAAATCTGAAAGCTCCATCCTCTCCATATTTTGTTAAGATCTTATTGCAATACACATGTTGTAAGACAATCTTTTCAAATTGAGAGGCTGCATAGCCAGGCACGCCGTACCAAGTTTTACTTGCACCTGAGTGATTATAATTTATGCTGCAAAGAATACATAAATACATATATATATATATGTGTGTGTGTGTGTGTGTGTGAAGATCTTTGGTAGGTTAAAGTTAAAATATGATCAATGAATAGGGAAGTGGAAAAGAAACTGTTCTCAGATGTACCTGTACAAATAATGATCTTCTACATGCCATGCAAACATACTGAACAGCATTCCAATGTAAAGCATAGGATCAGTTATTCCCTAAAATTTAGAAATGGAATTAGAAAGAAAAATTTGTAATTTTTGAATTATTAGGTTTCCAACATTGCTGTCTTACTGGAATTTCCATGTCAACTAAACGTAACGGCGATAGCAGTAGCCGCGAGAAATTCTGAAAGCAAATGCAAAATATTATAAAAGAATAAATACCTGCATGAAAAATGTTACTGCAATTAACAATCAATATATTAACTTCTATTAGAAGACTCTGATTTTTGAGAAGCAATGTATGACAATAAAAAATCTATTGCAGGATGCTAATACCAAAAGAGAACACAAAAAAGAAATGGAGTAAGCATAAAGTCAGTAAAACAACCTTCAAATTCCATTTACTTGTCCCAAGCCTGTCATCAGGATCACATGAAAAGGCACTACCTTCAACATTGATTCCATACTCAACTTTTCCCTTCTTTCCATGCATCATCTCGTGCCAGAACTCCTTTTCCATACATGAAGAAGGAAGACCTCCAGAACAATGAAATCTACTGAAAAAAGTCTTGTTTGCAAGAGCCTCAAATTCATCGTATGTATATTTTCTGGTTGAAACAGTGGCAACCAACAATTAGTTTATTTTACATAAATTAAGCAGCACAAAAGCTTTAAAACATGATATTATTTTACCTGCCACTCATAGAAAAGGTTATTGTATCCTTCTCATTCCATTTAGAAAGACGGAGAGGCTGTAAGTTTGTTTCAAACTTGAAATCCCTTTTCTCTTTCATTAAGACAAAAGCAGATGGATTTGAGGCTGCAATTGGAGAAACAATTTTGCATATACCTGAAATATGACAATGAAACAATAACCATGCAAGTAAAATAAGAAGAAAAAAGAAATGCAGAAAGTAATTGTTATTGTTATATTTAGATACTTCTGAAGTGTTAGAACTTAGAATAAGTAATTCTGGTTTAAACCAAATCCTTTTAGTTTGTAACTTGAACACTTTGAGGAAGAAGACCAAAAGTAATTACATACAGAATTGGAATTGTCAGTAAGTAGCATCCTAGTAAGCTTAGGAGGACAAACACAATGGATGTTAGAGGGTCAAATATTAAAGGGTATGTAACTTTACATTTGAGTGGAAACACAGAGAGTTTTCCTTTCAATTGTAAAGGAAAGTCACACATGCATGCCAGCTGCAATTCTTTATCCATCTAATTTCCTTCATTTTCCCCCTCCCACACCTCTAAAAGAATCTTGCCATTTCTGTTTGCTAGATTAAAGTGATTATACTAATCTGCATCTGAATAAGGCCAAAAATGCCAAAGTAATTTATACACCATACTAAATATTACATCAAATTCTTATACAAAGGAAATTTTGGTATAAACTTTTCAATGAAAGATGAAGCCCTTACCTCATAAACACAATGATAAACTACCTGTAATTAAAAGAAAAACATCCATAACCTACTATCACATTACCATATTTAGAAGCTTCAGGAGCTATTTTCTGCAGATAAACTAAAGGATGGTCAAACTCATGCTCTGATGGGTAGTAAGTTGGACACTCTGGAATCCTATTGGTCCATTCTAGATCAGCTAAGTCATTTCTGGTCAGTTTGTTGGTGCCATGTCTGGCCGCTGGCTGAGTAATTGAACTTTTACCAGCCATTGTTCTTCCTCTTCTTCCACATCTGAAAGCATTTGGTGCACCCATTTATTTGGTCGTTTTATATATCAAGGATTACTAGCATCTAATTCTTCTTCAGGGACAGCAATGTCCAACCTTGGAGGCCTTTTCTCCAGCCTAAAATATATTTAACAATTATTATGAAAATTAGACATTAATCACTATAAAAATTCACTTGATTGCAACAATGAAGCTAATTAATAAAAATGGAGAAATTAAATACATGGGTCTTCATGTGATGAAAAGCATAATTACAGTTGTTATTTTCTACCACTCAGATGGTTGAGAAAGAATGATTATGAATAAACTTACTTTGTTTAGAATAAAAAGATTTCTTGAGATTATCTACATTAAATGAAAGAAGAGTTCCCTTGATCAATTTGCAAAAACTTCACTACTACTGCAATATTTTGAACCATTTTGCTTTCATTTTGGATTCCTTTCCAAACAAATCTTAAGTAATAATGGCATAAAATACTGTTGCTTCAAAATGGCCATGATCGCAGCATTTAATTCACTAATTCAAACACCCTTTCCCCTTAAAAGGAGAGTAATAGATTACTAGGGCACCAAACATTACATGGGCAAATCGACATAATCTTGAAAATCCGACCTTCAAAACAGGATTTTAATGTTTGATGATTTCCTTATCTAATGATGCAAAGAAGAATTGAAAAAGAGATACTAGAAACTAGGAAGACTGTTGTTTATGATGACTAAATAGAATAAAATCCTTTATTAATTAGGACAGACTGAATGCAAAGTGATATTATTACATATAAACAACTTTTATATTTCTTTCCTGTGTATAGTTTCAAATGCAAATATTATATATGAATGAATGCCTTTGTTTGTATTAGCGCGAGGGGCGGGAAAAAAAAGAGAGGCGCACAGGAAATTCCAAAGGGTAGCAAGGAACAGAAGAGAACACGATTACATACTTTCAAAATGCAGGAAACGTTGTAGCACAGACAGTCAAGATGAGAAATACGAAACATTCAAAATGCATAAAACATATTGAAGAAGAAAAGTGGAGTTATTGCCAAAACCAAGCAGTTAAATGCGGTTATTCCATTAATAAATCTTTGCTACGTTGGGTGGTTGAGACACGATTATATATATACATACATGGTTTAAAAACAAATAAGTAAAAAATAAATATTCAGTTCAGTTTCTTTATGAAGATAATTTACAGTGTCAAAGGTTTGTGCGGCCGAAGACAGAGAGCAGAGAAACGACGACGACCCAATTCAAGAAGAAGCGGAAGAAGCGCGACCACATGAGCGCCGGTCACGCTCGCACCGTAAGCACCCCGGTGGTCGGGGAAACGGCACCACCGGATTACCATCCTAGTTAATTGGGGAAGTTGGGAAAGCGAAACTTCGAGAAACTTCCAGAAGCTCCGCAACAAGTTCCACTGCCCCGTCGTCAACATTCACAAGCTCTGCTCTCTCCTGCCCCAGGAGGCAAAAACCAAGGCCCTAAAATCCAAGGACACTGCTCTTCTCATCGACGTCACGGATACCTTAAGGTCCTCGGAACCCCAAAACCAACCCTTCGTTGTGAAAACCAAGCTTATTTCGAAGATCGCCGAGAAGAAGATTAAGGAGGTGGCGCCGTTATTGTCACCCCAAAATTAGTTTTTTAATTTTGTCATACATTGTTGCAAATTAATTTGTTATTTTCGTTTCGGATTTTTTTTACGTTATATATATATACTAGTGATGCATTGTGTTCTTAATTTGTTGTAGTTGGATTTAGGTAAATTGAAGATTTGTGCCAAAAATTTGACCAAAAAAATTAGCATCTAGGAATTACTTCAATTAATGTCTGCTGACAAATAAACAATGTGGTAATAGAATTGAGTTATATCGGTTAAAAATAATATGTTAGGTTCCAGATTTTTTTAATCTTATATTACCCTTCAACTACTTTTAATATTATAAAGAAGCATAAATTAACTTCTATTTTTAATCTTGCATAAACTATCCTAAAACTAACTATTATTACGTGATAACTATGAATTTAAAATAAATGAGTTTATCATGTATTATATTAAAAAACAACAAATTAAAACTATTACTGTTTTTTATTCAAAATAAATGCAACCGTGTGATTTTTCTTTAAATTATAATTAATAAGTGTCAAGCGTATAATATGATTCATTTTTCATTTAAGGAGAAAAATAACTTTAAAAAATTAAAAATATATATAATTGTAACATTAATTGTTAAAGACAATTGAACTGTTCTTTGTTAAATTGTACATAGTAGAAAGAAAAAAAACATTTAAATTGTTAAAACATATATATAAAAGACGGCAAGTTCAAAATTATAATCCTGCTTTAAAAAATCAAATCCTGGTCTTTGTAAGACTCAAAACCAACGCACTTACTTAACTCTGTTACTCAAATTTCTTACTAGGGGTTGAAATACCTTAGAAGCCAACCAAAAAACGAGAGATCATGCTGTCTGTGAGTTGAATGGTCGGGTGTTGAACCAAATGACATGGAGAGTAAACTCCAATTTGGATCTATGAATTTGCAAAACCAAGAGTTATTCTAACAACACCAGTGTTTAGCAAAGACAAATGCGATTTTCCGAAGTTTAGAGTTTAGACAAAAACTAAAGGTCTTATTTATCTTGCGTTTGTACACATTTAGAACTTAGAAACATATTAAATCTTCTTCACCTAACATTAAATGTTTATGACTTTTTTTTCGTAATGACATGACATGATTTATCATACTTAAAAGATAAGTAGCTACTTGTTATATTTGAGCAAAACACATAACTTAATACAACTAACTGATTATAAAACATGGACATTTCGCTTTTTTTATAATTTATTTTTTCACAAAGCAACTCTCAACATGTTTTTTAAAAGATTTTGAAGTTTACAAAATGTTGTGATTTTGGAAGTATAAAACAAGTTTTTATAAGTTATAAGTCTTCAATATATATTAGGAAATGTTTAATATATTTGTATGATCAATTATATAAGTTGTATCTAAGTCAAGTTAGATTCTGAGTTTAATAAAGTTGAATTTATATTGGATCGAGTTAAGTTAGAACCACATTTAATCGAGTTGAGTTATGTCCATATTGAATCTATATCAAATTGAGTCATTTTAAGTTCACTTTTTGACCGAATCAATTTGGTCTATCTTACGCTTAATTTAGTCGGGTTTACCTCATACTTAATGAAGTTAAGTCTAAGTCAAGCAGGGTTATCTCAAGTTGAGTCAAGTCAAGTTCATGACAGATTAAGTGGTCAAACTTAATCAAATTTAGGTTGGATTAACATTTCAATTAAATTGTAAATAGTAAAAATTAAATAAAAAATTAGTTTATAATTAATGTAGAGTATTTATAACTTAATAGGACATTTATAATATTTTAAACACTCGTGCAATTTTAAAAAAATATTTAGTAAATTAACTTTATTTAGGACTTGGTTTGAATTTTTTTCAATCCACTTAATTGATAGGCTAATAAAATTAGTCATTATTTTAGGAGTGAGTTAAAATAATTTATCAAGTCAAATTGACAATTCTAACAAAATTTGGTGCTCATATAACTAAATTCTACACTTTATTGTTTTAGTACAAAATAAAACTATGAATATTTTAAATAATAATAAAAATATTTTATATCTATTCTTTATACTCAATTGTTTCAGTTTTACTTTTGATTGAAATTTATAAGTGTTGTTATTATACTGTTTTGAGATTACAAAATTTATTGAAAATATATTTTTATAATTATTCTCATGTATATAATTTTTGATAGCTTCAACATATACTATAATAATTTTTTTAATTAATTTATAATATTTTAGATGTTAAAAAAATTATTAATATCTAAAATAATTTATATTATTGATAAATAATTTTTAAATTAATATTTAATTAATTATTAAAATCTTATTTATCAACTTTAAAATTTAGTTGATTGACAGTTAAAACTTGATAGTTAATTAAATATTAATTTATTATTAATAATAGAAATTACATATAAATAATTATTATTTTCTTTAAATTATTTTATGTAACATTAGTTTTTAGTCAAATATTTTTTTCAGTGATAATTAATTTTTGATTTATATTTATATTATTTATTATCATAAAAAATGTGCAAGTATACTTGTTTTCACCAATAAAGTATAATCTATTTTATATATAAAATGTTTTTTCTTCTACTTTTTATGGTATCAATAATGTAATTTAGTAACTAGTTCTTATTATTTTATATTAAGCTAATTATTTTATCCATTTTTTGTGATATTTATTTTTCTCTATCAAAATTAAACTTCAATATATGTATGTTTTGTAATATTTTTTAACCATTACTTTAATTAACATACGATGTCTACTTAAAAATATAGTATTTTAATATTATTTTAAATTTGATTGAAAATATAATAAAATGTTGTCCAACATGAATATTAAAAGATAGCAATATAAAAAAAAGTTCATTTGTGAATAAAATACTTAAAAAAATAAAGTTAACTATAAATTAAAATTATAAATACTCCAAAATATATTTTATCAATAAAATAAAACAAAACTAAAAATTATGTAAACTTTAAACCTATATAGACAAGAGTTAAAAGACAATATTATAATCAAAATGGCTTTTTATCCATCAGTTCAATCAATACGAGCAATTGATTTTATTTAAAAATAGAACTGAAATAGATAATTTTAAATATAAATTTCAATATATAGGTTCATATTATTGAAATAATAACCTGCTTGTTGAAAAAAAATAAAATTCACAAGGAAAAGATCAGCGGTTGAGTTGTGATAGGTTGCACAGTTGTTAAAATAATATTCAGTGGACTCAAGGGAACATTGGACAATAAGAACCGTTGATAAGGGTTACTTTCTAATCATATGGTCCCTTGTATTTGAGCTTAAATTGCACACCTGCATCTATATATCTACATCTTCCGTCTGTTCAACCCTAACCCATAACGCTGCCTCTGTTTTTGCCTTTTGCTTTTGCACGATTTTTTTCTTCATCTCATACGCATATAACTCCAACATGCCAAATCACCATTAGCAGCACACCTCATAGATTCTCTCTCATATAACCAAGGTAAGTTTCCTTCTGCACTCTTCTTCCAATATCATAATCTTATTTTCTAGGGTTCTTGAACTTTTTATTTATTTATTTTATTTATTTACTTTTTCTTAATGAATTTATAATTTTGGATCAAACAATCAGATTCTGATGGTGTTAAATTAGAATTCAGTTTGTTAGGTATTGTATTTCGGTAGGATTTGAATGTGTTGCGTGCGTTGTTTGAACTCTGGTTATTGATTGCAGAGATATATATACGAATTTGTTATGGCAACAGCGGAGGCAGCTCCTGCAGGGCTTGGCCCTAGATATGCACCTGATGACCCTACTCTGCCACAACCGTGGAAGGGGTTGATTGATGGCAGTACTGGTCTGTTGTACTATTGGAATCCTGAAACCAATGTCACGCAATATGAAAAACCTGCCCCCTTAACGCCACCCTTGCCTGCGCCTGTGGTTTCTGCACCGAGCTTGGCACCTATACCTGTGGCTCACGCAATGCAGGCTGGTGGGATGGGGCCGCAACATGGACAACAGTTAATGCAAGGGCAACCCTCGCAACAGCAGGTGGGTCACCTTGCCCAACAGCATGGGCAATCGATGCCGCAACAGCAGCAGCAGAGTCCCCATATGGTCCAGGCCACTCAGCAGAAACCCTCTCAGGGTGCCCAGTCTTCACAGCAGCAGAACTCACTGATGACACAGTCAGTGCCGCAACCAGGGTTACATCAAGCCAGACAGCAAATGATGCAGCCCCATGGGCAGCAAATGATGCAGCAGCCTCAAGGACAGCAAATTCAACATCAGATGCCGCCACAGGCAATCCATTCTCAGCATTTTGGGCAAGGAATGCCTCAGGATCATGGCTCACATATTGTACCTCCACAAGTACATCAGTTCCCTAACCAAAACATGCATTATATGTCATATCAGCCAAACATTATTACACCCAGGCCATCAAACTCTCAGCACATTCAGCCAAACACGGTCTCACCTGGGCAACCTAACTCCCAGCAGGTTCAGCATAGCATGCATGGTCAGCCATTCGAAAATCAACAAACAGCATTTCCGAAGGTAGAGGAAGCGGAGTTTAAAAATGGAAGCCATGTACTATCGCCTTCCCAGTATCCACAAAGGAGTACCTTGCCTGTTCAGAATAATCAGAACCTTCCTGCTGACACAGCTTCTGGTCAAATGCCTAATGTAGGTGTCAATGCTGGCCAGCCCCAGCAATTCAGGACTGCCTTATCAGGCAGTGTGCATCAGTCGCCCTCTGCAATGCCATTGCAACAGAGTGGATCTGATTTATATTACCAACATGGTCCTAACTTTCATAAGCAGATGAGCCCAGGAATGATGCATGGTCATCCATCCAATGTCCATCCTGCTGGCCAAAAAATGAGTCACGAGGATAATTTGCGTAGTAGGGCAGGAAACGAATATTACTATAATTCTAACAAAGATATGTCAACAATGGGTCGTCGGCAACCAGATATGACTCAAATACCCGTTCCAAGAAATCAGCAGGTACTTTTTCCCCCTAGTACAAAGTTTAAACCGTTGCTTCACTTTTCAATCTCTAACTTATCATTATTATTAATTTGTGTTGGTAGTTGATTGCTAGAGAAATATTATAGTTATTTCGATGCTAATAAAATGCCATGACTGTTTAAAATACTGATTTAATGTATGAAAGCCTCCATCGGATCCTCATTTCCCTCCACTAAATAGTTTTTCTTAATGAAATGGCTGCAATTAGTGATGTACTTGGCTGAAATTCATTTTCCCCTCAGAATATAGAAAAGCAATAACAGAAAAGGTCTATGTTTAAATTGCTTTTATATCCTTTAATGTAATGGTGGGTGGATAATTTGATGGGTGTATGTTTCACATGTGAGAGCACTAAGTTTACACGTGGTCTATCACTTTTACCCTTCATACTATTTGCCTTGTAGTCAAACAATAAGAAATGGTACAGTCCTCATTTTCATCTCAGCCAACTTTCTTCCATTTTCTCTTAAATAATATTTTGCATCCATCCAAACTATACACCCTTGGTGCATCAGGATCAGTTAAGACAATCCTCATTAATTCCTCAAAAAGATCCAAAAATCCAAGCATTCAACTTCCTAGCATTGATGCTAAAGGGAAATAATCAGCATGCCTAAAAATAACCTCCATTTATTGAGACACTTAGCATCAAGTGACTTGAGATTTTGCGTGATGAACTTCTTGATAATATGTCATATTCCTGCAAAATAGTTAAATATTTACTCTTTTTATAATGTTGATACAGTTTTTTTTTTGCCTTTTGTTCCTCCTGGTTTTTAATCTCAGTGTTTTTAAAGGTGCCTTTCATCTTTGACTACTTCAACACTACTTTGTGTTGAAAATGCATTTGTCAAAGCTTCAGTTGTCTTTGTCAATTTTTAATCCTTTAATTTTGAAGTTGATTGGTCATCGTTCTCATGAATGCTTGTTCTTTGTCGCAATTAAATGTTTTCATCTTATGATTCTGTAAAACATCATTGCAGGATATGAGGGTTGGCAATGCTCCTTTTCAAAATGTAATGCCAAGTGGAAATGGAAGTGGTATTGCTGGGAATGCTATACCTAGCATGTTTGTTCCTCCAATGGGAGGACCTCCACCCCTTTCCTCTAACAATTTAATGAGGCCTTCTTATATGGGATCTTCTGATGCTAGTGATCTTTCACCTGCTGAAATTTACTGTCAGCAACATGAAGTTACAGCAACGGTCAGTACTTTAATTGACCCTTTTAGTTTAATATCTTAGTACAAATAGCATCTAGACCAAGATTTTACAATATCCTAGGCATATTTGATATTATGATTTACTTGTGTTGTATGTTACTAACAATTTTCAAAATCAGAAGTGAAATCAAAACCTATCTTTGTTCTTATATAGTGTGTACAATAATCTTCTCAGGGGAGATTGTTATGGATAAATGCCATGGTTGTGGTTCCATTGTTTTTAGTTTTGTGTAGAATGACTTATTTTATTTTAAATTTATATTTCTTGCATATTTATAATTTTTTTACATCAATATTTATGTTTCACTGGACAGGGTGGTGACATTCCCCCTCCTTTCATGACATTTGATGCGACTGGGTTCCCTCCAGAGATATTGAGAGAGGTAAGTTTATTATTCTCCTGTTATATGGTGTTGTATGCATTGGTGCTTCCTAGGAAAGAAATGGTTTTACTCCTTTCCCCCCATTGTTTTAACTTAAAATTTACTTTTAAACTTGTCTATTTTCGCTTGTCGCAGGTGCGATATCTGCTCCAGAGCAGGAGCATATGTCGTACGCTGCACTGCTAATCTGCTATTGGCACAATTACACGTGCAACTACTATCCTGATTTTTGGAGCCTGCATAATGGATGGTTGGAGCCTTTCTTGGGCATCTTCTATAAGGGTGTATGGCCCTCCATTCTTCAAATTTCTATGTGACCTGGGATTTGTTGCTTATTGGCTCCGCGTCTTATGTCTTTTTTGCCTTTTTTAATTGCCTCAAGTTGCTTCAGTAAGCAACCATAAACCTATGGGTCTTTTTTTCTTTGTTTGCTAAATTATACAAGTTGGATGCAATTTTGTGTTTTATAAATCAAATGGCATTGGATACGTGCACCCTTCATAGGTCTGATATCTTGTCATATACTCTCATTTCAGATATATTCTGCTGGCTTCTCAAATCCAACACCAATTCAGGCTCAAACATGGCCGGTTGCACTACAAGGTAGAGACATAGTAGCAATTGCCAAAACCGGCTCGGGGAAAACATTGGGTTACCTAATCCCTGCCTTCATTCTTCTTAGACAGCGACACAATAATTCTCTGAATGGCCCCACTGTATTGGTTTTGGCTCCAACTCGTGAACTTGCAACACAGATCCATAATGAGGTTATCAAGTTTGGTCGATCATCACGGGTCTCTTGCACGGTCTGTCCTAATATTTCTATCTGTTCCTTTTTGTTGAGTTTTAGCCTATTAATGTTTGCTTTTATCTTTGGGTTCATCTGATTTATTTTCCCTTTGCAGTGCTTGTATGGTGGAGCACCTAAAGCCCTTCAACTAAAGGAGTTAGATCGGGGAGCAGACATTGTTGTTGCCACACCCGGTCGGCTCAATGATATACTTGAAATGAAGAAAATTGACTTTGGGCAAGTTTCACTACTTGTGCTTGATGAGGCTGACAGAATGCTTGACATGGGTTTTGAGCCTCAAATCCGTAAGATTGTGGATGAGATTCCTGCACGCAGACAAACTCTTATGTACACAGCAACCTGGCCAAAAGAAGTAAGAAAAATTGCTGGTGAACTTCTTGTTAATCCAGTCCAGGTTAACATTGGAAGTGCAGATGAGCTTGCTGCAAATAAAGCTATCACACAGGTATTTAATTGTGGTGATTTATTTAAAAGAACAAAGTTGATGGTAATTTTAGTTTTATCTTTTGTCTGTATGCTCAGAGTTACAAATTTGGTCAATTTGTTTTCATTTTTTGTGCTACTGTTACAAATATTAGCTTCTTCCTTTAATTTTTTTTCTTTATGTATTATATTCTATATCCAAGGTTCCACTTCAGGATTTAAGGATGATGTGTTAAACCTCCAAATTTGAACAAATTTATTTTCCTTGCTCGACTTCTTCCTATTGTTTATACTCCGCGTTACTATATTCTATATCTAAATATCTGATTATGGAAGTGAATTGGGACACCTGCAAACTACTTCACATATAATGCTGAAGGTTTGATTCTTGGAGTCGTCATCACTTATTAGGGATTTATCTTACCACTTCTAACTTGAGGGTGTCAGACCACTATGCTCGAGGGAAGGGACTGAGGATGCTTGTCTAAAATCACAAAACACAAGCATTGACATACTATTTTCTGAAAGATTGTTGTGTTTAATCTTGTGGTCATGATTAAAAGGCCTGTACATGTCTGACCTTTTACCCAGACCCCACAACTATGGGAACCTTGTGCACTGAGATTTTTAAGATATCAATGTTTTGATTTTCTATTTTTTAGGAAGCCTTAACTTTTATCAGTTTTGGGAAGGGGAATGTAACATGTAGTGAGTGCACTTTGTAAGTTTTGGGAATGGTTCACTCATACAAAGGGTATTGCAAACATTATCTTTACTTAAAGAAATTAAGACAGCCTTTTAATTGTGTGAAATTTGTGTGAATGACTTTATTTTTCTTAATTACCGTTTTCTAGGATATATTTGTTTTCTGTTGTGGCATATGGCATTGTCTATTGAGCTTATTTAGGTCTGTTTTTATTCGTTGTCATTGTGTTGTTATCTCGTATCCTGACTTTTATTTGCAGTCAATTAAATAATCCATCTTTAATTTTCTCTATGGATAGATTTACTTTAATATGTTCCAGATGTAGAACATTATTTTGTTTTAGTTTCTTGGGGAATTGTATTCTTTTTTGCCTTGCATATGTAATTTGTATACTTGCAGTATGTTGAAGTTGTCCCACAAATGGAGAAGCAGAGGCGTTTGGAGCAGATTCTCAGATCCCAAGAACGTGGTTCTAAGGTCATTATATTTTGCTCCACAAAGAGGTTATGTGATCAGCTAGCTCGTAATATTGGCCGCACTTTTGGGGCTGCTGCAATTCATGGAGACAAGTCTCAAGGTGAGAGAGACTGGGTTTTAAGTCAATTCCGGACTGGGAAGTCACCAATTCTGGTAGCCACTGATGTTGCAGCTCGTGGGCTTGATATTAAGGATATAAGGTTAGCCTCTTTGTGGTAAAGAATATAAATGAATGGGTCACATTATGGAGTTTTTATGTTACTTTTGCATGTGCTAGATAATGATGAACCTTTTGTTTAGCACCTTGTGGCCTTAGCTCTGTTTAAGAGTTTTTTGATGATTCATTGTAGTTGAACTTGTGAATTTATGTTATAGGGTGGTTATCAATTATGATTTCCCCACTGGAATTGAGGACTATGTGCACCGAATAGGAAGAACTGGAAGAGCAGGTGCTACTGGAGTGTCATATACCTTTTTCTCTGAGCAGGACTGGAAACACGCAGGTGACTTAATCAAAGTTTTGGAGGGTGCTAATCAGCATGTGCTTCCAGAGTTAAGACAGATGGCTTTGCGTGGGCCATCAAACTTTGGAAAGGAACGGGGTGGGATGAGTCGGTTTGATTCTGGTGGTGGGCGTTGGGAGACTGGTGGTCGTGGTAGCATGAGAGATGGCGGCTTTGGTGGTCGTGGTGGCATTAGGGATGGTGGCTTTGGAGGTCGTGGGGGTGGCATGAGGGATGGTGGTTTTGGGGGCCGTGGGGGTGGCATGAGGGATGGTGGCTTTGGTGGTCGAGGTGGTGGCATGAGGGATGGGGGATTTGGTGGACGTGGTGGCGGCGGCTTTGGTGGTCGTGGTGGCATGAGGGATGGAGCTGGTGGAAGAGGTGATTACTTTCCTGGTAGGGGCAACAGGGGTAGGGGATCTGGTGGTCCTCGTGGTGGTCATGTTGGTTGGGGTAGGGGTGAACGTGGTATGGATGACCGTGGACTGGGACGAGGCCGATTTGACAACAGAAGGGATGCTTCTTACAAAAGTAGAGGCAGAAGTTATAGTCGTAGCCCGGAAAGGGTCCGAACATGGGATTATAGTAGAAGTAGCAGCAGAAGCCGTAGTAGAAGCAGGAGCAGGAGTTGGAGCAGGGGTCGGAGTCGCAGTCGCAGCTGGTCCCGTGGGCGAAGTTACAGTCGCAGCCGGAGCAGGAGCAGGAGCCGGAGCCGCAGCCCCAGTTATGATAGGCGGGATAGGTCAGTTCAACAACTTCCTGATCAAAAGGATCTTAGGACACACGAAGTAGGAACTTCTGATCCAAGAATGCTTCCCTTGTCTCCTGGTCCTGGCACACAAGCGAATTCCTCTTTGGGAAATGAACAAGTGGAGCAGCAACCTGTTGTTGGTAGCTCTGATCCAGGTAATCCAGAAGCTGTAGCAGACCTTAGTCATCAATCAAGTTCTGGTGTTTAGAGTCATAATGATTGGATTCTCGATTTTTTGGAAAGGCATTTCTAACTTTTTGTCTTGAGTGGATTGGTGGGTAACCTTCCACTGAAGTTTAAGATTGTCTTTACATGGTGATTACCTTATGGCTAGAGGTTGATTCACGGGGTAGAGCTGTAAGAAATGAGTGAACAGTCTAATATGATATGATACTGCATCAACATTATTTAGTGAGAATTGTTCAATTGGGTACCACAGGTGGTTAATTTTGATCAATTGGCGATGCTCGTCTATCTTACGTATCTGTCTGGTTGGTTACATTGGAGGGCATTATTTTAATATTTATAAGTAGTATTAGTTGTGGAATTGGAATTAAACAAATTGTAATGAATCGATTATTGTTTTGTACTAGGCTACAGTTCAACTCACCTGACATTGTGGTTATTATTGTTTGCTTTTTTCCCCTTTATTTTCTTTTCTTCGTGTTAATTGGAATGTATAGGGCATTTGCAAAAGAACTGAAATAAAAAAAAAAACCAACTATTAAATAAAACGTAATTAACGAAATCTGATGCGTCAAATTATTCTTTATTAAGTTTGGAGTATTTCTAACGTTATTCAACTCATCATAAAAGGCAAAATTTTGACTTCAACTTTTGCAAGTGTTGTTTAAGGGTGGGAGAAGTTGGGAAATCTCCCATTGTAGTAAACCGTTTCTATACCTTCGGATTTATTACTTTTTTCCGAGTACTTATATTTTTCCCTTTGCGAAGAAAAAACTTGTGTGATAAACAGAGATAGCTGGAGTAGTGGGTAAGATATTTACAGGCAAAGCAAGGAACATAATCCCTTTTGTTTTTTTGCCGCAAGTGCTTCCAAGATTTAAGTTAAATTAATGGTGAGAAAAAAAGCATCCACTTTCTCTTTTGCTTCCTTCTGCACCTTCTTCCTGATCAGCAGATTCATCCCATAATGTTCCGACTCATTTTGGTATTTTCACACTTTGGTTGTCGCTGCACCAAAAGATCCACCATTTAGATATAGGCCTATAAATAACTCATTGGGAAGGAGCAACTTTAAATTATTATCCTGTACATTTCAAAATTCCACCAACTTTTAAATAACAAACAATTTAACATTTCTTTGGTACTATTGTGTTCACAAAAACTTCCATTATCATACAATAAAGATAAATCTAATTGGTTAAAATTAGTCATTAGTTTGAATTTTAGTGAAACATGGAATTAATTTATGGGGCAATCTACTGGTAATGTAAGTGCATGCAAGTCAACTCTCAAAACCCACTTACTTCAACCTTTTAGCGACAAAAAAGAAAAAGAGAAAAAGACTTAAATTATAAAAAGTGATTTTCAAAGATTTGTAGAATGTAAAAATATTAACCCAAGCACACATTCGTCTCAGTTTTGGTTACCTACTAAATATATAGAATTCTTTCGATATATTTTAAAAAAACTTATTCATGAAAAAAATCAATTCATTTTTTTCCGTAAGTTTTAACTTATTCATAAAACTAAATTTTGTAAAAATTATATTTTCAGAATTTGATTTTGAACTCATCCATAAGTTAATTTCATTTTTTTTCAAGATACAGTAGATATGAAGTTTTCTCCTTACACACTCTTTAGTTGTCAATAGCACAATACATGTATTTTACAGTGTTGTAAATGTAAATGTAAATGAAAGGCAATAAATATTGAGAGTATACTCAAAAGATATAGAGACGGAAGATAGAAAATAGTTGTTTTATTACTTAGGATAATTTTGTGTGATTCAATTTTGCTTATGTATAATATAAATGTATTTAATCTTTATTCACGTTTTCAAAAATAAAATTTATTTTAAATTTAAATAAATACCCATAACACAAACATTGACTTTTAGGTCTCATTGGATTTTGGCGATAATAACATTCATTAGGTAAAGCAAGAAGTTCTGCTAATTAATACGATAAAATAACGAAACAAGTTTAATGTAATGACAGAAAACAGAAAACGTTAATATCTTAATAAAAGAAGGAAACAGAGTTGAATTGAATGTAAGATTTTGTGTAGAATCCCATTGGTTAGTATACTTTTTAATCCAGACCTCCAATAAAATGAACAAAATTGAAGTGTGAAACATCATAAATAGAATTATTGCCTTGACATGCAAATTTGTCTTACTTTTTTCTTTATTTTCAGAACTTTTTGGTAAAGGAGAACAAGATACTCTAGTATACAATAATAACCTATGCTTATAATATTCTCTAATGGTTTTTATAAGTAATGTCTATTTATGTGTTTCAATGGTAAAATTTCTTAAATAATATTATTTAACTTGAAATAATTTCCATAAATAACAACATTATATTACTTAATCACGACTATTATTGCAAATTATTCTTTTAATTAGATACAAGTATGCTTTTTATAATTACTATGTCTGTATGTGTTATTATGATAAACTTTTAAACAATGTTATTTAACTTGAAATAATATTTATAAACAACTACACTAAGATGGCTTAATCATGATGATTATTAGAATTCAATCTTTTTTTCAGCACAAGGGAAAACAAAATTAACTTACTGGCTATTTAGATAGTAAAATTTAAGAGGTTGACTAAAAGAATTTTAAACGTTTTGTGTTAAAATATTTTCTTGGATTGAGATTTTTTCTGAAAAATTATGAAAGTGTTTTAATAACTTAAAATTATAAAATTTTAAATTTTATTAAAAAAATGTAAGATTAACTCCGTATTCCGTCTTCTTTGTTTCTCTCTCCATTATTATATTTCTTATCTCTTATTCTTCTTGTCTTTCTTCCTTAATTTGTAAGTATTAGTTATTTAAAATAATAAGTAACTTTTAATAATTTTAATATGAAAAATTAATTTTAAAATATACATTAATATTTTATATTACAAAAAACTTATTCTATATAAACTAAAATTTGAAATCTGATATTTTCAAATTGTCTTGTTTGAATAAAATATTTAATAAAACAAATAATATAAATTAAATTAATTCAAATTTCATGTTTTTTAAATTATATAACTTAATATTGATTTGAAGTATTTTTATATTTAGATTTGTAGGATCCTTGGTGAAGTGGGTGGAATGTTGAACAACTTATCCATGTATTATATACATGTATGAAGCTTTATACGTATATTAAAAAATGTACATAGCTACCAAGAAGTGAACAATATTAATAGGGAGCACAATTAAACTGATAAAGAAAGCGAGGGAATCATACACCCGTTTTCGGCTACATAGGGAGAAATCTTATTCTCACACGTGGTTCTTCTTGTCACCATGACGGCTCCAATAGTTGTGTCCAATGCCATTGTCGGTGGACAAATCCGAAGGGTGTTATGGTCAAAACAAAATAAATCCAAGGCCAGCATTGGACAGTGACCACCGTCAGATTAACCAATCACTATGCGTGCGCATCAAGCAGCCAAAACGACGGCGTTGGCATGTTCAAAGTGGCGTTTTTGTTGTATCCAAAGCGGCAGAGGGGTAATTGGGTAATTCGAAAAGCGAACGCAATAAGAAATAGCGAAACGCTTCGTATCTTATAGTGGGGAATCAATCTCTCTCTTCACTACTCCACTTGTTGGTTCTGGTTTTTTTTGTTACGCTCGCCAAAACGGCTCTCTCGCAGGCCAAAAGCTTCACCCTTTCGGTTCCT
This sequence comes from Phaseolus lunatus, assembly GCA_013389735.1. NCBI lineage: Eukaryota > Viridiplantae > Streptophyta > Magnoliopsida > Fabales > Fabaceae > Phaseolus > Phaseolus lunatus. The sequence continues at coordinate 28,257,218 of CM023862.1, read as the reverse complement.
GCTTAGGGTTTCGTTCTCGCTTCGCTCAATGCCGCACGGAGCCGCTACTTCGCTCTTCTCACTTTCCAATTCCAATTTCCCTCCGCGTTCTTCACCCACCATGCATTGATTCTTCCTCCTCTTCTTCTCTTCTGGTAATTTCAATCCTCTCTCTCTCTTTTCCTTTCTCATTTTTGTTTCTCGACTTCTTTTTATAGAATATTATGTTAATTGATAAGTTGAGAGTGCTTGTTGTTTGTGTATTTTCTGCGGTATTGCGCTTGATTGTGCTTGTGGAAACTGAGTTTCTAGTTTCAGTGTAGGTTTAGGGTGCGTGAATTTTCGTTTTCTCTTCGTTTTTGCGAAATTGGTTTATTATTTGGTATGATGCTGAGCTGTATTTTGATCTTGAGGTCTTCAGCGGCCTGAAGGAATGAATGAAGTTTAATTGTGTGCTAGTATTTGCTTCGTTTAGAAAAATTTAGGTTGTGTTTAGAATATGAACTGGTGCTATCAGATATTTAACAGTGCTAGTGTAGGATGGAAATTACTTGATGTACTCAACATGCTTGTTTCTACAGTATTTGTGATTGTGGTTTAATTTGGTTACTTGGCATGCTGCTGATTGTAGCTTATTGTATTTGTATTGTCCTTCATGTTTGTGGGGTTTCAGTGTATTAATATTTGGTTGAGAAGTTATTTCCGAGTGTTTTACATAGTATAGATTAGGTTGTGTTACTACTTGATGGAAACATTATTTATGTCTAGAGTGTTTCTTATTTCTACCTTTAATAATTTTTTTTATTGTTATGCGTGCTTATGTTATGATTTTTATGACTGTCTACAGTGGTGGCAGTTCTGGTATGGAAGTGTATGATGTTTCTGAAACTAGAAACCATGATGCACATACGGTAAAAAAATTTAATCCGTAACCTCTGTCCTTTAGTATTTACTTTTTCAGGATTACTTTGGTGACAGTCAGTAAAAGTTTCATTCATTTTTACTTTAGATTGAAGGTACTGATTTAAATTCACACTTTTCAAACCCAAATCTTGAACAAACTGAGGTCATGACTAACGAAGGAGCCCCTGAGTTTTATGTTGATCAGAACATGTATTACCCTGCTGCCACCAATTATGGGTATTACTGTACAGGTAAATTTAGAAACATTATAACATTAGTTTTGTTTGGAAATTACATCATGGTGATAATTTGTTACTCACTGTGTTTAGGTTTTGAAACACCCGGGGAATGGGAGGACCACCATAGGATTTTTGGTGTAGATGGTCCCAATGTTCAATACACGGTAAGTTCAACCCCTGTTTCTCTCTATCTATGTTGGTTAGTGGATGTTTTTTAATGGCGCTGTTCTTTTTTTCAGGGTGCACAAAATGAAAGTTTGCCGTATGTATATTATAGTTATGGATATGCACAGTCTCCATACAATCCATATAATCCTTATATTCCTGGTGCTATGATTGGAGGTGATGGCTCATTTGGAGGAGGGCAACATTATTACACCCTCCCCAATTATCAAAACCCAGTTTCTACACCTGGTTATATTCCCCTTGTTCCGCTGGACAATTTTTATGATAGTTCCGCAGATTCCTTTTTTGGAGCCAGTGCTTCTGGAAGTAAACCTGATGGAAGAGGTTTGAAACATAAGTTCAATTCAGCTTCTGGTAACATTTCTAGGAACTCTTCAAAATTTTTATCAAATCAGACAAGTTCCTTGGCCAGGGTGTCAGAAGGGCCAAGAGGTAATGATGGGAGGAAGCAAGATTTAACACATGCAAGTGTGTCCGGTAGTAGTTTTCTCAATTTAGCTTCACCAGCTGTTCATCAGGTAGTTGTATTACCCTTTTTTTAAATTACATTTGAATTGTTGATTTACTCATTTTTGCTTATAGTTAAATGAGAATTAACATATCTGCATGAAATTAGTTGTTAGTAGTAGTACTTCTCTACCAATGTGTTATTTTTTTAATACACATTTGGATTTGGCTTGGTGAATATTAATTTGTGGAATTTTAGAAGATCTTTATATAAATAAAAGCTGGCTAAATCCAGTGTTATTGAAAAAGAACCATGGCAGAAATCACATCCCTGTGCCTTGATGTGAGGAAGAAACTGGGTCAGTGTGATCTGACTCGAGGGTAGTGAAACCCTAATTTTGTTATTTTAAAACTGTTCTGAATTCTTATACCCTACCCATGCCCAAAACCCAACCCAAACATAAAAAACCTAAGTTGCCTACTAACTCCACACTCCCCTCCCCTTCCCTTTTTTCTTTTTGCTCTTTAGTTCTGCAGTGCCATCTATCTCTTTCCTTTTTTCTTCTTCTTTTCTACTGTAATTATGTTATATTGTTATTCTAAGTCTTGAATTTGAACTTAGTCGTGTGTTTCTTTTATTTTATTGTTATTTAAATTTCTAGACTTGTTATTCTAACTGTATGGTTGAGTTTCATTTTTTTTTTTTTGCACTGCAATCATATTTCTGCATTTTTTTAATTTGTTCTTATGTATATACTATGCACTTTTCTCTATTTGTCTTCCTCCATAACTTGTTAAGGTTTCTGAAATATTTTTTAAAGGATTTTTGGGTTGCGGATATTTTCTGTTTTGTGATATCTGTAACCCTACTTAAAATTATGTTCATGATGAGTATGTGGTTTGATAATTGATTGGGGTTTCTTTGAAAACGTCATTTTTATTGAGAATTGTTTTGATTGCTATACTGCTCTGGTTTTGTAGGATATATTGACTCAGGTTCTTAATTTCAACCTGTAGATACAATTTCAAATGTGCTCTTTAACAAATAGTGAATTTTCTGATTTCGGATCTAATGCTAATGGACAGTCTGCAGTTGCTAAACTTAGGCCGAAGCTTCACATGGGCAAAATTCCAAGTGGTGGAAATGGAAGCTCTGATATATTGGGTGAGCAAAATCGAGGCCCTAGAGTTGGTAGATCAAAAAATCAGCTGTCTGTGAAAGCCTATACAACAGTGACAGGAGATGGTAATGAACAGGGGAACATTGTCATTTATACTGATCAATACAACAAGGAGGATTTTTCTCTTGACTACGAAAATGCCAAGTTTTTTGTTATAAAATCATACAGTGAGGATGATGTGCACAAAAGCATTAAATATAATGTGTGGTCATCAACACCTCATGGAAACAAGAAGCTGGAGAATGCTTACGAGGATGCAAAGAAAATAGCAGCAGAAAAGTCTGGAGTCTGCCCCATCTTTCTATTTTTTTCTGTGAGTGTTTAATGAATTTTAATCCTGGTTCTTTATTATTTGTATATCTACTTTCTCTCTATGTTATCTACATGCAAGTCACACTTACCTCTTGTATATATTTTTCTTCTTTTTAATGAAGGTTAATGCAAGTGGGCAGTTCTGCGGGGTTGCAGAGATGGTTGGTACAGTTGATTTTAATAAGAATATGGACTTTTGGCAGCAAGACAAATGGAGTGGGAGCTTTCCTGTGAAGTGGCACTTCATTAAAGATGTACCAAATCCAAATTTTAGGCACATCATACTGGAGAACAATGAAAATAAGCCAGTAACTAATAGTAGAGACACACAAGAGGTATATATGGTTTCTTCCTGTATTTCCTTTAGCAAGTTTAGACATGGCAGGTTCTTCTATTAGTATTTTACTGTAGTGAGCTTAAGTGTTGATATATTACTTAAGGAGTTTTCTTTGGACCTGTTATGTTTAAACCAAATTTTGCAATTTATCTGGTGTATTGTTTTGTTATATCGATTGCAGAGTTTTCGGACAATTGGTTGTCTACATAGTCTTGCATGCTTGAATATCCGTTGTTAAAGTTATATCTTATTGCATTCTTTTTGGATTGGTAGATTTTGATTTAACTATCTTGTTGCAGAAATTTAATATTATTTTATTGGTATGCATGATTCCTGATTTTGAATTTATTCAGAATGAATCTAGTGAATTATTGTACATCACATTTTATGTCACTGTTTTATGCTGGATTAAGCTATTTTTGTACAATTATTGTTTCGTTTTGAATTTAATGAATGTAGCTTATTATCCTTTATCTCTATTTTTCTGCTTAAACTTGTTATATTGATTAATATGTTCCTTGCTTATGCACAGATAGTGTATTTGAAAGGTTTGGAAATGCTGAAAATATTCAAAAATCATACATTGAAGACATCTTTACTCGATGACTTTATCTACTATGAAAGCCGACAAAAGATCATGCTGGATGAGAAAGCCAAGTTGCTAGGCAAGAATTTTGATAGTCCGATATTTGTACCTGTATTGGAAGCTTCCCAAAAGCTGAGTTTTACATCAACTGGCGATTATGAGAAGAATTTGAAGCCCAAGGATGATTCTGATGGCTTAAAACAGATTTTAGTTTCAATTCCTGAGCAGATTGCTAGCAATTCTAATGTTACTAGCATCAACCCTGTGGATGAGAAAGCTGAGAAAACTGTGGATAAAGATATTTCTTCTATCTTAAAGATTGGTTCAGTCACTATTGCCCCCAAACAGGTTGAGGCTAAACAATCCATCAGCATTGATAATAAAGAACCAGTTGATGTCCTTACAGTAGGCTCGATGCAGGTCAAAGTCAATGAGTTTGGTTCATCATCTGGTTTCCTGAAGGTTGGCAGTATCCCGCTTGATGCAAGAGCACTGCAACCGGGAAAAGGAGATCCTTCCGTTAAAACTGGATCACAACGTTAAATTTTGCTTTGCGTTTGAAGCAACATCTGGTTTTAGTCTACTTGGTAAAAATGGATTAATGGGTTGCCCAATTGCATTTTACAGTTGGGAGGTTGAGTTTCTTTTTGATCATTGTGTTTGCTCTTTGCATTTCCTATATAGTTCATTTGCTAATGATGTTTTGCTGCAAGGCTGTTATATCTTGGGTCTTTGGACGGCGTTGATTGGGTGACTTCTGAAGTTCTATCGGATAGTGTAACGCCCCTTTTTTTGCTTTTCGCCTGCTGGTTCTCAACATGCAAGGAGTGAGTGAGTTTGATCATCCAATCTGTGTTGAGAAACCTGCTAGAACTTCCCGCCACATTAGTCGAGTGAGTCTGCTATGTCACATTTCTATTGTTTTGAACGTGTTTCATGCTTATTTGGTTAAAGATAGTGTAACAATTGATTAAATGAGCTTTCCAAGATGAGAGTATATCAATATCTAGTGTATTAATTCTTGTACGTTTTAATCTAATCTGAGGTGGAATCAGTTCAACGTATTTTCGTTGGAAATGCTACATTTGTTTGATAAAATCGTCTTTCTCAAAACCCGATGAAACTTTTGTTTGATAAATTTTAACTCGATTAGCGCTTGTGCTTTTGCATGTCATCATCACTTTGTTGGGTGAAAATGATTTCTGTGTGGTTGATACGCTCTCAAAGCTTTAGAAATCAAAACCATTCAGGATGTTTATTGGTGTGACAGGTTCTTCCTTGAATTTCCTTAAATCATTCAAACTTTTTTACGTTGAACCGTGCAATAGAATTCAAGTTTTTCTACACTAAAACTTAATTTGTGAAATTAAGTTATTTTCAGACACAACCAATAAAGTGAGCTGATAAACAGATCCCTGGTTTTGAATGGAGTAGTGGCCACCTGTGATGATCCTAAATAGACAAACAAGCTGGTCACTTGAAATTGAAGTAAGCACATTTTCTATGTTATTAAAATATTATTAGTTTAATTTTACATAATAAAAATGAGAAAGATTTTAGGAAAAATGTTATTTTCCCTAAAAATATCACTTCTCAAATATTTTCTTTTTCGTCGGCTTTATCTTATTTCATTTCTCTATCTCTTAACTAATCTATTTTACTCTAGTTAGAAAATAATATAAAAAAACGTTTATTAGTTTTTTTTCAAAAAAATTAACATCTTTTAATCGAACTTTCTAATGAAATTAAATATTTTTTTAGGTGAATAAATAAGTAAAAAATAATAGTATAATAAATGGAAAATAAATATTAATATTGATAGTGAATTTAAGCACCTTTTCATATGAGAGGTGAGGCCAAATGTATAGCTCTTAGATTTTCTTTTAATTGTTATATATTATCATATATTATATTAGTGTAACCGAATAGTTTGGAGGTGAAATTGGAGATAATTGACTTTGTTATGTCTTATTTATGGTATGTTACCTAATTGATTTTGTAGTATAATAATTAATCTGAGTTATAAGATAGAATTTGAGTATATAAATGAAGGTAGATACACAAGTTATCAAACTGGAGTCTTAAGTAGAATGTGAGTTGATAGTGAACCGATAAACAATTTGTTTGAATTGATATAATAAGGATAAAAGAGCTTTAAATAGTTTCTTTGCGATTGGTTTATTGATATAGCTCAACGTGATGCCCAAGGTTGAGAATAAATAACATGATGTTATTTATAATTTGTATAATATGAGTTACATCAAATATAATTTAAGTGATGTTTCTTATTTGTTACATAAAGTAGAATTCAAGGATCCGAATGAGTGCATGTAGAATTTTAGAATTTGTTTTGACAACTTTTTTGAAATTACTAGATTGCACGGATTGGCTGTAGATAAAAGACTCGCTGAAACCAAACACAATGATTTTTCCCAACTCTCACGGTTCTTCTAATTTTTTCATTTTCAAATTTAACTAATCACTTAATGAAAAAAAAATAAAAATGAGCGTCCTATATTTCGCACATAAATTGTTTGGTACTACAAATCAGTTCTTTAATTTTCCAAAAAAAAAACTAACTGCACAAATTGTCATAATTTGACAAGTAATCGGTTTCGCATGAGTCCACAAAATTCAGAATTTGGAATAATCATGGAGCAAACAACAAATATGCAATTATCAATTCTCAAATGAAGAATCAACCTATTAGTCAATGTTCACATAGTTGGCATTACCAAAATATCGTGCTTCCTTCAAAAGAATAAAACTGCTTTCGCGTCATCTGAGTTGAACTAAAGCGTGAGAATTAAGCTTGCACCAGACAAAATCATTAGTAACTCATAACTCATCTCACCAATCTGAAGTTTGTTTATAATCATATTTATAATAAGTTAACTTTTGCTAGTAAATAATAATCTAATTCATAATTTATCACGAGTTTTATTTAAAGTATTCTTTTATTCACAAAATTTGAATTCTAAGTTCTCATTTTAAAAAATTGAGATCAGCGATAAGGGAAAAGAATTAGTCTTGTGTTGTGTACTTTGTGAGCCTCCATGTAGAAGAGATTTATGCAAAATATCTGGTTTTGCATGTGTGGTTGTGTTTTGTGAATAATAATACACTAATTAACACAAATAACACATACCTAAATGTCAGGGAAGAATTGAGATGACTAAATATCTATTTGTATGGACAAGATTTAGCCTTTTTTTCTGTTCCACCATAAAATCTGTAAATTTATTATAGTCTTAATTAGCAAGCACAAACTCTTATTTGATGTCTTTTTATTGTTTCCTTTGATGAACCAATTATTCATGCATTAGGAGATATACCTAACTCACTAACATTAGATAGGAGAAACCTGCTTTCCATAATGAGTTTTACAGTACATGCAAGATACAGTACAGCATGTACTGTTTCTTTTGGAAATAAAAGAAAATGATGTTTTCTCAATACATTGTTAAGAGAGGGTGAAAAGTGAGAAATAAGGAAATTAGGTATGTTAGAAGACAAGCACTTCTTTGTGAATTGGTGAGTAAGAAACAATGATAGGGGAGACATGGTGCCCCATCTTGATTTTTGGCTCAAAATCTAAAGACATTGATTCTGTCTAATGCAGATTAGGCATAAAATATTTTAAGTTAAGTGTAATGTTTTGGTCATTATTGCTCCATAATACCAGTTAGGTATAAAATGCATCAACCCTTCTTCATGAACTTGATCAAATTGGAATGTTTATAGTGTTAAAAAAGAAAGAATAGATCCAATGAACTTAGAGGGAAGAATAATAATAGAACTGAACTCAATACTATATTTAGAAGAAAAAAAAAATTTAAGATTCAAGGGTTGTTCTACTTATTTAGGATTTATGTAAAACTCCATTACTGATTATATTTATATTTTAAATTTTAAGAAATTGTTTCTTGTAACTATGGCTTGGTTTTCTTGAATAATTTAAGCAAATAGTTGCTTAAGTGTTTTGATATTAGAATTTAAGTTCATCTTTTGATAATTTGTGTAGTAAGTATTTACATAAATTTTCAGTAAAGACTTCTGGGATGAAATTTAAATTCTAATTTGAGAATAGTATCAAAATTGTTGAAGAAATTGTATATATGCTATTTGTCCATATAAAATAACAGTATTATTCTTTTTTATCATTTTCCCCCCAAAATGACATCTTTCCAATAAATATTCTTATAATCATTCTTATTTTTATTTTTTTAAATTTATTTATTGTCTAAAAAATTTTAAGGAAATTTTGTATAAGGATTCAAATAAATAATTTTAACTATCTTCTTACTGTAAGATGTAACCTTTACTTAGTTTCAACAATATCCAAATAAACAATTATTTGTTTTTATAATTACGTCTATGGTTATATATAATTACTTTTCTTTACAATCGATTAAGTAGCATTAATATGAAAAAAAATTAGAACCAAATAAATATTTTAAAAATAATTTGTTAAAAATTGTACCTATCTATATCCAAAACGCTCAGACTTTATTTTATATCTTAGTAATAATTTTTTTTTTTCAAAAGCATCTTACATACTAGTAAAGTAATTATCCAGAATTTATTTAAAGAGTTATTTTTCTTATAAAACATTTAAGATATGGAATTTAGAGTTTCTGTCAATAAATTACTTTTTGTACATTATTCTAGATTCAAGCATCATGTCACCCTACATCAATACAACATTTACGAAGAAGTTATTAATTCAAACAAAGTATTACAGTCTCAACATCAATTCACATTCTATTTAGACTTCCATTTCAAAAATTTTATTTCCATAATCTTTATTGCAGAAAATAATCTTGCTACTATTACTGTAAAAACATAAAAAGTTAAAAAATACTAATTAACATATCAGTCAAGTAAAATATACTTGAATTCTCTGTTTCTATTAAAGATTAATACAAATTATTCAAATTTGGATGATTAAGATCATCAACAATAAAGTGACAAAGTTGAAATTTTAAACTAATATTATCTTGTTTGCTAAAATTTATTATAAAAATATAATTAAATATGGAGAAACGTAATTACTAAAAGAGAAATTTAAAAAAATTGGTTATAGAAAAAACATATAAACACATAATAATTAACATTTCATTTCATGTTTCTAAAAGAATTTCCATAAAAAAAACTCGTGAGATGATAAATATGAAACTAAATATTTCACTCTTTAAGTATGGTGAGAGAGAATTATCTTTTTTTTTTCAAAAATGAAATAAAACATGTGAGAAATGAGTATAAGAGTTTGTATTTTACTTTATTTTTCTTATTAAAAAACATAACATAATAGGTGTAAGGAAGAAATTAACATAAATTAACCTGCTTTATTTTTTAATTTAATTCTCATTGTATATACACAAAATTTTAAAAGTTTGGAAGAGAAAGAGGAGTTACATTAAGAAGTTGAATTTTTTTGTCGACAATGTATCTTTCTTTATTATTATAAGAAACTGATTTTCTTGTCAATAATATAATTATTTATATTAAAAAAATTAAAAAATTGATTTTAACTTAATTATTGATGAGTTTAAGACTTTAAAATAATAATAATAATTCTTTAGATATGTGTATTTTTTTATAATTATAATAAATTATACACTATTTTTACTGTATTAATAACAACAACAATATATATATAAATTTTGAGTATATTATTTTGACTCTACTAAAATTATTGGCTAATATCTATAAGTGAAATCAAATTTAAATGTTTTTATTTTTAACAAAAAAAAAAGCTTTTGTATTATCATATTATTAATACAAGTGAAATCAAATTTGAATGTGATGAATTAGGTGATAAATTCTGATAGAGTAAAATGTGAGTATAGTAATTAAGTATATTTTTAAAAAGACAACTAAGTGCAAAACCAGTGTCAATGCACACAAATGTTAAATGAATCAAAAAATGAAGAAAAATCCAAAACATAAAAGGTCAAATTAAAAACACAATTTATTCTCTAGATCCGATGAGATACGACGGTGCTCATATATACATCAAACAAAGTGTTAAATGGAGTTAAAGGTTGACTAGCTGTCATATTTTTGGAGTTTGATTTTTGAAAAATAATTATTGATTATTATTTTTAGTTTTATTAAATTAATTTAAGATAAAATTTAAGATATTTGAAAAAAAAAATGTTCTGCTTCCTGTCATTATAATTTTGCCATTGTTAACACATATAAGTAATGTATAGAAAAAAAAAGTAAATTTATTATATATATAAGTATCAACGTGTTCAATTAAAAGCATGTAACTCAAAAAGTCTTGGATTGCAAAAAAATTAACTTGGTTTCCAATATACTTTATTTTTACCTTTTATTTACCTCTTTTATCTGGAAAAACAAATATTTTCAGGTAAAAACAGTTAGATACATAAATTAATTTAATTTATAAAATAAGTTTACTTACTATATTAATTGTTTATAAAGATTTATCAACTTGCTTACTTAACCATGAGCATTTTTGTTTGGTAATGACCCAAAGTAAAGGGATTTCAAATAGATTCATAGAATTGATAAGAGCAATGTACAAAACGAAGAAGCTCTTTATATAAATTGCAAAGGGAAGCTAAATATAGTGGAAAAACATGGGATGAGAGTGTCTCCTCTCTAATCATGTATTTTGAAATGAACATCTCATTTCACCAAAACCATACTGTAATTTTCTCTACCTTCAACAACTCTCTCTCCCTTCCTTCACATACATTGCATTTGCAGCACAGATCATAACTCCTCCTTCCAAACACCCATTATAGTGTAGCTTTTTTCTTACCTTTTTCCAGGCATATTCCTATTTCCCTTTCCTTGCCCCATTCAAATGCTTGCTCTTTTGCAATGATTAATGACGCTGCTTTCTTTTACACGCCTTTGAGTTTTGACCCACGTTGTCCTTTACTCACTTTCCATTCACTGCTACCTGTTTCAAGTTTGCCCTCAACCTTTCTCTGTTCTCACAGTGAAAGTTTCCATTTTTTTTCTTTTATTGCTTATTCTTCCCAGCATTTTGGTCATTAAGTAATGTATACTCCAACTGGGTTTTGAAGCTTTGTTTATTTAATGTAACTTGTAAGTTTATGTTATGCATTGCTTTGGGTTAGATGGCGCAACATTGTTGTGTTGTGCTGCCACCGGGGTTCTATTGAAGGGGTTTATTTGCATAAATCTTGTTATAAATCACAATGACGTGTAATTGCTTGTTGATTTTACCATAGGTGTGTAGCGGTTCTTTATTGCCGTGATGCTCGTAGCACATGCATTGGTGTCTGCCAAGATTAAATAATCAAGTGCTGTGCTGTTGCTGCAAATCTTTACTGTTGTTAAAGCATTAAAAAATATAAATCCTAGTAAAGTTTTGGGTTTTTGTCATTGCCTCTGCTTAAAAAACTATGGAAGATACATTTGTTCCGTTTCGTGGAATTAAGAATGATGTTCAAGGGAGATTGATGTGTTACAAGCAAGACTGGATTGGTGGCCTCAGAGCAGGCTTCAGGTACACCTTGCCTATTCTACAAAAAATAGTGAATTATTTTATTAGGAGGGTGTATTTTGATAGCATGACATATATGAAGATAGGAAGTTTTGTTTTTTTGCTAATTCAGTTAGTATTCCTTTGAAATTACTACACTTTTTAAGCAATTCCTGATTACTTCATACTTATTGTTTTGAAATTGCTACTTAAACTGTTGTTTCTCAGGATATTAGCCCCTACCACGTATATATTTTTTGCATCAGCAATTCCTGTTATTTCGTTTGGAGAACAATTGGAAAGAGACACAGGTACACTGCTTGTTGTTCATATCCATATTTTTCTTGGGTTTTGGCCATGTGTAGAAATTTGTTTATGTTAAGATAGCTGTTTCGATAAATGCAGAGACAGTGATATAGTGTAGCTCAAATTTGATGTTCTGTGTTCCAACAATTTCCAGATGGAGTACTCACTGCAGTGCAAACTTTAGCATCTACTGCATTGTGTGGAATTATACAGTCTATCATAGGAGGCCAGCCTTTACTGATTCTTGGAGTAGCGGAACCAACTGTAATTATGTATACATTCATGTTCGACTTTGCGAAAAGAAGGCCAGAATTGGGTTCAAAACTCTTTCTAGCATGGACTGGATGGTATAGTTCGTTCACTTTCATGTTTGAAGTAGTGTATTAATTTTATATTCTTAGATATAACTTTTTTGACGAGTTACTGTTTGTATGATGCCATATAATAGAAACTTAGTTTCCTCATGTATTTACGGGCAGGGTATGCATGTGGACTGCCACCTTTTTGTTCCTTTTGGCTATCTTGGGAGCTTGCTCCATCATCAACAGGTTCACTCGCCTAGCAGGGGAACTATTTGGCCTTCTTATTGCAATGCTTTTTATCCAAGAGGCTATTAAAGTAAGAGACATGTTTTAGTTTTCTTTGACAGTAATATTGGCTCATGAATGCTTTTAGATTATTGTGGTTCTAGCCTGAAGTAATGAAAATATAAGATGGTTAGAGTAAAATCAAATCAATCGATAAACATGCTTTCTAATTGGGTTTAACAGGGACTCTACCATGAGTTTCACATACCTGAGAGGGCAAACCCAACATCACCTGAGTTTCAACCTTCATGGAGATTTGGAAATGGCATGTTTTCTTTGGTTCTGTCTTTTGGCCTTCTGCATACAGCATTGAGAAGCCGAAAGGCAAGGTCTTGTCGATATGGATCAGGTAAGACTTGTGAAATGTGAGGTTCCTAGTCGTATGTGCATTTGCATCATCAATATAATATGATTTAAGAAAGCATAAAATTTTCTTTCTCTTATGGTTGGTGGATTGTTGATATTAGTTGCTGAAATACTACATTCTTCCATTGAGATGTGCATTCTTTGTTGCAAGAACCATTTAACATAAGGTAAAAAGAAGTACTTTGCATATTTATTGACTTTGCTCCGTACAGTTTGGTGCTTGAAGGATTTTTTTTTATTTAATCCTTCCCCATCCCTTTTTCTTCCACTTTTAAAACGTACTAACTATAAAATAAATTAACAGAAATTCTGGTCTTGAAAGAGAAATTGAATAAGGAACAAGGTTGTTGAGGGTTAATGGATTCAAATTAACTTTTTGTTACATAGAGTTGCTTTTCATGTTACTAAGTTGACATACTGGTCTGTAAAAATATTGCCTAAGGAATATTCCAAAAATTATCTTTAAAGCATAGAACCTTGTGTCAATGAAAAATTTGTTTCTACTCTTAAAAGTTAATTTTGTAAGACAACTTCTCTTTAATGAAGAAAGGCTTGAACCTATAACACTTGAGCTTTATGACCTTCATAGATCTATTAAATTTACATTGAAAATGGAAGCAGATCATTTGGAGGTTAAATATGACCAACAGACTTAGGATTTTCTTTTAACTTGAAAATAACAGAAAAAAATCCTTTCAACTAATGTTTTGATCATTTCCCATTATATTTTAGTAGTTCTTAGATTATTTTCCTCTCATTACAGGATGTTTACGAGGCTTCATAGCAGATTATGGTGTCCCATTGATGGTTCTAGTATGGACTGCCATTTCTTATATTCCAGCTGGAAGTATTCCAAAAGGAGTTCCAAGGCGTCTTTTCAGTCCAAATCCATGGTCCTCTGGTGCATTTGAAAACTGGACTGTCATAAAGGCATGAGCTCTTCTGTGGAAATTATTTCATGTTGGGAAATATGATGATTAAATCTCTCTGTCCTTTTTTATATTCTTAGTACTTCCATTTGAATTTTTTAATAAAATATTCAAAATCACAACAGGACATGCGGAATGTGCCAGTTCTATATATTATTGGAGCATTTATTCCAGCAACACTGATTGCTGGTCTATATTATTTTGACCATAGTGTGGCATCTCAGCTTGCTCAGCAGAAAGAATTCAATTTAAGAAAGCCACCTTCTTTCCATTATGATTTACTTCTATTGGGCTTCATGGTACATCACACTCCTTGCTCTTTTTTATCCTTTGCTTTATATAAAATTGCTTAGTTCTTTGACTTTTGAGCAATGCTCTTTCTTTTTCCCTTGGCATTGATATTGTGTTTGGCCTACTGATCTGCTTGTAAACCGAATGTGATCCTTAGTTATGACACATGGATGTTGCCTGAATGACAGGTTATTATATGTGGTCTAATTGGGATTCCTCCGTCCAACGGTGTCATTCCACAATCTCCAATGCATACCAAAAGTTTAGCTACATTGAAGCACCAGGTAGACATTAATTTCAATTGCAGGTTTCCTTTCTCTCATTCTATAAAGATTTACTGAGATAATTGTTGGCAATACACTTTCATGAGTACAGTCTTTATTAGGCCTGAAGCATTTAAGGAGAAAGTAGAAACAGAATACATAGTGATTAAATTTGCTGCTTGCTACTATCATCATACTTATATTTGGGTGATTTGCAGTTACTTAGGAACCGGCTTGTTGCTGTAGCACGAAGTTCTATGAGAAAACAAGAGTGTTTGGGGCAAGTATATGGAAGTATGCAAGATGCTTACTGGCAGATGCAAACCCCTCTAGTTCACGAGGAATCTTCCTCACAGGTACATGGATTGTGGTCTTTTAGTCACTTTCCCCTCCCCCTTTCATTTGTATGACATGCTCACTCTTCAGAACAGGACAACTTGAAGATTGCATCATTGATTTAATGGTTTAACAAACTGAACATATTCCTAATTGTCTATAGTTCAAACAAGAAGTGGTATATAATGTAATCATCCACTATTTCCTAAACTTTGTTGACAGGGACTTAAAGAGTTGAAAGAGTCAACAATTCAATTGGTATCAAGCATGGGGAGTATAAATGCCCCAGTTGACGAGTCAATATTTGATGTCAAGAAGGAAATTGATGATTTATTACCTGTTGAGGTTAAAGAGCAACGAGTGAGCAACCTGCTCCAGTCTCTGATGGTAGCGGGATGTCTAGCAGCAATGCCTTTCCTGAAAATGATTCCAACCTCTGTGCTCTGGGGTTATTTTGCTTTCATGGCCATTGAAAACTTACCTGGCAACCAATTCTGGGAACGGATTTTGTTAATTTTTACTGCTCCAAGCAGAAGATACAAGTATGAATATGTTGTTAAACATTTCCTATCTGTTTTTCTTCTCTTCAGGATATTTAGAGTTGCATTCACTGACGTACCTTGCTTTCTTTTTTACATTGTGAAATAAATAGAGTTTTGGAGGAGTGCCATGCAACTTATGTGGAAACCGTTCCATTCAAGACAATTGCAGGGTTCACAGTCTTCCAGACTATATACTTGCTTGTTTGTTTTGGTATCACTTGGGTTCCAATAGCTGGGCTTCTATTCCCATTGATGATCATGCTTCTGGTTCCTGTAAGGCAATACATTCTGCCCAGGTTTTTCAAAAGAGCACACCTTCAAGATTTAGATGCTGCAGAATATGAAGAAGTACCTGCTTTACCATTCAACCTAGCTACTGTAAGTGTTCAACACTAGACTCAAGTTCACCTTATTTAGCTAACATGCTAGGGGTTTTATTTCTTGGTAAAAAAAAGGCGGATCAATGCAAACAGACATTCACACTTCCAATGAATGAAATGAAGAAGCAATATTTTGTATAACTGGCATTGAATGTCCATTTGAATGGTTTGAAATGATATCACATTTAAGTTTCTTTTATGATGCTTCTTGCTCTATTTGTGTAGGAAGGGAACTTGAGGACCATTTAGCCCTGAAGAAGCTAGGCCATCCAATTTGAGCAAACCAGGATGAATATTCATACATCCTTCTCATGCTACTTATTATGCTTGTAATACAAGGATTCTTTAAAACATGTATGTTTTCATGTAGTTTTTAGGAATTGATTTATAAGGAGCATTGATTATTATTTAATTTTAGAATTAGGTTTTAGATTTTTATTTATTAGAGTTTTGAGTTCTAAAGTCTACAAACCACAATTAAATTTCTATAGAAAATAATGATTAATTTTCTAGTTTGGTCCTTAATTAGAATTACTCCATTGTATTTAGTTATTGTGAATGAAATTTAAGAGAATCAGTCACCTAAAAATAAATTCAATTCATGATGTAATTGAAAATATTTGACCAAACAAATTCAATTATATCTCAACATTAAAAAGTGAACATTTAGATTTATAAAACAATAAATATCGCTCAATAAAGTAAAAATTATACTAGAAAATTAAAACTCATAACAAATGTAATAAAATATATAAAATTAAATTGTATAAATAAAGATAAAACAGAATTTTAAGAGTTAATTATAAATATAAAATTTTAAAAATATTTAGGAGCTTACAAAGTAAATGTACAAAACTTCTATATATAGTATATACAAGTACTGAAGTTGTAGAAAAACTATTAAAAAATTACTAAAGCAAAATAATTGGTTATATATAATATTTTATTTCGTGTCATGTTTTCACTTATTTATATATATATATATATATATATATATAATAATAAAATTATTGTGTTATCTAATTAATTTGTTACTTTTTAGTAGTTATTAACATTATTTAACTTTCTCCTAATTGTTTAATAATTTTTTTAATGTAATTCAATTCAATTTTAATTTACTAACTGCATTATTTTATTGACTTAGTGATTTGTTCATCACATTTTTCTTAAAAAATACTTTTTTTTTATCTAGATGTTTTACTCAAAAAGATTGTCGATAATAATATTGCTGAAGAGTTATATGAGTAGTGTCCTTCAATTTTTTCACATAATTATAATTTTGTTCCATTTAATACTAGAACAAAAATAATAATTATATATAATAACAATTAGTGACAATTTTTAATATTTGTCATACTTGTAAATTTTAATTAACAAAAACATTACAAAGTATTAAGAGTATAAAATAATTATAAAAATTGTCATTTGACAATAGTGATTGTACGAATTACAATTTTATCTGTCAATATTTTTAAATCGTCATTTTTTTGAATAATTTTAATATTTGATGAATAGTTACATTTTTAAAAATAGAGGGAAATTAAATTTTGTAAATAAATAAAGGATAAAAAAGCAATTTAACCCTATTGGGTTTTTAATAATTTACCTACCATTGATACGTGTGGTTTCATGATTTTTAGCCTGTTACTTTTTAAAAAGGAATTGTGCAAGATGTACCTTATTATTCCTTGAAAAAATTCTCTTCATAAAACTTTCGTGACTCATGGATTAGAATGTGGAACAATATGTTCAAGGAAAACAGCCCTTATTTAAGTTTTCATTCCTTGGTATGCATGATGAGTAATTGAATACTACAGACATTTATTCCATTTTTCAATCACTACAGACTAGAAAAGGAATCAACCAAGTGGTATTCTCCAGTTACTTTCCAAGAATTGCTAAAAAAAGAAAGTTATGTCGAGGTGTTGAACCAAGAGAACTGGTTAATTGTGTTTAGTATAACAAACATAGCTCATTGACTCTTGTGACGTAGTTTGACTGGAAAAGGATTTACTCTTTTTTGTCAGAAGGAAAAAAAATATTCTTCCGTTTTTAACCAATTAAATACTATTCATGGAGAATATAAAAATCGAGCATGAAAGTGACAAACCTACACCACAGAAAGACAATTTTTTTACCAACCTTTAGCTTCAGAAACTTCAGAAATGTAGTATGCGTGCAAATCATAAACCTAATTAATCCAGTCTCCGGGCTTAGACTTCGACTTTGCCATCTTTGTAATCATGCATAAGGCCTTTTCAATGTAACCAAAAACTAAAATTGAAAGATTAAAAAAAAAAGCCATACGGATCACTGTAACTTCTTCAAAGGTTTATTTAGCTCTACACTGAATCATTTGGTAGAAACTAGAAGTAGTTTTAAGAAACTTGAGCAGTATGGTTATGAAAATGGCAGCAAAAGAAGCCATTACCCTATTTTCCACAATTTTTTTAATAACATTTTAAATTAACCAATAACCATAAAAACCTTGGAAGGCTTTGGCTACATGCTTGATCTGCCAAACTTGCACTCATGGACAAACTGAATCATAAATTTGGCTGCTTAGCCTTGCTAAATTTAGAACCAGTCATTTGCTCTGACTCATACAGTATGTGATTGATAAGCCCCCTTGCAGCACTGCAAAACCAGAAACCAATCTAATAAGCGTAAATTTCACACACATGTGCCCATGTTATTGTGCCGAGACATTAGAAATGTATTGGCTGGTGAAGGGGAAATGGAGCAAAGAGAAAAACGGAGCCACACTAGGAACAAACGTGCACTATATAAATGTACTAGGTACAAGCTTACTCATCCTTCAACTTCTGAATCTTCTCAGGATCTGTCTCATGCTTGTGGGTCTTAAACTGTTGTCTCACCATATCAACAAGAAGCTGTGTGTTATGTTTCTGCAATAGCATGCAGGCATACAGCATAATCAGTTTCTCACGTCTAAGCATCGTGCAGATGTTTAAACCTTGTTTAAGTAAACTTCTTCACAAGTACTTCTCTAGAAGAAAATCAAAAGCAAAATGAAAGAAACTTCTTCCACAAGTTAAAATCAACGAGTACACCTAATTCATAAACTTTTGGAAGAGTTAGATAAGAAAGTTTCTTTAAAAGCTGAAGTGCACAAGTTAATTTCAACTTTCGAAAGTTTCCTTCATAGTTTCCTTTTCAAAATGTTCACGAAATGTTTATCTCAATAGGACATCACAAATGCAATGCTTCAGTAAAAATAATGCATTACTAGCCAAGCAACAATAGGACGGTAACCCCAATGCAGAAGCATACCATGATCATGGGTGAATAGCATCACAAGCACAAAAGTAAGCGATGAAGTAAGTAATGCCGTGCACTGATACGATCAGAAGTTGTTTAACATGTTAAATCACAACACCTGAACATGAAGACTAATTACATGTCTCTAGAAAACAAGCATCATAAGCATGAGACATATACAATCGAATTTTCAAAAAATTCACCATGGTGGGGATTCCTGTGTACTGTACTTAAATTACGTTGACAGCAATTAGCCACAACTGAACCTGTTTGAAAGAGAAAGAGAAAGAGAAAGAGAAGAATGACTAACCCGACTACCAATATATTTAGCTCTTCGCAGGCATTCACGGTAGAGCTATAAAACAAAAGCCATAAAAGTAAATAAGAGATTTTATTTATTTGTTTTTAAAAGGATAAATTAGAATTTTGATCATTTATCTAAATTTTTGTTTCAATTTGGTCCCTTATGTTTAAAAAAATTATTGAAGTCTTTAATTTGAAACACTAAATTGGTCCTTCTGTTAGTTTACTGCATCAATTTAGTGTGTTTGGATTTTCAGTCTCATCCCACTAAATTCCCTATCAACTGAATTTAACACTCACATTACTTCTCCATTTGCTCATCGGAAAATACAATTCGTCATTCCAACATACATCCAAACACACCTTTCATCAAATTAGGTGAAACATCACAAACGTGAAATTATTAAACATGTGACTCCAGTCAAAATTACCATTGCTAGTCAATCTTATAAACATAAAAAGGGATCAAATTAAAACGAAAATTCCAGATAAGGGGAACAAAACTCTATTTCAGTCTTTCTACACTTATGGAAGCGAAGCAGGGGGTTGGAGTTTGATTGAATTGGAGAAGAAAGAAGGTTTGGTGTGTAACTGACCCTAATAGCATTATTGGCGAGCTCAGGAGGCAGAGCAGTTTGAAGGGACGGCATGGTATAGAGTCTGCGAAACAAAAATACAGAGGCAATTCATCAAACAGTTAGAAGACAGACAAGAGAACATTACTTAACCAACAAATGTGATAGTGGGCACTTGTCTCATACCGATTATCAACAGTTCTGACTCTGAGTGCTCGAAGTGTGTTTTCGAGCAAAGCAAAGGAGCACAGAACGTGAAATTGCGATCCGTGCGAAACAAAACTCTGCGTTTTACGGTACTAGAAACGAAGAAGAGTGAATGGGATTTGGGGGTCTAAGATAAGAAGCCCAATACAAAATGCACTAATGGGCCGATTCCTAGTATAGGCCCAATAATTTTATGGAGGGCTAAAATGGGTCGTATGATTCTTGAATGGAGCTATTTAAAAATTTGATTATAATTACATGCTCACAATTTTACCATATGAAATAGATGGGGATTTCAAATCAAATTTAAAGAAGATAAATAAACAATAAATAAATTGTTGGGTATGAAGTCAGGATCAATTGGGTTGGGCTGAGTAGACACTATGTTTTAGTGAGTGGGCTTAATCATTGTGTCCTCTTTATTATCCCTATTTATCTCTATTTAAAGAGATCATTGTACTTGTAATTTGTGAGCAACAAGACAACATGAAAACCTAATAGTTGCCCGTGTGGATGTAGGTTGCCGTTGGCGACCGAATCACGTTAAATCTTGCATTGATTCGTGATTATGTATGTTGCTTCCGCGCGTGCATAATTTCCCATCAAGTGGTATCAGAGCCAGGTTCGTTTACACATTAGAGATTCGATCAGCAGAAATTAATCGACGAGACGTGAAAATGGCGGCAGTAGCGTCCCAAAGCTAGGTTTTCGCAAAGGCTGCAGTGGCATCTCAAAGCTAGGGTTTCGCAGAGGCGGTAGCAGCATCCCAAAGCTAGGGTTTTTGCAAGGGCTGCAGCGGTGTCCCAAAGCTAAGGTTTCGCAGAGGCGGTAGTAGCGTCCCAAAGCTAGGGTTTCGTAGGGGCTGCACTGGCATCCCAAAACTAGGGTTTCGCAGAAGCGGCAACGGCATCCCAAAGTTAGGGTTTTGCAGGGGCTGCAACGGCATCCAAATGCTAGGGTTTTGCAGGGGCGACAGCGACGTCCCAAAGCTAGGGTTTCTCTGGGACGACAGCGGATTGTGTTTTTCACGGCGAACAGATGCAGGTGCTTGCAATGAGCGAGACGGCACGAAGGTGCAGTGCGATGGCAGTGACGGAAGACGCAGGGTGGCGCGTGCATTTTTCTGCTACTGCAACAGTGACGGTGCGGTGCTAGGCGTGGGGTGTGGTTGTTTTTCGCTACGGCACGCAGTATTCAGTTACTGAGCACATCAATAAAAGGAATTCGATCTTAGCCAGACTTATGTCCGTGGGTATTAAGTTCGATGATGAAGTTCAAGCTTTACTATTGTTATTGTTTTTTGCTTGACAGTTGGTTCGGAACGGTTACAGTAGTTACCAGTGCAGCGGATCCCGATGGATTCACTTTTGAGTAGATTCGTGATCTCATTCTTGGTGAGGATGTCCGAAGAAGGAGTTCTGGGGAATTATCTAGTGAATCGTTATATGTCGTTAGAGGTAAGAAAGATATCAGAGATAGTGGGAGCAAGAACAAAAGAAGGAGTCAATCAAAGACTCAGGATGGCTCAAGTGTAACGTGTTGGAACTGCGAGGAGGTGGGACATTTTAGGAATCAATGCCCAAAAGATAAACAAAGTCCGATTCACAAAATCTCGTGGACAGAAGAAGGTTGTCTTTACAAAAGAGAAACCCAGAGCCACAGGTCAGATTCAGAATGAACGAGCATGTAAAGAAGGTTCAGGTAGACCAGTCAGAGGTACTTATGGCAGTGGGAGCACGGGTCGTGTTTCAGCTAAGGTCCCTAGAAGACAGTGGGTTAGGAGAATCAGTATTCCAGCTGTTGAAACATCTTCAGAAAATTTCATGTTAAATATGGAGAGTGTTTATTTTCAGGTTGTTCCAGGATCCGGCAGTTCTTGCAAGTGGGATGGAGAGTGTTTATTTTCAGGTTGTTCTAGGATCCGGCAGTTCTTGCAAGTGGGAGCCGGTAGGAATAGAGAATGGGTCAGTAGCAGTGGCAACTGACGTGTTGAAATTCAGGGGAGTTTCAATGAAACCTTCAAAATAATTAAGAAGGCTGGTGGCAACTAGTGGTGGAACATTGAGTTCCGGTGATAGATTACAGAAGTACATGTACACAGTTGAAGCGCATGTGAACATTGTTCCGTGACTTCAAGTGGGAGATTGTTGGATATGAAGCCAGGATCAATTAGGTTGGGCTAAGTAGACACTATGTTTTAGTGAGTGGGCTTAATCATTGTGTCCCCTTTATTATCTCTATTTATCTCTATTTAAAGAGATCATTATACTTGTAATTTGTGAGCAATAGGACAAAATGAAAACCTAATAGTTGTCCGTGTGAGTTGCAGTTGATTCGTGATTATGTGTGTTGCTTCCACGCGTGCATAATTTCCCATCATAAATGAGGTTCTAAAACAGCTTTATGTACTAGATGTTCAACTTATTTTCTTATTGCTTTATAGTCTTAAAGGAGTTTGATTTAACATATCGGAGAGAGTAGACTAATATAGTTTGATAATTTAATAGAAAACACAATATAAATATTTTAATTTCTTTTTTTCATATTTTGTTTTTAGAATAGAAGAACATTGTGCACTCTACATTATTCTAAATTTTCCGATTTTAGAAAATTAACTTGAACTCAAATGGAATTTTAAAAAACAACATATTATAGCTTATAAGTCCATTTTGAGGTAAATTTTGAATTAGAAAACAAACTATGATTTTCAACTCAACTCAGGCAAAATAGGCCATGTGAACGCGATAGTTAATTTAAAATTTTTTTACTCTTCAGTTAATTCATAATCATGTGCACAGTATATGCAAGCCAAATTATTGTTGGTAATCCAAAGTTAAATGTATCAGTAATCACCTCTCTATGAACTGCATTTCTTAATTTAAACTCGTGAAATGAAACTCAAGCTGATATTTAAAACCTATCATATGATATGATATATATATATATATATATATATATATATATATATATATATATATATATATATATATATATATATATATATATATAATGCCCGATCAAACTATTACAATGGAGTTCCTAAAAAAGAGACTAAATTCTATAACTCATCACACACAAGGGGAAACCCCAAATAGGGACGAATTGTAAGTAACAAATACAACAACACAATCACAACCAACAACAATGCCTCTCTCTGCTCTATATGCATACTATGTGATACATGATATACTTCCCATAGCCACCATAATTTAAAGTGACATATTAATTCCTACATTCATAGGCAGAGAGCTCCACAACTGTATCAGGTTCACCTTCTCTTAAGCAATCAAGTGGAGGTATAGTCATGGTCTCTTGAGTTCCATAAGCATTCCAGCAAAAAGGGTCATCCAGTAACTGCCCTTCGTATGGCAAAAGCTCAATCTCAGAGAGTGTTATGTTGGTGCATGCCACAGTGTCACTGCAAGCAAAGTGTATAGGAGGAGTTCTCACATCATAAGTACCCTTTATGTTCCTATATATCACATTGTTTACATGCACTGCTGAAGTTTGGTTCAGACACTCCTTGGACAAGCAGTAGTACTGGTCAATGATGATGCAGTTCCTCACATTCTCCATTTGGATGTTTTCAAATCTTAGGCCACTCACTGAGCCCGTTCCACCTTGCCATGTCTTGATCCTCAGGCCATTGTCTGATTCCTTTATGATGGTGTTGCGAACAGTTAAGTTTGAGACACATGCCTGGGAATTGTGCACTCCGAGGCTTCCAATGCTGTGGAAATGAAATGACCGATGTCAGACATTTGGTGTAAAACGCTAAAACTAACATTGTGGAAACTTGCCAATGTAAAGGTTCCAAAATGACTTTTATGTGTCTAATTAAAGCAACAGAATAGAGGATGCTGCCTCGGAATCATGAGGGGCCAGAAATGAAAAATAGAAACTGTTGTCTTATTAATTATTGGCAGTTTGAACTGTTCCAACGGTTTAAGTAATATACCTATATAGATCACTAAAAGAAGAAAATAATAAATAACTCCTGTGACCCTAACTTTTTGGAGAATTGGTGAGGATCATTTGAAAGGCGAAACTTTTTAATCTTTTGTTGAAGATTAGATGGAATCTTGGGGTACAACTTGGAGTGTCACCATACTCATGCCATTGGTGAAAGTCACTTTTCATTCGTTATGCTTTCAGAAATGGTTCTAGAATCAGTTAACACGGCAGAGATAACATATCGTACTAATAACAAGCCACAAGGGAGTTTATTTATTTATTTCATTTGTACATTAGTCATCATTAATGAGTAGTTAACATAATTAGCAACACAAGTTAACTTGAAATTAAGATTACTTATGTAACCTACCTAATGCCATGGGTAGGAGCACAAGTAACACCCTCTATGTCCACGTCTGAGCACCCGGGTCCAATCGAGATGCAATCATCACCTGTTCAAAAATCACATCATTGTAAACAACTTTTCTGGCATTTATATAAACAGAACAAAACTACCATGCTGAGAAATGAGGCATTGTTCTTTGGTATTTACCATTGCTTATCATGGAGTTATATATCCCAACACCCTTTGTATTTCCTAAGTGGATGCCGTCAGTATTTGGACTGAGTTTAGGAGAAGAAATTGACAATTTGTCTATCAGTACTCCTTGGCAACCATCGAATTTCACGTGAAACATTGGACTGTTTTGAATTTTCACCCCACTCAGCACCAAATTGGAGCTCATGAAGAACCGTATCATCTATATTTGAGAAGAGAAACAATTCTAAGACAGTTCATGTGGGTGGGAAAAATAAGCATAAACAGAGTAGTTTACTCACTGTGGGGCTATCACATGGTCCTGATACAGTTTTTTCATCGGGACCCTGAAATGTCAATTTTTTTACCATTTAGTTTGAGTTCTTTCGACATTAAATGATTACAACAAATAATAGAATGGTGTAATTGTTATTATATTATTGATTAAATGATTTACCCGGTGAGGTTTGCAAGGAAGATCCCACCACTGTTCCCCATTGCCTTCTATGGTTCCTTTCCCAGTAAGAGTCATTTGATCAAGTCGATAGAACACGAGCCATTGACTGTGGCTATCTTCCTTAGGCCAAGATTCTGGTCCATCAGGTGCCATGAGAGTACCATCCACCTGTTTACATTAGAACCTTGTTAGTAAGCTACATTAAAGGAACACAAGAGAACTACACAAATGTATTTCACACCAGGTCCAACCCCAAAGCTTATAATCTTAGCCCTTCTCACATATATGTTTGTTCAATATGCTCTTCTTTATTCAGTGTGAGTGAGCTTTATTCAGTGTGAGTAAGGCTTCTTACTCACACTTGCATTCTGACAAGTATGTCATATAACATGAAAAAAATGAATGAAGAACTAGGAAATTCAACAAGCATTCTTACTTGAAATACTATTCCAGGCTTGCATGGACCTGTAAAGATAGTTGAAGTTATTTTGAAGCAGTAATTTTCTGGAACAAGAACAACCCCTGACTCGACTGCACAAGCTGCTTTCCATGCTGCCACGAATGCTTCTGTGTCATCAGCTGAACCATCTCCAACTGCCCCAAAGGATCTTACATCGAAAATGCAGTTTGATGGGGAATCCCCAGGATCACTGGGATAAGGGTCAGAGGGAACACCAGGGGAAATGGAAGGAGGTGAAGAAGGTTCCTCTGGTGTAGGGGACTCAGCAGGGGGACTTTTCTTCTGCCCCTTGTGATAGTGGTATCTTCCTTCCACATTATCCCAATTATGGATAAAAAGAATCATGGCAATCCATAGGATAAAAGACCCGCGAATGAGACTCATTGCAGGCTTCAATTGTATGAGTTTTGACACTAAACTATCAATGTCTCTTCACCAATGTGAAAGCTCCAAGGATAATTGATACCTGTGGATAAGAGAATGCAAGAGTCCAGCTTGAGAAATGTTATAGAGACAAATATAAACGGAGGAGATTAAACTAACTTGTAGAGGGTTGGAAGCAGATTGGCCTATAGTAAGAACTACCATGAAGCTAAGGTTGTTATTTATATTCAAAACATAGATGATATAGTTCATGAATAAATTCTAAAGCATGAGGTGGACACGTGTAGAATCATGGTTGATTCACTGTCTCAAGAAAACAGTTGGACAATTTTAGAGGCTTTGGAGGTCAATGTTCTGCAGTAACCGTGCCACGGTGTCATTGTTCTCCAACCTCATTTCCGTGACCATCCTCTTATTTTAATTGTATATGTCCATTGTGTTGTGGTCCGTGACATTATACCTTCGCTCTCCTCTTGCATCTTGGACCTAGTTTACCACCACTAGTTTTATTCTGTGAATTTGTTTTCAGAAACTGCACTCTGGACAATTTTCAAAAGTGTATGCTCAGAACCTTTGAGGCTCAAGTTTTCTAGAAAATCGTGCCATCACTGACCAAACTTTTTTTTTTATTCATTTCTGTTCATCCGTATTTTCTCGGTCACAGATGTAATAGACGGGGAAAAGAACTCTACATCAAGGTCCATGGCATTTTGAGTTTTGTTGAGTCAACTGATTACTTGTCCTAACAACGCCTCTAAGTTTAACGTGTCTTCCATTATTTTTCATAGAAAATGCTAAAGCCATTATATATTGCTGACTTCTTAGGTTAAAACACAAGAACAATAAGCTCTTTTGTGGTAATTAACTAGAACAAATATATTGAGCCTCTAAGGTAACCAGAGCAATTAGAATAAAGAAGAAATACTGTTCAAGAAAATTATCAAAAATATTTGTGAAGATGAAAATTGGTGTTGTAGTATATTTGTCCGAATATATGACATATTTCTTCTGAGGTTTTACCTTGGAGGTGGCCAAACAGACATATGTAGCTATTGAAAAATAACATTTTGATGAGATACCGCATGTGAAATATTGCTATAAGTTAGAGCCAGATCTCTAAATAACAGAGCAGCAGATAGCAAAAAAGGATAAAGCTAACCACAGTGGGAATCGTGAACGTATAAAGAAAAAACAAATGAACTTACATAATGAATCACAGGTACCCTTTTAGTTGGAGTTAAACAAAATTTATCTTTTCATGCAATGAATAAGAAACTATCTCTTTGTTTGCTAATAACCCTGATTAAAATGCTTTATTCCATCATCCTTGGTGCATTATACTTTGCTAAGGCAATTCAGATATGACAGACATAATCAAAGAAAGGGAGGGAATTAGTGGGATTAAAGTTCATAACTCAAAAACTAAACTAATTGGATTAAATTATCCATAACTTAATTGTTTTACTTTTTAATAAATTTTAACTATAATAGAATATTTATTAAAAGAATATATTTACTTGTTAGCAGTACTCCTGTAACTTTATCTGTCTATTTTAAGGATATGACAGTAAGTTACTTTCTTACAAACCAAACAAGGTGTGAACCCCTTTTTTTTCTTCTATTTAAATCAAACATGACAATTAATAGTTTGGTAAAAAAATGCAAAAGAAAGAGAAAAGGTGCTAGGGGCCTAAGAGGAACACAAAGAAGAGTAGATGTGGGAATGTGGTTTTGATTTAAAAGCAAAACATATCGTGACTCTTTGTTGTTGTTTAGCTCATTGTGGCTATGAATTTGCAAGAAGGACATATTTGGTACACGACAACAGAATTAACGCATTCACGGGTGGGATCATACCCCTTATGATTTAATGCAAAAAAGAAAAAGAAAACAAAAGATAGTTAAAGAGACACACGAAGAGATAAAAAGTTAGGACACAGAAAGTGACCCTCATAAAAAACCAAAATTCTCCAATGTATCCATATCTCTTACGTGCCTACTGAAACAAATAAAAGCAACATTGAAAAATCAGCTAGACTTTGTGATTCACCTGATGAAGAATGGTGCAATTTTTTTCTCCTCCTCTTTATCTCTTTGATGTAGCCACCTAATTAGCTAGTGTAGTTATACATCACGAAGCTGTATTGTAAGCAAATATGAGTTGCTATGTAAAATATTCTAAGCAATGTGCATGCATTCATGTTTGTCTTAACCTGTCACGTGTGTACAATCAGAAGGTGAGATTTCAAAAGCAAATAAACCATCGCAATTTCAACAGAGAAAAAGTTTGTGACTAGAGAGATTCTGGGGTGCACTTTATTATGGTGCTCTGAGGTGACAGCATGGTTTGTGGCTCTCTGCTGTGCCACGTGTCAGGGTTCATACACGCCCCTCACTCGCGAAGATAGTGGTTGGTTTGTTCAAAACGCGGGTCCGAAGTCACCATGATTGATAGGGCATGAGAGAGAGAGAGATAATGTGTGTTAGTGTATTATGTATCATGATATCACAGTTCCAACACAATGTTATAGTCACATGCAGCTCCATCCAGATTCTGCAGAAATCCAAGAAAGAGTTATGCATGTGTGTGTGCTCTTTTTTCTTTGCTCACTTGGTTTGAGGCCACAATATGATGAGGAGAAAGGAAGAGGGGACACGTGTTTGGTGAGAATTCACGGGGTGGTGTTTGTAGTTTGTGTCACGGGCTAATGTAAAGGGTTGGTTAAAAAGTTAGGAGATTGTTTTATTCACAAGGCTTTGTTTTTAGGATTCTAATGGCATTGGTTTTGAGACACTGATGTGGACAGCGTATGAAGGTTAAGAATAAAACACTGCATTCTGGTTTCTGATTCAATGACCTGTTAAGTTTAACAATACTTTAATCTTAATCTTGTTTGCATTTGCTTCCATCACCCTTTTAATTAAACATTGGACCAGCTTGTCGGAATATAGATGTTAGGACATAGTGGATCCCTTTCCCCAACCCGAGGAGAAAATAAATTTTAGCTGATAACAGTGAATTATTTCACAAATAGCAGTTAAATAACTTCTTACAATTATAGATAAGCAGGTGCAGAATAATGTGCAGAATAAGGTATCGTGACACCTTCATAACCAATTATAGAAGATAATTCATTGAAAGGAAGTTCGTCATGTTGTACAACAATCTTCGGATCATACATGTGACTTGGTGTCAAAAAAGGAAAATGGATCGAGGAATTACTATAGATTTATTGTGGTTCTACCCATGTACCCCACAAACATCAACAGGAGAGTCACCGTTTAACTCCACATACGACATTGACACCATATACCCGTAAAATTTAGCGAGTCAACCATTTTGACGAAGTTTGGAGTGCCTTGGAACTGAATTAAACCTACCATCGACATTTGATTTCAGTTGAACTTCGTAAATCAAGGTGTATTATTTTCTATCATCGACATTTTATCCCTGAGTAGAGTCTTGGTCGAGAAAGTTTTAATGAATCAGTTGAATAAATGAATATGTTATCAGAAATATTTGCGCACAACTAACCCTTTTTAGTTAAAGATCTTTCCACTTAAGTGAATTTCTCTTAAGAAGTCTATTCTCTTTCTAACTTGTCTTGGTTAAGGACGTTTTCACCTAAATGAATCCCTCTTGATAAGTCTATTATGTTTGTAACTTATCTTGGTTAAGGACGTTTTCTCATGATTGAATATGTCATGAAAATTTTATCTTTTTTCTAACTTATCTCTACTATATGGATGTTTTCACTTAAGTGAATCCATCATGTGATGTTTCCATCTCAAAGGCAGATTACCTTGTCGTCTACCCTGCTCAATTTCCTGGAATTAATCACCTCATGGGTATCCAAAATATGAACAAGATGGATATTTATTGTCCCAACCATTTTTATTAGTCCCAATCTTAAAAAGTCACGAATATTTATTGTTCTAAGCGTAGTGCTTCTTTGTAGCGAAGGACAATGGATGTGCAACAAAAAAAAACCCAGTAGAGTATTTTAGTCCTTTTCTTATTGTTATTATTTATTGTTTTTATGGGATACAATAGTAATCATGGGGTGCAAAAACAATTTTTTTTAGAAGAAAGCCTGGATAAGCCGATTATAAACTTCGCTGGGCCTGAAACATTGGCAACCATAACTTACACTGTAAGCTCTAGTGATGGTTTCTTCTTTCACCTCCACAACTTCTTTGAGCACCCCATAGGTCATATGAAAGACTATTTTGTCTTTAAAAGAATATGTTTTGTAAGAAATTTTATTTTTTCTATTTACACATTTCGGATTGTAGAATCCGAAAAATATTTCCAAATCCATAAATACCTTCCAAATTTTACAATCTAGAATACAATTTTTTTTTAAAAAAAATACTATTCCAAATTACAGAATCTGAAAGATATTCCCAAATTCGATAATATCTTTTGGATTGTACAATCCATAACAACCTTTACTATAAAATGTATTTTTTATTATACAATCGGAAGATATTTTTTTATCCAAAAATACCTTTCAAATTATATGATTTAAAATGTAATTTTAAAATATATTAAATTGTATAATTTAAAAGGTATTTTCAAATTCAAAAATAACTTTTGGATTGTATGATCTAAAATATATATTATAATAAAGAAGTTTTATGGATTTTATAATCTAATATAAAAAAAAATGAGATTAAAATTAAAAAAATATATATTGGAGGTGTAGGAAGAATATACGGAGGAGGTGCAGGAAGAATTTGGCACCTCTAGTTAGCAAATTCATCCAGCACTTGTATTAAATTTTGGTTTGCTTCTAATTCTGTTTTACACTTGTATTCAATTTTGAAACTGTTGGTGGAATACATTGGAACAAGATTCTTGTAAAACGTAAAGCTAACTTTATCATATTTTTTCTTCTGTCAACGTGATTCATCATTATTTATTTACCTTTTTCGTCAAATTTAACTACCTGCAATTTAGTGTTAGTATTTTTTTCAGTTTTTAAATTCCCCTTCCCTCAAATTTAAGTTATTAATATATTATTACATAAAATATAATAAAAAATCAAATACGATTTTCGTTCTTATAAATACATCTTAATCGGATTGTTAATTTTAAATTTCTTACATTTTCTAACCGTCCCTTTTTAGTCCTTATTATGTTAATGATAAAAAATAATTAATATAGCTAAGACAAATAACAGTATATTAAATTTAAATAATTATATTTCCATACATTACACAGTGACTACTTTGAAGTTACATGTAAGATAATGCCCAAATGTACGAGACATAATAGTAAAACATAATAAAGTCTATTAAAAAATAAAACATGAGTATTAAAGTCAACAAAAATACTTTTGAAATATAAGAACAAAAAATTAACTATATTAACTATATCTGGTTTGAACAAAAAGAAAGAGACAGAGTAGCTGAGACGTACCGTTTAGTCATTTTTAAAGCCTAATAATGATGATGTTTGCAGAAGTTGCAGAGAGAAGATTATCTTTGCACAGTGCTAATCATGAACTGCATAAGCTGCATTTTCTCATCCACCATTTCATACTTCATTCATAGATATACAAGCAAACATATATGATATATGTGTATATATATATATTGAAGATATAGGTTTTAGATGGCATAAGAGGCAGAATAAGTATGAAGATATGAATGATATAATATTAGTAATTAAGTGATGAGTGATATAGAGAGGAAGTGTTTTGCATGAAACAATAGTGGGAAAGTGACTAGAAAGGCAAAACCTTGTGCCAAATGGTAGAATAAGAACACTTTTTTTGTTTACTGTGAGTTTGGTATATACAGTAGGCGACCATGGATTAGCACTGATTAAACATTTCTTTGGTTTTATGGATTTAATAAAAGATGTGTGCGATGGTTCATGACGACAAAAGCTTCACAAATGCCATGTTATTTTAATAAATTATCAAAGTTTAAATATATTTTTAGTTTTTGTGAATTAACGACTTCTGATTTTTTCTCTCTATATATTTTTATCATAAATTTTTTGCAATCGTTTCTTTTAATCATATTAAAATATGTTACTTTTCTTTTTATTGTCTATTCAATGTTTTATTTCATCTTCAACCTCATGGAATTTTAAATCAAAATAATCTTAGTTCCTAATTTTAAGATAGATAAATAATATTTAATTTACATATATTAAGGATTCGTTAGTTAGAATTTCCATTTAATCTTTAGTTCGACGCTGTACTATGATAATAGAAACTAAAAGTGATAGTTTTAATCTTTGTTGGGTTACATGCTTTGTTTGTGAATCATGTCCCTTGCTAACAAGTTAGAACTTACATATATTTACTTATATTTTAGATCAATTTTCAAATCAACATCTGAATTAAGGTAAGAGAAGTTGATAAATTGGTTTATTTCAGTTGATGAATTTTTTTGATGTAGACATTAAAATTGAAGTGAAAGTGAATGTTGATGAGTTGAAGCAATACAACGTTTTTAGGCATTTAAGGTTTGGTTCAATCACTCTTGATTTAAAGTGTTTATTGATTAAATGTGTATTTTTGAAATTGTTGTACTTTGATGGTAAAAAGTTGTCGGAATAAAATAAAAATTGAATGAATTTGGGGTAAATTTATATATTGATGCAAATTTCCTTTTCTTGAAAGGAATTTGGCTTTAAGAAAAAAATTAAAATTAGAAAGCATGCTGAATTAATCTGAATCCAACCAGAATTCAGGGTTTTCTATGTGATCCATATTCTGACAGAGGATGTGTTGTGTTGTGTTGTAACGATGAAAATAAGGCAAGTGTATGTACGATAACAGGTGAAACCAATGCATAACATTTATTACTTCCCCACTTTCATATATTATCGATATTCAAAGCCATAACACGTAGGTCGGTGCTAAATTTGGCGTGAAAAACGTGGCGTCTGTGTTATGTTATACACATGTCCAATAGTTTCGTAATTGAATTAAAATACATGGACAATTTATTTTTTTATTTATGAACTTTCTGCCTTTTCTTTTATATTATTCCACTTTTCTTTATTAACGCATCTTGTTTTGTTTTGTTTTATATTTAAAAATATCTTTAGATTTATACATTAATGATATTTGTGTCAAGCATGAGTATTTTCTAATAATTATAATATTTTATAATATATAAGTAGATGTAAACTTTATTTTATAAATTGATTTTATTAAAGTTAATTTTTTAAAATAGTATCAGAGTCATTTTAAATATATATTAACGATTATTTGTTATTGGTAATATCGATGTGAGGAAAATATGTTAAAAATCGCACATCGTAATAAAATATTAAACACAATACATTACTATTATATGTATTAAAAAAACACAAAAGACATATCATGTACCAAAATTTAATATTGATGTAGTGAAATATATATCATGCAAAAGACTTTCGAAAATCATAAAATTGTTTTTACAGATCGTCAGTTATATATATCATGAATCATATTAAAACATTTGTTGATGTTGAGGTTCATAGTCTTTATCAACTCTCTCCTGCAACTCTTGAATTTCACTTCAAATTTTTGGTATCATTTCATAAAATAATTTTGGATTAGTCAATTTTTTAATAGCCACCAAATATTATTGCTTTCTTTATTTGTATGATTTTATGAAAAATGTGAATAGTTTATGATATAGTAAAAAATATTTTTGGTGAAATTATTATTTTTAATTAGAATATTAGTTGGGTTTTATTCCTACTTTACATTGTTTGTGGCTTGTTATTCACCCATCCAATCCTCCAACTCCAACCAAATTGACTTTTGTGAACATTCTCATGATTGCCAACTGTACAAAAATTAGTTTTAGATGAAACTATTTTTTTTCTTCATTTTCAAACTCCAATGCTTAATATCACAAAAAAGATAATCGTTAAAAAAATCGAATTACATAAAATATTAGTTATTTAAGAGAAATTAAAGCACAATTACACAATAATGCATTTTTTATTATATAATAAATTTTTTATGATGATATATTTATATTATTTTATATATTTATGAACTAATTTATTCATTAATTCTAGCAAACTTGTAGTCTAATAAATTAATTTATGAACCTTTAATTCATATTATAAGTTTATAAGTTTATTAGTAGTATATGAAGTATAAATTAAAATTGAGTTTGTGAGTTAGGAAGATAGGATAGGAACAATTAGACCATGCCTATATTAATAAGGTACTGCATGCATTGAATTTCATTTAAACCCAACAAAACTTACGCATTGAAACCGTGTGGAGAAAGAAATCAATACCATGTCCTTCCATCCACACATCCATGCTACACATGTCTTTTTATTCCTTTACCTGTGGGGATTCTAAATCTTGAAATTTGATATTTTTAATTTTGTCTCGATTAACGAAAAGATATCTAAGGATTTAGAGTGATTTAAAAAGAAAAAAATAAATAAATTGTTTGAATTAAGATATATAAAATAAATTTGTTTATAAAAGTTATTAAAGTTGGTGAGTAATATAATGAATATGAGAAAATTCAAAATTTTTAAAATATTAAAATGTAATCATAACTTTTGAAAAAAAAAAATTAAATATTTTTTTTAATAAATTTTAGTAAATTAAAATTTTATATATTATAAATAATTTTGTTATTATTATTATTATTTTTTATTAATAATATTATTAAAATATTTTTATTGTTTAAATTTATTTAATATTTTATTTTATTATAGGTACATATAAAAATAAAATAAAATTTATTGTTAATATTATTATTTAATAAATTTATTTTAATTATTATTAAATTTTTAATTTATATTTATTTTTGTTATTATTGTTTATATATTTTTATTATTTTAAAAATTTATTTATTTACTATTATTATTTATAATTTGATTACTCTTTTTACATATTATTACTATTTTAAGTTCTGCGTATATTATTATTGTTTTATAATTTTTACATTTATATTATTATTTTATTTTGTTTTATTATTATATTATAAATTACTATATAGATGCATTTATATTATTATTATATAAATATTTTTATTATTATTATTATATTATATTACATAAACTTTTTAAGATTTTTTTTTGTTTTTATTCATGTTATGGTGTCATTTTTTCTTCTCTCACCAATAAACTTCTTTCATTCTTCACATTTATTGAAAATAAACATAATAATTTTTTATATCAGTTTCTTTCTATTTAAGTGAATACTATTCACTCGGATTCAAACTGAACACTAGTAAATTTGACAGCATGAGAAGTATAATTCAATCACTAAAATATTTATCTTATTTATAATTATATTTATTGATAAATAATAATAATTTATATACAAAATAAATAAAACACAAAGGATGGTAAGTTAGGTTAGATAATGTAAAACTATGCTTCAAAATAATAAATTAATTTAAGGTGATCAAACCGTTGCAAC
The DNA here is from genome assembly GCA_013389735.1 of Phaseolus lunatus. NCBI lineage: Eukaryota > Viridiplantae > Streptophyta > Magnoliopsida > Fabales > Fabaceae > Phaseolus > Phaseolus lunatus. The sequence continues at coordinate 28,221,989 of CM023862.1, read as the reverse complement.
TCATCTTCAAATACTATACTTTGAGTGAATATAACTTTTGATGAAGAGACACCAATTATCGTTGTCACGTCTCACATAAATGGTAGGTTTTCTCATTACTTTCTATATTTCTAATACACCAAAAAGGTAAAAAAGACAGAAAAGTCTAAAAAACAAATTCTGATATATCCAAAAATATAAATTGGGTTAATTAAGTAAGACGATAACTCCAATGAAATTTTTTCTCATTATATATAACACCATATTTTGAAAAAAGTTCAGAAGATAACAATCATGAACCCTTTCCTAATTATTATTCCTTGCCCTGAATTCATGCTTACTATTATCCGACATATTAGTCATGATCTGTGACAAATTTAACATGTTCTTGGCAAAAACCTTAAGAAATAGATTCAGTAAAACGCTTCAAATGATTTCCCTTAATTATGTACTTGATAAAGGAAATTGAAAAATGTAGGGAAAAAAAATGCTGTGTTAGGTAAATTAGTAGTTATCATTGCGTATTGGAATTAACATAGTAATAAACTGTGAATATATTGAAGTTCAATGTTACAATAATAAAACAAATACTATAATATTAAAAACAAATAATGTATTGTGAAAGTATGTCCACAAAAGCAAGAGTAATCTTGATAATAAAACTTCATTTTATGTAACTCTGGCGAAAGGTAATAACTTTAATAATAAAAACAATAAAATATTATAAGTATATTTGATAAGACATTTCAATTAATTTTTACTATTTTGTATTAGTTATTTTTTTTAATCTTATAAATAGTATTTTGCAAGCACATATTTTTAGTTATTTATAACATTTTTTATATGTTACGAGATAATATGTGACTTCAACATAAAACGTAAATTTCGCTTCAAACTCATTTCACATGATTATCTTATCCTATCTAATTTAAACATGGTTGAAAGATTCCATTATCATAAAAAAAAGGAAAAAAAAAAAGCAAAACTCAACATGATCACAGTCAACTTTATTTAATTAAATTAAAGTATCTATCTCTCTATGCATGGCTTTATACAATAAAATTGTTTTTCTTAAAGAAAAGTTAAATAACTAATCTCAAAGTTGAACTAAAATATAAAAAAACAAATTATAATTCTGTTTTAAAAATCCATTAAAATTTTACACTACCATCATATCTCTAGAAAGATTCATTAAATGCAAAATAAAAAATTTAAAATATCTTAACAAACTTTTTATAACAAATTTCCACTATAATATACTTCTTCCAAATTATCTTTAATCCACCCTAAACCACCAAGATTTAACTTTTCTAATCTTAAAAAGAGAAGATAAAATATCTATATGAAATAAAATAATAATACGTTAATTATGTATTAATTAGTGGACAGGATTATCCCTGTTACCAAATGAAATAGCGCGTGCGTGCGTGCCTAATTAAACTTTGATAAGAAGCACGAGATAGGGTTACAATCGTCATTTGAGTCGGAAGCGTGGAGAACCCACGCCACCACTCGTTTCACAATTTTAACGTTTTCGCTTATTGGACGCAAAATATCTTTCGAATCTATGCCAAGGGTACAACTGTATTTTCTCCACGTACAGTGAAGTGAAATTTCGTGGTTGCGCGTTGTATATAAATATACTCCCGCTAATTAATTTGAGGCAAGAGAAAATAAATAAGACGCACGAAAGCAAACGCGAAATTCTGTTGTTAAGAGCTCTCAGAAAACAGAGAAAACCCTAATCGGAAACGTTTTCGCAATCCCTAAATCGTAGCCCTAGTGATCCGTTGCAGTGGTTTTGGAAGAGGCTAGCTAACCGCAGCGTATTGGCGATGATCGTGAGCCAGAACATGGTCGCAGAAACGGAAATTATCTGCCAGAAGAGCATTCCGATGCTGGACGTGAAGTACCACCTTTGCGTGGCGCAAGAACACGGCGTTAAGGTCGAGGTTTCGCCCACCTCCAACGTTGTTCCCATATTCGGTCACGTGAGGGTTGCTGCTGAATCTGTTTCTACCGAAACGACTCGGTTTGAATCGGTGGGTACTACTGGGTTCCCTTTCCTGGATTTTTGGAATTTTTTTTTATTGTTTCGGTGTTAAGTAATTTTTTCTCCTTTTTCTGAGATTCCTTCTTGGGATTTGGTTTTGTTTTTATTTGGTGTAAAAATTGGTGTTTCGTCTTGTTTTGTTGTCGGTTTTCTATTGAAAGTTGAATCGGTTGATTTTAAATTTTCTTTTTTGATTTCCCCTTTTTGTGCCTTAGTCGGTGTGCATTTATCCGTGAATTGATGTGTTTGACGTGTTCTTTCTCGTTATTTTGATTGTTAGATTTGGGGAGGATTAACTTTTCGTTTGGAATGGTTGTGGGGGTTTCAGAAGCAGTACTTTTTTTTTAAAAAGGATTTTAATTTGGGTGTTTCTATAATTTGTGTTCAGTATACCTTGCGTGAATTAGAAAGCATACTATGTTTATTGCGTTTTAAACATTTTTTCCTTCGGTGAAATCAGGTGATGCAACCGGTGTTAATGTTAGTAAGTTTAGATTCCAGTTGGTTCAAGTATGATAGGGTTTCTTAGTATAAGATGCTTGGTGGCAAAGCTTCTGATTTGTCTGTGTGTCTTTGTTTAAAAAATTCCCCGTTATATCTAAATGAAAAACGTTTTTGGTGCTGACTAATGTCTTGTGTGTATTTCAGCCCGTGAGTTGCCCTGAGATGATTGAAGATTCAAATTTAGAGGCTCCTGCTACTAAGTTTACACCAGATGTGCGATCTGGCTGTTGTGCTGATATTGGACCCAGGGGATCTATGGATGATGAGCACATTCAGATAGATGATCTAGCTGCCCATCTTGGATTTGACTTTGAGCATCCTATGGCAAGTGCATTTTATGCAGTTTTTGATGGGCATGGAGGGCCAGATGCAGCTGCCTTTGTTAAAAACAATGCTATGAGATTATTTTTTGAAGATGCTCATATGCTGCAATCGTATGATGCTGATGCACTCTTTCTGAAGAGGTTGGAAGATTCTCATCGAAAGGCGTTTTTGGGAGCAGACATCGCCTTGTCTGATGAACAAAGTGTTAGTAGTTCCTGTGGAACAACGGCGTTGACTGCTCTTGTTCTTGGAAGGCATTTGATGGTTGCTAATGCTGGGGACTGTAGAGCTGTTCTTTGTAAGCGTGGAGTAGCTGTTGATATGTCCCAAGATCACAGACCAAGTTATTTACCAGAACGCAGGAGAGTGGAGGAGATGGGTGGTTATATTGATGATGGGTATCTCAATGGTTATCTTTCTGTGACTCGTGCCCTTGGGGATTGGGACTTTAAATTTCCACTTGGTTCTGTGTCGCCTCTCATTGCCGACCCGGATGTTCAGGTGGTCACATTGGCTGAGGAGGATGAGTTCTTGATCATTGGTTGTGATGGTATTTGGGATGTAATGTCAAGCCAGGAAGCTGTTAGTCTGGTGCGGCGTGGATTAAGAAGGCATGACGACCCTGAACAATGTGCCAGAGAGCTAGTTAAGGAAGCTTTGCGCCTACACTCATCAGATAATCTTACTGTGATTGTTATCTGCTTGTCCCCTGTCCAGATTGTCGAGTCATGTCCACCCCACATGCGAAGATTCAGATCCTGCTCTCTGTCTGAAGAGGCCCGGAACAGGTTGAGGAGCTTGCTAGAGGGAACCTGAATGTAAATATGGTTCTCACGATTCACAATCATGAAAAGACTGATTCGTGTTTGTAGGCTGTTTTAGAGTTAGAGCCAAGCAGTCAACAGTTTTGTAGGGGGATAGAAAAGGATAATTGTTGGGAGGTTAGACCTATTTAATTTAGGGGATTTATCTGGGGTTATTTTGGTGGATGTAGAGAAACACGTAGCTATCTAATTTTGGCGGGAACAATGGTGGATTTGATTTCAGATTATTGTTAGATCTGTAAGTAAGAGATGATTTGGACTTCTCAGCAATGTTGTAGGTGAATGTGACCACAAAACTAGTTATTTTCTTGATTGTTGCATTCAACAGTGGTTTTTTTGATGGTATGAGATGGTTGAGTAGAGTGCACGGTTCATCCTATTTGTTTTCTTTTTCTCTACACGTTTACTTCTAATTCTCTAAAATCGAGGCGCTAGAAAATCTCATTAGAACTACTACATGGAGATATAATTTCTCTTAAAAAACATAATACAACGTTTTAATAAATATCATATGAAATTTTATGCCAGCTCATAAAGTAGACTATGGTATCAAACTTTCAATTCGTGAACTCTGCTGGATATCTGATTTTTTCTCACAACTGGGGTTTCTCAACTGTAAAGACTTTTTAATCACAAAACATTTTGGAAAATCACCGATTGATTGTAATGTCGCTCTGTTTTTAATGACTTTTTTCGTAATGTTAAATCTCTGAAAAATTTAACATATTCTTCCCCAATGAGCGAGTCAACAATTCCAAAGATAAAACCATTGAAATCTATAAATTACTTCAAATATGAGAAATTAGGATTTGTACCAACAAAAATTCAAGGCACTATTTACAATGATGTTTTAGAACACAAACACAATTTACTAAATTCTCTAGTCAACTAACGTAATGTAAAAATCAAGGATTAGAATGTAAAATGTAAAACACTGAAACTCTAAACTTTTACCTGAAATCTAGACTTCTACATAAATGTCAAAGTTCAAATACCTAAATAATGTGTGTTTTAGTAATGTGTGCTTTAATCTTTTCGAAGACAAGACTATTACTCTTTTATTTCACAATTCTCGCATCAAGCAAATATCTTTTGCGACTTGACTGAATCAAGTTAGAGATGAAACTTGATTCGAAGTGTATATTCAACATCAAATTTTAGAATTTAGTGAATATATTCTTGATTGATACATATCTTAAATATATAAGCATAGGGCTTTCCTACTAAATATATAAACTCCAACAACTTACTGTACTAATTTCAAGTTTGATTGACTAAATTATAGTATCGGTTAATAAAAGAATCATTTTTTAGAACAGGGTTTTCAAGTAAACATAGAAAAAAGTAAACAATTTTTCTATAAAAAATTCTGATGGTTGGTGGACTCAACGATAATTAAGATAACAAGGTTAAATGAAATGAACCGAAAGGCAAACAATTTAGAGGTGAGAAAAGAGGAATAAAGAGAAGTATTTTTGAACCATATGTTTGTAGGGCTAAGGCTAAAATCTACTTTCAACGGGTTCATGTATATGCACTTTCCAACATTATGAGTGCAGCATAAATGGTGTATCTGTTTTTGTCGTTAAAATTGAACTCAACACACTGATAGGAGCAGTACCTGCTGAGTGCTTGCTTTCTACACTGATAGTGAAACATCACACTTGGAAAGATGCAGAAGGAGAGAATCATGATTATAAGTATCTGAATCTGTATACAATTGCAATTATTAGAACATAGTATCATAATACAAGAGTTGTTAAATTATCATTATTTATGAACTTGTTGAATCAGCTTGGAGGACCCTCAGGTTGCATCCTTTTGGAAGGCAAAGGAACATGAGAACACTAGGCTTTGATAATGGCTTTAGACAAAAACATTTGGAGTGCTTAGGTATTATTATTATACCACCCAATGAAAATGTGACAGCATTGCACTATGTTTCAGTAACTGAGGACATTTTTGTATCATTTGCATCCAACAACAATCACACTCAAACAAATTAATCCACAATGGTGTCCGGTTTTCACATCAAAAAAAATAAATAAATAAAAAATAAATAAATAAATATATATATATATATATATATATATATATATATATATAATATAATATGTATGTATGATATCGCTGTTCAATAATATTGATTTTTTATACCATTAATATATCTAAAAAATGTGTTAAGTGTTTATTTAGTTAGAAAAAAGGGAAAAAAGTGAATGAAAATAAAAAAACTAGAAAAAGGAGAAATAGAATAAAAATAGTTTGTACAAGGAATCTTATTTCACTATAAATATGACTCGTTGTGGTACATTATTTTTAAGCAACTTATATGAACTTTGTACAAAATTTTGCTTCAAGAGATAGTTTTTATAAAGAGCTCACACTTTTATAAATTTTTTGACATCTCGTCTTTTAACAACTTAAAAATAATTTAATTTTTATAATTAAATATTAATTTAGCAAAATATAAAAGTGGGGCCTTGAGTGAGAGAGTTAAGCACCATTTCTTATAGAAGTATCTTTATTAAAAAATTCAGAAACTTATTTTTCATGCAGATAAGTTTCACCGGAGCTAACATTTATCACCAAAATAAATTTTTGTTCTTATTTTCAATTTTGTCTACGAAATTTATGATAATTTGGATATGATACCAGGTGGCTCATGTTTCTATAATCTAAGTGGAAGATCTTATTACTAGTATTTTATTTCTTAGTTGATCCTGCATTTTAAATGTACATATTTACATATTTATGTAGTATAATTTGTGTTTGGAAAAACATTTTATTCAGATTATAGGTGAAATTGGTAGATGAAATTTAGATAAAATTATTTTATTTGTGTTTGATAAGATAAATTTTTTTAACGGGCAAGTTTCTAAAGCTTTTTTTAAGAAAAAAAAACTTTTTTAACTGAAAAACAACTTATTTTATATTTTTAGATGTTTGTTTAAACTTTCAAAACAAAGTATAAGCTAAATGTAAGCTGAAAATAGTATATTCGGGTAAGTTACTTTAACTTGTCAAAATAAGTTGAAGAGGAAGCTATTTAAAAAAAAAAATACAAAGGGAAATATTTGATAATTTTTTTTTTATATTTTATTTCTCTAAACAAACAAAAATACTTTCTGATTTGGTAAGAATAAAAATCAGGATAAATTCATTCTGAATATTAAACATATATAAACTAAATCCATTATAAATATAAAAATATTTAATTATATTAAAAATATCTAATAATAATATCTCAGATCATCTTTTACATTAACCAGAATGGTCATTATAAGTGATTATGTGATGGAACATAAAAGAACTCTACTTAATAAAAGTACAATGAAAGAGCCGTTTTATTCATATAACAATCTATGCCATGTTATTCCCTTTGATCTTCTATGACAATTCAACTTGCCATTTTTAAATTATTGAAAGAAACATAAGAAAAATAAAGTACAAATGAAGTTTTTTAAAGTTGTTTAATTTGAAATAAACATTAATTGTTATATTAAAAAATGGCATTTTACTTTTTATTATTTACTCGTTTCCTATTTTTAATGTCACTTAAAAGTTAAATTGAAACTTAAGTGGCTACATTGTTGTATCGTGGAGGAAAGGAAATGAAGTTTGAAACGTGGTTTCTTTAGAAATTGTAACTTTGATTTTTGAACTTGAAAGTTGTTGCGTCATGAAAAAGTGATTTTTGAACTTGAAAGTTGTTGCGTCATAAAAAAGTGATTTTTGAACTTGAAAATTGTTGCGTCATAAAAAAGTGAAACGATAACTTAATTACCTTTCCATTTCGATAATTCGTATTCCACGCCTTATCTATCAAACACTAAGACTACACTATACAAAGGAGCCATGCCGATGGCGATGACGGCGTCGCAGTTGCAGTGGGGATGGAGGCCGCCGCCGAAGCAGCAACGGCGTCGTATGGCTCCGGTGGTGTGTTCCGTGGCCACAGAGATCGCGCAGAAAAAAGAGAGAGTGAGACTGAAACAGCTTTTCGAAGAAGCGTACGAGAGGTGCCGCACTGCTCCTACCGAAGGCGTCTCCTTCACTCTCCAGCAATTCAGCGACGCTCTCGAGAAATACGACTACGAATCCGAAGTTGGCGCAAAGGCACGTTGCCTTCCCTTTACCATCTGAAAATGGTTCTTAACTTGTGTATGGTTGAGAGTGTTTTGTGTTACATATTTTATACTATTTGCGGCATTTGCTAATTGATTGTGTATGAAGAAAATGAGAGATGAGGAAGAGGTTTAAAATTGTGGTTGTAGTTGCTGTGTTGTTCTTTGTCCTTGTGTTGTGAGAATTATGGACAAATGCAGCTGATGTGACCAATTTAGGTTATATAGTAATTCTTTATGTTGTAGAAAATGAAGCTGATGTGGCGCAAGTGGCAGAGACCCTAAAAATTTAGAGGGATTGAGGATGAATTTTGGATCCTTGGCAGGGGCAATTGTAGCCTGTATTATACTTAAGTACTATCTGCATAAACTTTTTTATACATGTAAGAGAAGAAAATAAAAAGGTAAAATGAACTGAATTTGCAGAAGATAAATGAGAGAGTTTTTATAAAAGTTAAGTGCGTAAGTAGATTTTACCTTACAGGAGAAACTCAATTATTTTTGCCTTACATATGTTCTTCTTTAATTAGTGTTTACAAGAAGTTTATCTTAATAGGGCCCAGTACATTTTACATTCTTTTTGCCTTACATATTTTCTTCTTTAATAAGTGTTTACAAAGAAGTTATCGTAATGGGGTGTAGTACATTTTAGTTTACCCTTGCGTTTTGGGGGGTTTTCAAATGAACTAGTGATGGTTTCTGTTTGTGTTTTCAGGTTAAGGGCACTGTTTTTGCCACAGATGCGAGTGGAGCTTATGTTGACATTACTGCAAAGTCCACAGCCTACTTACCCCTGCAAGAGGCGTGCATCCACAAAATTAAGAAAGTGGAAGAAGCAGGTATAGTTCCTGGCTTGAGGGAGGAATTTATGATCATTGGTGAGAATGGAACGGATGATACATTGATCCTGAGTATGAGGTCTATCCAATATGACCTTGCATGGGAACGCTGTAGACAACTTCAGTCTGAAGATGCTGTTGTCAAGGGTAAGGTGGGTTTTGCTAACTGAGAAACTTAATTTGAATTCAGTTAATATTTGGCTTATCTGTTTTATTTCAAGTCTTATTTGTTATGACATCCATTTGTGGTAATCTGTCAAGTAAAAATTATATAGTAAAGCATAAGAAAAATTGATCTTGTTACCTTTGCACATTGGTTTATTTGATCTTGAACTACGTTAACTTTTTCATTTCCCTATCCATCTCTATCTTCTGACTTATGTATGCTTTATGGCTGGCAGGTTGTCAGTGCAAATAGAGGTGGTCTGGTGGCTCAAGTGGAAGGCCTCAAGGGGTTTGTTCCATTTTCACAGATATCAGCGGTTAGCTCTTGACATTTACGGACTTGCATGAATTAGATTCAACTTGTAGCAAAAGCTCCACTTATTGGCATTAATGAAAGTATAATAAGGTCTTTGGTGGGAACAAGAATCAAATAAGGGTAAATTAATTGTGGGTGTTCCAAAAGAATGTAAAATCTCAAAAGCATATAACAATAGGGGTATAAATGAGTTGAACTGCACTGAACACTTGAAACTCAAGCTTGGCTTGCATAAAAGTATGGTGGCTTGGCTCAAAGTTAGAATTTTGGCCTGGATTGTTGGGAAACATAAAGCTTGAGTTTGACTTGTTTAACTCATTTATAACTTTTCTTTATCAAATACATGCTTAATGATTTTTTTTAAGTTTATCAATATTGTATTTAATAGACATTTTCTTTGCAAAAAGAAATAAAAGTAAGAAGTTTTTTTTCATGTTTATTCTTCTGTATCATTTTAAAAATTACAATTTCAGCTGCTAACTCAAACTCTTTCCCTTTTGCCTTCTCAGAAATCAACTGGAGAAGAGCTTCTTGAGCAGGAGATTCCTTTTAAGTTTGTGGAAGTGGATGAGGAACAGTCTAGACTTGTCCTCAGTCACCGCAAAGCTGTGGCTGAGAGCCAAGGACAGTTAGGAATTGGATCAGTAGTCGTTGGGTCTGTTCAAAGCATAAAGCCATACGGTGCCTTCGTTGACATTGGTGGAATCAGTGGCCTCCTTCATGTCAGTCAGATCAGTCATGACCGTATAACCGATATTGCAACTGTTCTTCAACCTGGTGATATTCTGAAGGTAAACCTATGATAAGCTACACTGTATTTGCTTGGAATCACAGGTGTTATGTAGACATAAATTCTCATTTATTATTTGGTTAGGTAATGATCTTAAGTCATGATCGGGAGCGAGGACGAGTAAGTCTTTCAACAAAGAAGTTGGAACCCTCACCTGGTGACATGATTCGCAACCCAAAGCTTGTTTTTGAGAAGGTATTATTCAAAGAAAGTAAATCAAGTTTTTTGCCTGCTACTCATACAAATAAGTTATGATTGTAGGACTTAAGTGGCTTCACTTGTCGTGGTTTATTTCCAGTTTTCTACTTCCTGCTTCTTCTGTCCTCTTGATTGATAACCTAGAACAGCCAAAATACTGGGTTCCTTTAATTATGTTATACTTCTTTCTATCTCTTCCTTCTGTGACAAATCTGATCAAACCTTTTCATTATTAGCATTATTACATTTGAAATAAAACGCACCCTTATAATTCTAAATTTGTTTTTAAAGGCGGAGGAGATGGCTCAGACCTTCAGACAGAGAATCGCACAAGCAGAAGCTATGGCTCGTGCTGATATGCTTAGGTTCCAGCCAGAGGTATTTATTTGTTAATTATTTGTTCAAAATCTCATCTCACTGATTGATACTGAACGGAGTGCTAATCTAGTTAGATTGCAGTCGGTATAGTGATGCATTAACATTTTCGCTTTTGATAAAAAACGTAAAGCCACTTGCTACTGCTGACTATAAGTATTACAGATTCTGAAATGACAATATTTAAATGATTTTTGATGGACCTATATAGTAGATGAGATAAAAAAGTTTATATGCATTTCAATTCTGATGACCTTAGTTGGGATACCGGTACTTTTAATATTTTGGAATTAAGACTACTGAAAGACTCTTATTTTACTGACTTGAGATGTATGAATATATTCTTGCTTCCAACTATTACAAGTTTAATCTTTGGGTTGGATATATTTCTTTGATCACCTTATAGCATTCATGCATACTTACAGAGATGTACTATTTGTTCATTCGATGAACCTATTTCATACCTATCCTTTTGTTTACAGAGTGGATTAAGTCTCAGCGGTGATGGAATCTTAGGACCACTTTCTTCAGACTTGCCTCCAGAGGGAGTGGATCTGAGTGAGGTACCCCTGGCTGAGGATTCATGATTGAGAACTGAAGGTCCTCTTTCCTCCCCTTTTGTTTTTCGCTTGGTCTGAATATTGTTGTAGAAAGATGAACCTAATGTAAAGAACGGTTCTTTAGCAACTCATTTTTGTAGAATAGGCAGTTGTAGAACTTTTCATTTCCTCTCTAAATTATTTCGAGGGATTGTTGATGTATCTTTGATTAGATTGATAATAGTGGAAGCAGTTCAAAAACCAGATTTACATACTTGTCTCTGAACTTTATCATTACCAACTGCCAGAAACGTAAGTGTATGTTATAAGCAACAGTTGCAGTACTTATTTCATTTTAAATACAATTTGTTATGCCACGCTATTTTTAAGCAACTCATACTAAATGTGTTCGAGTTTTGCTCTAATAAGTAATTCTTGCAAGTGCTCACATTATTATAATTTTTTTAATACTTCACTTTTTAACAAATTAAAAACAATTTAATTATTATAATTTTTTTATTTTCATTTTTCTTGTTGAGCATAGTTTCTTGCAGAATCAACGTTGCTAAAAAAAAAAATTAAATTCTTGTTTGTGGTCATATAAATCAGTTCCAGTATAATTTCTTATAATATACGCTTACCTTATTGTTGAAGAAGTGAGAAATCTCTCCTAGAGATGTTTTAATATGTTTTAAGCTCAGGAGGGGTCCCTGATGACAATAATTAAGGTTCTTTTGTTTAAAAATTATATTGTATAATATAAAAGCAGATATAGTTTCATCAAAATTATTATAGTAAACAAATAACATTGTTTATATTTGATTACTCTCTTGTTGTGGTTTATCATTTATATATATATATATATATATATATATATATATATATATATATATATATATATATATATTTTTTTTAAAAGTGAAAATGTATAAATATTTAAGAGGTTTAGATCTTTTCGTTCCTATTTTCTAACTGGATAGAAAAGATTCATGAGACAAGTTTATATATATATATATATATTTTTTTTTTAAATCATATTAATTAGATTTTAATGGATTTGAGTAAACTTTTCAAAAAAATTGTCACATTTTTTTTAGTTTTAAGTGACTAACAAATTTCAAAATATTAAATTTATATTTAAAATTTAATTTAATTTATATATTTTAGTTTCAATAAAAAAACTCGAAATTTGTTGTTATGGCATATTATTGATAACATATCCTTTTAAATTAAGTTTACATACACTTTTGATCTTTATTAATATACTAACTTTTAGTTTATTTCTTTTGTAATTTTTTTTTGTTAAGAAAAGCAAACACTTTAGATATATTATTATAAATCTATGACACATTGATATATAAAAATGAACTAAAAACTCATTTAATCTATATATAAATATAATAAGTAAAAACTAACAAAAAAAAAATAGTATTTTTAATCACACATCAAATTTAATTTGAAAATACAAAATAAAAAATAGTTTCCATCTATTTATAAAGATAATATAAAAAAGTTTGACTCTATTTACTTTAGGTCTAAAATAGTTGCTCATCCAGACATGTCTCAGAATTCATCATGTATAAATTAAAAAGCACATAAGAAAATAAGTTATGCAGTAACAATGTAAGACAATTTTAAGTTGTTATTCAATCACAAATTATATGGATAATAAATTTGTTGATTTTTACTAGATCTTACTAATGGTGATTTTTATTGATTGATAGTATAAAAGTTTTCATGCTAATAGTACACAATCATTCCTTACAGGCTGATTCTCCCTGCAACCAACACATTTTAACCTGCACTCAATCAAAGTTTGGAAAAATACCAAAATACTTTTAATGAAATTTAAAAATCCGTAAGTCAAAAAATATATTTCTGGATATTCAAATCCAGAACATACTTAACTATTCTGGATGTGTACATCCAGAATTTAAAAGTCATTTTCGGATATGTATATCCGGAATACAAATTCACTTCCGGATAATCATATCCATAACGCATTTCTCTATGACAAGAGTATGATGGAATTTTAAAAGATTTGTCGGGTGCAGGAAGTAATTGCCTTCGTCACATTGTCATTATTTTGTTTTTTTGTTATAATCTGATAGGAACTCAAAGCCCATTCAGGTTTTCTGTAATTCTTTTTCCATCTAGGAAAATAAAGTGCTTTTTTTTTTTCTGAATTATTGGAAAGATTCCTCTGATAATCCTAGCAAGAGGCAATTTGTAATTATATTTCATGAGAATGTACGCAGGGCGTATACTACCAACTGACAAACACATCACGGATTTGCAAGAAGCTCTTGAGAACATACACTAATTTATTTTTTAGTGATTTTAGTGGTTTTTAATTTTAATAATTTAAGATGCTCTTAGTAAATTAAGCTTCTCCACTTTTATAACTAAGTAGATTTGGTCCTTCTGTTAATTTACTTCAATTTTAAAAATAATTTTTATTAAATATATGAAAATTTAATGTAAATTTGAAGCATAAAATAATCCTAAAAATTTTAGGAGATATTTAGCATAAAAAATTTGATAAAATTTAAAGGATTTAATAGAATATGAGCTTAAAATTTTAATACGAGAAACTTTTAGTTCGGGTAAAATTTAATGTTTCGGTTAATTTAAGTAGAAGAATGTGATTCAACATGTGATGATTTAGTGCAGAAAATAATTTGAAGTTCCAATCCTCAATAATTAGAATAATAAAGAGAATTGACCCAATAGGTGTATAAATCTCTTTTTCCAAAAATATTCTGACTTTTTTATTGGCACAAGGAAAAGAATGTTCTGATAACATAACTGTTTTATTCGTTTCACGTAAATTTTTTTTATTACTATATGTAATCAACACAATTGTCTTATATAGATTACAATATAATTAGACATATAGCTTAATAAGAATAAAAAAAATCATAAAAATGCTTTTCATTTAAGAATAGTTTCTAAAGATCAATCATTTTAAAGATTGTGAGTAAATAAAAACATTCTTGACCCTCTGTTTAAATATTTTCTGAATAAAATCCAGAGACTGTAGAGGTGTGTGATAGTACGGCTGAAAACCAAAAAGGATATAAAACTTCTCTAGTGTTGGAGCTTAGAAGGATATACAACATACAAATTTCTAAAGAAACAAACAAAACAAAACTGCAGAGGTGCGGAAGTAGGATTAAAACTGTGAGGTGGGTTGGCTAACTAGCTTGTTTGCTGCTCTTCTTGCCTTTCTTTTGCTTTTGCTTCAATTGAGTAAGGCCGGCTGCTGATATTTTCACATTACCAATAATTGCAGCAACTAGCTCAGGATCTGTACAGGCCTTCATCAACTCCTTCTCCCGGGATGTTGCTTCTGACATGTGGCTGAACAAGTTCATTGCAGTTTTCGCAGCTGTACAAAAAATGTATAAAGAAAAATAAGTTTGGCAACATCTTGAAACAAATATCGACTACTCTAAAACTAAAACATAGATTGCCATGGCCAGGGGAGGAGAGAGAGTATATCATAGACTCCAGGAAGGAAATAATACACATGCAGCAAATGCAACACTTACAAATATTCGAACAAAAAGGTAGTTTTCTAAGAATTACTTCTACAAGGTACTACTAGTCTAAGAGACAAGATACCAACAAAAAAATTCAGGTAAAATTAAATAATAATAATAATAACCTTTCCCTTTCTTCGCTGGTCCAGGAATTATCTTCACCCGATATTTGTAAGACTGAAGTGCGCTGTAAGGACCACAGACAGGAACAGCATACAAGAGAATGTCATTAGGAAGTGGATTCCCAGTCAAGTAATCCACGTCATTTAGTTTTTCTTTTTCTTCTTCTCCTATTTCATGAATATCATCTTCTTCCATTGTCACCCTGTCTGATTGGGAAGTGTCAAGATCAGTCATTTTTGAATTTTCTTCAGCTTCACCAATTGGATGCCTATGCACCAGATCATCTGATTTCTCCTTACAATCCCGAGACAAGTGACCTGCCTTCTTACACTTATAACATATTTTTGGTGCTTCAACAGGACCTGCTACAATATCATTGTAATACAATAGACAAGAAAACAAATTAAACACTGCAATAACTGCCGTATAAACATGTTGTGTCTAATTTACAGCGAAATTTAGATCTCAGTAATTAGGTAATAGATACAAGGTAGTGACACAATGAATTACAAAACATGTACACCACGGGGCAATGAACCAAGCAGGGTCACTATTCAATCCTTTAAAAAGGCCCAGACTGTACATGAACCAAATAGTGGAACTAGGTAAAGAATTTCTTGGAAGCTTTGCCTAGTGACACAGTCGACTTGTTTAGTTCATAAAACAGTCTATCAGGACATAAAATGAAAAAAATAAAAACATTACACAAACTAATATATATTATAATATTACCATAAACAATTTTATATAAAATATAATATGCATGTTCATGAATCTATTAATGAAATGCTTGGTCCAGATCAGCTCAATTTGGATCACAAATCTAAATTATTTGAGCTAAGCCAATCAGAATGGTTCTATTATCTATTTGAGCCAAACTCAAACTAAACAAATTGATTCACATAAATTCATGCCGAATTTTAAGGCAGTCGAATTGTAATCAAGCTGAGACCAAGCTTGTTGGTTAGCTCAATCTCAGCAACACTGGTTATGAAACTATGTGGAAGGCTTACCATTGCCAGATATTTCCCCTGTGTCCAATGCATCATTTTCAGATGACGTCTCTTCCTTCTTGATTGATTTTCCAGAAGACTACAAATACCAGAAAAACAGCTTGAGAGTTATAGGTGGAGCCAGGGAAATGAGAAGAAATATGCAAGAATTACATGGGAGGCAATAATATGTTCTTGAAATTTTCCATTATGTGATCTCATGTTCTCCTACACTGATTTATTCAAAAGATGTTTTAGGAAGTACAGCATTAATTAAATTTAACATATTTTGGACTCATCTTAGCAGGTATGTGACATGTATTCCAGACACAAGGTGCCTTCGATCTATCAGATATAAATCATGTGGTGCATAAGGCTAAAACAAAAATTATCCTGTGGATGGAAGTGAAAGGACATGTAAGCTACTGAACTCACAGCCAACAATGCCATTCGAATGTTCCTTTCTCCCTCGTCCTGGCCAGCATATTTCTCCTTTATCTTTTTAAGTTTACCCTTCTGCCCTCGGCTGATTTTTTGACCACCACCTTTTTTCACATTTTGATCTTCTTTTGCTGGTAGATTTTCAGAAATATCTTTCAGTTTCAGTTCATCCTTTCCATGTTCAACATTTGAATCTGCATCTTCATGTTTCTGTTCCCTTTTAAGCTTTCGTCTCTCAGCTTTTGATATATAAGGTTTATCCCTAACTGCTGCTTTGCTTTGTTCAAAATGTTTGTCACCGCCTAGATCAATTTGAGAGTTCTCAGTTCCATAAATCTTACTTGATTTAGCAACAGATCCAAGTTCCAGAGCTTGGTCAATAAGTTCCTCAAGTTGAGGGGTGACAGCCACTAAGCCGTCTCTGCTAATGTCTGATAATATCTCCCTATCAACCATATTTGATGTACTTGTTTCTTTCACAGGAAAATCATGTGAAATTTCCTTTTTGGCACTGATAGAAGCCAAACCTGTTTGAGATGAATCTTCGGGAAAATCTTCTGACAGGGGCTTGTGTGAATCTGCTGATAATTTACCATTCATTTCTGAGTCAGCGACAGATTTTATATCAGTGACATCCTTCTCAGACTCTGAATCAGATCTGTCTTCAAGAGGAGCATTTTCTTCAAAATCATCTGTTGCTTCTTCCTCTCCTCTCACTCTTCGTTCATTTAAATGTGATCCTAAGGAACTCTCATCCAAGCGAAATAGTAGGCCAAAACCCATGATAAGAGGGTGCGGAGGAAGAAAATTTTTCTTTCCCCGGATCATGAAACTCCCTACTGTCAGATACTCACCTGTAGGAGCTGTTTTACTAACCTGATGAGGATAAACCCACCAGGCACTAGTAACAATTTTTGAATCCCATGCCTGGCTGTGGCAGACCTACATTCGAAAATGATGAGGTAACAGTTAACGTTTGGTTTAGTTCACAACCAAAAAACTAAATTCGGATAACATAGTATGGGCAGGTGTTAAGCATATACTGTGAAACATCCTGCTTGGTTTAGAGTCAGTGGTGGAACTGGCTGCACAGGCTTATGATTCTTGATAACAGTACTAGAAGCTCCATGCAGATCAGCATGTACATATCTATTATATGAACAAATCAATGAAATGAGAGAATCAGAGATCAAATCATACTTCAAAACAGAAATGTTTCACATTTTAAGTGATGCATAAACACTTTATTTCTGACAAGCAATTACAGATGTTCCAGGTGCTTTACTAAAAAGAAATTGGTAAAATTAATTAGAATTGAAAATAAAATTTACAAGATTCCAGTCTTCTGAGAAGTCTTATGAAATCCCCAATTTGATGAAGAGATATGAATAGAATCAACTAAATGAGAAAGTGCATCGAAGTCCATAGTTTTTTCTATCTGGGGTTTCAGGAAAAAAAATGAAAACTGCAAGACAGGGAATGATTTTGGAAGGCATACAAGTTGATGATGCAATGAGGAAAGAAGATTAAGATGAAGATATATGAGTAGAACCAAATAAGTATGAAAGTGCATCAAAGTCCGAAGTTTCTTTCTATCAACGAGGTTTCAGAGAAAAGCCAATGAAAGTGCAAGACAATAAATGGTTTTGGAAGGAATACAAGTTGCTAATGGCTTGATGATGTAACAAAGAAAGATGATTAAGATGAAGAGAATACTAAAAGGGGATTATCTCTTCAACCACAAATCCTTTGGATGTAAAACCAACCTCAGATGTCAGACACCAAACAAAGAAAAGCAATACGCTCATGAGAACAATTTCCAAGAACCTTAATTTGCAATGTCATGGCATTCGCATCCTATGACCCCACACACTACAATCCCATACTTTCAATGTGGGATTCAAGTCCACATTTTGCAATCGAATCCTAGCATTAGTTATGTTGGAACTGAGGGAAACCACCATAACCTCCTGTTAGTTGAGGCAATATTCTTGGACACCAAAGTTTTAATACTTAATTCCCCCACCTCATGGCCCCAGATAAGTCAAACGGCAGCAACAAATTTCCAACTAGCAAATCTCTAATTTCCATTGGTATTTGGTATTCCAACTCTAACAAAAGGAAGTTTCCTGCGATTCTCTCCATTGTTTACAATATTCACAGTGATCTGGGACCTCTTCGAAATGCTCTAATGTTCTTAATCAAGTATACAGCAAGTTTTAGTTAAATATAGAGTTCTTTTTTCAAAAGACATAGAAGTTAACATATTCTTCAAAATAATATTGAGACATGTTAACAGTTAAGAACTAATATTCAAAAGAAGATAGCATCCGAACCAAGTTAATATTATTTTCAACATTACTTAACTTTTTTTATTAACAGTTAAGCATTAGCTTCAAGGAGAGAGGAGAGGATTTAGGAGTGCAATATAACAAGAAATACTCACAGGTCTCCTTTTGACATATACCGCTTCACTATCAGCTCATTTTGCTGTGCATCACGTCCACTGATAACCAAGTAGTTCTCACTGGTAATGAACCAATTAAATTTCTCAAACCAGTGGACTTTACGCATATGTGAAATTGAGGCAACAGTTTTTTCCTGGAAATAAATTTGATAGAAAGCATACAATTAATTTAGTAGTTAAGTACAGCAATCAGGAATGTGAAAAATCAGACTATGCTTGCATATCAATGTGTTACAGATATAAATTTGGAGATAAAAACCTATTGTTAATTTCTAATTTAGATAGGAGCGAACAGGAATAAAAAGATCATTGGTAAATTTCTAATTTGGAGAGAAGACACCAAAGATGACAAAAAATGATCAAGGAAGGAAACCAAAAATCCCTTGAAAATAACCTTTGGCCAAATATCTAAAGAGGCAAAAAAGACTATTATCTCCTATATAAACATAACATGTGGTAACATGCCTTAAAATTTAAGAAATTTCAGAAGCTTTTTTTTTCAAAATAAAACAGTTTCATGAGAGCAGAGAAAGTATAGAAGCAGATTATAATAAATTTGTCTCGGGAAGATCCAGAAAAATAAACAGGATAAAAAAGTAATAGGCACAAGTTGACTAGTGTGTCCTATCACAAATGAAAACCCAATTAAGTAACAAACTTATAATGCATATATATGATCATAATGAGCCAATAAACTTCTTAGAAGTTGAAATGAGAAAGAGAAACTCTACAAAACTAATTATGTTGCTTAATTTTTCCCATAATTACAGACTGCATACTTTTTTAAGGGTTTCTTCTTAATTGATTATTTGAGATAGTGATAAGAACCATGGTGGAACCCCACTATGAAAGCTATCCAGTGTAGTTGGCGTGTCCCAGACCTTAAAAACCTCATAATAGAATCCCACACTTCCAGTTCGGGATTAAGGTCCCATACCTTGCAATTGGATCCTAGCATCCCACCAAGCTCCGCAGCCTTGATACCCACAGAGGCTAGCTCTGCACTGGTCCTTTGACTAGACCCGCACACATTTAAAATACATATAAAAGGCTTGTATAAAATTTGTGAATCATACTTGAATTGAAATTTATATAATATAGTATTTATTAATAATAAGTTTATATGTAGAATAAAAAACGACAACTACTTTCACTTTTCAAGAAAAAATAGTGATTTATTAATTTTATTTGTTGAATTGGATTTTGACTAGCTAGACACCGGTTTTGTGAATGACCAGTTTTATGCCTCAACTGAACTAAATAGGGGTTCAGTTCCCACCAGTCGGATTGACTGATCTGATTTTGGGAACCACGATTAATAACCCTCCCATAAAAGCATCCTACAGAGGGAGCAGTGTAGAAAAAATCACGTAGACCCCACAATATTCAAGTCAATAGCATTGTTCCTAAGAACCAACATCACAGCAGCAGACACTCTAAGATGCTTCACTCAGCATTTTTGGTCAGTCCCGCTATATAGTTAGCCCTTTCTGAGACATGCGACCAACTCTAACACCAATTGTTAATAATCTTGGCATAACCAAACTACAAAAGCTAGCCCCTTAGTCGGGAGCCTAAGGTCTTATAAACCCACATCAGAATTCTATACTTCCAATGCAGGATGCTAGTCCCATACCTTGCAATTGGATCCTTATAGATAGCAATCCAATATCTACATATTAATTTGCAATATAGATTAAAGATTCACAAATACAATTTTTAAGCACCTGATTAAGCTGTTGGCGAGTCTTTCTTTCTGCAGCTTTAAAAGCCTTTTCATGGGCAGTTACAGTTTTTTCCTGTTTGCTCTCCTGCTTTTTCTTCTGTTCATACCACCTCCGAGCATTGGCATGGGCTGAAAGAGCTAAATCAACTTCAACCTGGAACATAAACATACTATATTTAGTAATGTTAAACATTCAAGAGAAAAAACATTAAAAATCAGCATTTAAAAAAAAAATATGAAGAAAACCAGTGATGATAGTGATAAGGTAAGATAAAAGGTTGATGAAAAAGTGATAATACCGACTTATGGGCATAAGACTAGCCTATAAGAGATGAATATAAGGTAAACATCAATGGCATGTTTCACCAGTCAAAGTTTGTGTTTCTTTGTAACAAAAGGTAAACATCAATATCATTTTATGTTTGGTTGAAAATCATGACAATGGCAGACAGTTAAAGAAACGCAAAACCATAAGTAAGTCTCCTTATGCACAACAACTTACATGTGTTCAAGAATTTGTAGGTTGAATAAATCAATTGAAGACAAACAACTTGTAAATGTTTTAGGTAGTCTAATAGAAGTTCAAGATAAAAGATTTAAATTTATCCCATGTCAATTTTTATAGCAATGGCAGCCTATGGTATACTTCAGTACAGTTAGTTGGAGCATAACTCTCTTTTTTAAGAAGGTTTACATGATGGATCGGATAGCTTTGCTCCATTGGTTTTCTTTTTTTCCTTTATTGTTTACTATTCTGCCTTTTTTAAGGAGGATCATTATCCTCCCTTATCTTTGTACTTTTCTCTGTCTTAATGAATTTATTATTTTGTATAGTAAATCAATAAAAACCTTATCCACAGGGAGTGTCTTCTCATCATCATCCATCTCATCAAGATTGTTGCTTAACAATAAAGTCATGCAGTTCCTCTCAAGATGGAGCTTGTCGATGAGGCCAGCTACTGGGTTTCCAGCTTTCTTTTCTTCCTTCACCATCCGAGCAAGGTCATCCCAGTTCATACCTTTAGCTAGAGCTACACGAACAGCTACTATAGCAGCATCCACATCTTCCAAGTTGTATTCTATCAATTCTGCCATCTTAACACATTGATCAGCTTCTTTCCTCAAAGCATGTACTCGATTTTCCTACACAACAGAAATGAGAGATATTATGCTGAGTATTGGATGTACTCAATATTTATTTGAAGTTATATTTGTGTCCAGTGTTACCACATGCAACCATAAATAATTATTTTAATTTATAGATGGCAACCAGTAGTCAAAACATACATCAGTTAAAATTCAGCCCTCTGATGAATCTGAAGTAAAAAAAAAGAAGGAATTTGTTTGGTTCAAAAAACCATGTTTTGTCTTCATTTCCGATCATGTTATTAATGAAAATAAAACATGAAAACAGAGAACAATTTTGGAAACCAAATAGGCCTCCTTTATTTGCCTGTCCTTTGTAGCAAGAAAATTATAATTTCAAGCACCACAACCCAAATGTCTATATTTTACAAAATGGAAGCACAAGTACAAACGAAAAATTGAAACCATATATCACGAACACAATGGAAAATTTTAAAAATTATAGGAAATGACATGGCTATAACATAATATATAAAATTAATCTAAAGTAAACATAAAAAACTGAAATTAAAAGAGAATGTGTTTTAAAAATGAGCCCAAGTCATTAGAAACATAATAAATTACAAAACAAATTAAAAAGATTATTTCTGAACATAATATATAAAAAATTATAAAAGGAATTAAAATAATTTAAAACAGTATCTGACATGGTTAAGAGTTAAGACACAATGCAACCACTATTTAGGAGTGTCCACCATGTTCAGTAGGATAATGGGCTTCAGAGGATACAACTATTAAGCCTTTTATTGCACTCTTTTAAAATACACTTTCACATCCACATGTTTTATGTTCAATAAGATATGCTTCCTTTATATGATCCAAAATGAGATATTCCATTAACAACATTGTGTGCCACAGGCACAGCTGACTTTCAAAGAAGTGTGCAGTTTGGGCAATAGTACCAACCTGATCCTGGCGAATCTTATTAAGTTTCTGAGCAGCTGTGTTTTCTTTGGCTTTCTGCTGCTGTTCTGATCTTTGACTCTCAATTTTGCTGTAGAACTCATCCAAGGCTGCATCAAATGTCTCAAATTTTGTATAATCCCTTGACTTAAATTGGTTGAGTAAGATGGGGCAGAACTCATCGTACATCTGTGTCAAAAGACACAAGTATGTAAACACTAAACTCCACAAAAACATGAAGAAGGTTTTTACTATTTTCTCCTCCGTATTTATAGTGCTGCTAAAATTAGAGAGAAATAGAACATAACCTGGCTAACACTTCCAGGCTGAGATATTGAAGAATTGTTCCCCAAACTTCTGTTCTGCATCAAAATGTATCCTTCAGGGACTACCTCACCTGAAATAATATCCTGCATCCAATCTTCAAACTTCACAACAGCTTGGACCAAAGCCTGAATAGTAGCATTATCCCACGTTTTATCTTTGGGAACTTTTGTACTAGGGATTAGGCCAGCATCTAATATTATATGTTCAGAAAGTGCAGGTCCATAACCAAGTGCCTCCCCTAGGACAATTTTCAGTGTTGACAACTTCCCACCTTTTTGGGTTCCCTGCTTCTCTTTTCCTACATTAGAAGCATTACTTCCATTTCCATTGACCTTAACAGTCTCGTCATTACCATCTTCCTTGGAAGACACCAGAGATGCCTGCAACTTTTCAATAGTAGTTCGCTCAAAAACTCTACAACTTTCAACAGGATAACGATGACGTGACATAATTGCAAGCCCTTTATCATCATCCCTGTTAATGACAAATTGCAACCACTCTGTCAATCACAGAGACATTTTCAGAATCCCAATAATAGTTAAATTAAATAAGCAGACAACCCATGCCCTGAAGAACATAAATAAAAAAAGTGCAAGCAAATGAAATCTGAAAGTGAAGTAAAACAATCTTAATTAATCAGTCCCAATTCCAAAAGCAAGGTCTGGCGGCATAACACGCTAGCCAATCAGCTCAACTTGCCATGACATAAAAGATTCAAATCTAAAAGTGCAATACATACAAAATCAACAAGACAGTCTTATGATCCTTGGAGAAGTATACTTAATTTCACTCGCAACAAAAGAATCCTATGATTGTGAGCTATGAAAACATACGCTACCCGCATGCAAACAGCTGCTCCTTCGTATTTTATAGCACGGTAGTTGTAGCGTCTGTTCCGATAAACTTATCTAGAAAAACTTAAAAGAAAAGTAAAGAAAATAAGAAGGAAAAATGAAATAAGTTTGCCAACGCATGTGGGGAAGTCAATGTGAAAGAACTTCTACAAATGTATAAATTAAAAGAGAAACTTATCTCATTCCTGATTTGTTTTATTTGTATTTTCTTCTTATATAAATACACATGAAGAATCTATTCTAAAAGACTCCTACGCAAGAAATGGGAAGTAGAGGACAGGAGAAATTAGCAAGAACCTGTGAGACCGCAGCAGAGTCATGACGGTAAAATTAGAATCTGTGAGGAGGATATTCCCCTGAGCATACAGCTCCAGTATAACATAGTTTGCATTCTCCCCAACTCCAAATTGGAAGAGAATAATCTGCCACAGTTTTCATAAAAAAAAAAAATTAGAATTTTTTATATTTCGCGAAATAAACAACAGTTGATGGATGGTATATGGAAGGAGGGTTATACCCGATCGTACCCAAGTTGGCGCACATCCTCGAGCCTCCTCGTCCGAATATGCTTCCTCAATTTGAGAGTGAAGCCAGAAGGCGTGTTGCTCTTGTCACGCATGTAAATAGTAGAGTGCAATCTCACGCCACTCTCCATGAGCAGGAGAACCTTCTCGCTCTCCCCGGATTCCGAAACTCCACTGCTGTTCATCAGCTTGAACACGTAGGTCTGCAGAAAGGGAAAATCGAATCGAATCGAATAGAATAGAGAAAAGTGAAAGAATGAGAGAATGAAAAAATGAAAAGGGAGGTACTACCTTGGGAGAGAGATCGTAGACGTTGGAGCACCGCATTCCGATGAGGCGTCGGAGGCATTTGACCTCGGCGGCGACATCGGCGGTGTTCATGCGCACCTTCACCATCTTGTGTTAGGGTTAGGTTAATCAAGTTTGCTTTGAAAAATTAGTGAGGCAGAGGAAGAAGAAAATAAGATAATTTTATAGCGATTGAATTTAACTGATTAGAATGGTTTTGGAAAAGAAGGAGGAGAAGAAGAAGAAGAAGAAGAAAGTGTTTGGTTGCAGGGAGAGAAGTGATGGCTTTTAGTCTTACTCTTTTTTGGATTCTTTTTTCTTTGTTTTTAACTACTTTTAATTTTATAATCAGATATAAAATAAAATAAAAATAACATATTTTCAATTAAACATCATACTTCCACTATATTAATCGATCCATACCATGTTTAAAATATTTTGAAATTTGATGTTATTAAACTTTAAAAAATATAAATAATATAGTGGTTAAAATAAATTACATAACATAGAAATATTCAAAAAAAATAAACGAATATATCAATATCTTAAAATATAAAGTTATAATAAATAAACTATATATATATATATATATTGTAAATAGTATAATATTAAAATAAACAGTATAATATAAGAGTAAAATAAACTTATTATCTATAAATATTTTATATAATAAAAAGTTTCTATCTTCTGGAATAAAGGGAAGGTGAAATATGATAAAAGAAAGGTAAAATATATAAAAAAAAAAAAAAAACATAACATGTGTGTGAAATAAAATAAATAAAAATAATACTAAAGCCTAAAATATAAAGAAGAAGAAAAATAGTTAGTATTTTAAGAACGAAACTAAATAAATATAAAAAATTATAAATTAATGTTTTAAAAAAACTCCGTGTCTTTTAATTTTATATAGTGCACAACCTACTTCTAAACATGAAATAACAAAAATGAAAGGAAGATAAATAAAATAAAGATGGAATTAGTTAAATTGAGTGAAGTGGAAGATAGTGAGAAAACTTAAAAGAAAAATGGAAAGATTGTGAGTTGTAATTGATTTAAAAAAAATAAAATAAAAGACGTAGTTGGTTTTTATGTAATTACCATACTACGGTCACATGTGTAATTAACTTAAACATGTTATTTTTTATGTTAAATTCATTACCTAATGTCTCATATCCATAATCAATTATGGTAAAGACACACTCAATTGTACATTTAATTCATTAGGCAGGTTCCTGTTAATATAATGTTATATTCGAAGTAATATAAATTAATTATGCATAATCCAAAGTATATAAATTCTAAAAATAATTAAAATATAATTTTTTATCCAATAAGTCATGTTCGTAATTTCCTTAATCAAATGAATTAATAAATGATTTGAGAGTCCATTAAGGTGAGGAGTGGAGTTATTGTATAGTTGTGTTGTTGCTTTAAACAATCAACACATGTTGAGTTCTAAATATAGTTAGATGATTAGAGTGGGTGGCTTAATTGTTTAAAGTATGATTTGATTGTTTAAAGTAATATGATAAGATGAGCGTGATTATAAGTGCAAAAGTGTTTCTTTTCCCTAATGTAGTCTCAACAATGATATGTTATAAATAAAAATATATATAACAAAATCTAATCATAACCAATTTAATAATATAATGTATTTCTTTATATTTAAAGAATGATTAAGCCATGTTTTACTTTTAGTTCAACGATTAATTGACTTTTAAGTTTACTCCCATATGATAGGATCAATGTTCAATTTTTTATCTATCTTTTATATTAGTATTTGAATGTAAAAAACCATAAATTAAAATTACTTATAGCGTGATATATTTATAAGACAATATTAAATCTTTATGTTATTTAATAATAATAATTTAATATGATAGTATAATAATTTAACATTAATATACTATTATTTTGAATATCATTGTAAAATTGATTCTTTTGAAGTTTTTTTCTGAAGTAAAAATTTAATTTAATTTTTAACATTCCATTTGAAATATGAGTTTAATTTAACGTTTGAAACATCAAATTATAAAAAACACAATCTTATGTTTGTAATTCAAATAAAAAAAATTTGCATGATTCAAATTTAGAAAAAACACAATATAATTATTTAAAAAGTCAAATTTAATTTCTAATTAAAAAACATGAATCAAATGAAGATAGAACATGATTCAAATTTAAAATTCAAATGAAGAAAGTAAGATTTAAAATTAAAAACACAGTTTAAATAAGAGGAAAATCTATGTTTAAAACTAAAAAAATTTATTCAAATAAAACGTATAAACAAACACGTGATTTAAATATTTTAAAATAAGAACAACGTGTAAAAAAATAAAAAATTAAATAATATAATCAATCATTAAGAGTCGCATTGCAAAAATGTGTAAAAATAGATTATTATTATTAGAATTCAAAGCTTCAGTGTCCATAAATCTAAGAGAAGTCGAGATAGTGCTTCCATCACTTTTTCAGTCAGTTCGATAACTTTTTAAATTTTCAAACTATTCTTTATATTTTATATTATGAATTACATAATTTATATAATTTATAATCTAGAAGTAAAAAACTAAAACTTCTTAATTACATAATTCATAACCTATTTAACAATTCACAATATCAAGTTATATAATTAAAACTTATTTAAAAAATAAATTTTTTAAATTATATAATCCAAAAATAAAAAATTATCACTTCTATATTATGTAATCCAAATTATGTAATTTAATATTGTTTAGTTTATAATTTTTAACTTTCAAATTATGTATCTGAAAGTTATAATTTTATTATATAATCTAAAAGTGATAATTTTTATCTTCTAGATTATATAATCTATTATATTTATTTTCTTAAATAAATTTCAATTTACGTAATCCAGTATTGTGAGTTATTAAAGTAATCCGAAAATTGTAATTTTTAATTATGGATTACGTAATTGATAGTGTAAAACATTATTTTTGTTTTTATTTTTTACTAAAAGGTAATTTTAGAAATTTTAAAATTTATGGAGATAGTAGAAGGGATGTAGGTGCAGGAAGAGAGAGTCCTGTCTTCCATGTGTTAATATGCCCTGTGGTTCACATATGGGCTGCTACTTCCTGCAAACCATATTTTCTTGCGGCGCCCTAATAAATTTTATAATTAAAAATAGCCTTATATTAAAAAGTTAAAATGTTTGAAGGTTGGTTATGGACTTCACGAAGATGTTGGAAGAGATGCTTATGAAGGCATTCGTACTAAAGTCTATTTAGCATAGTCAGTGTACAATCTAGGAACTGTGATTAACTTCTTCAGTATTTATATTAGCTGTAAGATTAAAACGAAATCAAGGGCTGAGATTTGATGTAACTCATTTATAATCACACTTGTATAATTTAACCGCTTCAAATATATATATTTTTCAAACAAATACATTATTTATGTATTATCGTATGCAATGCCATGTTTGATAATATCAAGTGTAAGTTGGGTTCGTTCAGGAATATTGTAACTCCATACAACTTTAGTGATACAAAAAGGTATCCCACTGTAATTATTTTTCGTCAAATATATTTACATTTAAGGACAAATTGACAGAGAGAAGACGAAAATGAATATATTATGTACATGGCATTCCTATCCTGAGTTCACAATATTTTTGTTCTGTGGCGTTTGTCTAGTAAAGAATATTACTGAACCTCTAATGCTATGAAACGAAATGATGCGGTAAATGGTGGCGCCTCCTTTTAACTCAAATCAAAGCCAGCGTCAGCATTTATGGCATACAGTAATTTGGTTTCCAGTTGCTCTTTACTGCATTGAAGAATGAGTGAGTAGGTTTGCCACACAAAAATACATCAAAACGTTACACCAGGTAAAATAAATCCAAACTACATTATCGAGAATTAAGATCATGCAAAGATGCATGAATATTGACAAAAGAGTTAAGAAAAATGGTTCCCGTTATCGTGGCTCAAAAACTTAGTTTTCATAGTCGTAACGTAATGATAGACAAAATTGAGGGAAATGATAATACTGAAATGGAAACCATAAACCAGAGATCTGTCCTCCCTCGAAAACTTACGTGAACAATGTTTGAATTAAATTTAACGTGATCTATTATCATAAAAAAGTTCTTATATAATGACTGATATCCAAGCCTAAACATTAAGGACATTCACAACAAACATCTTATTTAATGAACTAATATCCAAGAACTAACTACCTAATAAGGCTTCAGATCAGCTAAAAAGGTTATCAAATTTTTCAGATCAGCTAAAAAGGTTATCAAATTTTTAAATCTGCTAAGACTATATTTCGATAATTTTACAACACTAGAATCATTATTCTTCCGTGATATCGTACACACTCGTGCGTCAACAAGACGGTGTAATGTCAAATCTAGAGAATCTGATTCTCTCGATTAAATTTGTGTTTCCAATGTACTTTCCGATATCTTGTACACATACACACTATAAATTGACAAAACGCAATTTCTCCTTACTTATGTCAGTGTTATTAGTTCTAACATCATTAATTTTCTAACCACTCTACAACGGTAGAGACAAACAAATTTTCATGTACACACTTCAAAATGTAAAGACAAGTACTGTGACGAACCTTTTATAAGGCGGAAGCTTTAGTAAATTCATACAGGTGGCTGATGTCGGTAATCGGTCAAGAGCTTCCTCCGAAGTATTACCACCGGCCCTGTAATAAGAGACATCAGACAATTCCAATATGATCCTTTTGTCTGTAAAATATACCTGCTTTGGTAGAAATCAATTGGAGAAAATATTTAATACAATCAAAGCATACCTTTGTATGCAAAACAAAGGTTCAAGATATCGGAATCCAAGCAATGGTCCCCGAGAGCAACCTGTCACAAACCTGTAAGGATAATAAATTTTTATCTCATACTAACATGACATAAAAAGAGCAAATAAATCTTATTGCAGTATGCATCTTACTTCAAAAAGTTTTTCTTGTTTTCTAATGAAAAGCCTTTGAGAACTTCCCAGAACATCTCAATAACATAATGCTCCTATCAGATGAAAACACAAGTCAGAATTCACAAGTCAAACAAGAAAAAGACTGATAAACCAAAATGGTTCAAATGCTAAAAAACATTCAGACTACTGATATTTACTCTAGATAGATGGGGACAAAAAAATAAGCTACAAGATCAGCAAACATCCCTTTTATGTAGAAAGTAAAAATTTGGAAGAGCACAGATATCCTCCAACGTGGAGGAAAGAGAAAACCAAGTTGGAGGAAGTTCCAGTGCAACAGCAACCAGAAGATATAAACATAACCAGATCGAGTAATTGGTTTAGCATGAGCTGCCCTTTAGAATCAGATAACTATGCAGTTAGAAGGTTGAAAAGACTACACACTTCCACGGAAATTGTTCCCGTTGTTTGACCAAGACCCTTAGAATGAGAATCAAATTTGATCCAATGCTGAATGGCAAACCCAATGCTCATCAGAACTCCAAAAATATTCTTCCAACGGAAAGTACTCACCTTACAGAGTTAAAATGCAAAAATAAAAGCTTCAATGTTTATGAGCTTGTTGAATTTAAAGGAGCTGATTTAGGATTGAGTAATTGAGTGGAGATGGGAAGAATTTGGCAACCATACAATGTGTTCACTTCATAAATTAAGGGTTTCTTCAGATATCTTTCTCCATAGACATTTATAGTTAGGAAAAAGAATAACGAATAAAAACAAACATTTGATATGAAACTTCTACAAATTAACATATGTATAAATTAATTGAACTTATGGAGAGTATTTTTTATTTATTTTTCCTTCTTTATTTTCTTTTTGTGGTAAGTGTTTATGGACAGATTTATACAAATAGGCCTTAAATGGGTACTGTTTCCTAGGCTGAGTAACTCCGTGATTGATTTATACATCAATAAAAGACAAATTACATTTCTCTCAATTTTTACAATCTCCACCATATCTATCTTCAAAAATCCAACAAATAATCAGAAAAAAAAAATCCTAAGCAAAAGAATAATCTCGAAAAGTTTTTCAGTTAGTGTATCACTTGAATGTTTCTTGCTTTTGCATTACGGACTAAATCCTCACAGAAATACCAGAAAGCTTACACTATGATAGCCTCCGGCATAGTTTGTATGCTGCCGCAAATCATCAACATCCAAGCTGTCAAGTGAACCTGATATCAAAAGCTATGGAAAACAATAGTGTGAAGCAAGTTGAGTACTGAATTACATTGAGACAAATTACAGATTCTACAAGAAAACATGAATTAGTTGAAAACAGAATCCAGGAAAATTGGCAGTTGAACAACATATATAAAAAATTTCAGCAAACTATTGAAGTTCATCAACAAATAAGTGTACTAAGAGACCAAGCCTTTCGGCTACCACATGTTCACCAAAAACTATGGCTATTAGTTACAACACAATGATATGATTTGGAATGCACTATATACCTCTTAGAGTTTGAAATTAAGACCAAACTCAATTTCATAAAACCGACTTTAACTTCTGCACTTCCGAAACTTTATATGCTTTATTTTAAGTTATATATCTAGCTAATGTGGAACTAAAGAGGACCCTTGAGACTACCATTAAGGAAGCCATCAAAGAGGTCACAACTAATTGTGGACTACTAGTTACAACACTGACTGTAAAGGAAATATCAGGATGAGTAACGGTAAGATTGTTCAATTTTCCAACTAACTTTTGTACTTCTCAAGATCTGAGAGAGACTCCCCCTGATTGGGTGGAAGTTTGGCATTGGGATTCATGGGTGTATCAATAGATTTCAAATTCATCAACTTAGTTTCCTCTGAAATATCCAATGCATTTCTTTTTTAGAGATAACAGTATTAAATTGTGTTATCCCAATCCCTAAGAAATATCTGAGTTTGTCAAGATCTTTGGTCTGAAAGTGTTGACAAAAGTGTTGTTTTAGCTGTAAGATGCCACGCTATCTAAAAACAATGTCATCAACATATACTACAAGATAGATACACCCAACACTCCAGCGATGGTAAAAAGCTGAATGATTTGCTTCATTGCAAGTCATACCAAACAGTTGAACATTGCTAAAGGGAGATAGTGTGCCCATATGCAAATCTAGAAATATAACTTTAAAATCATCTATTGATTAAAGGATGTTTTATGTCTCAAAACTGACCAATAGCCTTCTTTCTATACAAAAGATTAAAATTGTAGAGTAACTTTTTTCTCCCCTTGTATTTCAAAACCTCGCCACAAGGAAGACAATTCTAATTGCTAAGGAGTAGAGTGGGTTGTATCTAATGGACCACCCACAAATATTGAATCCCACACTTGATATGTGAGTCTTGTGGTATGAGGGGGGGTGTTGAAGACCCTCCATTAACTAGAAATATGACCAAATTATAGTACATAACTAGAAACAAACCTCATTCACGAAACTGCTTCTATAAAGTTGAATTAAGTTTAAAGTCACTTTCTAAGAAAATCAAAACGTATAAGCACATATAACAAAGTCAAGGCGTAGTTTTCACTTTATAATTGTCAATCATTAGGAACATAAATTTGTAGCAAGAGACAAAAGTAAGCTAAGTACATGGTCATCTAGAAATGGCAAGTGTAAATTATGGCATGTAGGAGAAAACGATAATTGTTGATCAAACCCATAAGATCACTATGCAAGATCAAGAATTCAAATGAAAAAAACCATAGCTTCAGAGGCCTAAAAGTCGGTCAAGATAGAAGGAAACCTGAAGTTCATGCTCATTGAACATATCAATCCAATCCTTTTGAATAAGTTGCTGAAATCCTCTCAGGAAATGAGAACTTTGTTGACGTATCTAAAAAAGATAGTTATTTTTAATATATTTGATGAATAAATATAGTCAGTCACCCTGAGATGCAATTTAAATTAAAAAAAATTAAGCCTTGTTTGGTTAATTATTTTTCTTATAGACACTTCTAGTACAAGAAAGAGAGGTCAAATGAATCAAAATTTCCCATAAACTAAAAGTCAAAAACATTTTTATGAACTCAACTTTTAGAGAAGAGATCATATAAAAAGGTTTAACATGCATAAGTTGATTTTACCTCTTCATTTATTTTTTTCTCTTATATGAGTGTTAATTGAGAACTTTATTCAAAGTAGGCCTTTACCTGAAAATTCAAGCGATGATTGGCTACAAGATGAATAAAAGTAATGACATTCTCATTAGTAACACGAGTGTTCTTTCCGCCTGGAAGTAGCTCCTCTTCTGTTTGCTCTCCATATTCGTTGTTTACTATAACAAAATATAGTTCCAACTCCGAAATGTCACCCTTATAATGCTGTTAGTCAAAGAAGAATCAGTGGGAAAAGATTGACACACTCACCAAGAAAATCAAGGCTTTCCTACAAGCAATCTTTCATTAATTCCAAAGCAATTGTGTTACAAACTCCCCACCCATAGTTATAATTCGAGGA
The DNA here is from genome assembly GCA_013389735.1 of Phaseolus lunatus. Classification (NCBI taxonomy): domain Eukaryota; kingdom Viridiplantae; phylum Streptophyta; class Magnoliopsida; order Fabales; family Fabaceae; genus Phaseolus; species Phaseolus lunatus. The sequence continues at coordinate 28,189,182 of CM023862.1, read as the reverse complement.
CAACATAGTGCTAAAATATATTATGTATCTATGGTAGTATATCATGTATATATGGTAGGATTAGTTACATTAACATTTGTGGTAGTCCAAACATGTATAACACTCATGCTATGATACCCCCCCTTCTATTCCAATGTTGATTTTAAGTTGTTTGATTTGATCATACATATGCAAGTATGACAATATGTTTATGAATGATAAATTGTTACATTTGATCCTAAACCCCCCTCTTTCATTCCAACACTGAAACTAGAATGACAATATTTGCTTTTAACATTGAAATTTTTTTAGTGCATATCAATTCAACACAGGGCCATCAAAACGTGAGTGTCAATGAAAAAAAAATATGTAACCAATATATAGTTCTATTAGTTTTTTATAGCTTGCATACGAGCTTAAGCTGTTATTTTATTTGCAAGAAACCTTGTTCAATCAAGTAATAACGAGCATACCTGAATTAATTTTAGTAGAGTTTTCTCAATAATGAAATAGATGCCAGAAAATGAAAGTCAAAGAGGAGCTATTACCTTAAGAAAAATAAGATGACGATATAATTCTGGATCCAGGGAAGGCAAGTCATTTAAATAGTTGTGCCTGATACAAACGGAAAATAAAGGCATAAGAAAGCAAGAAGTATAGCTTCTTATAGCACTAGCGTACAAACCTCTCATCGAACTAATGCATATTAAATTAGGAATAATTTCTCATTCTTTTTCTACATATTCCTAGAACAGGCATGTTTACTTAGTAATTTGCATGGCTATTACATTACAGTAATGCTACCAAGTGTCATTTGTGAATCACAAAACATCAACATAAAGCAGTTGTAAGCAAGTGAACAAATGCATGGAAACTCAAGATCTGAGCATTGAACAATCTAAATTTAAATAGGGTAAATAATAACTGAAGCAAACAAACCAATACAGCCAAGTCTTACTTTTGTTTCAATTTGCTCAAAAAGAATGTAGCAAATGGTAAATCAACCAGAATCCCTTCAAACATAGCCTGCAAACGTAATCTGTAAGCGTGAGATGTTATTCTAATCAAACAAACACAAGAAAAAGAATGCATACAAACAAATAACTGATACAGAACAATGACCCACTACTAGGCAGATTCAATCACTATGCAGGGTCCCACGTTATACCAGATTGCTTGAGCCAAACTAAACCACAAAACTATCTAAGGGAGGAGAATAACCAGGTCTTATACGGAGTATTTTTGCCCTGTTCCTACTATACACTATTGGAAATCTTAAAACACCCCTCTTGCACCTACGAACTTTACATCTGGAGAGTGAAGTTTGCACGGCTATACTACAGGTAATGTTAACAGGCACATAGCCTCTGATTTCATATATTAAAAAGAACTGAAAAGGAGGATTCCCTAGATCATCATGTAAGGATTATTTTGACCATTTTTCGAAAATATGGGATGTCTTGACACACCTTACCTTATTAAAAAGACGAAAGAAAATGGACAGAAACATACCTTTGCAAGAAGGGTACCAAGAAAATGGAAAAATTGGAGATGTTGTTCATGTATCATTCCTGATCCAGGATTAGGATAAAGCAGGTGATCTGCTGTTTCCTGGATATAATGATGTTCAGAACATCAGATAGCCATAAACCAATAAATCAAAGTAAAAATATAAGGGCTATCAAGACAGGTGTTTTGCTGAAGCAATGTTCAACCAAAGATTACAAAACATAAAAGCTTTTTTTTTTTTTTAAATATTTTCAGTGACACATTACAAACAGTTGGTCGTTGTTACTAGGCATAATAGCAGTTATATTTTCAAAATTCAACAAAAAAAGAACTGTGAAGTTTATTCACTACAATTCTTGTCTTTCACACTTCACCCATACACCCCAAACCAGCCACCCCAATGCAACAATATCTAAAAGTTGAATTTGCTGCTCAAGTTGGACTCCTCCGTTGAAATGAAAATACTAACACAGTATCCAGAACAAATTCTATACAAAGCTTAGACTATATGTGAATAGTTTTGTGATGAACAAGCCTACCTTGTGCTTAAATTCAACTTTAGTTTAGAAGGGTGTAAGTAATAAAATTCAAACACGATCATGGAGGCTATGACATGAACGCACTCTTCCAAAAACTTATGCTATTAGGCAAAGCACAAAAATGGTTTTATATCTAACAGTTGTTATACGTTAAGAAACATGAAACATAAACAGTAGATAATGTCCATATGACCTTAAATAATCCATATTGCACATCAAATGCAGCACGTGTGATGTTCTCCATGAAATCTTTGAATATTCCACCTCCATCTATTCCTGCCTCTTCAACTCCAAATTCATTAACAAAAGCCACACGAATCTGAAAATTTAATTGAAGGATGACTTACAAGTCCTCAAGACCAGGGAGGAAATGGTTAGTAAACATTAGCATAGGCCTTACCAGTCCTCGAAGGTCATCTTCTGACAGCTGACTCATTTGATTGTAGGCATCTTCCAAAATATGATTCCGACGTATTTTGAACCGGTTTCTAGTAAAAACAGCCTGAGATCCATGTCTTTGCCTTGCAGCAGCTAGTTGAGACTGATGAAACAATAAATAAACAACAGCTAGTTTACGAAAACACACGGAAACATATTATGATATGCTGAAACTCTAAAGCTGCTCATTATCATCCACTGTAATTCTGTAATACAAAAATAACCCATATCTGAATAATATCAGAAATTAGAGAGATTCTTACAGTGAAAATTTTAGCCCTGCTAGTAAATGGTATCAAGAAAGGAGCCTGCTTCAAAATTTCATTTGCTCGAGTATTTTCTATAACAGCCTGCAGAAAAAAATTGCACAACTAACAAATCATGTTTCTCTGCATATTACCCTAAATATCAATTGTATAGGAAATACCTGAGAGATAAAGTAGTCATTCACCCCATCAGCATGAAAGTCACTAGGGGATGTAAACTGTCGTCTGTTGTTCCAATCTTGCAGCTATGGGGGAAAAACGTAAATTAGGAAAAAGATAAAAGAACCTTCAGATGCATAGGTTATTAGTAGTGCAGATGCCCATTTTAGGAAAGAGGCATAAAAGAAATTGTAACTTGAATAAGTAACCTCTAAATATTCCTTGTAATTAATAGAAAAAAGATATTGTCATTCCTTTTTAATAGAAACAAATGATATATCATTTTTTTATAAAAAAAGACCAGAGGTAATATTATTTATTAGTGAAAAAGGAATGAAAGCACTACAACAGAAAAGATTAGATACCCTTCAAAGTGGAATAAGAAAAATTAATGAATAAGAGAAAAAAATAATAAGAGTGCTGTAAGGCCGCCCAGTTTCTCTGAAACTCCCTAGCATAGTACTATAGAAGCCACAAACATATAAACCCATTATAATGTAAAGCATCAAGTGATGCCCTTGATAAAACATCATAATATCATGAAATCTTCCAAGTTCAACAGAGAGGAAACATGAAACTATTGTTTCTGTTGTTCTACCTGGGACAGAAGCTCAGAGACTACAATGCTAACCCTCTGTTGAATGGCTTCAAACTGCTTTTTAATTGCTGTGCTGACTGGAACAGATTTTACCAAATTAGCAGACGTGGTATGATTCACCCACAATAGCTGCCACAGAGCCTGCAGAACTAACAAGCTTCAAAAACTAGTTGCTACTTCAAAGCAGGTTACATTTGTAACGGGCATTGCACTAAAACTTTAGGGATGTTTTTGACATTTTTGGTCATGACATGACCACCAATTTTCCAAAATGTAACTTAGTCCAATTCTTTGAACTCTTATGTACGTACACATTGGTAGACATCCTCCGAAAAAATTTGACACACCTTGTTTATGATTAGACAGCAAGAAAGATTTTACTTTTCATTTTTACAATCTGTGAATGAATTCCCTCTCCCTTGGGACTACAAATTTCAATCTCTGAACTCTCAACTACTTGTCTCACTAAAACAACAGGCATTCCATTCCATAACATTACCTGCCTTAGCAGAATGATAAGACTTCTAATATCCTTCAGTGATAGTGGTTTCTCCTGCTCATAATATTCCTCATTATCAACTATCATGAGCATATGCCTGATTAAAGAAGAACAGGTTATGATTAAAAGTAATACTAAAAGTGTGCAGAAACTACAATTCATGCATTAACAAAAGCATTTATTAAACAAGTCAATAGTATAAAAGATTCTTACTTGTAAACAGGACAGAATACAGAAAGCGGCAACAGCCAACCTGGTGCATCCCCAGAGAGGTATGATAACCGCTCAGACAAGGATGACCATTTTTTGTTTTCATGGCACCGTTTCATAAAATTCCAAAGTATAGGAACAAGTTCAGTTCTGTAGGCAAGTACAGTCATAATCTTTTCAAGAGGCAATGTGTTGAAGATAACATGTAAAAATCCACAAACTGCACCAACAGCTGCAACCTCCCTGTCCTCTGGCTCACGATCTGAATCATTGGCAGATGAAAAATCTCTAAATAATATATTTATCTGCATGTGACAAAAATCAAAATTCATCAATTTTTCAAAATAAATAGTAAAGAAATGTTTTTTGACACTTGATACAGAAATCATTTGCAAGATGATATACCAATTGAAGAAGGAAGCGAGTATCTATGGCATTAGAGATTTGTTGAATCAATTTCCTATCCAAAACTACTTCCATGACTTCATCATCGCCAGTGATTTCATCCTCAGCAATCTTAGAGTCTGAAATTAATACTACACAACTTAAAAACAAATGGTAAAGAGAGAGAACCATCTCCCATACAAACAAAAATAATAAATTTAATAATTATGATTAAATATAGTAACCAGGCTGCAGAGTTATGCTCAAATCTAACATAGAAAAGTTGCACACTTATTTTTGAATAGTAAGTTGAGTTCTCTATGATAGATTACTTTGCTTAGGGTTCTAAAAAAAGTGTGTCCTTCCACTCTTTCGCAGTTTCTAATTATACACTCAGTGTTTGCAGGTAAAACTAGACTGTGATGTTACAGAAGTAATAGAAAACCATTCATGTCCCTTCACCTAATATAACTTAATCTTTGTTTGTTGGGTCATGACAAATTGCAATATGGAGTGTCAATTTTTCGCTTATGGTTGCTACTTGCTTTAAGTTAGTTTCTATAACTAATATGCAAACAGATTATAGACTAATTAATTAAATTTTTCAGACACCTGGGGTGGACTCTTTATTTCCCCTTTCGGCTATTTTGATATTGTCGCGAGAAATGTAATTGCCTTCTTCCTTCCTAACGTTAATGTATGTGTATATATTGAGGATTGTTTATATTGGGAAAGGTGATCCATCCTTGCTTAAAGGGTTAGGTTATTGCCTAATTGTCTCCTTAGGAGTATGTATGTATATATAGATGTAATTGTACCTTATGATAATGAACAAAAAATTCAGAAATACTCTCACCAAATTAACAATACATTTTTCCTTCTTTTAAAGAGAAGAAAGATGATATTTGTCAATAAAATTTAATAAAGAAAATAGTATCTTTAATAAGAAAAGCTAGAAGGTCTGATCAGAAATCATACTCTCTCTACCATCAGATCTTGTTGGAGATGGATATGATTCCAGCAAAAATGTCGTAACAGAAGCAAGGTCTATAGCCTGCATACAAAACAAACACAAATTAACTTAGGTTTTAAGAATAACTTTCTAACTCCTTTCTCATTAAAGATTGAAAATCTTCAACCACCAACCCTAACCCCCCATCAAAAAAAAACTTGACTTTAACAGCCATATCTAAAGACAAAGCATTGTCGACAATGATTTGAAGATGGTTAGAAGTTTAAACATAATGGTAGATGAATGCATAGCCTTACGGCCCTAATCCACAAAGCCTGTAAATCTTCTTCAATCTGTTAGTGCTTCCTCCTTCTTCCTAAACAAGATACCAAGCTTAGCAAGAAAAATTGTATTTTTGAGTAAGTAATTGGTTAGAAGTTTAACATTTATACATATGGTCAGTTGTTAAAGCAGAATCAAATTATTAAGACTTATAATATATTGATTAAAAATTACATGTCTACATTGGAATTGTTTTCTAAAGCATTACATGAGCTCCTTTGACTGTAAACTAAGTGCCTCAACATTTATAACACAATGAAAAGTTTGATAATTAGCAAAAATAAAAGAAATAAGTCTAGATTAATAATTTCAATTTGAATTTAAATGAAATGATGTTTTAAAAGAAGGCTAGTGAATATATATTTAATAAATTGACTTATTTTCCTACTAGTCTATCTTGACCACAAATACCTGTTTAGAATTTGCTGTCTTATGCTTTCGCTGAAATATTAGGACCTTTAATTTTTATACTATTTACATGGTTTAATGCGTTAAGATATGAGCTTTGTACTTACTATTCACTGGTATGCATATACCTAATTAAGCACATATACTCACCAATCAGAGGTTACTTTCTGTTCTTTAAAGCAAATAATTTAAGTTCATTCAACTCTATTCAACCACGAAGATTGCTTATAATGCATTAACATATTCAATTATATTCAACAAACGAATACTGCTTATAATGCATTAAGATTATTCACCTTTTCTATGTTTATCATTTACCTAAAGTCTCCACATTTCATTCAAATCGAATAAAAATGTTCAAGGCCCAAAAGCACAATAGGTGTAGAGTTTAAGCAACACGACTATAAATTTACAGGAAAAAATATGACATCTGGTATAGCCAATCAAATAAAAGTTTGTAATAAATTAATAGACAAACTACCTTTTAGACCACCCACAAATACCACAAAAATATTTAGTCCCATGCTCAAAATGTCTAGTTCTCAACATGAAGATATGTTGCAAATCTCACATCAAATATGGATATGATCAAATTATAGTATATAAGTGAATACAAATCTCACCTTATGAGCAAATTTTTGAGAGGTTGAGTTAAACTTAAAATCTATTACTAAGATACACAAAGCAATATAAAATTAAATATGAGAATAACACTAACAAATGGCAATTGTAGTCTCCTTACCATATCAAAGGAACAGTCAGGTCGAGATAAAGCAATCCCACCAGTTTCTAATATATTTCCAAGAAGACAGGCATAGGTAGGACATTCATCTGATATATCATTGGGAAGAGAATTAATCAGATTTGGTAACCATGTTGCCATCCGATGAACGTAATGTTGGCCCAAGCCCTGTTTTGCAAATACCTAAGTAGAAAAAAAATAATCCAACTTCTCACGAGCCTTTTCATGGTGAAAGCAAGTAGAAAAAAATAGTTGTAGAGCGTTAACCAACATGCCAAGGAAAATTCAGCATGAAGGCTAGAAATATGAAAAGACAAAGACACAAGCAAAAAAACACAGATAATTTTATTTTTAGTCAGTTCAGGTGAAACCCCCCCCCCCCCCCCCCCCCGTCCCCCAGATTTTTAGAGTAGCATGCAGAGCCCTAAACACAATATAAAGATTTTGTTTTTCCATATGGTCCTTTTACTTGAATTATGAATGGCATGTTGACCTTTTCCTTCAGTTTTGGTTAACAGGGTTGTGCTCTATATCGGTATTGAAGATCCATCAGCACAAATAGAATTTAGAATGTCTGTTCGTACTTATAGAATTATTTAATTTTCTGTATTTCAACGGGGAGAAATAAAAGGAGTTTAAATTACTGAGTAAAATTTCTTTCAGTGATTTCCAAGAACTTCATCATCATACAAGGTTTCTGTGTTAAATGAATAGATCCTTTAATAACTATGACATCAATCTGGATTTCCGTTCCCCCTTATATTTACAGAACAGATAAACATCTTTGATGAACAATACCTCTTTAACCACATCTTATTACAGAGAAAAGGATGTCCATCAAATAGGTTAGTACAATGTATACCTGTTTTAAGTTTGGAAAAACATGCCACAAGAAAGGAATTGTAAGGATCTGTGATGAGAAGCTATATACTGGATCAGTAGGTGAACAGATACAAGGCTTCTGACCAATGTGGCATATTACAACAGTAAGCACACGCTCCAACGATGATCCTTTTTCACTGTAAATACAATTTTCAGCATTATCCTGCAGTAGATCATTTAGGTAGTTTATGGGTTCAAGTAAAGCATGGTATAACAGATAAAATGAATATCATGCGAAATAACAAAACTAGAAGCAGACTGATTAGAATTATGAAGTGGATGGAATATAAGATTCAACTCTACATTTGATCCTTTAGCTCAGAATTCATCAAATTAATAATCACACAAAGAACTATAACACAAACATATACAATACACTGCATGGAAGTTTCTTCAAACATATTAATAACTTTCATTAATAATATAAAAAAAGCTTTGATCTAAATACAAGGTCATTATGAATTTCAGGGTCCCATGAAGGACATATTCTTCCCTGTGGCCTTGTAAGAGGGATGACTGTCTGGCAACCTCTACAGCACAAGGAAGCTTTCTATAACAAAAAATATGAAATTAATCCATAAATAAACTACATTACTGCCCTTGCTCAGTCTCATCTATTGGAAAAGAAAATGTAATCTGCTGCCTAGCATCTAGAAGCTGACTCTATCAATATCTACTTACTTATAGGTCTGATCAAATAAAGTGGGTGAAATCCCAAGTTTGTCTCCACTATAATCTTTGGTAAAAACCCTTAGTTTCTCTCAAACCCTTAGTTTCTCCTATAAATCCATGAAACATCATCTTTGATAAAACTGTGGCCGTTTTTGAGAGTCAAGCCAAGTCACATGTCAGGTCGAGTCCAAAATAAACACTGCATTATAACATTGAAGGAACACATTTTCAAAATCAACTGTGTGACATTAGTTGTTTATTATGAAAAGAAGATTCTTCCTTAGACATCAAGAAAACTTCAAATGAGACCAGTATCCTGGATAACAAATGCTCCCACACACAATATAAAGAATAGGAAACATTACAAAATACACTTTGACGAACATATTTACATATTAGGAAAATTATTGATAAAGAAAATTAAAAGATGATGACCAATGATAGTTAATATAAATATGTTAACCAAGATGTCCTAACTTGTTCTTTGACCTTAATATGGCACTAGATGAGGATGATTTTGTAGGGTGCCAAGAAATAAAAACTAAAAAAAAAAAGAATTGCAATGTTACCTTTCCTGTAAGAATAATCTCTCTAAGTAGACTAAATGCATTGTTTTTAGACAGACATGCTACTATCTTACAGCTCCATGGCAGTTTGAGATCTATCAACAATACTAAGACTTCCAATAAAGGAATAGCCGATGCATTAGATTCCTTCGGAGTTAATAAAAGCTGGTCCTTCAAGTGATACCTGTGCAGAAAAAAATGTTATATAAGCATGATAACACAAAAACCAATCCCCACCGATCAATCTATATCATATACATGAAATTTTATAGTAGATATACAAAAATTCTATGTACCAAAACATGAACACAAGGTTTTAAAGTATTCTTCAAATAAAAAAATACAGCAACATCAAAATCCATGCCAAAATGTGTCTTCGTTTTAAAAGGACAATGACAACACAAATGTCCAGGTTACGTCATGAAATACAAACAAATCACCAAATATTCAACCACATATTTTTGTCATTCTTGGTGACTCCATATATCTAATTATTACAGAAGTAGAAATGGAACAAGCCAAACCCAAACCAGAGCCCAGTTTAATTCATTATCCACCATAACCTGTGCCGACAAAAAAAATACCCACCATAACCTGTGTTCAAAATATATAATAATCAAAATCTTATTGTGATAGCTTTTTAAAGAGAAATGATTTTTTCCTTAACAACTTAGATCCTAAATAGTTAATAATATCTACACTATATATATAATATTAAAAACGTTTTAATTTATTCTCCTGTCATATATTTATTATTAAAGGATATTAAATTTCTTGAATTTATTGTATTGATTTCATATTCTCAATATAAAAAAAGAATTTGTGTTGTGCAAAAACACAGTTTCAGTTCAATACCTCTCTCTTTCCTATAGTTTAACCATATCCATTTAAAAATTATAAATAAAACATACAAAAGAGAAAAATCAAGAAAGCATGTAATCGAAATTGTTACAAATATGAAAAGTTTTAGTTATTGAGAACCTACGTTGAAAGGAACTTATAAAAACTAATTGATCCACAATCCTTAAAAAACTAAAATTCTTGGAACTTTCTCTTGACCAAAACTCTTGGATCCCTAGACCATGTGATTATGTGATCTAGAGTTCAATTCTTTGATGTTCCCACTTTTCTAAATAGATATTAATTGCAACACAAGGTAGAGAGGATCAATGTGTTGTCCCTGCTTTAAGTCAGAGGCATGAAAGCCGAGTTAGATATAAAACACTTCATGTGATCTTTGTCTGACACAGCCAACAACTTAAGCTTTTCGAGGAATTGGTTAATTACACTTAATAATATTGCTCTGCTAAGAAAATAAATAAAGGGGACAAAATCTAATAGCATTCTGCACCACATCCTTCATCCAGGGGTCAGGGAGGATATCAATGCTTTAGATATGTAAGTGGGTAGGATGGTGTTTACAGACCCCTTATGATGATCTTCAAATGATTTCTGTAAGTTCTGGTCTCAGATATGTATAGTCTGAACAAACATGGTGCGTTTTTTATCTTCTTTAATTGTCTTTTGTCCTTTACCTTTTTCTTTTAACTTCCTTGGAGATTTTTTATCCTCCCCCTACCTCTGTTTTTTCTCTGCTCTCTATAATAAATTATATAAATAAAAAAAAGGGTTAAAGAATTTGAGAATCAACTGAAAAACAGCAGTAGAAACTTGCATTCAAACTCTCCCAAAAAAACACTGCTACCTATCAAACAGCCTCAATTTTCTCACTAATAAAACGAACTCTCCCAAAACTAAGTTATTAATGTAAAAAAAAAGGTTTTCCTCTCATATGAGCCATTTATTTGAGCTTTAACCATGATAAATTTACAAGTCCATTTCATTATGTGCATTTATCATTTGTTCTTAAATTAAACTTAATTATGGACAGAGGGTGCAAGAATCGTATGATCATAGAGACCTTGATACCATGTCATAAACTAACTCCCCTAAAAGCTTAGGGTATAAGGAGAAGTAACAACATGAGTATTAAGTCTTTAACAAAAGCCAATCATATAAAAGAAAATAGCACAAAGTATTGACAAGATCCTCCACAGCCTATAGGCTATAACCCATTTCAAATTCATATTCACTATTCAGCCACCACTTCTAGTGGCGTTCTAATTGAAATAAGCAAGAAAACTCGGGAATACAGGTCCAGTCTAAATAAAAAACCATTTCAAGAATTCATTCATACCCAAAAAAAAATATATGTATAAATGTAACCATTTTTCTGACTTTAATCTGCTGACCACTATTACAAATGAAACAGAAGAAATTAACTAATACTATGCCCAGTCCTCTATACAGGAAACAAATGGATTTAAAAAATTTTTATCCTAATTATATGAATTATATTTTATACCCTTAATTTGTTGCAGAGTCTAATAATGAGACGTCTATTGCCCATACAAGTGGATGCATTCATTGGTCTATTAACCATATAAGTTACAATCATTAGAGAAAAGTTATCTCTTGAATTACAATAGTGTTGATAAATATGATCACGACTTAAACCATTCAATTCTCTGGTTATTTTTTAAACTATATTAAAATTTATGACATTATTAATTAAAACTAAAACTAACTAACTTAGCAATTTTCATCGATGTTAATCAATTAATTGTTTATTTCTTCTATAAAAGGATATAAGTAGGTAGTATTATTTAACAATAACATGAAACTTAGAATCCAATGCAAAACAACAATAAGCTAAAAAGAAAATAGCATCCAGCAAGAAAATTTAGAAAAGTCAAAGGCCCAAAAAATAATGACTTTAAAACAAATGAAACCAACCTATTATGATGTACAGCACGAATACAAGTATATACAAATTGCTTCACTCGATAGTTCACCAAAGCACACCTGGACGAGTATTCCTCAGCAGCAAAAAGTTGGACAACATCCCCTGTTGCATACATTTTAATTTTAATACTATACATTAAGTTCCATTCCCAACCATAAAATTTGCAGATACAGCAAGGATGCAGAGGCAGATATCAACAAAATAAAAATAGCTTTTGTCCTAACAAGAAACAGAGATTCAAATATATTAGATCAGTAGCATGCAGCAAAAATAAAGAATGGCATATTTGGGTCTCTATTTCTACATACTTAGTCAAACTCCATGAATCATGATTAGGCTTACAAAAGACATGCAGGAACAAACAAAAAAACTGGGACTAAGTTGTCAATTGCATTCTCCTCACCGTGCTGTCTCAAATATGACCACATTTTTATATAAAACCAGACTTCATTTGGGAGAAAATAAGTACATAAAATGAGAACAGAAATAAATACATCCTTCAACATCTTTAGCAAAAGTGATTTCCATAATATCTTATATGCAAGTGCATTCAAGAACAGAAAGTATAGTTCATGTACAAATATTCTTACATGACTAACAATAGATGTAGCATCTGCCTGCCATGGGGTGGGATTTTATACTATCACTTTTTTGTCCATGAAAAAGAATTCATTGAGAAATGAAAAATTCACTAATAATCCACATAATTGTTTGGAGAGAAAACGTACAAATTAAAGTAAATGATTTAACATACTGCACCTTTGTAAAAGTGCTGAAAAATTGGGAAAATAATCAAGTAATCAAAAAAGATACCACAATATCAATTAGCCAGGAAAAGCTAAAGGGGTTATAATAATCTTCACTCACCAAAAATGAGGAAAGATATATACACAAAAATGTGGAGGAATAGAAAGGAAGGAAATAGATTTCAATCATGTGGATGCATTGAGAATGAACATGGAAAAGGTATTGGTAACTAAGATAAAGGAGTTAATCTTACAACCCATCCGTTAACATTCTCTTTGGTATGAGGTACATGGAGGGAGAGAAGGAAGTGAAGGGGGATTGGTTGTTTGGAAGATAGGGAAATATTTTTATACGAAGGATATGCATGGAAATTGTACTATTGATGTTACATAACAGAGGGCATTGTTTCCTATAGCTCCCAAAATTTCAATATACCTATTATACCCTTTTCATTTATAAGGGCAAACATGCAAAGTGTAGGGATCGAGTTAATTTGCCTACGAGTACAAGTGACTTAATATTCTATAATTTAAGTTAAAAACCTATAAATGGAAAAATTTAATTATTAAAATTTATTTTACAAAAACCATCATCTCTAAAACACTTTTCCTCTACTTTTTCTCTACATTGCTAAAATAGTTGTTCATCCTTTCATGGATCCAAGTCCACCTTAGAGATCATGGTGGAAAGAGAACACTTCTATCAAATCAAAAGTTGTTTTTGAGTAAGTTTCTCTTTGCTCTTTTTTTCTTCAGTTGGTTTTATGGGAAGGGTTGCAAGCCTTGGGTTAGGACTTTGCATGTGAGGTTTCTAAGGCAAAGATGAATGTCTTAGTACAAGTCCGTGATAATAAGTTTAGATTGTTGATCAGAGTATTTTATGTACAAGTTTGACCTTACTGTGAGAAGATGGGAACATAAGCTGGGTTAAACAAGTTGTAAACATAGTTATAATTTGATACCAGTGTAGGATAGATGATCTGAACTATGGATGTGGCTTGTTCACAATGTTTTTTGGTTTTTGTGTAGGGAATGTGTTTTGTTGGATAATATTCAAAGCATTGAGTTTTGATATGGATAGTATATGTGATGATGTTTTTTTAGAAATTGTGATAATGATTCTAGGTATGAAATATAGTTGATGTTTTTAATATACTCTATCAGTTAGTAATATGTTATACAAATGAGATATTGAATGGTTGAAAGTCATGAAAATGGTGAGTTTGTACAGTTTGTGTTTGAAACTCTAGATGGGTTGTAATATGACACAATATGTTGCATGTTTTGTTAGCAAAAATGTAGAATGTTGAAAGTGGGTCAAATTAGTTCAAGATGGTCGTTAAAAAGGAATTACTCAATTATATGTATGAATTGTGGAAATGTGCAAGCATATGGTTTTGATATATACATGTGAGATTTTAAAACATTAGCTTACCATGTTTTGTGTTTTTGTGTCTTGTTTTCAAATTGTGATGATAAAGTATTACACGGGAGCACATGATATTTCAAGAGAAAAATCTCAATAGAAATATGTTGAGGAAAGGGAAAAGAATTTCTATTTTGTTTGATTTTTTTCTTGAGATATGTATATATTTATAAATCCCTATGTGGATAAAAGTTTATTTTGAAGCAACTCTAAAATGTAATGTGAATATTATTTATATGTTTATATTATCTTGTGATGATTAGTAGTAATATAACTGTTAGTGGGATGTTACACAAAGGGTGAAGAGATAAGTTCAGGCATAAAAACTATCCTGGAATGGACATTTCAGAAAGTAATAAAAGCACAACTCTAAAACATGCAATCAGGAACAATATTTTAACATCCAAAATGAGTGTTCTCGAATGCACTCTCTTCCATTTTGGAATGGATAATCTTGAAATATTTCGGAATGAAGATTCCAAAATACATTCTCCCCCATTCCAACAGCAAAGGGAGAGTTGTTGGCAGTGGAGAAGCAATATGTACAGTGCAGGAAGCATAGACCCGTAATCGGTAATACAACTCTTGTGACCTGATAATCTCCCACACACCCCAACCACAATACCCATTCTTTCTTCTATTATTATTATTATTAACAAAACAAAAAAAAATTTAGAATAATAATCATAATAAAATTTATAAAAATATATTTAGAATAAGATTAAAAATACACTAATAATGTGCTGCACATATGTGATCTATAAAAGATATGTATGATGGGTCAAATGAAAGATAACCCAATTAAAAGGGTAAGAGATAAACTCACAATTTTCGGAGAAACTAATAAAAGAGACCTTGTTAGGAATTGTTTTATTAAAATACAGGTTGTTTATAGTGCTTGATGGCCTTGGTTGGTTTGCCCATGTAATTGACTCCACTCAGTCAGAAAAGGATTCGTTTGCATTGTTCTGTTAAACTGATCTTCTTTTGGTGGTTGAAGTATTAAATGAAAAAGAAATAAACATTCCAGCTTGCAGAATCTTGCTAAAAAACTAATAAAAATGTACATGAAATAAACTACAAAGTCCACAATAAAAGGAACTCTGATTAAAAATTACCACTCTCTCGAACAAACTGTTGAAGCAATCGGCAAATTTGCACAAGAATTAAAAAATCATCAATATTTTCTGCATTAAAGAAATAGAGGAACTGACGGAGGAAATCAGAATCTGGACCAAAAGCATTCCTGAATGCAAATAAAATGGCATTAACTTCAGTTTTAACAGTGCAGAGTTTGGGTACCATACTAAATACATCAATAATAATTTTTAGAGAAACTGAGTGGAAGGAAGTAAATAGATTTCATGCAACAATTCAGAGATAAAAATCCAAATTCACCTGTCTAAATTCTGGCAGTTCTTCCCATAGATGCTAAGGAATTTCTCTCGTAGTTTAGACTGTTCTGTTCTGACAACTTTTCTCCCTCTGAAGCATTTCTGTAGCAAGAATCAGTGAACAATTTGCAAGACGCTCATGAAAGATAGATTAACACTCATCATAGATGTATCTTTCTAGTAATAGACATTTATAGCACATATGAAACCATATTGTAGGGGGGCTAAGCTTTAAAGTTAGGAAATGTGAAATGCTTATTTCCCATAGATGTAAACATTAAAAAATTGTTTTACAATTTTATAAAACAAAATTCATAGAACCATAAAAAGGATGAGCACTAACCAAAATAAAATTTAAATAAATAATGCATCTATGATTGCATAAACTTTTTTTCTTACAGCAAAGTACATAGCATGGCATCATTCAACACGCATTTAACCCAATTCATAAAGTCAATTTGAATTTAAATTTTGATGAGAAATGTTAAATACCATGGCAAAATATTGTAAACAAAATCTTCAATGCTGAAATCATTCTATATGCAGTGCAGTGTATGATTAATTGATTCAGTCAGTTTATCTGTCATATCACTGTAACTGTGAAACAACTACACGTTTATTTCCTCAATGATCATTGAACTTGGCCAAGGAGAACAAACAAGGAATAATCAAATTCGAAATTGAAGAGATGAGTGTTAAAGATATGATACACTGTGACAAGTTTAACTCATGATATATATCCAGCTTGAGGGGGAATGTTAGAGATATGATACTCTATAACTTGAAAATTATGCATGGCTAATATTCAAGATATGATTAGATACTCCAGGGAAATATGTATAGCTCGAGATCAGGAATTACATCCCTTATTACCCTTTATTTTGTTTCCTTATTTTACATTCTTGATCATTACAAATAGAGAATCCTTTGACTGTTTTGACACACATTCAGCAAATCCTACATTAACTTTAAAGTTGAATTTTGGACATAGTCTTTGGAAACAAAGTGTTTTCACTTAGGTAGGAATAACATAGATCATATTGATTGCAATTTTAGCAATACTCGAGGAATATGACTTGAAAGCAAAAATGGGAGATGTCATTCCACAAGTTTATAAGTTTATAATACAAAAAGATGGAGAAATCAACAAGGATGTCACACAGGAGACATGAGGATTGGATCAAATGGAGAATGACATATGGGGTTATTTGTGATTGCACAATACTACCAAACTCAACAGCAAGTCTAACTAGTGAATGTTGAAAACAGCATGAGAGAAAAGTGAAAGTAACAAATGAAAAAGTTAAGATAGATGTGCGACCACACAAGAGAGGAAATTATATAAAACTATTATATATGAGAAGGGATTTATGTATGACTAATTGACAAATAATAGAACATTGATTAGGGTGATTTGGCCATATAAAAAGAAGGTCACGAGAAGAACAAGTGAAGAAAAGTAGACTGCACAGTCTTTAGTCCTATGAAAGGAGGAGAGGAAAATAAAAAAAAGGACACTAAAGGAAGTCATCAAGTGAGAGCTCATGGTAAGCAATGTCCCTAAAAATTTGGTTTCAGTAGAGCAAAATGGTGTGATCCATGAAACCAAGCATGCCTAGTGGGACAAGAATATTTTGTTTTTTGTTATCAGGCAGACTTCCATAGAACAAGCACGTTTGTCAAGTGAATTTTGCACTCTTCATGCCCAATATCGTCATGCACCGCTAACCACACAAAACACTTGACTTCCTCTAGATCATGTAGCTTTCACATCCAACATGATTCTCGACAAGTATTATAGTTGCATTTCATCAATCATATGTACCCAAGGCTACTTATTAAAAACAAATTAAACTTATTTGATATTTTAGTTGTTTACACTTTCTTTCATTGAAGAGAACATTAAAGTTTGGTACAAATGAAGAAAATAATACTTACATTATATTTTAACGTTGAGCAAAAAGCTGATTTTATTACTTACTATATTTATTATTACTTATTTTAAATTGTCAAACATATTAAAACCATACAATAAAACAATATATATATATATATAATTTATTAAATAAATTTAAAATAAAATACCACATCAAATAATAAACATATTTTTTTATAAAAAAACGGTCTACAATTAATTTATAACAAACTACTAAACGAATTGAGATAAAAAAATAAAATAAAAGATATACTTTTGATTGATGTGTTTCAAATTTAGTTTTTACTGTCAATATTTTCTATTTAATGAATAAAGTGTGTGTGTGTTAAATAATACTAAGTACTTTTGCTGTGACATTTTTTAAAATGTTATATAATAATGAAAAAGCTAGTTATAAAACCATATTTTTCTCCACTCGCACGTTTATTTATACATTTTAAGGCAAAAGTTATTTTTAGAACAATTTGGACCAACTTCCCATCATAGGCTTCAAAATTATGGGAAGAATGAGAATCTGTGATTTTTTGGCAGTGAGGTGCTTTTGTTCCTCTAGTGAGAGTGTATTGTTGTTAAAGGTGGGCTCGTGAATAGTTTTGTAACTCTAACAGATAAGAATGTCCAAAATGTAATCTATTTCCATTACCATTACATCTAATTATGGAATGGGAATGGAAATGGGAATGAGCTTCCGGCTTTTCACCGTCCCTCTGCTCAGACATTTCAAGGAAATTGCTATCACCAGTAAGCAAGGAGTTGAAAGAAATTATATGTACATGTTAGTAATATAATCTTGTATTTTTTCATTATTGTTATAGGAGGACTCCCTATCCTCCTCCTGGTGTATTTTATCTCCTGTCTTCGTAAAATTCTTCTTCGTCTTTTATCAAAATAATAATGATGATGATGATATTCAATCAGCAGTTAGCTTTGCACGACCACTCAAAACAGCTCAAGTCACTATTTCTGATTCCTAATGATATTATGCGTATATAGCAGCCGGCTGAGCTGAGAGCCAGAACACCCATCATCCCATCTCAAAAACACCCTCAACAGTCTGAAACACTTGAAAGTACACACCTAAGACTCTAAAAACAGCAATTGAAGTTGTCACAGCCAGCTTGACATAAGTTTCAACAACAAATTCTCACTACAAAAATCAAGGCATTAAAATGCAAAAATAGCTGCAAAATGAATAAGCAAAGAAACATAAAGTTCAATTCAATTGTTTTCGCAAAGTAGATCCACCTAAGGTACACTTCACAGTAACTAGACTATTGAATTAGAGTTATTTCGTAGTGATTACAACCAGTGGAATCAAAAGCATGCGGAAGCAGAGAAACCAAACCTGAATCCTGAGTGCAGCAGAGTTCTGCTGGCGCAACCACAAGCGCCGGTTCCGCTCTAATCGCGTCTGTTCAAGAAGATTCTTTCGGTCCCGTTCCTTCGAGCTGCGACCGCCTAAATCAACACGCTTACGAGTAGAGGAATCACCGCTGAAAAACATGTTTATTCGATTTCCTTTCCACGCGAGCTTCGCCCAATTAACGCCCTAACTTTCAAAATATGGGAAATAAAGAAAGAAATAGAAGCGAAGAAAACAATCGAAGCAGGCGAAGCGGAGGTAAATCTGCAATGAGAGAGATTTCAACGAGGAGTCGAAGCCCTAGAAATGGAGACCACAGCAAAGGTAGTTGGTAGAAAGATAATTGTGAATTGCAGATTTCGATTACGGGGGAAAAGAAATAATAATGCAAATAATACGCAGAAAATAAGAAAACACGAATCTTCTTTAACTTTCTGGGTGAAGTGTGTTAACATGCGAGGAAGGTTCTGATGGCAAGGAACAAGCAACCACCGGTTCAAATGCCAAACTATGGTAGCAAAACAGCACTGGCTAGTTGCCACAAAAAGACTTTCTTTATTGAATTTTCCACAATATAATAATAAATATAATGTTAGTTACATAAAATTAAATGTTATAGTTATTAAATAAACAATATTATTATTCTCATAATTATATTAATAATATAAATTTATAATATATTTTAATAATATGAATATACACGAGAAACACATAAATTTCTTTTGTTTGGATTGGGGAGTGAAAAGTCAAGGGTGTGAAGGAGTGGGAGTGTGAGAAGAATGTGTAAAAAAAGTTAGTGTGTTTAGATTAAGCTATGTTAGAGTAAATGTGTGAATAAAGTTTATTGAGATAGTGAGGGATGTGATGGTTGTAAGAGTATTTTAAATTATTTTGAATAGTGTAAATTATAAAATTACAAATTTACCTTTGTATATAAAAAAAGAATAAATAATTATTAGTTTTGTGTATATTTTAGTTAATTAGAATAATTTATAAGTTTCATTTATAAATAAAAGAAAAAAAATGTAAAATTATTATGTTATCTTATATTATATATACATAATAAAAATTATTATTAATAATTTTAATTATTATTATTGTATGAAAAAGTAAGGACACCATGATTTTTGCATACATCCTAGACATCCTAGGTAGCTTTCATCTAATTTTACTCTCATTTTTCTTCAATTATGAGAACACCCTCATCTTTTCATTCACCTTTACTCTCAACCTTCCCCTCTCACGGAAGCAAATGGGGTTGCACCTATTTAGCCCCACCCTCAACCTCCATCACCCCTATAAGCAAACACACAGTAAGTACACCTGTTTAATATATTGTAAAAAAAACATAACGCAATTATATATGATAAATTTATAAATATTTTTAATTTTAAAAATAAATAAAAAATTAGTTTAAAACAGAAAAAACAATTTTTAAAAATAAACTGGTCAAAACTCAAACTCAAACTGTTTGGTGATTAATTTAAATCAAATTAAAAATAAAAAATTATAAGAAGCATTGTGGCATAATTAGTCAAGTTAAAAACAGTCAACATAAATTCAATCGTAAATTTCATAAATTCATAATTCTATAATAACAATTGAAAAAATAGTTTAAAACAACAGTTTTCACTCTTTCCAATTTCAAATAATCTGGTCCACATCTAGTAATTGTTAAGTGATAATAAATAAAATAAATTTTTTAAACTAAAAAATTGTTTTGCTAAATTATAAAATAAAAAATAAACAAAATAAATTAATAAAATAAAATATTAATAAGGATAAAATAGGAAATTCATAACTACATAATAGCAATTAAAAAAAAATAATCTAAAAGAGTAGCATACCAGTTCCTTTGCTATCTCCATGATCCACGTCTAGCAAACGTAATAAATAAAATAAAATTTAAAACTAAAAACTGTTTTATTAACTTGTATATGCAAAAAATAGTTATAACGGATAATCCCTTTATATCTATAAAGGTAGGTTATATGATAATTTAATTCAATGTAAATAAACTTATATTATGACCAGAAATATGCTTTAAGTTGACCAACACTTTTACAAATATTAATTATTTACTTTTGTAATCATTTCAAAACTAATTGGTAAAATTATTTCTAATATGTTGAAAGTAAGAAAGCCAATAAAAGTCGATATATTTTTTAAGTTTAATCTCCAATTGTTTATTGTCAACAAAAAATTGTATGAGTAAAAAAACAGGGTATTCTTACATCCCAGTTATAATAACCACAAGTAATTAATAAGTTTTGTTTGACTTGAAACTTTTATGGATTGTTGAAACTTTAACCCCCCTAACTCCGAAGCACAGACAGGTATAATTAATGTCAGTTTATATTAATGATAGTAGGTATCTCGTTTTTTTAAAAGCTTCTTTAGAACATTGGTTGACAAAATTATATATTTAAACGTGTTTAGTTTTTTTTACCATAGAATTGTTTTTATTCTTAATTTAAAATTTAGCTAACACACGTACAAAATTATTCATAATAATACATTCAATTTAAATAATAATCCTTTAAAGTAATTAAAAAAAAATATATTAACACAACAGGTTGTAAAGTAAAAAAATGAAAAGCAAATAAAAACAATTATTTACAACATTGTAACTAGTTTTATCTTAACGTAGTACTACATCCAATTTTTATCCATGGTAGGATATCCACTAAGACACACCAATTCCATATGTACTTTTTTTATTCTCAAACATCAATGGTTTCACATAAGCATTTTCCTCAAACTTCTGCAATATGCACACGTTCAACATTCTCACGTTTACAAGTCGCAACCAAATTATTTTCCTCCCTAAGTTTTCAAGTTAGAATTATATTTACTACATGTCCTGTTATCAAGTATCACCACATTAATACAATCTTACAACCCAACAAACATCTTTAACCTTAAACTCGTGACCAAACAATTATAATACCTCACAACTAACACAATTGTGTCTGTATACACTCCAAAAATCACTAATAGCATAAATAATTTTCAAGTTTCTTCCTTAAGTTTTGATATTTATTGGAGAAACTTGTACACTTATTAGCCAAATCTACATTGTGACACAAATAAGTCACTATGTATGTATTATATGGAATCGAGATTCTTTCGATTTGGACAACCAAACACTCATAACTGAATATCTATCGGATGACGTGATCAATAGATAATAATTTTTTGAAAGGATATAATTAGTATAATCATAGTACTAAATGTTACTATAATACTGATATTAAACTGATAATTCATAATAATTAAAGTCTAACATCGATGATCCATCATGATCCTATAAATATGTAAAGGTAAAGGTACATAAATTAAGGTAAAGGTACATATTGAACAATATTTATTACTCTCAACCACCATATCCTGAGTACTGACTTAGAGATTGAAGTACTTTTTATGAGTGCATCACCCTTCACTCGAGATTGAAGATCAGGAGTAGCATGGCAAGATAGAAGTGACTTTTCCAACCCATATAAAAATAGTTATTGCAATGTTGTCACATTTAATCAGCTAAAGAAAGCATACAGACATTTTTCATTTTAGAAGTTAGGGACAACAATGCAGGCTAGCTCGCAGTCCGCTATAAAAAGTATGAGACGGATTCACTAATCTAGTTCATTGACCCGCTTAGTCACGTCCCACATAACCCCAGCCCGTGCAGGCCAACAGCGAGGTGGGCGGGTTGGCCCGCTGGCCTACATAAATAAAAATAATTATTATTTTACTTTTGTTGGAAAAAAAATCATACTTAAAAAAAATTAATTCAATGTACTAAAAACTATAATATTTTATTTTAATAATATAAAGGAGTTAATATTAAAAGTGACATTGAATTTAGTTTTAAATAAAGTCTTATATTTAATAAAAAATATTATAAAAAAGAGAATTCAATAATATACTATTTAAAAAATTAGTCATTTTCATTAAAATATTTGTAGTCAAATTTTGATAAAATACTCTAATACAATTATATATATATATACAAAAAATATATGCTAAATAAAACTTTAATTATTTTTAATTAAGTCTTATAACAATTCTCATACTTGAGTTCATATTTTCATCTTAATTGAATTAATTGAAACATGAATAAAATTTTAATTTTTCAGAAACATGTGTTTTATAATTAATTAAATTTTAATTTTTTTAGAAATATTTTTCTTATGCGAGCTGATCTACGGATCCGCAAATTACTTTTTATATAGAATAGGTCAATAAAATAAGTTTGCATTCCGTGCGGGCTAATTACAAAATAGACTAACCCACATTGTCATCTCTATTGAAAATATAAGTTTTCTTATTTTTTATCTTTACTATATTGTATTTCTTCGTTGCACTCTTGTTCCCCTAAGTTTTTCAATAGAGTTCTAGTGGTTTAAGGAAGTTGTGTGTTATCGAAGATATTTCAAACATAGTGAAAGTTGTGATTGGTGTCTTCCACACATTTATCCTTTTTATTGCTGCGATGGTTGATGTCATTTGCACTTCTAATGAGTCACCAATCAATTATTTTTTGAATTTTTTAAGAATGTTGCTTTCCAATAACCAATATTAGTCAGTATGCGTGCTTTAGTTATGGTGTTTTTTTTTCTTTCTTGTAGTTGCTTTGTTTACATCAATAGTAGGTTATCAAGAGAAATTGTATACTTTTTGAACACTTAACATATCACGATTTTGCAAATATAATTTCTAAAAAATTATGAATAAATTATTATATTTGTAAAAAATTAGTAAAAATTAAATAATTATATTTTAGTTAAGGATTATAAAGATATTGGTAGATAGAAATTATACAATTGTGTATTTTATTACATAACAAAATTATTTTAATTTAATAAAGAATAAAAATCTCATTAAAAAACGATGTCAAAGGATTAAAATCATGTCTCTTTATATTAAAGATATAGCTATTAAATAATTAATATCTAAATTTTATGATATTTATTTTTATTTATTTAAGATTTTGAATATTTATTAAATGAGAAATTTGACCTCAACAATCTCCCGGAAAATAAAAAAGAAAAATCCTTTTGAGCTAAAACATGATTGTTATATAATAATTATGCCTCCATGTGTGTATTTATTTTCTTGTTAGAATTTTCAATTGCTCTCCCTCTATAAATATTTAATACTTTTATTATTTTTTATGATATTTCTTACTGTTGTGCACTTAAACATGACACTTGTATATTCAATTAACAAACTTTACTAATTGTTTATAATAATAAAATATTGTTTATTATCCTTTTGTCATCATTACAGCACGTGCAATAATGTTGAATTAGTCAAATAATTATTAGTGTGTGAATAGTGTACCTTATAACTTTTCTAATTGAAATTATCTTCAAATCTATTTGAATTCTTTAACACAACCTTAAACTTTTTTCAAGAATTATAACTACTTATAATAATTTATTTATTGATATAATTAAAAGTTATAAATACTGCAAATAAATTCCTAACACAATTAATGTTTAATACAAATAACTTAACTAATTTCATGCCATATGAGAGTTATTGTGAAGAGTTTTAGTAAGTGTATTACGTTTCACAGTAAATGAAATTTCAAACCAAGAATTTTAAAGGAGAAGAGTATAGTATTGATGTAAAATAACATTTGTGTATTAATTTAAGCTTGAAATTAAACAATAAAAAAATATTGAAAGATAGAAAAATAAAAACGAAATAAAAAAAAAGATAATAAAATAAAAATAAAGATAAGAAAAAAAATAAAGTGATGAAGATTAAAAAAATAAACTGAGTAGTTGTCACAATATTTGATAAAAAAAAATATTGAAATATATAATATGAATCCAAGATATCAGATTTATGTCTCTCACTGCTCCTATAAATTACTTAAAATAAATTTATCTTCGTAAATCACAATCATGTAATCAAGCTCATTCAATTACTTAAATATTAATTGTTTAAACAGATTATTCTAAATTAATTAATTATAATCTCAATTGTTTGCCAAATATAGTTAATCAATCAACATTATAGATTAAAAGTTTTTAGAAACATTTAATTAAAATATATTTATTTCAGATATTAATTATGATTAGATATTCTTTACAACAATTTAAGTTTTAAAACATTTTCCAAAGTCAATCAAATCTAAGTTAAACAAGTAAAATATAAAAAATAATACAAATATTAAAATATAAAAAAGTAATATATTGAAATAAATTTCGATAATTTTTTTAAAAAATGTTTAAATGAATTTATGTTTTTACGAGAGAACAATTTTTGAAATGTGAAAGTTAACTTAGGAGTCATTATTACAATGACAATTCTAAAACTACTCCACCTACCAACACTTATGTACAGCTTCTACTCAGAACTTTATTCATAAGAATTGTATTAGGCTATAATAAAAAGTATTTGTGAAATTCTCATTTTTCCAACCTTTTACATGAAGAAGAAATATATTTAAACGAGAAAATTTATGTTTTAAACAATTATTATTTGATGCTGTTTAGTTAATTTTTATTTAATGTTACAATATTTTTATCAGGCACATTTAACAATTTGTTATAGTTGTTTACAGAGATGAAAATAAAAAATAAAAATCGAAAATTCTTTTTTTAAATCAATTAAAGTTCAAAAACTTGGAATATACATTTCATAATTTTTGTTAAAATATTATTACCACACAAAGTAGTAAAAATAGATAATCAATATTTACCATTTGCGAATAAAAATTTTTTTTGCTAGAAAATAGACCTATTATAGATACATTATAAATATTTCTGTGTTTTTTTTAAATAAAAGCAGAAAATAATTCTAAGAGGTATAAAATTATAAAATATGAAATTATTGAAAATATTTATGATATGGAATATATTAAATTTGAGGTCAAATAAAATAAACACGTATGTATTATTTATTTTATTTGAGAAAAACACCTATTAGTTTTAAAAACAAGTTTTTTTGCATTTTTTTAAAACGCATGACCCAAAAATATATTTGGGCCTTTAGATCTAAACAAAGGTGTTGTTGTTTGCACTTTCTTTTACTCTCGGCTTTTGCTTTGTGCACCGTCCTTTTTTTAACCTGCACCCCCTTATTCTTAATCATGCACCCCATAGTTGGACAAAATGATTGAATAGAGCTCCGTCCGCTTCTCATTGCACTTCACTATCGCTGCCGTAGCCACTGTCGCCGTTGTTGTATCATTATCGTTGCACAAGAAGAAAAAGAGAAAGAGAACACTGCAAAGGAAGAAGAAGAGTGAAAAAAAGCTTATTCTAGAAAATTCATTCTGGAAAACAAAATCTAAAAGATATTATATATGTTCTTACAAGTTTGTTTAGAGAATTTTGTTCTGAAATATATTTCATACATTCTAGAAATTTTATTTTAGAAATTTTGTTATGAAAACCTTGTTATGTTCTTTAATGTATTTCATGAATTTTAGTAAACATGTTATATAAAAATTTAAAAACGAATAATCCAGAAATCATTTTTAAAAAAATTAAAATATTCATTTTAAAAATTATAGGAGTGTACCAAGAAATTATGGGAATGCAGGAAGAAAAAGACTCTTTTACATTCATGAATTCTTTTAAGATACCCCGACTACCTATCTTCAGTTTTGGTACTGGAAAAAACAGTCTCCATGGAAGAATATTTTTGTTAAAGAACTTGAAAAAAGAATCAATAGTTCAAAGAGCAAAAAAGCAAGAGTATGAATAAAATGAAACTTTGAATAATATACTTTCTGGCCTTTCTTCTATATAATCCAGTAATATTCAAGTTTACAAAAGTCCAACTTGTACCGACCAGTCCTCAGACACCGAGAACAGCTAGTAAAGGGTGAGCCACGTCAGCTGGGTCCTACATCATGGGGCAAAGCCACGTGGACCCCGCAGGTGGTATGGATTAGCGGGTGATTAGTCATCAGCGTGTCCCCACAGAGAAGGGTGATTAGTCATCAGAGCGTCCTCACAGAGAAGGGTGATTAGTCATCAGCGTGTCCCCACAGAGAGGGGTGATTACCAGAAGGGACTGATATGTCCTCATCACTCCGCAGGGTGATCAGTCCTCGGCAACAGAGTGTGACGAGGTAACATCGGTCTTGGGTGATTTGAACAACGTAACCAGAACAGCTAAGATTGGTTCCCAGAGTTGGCCAATGACCAGTTAAATACCCAGAGGTATGGAGAGGCCTGAATTATGATTAGCTTATGCGGGTGGCAGGGAAAGCACAGTTAGGTGCAGAGTCCTGAGGGGTCGAGTACTCATCAGAACTAGGGTTTCCCAGTAAAGTTACATGCATGACATGTGAACAGTGAAGGCACTCCTAGAACAGGTGGCCCTAGAGACTAGGTGCACGAGGAGGCATCCAGGTGGTCACCCTGTTAGAGTTTGCACTTCAGATAAAGAAACCTTATGTGCTAGATTATCCTAAGATTGGATGATAGCGGCGCAAGGGTATTCCAGTAAACCCTGAATATGGCTAGCAGCGCAGTGAACCCTAATTAGGGCTAGCGGCGCAGCAAACCCTAGACTATATAAGGGGCAGTAAAATCCTTCACAAAGGTACGCAGTTTCTAAACCTAAATACAGAGAAACTCAATACACTTGGCGTTTTTTGCCCCATCTTGACTTGAGCGTCGGAGTGCAAACGGCCTCTAAAGCGCCTCTTTCTTTTTTGCAGGTGCAGATTGTTTCGCAAGAATCAAGCACATATCAACGTGAGGAAGGAGGCGTGTGAGTGTCGTGGAGTCAACTGACAGGCGAGTCAACCGGTAAGAACACAACTCAACAAAAGTTAGGATGCTTCTTCCTGCAGTTCTATATTTTTCTTCTGCATCCTACATTATTCGAAATATTCATATTATTCTTGACAACTTTGGGTGATTTATAGAAGTGTTATGTAAGTAAAAAATGTTTTTAGAAGAAAAAAAAAATTATTTCGAAATAAATTTTGTTTAGAAAAAATTACTTGACTTTTCCAGAATGGTAAATCAAAAATTCATTAAATGTATTTCAGAAAGTATGTCCTGAAAACGCTTTGGAAAAAATAATCCAAAAGTCAGTTTTAAAATTGGTAAAACAATCTTTTCCAAAATATATGGGGTGCAGAAAGAAATTTGTTGGGGTGCATGGAGAAACACAGAACAGTTAATGAACTTCTGGTCCAATTCTGATTATAAATAGGTTGATCTTTCATGCAAGTAAATGCGCATAGCAACTTAACCATTAACAAAACTATACCCAAAAAAGAAAACAACTTTTTAAAGAAATCCTTGAAGTTTAGAATTCATAACATTTTGTACATGTTGACCGAAATAAAAGTCAATAACAATATGTTTTTGTAACTGGAACATGTTATCTATACGGCAAGAAGTGATAGCAGTTGACATGACCAGACTCCTTGCCAGAAATTGAAATTGGGTTATTGCTTTTAGAATGTCAAATGGTATTAGGTGTTGCTGCAAAACAACAGTTGCAAATCAATTAAGATTTGAGTGCTTCATTCTAATTCAATGACCAAGACAACATTAACACAAATTTTTAGTTTCACCCACAATGCTTACCTAGCTGACTCACTAACTCACCCAATTAATTAGCAGAATTTCTTAAATAACATGTAAGAAGATATTTTGGTTATTGCCATTTGGTTTGAATTCTTTGACCCTTATTTTTTATCCCCTTTTTTGGGTAGGCATTAACATTGTTTTTGACTGGCTAAGCTTGTTGATTTGTTAAGGGAGGCAAAGTTGAATGTGAATCAAGTGGCAGGTTTAAGATACCTTCCAGAGTGTGACCTATGAAAAATGAAATCATTGCATATAGGTCTGCCCAAAAGAACAAACAAGTCCAATTTTTTCTTTTCAAGCAATTGTGTTGCAGTCTTGTGGTTGTGGTTAGTATCTTTATAATTTACATTTATAATACTATTGAAGATCTTACGTTGATTAAAAATTTAAAATATTTTATAAAATATAAGTAAATACAAACTTTATTTCATAAATTAATTTTATAATTAAATTTGAAATTTACTTCTTATGATAAAGTCTATTATAATAAAAATTCATTGTTCTTATGAAACAAAACTATCGGATAAACTTACAAATATATTATCCCACACAGCTTTTGAGTGAGATGGGTTGAAACACACGTTTTTTTGTTTGACCAAGAATCTTCCTCTTTGGGGGTATAATAATGATATCTTATTAAGATAATTGATGTGTTACTTTTACTGACCAGCACTAAGTAGTGCACGAATGGTGTGCTTTGTCTTCATGGACTTTGTTTGCTACATTGGTGTGAAAGCCATAAGAAATGGCTTCATATTAGCATAAAGTTTTTGTCCTCTTTGTCTCAAACTTTAATTAAAGAATCAAAACAAAACAGACAAAGCATGATCCATAATTGGTGATTAAAGGGTCATTAATCCTTCTTTTTTTAATGGGTTAATGCCAAGAATAGTTTAAGGGTTTGATCAATAAATACCAAAAAAGAACACAAGAAATTGTTGGTTTTCAAAACTTGCTGCATGGGTTTGAAGTTATAATATTAATATCGATACTTAAGCCATGTCTGATTCGACTGAAGGAATAATGGTGTTGGGCTTTAACGCAACCACATGTTCCCTACAGCAGAAGAAAGAAAGGTGCTTTTTTTGCACTTTGAAGGGACATTGCTGCGTAGTTCAAACTCCAAGACCATACGTTCTGAGTTCATAAAATGATTAATTTGGTAACATAGTGAACAGAGTGCTTTTGGGTTTTGCCTTCCACTTGGGAGGAAATGTTGGTGATTCGAACTCCAAAGATAGGTTGTGACTTGAGCTAGGTTCTATGTTCCTACATTAGTAATTAATTAAAGTGAATGCTTTGGTTCATATATAGTGCACTATAGTTGGGGCTATTATAGAGGGTCCCAAACATTTTGGTCCATGTTACGCGTTATGTGCTGTGTCTTTTCAGAGCATATAGACCAAAAAGCCAAAATTTTCACCATGCATTATAGTGGAACATATGGAATATGCATGTGATCATGTTTCTTAGAAAGGTGGATCAAAGGATGGCCAACACACACGTGACATGGTTTTCATTATGATCCATCAAGAAACTTTATTCACCTCAAAAGAAAGATAAAAAAGTTGACGTATGCCAATAAAAGGAAGAAATAAGCTCAATAGATTGGAGCTATGTGGGGGACGCTATTCCAAAAGTTCTAACATTATGTTTCAAATTCACCAATTTAATCAATAACCAAGTTTGTGTTTAATTCATTCTTTAGTTAACTTCAACTTAACACGATCAAATCAACTTGTTGTATAATTGGATTAGTGTTGTCGATCCACGTCTTAAGTATAGTTTTTGCATCATTATCAATTTTTGACTCACGAGTCCTAAACACACTATCAAATTATTTAGAAATACATGATACCTATGTAATAGAATTAATATAAAATAAGCACTTAAACTGATTAATGGGTTATGTCAAACTTAAAAAAAACTAATGATATAGATAATAGAATAGAATTAGGTATACAAGTTTATATATAGTTAACTAAAACGCATATAAGAACTTATTTTTTATTTTGTAGTAGGTGTTGCATATTATATATTATTTTGATCTTGAATGTTAGTCACATTTTAATGTTTGGTCAGAGAGTGGTGTAGGCAAGTGCGAACGATGATGGAGAAGTGGAGGTTGGTGTTTGTGTCAATGGTAGTATAACCAAGATAATCCATAACTTTTTTAAATTTAAAAAAAATATATTTTTACCTAACATGTTGTGCTTTGAAAATTACATTTGAAAACAAAAAAATGTAACTATCCCAGATGACCCATAACAATAACATAATGGTTTATTTTATTATTTTTCCCTTCCCAAATCATTCGTTCAACAAAGGACATAAATTTGTTACATAAGTTAGTATCCACATTAAGATTTTATTCTAATTATAACCACTAGAAAATTATTAGATAAAATTTGATTTTAAAAATAATAAATAATTAGTCACTGTATCAATTAAATTATATATTATTATAGAGAGTAAGAAAATTATGGGTATATAAAATAATTTTTATTATTAACAAAATTTATAAACTAAATTATAAATTGATATTTAATTATCTATTAGAGTTTTAGTTATCAAATTTAAAATTTAAAGTAATTAATCGTTAAAATTTTAATAATTAATTAAATGTCAATTTAAAAATTAATGTATAAATTTTAATAATAAAACTATTTTAGATTAATTATTTTAGGTAATTCCACATGCAATTTTTTTAAATTGATCGAACATTTACTTTAATTTATATTTTTTTAGAAGTAAACATTAGGAAATGTAACATCATGCAAGAAGGCAAATTGCATTTTTTAGTATAAAAGAAGAGATGTCTTGATGAGAAAAATATATTGAATTTCTTCCAATAGCGAAGAGATAAAAGAAACAAAAAAGGTGGCTCGTAATGGGATAATGAGGGAATATATTAATATTAGAAGAAAGGAAAGTGAATTGAATAAACCCGTAATAACGTTGTTAAAAAAATAGAAAAGTTTTTGGAATTATTTCAAGACCAGTCGTTTTTAAATGTAGACTTTATTCAATTGGTGCCATTGTATCTAGACTTAGTCACTTATCTTTCATCAAATCTAAGTCATATTTCTCTTCACAAATTTCAAGTCTCACTCATCACTTTCTCTCAATATTTTTTCTTCATATCTTACATATCTTATTCGTCACCATCTTCATTCTTTTTATCGTCACACACTCTCTCATCTATAATTCAGACCCACACACCATTTTTTCCTTGCTGTTTCCATATATCTCCTTCTTTATTTTAAGATTACTCCTAAGTTATGTAATTAATCAACAAATTTAAAGGATAGAATTAAAATGAATATTTATATACTTTTTATATCCAATTTTAATAGAAAGTATGGAATATTTCTTCTATAATACCCCAATTGAGTCTTGAAAAACATAATCGACTCAATTTAACCTTTGAAGAAAAAATATTAAACAATCTTTCATAATAACAAACCTACATCTGACACTTTATTTATTCTATCTCTTAAAAAAATGTTAACATTTTTTGGGACCGAGTTAGGACACTAATAATTTTATTGTATATTAAATTGGCACAAACAAGTATATTTAAGGATTAATTATTATTCACTAAAAGTAAAAGTAAAATCATTGGAAGGCTAAAATGTCTTACTATTAATTTTGACAAATTATTGGGTAACTTTATTTCTCTTAGACTAAATTTGTTCAAGCGATTTTTCTTAAAATTGAATCAAGTTTTTTTCCCAGAGTTTACAGATATTAAACATATCAAATTTTAATTTAATACTTTCTTTATAATGCATTTAAATAATTAATATGAAGAAAATTTAAATGATATAGTATTACTCGAGTGAAGTGTACCACAATAAAAATCTCGCGATAAATAATGGGAAGAAGGGAAATTTTTTAATCATTATAATTTGGTCGCACGTAAAAACATCTTAGGTAGCACAAAAAGAAGAAGAAAAGATAACGACAACATTAAATTGAAAAAGACAAAGCGTATCAACTTTTATACATGGATACAGCTTTTTTATCAAGAAATAGACAAATAGTTATTTCATAACTCATGTACCACACTTTCTTTTCTTCTCTCTGTATATATACAACATTTTCAAAACTCCACTTTCTATGATAAATAATATATTTGCTTTCTCTTCTTCAATTTAGCAATGTAAATTCGCTCTCTGTCTGGGGGGGTCATGTTAAAGCATTTTCGTGTGATGCACGATTATAGAGTATATACCTCTCGCACTATATGTGAATCATAAAATATATATTTATTATATATTAGTTCCAATAGGAAAAACACACTCCATTTTTTTCACTTTCATTTCCTTTACCTACTAACTATATTATATTTATTGAAAATCCTTCATTAATTTAATGGAGACCATATTAATGAATATTAATAACTGATCCATTGAATATATTCAATGATGATCATTCCAAAAGTTTTGGAATTATATTTTTCTTGAAAATGTGATAAACTTTAATTATCTACTATCTCTTTATGTGATAAGTTTTTCTCTCATTCTCTATACAAAGAGAACTTGTGAGAAAGAGAAAGACAAACAAGAGAGAAGAACAGTAAAGAGAAATGAAAGAATAGATATTTATCATGGTGTGAGATTATAAATTATAGTGAGATACTAGAAAAACTTTGTATTTCATCCTTCTTGGGTGAAATTAAATGTTATCCTCACAAAATGAGATAAATCAATGTTGTAATCTTATTTTCATAGTAGAAAAATTTTCTCTTTGATTCTATTTTCTTTTATTTGTTTATTGTTTTTGCAAGTACCCATTTTTGTATTTACACCAAATAGAAAAAATTTGTTCTGATTTTCCCAACAATATTTTATTCACATTTCAGAAGCACAAGAAGTGATTAATCTTATAATTAAGATCATCAATATATAATGTTTTGAAGTTTGAAGCATGAATGATATATAGTGAGAATGTGGGGTTTGGTGACCTGGCCATGCATCGGATTCAAGTAAAATGACAAATATGATAGTTACTGCTCCAGCTGGTGGTCAAATTTCCACACCAGAACGTAACCATTGATGCTTTAACCTTCTCATTTCTCAACCTTTGATCCAAACAAACTACGAATCCAACAAAAAACAAATAAAAAACAATGTACCTACCTTCACTCACACACACAAAGGTGTACAACGTTCTAGTCGATTCTAGGGTTTTAAGCATAAGATCTTGAACCTTTTACTTTATGTGAAACCATATCCAATTATCTATATACTTCATAACCAACTTTCCAATGATAACCACCAAGACCCAATCCCTCTGTGAAACGTTACCAACATAAAAGATTGTTAATGGTCCCCCGCATAACCCCAAGATGCCCTATAGACATGTGTCACTTGATAACATAAGTAGCACTCAACATGTGCCACATCCAACTCAATCAACTTCTTCCATGCCCTCACCAATCACCACCACCACCCCATATGATACACAGTGTGAACTCTAACTTCAAAAGGTATATGGATAATGCTAAAGCCTCCAATTTTGAGGCTTTGACAATTCAAAAGAGATGAATACGTAGAGATAGACGTACAAATTGATATATACATATATAATAAATTAAATTGACCAAGACCTAGGGTTTTATTATTAGTGGGTGCAATGAGAGAAAAGAATAGAATGTGGTGGAAGAGCATAGGAGAGGGGTGTTTGTAAACGAGAGAGGAAGCACTAATTATTTAATTTAGGAATGGATATGGAAATGTAGAGTTGGAGACAAACATAGTTACGTATGCTTTTATAAAAAAATGGCAAAGACGATGAATGGGTAACATTGGTTCACGCTTAGCCTAAAAATATTGTTTTCTTAATGTTATGATTTTGTTCCAAAGCTCAGGCGTGCGTCCAAGGGACCCGACACGGGTGCTCGTCCTTTTCTTCTATTCTCTTCTGCTTTGCTTTGGCGACTTATTCTTTTAACACCTTTCAAAGTTATAATTGGATGTCATTTTACTTTATTTATATTTATAAATAAGTGTATTTTATGTTTAATTCAATATCATAAAATTAATTTTTAAGATAAAATTTATACCTACTTATACACTATGAAATAATATCTTAATTTTTAATCAATGTGAAATCTCCAACCATTTATTTTTATGATGAATTTAAATGGTTCTTTATAAGTAAGTTCGTTTTAGAATAATCAATTGTGTTGTTAAATATTAAGATAAATTAATAATTATTTCACTGATAATAATAAATATAAGTGTACTTACAAAATCTGATAAAAGTATGTTTTAGCGAAATGGTCTTACTCATTTTCATTTTATTGTTATATAATATAAGAGTAGGAAAAAATTGTAGTAAAATAGCAATAGCATAAATATTAACCTCATCAATTTTAATATTTATCATAATATGATTAATGATAATGTTAACAACTCCACTCGTATTTTTAAATGCATAGGTAAACTTATATGACATACTCTTTAAGTAACATATATACACTATTTCTCACCTAATTAGTCTGTATATAATTATATATGAATATAGTTTGTAACGAGAGTTGTAGGTAAATTATCTATCAATGAGATCAGTGGGTAATGAAGTAATTTTTTTAATTTTATAATTCTATAATTCTAAAAAAAGTCATTTTTTAATTTTTTTAATTTGATAATGTTATTGTTTTATAATTTGATAATTTTATGGCTTTATAATTTGATAATTTTATAGTTTTAAAATTTGATGATTTTATTGTTTGAAAATTTTATAATCCGATTATTTCATAGTTTCATAATTTTATATTTTTAATTAGTAATTTTGTAATTTTATAGTTTTACAATAACTTTCTAGTTTTAAAATTTTATAGTTTCATGTATTGGCCGCACAGAAATAAAAATATATAAAGAGAAATTGGATGCAAAGACTGTATTGTGTACATAGTCAATCTTTTGTGCTGAATTTCATCGTAAGAGAGGGGGCTTGTGTCAATGAAGATAATATTGAGCCCTTACACATTTATTTAATTTACTATGTAAAGGAAAGAATGGGACACACGAAATGTGGGAGATGCCTACATTGTTCCAAAAAACCAATTCTGTTTTCTCTATTAAAAAAGTATTATGTAATAGATTGAAATAGTTATGATAAAAGTGCATCCGAAAGTATGAAATATTTATCTTATTAAATTACAACTTTATGATAATGAATATAAATGTACTTACAATATGTGATACAAATATATATAGCGAAATAATCTTATGCCAATATTTTTTTTTTAGCGAAATAATCTTACTCATTTGATTCTCAGGATATCATAAAATATAAGAGCAGAATAAAATACCATAAGATAACAGTAGGATAAATAATCACATTCAATGGTAATAAATTTAAAACAATAATAAATAATAATAATATAATAACAATGATAATAATATCAATACCAATAATAATAAAAAAGAAAAATAATAGTTATGATGATAATATATAATGTTGTTGATAATATATAATGTTGTTGATCATAAAAATAATGATAATAACAATAAAAATAATTATACTAATAATGATTTAACAATGATAATAATAATAGTCACTACCGTCAAAATCATGACCGTATAAAACGTTTGAAATTTCTAAGTAAAAATTAGTTATTTACATATTAATTATGTCTGAAAATTCATAGGTAAACTTACGGATTCAATTTGTATGTAGTTACATACTAATATAGTTTGTAATGAGATATGTAGATTTAAAGGTAATGATGTATTTTTTAAAAATTTTTAATTTTAATATTCTATAAATTTTTTTAGTTTTGTAACTTTTGAAATTTGATAATTTTATAGTTTTACAATTGGATAATAGTTTTATAATTTTATGATTTGATCATTTGAATAAGTCACCTATATTATATTGGTTCTAAAACAATTGATGTAATTTGTTCCATTGTTTAGACACAATCCTTCTCGTTTTCTTTTTTGTTCTGCATTGTTCCTTATTCTTCTTGTCTTCGGACATTTCACGCTATAACGATGATGCCATTCTCTCTTTGCCTCTTTTTCTTTATTTCCTCTCTTCCTCGACTTCATCTCTTTGTGCACTTCCTCTCTTCCTATATACTTTGTCATTGCAACGACCACTTACAGGTTGTATGTTGTTGCTACCTTCAAGAACTTATTTTCTTTACCCTGCCAACTTCAACTTCTTGCGCCCCCACTTGCAATGCATGAAGTACTTCATGCATGAAGTTGCATTGCGATCCTCACCCCCAAAGTCTCATTGCGTTTTTGCAGCTAATAGAAATGACAATATGAGGCGGATCATATCGGAACTAGTTAAGAAAAATGCAGGACAAACTTATCATTTTGGCTCATTGACCTTTCTGGGTTTGCCTCGCATAATTCGCGCTGTCCAAGGACGAGGCAAGCCAACCCGTAAGATCGCATAATAATAAAAAGGATGTTTCTTTCTACACCCCATCAAATTTCTTCTTGCATCCCATTAATTTCAGAAATCAAATTCTGAAAGCCTAAATAGTTGTTCTAGATCCTGAAAGGTAAAATAATTGTTTCGAAATGGTTATTTTTTTTCTCTTCGAAATTTTCATTTTTATAATTAACTTTCATATTATAGAAATTAAATTTCTAAACTGATGAGGTGCAAGAAGTAATTTTATGAGGGTACAAGAAGAAACACCTTAATTAAAAATAAAAAATTGTCTCCTCCAACTTTTATTTTCTATATATATAAATATATATATATATTTTTTTTTTTTCTATAAAATTTGATTTTTTTTATATGGGGTAGACCAAGAGATTGAACCTCAGTCAGAACCCTCTCCTGGTCAGTCCTGGACGCTGCAAACGCCTGCTGAAGGTTGCGGATAGTCTCCATGAGTTCCTGCATGGTTACGTGATCATCTTCCTCCTTTCCAGCAGCGCCTTGTCTAGTATTCCTCATGTCGCCTGGTAACTCTGATCAAAACTTGTGGATGGGACCTTATTTTATGGGTCCCACGGTGGGCACCAAATGTTCTCGCCGATTGACTCAGTCATCATTGACTTCGAGTGCAGGTGATGACTCCTCCTACTTTGAGTGGTTTTTGCGCTCTCAAGAGTGGCTCCGTTGAAATAGAGGGGCCCTTACCTGTTGATTGCACTCCGACGATCAAGTCAATACTGGGCTAGAAAACAATGAGTAAGTAAAATAGTTCAAGCTTAGAACTGCGTACCTTTCTAGGGTTCTTACCACCCTTTTTATAAGCTGTATCTAGGACAACCAGTCTAACCCACGAAAGTCTTTCCTTAAGTGGAATTAGGGTTATCAGTGTGGTGTCTTGTGCGTGTTGCGCAAGCCTAGTGCAGCCATTCCTTAAGTGGGACTAGGGTTTCCCCTAAGACATAAAATGCGCGTTGGGCATGCTTTGTGCAGCCGTCACACATAACCTTCCTTTCCTTGAGTTCAAAGTCTTAACAATAAGGCCGCCAGGGAACAAACTCATGTACCAGCGTTGCGGGGCCATCTGTTCTGTAGGTGTCCTAAGTAATCACGTGCCATGCATGTCGCCTTCCGTGGAAACCCTAACCCTCATGGGCCTTAGCGCCCCTAGGGAATACTTACTCGTGCCAGCCCCTGAACAAGTTATACGCACCACATGCATAGATCCTCTCGTGAATTTGGGTCTTTTCAGTTTTGGATGACATCTTACTAATATACCTAGGGCCCGCTTACGTGGCCCAGATAGATGTTCGGCGTATGTTGGCCGACGACCGATGAATGGTCAGTACAATTACCAATGGTACTACCACTAAACAACAAATAATCACACCATTGATACTACTACCACTGGTACTACTGAAAGTACTACCGAGGGTACTATCGAGGGTACTACCGACGGTACTACAAATTGTATTACTAATGGTACTATTTTTTTTTTTTACGAATCAAAGCGATAAGAGCTGAATCTATGTGGATCATGGCAACTTCCACTAGTACTACAATTAGTACTACCAGTGTTGTTACCCATGGTACTACCACTGGTACTACCAATGGTAAAACCAATCGTGCCACCAATGGTACTAGCAGTGGTACTACCCATAGTACTACCAGTGGTACAACCTATGGTACTACAACTGGTACGACCAGTGGTACTACCCATAGTACTACCATTGGTACTACCCATGGTACTACCAATGGTACTACGCATGGTATTACCAATGGTACTACCCATTGTACTACCCATGGTATTACAAATGATACTACTAGTGGTACTACCCACGGTACTACTCATGATACTTCCAATGGTGTTACCAATGCTACTAACACTGGTACAACAACTAGTACTACAATTAGTACTACTAATGGTACTACCAGTAGAACTACCAATGATACTACCATTTAACAACCAATAATCACACCATTGATATTACTACCACTGGTAGTACTAATGGTTCTACTGACAGTACTGCCAAGGGTACTACCGATTGTACTAACAAGGGTACTGCCGATGGTACTACCAATTGTACTACTACTGGTACTATCTTTTTTCCTTTTTTTTTTACGAATCAAAGCGATAAGAGCTGAATCTCAGTGGATCATGGCACTTTCCACTGGTACTACAATTGGTACTACCAGTGTTACTACCCATGGTACTACCACAGGTATTACCAATGGTACTAACCTTGGTACTACCAATGATACTATCATTGAACAACCAATAATCACACCATTGATACTATTACCATTGGTACTATCAATGGTACTACTGATAGTACTACCGAGGGTACTTCCGAGGGTACTACCAATTGTACTACTACTGGTACTATTTTTTTTTATTTACGAATAAAAACGATAAGAGCTGAATATCAGTGGATCATGGCAACTTCCACTAGTACTACCACTGATACTACAATTGGTACTACCAGTGTTACTTCCCATGGTACTACAACTGGTACTACCAATGGTACTACCCATGGTACTACCAATGGTACTACCCATGGTACTACCCATGGTACTACCCATGGTACTACCAATGATACTACCCATGGTACTACCAATGATACTACCCATGTTATTACAAATGGTACTATCAATGATACTACTAGTGGTACTACCAATGCTACTACCACCGGTACTACAACTGGTATTACCGAGGTTGCTACCGATGGTCCTACCAATGGTACTACCGACAGTACTACCGATGGTAGTACGGAGGATACTACCCAGGGTACTACCAATTGTACTACTATTGGTACTATCTTTTTTTTTTCTTTTACGAATCAAAGCGATAAGACCTAAATCTCAATGGATCATGACAACTTCCACTAGTACTACCACTGGTACTACAATTGGTACTACCAGTGTTACTACCCATGGTACTGCCAGTGGTATTACCAATGGTACTGTCAGTGGTACTACCAGTGGTACTACCCATGGTATTACAACTGGTACTATCAGTGGTACTACTCATGGTACTACCTATGGTACTGCAACTAGTACTACAACTGGTACTATCAGTGGTACTACTCATGGTACTACAACTGGTACTACCCATGATACTACCAATGGTACTATGCATGGTACTACTCATCGTACTACCAATGGTAGTACCAATGGTAGTACCAATGGTATTATGAATGGTACTACCATTGGTCCTACAATTGGTACTAATACTAGTACTACCAGTGGAATTACCAATGGTAGTACCGACAGTACTACCGAGGATACTACCGAGAGTACTACCGAATGTACTATCGACGGTACTACCAATGGTACTATTACTGGTACTATCTTTTTTTTTTTTACGAATCAAAGCGACAAGAGTTGAATCTCAGTGGATCGTGGCAGCTAACACTGGTACTACAAGTGGTACTACCTCTGGTACTACTAATGGTACTGCCAATGGTGCTACCAATGGTACTACCACTAGTACTATTACTGGTACTACCACTTGTAACTGGTACTATCACTTGTACTGTCACTGGTATTACAAGTGGTACTACCACTAGTACTACCAATGATACTACTCTAATACTACCAATGGTACTAACCCTGGTACTACCATTGAACAACCAATAATCACACCATTAATAGTACTACCACTAGTACTACCACTGGACTTGTAGTCACCTTCATCCTCCCATCACTACTTTAAAGTAATTATGAGATTTGATTATTTGTTTTATTTATTTATTTTATATTTTTTTATATTTGATAAAGGTTAATTATTATTGAAAGTATAAATTTTATTATTTAATTATCATACATAAATATTGACTAGTAAATGTTTATGTTTACTATTTTGATTCTAATAAAAAAATATTTGTTAAAACTGATAGCATGTAGCATGTCGATTATCACTTCAAGTCAAGTAAAAGTCACAATAATAAAATCATTCAATAGATATTAATCGATAAAAAATAATTAATTATTTTATTAATTAAATTAAATATTATTTTAAAAGATTAAAAAAGTTATTAATATGAAATATAATTTATGTTATTAATAAATAATTTATAAATTATTATTTAATTAGTTATCAATAATTTAATTAAGGATTAAATTATAAATTTAAAAATTATTTCTTAATAATTGAAATCATTTTAAATATTAATAATTTTTTTAATTTTTAAAATAACATTTAATTTAATCAAATATTATTATTTTTTCTCTAGAATTAATTTTTATTTATTGATTT
The DNA here is from genome assembly GCA_013389735.1 of Phaseolus lunatus. Classification (NCBI taxonomy): domain Eukaryota; kingdom Viridiplantae; phylum Streptophyta; class Magnoliopsida; order Fabales; family Fabaceae; genus Phaseolus; species Phaseolus lunatus. The sequence goes on along the minus strand of CM023862.1, from coordinate 28,148,118 downwards.
TTATTTTAGTGAATGTACACGTTAATATTATACAACAACAGTTATTCCACATATTGATAGTATATGTAACTGGTTCAAGTTGTTTTAACTGATATTTTATTTTATGTTAAAGAGATAAATCTTAAAATATGAATTAAATTTTACCATATTTATTTGAAGCGATGTTTCTATTTTTCACCATCTTCAAGACTTTTTTCAATTCTAGCCCCATCAAAATAGTATTTAGTGGACACTTGTAAAAAAAAAAATTATAGGAATATTTTAAAAACAATTAAATTTATGAACATTAAAATGGATACAATTTATAAAAAAAAATTGATTTTACCATAGGAACTAAAAAATATATTTACATTTAATTATTTCAAAACTCGATCTCAAACTAATCTTATCAAAATTGAATTTATTTGACACTTGATCGATAACTTTGATATCAACACACTAATAAAGTTTTGATGGGAGAAGAAAGGGTGCATGGATGACACTTTCTAATATTTCTACTCATGTTTTTGCGACAATCTAGAAAACTTGGTTTTGTTTATACAACTTATTGTAGACATAACAAGAAAAACGAGACAAGAAGTTGTTTCAACTTTAGCATTTTCTCACTCAGTAGGTAACCAAAGTCAACATTTGTATGCCAAAACAACATGATATTTTACAGTATATATTAATCCAAATAATGTACTATATGTCTAACTATACTACAATACAAGATAATGAAAAGTTTATTTAAAACTTTCACTGAAAAAATGATAAACCAATATTTTGAAAAACTTGACCACTCAAACAATTTTTCTCCTTCGTAATAAAGACAGGAATTTCAAGAGAAATTTTTTAATATAATAATAATTGTATTGATTTTTTTTTTAAAGAACATTGGTAATATTAAATTATCACAAACATATCTCCTCTGCATTTTTATAAATAATATGCAAAATAAAACATAAAAGGAAAAAAAAAAGATAGATTTTTCTGAAGACAACAAGACTTCTATAGACCTCTCTTGTTAATTTATGAGAGAGAAAAGAAAAAATAAATAAAACTAAGCCGCAAACATTTTGCTTTACACAATGCTCCTATATCCACTTTCATGGGTTCACATTGATCTCTTTTGGTTCATGTCCCTAACGCTTGATAGTCTTCCTTATTATCTTTAAAAACAAAACATAATTAGTGAGAATAATTTAATCTCTAAAAGATTATCCGAGACATCAATAATTGGTTATCAAAAGAATATTGATATCAATTTAATCAAATAATAGAAAAATTAACATTATGTGATCATAAAGATATTAGATTATTTTTATAGTGGTTTGAAACATTACAAGCTTTCCTCCTCGTTCATGTTAAACACCTCTTACGGAAAGGGTAAGAGATTAACTTATATTTTTATTTCTACAAAATGTTAGTAAGTAACAAAAAATAGTATCTCACATTCACATACTAAGTGAAAGTGTGAAAATTTTAGAAAATGGATATGTAAGGATTTGAGAGAAAAGTGTAAGAAAGTTAATGTGTTTCGATTAATGTATCTTAGGCTTCATTTGTTTAAACAAATTTTTACTATAAAAAAAATAAAAATAAAAAATAAAAAATTATAAAAAATACGGAAAACAAAAAAAAAAATATACATTCAAAACTAGGGGTGGCAATGCGGGCTGGCCCGTCCCGCATAGGCCCGCTCCGCAGAGAATCTGCAGGCTGATTTTTCTAGTCCGTCCCGCATAAGAGTTGGCCCGCGGGTCTGTGCGCCAGCCCGCATAAGAAATATTTTTAAAATAAAATATTTTTTTGAATAAAAATTTGAATATTTTTATTTAAATGTATTAAGTAAATGGTTTCATAATATTATTTTCACGAGACATGCGTAGTAAGATGTTATTAAAAATTTCGGAATGTGAAACATGAGAATACATAAAGAAAATATGGGGATACAGAAAAAAAATTTATACATTTTAAAGTTATGCGGGTTATGCGGGCCAACCCTCCCCGTCCCGAACTTGGCCCGTGCAGGCTGCGGGTTATGTGGGGCGGGCCAGTGGGTTGAAATATGCAACCCGCATCACGTTTTTTTTAGCGGGCTGCGGGCTGGCCCGCCCCACTTTGCCACCCCTATTCAAAACTTTTTTTTGCATTTTAGAAAAGATTTGCAAAGAAAGTTATATATATATATATATATATAATTAATTAGTTATAATTTACTTTTCCTGTTTATTTTTATTTTAAAACTCAAATTATTATTATTTTTATTTAAAATAGAATTACAGTTCAAATATAAAAAATATAATCAAAATTATAAAAAATATTTATTATAAAATAACATAATTAATCATATTATATATATATTAAATATAAATAATAATAAATATATTTTTAATAATAAATAAATAAATTTATATAATAATTATATTCATTACAAAAAGGTAAAAATAAAAATAATAATGTTATTTAATACAAAAACAAGTTTTTATCAAATATTTATAATTAGGAATATTTAAATAATATGTTAATTACAAATAATTATAATTTATAAATAAATAAATAAAATTTGTAACAATTTTTAAATATAAGGGTAAATTTATAAACTTACATTTTTATCAATTAAAAAAAATATAATTTCAATCACACCCACTACATCACTCACAAACTTTCATAAACTTTTCCTACACTTCCTACTCTATTTACCTCAATCAAAACAACCTCACTTTCTTCGTTTTTTTCCCCCTTTAAATCATCTCAAATCAACTCCCTCAAATCAATTCCCTTATCCAAACAAAACATTAGAGTAGATCAGTGAAAAAAGTCCATTGAACTTTGTGATTGATGTAATTGTTGTATGGATATTTTAATTTTTTTTCTAAAGGTGTAAAATATAAGAATACAAATTTACTTTTGTCTTTAAAAAACAAAAAATAAAATATTAGGTACTTTTGTGTAAATTTGGATGAATTAAAATTATTAGTACTATAATTGATATAGTTTAATAATTAATTTTTTAGAAAAATACGAGTTACTTGACGAAAAAATAATTTACATACAAAATTTTGAATATATGTAAAAATTGTCAATTTTATATAAAAATAAATAATTTAAATATTTATAAATTTAAAAATTGTAATTAGAAAATATTTTTGTATTAAATGTAAATAATAAATAGTATTATTATATTTGTAATAATGATTATTATATAATTTGTGTATTATAAATTAGTATATATTTTTGTATTAAAATTTTATTTTATTATTAATTATTATTATTATATTTTATTAAAATATTTGTGTTTGTTAAATTTATTTAATAAGGGTAAATTTGGATATAACCTTATGTTGACATGACTTTTTATTTATTTCTCTTCGGCTTTGTTTGGATTGGAGAGTGGAAAGTTGAGGCTGTAAGAGAGTCGGAGTGTGAGAAGAAAGTGTGAAAAAAGTGAGTGTGTTTGGATTAAAGTATGTTAAAGTGGATGTGTGAAGAAAGTTTATTGAGATACGTAAGTGATGTGATGGTTATAAGAGTATTTTAAACTATTTTGAATAGTATAAATTGTAAGATTACAAATTTACCCATATATATAAAAAAAGAATAAATAATTATTAATTTTGTGCATATTTTAGTTAATTAAAATAATTTAAAGTTTCATTTATAAATAAAAGGAAAAAAATGTAAAATTCAAAGAAATAATTAAATATAATTTTAAATGTAAGTATAATTTTTTTTTCATTTTATTAATTTAAATTAATTTTGTTACTTAATTATTATTATTAATAATAATAATTTCCATTATTATTATTGTATGAGAAAATAAGGGCACCATGGTCTTTTAATCTCATTCCACTCTCCTTTCTCTTCAATTATGAGAGGATCCTAAACACCTTCAATTTTCCATTTACTCTCACCTTCAACCTCCTCCTCTCAATAGAAGCAAACAAGGGTGACACCTATTCACCCCATCCTCAACCTCCACCATCCCCAAAAGTAAACACACACTTCATTTTAAGGGGAGAAAATATTTACTGTCACACTTATGTCTTTTCTTTCTTTTTTTTACAAAACTCTGAATCCAAACATCAACTTTACTGTATTTTTTTTATAATTATTACATACATACAAGTTTTTTTAACTTGTGTATTCTTCTTACCCATACCTTTATTTATACAATTTTATTGTAAGTTTTTGTTTTAAATGATGATGACTTATAAAAATTAGGAATTTAAATAATTGGTAGTTAAAATCTTGGTAGCTAATTAAATACCAATTTAAAAATTATTTAACAATAATAAATTTAAAAATCAAAATTTTTTTTATCTCTAAAGTAGTCTTATAGTACTTTATACAATAACCTGAATAAGTAGAAAAAAAAAAACTTATCCAAACTAAATTTACAGCAACATCTAAAATCAAATTCAAATAAAAATATTACTCCATCAATCTACCTAATTTCAGAATTTTACAGCTTATACAAGTGTATCGTTCGTATCGAGTCTCAATAAAATGTGAGGGTAACTCTGTAGAAATCTCATTCTACCATCCTTTAAAACACAGAAAAGACGGGTAACTCTTTAAATTTGTTTGATGGTATTGCCCTACCGAGTGTTATCATATGATGTGATCGAAGTACAGTAATATGCTCAGAACTTTGTGATGAAGGCAAATCATTGCCCTTACTACTGTAACTCATAAAGTTAAATACAAGCACCACCACTACAAAACTGTTTAGTTTTTATCTGTTCTGGATGATAATTGGAAAACAGCTTCAGTGCTTAATGGGGTTTCTCTATTTTATCACTCAGAATCAATTATGGACTCATTCTGACATCGCCATCACATTAATGGGAATTATCATCCACACAGTGGGATACATATGCTGCTAAAATTCCAAAGAAAAAAACTCTCTGGCTTCTAACATTCTACTATATATAATATGAAAATTCCACTTAAAAGGGTTTCTAGAAATGCAACATTCTTAAATCAGATTGGAGAAGGTGGTGCAATGTAGGGAAATTAAGAACATTCGAAAACAGAAATTGATGAATAACAGGAATAGTTGTGGCAGAATAAGAACCAATGAAGCATCAATTTTATGGAATCCCATTTTCCTTTTGAGAGCAACTAATGGGACTTTAAAGAAAGCCCCTACCAACCTACCTAGCTACTACCTAGCTAACACGTCCATTTATCCACAGGAACAAACCATTATTTAACCAAAGTAGATCATAGTTTTCAATCTTCTTCTGTTAATATCTATATTAAAATATGTAGTGCTTTATTTTATACCCTATGTATTCTTTCCTGCTTCTTTTTTCTTCCCTTAGAATAAATAAAACATCAAGTGTGCCAACAAATAGTGTAAAATAATCCAATAAGAACTCATTATAGCCGTGTTGAAACATGCTTCGTTTTTTCCTTTCCATAAACGAAATATGAAATTTGCATTTGCAAACCATTTCTAAAAGTATGACTAAAATTATGAATAAAAGTATAAATATTTTTAAAATAGTTTAATGGAATATTAAGTATATATACGCCCTAAACAATACTTTCCAATAGGCCAACACGTTGATAGTTTGATGTTTTTTTAACAAACCTCCTCTTAACGCAATTTTAAATCCACTGTATACTAAATATTTTATTTAATTGGTTGAGCAGTGTACGTAAATTATTATTATTATTAATCTCTTAATATTTATGTTAAATTTTTATGAATAATAAAATAACCCACTCTGGAGAATGGAGAGCATAAAATCTGCCACAATCAGTCTCTTTGCCATGCCCACCGACCATGGATTCTATTTCTGTAGAGTTTTTTTTAAGTAACTAAATTTATTTCATTTTATATGTGATGAAATTAATTTTAAAAATTTAAATTAACTAGTTCTGTTTATCGAAGGGAATCCCTTGAGAAAAGAAAAGTTGATAAAGTAATATGAAACCTGAGAGAGAATTATTTCAGACCTAATATAAAACTCAACCACAAAGTAGCAGAAATCCCGTGGACACTATCCGACACAGTACATGTTTAAACTTTACATCTGATTCCACATGATTGTTTTGTAATAAAAATTAGTGCCATTCAAAGCATACGTGCAGGGTGGCAAAGCGGGTTGACTCATCTTGTTTAGACCTATTCCGTTTAAGTCTGTAAAATGCAGGTTGGGTTAATCCGTCCTGCATAAAATGTAGGCTGATTTTTATGGCTGTCTTGCATGTGGGTTGGTCTGTTTTATTTTTTTTTTAATATGTAGGAGGAATGGAGACAATAGTGGAGTGACACGAGTGACAACATTGCTGTAGTAGCGTGCAACAGTTGCAGATGAAACTGTGTGACGTTGCAGTCGGAGTGAGTGACGACACTGCAAAGAAAATATCGTCGTGTGTTGTGTACATTTTTTGGAGTATCGTAGCTACCTTGTGTTTTGAGTGAAAACCTAATTTTCTTTCACTTAAAGTTGTCACTCTTCCACTAGGTTGTGTTTTAAGTAAAAACCTAATTTTCTTTCATTCAAAGTTGTCACTCCTCCACTGAACCATTGCTACCAAGTTCATTTTTTTTTGCAGGTTTACGGACTACACGGACAACAGATTATACGAGACGGGTTAATACGGGTCAGCAGGCTAAAAAGGTCAGTCCGCCCCGCTTTATTCCCCCTACATACGTGTGATCATAAACACACATACGTATATACAACGATATTATAGTATATATAAAAAGAAATACTTATTATATTATAATAGTAGTTAATAAACATGCATGTAGATTCGACGCACCCAGCAATACAGCTTGTCCTTCATTCTTTGCAATCTTATCCAAAGAAAATGATTTCTGAAATCTAATTCGAGAAAAATGGACGAATCAATGGAATAATGCATCATTCTTTTCCCCCAATCACATTAAAAACTCCACATTGCAACCAGATAATAATCATATGGTGGTCCATAACAAAACTCAATTTATATATATACAAAAGCATATAAAATCTGAGCTTGTGGCAATATTTTAAGAGACATGTCACCCTTCTCCAGCATCTAATACATGTCGAAATTCAATGGAATTCCAGATTTCTTCCCCACCACCTTTGCACTTGGCTTATATAATAAGATTAAGGAACATAAAATACTTATAAACAACAATTAGCAATAAAAAATTCTCCTCATTTTGATTTAAACTAATGAAGCAGCCCGTAACCCTAGCAGCCTCAGTGGATGAATATGTAGCATACTGGTCGGTACGTAAAATATACATAATTTTCATATGGATCATAAGGTTATATATATATATATATGTAACTCAATTTTTGTTTTCCTTCCCTCTGGTTGTGTTGGGATACTGCAATTATTGGCACGTTTCACCCTAATTGTTTAAAGGGAAAAAGAAAGCAAAAAAATAAAAACTCTTTCTTTTGCTTCTTGCTACTATTTTCTAATATTTTAAACATTGAAAGCCATGCGATTAAATTTAATTAGCCTTTTTATCTAGAAAATGTAAAGTGGGATTACTTTATGATCTATATTCTTTGTGGTCCATTCCAATTGACTGCTACCAATGTACTGGCATGGTGGTATTAATAGAAATCTATAGTAGCATTTTTACTAATTAAAGCAATTGAAAAAAAACAACAATTCAATTAATTCAGCCTATACTCCAAAACGGCTTACCTTATTTGGAAAGGAATGAAATCTAGGTACCATTTTCCCCAGAAGGTAATGTAGGATCCTATTTTGGAGTTTAAATCTAAGTTACTTGGACTCAATCGTGAATATTTAAATACTATAAGTTTTATTATATATGTACCAAAAATATCAAATTTCATTATGAAAAATAGAAAGCTTAGCCTCTCTTCCAATAAAAATATGAATACTTTGAACTTAAATGAAGTGATTATAATTAATAGGGAGATATCGTATACGTAATTCTCGAATGAGACGGAAAGAAAAAAAAAAACTAATTAAGTAAGTCTAAACTGGGATTTAGTTGATGGTGTTCCCTCATTTTCATTATCAAAATTCAAAGGAATAAATGGAAAATTTATTGTAGCCGTCCTAGTTAATAGCACGTGTAGAAGAAACCTTGGCCTTTGAAATTATGAGAAAGATGTTAAATTTTATAATCCTTATTTTCATTGCTAAAATTAAATCAGGACCATGATGTTGCCTGAGAATTGCTGCTTGGTAACATTGGATGGTACTCCAAAATTTATTATAGGAGAAAATTATACTCCTGCAAACATAAAAAAGTCTACAAATCAATGTATAAAACGCAGACCACTACATAGAGTACAAATATTCAGATTTCGTAAATAAGATTTGAGATTCGAATTTTGTAAATAAATAAATATTGCTAAAAAAATGTTAAAAAATATTATTCAGTTATTTTGGCAAATATTAATAGTTAATAGAATTGATAAATGTTTTACAGCAGTATCATATTACTTACAAAGAATGTATAGCAAATAATAAATAAAACTTCATAGTTTTCTGTAAAACAAAATCACAATTATGTGATTATAGAAAAAAAATCATTAAATAATAATCAAATTTAGAAATAAAAATAATTAATCACTAGATTGACTAAATTAAATATTATTATGGAGACTGAAAGGTTATTGGTATCTAAGTGATTTCTATTATTAATAAAAAAATTACAAAATAATTTCTAAATTGATATTTAAAGTAGTCTCTAAAAGATTAATAGAGACTAATTTAGAATAAAAAGTAGTTAGTGACTCAAACCTTAATAGTTAATGATCGGATACCAATTTAATAACTATTTAATAAATTTTCATTAGTAACAGAAACTACTTTAAATACCACTAATTTTTTAGTTTATAAAATAGTATCTAATTTAGTCAATATAACAACTAATTATTTTGACTTTTAAAATTAATTTATGTTTACTGATTTCCTTGTAGCGTACGTTACAAGGATACGTAAGGAGGAGTTTATATTGAAGTTGTTCGAATTTAGTCTGATTACTATTTGAAAATGAAGATTTTTGAATATTGAAGATTTAGAAGTGTGTAAAGAGTGTGCTATGTTAATTAGGATGAATATTGAAGACTTAGAGGTGTCTATGAAATATGTTGTGTTAATGAAGATGAATATTGAAGACTTAGAGGTATCTATTGAGTGTGTTGTGTTAATTAGGATTGAATGTAAAATTCTCTTTAATTGATTTGATCTTTTAATTATTGTTAGGAAATTTTTTTCAAAATGTTTTAGAGTTTATTTTGGTAATAAGATATTTTTAATTGATTAAAAGATGTTTTAATATTGATATTCTTACCTATATTTGAAATGGCTCAATGAGTCATTTTAATTTCTTTGACTATCATTTTAATCAATTCGAATTATTTTAAGTGCTTTTAGAAGATTTTAAACTATTCCATTTTAATATGTTAAAAGAACATTTTAATCCATGCAATTTTAATTAATTAAAAATGATCATTTAAATTTTTTATAACTCTATAAACTTGACTTCACCAACAAATTTTAGAAAATATTTAGGGGTGCCAAAGTTTTTCCATAGGTGTACAAAAGTTTTATGGATGTCAAATATATAAAATAAACTATTTTTTTTTTTAGTTTTTTAATATATAAATTTATATATATGTAAAAAAATTAGGAAGGGAGAGAGGTAGACACCACTAAACTACGCCTCAAATAACAATATCATTCTCTAGGTGTAAAAGATGAAGATAGTTTTTCACCTGCACTTTCTTCTTCTTCTGTTGTTGTGCTTGTTGTGGTTAGGTATTCTCGTTTCCCTGTTTTACATTTGTTTTCATGTTGTGTCACTACAAGATGCTTGTTATTTTTCTTATATTAAGATACTCATGTAATTTGTATATTGACCAATTTTAAACAACTTAAATCGTTCTCATATTTCTTTTTTTTTAACGGACCATTTTTCATGGAAGGGAATAGGATCATTATTGCAATAAATTTAAATTATTGGTCCCACTATTAAATGATAAGTGGCCCCACATTTAAATTATAATAAATTTTTAAAATTAAAGCATCACTTAATTACGATATTGAACTTTTTCAGGTTATTTAATTGTGATAAAGGAGAGGAATAAGCATTTAGAATCCTAGGGGGGCAAAGTCATTGGGGGAATATCTGGAAACATAAATTTATGAAGAAAAACAGATATAGAGGATCACTCAACAACCCCAACATTCACTTGAACTTGAATTATAAAAATGAAAATTCTCTTTTGAATGTATTTAATATGAAGATATATAATTTAATATTAACTTTATTTACCAAAATTGTGACGTTTATTTTAAAAAAAAAGTATTTCTAGTTTTTTATTCATTTAATTCATTTTTTATTATCTCTTCTTGTTTAATTTACTTTATCACAACTTGATTTTTGGATTTATATTTTTGTGCGTATTTTATTTCTGATAGCAAATCATCCCTTAAACTGTTGAAATATCAGTCAATTTTAAAGTAGAAAAACATTTTCTTAAATAATTTGTTCACCAAAAGACGCTTAAATGTTAAACTAAGTACAGTTTATACGAAAGACAAATTTCCAGTCATAGTAATTTACACAAATAAACCAACAGGAGTTTTACAAGAGAAACATTTCTACAAAACTGTTTAAATAAACCGATAACAAACAAAAGTACTACTAGTAAAATATCATTAAGAAAAATAAACCTGGTGAAATAAGTTTTTAAATTTGAGTTCTATAGATGAAGAGAAAATTGAAAGGAAAAAGAGAAAGTTTGACCGATATTAGTTATTGATTAAAATAATACACTTTATGTATTAACAACTATAACTTATCCAACTTTATACAACATATACTTTTATATTGAGATTGTCAACTATTAAAATTTTTTATTTTTAGTTGATTGTAGAATTTTCAATACATTCTTTTATGTCAAGGCTGTTAACTTTTATGTGAGACTATAAATTATTGATGATTTGATAATAAATGACCTGATAAGGTTAAACAAACTCGTTAAAATAAACTATAAATGACTATAATATTATATTAAAAAGTGAACTTAAACATAACTCAATTTTATAAAACTGATTTATAATATGAGGTTTACATTCACTTATATACTATAAATCTTATAAAATCAATTTATAATATGAAGTTTACATTCACTTATATACTATTAGATGTTATTATCTCAACATTATACAAATAAATATTGAAAAACTATATTATATATATAATCCTTAGATCATAATATTCAGATCCTATATCTTAGTAATAACAATAAAAAAATCAATCTTACAACTCTAATGGCAGCAATTTAATAAAGTAATAAATATTTTTATTACAAGTTATATATATAATTTTTTTTTTCATTTCTAATTGATTAACCGTGTAAAGAAGGGATGCAAAATATTATTATGAGCACGTAACAACTGATAGATTTACAGAGCGCACGCGCGCACACAACGAAGCCGGAAAAGTCAAACTATAGCGTCAAACTTCGTAGCCTTTTCTTACTTACAAGCCATAATAATTATTATTATTTTCTTCCTAATATTCGTTTAAGTTTTGGTTAATTAAATCATTATCTTTTTACTACTTCACCTTACTTTCTTCTCTCTCTCATCATCCCTTCCAACTCTATCGTTTTCTCCTTTCTTTCTTTTATTTTTTCTTTTTCTTTTCTTTGCCAATTTTCAAAGCTTCATGCTTGAGTATCTATATAAAGCCCCCACCCTTCTTTATCCTCTTCGTAATAAGCCAAAACCCTCTTTCTCTCTCTCTCTCTCTTGATTTCTTTACCTCTTCAACTCAAGCACACTTCTTAGATCAAAAGCTATCTTTGTTGTTGCTTTGGGTTGGAATCAATCAATCAATCAAAGTTAAATCCAAGTGGGGTGACTCATGGAAGTGAAAGGAAGGGTAAGCAACTCAACAGGCACCATAGTCCAAAGTGAAGATGAGATGGATCTTCGAAGAGGTCCTTGGACCGTCGATGAAGACCTTGCTCTCATAAATTACATTGCCAATCATGGAGAAGGTCGATGGAATTCCCTTGCACGTTCAGCTGGTAACATAACATAACTTTTTTTTTTTCTTTCTTTCTTACAATTTTCATCCCAACATAATATCTACTACACCATATACTAATAGCTAGTGATGTACACATATATTTGATGATTGCAATTGTTGACACCAATTGGTTCCACTATTTTTTTCAAACACTGGCTCTCTATCTTTCACACCTCTATGATTATGAAAAGCTCTTCTCCTCTCGTCCCGTTTCGTCACCAATCAATTTGTTGGGTGAAAAAGCCAAAGTTTGCGGTTTTCTAATATATATGTAGAAGGGCATCATGATATGGTAGTGGATTATTTTGGCTAGGACTTTATAATGGCATATACTTGTTCGTGGTGGGGGCATAAAATGAAATATGTAATTATAGGTTGTCGATAGTTGCTTGGCCGCATCCCCATTTGCCAAAATAGAAAAAAAGAGGTGTGAATTCACACCACAACTCAAAATCATCGCACACACAAAATATAAAGTACCATAAAGGAAAAACAAAATGCTCTTTCTTTATTTCCTTCATTACAACCTCAAGACTTTACCAATACAAGCAATTTCTTTTGTTACAGGACTCAAACGAACTGGCAAGAGTTGCAGATTGAGATGGTTGAACTATCTTCGTCCTGATGTTCGTCGTGGCAACATCACTCTTGAAGAACAGCTTCTCATTCTCGAGCTCCATGGTCGCTGGGGAAACCGGTATGCAAAAAATCAAATATCCATTGTTAACATAAATATCTTCCACCTTTTTCTTTTTTTTCTATTTTTCATCACATCATTTTTCTTTCTTCTGTCTATCTTGCTTATAAACATAAACACCAATTGCATTTAGCATTTTTCAAAACTGTATATATTCATGCAACCAAACACTAGGCCACTTTTTAAATTAAATTATTCGCCGTGCTTTTATATTTTCAGATTTTGATGATTGTTTGATGTTTTATATTTATTCATCAGGTGGTCTAAAATTGCTCAATATTTGCCCGGAAGAACTGATAACGAGATCAAGAATTATTGGAGAACTCGTGTTCAAAAGCACGCCAAACAACTCAAATGTGACGTGAATAGCAAGCAATTCAAGGATGCCATGCGCTACCTTTGGATGCCTAGGCTGGTGGAACGCATTCAAGCCGCCGCCGCCACCGCCACCGCCACCGCCGGTTCTCCCACGGCTTCTGCCAGTGCTACTACAACCATCACCAACAACAATAATACAACGTACAACTACAACCTTAACAGCAGTTTTGAGGTGCATAGTGGGAACATGATGTTGAGTCCAGCAATTATGAACAACAACTTCGGTGGTTCACAAAGTTACACTCCAGAAAACAGTAGCACGGGTGCATCGTCTGACTCGTTTGGGACTCAGGTTTCACCTGTATCGGAGTTGACTCAGGATTACTACAATAATGTTACGGTTGTTAACAGTAACAGTAACAACAGCAATAACCCTAATCTCGATTACTACCCACAAGTACAAGATCAACTCAGTTTTTTGGATTGCATCACAAGCCCATCAGGGTTGTTCTCTCAGCAGCTGGATTTCCAATCCATGGAACCAAACACCCCGTGGATTCAGAGTAATGGGGAAACATACAACGGTTTCTGGAACGTTGATAACATATTATTGTTCCAACAACTCACTGACAACATGTGAAACATTGGCAGCAGAAGTAACGGTGAAGGGAAAAAAAAAAACAGAAGGGGCAATTACAGAAGATAAAATTATATGTGTAGCTAGAAAAATGAGGAAGCAAATAGAATAAATTCATATGTAGGACACAGACGTAGGATCGACGATGAACATATATTTTAAACTAAGGATATGAAGAGCAAAGGGAAAGAAAATGTGAATTACACTTTTAAGTTTAATTTGTACGAACTTTTTATTGTTCTTTTGATTTTCCTTAGTTTAGAGGGGGTGTGGGAAATATTTGTAATTTGAGTTTTCTTTATATGAGATTTCATTCTTTGAAATTATTAATGATGTTCGGTTTTTATTTAATTTTGATTCCGGCCATCTTAATTCCCTAGGAAGGTAGCAAGGTAGCTAGAGATGAGTAGTAGTGAGTGCATTATGAATGCATGATAGTAGAAATAAACTAAATTATATGATACCCTAAAGACGTGTGCATAAATGATTCCATAGCCGAACCCTTTTGTGATTTGTGAAATCCGTATTATAAGTGTTATTTATTATAGAAGTAATAAGAATGGAAGTTGAAAAAGGTTGTCCATGGGAGCTGAACCAAAGCCCGCAAAGCGTTTAGATCGTTAGAAAAGAGGTAGAAAGGAAGTGTAATATATTTAGACGTGGTGTTGTATTATTGGCACCCAATGTTGAAGTTGGCCCTTGGCGACAAAACATAGAAAAGTTAAAACATAAGGCTCCATTATTAGGATGGTTAATGATCATAAAGGTTAAATTGCCACCTAAGTACGATTCCAACTCTCACGCCTTGTTGGATTTCGTACGAACAGAGCTCCACTATGATCCAAAATGACCAACTTTCAGTCCAATCCATGGAAGCCAAGATGCCCTTAGGGGTGCTTTGGTAAAATCCTGCAGTGCACGTGCAGAGTGTGAGTTGCAAAACGTGAAGGAATAGTAGAGAGAGAAACAAGATGGTCGTGGCGGCGGGGTATCTTTGTAGGCCGCGTGCCTACACCACAACCCATCTGTGTGGTCCCCAACAAAGAGCTGTTTAGAACTTGCCACCCGTTCCCTTATATTATATTATATTATGTTATATTCCATATAAATCATAAAACTAATAAACCCCATATTTTTACATAATAGTATAAAAAAAAGTGATGTGGCTAATTATAATTTTAGTTAACTTTGAAATCTTATCATTTTGTTTAAATACCGAATATTTTACTAATAAATAGATTTCATCACGCATAAGACTTATGCTCAAGACTTTTCTTCAGAATTACGTGTGTGTACAATCTAAGCTAATAACCACGTGCTTCTAAGGAAAATAAGAATGTAGTAAGAATGATCAAATACAATGTTTATTTCTTATTTAATCAATGTTCTCATAACGGATGGTAACGCACGCAAAAAATCGACTTTTTTTATTGGAATGTGACAAAAAGTGTTATTCTTTTTGTATCGTCCAAAATAATAAACCAGGTGATTATATTAATGAAGATGAAGGAGGCATTAAGGTAATGCTACATGGCTTAATTTATTCAAAATACAGCAAGATGTGTTGTATTTATTTATTTGTTTATCTTAGGCAAATATATGCTGAATATGTTAATATTTGTTTTGAGTTTTTATTTTAAAGTTTACTAGTGAGAACCATTGATGGTAGATAGGTATGAGAAACGTATTCCAGTGGTACAAAAAGAGGGAAGTACATAACTGGACTCCACATCAAAACAAAGAATTGCGAAGACTTTTTAAGCTTTTATCGTGGAGCCACGTTTGAGTTGTTGCAGTGATATGTTTGTTGTTCACGATTCTAGCAGGAAGATGATGACTTGGGAGTCAAGAAGTGGGGCCCACGGAGAACCCACGTGGGCATTATAGAAGCTAAGCAAAGCGGCGAGGAGCTAAAGTTTGATTGCAGGATTAAGGTATCTGAAAATACTATGTGCGATGTTTGCCCACACAACACAACACAACACAACACACATTCTTCCGTCTCAACTCAACACTGTTGGAAACACACTCCTCACCCTTTCTTACAATGAACCTGCGCCCTTTAACTTATCATCCAACCACACTCACCTGTCGCAATCTTTTCCATTGCAACAACAACAACACATAATAATACCACCTTTTTGTTTTCTTTTTTAATTTTAGTGTATATGTTAATGATGACCATAATACGAATAAACCAACACTTCTTTTAATTTAAAGAAATTAGGGAATATCAACTTCATTATCTTTCATTGATTCTTCATAGTAGTAACTATCACAATTTTATATTTTTAAAAATCGCTATTTTAAGAATTTGATACTTTTTTAAGTAAGAATTGAGAATATGTTGAGGAATTTGAATCAGTTACTCAAACAACTGAATTAGATTCCTTAGTATTTTAAGAATTTAATGTGTATGTTTAATAGGGTAAAATCTAATCACAAATTATTATTCATGCAAATTTTTATTTCAATCATTATAATAGTAAACTAACTAAATTACCACATCGATAGTTTGTTATTAAATCCTAATGTAAATCTACTTTATACTGTTAATTTATAACTTTTTCTATTTAATATAAAACACAATCAATTTTTTATAAAATAAATCACACACTATCAAGATAAGACTATTATAAATGTCTGATAACTTAATTTCTATATTAAGAAAAATTAAATTAGTAATATTTAGTTTACCGAGTTTTTTTTTTTCAAAAAAGTGATATTTTTTTAAAAATTCATTACTATTGTCAGTGAGTTCATATCGATCTTAATTCGTAAAATAAACTTGTAAAATAAAATTTGCATGTCATTTATATGGTATAATTTTATTTTATTTTTGTTGAAAGTTTTCAACAACTTTAATTTTTGAATGATATATTAAAAAAATTATAAATTGTAAAAATAATTAAACTAAATATTGTAAATATTATCATGTCAATTTAGATGATAAAAGCTTTTATAAGAGACCATTATTTAATAAAATATTATATATATATATATATGTATTATTATTTTTAAAACCACACAGCAGGTCAAATAGTGTCTTAAATAAGTGTGTAATTTTTTTTTTCAATAAAAAATATAATTTTTTTTAAGATCATTAAAAAATGTGTTATCCAATAAAAAAAACCTTTGAAAAGTAATATATATATATATATATATATATATATAATGATTTTTATAACTGTTATTTCAACATTAGTGACTAAAGAATTTCATTAATCATAAGTGATTATAAAAAAGATTATATTTCATCCTTCTTTATTATAGATATTTTTTATATTATTTTTAACAACAATTTAAATTTTCCCTAAGTTTAAGATTTCATTTTTTCCCCTCAAAGTCACTTCTAGTTAGAATTGATTTTGAATGAAATTCGGAGTTTTAATTAATCAAAATTGCATTGCAACTAATCAAAGTCGTTGAAAATTGAATCCTACAAATTTTATCTCTTTGAATTAAGTTGTCAAGTAATTTGATACAGGTTCAACATTTTTCTATTAGTTATTTTGTAATTGTTGACTTAGTATTTTCCTTTGTCTACACGGCACCGAAGATTATATTGTCACTGTGCTTTTGTTCTTCCAAAAGGTTAATTAATATTTTTAAAAAGATAAAAGTTATTAGTTGCATTATTAGTCTTGGACGAAAGTTTGTGTTCTTTAATAGCACATTATTCCGTTGATTATACTAGACGTGAGTTTGTTCTTTACAAATATTTGTAAAACAGTTTATGCTCTGTTTGGGACATAAATTATAAGAAAGATCTCCAATTCTGTAAATTATCTGCAATACCATGTTTTTTCTCAAAAATCACACATTTTATTTATTTATTATTGTTGATAAAAATAATTAAAAAAATAAAATTCTTTTTATTATCATCAAAACTCAAAATAGTTCTCTAACAAAAGTTTAGATTCTAATAATATCTATATAAAACTTAAAATAGTTCTATAACAAAAGTTCAGATTCTAATAATATCTATATAAAAGAAGTACATAAAAGTTTGTATTCTCTTATTTTTAGTGGACCTCTTTTCTTTTAACCAGGCTGTCTGGAATTGGGAAATGATTCAAACCACTTTTAAATTTATACTAAAGTACTTATAATAGAAGACAATATAACAATATATAACACCCAACGTAAATATATAATTATTTAATATATTATAACAATAATAATCATTATTAAATATAAAACTAGTAATAGGTAATACATGTTACTTATTAATTAGATTTATATTTATTCAATCACAAACAATAGTAAAGATTTTAAAGAATATAATTAAATCAAAATAATTATGTGCATATACCTTTCAGCCGCTAGGAAAGGCAAAAGGTCCCTGGTCCCTCCAACTTTACAAAGATATTTATATAAAATTATGTACACACGTAATATTAGTAATATATAATGTACTGACTCAAATTAAATATGTATAATTACATGTATTATTAAATTTAAATATTTAAAACATATATTCATATAATTCTTTATGATGGGCTTAATTCACCGCAAATTATTGAGGGGTTAGTCAACAGTAATTAAATAGACTTGGATTAGAGTACCTGTCCACTTATATATATACACTTATCTTATAAAACACACACACACACACACACACATATATATATATATATATATATATATATATATATATATATATATATATATTATAAAAATTTGAGCAGACAATTCTACACGTAAAAAGTAATATCTATTAATTTAATTTATAATCTGTTTACCTATAAATAAAATTTATAGATTTATTACATTGAATTAAATAATTAATATAGTGGCGAGGAGCCAACTGTAGTTAATTATTTTTTAAGAAAATAAGTTCATACAACTGTATATATGTAATTAAATACGAAAAGTGTATAAATTAAAAAAAATAACATAATTAACATCTATCTATCTATATATATAACTTTAATTAATTTTATGAATATTATATGTGCTTATGAATAAAATATATAAGTTACTTTTTTTTCATATATATAATATGTTTATAGTTAGAGTTTAATTAACGTTTTTTCCAGTGTTTGACATTGTATGTTTTTATTTTTTTTTATCAGCAAATAATTAATAACATTAAAAGGAGACAGTTTAGAAGTATCTTAATTCTTTTACATGACTTACCTATGATCACCTAGCTAGTCAAAAACATCAACAAATACTACTTTTACTTTAACAAGGTAAGCATTTTGACTCTTTTATTGTCAAGTAATGTGAAAGACAACTATAGCTACTGCATGATTGCTATTGGTCCTTAAGCATGTCCATCTATTACAAAAAAATGTTGGACAACATACATAAATAACTAATAAAATAGTTAATAAATAAAGTGAAACATTAGAAATGCAACAATAAAACACCCATCACAGAACATAAGGATAATTTGTTTCGGCCTTTTCCCACTTAAGACACTCGACCCCTTTCCATGTGAAGACAAATTCCTCTCTGCCAAAAAGTCCAAATGCAACAATCTTCAAGGTCCTGCTATTTCACCCCTCTTCAGGTTGATGGTAATAATACCATGCTTGAAATCAAAGTTTCTTCACACTTTCAGCATCTCCTTATCAAGGTTCTTTCCAATCCCATAGCTGTCATCGGGAAGAAATTAAGCATCAATCCTATCGACCTTGTCAAGGTCCTTCCCATTGAATGCATCACCACCATAAGCACCCCCTCTATCAAAGGTATCAAGAGCAGCAGTTAAAAACCAACTAGTTCTCTTGCACCAGACCAAGCCTTTTGCAGTCCTTACCAACCCTTCTTCCTCAACTAAGGGCAGAGACTTGTTAAGCTTACAAATCATTCTTGCAGTGAAAAAAAAAAAAAAAAACTTTCTATCCCCTTATAAAAGCCTACACAAATGGCCTAAAAAACCCCAGATTTGGCCTTCCAAAAACAACTTTGCATAACCGTTTTGTTTCATCTCATAATAAAAGCATTGTAGATTGCTCAATACATAACTAGGTGTATATAATATATGCACTTTCCAGCAAGATCAGAAAATAAATTTACCGACTTTGCACTTCAATTATCATATACCATTGTCTATGTACCCCCTTTGTACCTCAATAAAGCAGGAATTATGCTTCAATTGTGCTGCCATTATGCAGCAACATTAATAGGTTAAAATTATGGCTATAACAGATTTTGATACTCCTTAAGCGTTTCTATTAAAGACTAGAATATTGTATTGGAAAGTACTACTTTTTGGTTCTCACAGAAAGAACAAATTCACCTTAAGACTCCTTAATTGTTCTCTAGAACTGACACCATATTTATTCCAATCCTTCTAGTTCGAGGTCCGTAAAATTTCTACAAGAGGATTGAGTGCTTCAAGCATCACCATCTTTAGAACTTCCTATGTGTAATGTATCTTGTTGTTACATTAGTTCATGAAATTATTTACAATTTTTTGAATAAGTTTGGGTTTCATTTTAAATCTCTTAATTTAATTATTTGTCTATTATTTTACTTCTTAATTTACGCTGTTATTATTATCTCCAAAACCGGTGTAATAAAAATTTATTAATTTTAAAAGTTTGAATGAAATTCTAAAACCATTATAGAAAATTATTTACACAATTTTAAGTTTCTATTACCTAAGAAAAATAATTATTATTTTCACTGTATTTATCTTCATACAGTCAATTATATTTTGGGATTAACATAGAAAAATATCACGATAAATAACTTTTATTATTTTCATTCAAATTATATTGGATAACAAATAAGTTATTTACCGTTTTATACTAATCATAAAATTTGACATATTTTTAATATATAAAAATAAGTAAGCAAAATTATAGAAGAAAATATAGTTAAATCACTTAATTAATGAGCAAATTAAACTAATGACTCATTTAAAAAAATATAAAAACTTTAAATACTATACATTTTTTCAAATAAAAATGTAACTAAAAATAAATGAATTTATAAAAAACTTAAAATTTAATTAAGTATATAATATACTTCCATAATCTCATGTAAAACCTAAACGGTTAATAATATTTGAAGATCAGTACTTTGGTTTGAAAAAGAATAACGATAATTTTTTTATTTATCACCAATAAAAATTAATATATATATATATATATATATATATATATATATATATATATAAAATACTTCACAAATGTTCAAATCCTTATACAATACAAAAACATAATCCACCTAATAAACCATATCAAACTCATAAAACATCAACCAAACCCTACTATATATTAATAGCAGAACATATCTGTTAATCACAATCAAACTACCTAATCATTACACAAAATCTGCATGCTAACTTATCTCATATATTAATTACTATAAAAGTATTTCACATGATTAAATAATAACATACGTAGCATGCTCTTTCAAAATCTATTATTGTTTGATTTATAATAAGGTGAAAATTAGTTTTTGTCTGAGTGTATCCACATTTTTAACCAAAAAACTTCCTTCCAAAACGGTAATTATCGTATCGTCCAACAGAATAGATGTTGAAGAACAACGATAATGGTGACCTTGAAAACTTATTTGTTTTTTTCTGATAAAAAAAACAATAAAAAAATGGAACCAGACTATGTTGTCGACAATGAGAGATGCGAATTTCTCAAAGCTTCACAGCAAATGGCTACAGAAGGCTTTTTATAGCATTACATAGGGTTTTACTTTATTTTCTACCAACGTATAATATTGATGTAAGGTTTTCACCCATTTTATTTTTGTTGTTGTTGAAAACTTGATTCATCATTTTTTTTTTCTCAGCAACTTGATTCATCATTTATACCCGAAACTCTTCTTATTTAAAAAAATTTAAACATTAAATTTTATTTAAAATGATCGAACAGAATTTTTGTTGAGTGACATGCATGACCTTTGATTGGAAGCACTTCATCACTTTCTCTTTTCTATCCGTGTACCTCATTTTCAATGATGCGTATCACTTTGCGTGAAGTTTTGTGATGAAACAATCATAAGTAAATAAATATATACAGATAAATAAAAGTGTTGAAATTTTTTATATCATTTAATACATGTGACATTAATTTTGTTATTCTTAAATTATTAGGGTTAACATTATCTTATTCAAATATTTGTAGGTGTACTAACATTTTATCATATATATAGTGTTAGTTAAAAATAATAAAATCATGTCATCAAATTAACATATTTATTAAAAGTTGAGTACTAAAAAAATATATTTGGAAGTAGAAAAAACTTATTTAATTTTAAACAAAATCATAATTAAGCATCATGGTTTTGAAGTTTAGGGTATTTCAAAGTCCTCCCCAAAGCCTTCACAGCCACAAGTTAAAGTATGCGTCAACAACAGTTAATGGTGACCAACTCTTGTCTCTTGTCAACTTTCATAGGTCATTTCCTCAAAATGTAGGGAAGTTCTTTCCTCCCCGTAACAAAGAAAGTGGATGCTTTTGTTGGCTTTTCCACTAAAAGGAAAAACATGTTTTGCAATTAGTATTTAGTTATGATCATAATCTAGCTAATAATAAAACAAACCTCATATGCAAACTATGCTTGTTTATGAAGTCAATAATACCTTCAAGATTAAGAAGAAAGATGTTGTTTATAATGCAATGGTTAGAGAAAACTATTGTCTTATACTAGGTTTTGGAAATTATAATTATGTACTTATCTTGTACTCAAATCTTATCTATCAAACCTTATCTATGAGTGAATTATTTATATTAGACACAAATACTTGTCATATAATAAATTCAAAATCTTATAGTATGTTTGGAAAAGAAATTTTTTTAGAGAATTTAAAATGTTTTATGATAAAGTATGTTGTTTAGTGCTAAAAAAGTATGTTGTTTAAATAAGAAATTTTGAAAGAAATTGAAAATATTAGAATTTTACTAGAGTAATCGAATTACTTAAAATTCAAAATTTTCAAATTTAGTTTTAAAAATAAGAATTTGAAATAATAAGTATTCTCAAATTTATATTTTTATAATTTGGGTTGATTAGGATGAGGTTGATTTTATTTGATCTAAATCCATGTAGACTTAAGCTCAATTTAGTATAACATCGATTAATCTTAACTTGATATGTTTCTTACCCATGTTTTGACTTAATACAAATCAAACTAAACTTTGTCAAACATAACCCAATTTGTTTCAATCCCACTTAAACTGAATTAGATTTGGACAGAGTTTAGTTGATTGGGATTTCTAGAATTACCAACTCATTTAGTATAACATGAAATATGTTTGTCTCTTTTTCTCGTGAACATTAATTAACCAAAAAGGTAAGATTATATATATATAATAATTATGAATGTTTTTGAATAAAAATACAAATAAATTTTTACATGAAAATCTGTAATTCATTATTGCTAATGATTTTTTTACAATGAACATTCTGACCAAGCAACTAAATTGTGTACTGGTTTTTTTTTTAATTGATTAGTAGATTAGTGAATGAAGGGAATAAAAACAAAAGGAAACAAAAATTGACAGAAAAAACTTGTGGTCTGTTATGCAGATTCTATTTTGTGCTTGACCAAAAGGGGTAGCTTAATGAAGTAAAAAGAAATATATATTTTGTTCATACTTAACGAAAATATATTAATTGATATAGTAAAAGGAAATAAAACCATGTTTTTATGCGTGATTAGTTGGGCATATAAGGTTTAGATAAAGCCGAAAATAACTTTTATAGTCTCTTATTACGTGATGAAACTACTCGCTATTCACTATTCAATTACGTCAATACTTCGTTGTCCAATTCCTTAATACTAATTAGGACGATAACCAACATTTTAATTAGTTTGGCTCCAGATTAATGGATGCTCATTTTTATACCAAATTAATTCATTTTTTACTAAACAACCATTTTATGAGATAAACTGTTTAGAAGATAATTAATGCTCCTGTTAATTATATATAAATTATGAATGTCTTAAAATAATAAATTTATGTTTAAAAACTACTTTTTTAGCAATAATATATCAATAATAAGTACAAGGAATACCCAATCTATATACAATATGTACTAAAAATAATGCACTTGCTAAACTCAGGAAAATAATCTAAAACTTGTTATGCTTGGCCAAGGATATAACACATCTTTCATCTATAAATTTGCAAGGATTATTGGGTTAGTCACACCTAATTTTCTTACTACTATTTTTTATTAATATTAAATAAATAGTAAGATATATAATGTAAAATATCAAATATGTCATTTATGTGTCACTATATAAATGATAATAGTATAACATTTTAAATATATATTATTTAAAATTAAATAAATATTATATCAAATATAAATTCACAAGTTGATAATTATATTATGTACCTTAACTCAAACAGTTAATAAAAATTATATTTAATTAAACATATTTCAAAAATAGATATAAGTTATCTGATGATCATAAATATATAAGAAATATAAATATAAAGTGATGTTATAAATTTATGAATAAAATATGTAAAGATTTGAATCGAATTTAGTTTTTAAAAGTAAACATACTTTTTTAAGTTTCAGTCTGTTTGATTTTCGATTTATTTGATTTTTAATTTTTGAATACTTTTTTTTCGACTTTCTTTATATAGGATCCGTTTATCAACACCCCAATCATCTATACTCTAATTAGTAATAAATTATAACGCATATTTCTACACTCTTCTGATAAAATAAGTGTAGATTTTTCTTTTCATGTCAGCAATAGAATATAATTAGGTTTAATTAAGTTTTAACTAACTTATAAATTTAGATATTTTTAAATTAAAAATATATTTTATTAAATTTTTTAATATATTTTTATTCTTGTCCAATTACTTTGTCGAATCTATCAATTAGTTTCTTCCTTCTTCAATTTTTTTCAACTTGTCAACCAACTTTTTTTCCATCCCAAGACTGATATGTTGAAGGAGATTGGAGTTTCTTCCTTCTTCAATTTTTTCAACTTCTCAATCAACTTTTTTTTGGAGATGGAAATAAAAAAACTAATTAGCAAGTTCAAAACAAAAAAGATAAAAATAACGATAAAATTATTTTATAAATAACAAAATCAAATTACAAAGTACTTAATTGAAAATTAAAAAAAATACTCAATAAAATAAAATTTATAATAAAAATTTAATTTAAAATATCGAAATTTATAAAATAATTAAACCTTAAAATTATCCGCACCACACCATTGTAATATAACATCTTTTCATGTAGAGCTTCAACAATTATTTTCAAGAACAGAGCACTAAAAAGTTAAAATTGTAGAAAAAAAAACATGTGTTGGGATGAAAAGGATTTTTTGTTTAGGAATGTAGTAATTAGGGATAAGATTAAGAGTAGTGGTGTTTGACTAAAAAGAAAAGATGGTTGAGTGGAGATTTCTGTTTTACACCTAAAACGCGGGTGAAGCAGCAGATAAATAAATTTGTTAATACATAGAGATGTGAAGTTGAATCATTCCTTACGTCATAAAACAGTTTCATTCTTAATTCTCACGTGCTTTGAATTATGCACCAAACCCTCCCTAAATTTCCACTTTTCCCTCATAATACAAAATACCCCTTCTTATTAAATTCTTCTTTTTATTTTTTTAGTTAGGTATCTTTTCATTCAGTTATGGTATTCGAAAGATTAATCATCATAAATAAATAAATAATATTGTCAAAGACTTTTAACGAATTCAATATTTCTCTTTTAGTTTGGTTTTTTTTAATACTTAAAATGATATCAGGAACTAAATGCAGGATCATTAAGATATAAGTCAACATCACTTCTAGTTATGTATATATATAGTAATTAGATAAATTATGAAAACAAATAAATACTGATATTTTCAATTAAAAAATATACAATCATTTTTTTTATCTAAAATTGCTCAGACAATTAAAGCATAGCAAATTGGTAACTAACTTTTCCAAAAGATAATAATGAAAAAGACAATGGGCCAGCATCATGGTCCCAGCCCAGACGTATGGCCTATGTGGAGTGACATAATAGTGGGCCACAAAATTTGTTTTAGTTGGGGGACTTAGAAGACCCCTTCAACTCCCAATTGCAGCTTAGGACTTGGCTCACGCGGTATTATTTTCATTATTTCTACCACGAAACCAGCGTTCCTTTCTTGTCTCCGAATTTTTTTTAAAATAAAAATTTAAAAATTTAAATAATAGTGTACAGTTTACATATAGTTAGAAATATAATTAGTTTAATATTGTTACCTTAAATCTATTGAGATAAATTATTAGAAATAATTATCACATTGTCTGTTTTAGAATTCCAAAACTCCATCACAATTTTATTTTTTAATTTGTTGAGAAATTAAAGAAAAGAGTTATATTTAAATTATCATTAATTTTCATGTCAAATTATTAGACTTACCAGAACATTTAATTATAAAATAAAATATAATTTTTTGAAAAAAATTATAAAAACAAAATAAGGTCTACACTAAAATTATATATATATATATTATATATATATATATATATATATATATATATATATATATATATACTTATTCATTACCAATCAATATTATTGTAAAGTCCTTATACTCATTTTAATTACCATGAATAAAAATTTCTGATAAATAATCTGATTTATGGTATTTTATATTTTATTGTTTATAAGAGTAAAATAAAATTATAAATTGTAGTTTTCCTTTTTGTTTTAATTTTAACTATAGTTCTGTAGTCTCCATAAAGTGATTGTGTTTTTATTTTAGCTCCTCTGATATTTTTAAATTTTATTCCTTAAAAAAATTAAAATTAATGATTTTATTCTTCATAGAATGAACAAATATTGGTTTTGGTCCCAATATTTTTCTTTGATTTTATCCTTCTAAAATATGAAACTACTGCTCTTTTTCTGAAATTTATTTTGAGATAAATAAATTTATTTTTATTTAATAAATCTATATGTTTTTGGAGATATCAAATTGACATTATCTATGAAACATTAGTGGGTGTGAAAATAAATAAATTTTCAACCGTTTTGCTAATAGTATAAGTTGTTAGGTCATGTAATTAATGCTATAGACCAAAAATAAAATCTTAAAATTTTCAAGGATGAAAAACCAAAGAATCTTTTTTAAAAGGATTAAAATCAAAATTTAATAATTTTACTGGGACTAAAAATATATTAGGTAATGTTGCTAATAGGCGCGTTGTGTTCCTATAAAATTTTTAATATAAGTATGTCCTCAAAAATTTTATATATTACTTTTTTATCTTTGTAAAATTAAAAATATATTTTTTGTCCTTATTAGTAATCATATTGACAAAAGGCTGATATAGATGATAATTTAACACACAAATTTGACTATTAAATTTTTTTGATTATATATATTGTAATAAATAATATTTTAAGATAGTTATATTCATTTAAGGTTTTCATCTATTATTATTATTACCATAAAAAAACTTAAAAAATATGTTTAAATTTTAGAAGAATCTTAAAATAACACAGAAAAACTTTTATGGATGTATGATAAAAAATTCGACTTACGATCTCATGATAAAATAAATATAAAAAATACTTTAACGCAGTCCAACAACATTCTAACATAATTAAAAAGAACGTCATGTTGTATTTTCCATTCTCATGTTTTAAAACTTGCACCCCATGAGGGTTTTATTACAAAGTTGTTCCTGAAAAAATTCACTTCAAATTATATATTCTATATGCATATTTTGGATTCAGAAAATACAAACCTACATGTAGTAATATATTATTGATTGCAACAATCAAATATATTTTTCTAGAATAAAAAATAATTTCTGAAAAGTATTAATGTATTATTAAATTGCATATTCCAGTATGTATTTCAAGAATGCATTTTTTATTTTGTATTTAAAATATATAATTCAAAATACAAAAATATATATTAATGTATAACAATTATAACAAGGATATCACTTTAGTTTTCACTTTTTATTTCTTATCTTTTATTTTTTTTATTAACTGTCATATCTTTTCACATTGGTGGAGGTTTGTAAATATTATTTCTTCTTTGATTCTGATAAATTTCTGATAAATATCTGGCAGAGTGAGTTATGATTATATGGTTGATTTTGTATGCACCATTTTAGAAATCTAACACATCAATGTTCAAGAAGTCACCGTCATTTTCTTCCCATAAGAAAAAGACGCAACTAAGATAAGTCAATAAAAGACAGTTTTAAATAAGTAACTTAAGACCAAGTCAACATAGTAACAACATAATTACATTACATAATGATTATGATTATTATTATTATGGACCAATCCCTTTTCTAACAATGATTTGGGGGTAAACCTAAACCAATCAGAAGGGTTTTTTTTGTTTAATCTCGGCAGCGTAGGTTTTAAATTTTGGGAATTTCTAATATGTGAATTTTTTGGTTCAGTTACCATAATTTAAGGATTAAACAGGTTCAACTTACATGTCTTTTAAGACCATAAGCGTGACACTGTGAACTCCAAAATAATTAATGAAAAAAATAAAATTTAATAAAAAATTACATCTAGAAGTGATATGTTCCAACTGAGTAGGAATATAGAAGGTAATTTTTTTTACTTAATTATTTAATATAATTTTGAATTTGAATTATAAATATTATTAAGGTATATAACAGTTTTATGTCAATTAATTATATACTGTGAGATTTTAAATTTTAATTTGGTATGGATTGAATTATTATTATTAAATTATAGAGATTAGCACAAATATAGATTTTATCATCCAAATTTGCATCATAGTTATAGGTTATTTAATATATCATCTATAGTATTTTAGTTAGAACTTATAAATGGTATCCGAGTGACTTTATTTTCTTATTTCAATATTAAAATACTTCATTTCTTTTACTTTTTAAGAAGTGAAACTAAGCATGTTTATAGTAGTTGCGTTAAATTAATAATCTTAAATTTATCCTTTCACAATAATTTTGAATTTGATTCCAAATAAATATATAGTAATTAAATTTGCGTTCACAGAAACAAATACTTCTAAGTTACAAGAAATTAAATCCTACAAGTTAAAAAAAGGCTTCAATTCATGCATAGAATTTTTTTTGCCACTTTGAGAAAGAGTTTGAATTTAACTCACTCTTACCCTACTTAAGCTTACAAGTCAATGTTGTGAAAAGTACTTCATGACACGACTTGGAGATATGGTACTTATTTCTTACTAAAACTATTGTTACCCTACTTAATACATGGCTTAACAAGGGCACTAATGAAAGTTTAGTGAGATAAAAAAATCGAATAAAATAAAGCACTCACTATTATTTATGTTATTTTCATCCACAAGTTCCAACACTTTGACTCATCTCATAGCAGTGTGAGTTGAATTAAGTTCCCAAATTTCAATGTGTCACTTATCAAATTTCATCTAAGCTTCTAGTTTGACCCTCCCAGTGTTGTTTTAGTTCATCCCCAACTTTAGCTCAATTATCGCAACAAGTTTTGCTACTCAACTTGTGACAATGTTCCCTATTCAACATAAAATATACCATCAGCATCTTTTCTTCTTCGTTTTCTCTTGCCACCACTAACCATCAGCATCATTTTTTTAGCAAAAGGTCCAAAATCTGGAGACAGGATTTCGGCTAAGTTTGAAACCTTTATTTATTGCACACTGTTATAATAAATTATGACCAGATTAAGTATCAACCTTCTCGAAGGAAGCCAAAGCTCAAAATGCACCTCATCATTAATCATTGGAAACTTACGTGTATCTTTCCTAATTCTAGATTCCACTAAGTGGAATAACTTGTTAAGACTTTAATCAGATTACTATGAACATCTAGAAAAAGAATACTACTAATCTAGCATTATTCATTTTCCAATGTTTTATTAAACATGTTTTGAATATACCTGTAATATTTAATATGCTTACTTTTGATTTTGATTAATTATCTTATTATGAGATATCTAGCGTATTTTTGAGATACTTAGTGGAGAACCGGTTTTGTCTACCTTAACAAGTCCTCAACTCTCAAACCTGTTCAGATGAAAAATTGATACACGCTTTTGTATTAGGTAATAAATAAAATAATGGCAGGTGAAGGCATAGATCTAACCTTTTATTGTCATCATACTCTAAAAAGTGGATACTAGATACCAAGAAAATACAACCAGCAAAGAAAACTGTGTATAAAATGGGCTTCCTTCTTACTATTTCACACTTCTTTTCTACAACATTTTAATGGTTATTTATTCTTGCAACTCATAAGTTTTTCATGGCATCGATATTTTAGACGAAAAGATTATTTTATTTTTAAATAAAAATATTTTAAATTTTATAATTTAAAAATGTATTTTTTTAGTTATTTATAAATATTTTATAAATTTTACAATTCTAAATATCTATCTATATATATATATAATTAAAATACATTATAAATTACAAAATCTAAAGGTATTCTTAAATATGGTAATATTTTCTGGATTTCATAATTTAAAATATATTTTAAAAAAATTATTCTAGATTATAAAATCTGAAAAATATTTTATACCTTCAAGATTTTATAATTATAAATTTTTTATCATCCATTCCAGAATAAAAAATATTAATAAAATAAATGATATATCTTGTGTTTTAAGAAGTATGAAAGTGACACAAGTTTGCAGAAAGAAACAACCTGTATAATGTGGTTTAATGTCCAACCAAAACATGTCGGACTAAAATATTTGCCTTTGCAGGCCAAGGGGCTTTTACTTCCTGCACCCCAATATTTTCGTCCAACACCCCATATTTTCCTTCTACTTTTTTTTAAAATACCCATTTTATAATTCTTTTTTTAAATTATAATTATTTTTTTATTAAAAATTAAATGAAATAAAATAGGACACTTTAGATGTCCAAATTAGTTATATCTTTTTTAACCTTCAAAAGCTTCATTTTTGTCTTGCTCTCCACTCTCAGTAAATTGTTGGAGAACAAGGTTTGTTTTGTAGAGGTTAAAGTTAGCTAGCTCATTTGGATAAGTATTTGTTTTTTTTTTCAACGAATTTGAGTGATAATAGATATGTCATTCATTTTTTAGTTATTTTTTAATTTAAGAATCCAATTTTTTTCTAAATTAAACAATTTGAAATTAAAAAAACTACTTTATTTAGAGAGGTTAAAACTTATCTAATCAAGAAGGTTAATAATTGTAATTGCCTTTCAAATAATACAATCCATAGTTATAAGAAATTATTCAGATTTCAAATTTAAAACAAAGAGAAACATTTTATGAGAAGAATTTTGAATTGTACAATATTTTACATGCTTGTTAACATCAACATGACCCACACTGAGGGTTCAATGTGATCCTCTTAAAAGGTTGAGAGATATCACTCTTATTATATTTCTAATTGTCAAAAATAAAATAAAAAACGCTTTTTAGAAGAATTATTATAATAATAAGAGTATATTTGTTTGAAAGGGTGAATTTGCATAGACAAGTTTGGAACGAAGAAAAAAAAGAAAGTAAAAAATTGAAAAATAAAAAATAGAAAAACATGAAAAAATAAGTCAAATTATTATATCTTTATGGATCCTGATATGTTAATCCATGCACAGTAAAATACATACACTTTACATATCAATAAACTAATATTTTACTAAAACTAATTTATGTCAACAAGGAAATTTGATCAAGTTATTAAATATATTATTTTACATATTTTAAAATTTATTATATCAATATAATCATTTACAAGTTTGCACAACTTTTTCTTCAATTTTTTTTTTAAATTTTACATTATCTTTTACTTCTTCAAAATAATCTCAATTTCCACTATCTTTCTCTTTATTTATTATTTTTTTTCACTCCATATTTTAAACACATAATAAAAAAACTCGAAGAAGAAATTAGTAGGGCATAAGGTGATTTATAATTTTTGTCTTAAAAAAAAATATAGAATTTTCTAGAAGGTTCTAAAAGTTTATAGAAACATATACAAAGTTTCTAAAATATTATAAGAAGGTATAAGAAAGATGTATGAACTCGTAATTCCCTCAGTAATAAAGAAGTTATGCAAATTAATAAACATAACTACCTCAATAATGAGGAGGTATTGTAATCATCATCATCATCATTTATTTTTATACTATACAAGGCTTCACTTTGGATTGATTTGTATTGTTTCTTAAACTTTTTCTCTACCTATAAAAGGAAAATCCATTAAGAATTTACATCACTAGATTTTTCAAAGGTTTGAGGTTTGGTTGCATTGCCCAATTTCAAAGAAATGAAATTGCTTAAACTTATGCGAAATCAATTTTTTTCAGTGGACCTCTTGACTAACAAGCTCCTAATTTTGAATTTGAGGTAAAAAGACAATGAAAAAACAAGAATTTCATATTAAGAAAAATATTATATGACTTGAAATAAACTATCGAGGCTTGGAACATGAGAACTGGTTCATTGTTACTGCAAATAAGTTTTTTCTAAATGTATTGGGAGCATGGAATCTAAGTCAAAGCTAAAACACGTGTTTTTAAGGTAGGTGTATTTTTATGTTGATGGTTTACTCATTATAGAAAGTGATCAACCAGAAAATGAAATCAGAATTTCAAGTCATCAATCATTAATTTGTATATTTATACTTTATTTTTATAAGGATGTTAAAGTATTATTTTTGTACTTGGAAAAGTTCATTTTGGATATATTCTTTATTTTATAAAAAGAAAGTTAATAAGTTATCGTATAAAAATTAGTCGGTATAGCATAAATTGTGAAGAAGAAGAAAAAGGTTGCACGTGCATGTGATAAAAGAACATGATAAAAAAAAACCATTGCTGATAAAAAACCATTCAATAAACGAAAGTCCCCTGATAATCACAAGAACAACCACCTGAATGAAAGAACCTCAAACACAGATTCGTTTGAGTTAAGAAGCAACACCGGTAGTTAATGGCACCCAATGTTAGCAGTCCATCAACACAAACTTGTTTTTGTGTTTTGTTTTTTGTTTTCCTTATAAAGTTAATTTGCAGAGTATGAGGCAATGCAAAATTTGTTGGCACATTTTGGCAAAGCACATAGCAACACGCTCACAAGAACAATGGAGACCACAGCAAAAAGTAAAGGGAGGAAAAACCTTTACAGTGTGGTATTGGTATTAGGAAGTGTAGTTTTGAGTGTGGAAGAAGGAAAGGTTTCAGTCGAGTTGCGTGCAGTTCCTGAAAAGGTCAATGCGGCGTTCTCCGAGCCTCATTGAGTAGGTGACTTTCTTGTATTCAGCCCAAGTGAAGGGTTTGAAGAGGGAGGGCCTCTGGGGTGTAACCATAACTGAGGGAGCAACAATGCATGCATCAAGTGGTGGACCCCCAAAATACGCCACCGACATTCTAGACTTGTGTGAGTTTGTCACAGCCCTGTGTCTCACGCTCACAAATCTTCCATTTGTCATAACCTACACAACACATCAATAAACATAAATCATTCACTTCCCGTTTTTGTACCACCTCTTCCACACATAACCGAAAGCTAATTCGTCACCAAACCTTAACCTACCTCCCCATCATTCCATCCACTTCTTAAGATGTTCTACATAACTAACATGTTGCTTGTCATGTGTGACATGACATCTCACGTGTCTAACTATACCCTTTTTTGTTTAATCACAATTGGGGCAAGAGAAAGTGGGATATCTAAATTTCCAAATCCATTACCATGTACTATGTTACATTACATCTTGTTTCTCTGTGTGTGCGTGTGTCTATCTTTTTGGTTCTCTATGCACAACCCTCATATAATATTTATCTGGTGCTTCTAAGGTGGATCTTGAAGTAAATCTTTATGATATTCAATCCAAAAATTTCAGTCACTTTTGTTATCAAGTTGAAGGGTTAAGCTTTTTCTTTGAAGATAGAAAGATAGAGATATATGTAGTGTGTGTTAATTTGTTTGGCAGTCCCATGTGCTCAGTGTTAGAGCAAAGCCAGCCCAACCAAAAGCAAAGGCAACCCCAGGCCCCCCACTACTACCCTGAGTATGTGTTGTGCTGAGGAAAATGAAACCAGGTTGTGGGGCTGAAAAGAAAAAAGATGTGTAGGATAAGAACACATATACCTGCAAGAGATCACCCACATTAACACAGAAAGCTGAGGGGTCAGGAGCAACTGGGTTCCACACCCCATCTTGAAGAGAGATTTGGAGGCCACCCACGTCATTGGATCTGAGGATGGTAAGGATCTGAGGGTCAGAATGCTCCCCAAAGCCAACCTTGGTGTGGTTGTGGGAGGGAGACTTGTCCTTATCCTTGCAGTCTTTGTTAAGTATCGGTGGGTAGTGATTGAACCTCAGGACTGAGTCACTATCAACCTCCCTGATCAACCTGCTCAAAAACCATCTATCCGGAACCCCCAGACCCTCTGCCATTAGCTCCAAAATCTCACATGCCAGCTCCCTCACTCCCTCTGTGTATGCACTCACACTACAGCTGTCATGTACAATTGCACAGTCACACACTCACACCCTATATATTATTTTCTCTCATGCTTATCTCAAACTTTTAGATACGTAAACTATAATCTCAACTTTATATCTTTAAACTATATTAAATGCTAAAAAATACAAATTTATCTTTCATAGTATACAGTAGTAGTACTGATATGAACAAAATTATAAGGGCCAAAATAAGAGGTACTTCACCCATCCACAGCTAGATAACAGTGAACTGAAATGGTGGCAATGGCAATTGAAGAAATAGCAGAGAGAGTTTTGATCTGCACCGTACAGTACACTGACAGCATATGCTTTATACATTTCACTTGTGAGATTGGTTTTTTGGGTAAGAAAAAGAATTGTTAAAGAAGTTGTTGTTGATAACAAATGGGGAATCTGATTTTCAAGTCTCACCTTTTGGTTTTGATTTGATTGGACGTTGTTGATTTATTTGAGATACATATGTTGTATGTGTCAATCTGAAACCCAATGTTTTATCCAACAGAACTTTTTCTGACCTTTCCAATGTGATTGCCCCCTTTTTCCCAAATTAATCATAATCATGAGTAAATAAATCACAAGCACGCAGCACTGATCAGTGTTGACATGACAAAGACAGAGTAGAAAGAGGTAAAGTGAGTCTCTGACATATTATCCCACCTCCTAGGAGTACCTACTCCTTTTCCATACTCCCATGTGCTCCACGAATGACTTCAAATCTCACGTGCATCACAAAACTTTTATCACCATTTTTCTTTTTATTTACTTTTTTATAATAATTATACAAACCTTTCTCTCTTACCTTACCTTTTCTTCTTCTGTGCCTCACAACTCAACAAACAAAATATAAAAAAAAAGAAAATTCACTTTTTTATTTATTTATTTACTCTTTTTGTGAAGTGGATTAACAAAATTTGGAACTTTCAAAAGAAAAAGAAAATGGTACTTTTCTATTTTTTTTTTATTTTCTTTTCTACCCTATTTTTTATCCCATCAATCTTAGCATTCAATCATAGCAGTCTTGAAGCAATGGTGTTATTTAAGTGGGAAGGACTGAATCTTCTCAAAGCAAGCATTGGAATTGAGAGAACAAGGCCATCTGTGTTGTCTGTTTTATACAGTACGACACTTCAAATAAATAAACATCTTATTGCATTACGAGTTTCATATTATTTGGACGTTTTTAAATAATTCCTTTTTAATGGAAGCTGGTCATCATATATTTTATTATTAACCTACTCTTATTTTCTTAATACAATCAACATTTTAAGACCTTTTATCATTCTCTGTAGACACATGCTCAATTACATTTCTTTCAGAAAAACAATAATTTACATTTGTTTAAAATTAGTTAACTCAAACATGCATTGATACTTTAAAGAAATTGGGTACATACACTTAACTCTATGATATTATCATTTAAATAAAAAATATAAGAATTTTTTTTTTTTTTATATGGGGAAGTCAGATTAACTGTAGTAAAGGATTGCTGGACCACATAAAAAATTCCCGTTAGTCAAAATCTGTTTATATGTATTGAAATGAAATGAAGTAAAATAAAGATATAGAATGAAAAATAAAATCCTATTATTCATTAGAGAAAATAGAAAAAAAAATTCATCAAACTAATAAAAAATAACACCTTTTCTTAATTAGTAATAAAGGAAGGAGTAGTGATCTCGCTCATTTCACTTTTTTGTTTTATTTTCTTAAAAAATCAATTAATATTTTTTACACCATTGGAGATATAAAAATATATTTTAAAATATAAATTATGAAACAAGCCATTACCTTTTATTTATATAAATTTTCTTTGTTTTTTCACCTATGTCCTAGTAGAAAAAAATCTTTCATCCTCTTGTTATTTCTATATATATATATATATATATATATATATATATATATATAATACCTTTATTTTACTCCATTCCTCTTATTCTATATTTCTTTTTTTTCTCCATCCAAATAGTAACTTATTTATAATCATTAAAACAATCTCTATTTAAAAAATCTTAATTAACATAGTTTTATTTTAATTCTTCATGCAGTTATATAAATTCAAAAAGGTTAAAAAATCCTCATTATATATAGTATTTCATACTGTTTAGTTTAGAAATGGAAAAAAAGAGGGAGAATAAATGTAACAAAAGATGAAGAATAGGTGATAGTTTAAATAGGTGGATGTGTGAAAAAAAAATGAGAAAGAGAACTTTGTGCGAGGATGCTTAAAGAAATCGACAGAAATCAACATAATTAAGTTACTCAAAATGAAGGAGAAATATTTTTTTGTGGCTATAAACTTTACCTCTATTCTTCTGCTTATAATAACAATAATAATAATAATAAAATATTAATTAATAATAAATAGAAATATTATTTTTGAGTAATTTTCTCCTAACCGAACACTCTTTTATTTTTATTTTTTGGTATTTGTCTTCCACTATATGAAACTAAAAGCTTTAGTTGAAAATAGAGGGAGGGAGAAGGTGAAATTGTATGATGATACAGATCTAAGGACCACCTGCAACGTGCTGTTCTATAAAAAATGGTTGGCACAGTGCCATCACTCACAGATGGGAATAACCTTCACACACAAACACATTCTCTCTCCCTTCTTTGTTGGTGTTGGTCAGATACAACTCATAGGGACGTACATAATTTCAACCCACCAAAATAATAGATCCTACGTTCCATTTTGCATGGAAACAATACAAAGATAAAAACAATATAAAATATAAATAAATATAATAAGAACAATAGTAAATAAGCAATACAAAGAGGAGTAAAAATAGAAATCTATTTTATAATATTATATAGTTTTTGAATGTGATAAAGGATTTATAACAATTAATTCTTTAAACCAGACATTATAATTATTAAGGTGGTCACTACTTAAGCTGGCAAGAACTTACTAGCTAGCCTGGTCCATATCAACGACAAATAAGAATTTATCTGGTCACTCTGATGCTGCCGTGCAAGTTTTTTTCTTTTTTTTACAAAATTAATCCGTGTTCTTGTTTTAATTACATTTTTTTATGATGTAAATCTTTTATAATTAAGTTGATATTTACATTGCAGTATACAATTTTTTTTTACTTAATAAAACATCTTGCATGTGTGTGGAAAAACTTATGGAAATGATTTAGAATGTAATAAATTGTTTGAAAATATAAGTTATAATAAGGTACATTAGTTTAATACCTGAAATGAACCCCACTTGAAAAGAATTAATATATTTATATTTTGAATGGTAACTATAGGGATTTATCTGAAGATGTTATTATTTTATTAGAGGATTATATATTTGTGAAGAGAGAGAGGTGTGTATCCATGGTTATTGGTGTCTTACTTACTCATGAGTCATGACCTTGTCACCTCCCAACTGTTACTTTTGTTATTCACCAGATCTTGTCCATCTTTTTGCCACACACACATCACCACACAAAGTGTCATGTCCCCAGAATAAAATAAAAGAAAAACCAATTCATCACCTCAATTGTAGTCAAGGGAGAGACAGAACCAAACATGCAGCAAGATCAATTTGAATAATCAATCATCTCCATACATAAGAAAAATAAGATGCATAAGTTGATTTTATAGTTTATGAAAAAGGGTTTTGTTTGATTTGTTTGTAGCAAGTGTCAGAGATAAATGTAAAAGTGTTGGACAATGACAGAAAGTACGTGCAATGAGTGGACGGACCTGAAGTTTGAAGGCATATTGGAGAAGTTGTTGAAGTGAGCAATGGAGGAAGGAGTAGCACTAAGGAGAAGGTACTCAATCTCACCCATGTCTCCATTGAAGCCTATGTTCTTGCAGCCATAAAGGGGAAGTTGTTTCTTTTGGGCCACTGGCTTGGCAAAGAAATCAAAAGCTGCTTCTTCCATTTTGGCTATAGTGTCGCAAGGAACTCCATGGTTGATCACGTTGAAGAAACCGTACTCCTCACAAGCTTTCACTATGAGTTTTGTCACCATTGATCTTTCTGTGGATAAGTCCACAACGGGAAGATGAATGGGTAAAATCTTTTCACTCCTTATAACCACCATATCTAATCCTTAGGGATTTACACAAGGAGTTCAATGCAGAAAAAAAATAAGTAGTTGTTGAGTTGGTAAATAGTGGTTTATTGTATGAGAGAATGAGATTAGAAAAATGGAAAGTATGTGAAAGATGATGAAGGAGGAGGAAGGAAGGTACCAAAGTCTAACAACTGTATGGGATATTTATAGGGAAGAAAGGTATCATGTGAAAGATGAGAGTGTGGGAGAGATCCATTTTGAGGATTAAACTTCTATGAGTTATTATTCAATTAGATTCTACTTTTAAATTTAATAACAACATTTTTTATTTATTTTTAAATTATTAAGATAAAACTTTAAATTTAGAGAAGCATTTTGCAAACAGTATTTATTTATATATTTATACTCAATTTTTTATTGTATATTGAAAATGATTATCTTTAAAAGAAGAAGAACAATAAAAATTAGATGAATAGTTAAAATTCAAATTAATTGCATGAATCTGATTCTCTATATGGAACTATATAGTTAAAATAAAATCTTCTTTGTATGAACATTTTTTTATAATTTATTTTTAATCCACTTCTTTCCGTGTTTCTCATTTCACTTTATATTTTTTTTTATTGTTAAGTAGAAACAAGTGGGAGTATTTTCTTTTGTAAAAACAACATGAGTGTACGTAGAAGAAGAGATTAAAATTGATTAAAAAGTATAAAGGATTTTTTATTATAATTAAATAACAATAAAATCATATAAAGAAAAAAATTCTTTATATTTATGGATTTTTATTCCAGGATACAGTTTCTTCGTAAAAAAACATCAATAGTTTAGTTTTCAGAGTGAATTCAGTTTTCTATTTGTTTTTAAAAATTTTACTTTTTTAGTCTTGTAACAGTTAAAGTTTTGTTATTCGTCTTTTTCTTAAATGTACATTAGAAAGAAATAGCCTTTTTCTTAATTTTCTAAAGAATGTTTTCAAAAATATAAATACTGTTTAAAATAAATAGTCATACACGTATTTTTTTTACACCAAATAAATCTTCTAAAAAAATTAACAATACCAAGTAATTATTTGTGTAATGAATAATCTAAATATTTGTGAAATTAATTTACTAATAAAATATTTAAATTAACCTGACAGTACTGTAATGTTCTTTTTATCAATTAATTCAATGGTAATCTCTTGTTTTAAACTTCAATTTCATAAGGTACTTACTTATTTACTTACATAATTTAATAGGGGGTTTATTCTGTTTCAAAAATTTCATTATGTTTGTTTTTGTTATGTCCCATACACTAGTCAAATAAATGTGTTAAATTATTCCCAAAATAATATAACTGATCATATTTAGTAGACTTAAATGTCAAATCATAGACTTAAGGAGGAGACCGAACAAACCTAATGTTGTTACAATATATAAACTTATGCAGCAATTATGTAATAGGTTTTAATTTATATATATATATATATATATATATATATATATATATATATATTT
This sequence comes from Phaseolus lunatus, assembly GCA_013389735.1. Taxonomy (NCBI): domain Eukaryota; kingdom Viridiplantae; phylum Streptophyta; class Magnoliopsida; order Fabales; family Fabaceae; genus Phaseolus; species Phaseolus lunatus. The sequence continues at coordinate 28,108,509 of CM023862.1, read as the reverse complement.
CTAAACTTTGTTCTTAGCTTAAATTTTATATTTCATATTTTGTATTTATAAAATTGTTTTAATTTAAAATTATTTGATACTTAACCACAATTTATTGCAAATTTGGATTTCCTTTTAAACAGAATATCCCAATTTAGCAAAAATTTCATTTCGTTTTAGTAAAGATGTGACTTATGTTGAACGTAATTAATTTCTAATCATGCTTTTAATGGTTTATATACACGTTATATCTTGATTTGATATCTTAGTCCGTGTTTGAATACATGTGCATGGGCTCATGTGAGGGTATTAAACCAGACCAATCACTGAGTTATTTACTTACTACCTTAGTTAGGTATATGATTGATTTAGTCTTAATAAAACTGTATATGGGTGTATATCATGGATGTGTGGGTGAGTTATTCAGGTTTTAATTTTTTAGGCATCTTCTATATTTGATCTCTCGTGTGAGTTTTATTTTGAATATATTTGTCAAAGGAAGTTTTGATAGGATATTTGGATTAGTATGCCAAATTCTAAAATAATATAATTTATTTCTTATACATCTAACATACATAATAACAATAATAAATGATTTTTAAGTTAATATTTAATTAATTTTTTAATTAATTTTTTAATTAGATCAAATATAAATATATTTTTTTATCAGAAAAAAAATAAATAAATTATAAAATCTTAAGAATGTTTCAACCCTATTACAAAAATGTTATACATCATACACAACTGATAGAGTTATGTCAGAGTTGATACTAACAACATTTTTAAATATCTTTGGTCAATTAAAGCAATGTCTAATGTCTTAACTTTTGCTTGGAGAATTTTGTTGAGTAGAATTCACACTAGATCGAACTTAATTAGAAGAGGGAAGATTGATATGGAAGAAATTTTCCATATAGCTCAACTTAAAACTAGGTTATGGATGAAATCTAAGTTACATGTTTTTAATTTTACCTATTTTGAATGGTTTCTTAATCGTTATATGTGTCTGAAAATTGTACATAAGTACAATTCTGTTAACAAAGTTTGCATGATTATCAATTCTATCATTTCTACGTTGCTTCTTTTGTTTTATGGACTATCTATGCTGAAGCTTATTCTATGTTATGTGGTTGAAAAAAGTTTGTGTATTTATTTTGTAGGGATACGATGATGCAAAACATAAATACAATAAATTTTTACCATCGGCAAATAAACACATTGTATTATATAACTTTAATTTTTCTACTCACAAAAGGAGGTATTCCTTTTTATGAAGGTTGGTTCACAATGTTGATCACTTCATTATACTGCTCAATTTTAGGTGTAGTTATATATGCAATATATATTTATTATTGAGAGTTGTCGGTAAAGAAGAGTTGATTGAGCCCGGAGAAGCTTTCATGTATTCAAAGAGTAAAAAATCCGAAGAATAAATGGTATTAGGGACCTTGTTGTTGTTGAGTGCTTTACTCGTATATATTATTGTGAGAAAGGAAGTGTTTGAGGCTTGCCTCATAACTCGGTATTGCATGCTCGTACAAGGCATGTGGGGATTCATTTTTTCCCAAGGAACAAGAGACACATAAAAGAGAGTTGAAAGTGTACATTAAAAACTTTTCCCAAGTTTTTTATCAGATGTATAAATTCAAAGCTTTAGACAAGCTTTTTTAAAAGGGACAAGAGAGTAGGAACACATAAAAACTGCTTTTATATTACACTTCCCGAGCAATATCAAATCCTTTTATTATTAATATGGTCACTAGCTAACTCAAAATTACAAATTATGTCTGCTCCTCTTCAGGTAACAAATATGTGTACAATATTATATTCAAAATTTGTTTTTAAAATTCCAAGATAATTTGTTCTTAAAATTAGATTGAAAATATAAAAATATGTGTACAATATTATAATACTTTTTAGGAAAACAAAATGGTTAGCGTTTAAGAGAATTTTTAACAAAAGTTAACGTTTAGCTTTTAAAGAATGAGTACTTATTTTGTTTCATGTATATGTGTATTGAGATTTACATAGATCTGGAAACATTAAATACATGAAATTTGGTGTAGTAATATTGAATATGTAAACATTATTTTACGGCAATGTGTCTGACAAGGATAACAAAAGCAAAAACGTGTTGGAAAAGAAAAGGCTAAAATGAGATGTTATTTTTTACAATATGTTTGATACTAATTGCAAATTTTTTTGTACTTATTATAGGTAAACTACTGATAGAACAGAAAATTTGTAGATAAAATTTATTCTATAAATGTTAAAATATTTAAACATATTTATTAAATAGTAATATTGACTAAAATTAAAATCAAAATCAAAATCAAAATTAAAATTTCTTTTATAAGATTAAGTTAAACTTATAAAAAAAAATATCCTATAATAGTATTGAACTATTCATAATTGTCCTAATTTAGAGTTTGTTGGATCTCATATTACTCTTTATTCCGTATTTGATGTGTTCAATTCTTAATAAGAAGAGATGTACGAGCTTACATTAACTAGATTTTTTTAACTTAAATGCATTTTCCCTTAAAATATTAAATTAGTGATAAGAGTGATAAAGATTTCTTTTGAAGATATAACAAATATTAATATTCTGTGGAATCATATTAAGAAGAACCACTTTAATGAGAGTGGGTTAAGAATTGAATATAAGGTTAATAGAAGAAGTAAAATAACATAATTAAAATAATTGAAGGATGGAATTGATGTAGAAAAATAGTTTTAAAATGTGAATATTTGTGGCGTTGACTCGAATTAATTAAATTTTGTGGTTAGTTTAGGGTTGCAGCACTTTATAAATAGGTGACTTGTCGTTCCCACAAATTGGACATTTGAGGTCCAAGCTTTGCTGGTGATGGTCACCCATGAATACCATTCTCTCAGGTCCCTCTCAACCTCCATTTTCATGCACTTCTTCTACCTTCCACTTCCAATACATTAATAGTATAATGTACAGGCCCCATTCCCAAACAGCGTTGCACTGTTCGGGAATTCTCATTTCAAAACACCACTTATTTTGTTCAGACATTACTTGTTAGCCCTTTTATTTCTCAATGTCATCTACTTTTTTAACAATTTTTTTTTAATTCAAAAATTAGAGAATGAAAAAAAAAAAACTATCTTAAAACTATTTTTAAAGTAATTTAAAAAAAATAAAATAATGTAGTACATGCTTAGATTAAAGTTATAACACTTACATATACTTTTACTTTCAAAAACAACAATTTTTTCATTTGTAGTCCGTGCATTGGAACACGTAATTTTATACTTTGGGGGAATAAACCCTAGCTTAAGAAAACAATTTTACCACAAATATAAATAAATGAAGTAGACTAACATGAAATGTTGACTTAAATTTGCGCTAAAGCAGTATAAAAATAGTTACATTTAGGGTATTTAGTAAAATTCATCTATTTCATATAATTTCTTTCCACTTTTATTGTTTTTAATTTGTACATCTATTAATTTTATTTTAAATTATAAAGAAGCTTATCCTTTTAATATTCAAACATTGTCTTAGTAGCTATTATTTGATTATCCATATGGTTTCCCTTTCGCTATTGAGAAAAGGGTTGATTTTGTGGATCCTGGACACACTTTTATAGCTCAAAATAAGCTCATTTTACCGTAGGTAGTGATTGTGAACTTGTCCTAAAAAAAAAATTACGATGACACATTATGATCATGAATTGGGTTGTTTTTGTATCACTTGTATAGGCAATGGATAAGAGGTTATTGTCCCCTTGATTATATGCAGACCCAAGCATCCAACTTTTCTGTTCATCAGTTTTACAACTGGCTAGCAAGGAGTTTCTTGTCACTATGAAGAGTTCATTGCCTCTTCCTTAGTTTCACAACTGGCTAGCAAAGAGTTTCTTGTGACTATGAAGAGTTCATTGCCTTTTCCTTTGATGCCGTGTTTTGATGAGGGTGGAACTGAAAAAGAAAGAAAATAAGATAGTGAAAAATAAAAATATTTGGATGTAGAAAAAATGAGTGCAAAATTCCTGAGAATGTATTGAGAGTTTATAGAAGATAAAATTAATGTAACTAAAATATAAAAAACATTTAATTATGTAATTAATTGATTTATCAAAATATCATTGTCTTGAAATTTTGAAAGTAATATAAATAAAGATAAATATTTATATGTAAATAATTTATAAAATTATTAGAAAATTGTTTTTAAATTTTTTAATTGAAGAAAAAATTTCACAATTATTAGCCGTAGTCACTTGGGACAAATTAGTGGAAATTTAGCACACAAAGTTACTATTAGCACTGTTTCAGCAACCTTTTGGCATTCCACTTTTACGGTGCAAAAACCAAGTTCACCAAACTGTGGCATAATTGATTATTTACAAACATATAATTGACTGTGCCTCAAACAATAACCCATTATGCACCAGAAGTTAATTGATTATATGCAGCAAAAGAAGTTAATTGATTATGCAGCAAAAGCCTATGCAATTTTCATGCTGTTTAATATTCGCATATATTATGAAGACAAACTCGTAATTGCCAAATCACAGTACAGATACCCCTCTTTTCCAGGGCACCTCCATCCTTCGCCCCCTATTTCTCTAGCTCTTTTTTTCACTTAAATCATGCTATCCAAATGTGAATAGTAAGATCTCTTAATCCGCTTTCATAGCATGTACAAACAAAGACCGAGAGCCTAATGTGAAGGTCTCTAAATCGTTTTTGAGAATCTAGCTAATGACAGAAAAAGGTAAAAAGAGTTGAAACAGGATGCTAAGTAAATAGCCCATGACCAACCTAGTCCCACATTGCAAAACTCACTAGACTCTTAAATTCACACGGAACTGTAGGAGTCCCTTGCTGGCATATCCCCTAGATGAAAAACTTTATATACAAAGAACTGCAATCATTTTATTTACCCTGTTATATTCTAGAATACTGATAATTCAGTAACATAATAATAATATTAAATATGCCAAAAATATATATTTAAAGCAACGGAGGAAACAAGCTTATAACCGATACAGAAAAAATTATTCACGAGTTGATTTCAAATTATGCCTACTGACACCTAGGAAGAAATCAGGGTCAAACCAGCTTGGGCAGGCTTTCTCCAAAGCATTCTTGACAGCTTCCTTCTTCTCAATGATATTCTTGTAATGCTGTACCCATTTGTACATGGCTCGCTTCAATCGAGCACTCTGGCCTCTACCAGATACAAACTTGATGCAGTCCCTAGCTAGCTTCATAAGTTCTAAGCCATCGATGACAAAAATATACTGGAAAATGATGTAGGGTGTTATAAAATGGGACATGCACAAGCATCCTATCAATTTTGTTAATCAACTAATCATGTATAGGAAAGGTATTCAAATATAATCACAAATTTTGCATAAGAATATTTATATTTCAAGATCAACCACCTCATGCATTCTAAATAATTAGCTTGGCAACGTCACTTGAATTTTTCGTTCATTTTTCACACAACAAAGAAATCTTAAACTAAAAGAATAAGCAAGTTTTTTCTTCATTTTTTACACAATAAAGAAATCTTAGACTAAAAGAATAATCTTTTTCCTTCATTTTTCACACAATAAAGAAATCTTAGACTAAAAGAATAAATAAGTTTTTCCTTCATTTTTCACACAATAAAGAAATCTTAGACTAAAAGAATAAGCAATTTTTTCCTTCATTTTTCACACAATAAAGAAATCTTAGACTAAAAGAATAAGTAGATACGCACAATTTGTGCAAGAAGAGAACTTACCATTAATACAAAGCAAACGGTTGCTAAAACAACTTGAAGATTTTCGTTTGACATCCCATCTGATTCCCCAGAACTACCACTATCGCTCCCGCCGCCATCACCACCACCACCACCAGCTCGTCCTCCTCCTGGAGGGATGCCTCCATTTCCTCCCTTCTGAATTTGTTGTCGCAGTATATCCTCTATTGACTGTCCCTTAAATTGTTCCATGGCTTCTTGAAGAGATTTGCTCTGGAAATCCTAATAATGTTAATAGTATTTATTTAGTAACTGTTCAAATCCAAAATACAAAAACCACAAATAATATATATATCAAGAGCATCCACGAAACTTCATCTCCTCTACTCACACCTTCCTTGAAACATGTCAAGCAAAGGTTCATTTTAGAAAGAAAACTAGAGTTATATTCACAAAAAATGTTTCACTTAAAACTTGGCCTAAAAAAAAATTTGACCCAATTTCTCTAACAACAAACGTATCCATGAACTAAGATTTGTTCTTGCATAAAATAAAATAAAAAAAATCGAAGAAACAAATATCAAAAGGTTTCCACAGATTTTTATGGAACAGTTTTTTTCACTTTATGAACAAAATTTTTATCTTCTATAAACATCTCTACAAAAGTATAACCAAACAGACAATAACAATCAAATCGCTCACAAAATGCATCATACATTTCATGTCTTTAACAATATCAAGTTTTCTGAAGGACCCGTCTATCTAAAAAAAACAAGAACTAGTAATATAAAAGAAAAATTAGGTGCATTCTTACCCCATTATTTTCCTTCATTCCTTGTCCACTGGCGAAACAGAGATAAAGAGGTTGACGAGATTTAAGGACAGGTTGACATTGAAAGCGGGATAAACATTTAGGTCTAAGGCTAAGGGAAGTCTCAGATAGAGGGTCAAAAGCCACACGCGATGAACATGCTCCAGAATTAAAATCGCGACGCAAGTGAGACATGTTGGGGGCATGAACACCTCGAAGACGGGGACCAGGACCAACTTTGATCATGTTCATTCTCACCAAACAAAACCAACACCTCAAAATTCAAGCATTTACATACCTGAAAACAAAACAAAAAAAATTGTTTTACGATAGATTATTGAACCCAAAAAATAATAATATCGTGCACGTTCGATTGAAGGAAAAAAAAGATGGTCCTAGCAAGAATTAATCAAGAATTGATAGGCAGAATGAACATTAGAGGGAAAATCAAAAAGAAATAAACCTAAAGAAAGAAAGGAAATGACTCACCATTGAAGGGTTAGACTATGCAATCAATAAGGAATTGAACTGTCTATCTCCCAATTGGGTGTGTTAAAGGCGGTGGACACAGTGAAGAAAAGAGGGTTCTAGAGTCTTTTGCTTAGGATTCGACGGTGACAAGTGAATTCGTTTTAATATCAAACTACAGCCATTGGATTGAATTCTAGTATGAGAATTTCAGTGCAAGAATAGCTTTTGCAGATGGTGTGGAGAAATTTATAAAACTTGCATAATTGAAAAAAATCCAAAACGATTGAGATGTTCGTCGTCGCGCTTCACTGTCGCCGTTCCTCGCCTCGCTGTCGCCGCGCCTCACCGTACCGCGCCTCACTGTCGTCGTGCCTCACCGCGCCGCGCCTCACTATCGACGTGCCTCGCTGCGCCACGTTGTCACCGCACTGTCGCGTCTTCTCATTTAGGGTTGAGAGTGAGGTGGGTTCGTGGGTTAATTGGGCAAAAGGTTAGATTTAGGGTTGAGAGTGATTTTTTAGTTGGGTCGGGTCGGGGATTTTAACCTGATTGGGTTGGGTTGGGTTATTTTTAGGTTGGATGTGGGGATTTTTAGGCAATTACTTCCAGCACCTGATCAATTACTTCCTGTACCCGGAAAACTTTTTAAAATCCAATCATGCCCTTGTCTTCTTTATTTTGAAAAAATGGAATAGGGTATGGAAGAAACTTGGTTTTCTTTTTTTGTGGTGGTTTGAGCTGCAAAGGAGGTAGTTTTAGTGTGGTAGTGGATGAGTCGTTTGCACTGTAAGGTTCGTCGGTTGACATTGTTGTGAGGTAAGAAGACATTTAAACAATTTTTTCGCATTTTGTTCGAGCTAGGATGGTCACGGGTACCGATATCCGAAAGCCTAGTTTTAACCTTACGGATGCAAGCGTTTGGAAGTCATTGTTAAATGTGTAGTAGAGAAATTACATTACGAATATGATTATCCAGAAGTTGGTTTTGTATTCCGGATGTATATATCCATAATTGACTTTTGAATTCTGAATGTAGTTAAGAGTGTTTCGGATTTGAACATCTAGAAGTATATTTTTTGATTTATGGATTTCTAAATCTGGAAGCTAAGTGTTTTTTTCAATTTCAAGATTATTTTGATATTTTCGCGAATCATGATTGAGTGTCAGTTCAAATATATTAGTTGCAAGGAGAATCAGCCGGGTTTTTAACCTAATTGGGTTTAAGATTGGAAATTATTTTTAGGTTGGGTTGGGGTTTTTAAGTTGGGTTTTAGAATTTTTAATCTGATTGGATTTAAGGTTAGGAGTTGTTTTAAAGTTAATTTGGGAATTTAAGGTCACAGGAGGTCACAAGTCACATATCACATGTTACAGACACATTGGGGCATGAACACCACGAAGACGTAGACCAGGACCAACTTTGATCATGTTCCGTCTCACCAAACAAAACTAACACCTCAAAATTCAAGCATTTACATACCTGGAAAAAAAAATTGTTTTACGATAGATTATTGAACCCAAAAAACAATAATATTGTGCACGTTCAATTGAAGGAAATAAAGATGGTCCTAGCAAGAATTAATCAAGAATTGATTAGCATAATGAACATTAGAGGGAAAATCAAGAAGAAATAAACCTAGAGAAAGAAAGGAAATGATTCACCCATTGAAGGGTTAGACTATGCAATCAATAAGGAATTAAAGCGTCTTTCTCCCAACTGACTGTGTTAAAGGCGGTGGACACAGAGATGAAAAGAGGATTCTAGAGTCTTTTGCTTCGGATCGGACGGTAACAAGTGAATTCGTTTTAATATCAAACTCTAGCCATTGGATTGAATTTTAGTCTGAGGATTTCATTGCAAGAATAACTTTTGCAGATGGTGTGGAGAAATTTATAAAACTTGCAACATCTCTCTAACAATATTTTTGTCCGTTCGATACATCTGACGGATCATGTCAAAATTTAAAATCGACAAATGCAAAACATACCGTGACCCTTAGATTCATCTCATGGTTGAAAAAAATTAGAAGTCAAAGAAAATTATGTTTTTTTTTTATTTGACTAGACAGATATTTGATAATATTATTAGAGAAAGAAAAAATAAAGTCATGTTGAAGCTTAGAGAAATTCATAAATTATATATATATATATATTTCATAATATTATTAGGACAAATAAATAGGCCATATTGAAGTTTAAAGAAATTAAAAAAGAAAAAGAATTAAAAATATGTTTATAATTTGTGAATAAATTAAATAAAGAGTACAATGATGCATTATTTTATGATTGTTTTTTTCATAGAGAAATTGGTATGCTTCTTAAATAAATATAAAATTCTTTGGTTAAACAAAGAAAAATAAAATACATGAATTATTTATAATATACATAGAACAATTCATCTGGACATTTCTCAAATTCTAATATAAGAATAAATTTTACAGAACCTTTTCAATAAATTTTAATATTAAAATAAGGTATAGGAAATATTTTAATTTTTTAATATAGAGTTATTTACCATAAATTTATGAAATGACACCTATTAGTATATATAAAGATAAATTTTGAACAATTTTACCATGAAATAACTGAGATTTCCGTTTTAAAAAAATCATAAAATTGAACCTAAATTCAATAATTTATTGATGAACCTAATGTATGATTTTCACTGTACAAATATAATATAATTTTAAAAAATAAATTTTGAATTTGGTTACAATAATGTCATGTTTCAACTTTATGTGACAGGAAATCAAGACTTGTCCACAAATAAGTCAAATGAAATCTGTGAAAATCCTCTTTGAATGTGTTTTTAATTTTCTTTTAATATTTTATATTATTTGATTTTAAGGTATTAGAATTTTGTGCTTTAAATATATAAAGTAAACTACTAATATAATGTCCAATAATAAAGTTAGTATGTTAAATGTGTACATTTTAAGATTAATTTATAATATATTTTTTATATTAATTAACACAAATATTTTAAATAGTTTTTATGTAAAAAAAAAAAATCATTTCCCACTCCTTTCTTTCCTAACAAAATTTGATATATTCTACATGACTATGTTATATTTAATATAGATTAAAAAATATTATTTTCTTAGTTTTTTAATACTGCTTATCATTATTTATATTTATAATTTTAACAAATATTAGTACTTTTCTTCATATTTTAAATAATATACTTTTGTACAAAAATATAATTTTCCTAACTAAGTATATTGACCCAGATCTACATTAATTATTTCTATTTGTTATTGAGAGAAAAAAAAATTATATACTAAATATATATCACATTATACGAAAAAAACTGTATATCTATTTTAGCTTTTTACACAAAATTTTGTGTACTTTTGTAGTTATAATATACTAATTTTTGAACAAATTAGTGAGAGTTAGTAGTTTGTTAGTATGAATTGAATTTAAATCTAAATTATGTATTAAGGAGAAAAATAAACAAAATATAAAAAAGAAGATTGGAAAGATTTAATACTTGACAATTTTGAATTGGAAAATTAAACAAAGGCCGAGAGCCTAATATGCATGTATCTAAATCGTTTTTGGGACAAAAAAAAATAAAAAATAAAAAAGTTATGAAAAAAATGCAATCATTAAGAGTTATGAAAAAATACAATCATTTTATTTACACTGTTATATTCTAAATAGGCAAACAAGAAATAGAAAAAAGTATTCATGAGTTTCAAATTATGCCTATTAAGGCCTTGTAAGAAACCCAGGGCCGAACCAGCTTCTGCAGGCTTTCTCCAATTCATTATTGACAGCTTCCTTCTTGTCAATGATATTCTTGTAAAGTTGTACCCATCTGTATATGACACGCTTCAATCGAGCACTCTTACCTCTACCAGTTAGCTTCATAAGTTCTAAACCATCGATGATAAGAAATATACTGTAAAAATAGCTAGCTTCATAAGTTCATATGAGGTTTTATCAATAAAAGAAATGAATAATTAGAGTATATGTTTTTTCATCATTTGTGTACATATCTACTAAAAACATTTACTGCATGGATTAATTTCAAGCATTTTCAAAACGAATTTTGTAGTAACAAGTAACATGAAACACCTAACAAATAACATGTAACAAATAAGGTAAAAGGTAGTAGGTAAAAGGTAGTTGGTAATAGATAACAGATAACAAGATAACAAGTAGCAAGTAACAGGTGTTGGAGAAAAGAAATGAAAAATGACTGCTAAACAAACTGAAGCAGAAGAATACAAAACTGGGAGAAAAATGAAACTTTCTATTATTTGAATGTGCCTATGCTTACACACAAAATCTCTATTTATAGTGGTATCCACAACATACTAACCACTAGTTTATTCTCACTTTAGACTTTTGAATTAGTCAAACTTCAACACTCTCCCCTAATTCAAAATCTACAAAAAAAAAAATATTTAAAGACAAACAACATTCAGTAGTCTTCTAAGCTCTCTGAATCTATCAGCTCTTAATGACTTAGTCATTATATCTGCAATTTGTAAATCTGTTTTGCAATGCTTCAGTCTGATCTTCCCTTTTCCAACTTGATCTCTCAGAAAGTGATACTTCGTTTCTATGTGCTTGCTCCTTCCATGTGCAACCGGATTCTTAGCTAAATTGATAGCAGATTTGTTATCTATCAACAAGTCAACATAGCCATCAAAGCCAACCTTAAGTTCTTCCAGTAACGATTCTAACCACAAAGCTTGGCACGCAGCTTGACATGCAGCAATATACTCTGCTTCACAGGTTGATAAGACTATAACAGCCTGCTTCTTGGAACACCATGAGATTGGAGAACTAGAGAGTAAAAACACATAACCCATAGTGCTCTTTCTCTCCAATAAATCCCCACACCAATCAGAGTCAGAATAGGCTACAAGTTGTAACCCAACTTTCTCTGAATGATTTGAGTAAAGCACTCCAAAAATCAAGTGTGCCGCACAAATATCTCAGAATACGTTTAGCTGCCATGAAATGCGACTTCTTCGGATTACTCATAAATCAACTTACCAAGCCAACGCTGTATGAAATCTCTGGCCTTGTATGACAAATAAACCTCAAACAGCCAATCATCTGTCTAAACAAAGTACCATCTACTGCTGATTCCTGTTCACCATTATCAAGTTTCAGATTTGCTTCTGCAAGCGTCTCTGCAGTATTGCATTCCAGCATATTAAATTTCTTTAATACATCATGAATGTATTTCTTTTGGTGCATAAACAGTCCACCATCAACTTGTTTGAACTCAATGCCAAGGAAGTATGACAACCTTCCTAAATCAGTCATCTCAAATTCAGACTTCAAGCACTGCTTCACAGCTTCAATATCTCCTGTATTACTGCCAGTTATGAGCAGGTCGTCTACATAAAGGCAAATGAATAGAATACCTCCACCACCCATTGCTTTAATGTACACACCATGCTCTACATTACATTTCTTGAAGCCTGAACTTGAAAGGAAAGTATTAATCCTTTTATTCCAAGCTCTTGGTGCTTGCCTTAAGCCATACAAAGCTTTTCTCAGTCTGTATACCTTGTCTTCACTTCCTTCTATAACAAAACCTGGAGGTTGAGTAACATAGACTTCTTCTTCAAGAGGTCCATTTAGGAAAGCTGATTTAACATCCAGCTGCCACATATTCCAGTTTTTCAAAGTAGCAATAGCAACAACCAGTCTAACAGTTTCCAATCTTGCGACTGGTGCAAACACTTCAGAAAAATCAATCCCTTCTGTTTGCATAAATCCTCTTGCCACTAGTCTTGCCTTGTATTTGGCAATAGTGCCATCTGGATTCAACTTAGTTTTGAATACCCATTTTACATCGATAGGCATCTTATTAGCTGGAAGTTTCACCAACTCCCAAGTTTCATTCTTTTTTATCGACTTCAATTCTTCATGCATAGCCTCCTTCCATATTTTGCTTTTTAAAGCTTCATCAATACTGACAGGTTCTGCATTTGCAAGAAGTGCAATGTGCTGGAGTAATTCTCCTTCGTTAGTGACAGCATCATCGAATGTAATTTCGCAATCTCTGAGTCTTGCTGGTAGAGTTCTGGATCTGGTGGGTCTTGTTTGAATACATCTCTCAGGTGAATTTGCACCTTGAGACTCAGTGCTGGGTTCGTCTCTATCGGACGGTAACAAACTCCTTGACTCTGACTCTGGTGCATCGGACGGAGACATAATGTCATGAACAGACGGGTACGTGCTTCGACTTTCGGACGCATGCGATCTCTCACGATCAGACGCGTGCAACATTGGGTTATGATCGGACGGATACAGGCTTGACTCAATGAAATGCACGTCTCTGCTGAATACTACTTGCCGTGTCTTAGGATTGAAGAGCTTGTAGGATCCAGTGGAGTTGTAACCAACGAAGATCATTTGTTCACTTTTATCATCCAACTTCCTTCTCTTTTGATCTGGAATATGCCTATAGCATAGTGAACCAAAAACTTTGAAGTGCCTGATTGAAGGCTTCTTCCCTGTCCATACCTCTTCTGGAACCTTAAATTCCAGCCTCTTTGTAGGACAATGATTCAACACATAAACTGCAGTTGCTGCAGCTTCTCCCCAAAATTCGTGTGACAGATTTTTACTCTTCAGCATACTCCTAACCATGTTTAGGATGGTTCTGTTTCTTCTCTCAGCCACCCCATTATGTTGAGGAGTATAAGGTGCTGTTATCTCATGCACAATCCCATTTTCCATGCAAAAATTATCAAATTCTCTGGAAGTAAATTCACCACCACCATCTGTTCTTAGTATTTTGATGGATTTTTCAGACTGCTTCTCAACGAAGCACTTGAAAGATTTGAAAATGGGAAACACCTCATTTTTAGCCTTAATAAGATAAAGCCACAATTTTCTGCTGAAATCATCTACAAATGTCACAAAATACTTGTTCCCTCCTAAGGACGGAACCTCAAGTGGACCACACACATCCGAATATACCACATGCAGTAAACTATTGGCTCTCGATGCAGTATAATTGTTGAATGATGATCTGGGTTGTTTACTGATTAAGCAACTATCACAAACTTTCTTAGGCACGTGTACAGACAGAAGCCCAAGAACCATTTCTTTGGACTTCATGAGGCAAAGATCTTTGAAGTTAAGATGACCAAGCCTCATGTGCCACAACCAAGTATCATCAGATAGAATTTCGGAGTTAATTCATTGAGTTTCAACAGCATTAAGGTGTACCTGGAAAGTTCTGTTTGATGCAAGCGGTGCCTTCATGATTTTCTTTTCTTCAGCATCAAGGACTTCCAAGAATCCGTGCTTCATGGCTATTGAGAAACCTTTCTCCAATAGTTGTCCCAAGCTGATTAGATTGCTACTCATGGTAGGCACAAAGAGCACATCATACAGCAACGCATTCCCACCATCCTTCCTCTTGATTATCACATCTCCAATGCCTTCGGCTTGAATCATTCTATCATCAGCAAACTTTACTTTTCTTTTCTTACTTGAATAAAAGTTTATGAGCCAATCTCTATGGCCTGTCATGTGATTAGAACAGCCAGAGTCTGCATACCAAACTTCCTCACTGCAAATTTCTTGAGTATTTGTCGTCTGCAACATTACAGACGCAGACAAAACAGACGGGTCCGAAACGGACGGGCACAAATCTTCCTGCACCGTTGTCACCATTAGCAGAACAGGACTTTCATCCCTGTTATCTTTCATTTCTTCTTTTGCCATATGAGCTTCATCATGCTGTTTCCTGCGATGATCAAACTGGCTTGGGGGAGCTTGACATTCAGAAGAAAAATGTCCAATTTTATTGCAATTGAAACATTTGATTCTCTTTCTATCTATTTTCTTCTTACCTCCTTTCCAATTGGATCCTCCCCTCCTTGAGGAGGTTTCTGTTTGATCTTGATCAGACTTCTCTTGTTCTTGATGAGAACTTCTGCCCTTTCCTCTGTAATCTTTCCCCTTTCCTCGGTTTCTAAATCCACCCCTGCCATCGTAGCCTCCTTTCCTCAAAGTCTGGGCTTGCATAACTTGTTCTACAGGTTTCTCAGTGGACCTTTCAATGAGCCTCTACTCATGTGCCTCGAGGGAGCCTTGAAGATCTTCAACCTTCAGTTCTTCAAGTTTCCTGGATTCTTCAATGGCCACAACAATGTGGTCAAAGTTAGGGGTTAGGGTCCGTAATACCTTCTCAACAATCGCTTGATCAGTCATCGTTTCACCACATGCCTTCATAGCATTGGTGAGAGTGAGGATTCGATTAAAGAATTGAGCAATTTTTTCATTTGACTCCAGTTGCATCAACTCATACTGGCGTCTCATAGTTTGGAGACGCACCTTCTTCAATTGATCTGCTCCTTGATGACATTTCTCCAGAATCTGTCATGCCTTCTATGACGTCTTTGCTTCTGCAATCTTCTCAAAGTGTGCATCGTCGACACTCTGATGAAGAAGACACATGGCTTTGCAGTCTTTCTTTTTGTTTTCCTTGTGTGCCACCCTCTGTGCTTCTGTTGCATCTGTAGCAAGTTCTGGGTAGCCATTTTCAATAATCTCCGTGATTTCTTTAAAGCCGAAAATGGCTTTCATCTGGATACTCCATCGATTCCAGTTCTTGCCATCAAGAACAAGAAGGTTCGACTGTAAGGTTGCGCTGGTGTGTCCCATTGTAGATCAACCCACAAGAACGCCCTTGAATCTGAACCTGGCTCTGGATACCAGTTTGTTGGAGAAAAGAAATGAAAAATGACTGCTAAACAAATTGAAGCAGAAGAATACAAAACTGGGAGAAAAATGAAACTTTCTATTATTTGAATGTGTCTATGCTTACACACAAAATCTCTATTTAGGCCCATCCCGCATAACCCGCAGCCCGCGCGGGCCAAGTGCGGGGCAGGGCGGGTTGACCCACATAACTTTAAAATGTATATATATATTTTTTTTGCATCTCCATATTTTCTTTATGTATCCTCATATTTCACATTCCGAAATTTTTAATACCATCTTACTGCGCATGTCTCGTGAAAATAATATTATGAAACCATTTACCTAATGCATCTAAATAAAAAAAATCAAATTTTTATTCTAAAAAATATTTTATTTTAAAAATATTTCTTATGCGGGCTAGCCCGTAGGCCCGCGGGTCAACCCTTATACGAGGCGGGCTAAAAAAATCAGCCTACAGATTCTCTGCGGGGTGAGCCAACCCGGCTCGCTTTTTGCGGGCCAAGTGCGGGACGGGCTTATGCGAGGTGGGCCAGCCCACATTACCACCCCTATAGGTAACAGGTAGAAAGTAATAGGTAACAAGTAACATGTAACAATCAATAAATACAAGTAGTAAATATAAGGTAAAAGGTAGCAGGTAACCCTAAACCCAAAAAAACCTAAAAATTCTAAGAACCCTAAAAACCTTACAAAATCCTAAAAATTGTAAAAACCCTAACAACCCTACAAGCCATACAAACCTTAAAATCCCTAGAAATCCTTGAAACCCTAAAAACCCTAAAAAAACCGTAAAATCCAAAAATCCTAAGAACCCTAACAAACCATAAAAACACTAAAACCCAAAAAATCCTAAGAATCATAAGAACCCTAAAACCATATGGTTTGGGGTTTAGCAATACAAGAAAATGATTGAATGGTAACTAATTTAGAAATCAAGAAAAAATAGTTTCTATAGTAATTAATTTATATACCATTTTATAAATAAAAAATTATTAATTACTAAAATGATATCTATTATTAATAAAAATTATAATATAATTAAATACTATATTTTTGATAGCTAATAATAAAAAAAAATGTTTTAGTCTCTTGTTAAAATGTAATTGAAAATATTTTTTTAGTTACTTTTAATCTATTTTAGAAACTAATTTTTGTCTCTAAAAATAATAAAATTAAAAACTAATTTTTTAGTTTCTAATCATTATACTTAAATTTTTAGCCACTATTATTTGAATTTAGATCCTAATTTTAGAGTAATTAAATTTTATAAAATTAATTATTAATTTATAAAATATTTTAAATTGATATGAATAAATTAACTAATTTATTAATTTTAGTATAATATTAAAATAATTGATATCAATTTAAAAATTACATTTGAAATAATATTTTAATATTTTAATTTTATTTAAATATAAAATTAAAATTAATAATAAATTCAAAATATTATTTAAATTAAAAATTTAATAAATTAATTTAAGTAAAGATGCATATTTTTCAAAAACTTATTTAATTTTTTCAAATCTGAGCAAATAGTATGCAGGAGGTTTTGAATTTCAAAATTTATCTCTCTCTTTAACCTTTTCTTCTCCTCTCTCACTCTGCACACGCACCCTGCACAAATGCACTCTTGCACAAATGCACTCTTGCACAAACGTACTCTGCAAACGCACTGCAACGGCGACCACTACGGCAACGCACCCTGCAGCAACGGCGACGACAACGTACTTTACAACAATGGCGCTTCTCTGCTCCGAAGGAGACCAACCTCTTCAAGCTTATCATCGTAAGTTTCGATTCGTGCTCCATTATCGCCCTTTGCTTTTATTTTTGTGCTTGCTCATCGAAGCTCCGCGCAACTTTACTCATTGTGTATTTTCCCTATCTTAGAACCTAGATTCTGTTTTTATGTTGTATTTCCTCAATCAATTGCTAGCTGAGTGTTTGTACATGAAGAACTGTTTCTGTTATTTGTTTTTTACAAAAACCTCCAAAAGTTGGCACAGACGAATCTGTTTGCACGAGCTTGGTAGCATGTCGGTACTCAATTTCGAGGTTCCGGTTCTACAGATGCCAGATAAAACAATGAATCAAAGCAAAGAATGTGAAAGAGCTGATAAAGAACAGAATAGGAACTGTATAAAGTCCATAGTTGGCATGCTTCAGCATTAATCTTAGTATTAAATAACTCTCCCATTTATTCTGATTCATTTCTTTTCGTATTGATTAGAATTATTATTATCCTGTTTTTACTATAATAGATGGATTGGAGAATGAGAATGATAATGGAAAACTAAATACCTCCAAATCTGCAATGATGGCCAAGGATGTATAAGTAGACTATTTAGCGGCTTTGTGGTTTTGTTCATAACTTGATTTGCATCTTTTTCTCTCTTAAAATTGTCTCTCTCTTTTTCATTTTTAGAAGGTCTGGTAATGCAATTAGCCCCAGTGATCATTAAACTACCCTAAATATTCTATATGAAAGGATACTTACTACCTAAAGAAAGGATATCATCATAGGGATGGCGCAGTCTAAGGTGAAGAAAGCCCCAAGTACTCAACTGTATCTAACATAAATTCAACTAGTTGAGACTGATCAGCCTCAACTAGCTGGAGGTTTTTCTAAATATCTATATTCTGATACTTTATAACAACAATTTAAGTCATTTCCCTTTAAGTTGGTTTGCTACGAGGATCATATGATGGCATAAATTTCTGTCTTATATTATTGCCTAGATAAATTATTTACCTCTGACCCTCTTAATGATTTTGACCAATAATTTTCTCTGGTCTCCATCTTCCTTTAACTATCGAACTATCTTCTGTCAAGTTAGCCCTCCATACTGGTTCTTTTATGGGCCTTCTCCTGACATGCCCAAACCATATAAGGTATTTCATTCTACCAATTTTTTTGCAATAGGGGATACCCACCACTTCCTAATGTTATCTTATCTTGTGTATCCACTCATCCATTGTTACATTCTCATTTTTGCAATGCAATCTTACTTTCTTGTTGGCTCTTTAACGCCCAACATTCAATCCCATATAGCATTACAGGTCTTATAGCCATGAGGTAAATTTTCCCTTTAAGCTTAGAGTGGTACTTTCTATCATGTATCACCCGTGAAACAATCCTCCATTTCATCCACCCTGCTTGTCCCTCTGATATTTTGTTGGATGGACTGAAGGTACTTAAACTATGCTACTTCGGGTACTCTGTTTTCAACATTTACCTCCAAACTAGAGTTATTGTGTTGTGTCTCTTGATAAATTCCTTATACTTTGTCATACTTGTACTTAGGCAAATCCATGTCTTTCCAGCCAAGGCTTGTCTCCAATTTGCATATCTCTAACTTTCCATTTGTTTCTTGTCCCAACTCTCCCACTGAGACTTTATCTTGGTAGACTTCAAAAAGCATGCACCGTGTCACTAACTCTTGAATATGTACTGTGCATGCCCCAAGCCAAGATGAAAAGATAAGGGCTCAAAGTAGGTTGTTGGCGCACACTATGGTTATAAGAAAATCTTCTTTATGTTCACCTTTTACACTAGTTGAAACTCCATCACATACATATCTTTGATTGGCTTAAATGTGAGCAATCTTGACTTAATGCCTTTCTTTTGTTATACTGTCCATAGAATCTCTCTACATACTCTGTCATACGTTTTTTTTCCAAATAAATAAAAGAACATTTGTAGGTCCTTTTTGTTCCTCGCATATTTCTCTGTAAGTGTTAGTAATGCTGTGATGCTTTATAGTATATGAAAAAATATGTTTACAGAAAATGTTATATTGTTCATATTGAAGATTGCATAATTGTTTTCATATTATTTTTCATTCTTTTTTTGGCCTCAGACTCAGTTACTTAGAAGATAGGATGACATCTTCCACTGTTTTGCTTTTGAACAATGCTTCTGCTTATTTCTGATAAAGTTTGTTAATAAATCTGTTGCATGTGCCTACACAACGTGCAACATTTGAATATCTTAGAGGGAAGATGTTGGATGTATTTCCTGACTATAGGAAAGAAGCTGAGGATCATCTATCAAAAGCTGTAAGCAAGATTGAATTTTAGGTTCTTTGATTTAGTGTCTTTTTCTTGATGTTTAAATGATTGTAATCGACTTTTACATGGACCAGGTTAAGTTAAATCCATCTCTTGCATATGCTTGGCTATGTTTAGGAAATTGTATTTGGAAAAAAGGAGATTTAACTGCTGCAAAGAACTGCCTCAGACTTGCATTGGACAAGGTATCTAGAGTATATTTTTTTGACTTCCATGATTGATACTACTGTAGCCTTTTTAGAATATTTACAATCAGTTGCAGAGCTAGAGATAATTTCATACACCCTAATAGTAAGTGACGAGTTAGGAACTTGTTCAATATAATTTATTAAGTTTACTTCAAATCATTATTTTTACATAAGAATGGAATTCTTAGATGAACTTAGTTTAGTTGGATTTTCAAACTTAAAACTTTGCTTTTTAAATGTTGTATGTAGGATTGTACGTAGATTTGGTACTTTTTAAATGCTTTTAAATCATTTCACACTTGCTCTGTGGCTAGCCTGTTCCTTAAGAGTTAAAGTAATGCATCTCTTGCAAATTATGGTAATTTCTTAACATGATAGTTTGGTTCTTGTTGTTCTGGTATTTATGTGCATATGTAGTTGATGTGCTTATGGGGAAAGACTATTATTTTTTTTATACAAATAAGGGTAATTTTTCTGGAGGCGAATAGGAGATAACCATTTTCTCCCGAGTCTCACTTTTAATTTGTTCTAGTTGAGATTCCATTTAGAGATATGATGGTTGACAATAAGTATTTGTTGTCTCTGCAGGGTCCTAACAAAAAGATTCTTTGTCAACTATCGATGCTTAAAAGAAAAATGTCTCAAGGTAAGGGATTTGTTTACATTTTTATTTTTCTGAAGATCTTTTTTCATTTTTACTAACTCCTAATTTGTTTAGTCAAGGTAACTTGATTTTTAACACTTGTGTATACAAAATGAAAGAGCCTTATGTTTCCACATTCATCTTTTGTGTTGATTTTAGTCGTAATTATACTGATTGACATGGTTTTCTACTTTTATTAAGTTCAAAGCATCATGTGATATGTATAGCTGATCTCACTTAATGGTATAAGGCCATTGTTGTGGTGGTGGTGCTCAGTCTGTCATGATTTTCAAGATTTATTAATTTTTAATGCATTTTTTATGATAGATAGCATTAATCGTCAATCTATGCCACCAAGTTTTGAGGAAACTCAAGATGAAGATGAAACACAACCACTCAGTCCTTATCAAGATAATTTTGTTACATTATTTTATATATATTTTTAAATTTCAATCTTTCTAATAAATTTTATTTTATATTTTTTGATAGGTAGATGATTATTGTTATAGCTAGCATCAAAAGCTCACATGGTACACCATTGAACACTGGCTCCTCATGGAATAAAGTTCAAAAAAAAAACGATAGATAAAAGCTTTTTACTAATGTATGCCTAGATGTTCCAAATAGATCAAAATGAGCCACCAAAACAATTGTATGCCTCCCAAATTTCACAAATTCAAGAGATAAGATTCTTCCTTAATGGGTATTCAAATAAAATCAGAAATGTGTCCAAATTATAGTGGTAGTGCGACTGTTCATTCTAAAGATCAAATTTCTTTCATATACATACTTATGTTGAAACTAGTTTTAGAAGCAAGAGGAGATCTTAAAATATTTCAAACGAATGTATTTTTACACTTGATAAAAAAAATAAAAAAAATAAAAAAAATAAAAAATAATATTTGATAATAAATTATATTATTTAGTGACCAATATAGTGACCTTTTTTGGTATTTAGAGTTTCTATATATTTTGGTCACTAAATGAGTTTCTATATATTTTGGTCACTAAATTGGTTTCAATGAAATTGGTTGTTAATTTGGTTTCTATATAATTGGTCACTAAATTAGTTTTTATATATTTGGTTACTAAATTAGTTTCTATATTTTTGGTTACTAAATTAGTTTCTACATATTTGGTCATTAAATTGGTTTTTATTTATTGGTTTCTAAATTAGACTCTAAATTGGTATCTAAAATTAACAATCATGATTTTAGCCATTTAAGACTATTAGTTTCTAATTAAGTTAGAGACTAATTTTATCATTTTAGAAACCAAAAATTTAGTTCTAAAAACACTTTTTTTTAATGTAGGGTTTTGAATTTTGGATTTAGGGTTTAAGGTTTAGGAGACTTGAACTCGATTTGACCCTGTCCATGTTGACCTAAGTTTGGATTTGAATTGAGTAAATGTTTTTTTAGGTGTATAAGGATGTTTTCATTGCTTATAAAAAAAAGTAAGGATGTTTTTAAGTAATTTTTTTTTTTCATTTTCATTTGTAGACAAGAATTTTGACTTTAAAAATTTACTCATGTTGACATATCATACTAAATATTAATTAAATAATTTTCTTAAAAAAAAATAATGTTATCAATTATTTAATATTTAAAAGACATGTTTTCTTTACTTCAATATTAAATTTCAAGAAAAACCTCACAATTTATATAAATATCAAAATAGAGTATTAAATAAGAGTTACATAATGGAGTAAGTATAGAAAAGAGTAACCAATGACACTTAATGAAATTTCATGATATATATATTGGCATCTAATACAGTTCTCATTAAAATTGAAACAAAGTTTCATATGTGATATATATATATATATATATATATATAATAATATATATATATATATATATATGTTTTTTTTTGGTTTTAAAAATAAATATACATTGATGAAATTAATTAATTTAGAGCGTAAAGTTATATTCTCTTTACAATTTTGTTTTGTTACTAAATAATATTATTGTCTTATATTATTTATGAACATAAAAGTTAAAGAAGATATTAACCTTTTCCATTGATACAATATGATATGTTTTCGATCACGCTTCTTGGCTTGCGGGTCCTCCTGCACTGGCACCGCGTTGAGAGGATTGCATGGCTTGTCTTGGCATTCAGATGGGCAAAGGGGTTGGATTTGGTGCGTTGATCCGTGAGCAAAGGCGCTGTTCTTGGTGCAGATGCGTTAGTGTGGTTGAAGGCACCGCTTTGGAAATTCGGTTTTTGATTTCTTTCCGGGGCAGTTTTTTCTTTTTTCTGCTGGTGCTTTCTTGGCTAGTGGAAGTCTCTTGGTTAGTGGAAGGCTAGCTTTTTTTTTTTTTTTTTATGAATTTGACTTTGACTAGTTAAAGGATATGAGAAAAAGGTGTTGGATGTGAGTTTTTGGAAGCTTGCTCCTGAATTTTCAAGAGTGTTTGCTTGGTCAAAGAATTTTGTTTCATCAAGAAGATCACGAAAATCCAAGCCCGGGTCATAATTCATAACGATCTAAATCAATATTTTCCATAGCAAGAGCACTGACACTTAATTAGCTTTGGATGATTATATGCAAAAAAAACTTCTGAAAATTCTGATAAGCACTTCTAGAAGGTAGGAGGTAAGAGGTAGGAGGTAACAGAAAGTAGGTAGGAGGTAGTAGGAAAGAGGTAGAACGTAACAAGTAGCAAGAAAGAGGTAATAAATAGGAGCTAGGAGGAAGCAGGAAGAAGGAAGGAGGAAGAAAGAAGCATGTAGGAAGTAGGAGAAGGTAGGAGGTAGCAGGTAGGAGGAGGTAGATAAGAGGTAGGAAGAGGTAGCAGGTAGGAGGAAGGAGGAGGTAAGAGGTAGGAGGTAGGAGGAAGCAGGAAGCAAGAAGTAGGAAGAAGGAAGGAGGAAGGAAGAAGCAGGTAGGAGGTAACAGGTAAGAGGTAGAAGGAAGCAAGAAGTAGGAAGCAGATAGGAAGTAGGAGGTAGGGAGGAGGTAAGAAGTAACAAGTAAGAGGTAGGAGGAGGTAGAAGGTAGGAGGTGTAGGAGGTAGGAGGTAACAGGAAGGAAGAAACAAGAAGAAGGAAGGAGGTAGGAGGTAAGAGGAGGTAGCAGGTAGCAGGTACCAGATAAAAGGTAGGAGGAAGGACGAAGGAGGTACCAGGTACCAGGTAACAGGTAAGAGGTGTAACAGGTACAGTAGAGGTAGGTAGGAGGTAGAAGGAAGGAGATAGGAGGAGGAGGTAGAAGGAAGTAGGAGGTAGGAGGTAGAGGTAATAGGTAGGAAGTAGCAGGTAACATGTAACAGGTAACAAGAAGTTGGAAGGAGATAGCAAGAAGGAGGAAGTAGGTAGCAGGTACCAGGTACCAAGTAATAGGTTTAATAGGTACCAGGTAAGAGGTTTAATAGGTACCAGGTAAGAGGTTTAACAGGTACTAGGTAGGAGGTGTAGCATGTAAGAGGTAGGAGATAGGAGGAAGGAGGTAGGAGGTAGGAGGAGGTAGCAGGTAGCAGGTAGGAGGAAGCATGAAAGAGGAAGTAGGAAGAAGAAAGAAGGAAGGAAGAAACAGGTAGGAGGAGGTAGGAGGAGGTAGCAGGTAAGAGATAGGAGGTAGGAGGAGGTAAGAGGTAGGAGGAAGCAGGTAGCAGGTAGGAAGTAGGAGGAGGTAAGAGGTGTATGAGGTAGAAGGTAGGAGGAAAAAGGAAGGAAGTAGGAGGTAGCAGGAAGGAGGAAGGAGAAAATAGGAAGAAGGAAGGAGGTAGGAAAAGGTAGCAAGTAGCAAGAGGTAGAAGGTAGGAGGAAGGAGGTAGGATGTAAGAGGAGGTAGGAGGTAGGAGGAATGAGGTAAAAGGTAGGAGGTACCTGGTAACAGGTAGGACGTAGGAGGTAGCAGGTAGCAGGTAGCAGGTAATCGATAACAGGTAGCAGGTAGGAGGAAGCGGAAGGAGATAGCAGGAATGAGGAAGTAGGTAGCAGGTAGCAAGCAGTAGGTAGCAGGTTGCAGGTAGCAAGTAGCAGGTACCAGGTAGGAGGTAGGAGGTATGAGGTAGCAAGTAACAGATAGGAGGAAGCAGGTAACAGGTAGCAGATAGAAGGTAGGAGAAAGTAGATATGAGGTAGGAGGTGTAACAGGTACCAGGTAAGAGGTAGGAGGAGGTACCAAGTAGGAGGTAGGAGGTAGGAGGTGTAGCAGATACCAAGTAGGAGGTGTAACAGGTAGGAAGTAGGAGGTAGCAGGTAGCAGGTACCAGGTACTAGGAACATGTAACAGGTAGCAGGTTATACGTTACAGGTAATAGGTTTACGATTTTATTAATGATGCTTTTGTGAGAGTTTCTATACATTTATTAATGTGATGAATTTAGATCTAAATATAATAAAAAATAAATTTATAATTAATTGATATGAAAAATATTAAAATAATAGTATTAGAGTTGTAACGTGGTTGTAAAAAAAATGTGGGTTATCAATGTATCATTATCCTTTTCAAAATGAATTTTGATTTTGCTTCCTGCATTTTTTTAATTTCAAAATTATTTTTTTAATTTTAAAGTAGAAGGAAAATTTTGTGTCTTAAAATTGCTAAGAATCATGTTTAAACCAGTAATATTTTAACATGTGAGTGTTGTGTAATTATACTACTCCACCAGATAAAAAGCAGGGACTGTTATATTATTGCTTAAAGATGATAAGAAGTGGTAAAACGGATTACCGAACCCATTACATAGTAACCCCATATGGACCAAGGTCATCATGGGTTGGGCTTAAAACGGCTTGAGTTGAATTTTAGGCTATTTCTTTAATTAATCTATAATTTCTTTTTGCACCTCTACAAATATAGAAATGGATGGAGAATATCACAAAGTTAAGATTGGGAAATGTAGAAATACATATATTGTATAATATAAAAATATATTCTAAATAACATAATTTGAAAATACATTTAGATTGTATTGTGAAAATACGGTTTGGATTGTATAATTTAAAATTTAAAATCATACTACTTAAAATTTATTTTAAGATCATAAATATATTCATATTTTCAAATTATCCAATTTTAAACATCCCACAAGGAGGATGGAGGAAAAATAACCCTAAATCTTAGTTAAACTTCCAAGATGTATAAGAGTAATTTAACCTATTAAATTCAGTTATATATATATACTCTTACATAATTTAAGAGTCAAAATTAAAAATAATTATATATATATATATAAATATATATATATCTATATATTAATAATGTCTTTTAAAACCAAAACCATTTATTGAATTACAAGTATAATAGTTAAATTAACTATCATAACACACTGGGTCTAATATTGAGATTTAGGGAGCATAAATTTAGAGAAGAATTTAATCTTGATATATTGTTTTACTAACCAAATCACCACTTGCCATATGGGTGTGCACCAGTCGGTTGAGTTGAGTAATTCATCATTTGATTTTAAACAAAAAAATAGATTGGATTTTTGTATTTTTTTAGATTTATCCAATCTAAACATACCTTTAATCAGGTTGAATTGAAAGGGTTATATACTATTTTTTTGTTAATTCTTTTTAGAATTATTTTTCAAAAATAAGTTATATATTGTAGAATAACTAAGTAAATTAAATGATAATTATATTACTATTGTTAATATTAATTATTAATTTTAATTATATTAAGTTTGGTATTAAGTTTAATATACAAAATTCATTGCTCAAATAGCAAAAGATGGATTGAAATTGGATTTAACTCGATTATAAATAAAACTGAACTAAATATATTTAAATTAGGTGAAGTGAGATTATTCACAATATTGAGTTTAATTAAACTTCTTTTTTCCATTAAATTTAGAATTGAAATATACTATAACTCATTTTTTCTTATAAATAACAAATACAATTTTGATGGACTTGTTCAGATGATGTTGGAAGTGGAAAGAGAATGAAATGAGAGAGAAAAGATTGAAAAATTAGGTTGTTTAGATATAGGAAAAGCAAATAAATTTGAGTGTATTTGAGATAAAAAAACGTAAATTTTTAATTGGTAATGTAGTTTATCAAACTACTTTACAACTTGGAACATAATCATGTTCAACATTAAATGCAAATGTATTGATATAATAATAATCGACAAAACTTTCTTCCCAAATGACCACACTTTGGATAGGGTACTTCCTCCTTTCTCCCATTTATACACAAATCACTTCAAATCCACCTCCACCAAAGTGTTAAAGAAACCAATCTTTCTCAACATCCAACTCCCTTAAAGAGTGCAACAGCATCAACTAAAGATAGTAAGAAAGGCCTCCAATGGCAAGATAGGTATACTTTCATCATGTATAATAAGGTCATTGGAGGTTAAACTTTGCAAAATGACACAAGTAATACAATGTGATGTAATTATTTGAGAGAAATAAAATGGCATGGCCTCCTTGGCATGCTACAAATGTAATAATTAGTTTGTAGCCCTACTAATTGTAGAAGTGAGAATTGTTTATATATGTTAAATGTGGTATGTGGTGGAAAATATGAATTTGAATAATTGAGTTGTTGTATATGTGTTTTTCCATGAAGGCATTATTGAGATGTGATTCCCTTACCTTCCAAAGGGTGTTGAATGGAATGATATTGAAGAAAAAGTAAGAGGTAATGAAGGAGCCATGTTCGCATGTAACCTAAAGGTGGAAAAAGGCTTGACCAAGATGGGGCCAACAATGGTAGTATCTAATGCCAAATGACCTCAAAAGGAATACGTGAAGCATATTGTGACTGTAACACAATTCAAGCTCAGCCTTTATGTTATCGCTCCCTCATTGCCACAAACTACAATCACAAAAAAGATAAAAAAGGGTCCCATTGGTGGGGTGAGGCTAAATAGTTACTAGGTCATACCCTAGGGAAAGGCACTTAACTTTTCAATGTCCATTCATAGACATCATCATTTTGTGCCACAACTCACCTACCTTTTATCCCTTTTCGACACATAAAATATGTATACAAACCTTTACACTGCCTTTTTTACCTTCACCTTATAATTACCTTCCACCAATTTTATTTTTACATTCATCTACTCTAATTTTTGTTCATGCAAAATCTCATTTACTTCTACACCTACAACCCTATATACAGAAAATTCTTTAAATTATGCTCGCCGTCGCGACTACATTTCAATTAGTAAAATCGAGAAAAAAAAAAGTGTGGAAGTACATAAAAGTTGCTGTAGTACATTTGTAATTAAAAACCTGAAAAAGCAGAATAAATTATTAAAGTCAAGGTACATGCAATTGAATTAAATTTGTAGGGAAAAGGTTTGATGCGTCACAATTTCTTTCTGTTCTTTCTTTCCCTAGACTTGCATAACCACCACACAAATCGTGTCAATACACAAAATTTTATGCATCCGTTTTGGAATATACTTCATACAGTATGCATACAGAGAAAAATCTTTGTCTACGCCATTAGGTTGGGCTACCACGTGCCGATGATTGATGGAAAGGATATGTTAGGAAGCTGAATTGGTAGTATATGGTTAAAAACACATCTATTCCACCTCCACCCTCTTGTTTTTTTTTTTTTTTTATGATGCCGACATATTTGATATTTTGCTATGTACAAAATGAATTGAAGGAGAAAGTGGTAATTTGAGAGGTATTATTCTTCACTATTTGAGGGTGGTAGGTGTGTGTGGCAGCCCCATCAAAAACATTGGGGGGTGTGATATTCCTTATGGGCTCAGGTTGTATTCTATCCCAAATTGCTTGTCCTTGCCCTGCTATGTGAAAGGAATGGCTGAAGCACCCTTCCAAATCAAGAGAGAGACAGGGAAATAGCGTTTTCAGCATCAAATTTGCAGCCATCTCACTTGCTACGAAATTTATCTACTTTCTCACTTGCTGCTGTGCTCTATGCAGTAGATAATTCAACATTTGCATTTCAAATTACAATAGAAAAAGGAAAAGAGAGAAATAAAGGACTATTACTAAGCAATACAAGGGTGATTCATTCTTCTACTTGATATTATTCCAATGGAGAGAGTGAGTGAGTTTAATTCCTTTGAGTCCTATGCATTGAATGGAGAGATGGGGCTCTAGCAGTCACGAGGGTGAAAGCTTCTGAATTTCAGAGAGAGAGAGAGAAAGAGATAATAACTCCAATAATACAGTGGATATTTGTACATTGGAGCAGTCACGAGGGAGACTCTTGCTTAGATCTAAAAGAATATGTATGCAGTTGCACACTTTCTCAGCCAAACAACATATAAAACAACGAAACAGATGTCTGCAATAGCATAAATATTCTGTACACAATGATACAAGCGAAATTGATTGCCTTAACAGAATATCACACAGAAGGCTTTTGAATTCCTCTGAATACAAGCAACATTGATTTATTAACTATGGCCACTCTTTACAACTTACCATACATACATACCTACCTACCTTATGGACCACGACCAAGCATGCTATCTGCTTCACAAACTACAAGCTACATTGATTTCTCATAAATAAAGAACATGGTCTCATAAATAAATGCTACCCCATTTGTACTTTTGGAAGCCATGGTCTCCGGATAGCTAGCACGTTTGAAGTACCCCCATTGGGGGAGGTTCTAAGGTAAGGTCAGGTAAGGTTCTCAATCAATTTCTTTGAAGCCATGGCATAATATTAGTTGCAGCATCATGGTTGGCCAAAATTGGAACAGCTCAGGAGGGATAGACAAGGAAGGAGAGGATGAGTTGGGTGGCAACGGGGAAAGAAGGAGATCAAACTCTATATCAGTGGATTCTGATATAGGGTCTTCCACAAAAGCAAAAACAAAGAAAACATATAGGGTGGGAGGTCTTACAAGGTCAAGAAAAGGTCTTACAAGGTCAAGAAGACTCCAACGAAAAACAAAGAAGTGTGGTAAAAACTAGATGAAGAAGAAAGATGAGAGAAGTTGGGAAAAAGCTCAGATAGGATAGCACCAGATTAGAATGAAGCTCCTGCTGCAGCAGCTGCTGCTGCCACCACCCCAGGGGAATTGTCAGCTCCAATTTCAGAGCCACTAATGGCTTCTTTTTGGTCACACCTCCCAATTCTCAAAGGGTTGACCATGGCCACCTTGCTGCTAGTCACGTGCAAGATGAGAAACCCCTTATAGGGACCTGCATCATGTATCATGCTCTTAATTAGTGCAGAGAATAATGAAGAAGAATGGCAGAGGCAGAAGCAGGAGCCAGCTTTAGATTAGATAAAAAGTAGCTAGGAGAGAAAAAAAAGTAAGTAAAAAACAATTAAAAGAATACAAGAGAATGTCTTCCATTTACCATAAAGTAAAATAGTTCAGTCAGTGACAGTATAATTATCTTATATAGCATAAGCTGAGCTAGTACAAAAATACACCTTTAACATGAATTTTACACATATTAAAAAGGTTCAAGATAACTGTGCAAGCTATGAGTCTAGGTGATGCAAATTTTATTTTGCAACTTCAACACATGCAAACACTGGTACCTTTAACAACAAACCCGTCTTTTGGTATCATCTTTGAGACCCTTTTCTCCTCCCTCCACTATTTCAAGAGGGTGAAAGGAGAGAGAAAGAAAAACACAGAAAAAAAAGTGAGAGTGAGAGTGAAAGAGAAAGGGAACTTTTTGTTATGGGTAAGATGAGAGGGAACGGAGGAAGTGCAGAGGTTTATATGGAGGAAAAAAGGAAAGATGAGTGCATGAGGCGGCCAGTGGGCTTTCCCAATGGACCTGATTGCGACAGGTCCAAGGCCCAGAAAGATCTAAACGGACCTTGACGTCAGCAGGGCCCAGTAGAAAGAAAAAAAAATGTTAAATGTTGGAAATGTAGTTTTCTGAGGCTGACTTAACAAAGGAGAAGATGAAATAATTTTTGTTGGGCATTGCAATTTTTCTTTGCTTTTCAACAATTTCTGTCTCTCTCATCAACGTTATTAAGCAATTATGATGCTTTCCTTAAAAACATTTTTAGAAGCAATAACATTGCTAAAGTAGAAAAGTGGAGAACATTAGACAGTGAATCAGACCATTATTACAGTAAATAATAATATAAATATTAACCCGTAAAGTTTTACTCATAATATTATTAAAATTATTTTATTTGGAGCAGTGTTTGTGCTTCAGTTGTATCCGTACTCATGGAGGACAAAAGGGTCTTCAGCCTTTGTTTTTGTCATGTGGCTGGCTGTAGTTGTGTCCCACTGTTGGTCGTGTGCTTTCCCCAAACTCCCATTTTTCTGAGTGCAACTTCAAACTCACCATTGCAGATTACCACTTCTTTAAATATTTCACATTTGTTTAAATCACAATTCTCAGTCTATCTTCATGTTTTCAACTCAACTCTACTTTTTAAAATTTTTATTTTTAATATAACCCATTTAAAAATAGCACATCACTATAACTTTGGTGAAAATTCATTTTAAATACTTTTAAGTTAATTATACATATTATAATTTAAATATATATATATATATATATATATTTTCTTTTCAGCCCATACTTTCTAAATTTTATTTAAATTGATTATATACTTTTATGTATGATTGTAAATATTTTATTGTTAGCATATATTGAAGAACCTTTTGTTTTAGTGTTTACTATCTTATATAAAGAGTATTTAAGACAACATGCTTCTATATAACAAATTTTAACATAGCTGCAATACCATCAATGAATCATCATTAATATTCTATTTTTTTTTTTTGTATATCCATTTCCAACTCTATTTGATAATACTTACAAGTACTTCACCGACATAAAGTACCTAGCCATTATGAAAATTCAATACAACATATAAAATTATTAAAGAAATATCTATAATACGAAAATGTAGAATCATGGTCTCTTGACGAACTAAAAATAAACTAAACGTCTTTATGAATGTTTTGAAGAAAAGATGAGGTTGATACAAACTTTAATTTGTAGATAACACGAAATAAGATGCTTTATAATTTTATTTTGTTCTTAGCAATGTCCAAGATGTTTTTAATTTGATTTTACATAGTTACAATTGTATATTTATTATATTATATCCTTTACATATTCTACATGTTTTTTTACAATAATTGGACAATGGTCACGACTAAAATAAAAGAGATCGTCAGATAATAGGAAAAAGAGATGTTAAAGAAAGGGAAAAAGACACAGTGGGTCACACTGCACAGAATAGGGACTTGTGATAGATAATTTTTATATTATTAATATAGATTATATGATTTTACTCCATGTTTGTCTCTCCTATAAAATACATGTGATTTGAAAAAGAAAATGAATACTATCACATTTACATCTAATCTAATAAACATACATACATACATATGCTAATACAATAATGAAGATACATCCTAGAAGATGAAACCATGAAGGCTGGTCGATACAATCCTGTATGGTTGAGTTTAAAACAGGAAATATTTTTTATAGAACCGTTAAAATTGAAACAAGATCGATCAATCATGTATGGAAAACTACACATATATACTATTAAACACTAATCATCCTAATGAGCACGAAGATCAAGCTTGTAATGATAATAATAATAGCGAAGGAACAAAATGGTTGGTTCTGAATACGACCCATGTGGTGGAGTTGTAAGGTGGGTAGAATGTAGTATTCAGTGACACGGGGACATGAGAATCCACTAATGATTTCTCACATCGGATATAAGATCTTGTGTTTCTTTGTAGTTTTGATATCTTGTGATGGCACTGCTTGGATGGTTGGTTACTTGGGAACTCGGTAAGGAACTCAAGTTACAACAATGAGTTACCCAGAAAGAGGGAACAAAAAGAGTGTGTTTTGAGCAAAATGATGGGTTAAGGGAACAAGGAATCTTAGGTGACCGAAAGAAAATATGTTAAACTATAGGTGAGACTTCTAAACACTGAAGGAAAGTAGGGTGTGAACGATGATGGTAGTTGGAAATCTTACTAGCAACACAGTCTCCAAAGTTACATGGTCAAACAAGTTACAAAGTCACACCCTACCCAATTCCTTAACTTCCTAACTTGATAATTAAATATGACTTTGTATTGCTACAATGCTTTTTGGAGTGAGCTATAACAGTAAATTATGGATTGACCAAAAGTCTTTGTACCCTGTGTTAG
Source organism: Phaseolus lunatus (assembly GCA_013389735.1). NCBI lineage: Eukaryota > Viridiplantae > Streptophyta > Magnoliopsida > Fabales > Fabaceae > Phaseolus > Phaseolus lunatus. The sequence continues at coordinate 28,075,840 of CM023862.1, read as the reverse complement.
GGTGAAGTGTCCCCACACCCCTTTTGCTCTCTGCTAAGGTCCAAAATCTGAGACAGTGAATAAGGGTCCTGTGCAGTGACCCTTTTTCCTGTTCTACCCATGCACCATGTAATTAAGCACTGGTCCCCTTCTGAAACGCTAGCCTTTTATTCCATTCCGTGACCATATCAATAGTTTGCTATCCCACTGTGGATTTCATTTGGTTAATAATAATAATATATGTATGCTTGTATGTGAGCCTTAGTACCCCAAACTTCCTTGTCAGTGAACGTATCCTGTAAGTTGGATTAATAAAGGTCAAAGAGAGCATGATAATCCTGCAACTACAAGAGACAACATCGGAAATGTCAGTCACGCACACATGAATGTAGATGTGAGACAAATAGGGCGATAAGATAAAAAAAGCTATAGCAAACTTGAGAACAGATTTTGATACTTTTATCTGCGTGTGCTGTGAGAGATGTGAGTGTGAATGTGTGTGTATATATATAATGGACCTTTTTTCTTTTGGGGTTTGTGAAAGGAGGGTGCTTTTCTAGAGAAAAATCAATACAATAATGGCCCTCTAAATTAAATCATGAATTAATGTTTTTTGGCCCCCCCCAAGATGCAATTATGGATCTATCCATGCCTCTAGTTAACATGACTCATTCAACCTTCTTTGTTTTAGGACCATGGTAACATGTTGTGGTAACATGTTGCTTACAAGGTTTGGCTCTATATTTGGTTTTAGGACCACTACTTGTCCTTTTATTCTCTTCTAACCTTGGACATCCCAGAAACATGAGCCCAGGTAGCCAGCTAAAGATTGCATAAGCCAAAAAGTTACATGTTTCGTTGATGATATAATGTTGATCTCGATCTTTCCTTTTCCCTCCTCCACCGCCTAGTCCGTGTATAAGTAGACACTTTCATTTGCAGTCAAATGCATCATGTGAAGAAAACTTCCCTGAGAGGCCCATTTTGACAGCACTTTCTTGATGCAATTGGTAAGCATGGTGCATTTGAGTAGCTTACACACTCTTTATCATGGACGAAGACATAATTCCAAGTGCGTAGTTTGGTGCTGTGTAGACCCTAGTCATTGTTTGGTATGTATGGCATTGATTCATTGATTCAGTTTGACGTTCAAAATGAATGCGTGGAGCCCTTGAACTTTCTATAAAGACTTCGTAAATGTGCCACTTGCAGTAGGAAATAGCTGTGGTGGTGAGTTGGGTAGATGTTGGTTGATGTGATTGATGAGGAACATGCAAAATGATGAAGGTGATATTTGAAGAAGGAATCGCTTGAAAAGTATGAGACACGCAATGGTAGGGATGTGAAATGGAAGGTGGGCAAATATAACACATAAACATGTTACGTAGCTGAGTGAAAATAAAGGGATGGGAAGCAGGGTATCCTTTCGAATTATTCCAAGAAGTGACTCTGGATCATAAAGTGTGTACAACCAAATCAGGAAACCAATAATGCATAATAAGAGGATAAAGGGTAGCTTGAAAGGTGTATACCAGCTCGTACATGTCCCTGAGCCAATTAACATGTGGCCAAAGTGGAGTTGTTCCGACATTAATTCTGTGTGCCCCCAAAGACCCATTTGGGATGAGAAAGGAACAAAAGAACCCTGTAAAGATTCTCTCTCACTCACTCTAAGCAAAAAGAGTGGCTAAATTTTCAAAAAATTTGGCTTCCATTGTGGTCCACCTGGTCACCATCAATTTCCGGGTAAAAGAGTGGCACCCACTTACAGAACATTTTCATGCTATCAAATTCTCAACTATATTCTTTGCAGTCTTCAGAAAAAACAACAATGCAAATAAAATTTCCCCTATACGCCATCCATGTGCAATTGTGCACTCACTGCCATCTGCTTGATATGTGTATAATCAAGACGCTTAGTTCAGCAGGTTCTGATGGCCCTTTGTGACTCCGAATGAATAATCAGTTCTTTTGTTCATTGGGATACACTTTAGGCCCAAAACATTATTATTCAAAGAGACCACAAACAATGAAAGACTGCTTCTTCTTGCACCTCCATACCTTCTTCTCTCACCTCCATATATTTTTTTATTTCCAAAAATACCCTTCTGTAATATTCCAGATTACGTAATCCGGAAATCATTTTTTAAATTTGTAATTAGCTTCCGGATTACATAATCCAGAAGCTAATCTATGAAGGTGGCTCAATAAGGATAAAAATGTATTTTCATGGTATATGGAGGTGGTAGAAGAAGATATGGAGGTGCAGGAAGAAACAGTCACAATGAAACAATAGACCCAAAGCAGGCCCAAAATGACAACAATATATAAGGTTTTTTCTTCCTGCATGCATATCTGTCTTTTTCTGTTAGTACGGCGGCGATGACGGCAGACAGCGTGGTGCAGTGAGGGAGGATATTTTTGTCTTTTTCTGTCAGTATAGGGATGCAATGCAGTTAGTAATAATGGGGTACATGAAGAAAAAGTCTAATTGCAAAACAAAGCACCTTTCACTGTTTATATTGGTTGTACCATGCCCAACTATAGACACCCTCCTTTATTCTCTTTATTAAACCATTCATTTTCTTTTGTTTTTCTTTTTAAATTCCTATACTTCCGCCATCCCTTCACAGTTCGTACTTTCTTTTCTCCCTCCCTCCCATCCCTTACTCTCTCTTGATTTCACCCATTTCCCGTTGTCGTTTTCTTCCTCGTCCCCCTTCTCTCTAAGGCTACCTTAGTCAAGGCATCATTAACTCGATCTCAACAAGAGCATTATCTACTTGATCTAAATTGATACATCATTTGCTTAACCTTAGTCAAGACATCTTTCACTGACCAAGGCATCTTTTGATAATCTCGGTCAAAGCATTTTTTTCACCATCTTTAGTTGGGAACCACAAGTTAAGTATGGCCTTTCAAAGTTATTGCCAAAATTGGCGCAATTGCTTACAACACATTATTGGATATAGCAATAATTCCTCCAGTGTTTCATGTCTGCTTGCTTAAAGCATTCAAGGGTTGTTTTTTCTAATCATATTTGTCGTTGTCGTTAACTACAATTGAATCCGTTCCATGAGTACATCCATCACAAGTCTTGGATTCCCGTACGCTTATCCGAATTCTCATCCAGGGCCTTAAGTTTTAATCCAATGGGATATATTCGATGCTTCTGCCGCTACATGGGAAGATTTAGAGGAGATTAAGAGTCTTTTCCTCATTTCAACCTTGAGGACAAGGTTTCTTTCAATGGAGAGAGTATTGTAATCTGTGGGCAAAGTAGCAATTCAAAAAATATGGAACTAAAAGGAAGTGTTGAGATGGATTTAGAAGTAAAGTTAGTTATGCCAAGGAGGTAGGTGACATATGACCCAAAACAGAGGGGTGGCAGGAAAAGCGTGAGGCAAGAGAGAAAGAACATTTTTTATTGAAGAATTTTGTGCCATGAGCGGATTATGCATGTGATGTGCTTCTCTCCGATTTTTCTCTTTATTTCTCCCTGATACATTTTCTCCCCCTTCTTGATCAATTTCTCAATTCTTCTATGAATCAGATTTGGCTACTTCTGTGATTGAGGATCGTTGCTTCTTCAGTCCTATTCCCAATTTAGTTGTTCTGGTTTATAAATGTTGTCTTAATTCATAATTGATTAACTCATTTAGATATTCAATAATACATTTTTCTCTTCACAAATTGAGCTACTGTTTCACAATTATTGTTCCATTCACATATTAGAGCTTCATTATCAGTTGTCGGCTAAACTTCTTTCATTATGAGTTGATTGATTGATTTCATTACATGTTTATTTTACCAGGAGATCAAAACTGAATGTTTTTGGTTCTTTGTTCATTATGGTTTCTTTTAGGGTCGAAGACCTGACGATTAGAGAACTACTTGAGGTTCTTCCTATAAGCTTGCTATCTTTACTTATGCAAAGCATGACTCTCAATGCTCTAATATAAATATATAATTCAGCAGGCAGATAAGTAATTGCTTACGTATAAGTTACAAAACATCATTGCATTCAGTAGTATGAGGGAGGACATAAAGAAGTTTCTTATCAATCCATCACATGAATAGTAAATGATAAACATGGAAAGCAAATAACATGCAGTACTTCAACCTCACCTTTGCAGCAAGGACGAATGTATCATTTGTTTCTGGGAGAAAAATAAAAGATATAAATAAGCAAGAAAAGAAAATAAAGGATCACAACAAATCTAGAATGTTCAAAATTATCACCCCAATAGAAGTCTTACCATTATCATGTTTGACGAATTTAAGCAGTGCCTCTCTACGAGCAGGATCAAAGCTCTCACCTGTACAAAGTAGCAAATATGCCATCAGAAGAGATTACATCATACTTCAAATCGCAAAAGAGTGATGTGCAACACCAGATATCACAGTAATCACAGGGAGCTAAAGTTAAGAAAAACCATCATCTGGGAAATTTTTAAAAGACCACATGAATATACCTACACTGTGTTGTTTGTAAAATTAAGCACATAAAACATTGTGCAAATCTTTAGGGAGTCCAAGTCTTTTTCATTTTTCAATCTAATGGACGTTGAAAAATTTATATGAGAAGGGATAAAAAGCTATCTGAGACTTAGTAGGCCAGAATTGTTAGTATTTGTCTGTGTAGTTATGTAGGCAATTATTTAGGCACATATAAATAAGTAATTTTGTGTGTACTATTTCTGTAGTTATGCAGTTATAGAATGGTATGGCAAATAGTGTGATGCTTTAAGTGTATGGAGCTTGGGGGAGGTTATTTGCCGGGTAGTTTAACTAATTGTTGAACGCATAAGGAGGATACTCCCTGTTATTGGGAACCCCGTGTTGTACATGTCTTGAATTGTAAATCTGGTCTAGTGACCAAATTGTTTCCGTAATAAAGACATAATTCAGCATGCTTACTCTTGATTTAACACAAACCCATGCATACAAAAGATGTAGAAAAATCAATGCTCTAAGTAGCTTTCTTTATTATATTCTTTAGAGTATACAGAGGAGGTTTACTGGGAAGTGGTCACTGTAAAGTAGCAAAGTGTCAACATATCAAATCTACAACCAATTTTACTCTTTCAAATAATTAAATAAGAAGAAATTTTAACAAGTTTTTACAGTAATCATTTATTCCTGCTGCTTGGCTTGGCAGGAAACTTTGACAAAATAAAACCATTGGATATATTCTATTTTTCCTTCAAGCAACCATAGTCTTACCTGCAATATTCATCCAGGTGTTGTTGAACCAGCTTGAATAACCTCATCAACTGGTTCTTCTCCTTTAGTGAAAGCTTCTTGTCTCTGAAAATCACTTGGTGAGAATCCGGCACATTCGCCAAACCCCTCATTCACTTTGTAAACAAACATGTCATCGATTTCTTTGAACTCCAAGTACTGCGTTCTGCCCAATTACAGTAGCTGATCGATCGTCTTGTCCGCGCTAAAAAGCACCTCAGACCTCACAATCGATGTTGACTTTGCTAAAATTATCACGGAAGAACGGGTATTCATCGTAGGATACGGTTTCGGCGTCGGAACAGAAGGGTTGCTGGAGGCGGTCGACAACGACGTCGTCGGAAACGATGGCTGTGACGGTAGCAGGGAGAGGATTAGTGGAAGTGAGGTTGAGGAATGAGATGAGAGAGAGCGCGCGACGAGCAAAAAGGGCACGAAAGTCTTCAATTATTTCAGTTCTAATTTGAATTTAAGTCTTTCCATGTGAAAACTGTCGCATAAAAAGAGTAAATATTATTGTACCTATTATGTTTATAGTTTTGTGACTTTTATATAGAATTTATCTTTTGATACTAATTTTTATTTCTTCCACTCTACCATTCATTTTAATAACAAAATTTTATATTTAATTAATATAAAAATATAAATTAAATTTTAAAATCAAATAATAATATCTTTAATTGTCAAATAAAATAATGATAATAATGCAAAGTATCGTCACCCTATTTTATAACAATTATATCTACCATATTATCCTGTTTACTATCAATGATATTATATATCATTTATTAGTTTCTATTATAGTTATATTATACTTAAATAATTTTAATTAATTAAGTGTTTTTTTTCCTTATAAACGTTAACCAGTATTTATAAGATAATGGAAGTAAAACAATTATTCCATAAGTGACATCCTACTATTTCATATACATGCATGTATACATATACATATACATATATATATATATATATATATATATAAGCTATAAAATTTATAATGTTAACCTATTTTTTTTATGACATGAGTTACTTCTAGAGTTATTGTAAACTTTTTTTAATTATTAGGTACGTGTCTACTATTTTGTAGGTCATTGTCTCTATCTTTATCATTAATTGAAAATAAATAATAAGAATATATCTTGTTTTATGTTTTGATTTTCTAACACATGTTATTATGTTTCTTAAGCTAAATGTGAGCACATCTATAACTCCAATATGTTTTCTCTTTCCCTTGCACATTTTTTTTCTAATTATTTTTAGGTTTGAAGAATCAAAGACCATAATGGAGGTTTCAAAGAAAACAAAATAATCAAACTAAGGTAACTTTTTTCACATTCTTTTTTCATGTCAATATTTTGAGGAGATTTTAAGGAGTTGTTTCTTATTTTTCTATGTCTCTTTATCTCTTACACACTCATTTTTTTATGGTTTTATGTATGTAAAAAAAAAAAGTTACAGGAAAAAATTTTAGATTCTGACTTAGCCAAATAGTTATTTTATTTTTTACATATTAAAACTGATATTTTATACTTTACATTATTCTTCTGTTCTTAGTATTTATATTCAGTGACTTAGAATTTGTGAATAATCCTTCATCAAAACGTCTTCTTCCTGAAAACATATATTGAAAGATATTTTTGTATATGATTTAGAGATTAATGACTACAACAAAACATTTGATATGTGTTAAATGAACTTTTTATACGTGATTCCTATAATGTCAAAAACTACATATTTTGTAAGAAAATTTATACGTTTATTGTTTTTTCTTCTAACGTTATTAAGCAATAATTATGTCCAATAAGTGGAGTAAAGTAAGTTTATCATTATAAATTTATAGTTAATTTTAATAAATACATACTTATATAATAATTATAAAAAATAAATAATAAGAAGTATATATATTAATTTATTTGACAGAATACACGAAGTTCTGAGGGTTACTTGCCGATTAACTAAACAAAATAAAAACAATATATTTCGTGCTGCATTCATCAAATCACATACCTCCGAGATTTCCTCGTTTATGTCTACTTCTCATTCTTCACATACCAAGTTCCTTCGATTCGATCCCCTTCTCTCTTCTTCTCTACTCTCTCTTTTCATTGTGCGATCAAGTTCATGTTTCATCTTCCTTCTCATTCCAATCATTAAGTTCTAACCGTTTTCGGATAAACGCTTAGCGATATTATATATTCAATTTTGCGTGTGTGTGGCGATAATGACGACATATCCTCTATTATTTTTTCAAACGTAAACGGAATTCGAAGACCCATTTTTCGCTTTTCCATTCTTCAACCACCGCAAACCCACCACTGCCCCAGAGTTGAATCCTTTTTGTACCCACCCCATCAACTGGCGCTTCATCGGATACCCTGAATTTTGTTCCGGTAAGAAAAGATCGAATCTTTAGCTTTATTCTTTGGGTACCAAGGCTTTTATTTCATGTAAAGAAAGTCCGCTATTCATGTTCTAATTTCGTATTTGAGGTTCTCCGTTATGGATATGCGAGGAGATGGGATTTTCCCGGATGAGGTGGTTATTCAAATTCTTGCAAGGTTGCCTGTGAAGTCGCTTTTCAGGTTCAAAACCGTGTGCAAACTGTGGAATAGGTTGTCTTTGGATAAGTATTTTGTTCAACTCTACAATGAGGTGTCTAGGAAGAACCCCATGATTCTGGTCGAGGTTTCTGATTCGTATGGGTCCAAATCTAGCTTAATATGTGTTGATAATTTGAGGGGTGTGTCTGAATTTTCACTGAGTTTCTTGAATGATAGAGTTAAGGTTCGAGCATCTTGTAATGGCCTGCTTTGCTGCTCTAGTATTCCTGATAAGGGCGTCTTCTATGTCTGTAATCCAGTCACTCGCGAGTACCGGTTGCTTCCCAAGAGTAGGGAAAGGCCTGTGACTCGGTTTTATCCGGATGGCGAGGCTACCTTGGTTGGCTTGGCCTGTGATTCTTCTTATCAGAAGTTCAATGTTGTTCTAGCAGGCTACCATCGCACTTTTGGTCATAGGCCGGATGGGAGTTTCATATGTTTGGTGTTTGATTCCGAGTTGAACAAGTGGAGGAAGTTTGTCTCATTACAAGATGACCATTTCACTCACATGAATAAGAACCAGGTTGTTTTTGTCAATAACGCTCTTCACTGGTTGACAGTTAGCTCTACTTATATACTCGTGCTTGATTTAAGTTGTGACGTTTGGAGGAAGATGCAGCTACCATATGACTTGATTTATGGAAATGGTTATAGGATTTATCTCTTAGACTTTGATGGCTGCTTGTCTGTTATAAAAATTTCAGAAGCATGGATGAATATATGGGTGCTAAAAGATTACTGGAAAGATGAATGGTGTATGGTGGATAAGGTGAGTCTGAGGTGTATCAGAGGAATGGTGCCAGGCATTTTCCCGATCAGTCAGACTGGTGAATATGTTTTTTTGGCAACTCATAAGCAGATTTTGGTGTATCATTGCAAGAGTCAAGTTTGGAAAGAAATGTACTCTGTGAAATATAGCTCAACACTCCCATTATGGTTTTCTGCTCATGCATATCGCAGCACAATGTTCTCATGTAACTGAGTCACGGTGACTACATCAAATAACTTTTGTACATAAACTTTTAGTTACAAACAAGTGCTTTATATTCATTTAAGCCATTGGTATTTGCTCAAGGTATCATTTGTTTCTGGTAGTCATGTTAGAATTGTGGTATTGGCTTTGCCATGGAAGCTCCATTATAGTGTTCCACAGCTGTCTCTTGTAACTGAGGTGTGGCTTCAATAAATAGACTCTGTACATACATTTGTAGTTGCGTCTGATTCTCATTTAGCCATTATTGTTTGCTGAAGATATGTATTTTTCTGATGCAGTATTTTTATTAAAATTATTTCGTTCACTTTGCTGTGAAGGTCCTATTACAAATATTTTAGTATCATCTATTTGATTTATCTATTCAGTCTCTCACAAATTACAAAATGGGTGAGATTTGTAGCGAAGGTAATTGTTAGCCATATTTATGTATTTGATGTGGTGGATACCAGATAATTCCACACTGATTAGGATTACTATGGGCGAGCCTATTTAGAAGAGCTTAGGAAGAATTGAAATTAGCTTCTCTTATGCAAAAGCTAACTTATAGAAGTTCTCTCATTAACTTCTCTAAATTTTTAACTTCCACATAAGCTATTATTTTGCTTATGGAGAAGTAAATTTCAGTTTTTTCTTTTCATTTTTCTCTCCTAAAAGAGTCTATGGAAAAGTTTGTCCAAACAAAACCTATATATATTTTTATTTAAATGGTCAATTATTTTAGTTTTTTTGTTTATTTTTCTTTCCTTTTCTTGATAAGATCTGCATATTAGAATTCCTGATTTCAAATCCTTAACCTTATTAAGATAATTGTTAGTTATGATCATATTAATCAGAAGTTTCTTTATTTTATCATTTAGGTACCATATTGTAAGATATTTTATCATTCTGGGACCACATTGTTAGATATGATCCTATTAATTTGGGATCTCTTTCTCCCTTATCAATTAAGATAATTCTTAGTTATAATGCTCTTATTGAGGGATCCCTTTGTGGCCTTTTATAGGACAGACCTAATTGGAATATTACCAAGACAAGTTATTTTTCAGAAAAAAACCTAATTTAGTCAACACTATGTGTGGGATGATTTCTGATTAGTTAACACTGTAAAAAATTTTACACTATGAGTGCATGTAAATTAAATGTAGTGTATACCCTGTTCACTGTATAGACCAGTTAAGTATTTATTCTATTTTATGTCATCTATTTATCTTTCAAGCTGAAACAGTCCAATTTTAGTGTGGTTTCAGGAGCCTATAACTTAAGAACTGGGTTCTGATTCTAGTTTGTTATATTTATTTGCAATATTCACATGTAACTTTTCTCTTTGATATGCAACTAAGCATCCCATCTAGCTTTAAATATAACAGAATTAGCTAAGACAACCTCCTACAAAAGCCAACAAGAATCCTGTAGAATTTTAAACCACCTGCAAAAGCCTAGTAGCATGAATCCTGTAGAGTTTTACAGTTTCCAAACACTCAGCCAGTGTCAATACTGTGGAGCCATTTCTCAGACTTGTGCCTTCTGGATATGGCTTAGTTCATAGCCTTTGTTTATTCCAGCTACCAATGCATAGTCCTTGCTCATACATTGTGCGTTCCTTGACTTTACTTCCAGATTCTGCTTCCTCCCCGTATGTAGGAGCTTTCCAAATATTTGACAGCAAATTGGTTATTTGTTCATCTCCCTGTTGCCTTCCTTTTCACATTTCTCTTTATCAGAAACCTGCACAAGATTACACAGCCAGCACACAAAATGCATACATATTCCATACTTACCCACATATGTCGTACCACTTAATCAGTTCCATTAACTGGTCAATCTCCTTGTAATCTCTAGGTCACAATCACTCCTGCCACCACTAACGCAGAACAGACTAACGCAGAACAGACAGACCCACAGATACAATACATACTTCGCCCTGTCAGGGTACCATGCTGTGTTCCCCTTCAAACCCCTCTGCCTAATCGTTTTCGTATCACTTAAACATAGCTAAGCTTAAGACATACCCCTTCTCAGAGCAGAGCAGAAGACTTATTCTAGGGATGAGTTGAATTTATTGATAGCGCTTGGTAGATATCCAGACCCTTCTATTTTACGTGGCGAATTTAGCATTCTTGCTATATAAAAGCATGTGTGCTTGTGAATAAAACACTTAACACTATGATTAGTGACTCAGCACTCAGCAGCTGCAGTTTACCATCACTGTTTCAGCACTCCTCCTATGTAAATTCATGCTCATTGATAACACTTGCTGGTTGTTACATGTAATGACATTTAGTATCTATCTAACTTCAAGAGTCCAGACTAGCACTATTTTGTGACAAGCATGAAACACTTTTAAAGGGCATTATTCTGATTGCAAAGATATTTTTATCTGATAATGTCATATAAAGCTCATCTAAATACTGATCCAGCGATGAAAAACACTAGTTGTTTAGGACTTGCTGGTTGCCCTTTGTCCTGTTTGGAAATTTGATAATGAAACAGCTCAAGGTATTATTAAATGCTGCCAGGATTGTCTCTGTAACATGGATCTTGTGTAGTGGTTTCATGCAACAAAAACATTTCTTTGAGACTTGATGCTTTGGCGGAAAGAATGAAAAACTATTGGATTTTTGTATAAGAATTTTGTACAAAATGTAAACCTTAATTTCATTCTTCTATGAAGTTGTATGTTTAAGGTATATTTTATTTATTTATTTTTGCTAATTACTATCCCATTTCAATTTTTTTTTCTACTCCTTCATAAGTCCATTTGTAGTGTTTGAAGGTTTAACTTTTATAAATTCGCTTTAAAATATTTTTTCTGTTTTCATTTTAGTTTTCTTTCTTAGTCTCTTAATATTTTTCTATTAGATTTAATTTACAAATCCAGTGATTGAAAAAAAATCCGATAAATAAATCATAAGAAATAAAAGAAAAATAAAATTAGGAGAATAAGTAAGTTATTTCCAATTTTTGTACTCATCTTAATTCAATGACGTAATGTGAGAATCGAGTTTGATTATTCGATTAGTTAAATTTTCTTAAGTATACTTTATTAAAATTGAGTGGGATAATATATTGACAAATTGTAAACCAGTAAAACTACCTACATAACTAATAAATAATCAAAACGATTCAACATATAGTAATTTTAATGTTGAGAATCTCTTCTTTAACGGGACAATGACCAATAAATCTTGATAACTGATCTATTGATTATATTTAATGATAGTCATTTCAAAGTCTTTGAATTATATGTCTCTTGAAGACTACGAAGTCCAATCTAAAGTTGAAGATAATATTTTCAAGGTATTTTGAAAATGTGAGAAACATTAATTATTTACTATATTTTTTTGAAGAAGTCTTTATCTCATTCTCTGTATAAAGGGAATTTGTGAGAAAGAGAAATACAAGCAAGAGAAAAATACAAAGAGAATAAATATCCACCATAGTGTCAAATTTGAAATCCTACTAAAAGATTAGAGAAACCTTGTATTCCATTCTTATTGGATAAGATCGAGTGTTATCCTTAATATTAAAAATTATAGTGAGAGGCTAAAAAAACATTGTATTCCATTCTTGTTAGCTAAGATTGAATGTTATTCTCATAGAGTGAAAGAAACCAAAATTGTAATTCTTTGGACTAGGTTCCATGGATTTTTATTTCTCAGGTTGAGAAGGGTTTTTTCATGTTAAAAAATTTTCAGTGTCATTATTTTATTTTTCTTTATTTTCTACTATCTACTTATTGTTTCCGCAAGTGTTTATTTTATATCTACACTAAAGAAATAATTAGTTATGATTTTTTCAAAAAGAAAAGGTTAGTTGTTCTATCCTATGAATTATAATTTCTGAATATAGTGAACAATTTTTCATATCACATGTTACCAGTAAATGTTAAATTTCCTAGAAGAGATTGATAAATTTTTCCCTTGATTCCCATCCATTGAGTTGTAAAAAAATTCTTATTATTGTTTTGACTTTTATTCTGAGAATAACCTTTTTGAATAGTGACTTGCAAGAATAAAAAAACGTTGAAAAATATTGACTTTAAGATTTTTATTTTTTAAAGTTACAGATGTTACAATCTCTTTTTTAATTACTTAAATTTTAAATTTTAAATTGATAACTCAATCCAATTCAATACTAAAAAAACAGGAAACTCTAATTTAACTCAAAATCAATTAAATTAATTTAATTTAGTTTAGGTTAAAAGTTAGAATAAATTTAACTTAATCTAACTCAATCACATTCCTAAAATACATAAAAAAACCAAAAACTATATTTTATATGATGAAAAAGTATTTAAGCCTCACTATAAAACGAAATAAATCATATGATTTATGACAGTTTAAAGCAAAAGAAAAATGTAAAAGGAAAAAAAATTAACTTATATTTTCATTTATAGAATCACAAAACCATGGATAGACACTGAGATGGGTTTTAAATGAATAAACAAATTACAGTGATTTATGATTGGAAGAGTGTAAATTTATTTTTCCAGTATGAGCTATTTTTTCTAAATAAGGCAAATACACGTGAATTAAGGTGTGTTTGGTTGGTTACATGGTAACTCCGTTTGCACTAGAGTGGTTTGTGTTGAAAATGGGAGTGGTGAGTGGATGACACATTAGCCGGTCCTCCGTCAAGAAACAAAATGCACAAATTGTTATTATCTCTCTCTTTTTCTCTCTAATTCTATTCGCAATTCTGATTTTCTCACACACACAGAACTCTCTCTTTCTCTCTCTCTCTCTCTCTCTCTCTCCCTCACACACACAGATACACTCACACGATCCTTCTGCGTTTAGGGTTTTTGATGCTCTTTCTCTCGATGTTCTCTAATCGTAGCGCACCGTAGTTCTAGGTACACGTTCTTGTCATGATCTCGTGCTTTTCCCTGTTTCAGTTTCTTCTGTATGATCACTTGATTATTGTTTTACTTCCTTATATCGAACCCTAATCATTTCCTATTTTTAATTTAGTCACGTGGTCTGCGGTGTTTTATTTATTCTGTGATTTTAGGGTTTATTGTGCGCATGTGATGTTGAATGCCAATTTTTTGTGGTCACTACTTGCTATTTGGTCTTAATGTGTGGTTGATTGCGGCACGGTGATTTTGGACTTAATCTATCGTTTTCCTGTGCAAATCAGGTGTCAGTGCAAGTGGAGTTTGAAATGGTATGAGTTGGAGCCTTTCTTTTGAGTAGTTTCCTAAAGTTTTAATAGCTACATGGCTCGGAAGGGTAATCAGCAGAAGAATGGAGTGGACCGTCATGGGTTGAATCATAAAAAGGGGGTTTCTGGTGGTGTGCTTCCGGGAATGAAAAGCCATGGTAAAGAAGGGCCGGTGAAGGTTTTCCCGAGAGAGGAACTCGCTGACGGTGATAGCGGTGTTGCGCGGACTGCATGTGATGCTAGTTCTTCAGGTGATGACTTTAACAATGAGCAAAAATCTGAAAATATTTCTCGGAAAGAGAAGCAAGGGATGGCTGGAAAGCATGACCTGGAGGGGTCCTTGCCCTTTGAGAGAGATTCGGGGGATGGCAGTTCGAATTCCGAAGCTTCAGTACAAGAAGAAAATGGGACTTTACCTAGAAGTAATCAATGTCTTCAGAGTATAAATAGTAGATTGAGCTGTATACTGGATAGTTTGCACCTGAATAGTGTGGTGGATAAAATAGACATTGCCGATAATGTGATAGTTAGGAGATTAAGGTTTTCACTGTTTTCCATGTTTACAGCAATTTCAGAGTGGCTAACCAGGCAGACTCCATTGTTTGTATCTCTTAGAACCATCATGTTTAAAGCCTATCATAATTTAAGAACGAAAGTTGTGCAGGCATATCCTGTTATTCTGAAGTGGCTCAAGCATTTTGGAAATGTAATGCTCCTATTATCAGTATTTTGGTTGGACTGTGCACTTCGGGGTATTGATTCTTTTGTACGGATGGGTACAACGCCGTTCTTCTCTGTTATATGGTGTAGCATATTTTCCGTGATTAGTATGATAGGGGTGCTCAAGTTTCTTGCTGTCCTGGTAAGCCCTGGTCACACTTGTTTTTTATTACTTGGAGTTAATCTGATAAAAATAATCTTAATGATGGAAGTTTTTATAGCTATTATAATTAATTAATTAATTTTAGTAGTTTTTTCAAAGACACTCACACACCCCGTGTGTAGATGCACTATCTGTATTGTAGTATTTTCTGTTGGTTAATTTCCTACAATTGAATTTAATCACTATAGGATAGAAAAGTGAGATGAAAGAATGTTAATTGAACAGTTAGATTGAAAATATATCCCTCTTTCTGTAGACGTGCATCTTATTTCTTTATATATGCATTTCTTTTGATTTTTATTTTACTGTCTTAAGATGCTTCATACTGGATGCATTTTCCAACTTCCCAGTACACTGCTCTGCTTGTTGCAATTTAGGTAAGATATGGTAGTGGTAATTCAGCGAGAGGAAAGAAAATGTTTTATTTTGTCCAATTAATGAACACCCGTGTGGGCTGGGAGTGTGCATAACAAATTACAAAATCTGTTGTGCAATTTGTTTCAGTTTTTGCATAGTTGAATCAGCTTGGGTTGCATCGTCTTGTAACTATTTGACTTTTGGACTCCACTTGTAACAAACAGAATAATTTAGATGAATTTAGCGAGCATGATAGATATTTTTTCGTACATTTGTATTTGGATGTTTTGTGCATTTGTTCATTCTATTCGTGTTCTCAATCGGGCTGGATTTTTTTTTCTCTTCCTATACTAACTAGCTTTTGTAATTGGTTAGGGCCTGGCTGCCTTGATTGGATTTTTTCTTGGGCTCATGCTTGCAATTTTGGTAGTTGCAATCATTGGAGTTGTTATCTTGTGGTTTTATGGTAGCTTTTGGACAACGGGATTTTTCATCATCCTTGGAGGTGATATGTTTGCCCTTCTATTTACCTTTGAACATATTGTTGGTTTACGGTGGCATTCTTTCTATGATAGTTGGATATGTGTGTTATACAGCCTTATGTATGTAATGTTGTTAAAACTGTGAGTATATTAGAAAACTCGTACGATTCAACGAGTTTGGAGGAGAAGGCTAGGTGACTTCTGTCTGTGGATCAGAGCAAGTAAGAATGTTGCCCGGTGAATAAAGGATCGTTGGACTCGATCCTCCTACTCGTCTCCTTTTCTTCTAGGTTTAGTAAGCAAATAAGAAAGAACCCCAAAAAATAACTCCCGAAACGAACCCATCGCTTGCCACTGCTCGCACTCTCCACTGCTGCGTTTGTCACCACTCGCTCTCGCCGTCATTGTACTCGCCACCGCTCGCTCTCGCCATCGCTTGCGTTTGTCGTCGCCACCGCTGCCGCTGTTCCTCTCTATTCTTCTCTATTTATTTTTTCTGATCTGTTCTGCTCCTCGTTGCCTTGTTTTATAATGGCATCAAGTGGTGTTGCCTTGTTTTATAATGGCATCAAGCGGTGTTGCCTTGTTTTATAATGGCATCAAGCGGTGCTGCGTTGTTTTATAATTGCATCAAGCAGTGACGGTTTACTAATATGAAGGGCTTCCTTGGATAGTTTATTAGTTATTTTATGTATAAACATTTTATGAATTGTGTTATGTATTGAATATTATTTTTTCATATACTAGTAACTCTTATACAATCTTTTATCTTCTTTCCGATCCTCCTACTCCTATAAAATATATATTTATTCTGCTTGATGTATTTTGTTGCCTAACATACTAAATATTTAATTTTATTTGAATTCAGGATTGGCATTTATGTTCAGTCATGAACGGGTGGCACTACTTATCACCACAGTGTATTCTGTCTATTGTGCATGGCTGTATGTTGGGTGGCTTGGTTTGCTATTGGCTTTCAATTTAGCCTTTATATCTAGTGATGTCCTGATATACTTCCTCAAGAAAAACATAGATCAACAGAGTAGATCCAATCCTTTTGAGCAAAGAGCTGGAATGCATGGTCAACCAGGATTTAGTGATGGATCAACACATGCTTCTTCCTCTGAAAATGGACCGGGACTATCTGCAGATCGCAGTGCTGGCATCCCTTCAACTAGTGGGGTTGATTCTGATGTAACTTCTGAAGAGGAAGTCGTCCGTTTGTTGAACTGCTCTGATCACTATGCAGCACTGGGCTTGATGCGGTATCAAAATATAGATGTTTCAATACTAAAGCGGGAATATAGGAAAAAGGTTAGTGTCACTCTCCAATATAAATAGTTGCTGCTATTCTTTATTTTTGTCGCTTCTTTCTAAGATTTTGTATTGTTGAGTTATTAGTGGTTGGATATTGAGTTGGAGGATGAAATTTTATTTTCTTCTAGAACTCAAATACAATTCTTTCTTTTGCCTGATAATTCTATAAACAACCTCTGTTTTCACTGATTATCAGGCAATGTTGGTACATCCTGACAAAAATATGGGTAATGAAAAGGCTGCTGAAGCATTTAAGAAACTTCAAAATGCGTATGAGGTGAGTTTTAAGTTTTTTTCACCCTGAAAATCAAGGGATAATTCTTCCCTAATACTATATGGTTGTAATGATTTCCAGATTCTAATGGATTCGTTGAAGCGAAAAGCTTACGATGATGAACTAAGGAGAGAGGAGCTTTTGAGTGTATTTCGTAGATTTCATGATGCTCCTCATATGGTATGATTTATGCATTTTTTTTCTATCAATTTTAGTATTTGGAAAGTGGAAAGGGAACATTGTGGGTCATGGAATCATAATAATATTGACACATGGTGATCAGGAATAGAATTCATTAGTGTTGGGGATAAGATCCATGGAAAGGTCAGACTTCAATAAGGATGAATGTTTGTTATTTGGGAATGGTTACAGATTAGTGAAGTTTTTTTTACTGTGGTGTGTGTATATGTATGTATGTATATGTAGGTAGGTAGGTTGGTAGACAGATTATTTTCTCACCATTACTCTTGGAGTAACTTAACCTCTCCTCATACACACACACACACTGTTCATAGAAATTTTTTAGATCACCATTGATGGCATAACTCAAGTTAAGAGACAAGAATCCCGAGCAACGAAATTGTAATGACTAGTGTTTTAATGCTGATTTTAGAAGATTTATATGTAATTACTTTTGGATATGCATCTGACATGTGCTCATGAATTTATTGTTCTTTATATGGAAGGTGCAGTTTGTTTAGAGACTCTGCAGTTCGTTTAGAGAACCTTACAATTTAGCTTTTGATTTAATTATACTCTTGTCTAACTCTTGCTGTGGATGCAACTAATTTGTCAGAATGGTAGGCATGGATTCTTTCCTTCAGGATTTGCACGGCCTGATGCAGATGGCAAGGATCCATTTGGTGAATCAAGGCGAATAGCCTGCAAAAGGTGTGGTGGTTTTCATGTCTGGATACACACCAAGAAACAAAAGTCTCGGGCAAGATGGTGCCAGGTTTCTTCTTAATCTTTATTGTTCTCAATGAAGCCTAGGTAGCATGCTTAACAGACAATTGGCTTCATATATTATTATATTAATAATTGCAAAATATTTGCCAGTAGCATATTTTCCATATAGAGAGTATTTTTCACACATATGATTGCAGTGTTTTAAGGTGGGTTATTTTGTTTTAAAGGATTGCCAAGATTTTCATCAAGCTAAGGATGGGGATGGATGGGTGGAACAATCTTCCCAACCATTTCTTTTTGGCTTATTGCAGAAGGTAAGTATCACTGTGTTGTTTTGAAAATCTTATTGGAGAACACCTTAAAACCTGTAGTTCAAATTTTTTCTTGAGCCAATTCCTGGTTCTATGAGATGCAGTCAGAATACAATTTTGCTTAGTACTTTGAATTGTTTTTACTTTAGGTGGATGCTCCTTCAGCATATGTGTGTGCTGGTAGCAGGATATACGATGCCACCGAATGGTATATCTGTCAGGTAATTTAGTGCATTAGAGGATTTATGTGCTTGGCTAGCACTCTCTTTGATTATTAAATGGACCACCGGCTTTGCAAAGAGGTATTTGAACGAGGAATTTATGGAGAACTGTTTTCTCTTGCAATGAAATGTAAAATAGTGATATGGACATTTCTATAGTTTCCAGATGCTAGCTACGTCATCTCGTTAGATTGTCTGATTGTTAACAATTTCACATGTTCATGCTGCATAGCTTGCTCATTGAGACTTATGAGGAGGTTAAAGATTCACAAGGTATTGATGATGAACAAATTTCTTGCAGGGCATGAGATGTCCAGCGAATACTCATAAGCCAAGTTTCCATGTTAACACTAGTTTAATGTCTAAGAGTAATTCTGGCAAAGGAACTAGTTCAGGTCAAAGAGGTGGGCGGATGCCAACATCTAATATTGAAGAAACCATGACTGAGGAAGAATTCTTTGAATGGTTACAGAATGCAGTACAGGCAGGTGTCTTCGACAATTTTAGTGGCACTGCACCAGAGAGCCCATCTCCCAAATCTGGAAATGGGATGAAAAGTCCTGGCAGTAGTAGTGGTGGTGGTGCTAGTGCGAGTGGCAGCAGCAAGAGAAAGAAAAAGGGAAGAAAGCAATGGTGATAACCAAATAATGTTATATCTCTATGTGGCCAGATTACCTTGAGCACTACCAAGGCTTGAAAAGCATGTAAGTTTCAAAGCTACTATCTGTTAAATGAATGAAGCCCCAGGAATTGAGTTGGAGCCACATTGTACAGCGTTATTTTTTCTCAAAGTGTAGATTTTGTTGTCCAATAAATTTTTTGGTAATATTTTAGCCTTTTTAATACAGCCTTGTATTGTACCAATGATCCTCCTGCCCTTGATTTTCTTATTGCAAGGATCAAGCTGGGTCTTCTAAGCAATTAGAAAATCTCATTCGTAATATCCCCGCCGAAGGAACACTTTAATGATAATTGTATGTATCCATAAGAAATTCTCAACAGCCGTAGCATTAGGGTATACCATAACTATGCATATCTGGCAAGTTAATTAAATATTTAGCTAATTTAAATAATAAATTACTGTCATTGCATGCATTGAATTTTGACAAGATATGAATGTTAGGCATCAACACTTTCTGTATTAGGAAAACTTTTCTTTGACACTCCAAATAGTAATAAACACATACTTCACATCTTATAATAATATAATAATATTTTAAATTAAAAAATAATTAAAATATTAATTTATTAGGATGTTGGCAGCATGGTTTTATTTATATAATTGATCGAGACAATTTAACCTATATTAAAAGTCTTAATAACTGGGATCAAAAAAAAAAAAAAATCTCTGACATAGTTTATTAACATAACTTTTTTTCTTGTTTCTTAAGCTATTTTTACAATACGTAAAAATTTACTTTTATTTTTTATAAAATACAGCTATTTTCCACTGGAGGTAAATATATGATTTAATTCGTAAAGGATATTGCTTGTGTTATTTGTCTTTTAAATATTTTATGACATGCGTTAGTTTCTAAAATGATCAATTTGTTGACAAGTTCTGCTGGAGATTAACTTGAACAAAACAAAACGGAAATTTGCTAAATAGTTGTATCATCTTACGTGGCATAATTTGTATATTTATGTAAAACAACTTCTTTCAAATAAAAGCCATCAGCTAATTCGTAACTTTCTCCTCTAAAATAATTATGGTACTTGTAGATTTACTAGAATAATTTTTTCTGAATAATAAAGAAAAATGGGAGAAATGACAATTAATATATTATTTTCATTAATAAAATTAAAATTTAAACATTAAATTAAATTTCCTAAAACACAAAAAAACACATTTTAGTTAAAATCTATATATAACACTATTTCTGACACACGTTTTAATTATATTAAAAGATTGTCAGCTTTTTTTTAGTACAGTTTTAAAATATATTTTTGTTTTGGTAGTCAGCTTTTGAACTCATATACCCCGATCATTGATAAATTTCCATTGAGCTGTGATTAAATTCATAATTCATAAAATAAAATAATCATACAGATATGGCTTACGTGTCCAAAACAAAACGAACCCCACTGTAACAAGTGACTCGAAGTCTGCGAATGTGTGTAATTCACCTCTCTCTCTCCATGGACGCAAATTCACTGCTCCAGGGTTCTTCTCTTGCACCTTCTTATCCCCTCCCTAAGCTTTCAAAAACCACCATGACGACAACCAACTGCGTTAGATTCAATTTCAACCACAACCCATGCGTTATATTCGCAAATGGGTACCCTACTTCTTCTTCTTTGCTTCCATTTTCTATTCACAATAAGCCCAGTAAATCAGCATCACTGATTGTGAGTGCCCGCAAGAAAGACAAGAAATATGATACCCATAGCTCCGTACCCCAACCTGACGAGTCCACGGGTTTCTTCCCCGAAGCTATCTTACTTAAAAAGGTCACTTTTTTACCCAACCCTCCATTTGCTTTTCTCTTCCCCTCTCAGTTTAATATGATTTTCTCGGTTGCTGCAATTTTCCATCAGTTTGCTTTTTAGGGCAAGACACCCTTTTGAATACTAGTTCAGCTTAAACTTGGGTGTTTGTTTGAAGGGAGTGTTCCTAACAGTCTAGAAAATTTTGATGTTATATGACACTCGTTATCGCGTCATTGTCTGTGGAATTTAGTTAAATTAACTGTGATTATTCTTTATGAGATGGAGATGAAGTTTCTTTTTTATATTGATTTTTTTTTTTGGAATTGCGATTTTCAGAGATCAGTTGAGGAAGAAGGGAAGCTGCTCCCGGAGTTTGAAGATGCCGAGGAAAGTGAGTGGTCATGGTTCAACTGTTTAATCTGTCTAGACTCTTAGGGCTAGTTACTTGCATCTGTATTGATAGGCTAAACTGTTAGGGATTACAGAGCTGAGATTATTCCTTTTGATCATTTTTAATTTTGATTTACAGGAGAACTCTTTGAAACGCTAATGCTTGAGCTGGAAAGTGATATGAATGCTGAAATATGTACGTAGATTCTTTTTCCTTTCTGTCGGATAAGACATTTTTATTGAAGTAGGAACTTTCTTACATCTCTTTCGTAATTATTTTCATTGTGTAATTCTTTAGTTGTTTGTGAGCCGTCTAGTCTTATATGTATATTGTTGTTCAAATAGTATAGTAATAATGTGATGGATCGTTCCCTTCGAAGATTTGGTCTTTGCAGTGTATCCAGAGCTCACAAGATTTAATCAGTAGTCACAATCTGTACAGGTTTTTTTCCTTTATCCAATGACATCTGTTGATTCATACAAGCAGATATGTCATTTGTCAACGTTCAATCTTTTGCGGTGAACTTATAGATGTTTGCCCTCATTTTTATTTTTTTTTTATAGTTTTGTTACAATCAATTTCCATACATTCTGAAAATTTAAGTTACATGTGTGGGCGTAGAGGACAAGTCTTGATGCAACAGTAAGGTTGTTGTCTTGTTTCCTGAAGGTCATATGATCAAATATTGGACACAGTCTTTCCACTTGTAGGGATAAGATAAGGCTATGCACATCTACGGTTGACTGATCCTGCTAATTGGGAGCATTATGTAGTGAGTGACTTGTGTGCATGTGCACGCTTGTTTTCCATTTAAGATGTCGTTTGACTTCTTACTATAGCTACCAATCTTCTACCATAGTAAAGTAAACGATCTTGGTGCTAATTTTTATCTATATTTCAACTGCTCTATCTTACACCACACTGCTTTCTTACCTCTGCAGTGCGCCACTATGAGATCATGTACTTAATTCATGAGAAGCATGAAGATGAGGTCGCAGCTGTCAACCAGAAAATTCAAGGTAATGTCCATTGTTTACTCTGTGTCATTTTGTAACTGTTCATATTCCCTGATGCCATGTGGAATGAGTTCAATAGTTTACCATTTCTATCTACGTGTCACTTCCTACTGTAGCCATCCATAGAATGGCTAGGTGGTTATCAGGCGGAGGCTGGTGTTCTATGACAAATGGGAATATTACAATTGGCTAGGTGTTTTCTTACTGCCCTTATGGTTATCAACTCTAATGGTATTTTTTAATTCTGCCTTTGCCAAAAGTTAACAAGTCAGAGCCTCATAGCTGGTAAATATTTTCTATAATGCCCTCCCTATCTGGAATTTTCATTAGGGATTTTAATACTTCTGTTCTTAATTCATTCAGTATGAAAAGATGGCTTAGCAAAACTTTTGCACTAGATATACTTCATCCTCTGTCAATATCAGGTAGTCTCAATGATCCATAGAACTGATGGTGGTAAAATATGTAAGTGGTGGAATAGAAAAGAACAAACAGACACTATATCTGATAATTGGATTTATGTTTTGGGCATCAAACGAAACAACTGCTGTAAATACAACGGTTCCTTGATATGGTAGTATTGGTTTCTTAAAAAGTTGCTGCGATCTACAGATGAAAAAAAAAGATTTTCCGACTATTGTGGTTATTTTTCTAAATATTTTGCTAACATTGACAGACTTTATGAGGGAGAAGAAAGGGCAGGTTTGGAGGGTGAATGATTGGGGTATGAGAAGGTTAGCTTACAAAATAAAGAAAGCTAATAAAGCCCACTACATGTTGATGAACTTCGAGTTGGATGCTAAATATATCAACAACTTGAAGACTTTGTTGGACCAAGATGAAAGAGTTATTCGGCATCTTGTGATAAAGAGGGACGAGGCAATCACTGAAGATTGCCCTCCTCCTCCGGAGTTTCATACTCTGCGTGCAAATGCAGACGATATCGAGGATGAAGAATTTGATGAAGAGTATGACGATGACTGGGATGGTGAAGATGAGGTTGATGGTGATGATGATGGTATTATATATGTAGATGGTGATGAAGATGAAGACATGGATTCAAGAAATGAGACATCTGCAAATGTTAGACTAGCAGAAGAAACAAGAGAGTTGAGGGCTGAGAACGTAGGTAGGTAAGTAAGTGTTATCTTTTGTCCTTCATTCTTTTGTTTCTTGGATTCCATAGAAATGTACGACGTTATGCATCTAAAATATAGGATTATCTCTGTTTTTTTGCTCATGTTACCAGCTCATAGAATATTTGTATGATGAACTGCAATGGGTAATGAAACATTTACTGACATGATACATTTGGATAAATTTTTTCATAGACACTTCTAAGAACCAAAAATAAGAATAATAATTTACAGAAAGTCACTTGAGATAATTTATTCAAATTAACTTGTGGATAAATTAATTTTATTTTTTTTAGAAATTTTCTTTATTTTTTTTCTTAACTTGTTTGTGGAAAAAATTGTCAAGTATGTCTTATAATTAAGTTTTGTCCTTTATGTACAAATTTTAATCAATTTTTTTAATCTTATAGATAACATCACTTGGGAAATGATTTCAGTGTTCTCGTGTGAAATTTGACTAACAAACGGCAATAAATAATCATCAACTGAGAATTGGCTGTCTCATCCAATTGGTTGGTATAAATGGTATTAATTTGGGTCTGTTATGGAATCTCGATGATCTTACTTTGGATATAAAATATGATTTATGAGTAGAGAATAATATAAACCACGTCTTTGGTGTGCTTAAGATATCTCTTGATTGTGTTTAGTTATTGTTTCGAATATCAAATTCACGTTTCAGATGTAAAAAATGGTGGTCATTTAAAGTAGCTTTAGCTTGATTATGGATTATGGATTTGTTGAAAAATGGTAGTCATTCATTTAAAGTAGTTTTAGCTTGATTGTGGATTATGAGCGCTTAACACGCAAAACCATATTAGCCATTAGTAGTTTTTATTTAAATAATTTTTAAAATTAAATTAACAAAGTAAAAATTATTGGTAAGAAAAAGATTAATAATTGAGAAATTATTTATAATTTAATTGCATTATTAATGCCATTGCTTGAAATTGTCTAGTTACTTAATTGTAAAGTAAAATATCTAAATTAACATAACTTAGTGGCATAACAGTAGAAACTACTCACTTGGATAATCATATTTTAGTAAAAAACAAAAGAATAAATAGTTTTTTATAAATATATATGCAAAACAATTAGATTGGTTAGATAGAAAAAAACTCAAGTGAATTCGTGTTACTACTTGGAGAGCATTGATGTGATAATGTGGTATCTTAAATAGCATTTTACTAAAATGCAAACATATGAATAAAATGAAGAAACGAAATAATCTGTTCAAATTCATATAATTTGTTATTGGATTGGATTTTATATTTTATTCAAACTAATCCAAATCAAACTTTAGTTTATTTTTATATTTAGATAATCTAACTTGTATGCTTAAAGTTTAACCAAACCGTGGACAGCCCGTAACAACTGACTGCTCACATTTGTTTTTTTTTTCTTTTCATAAATCAATCCTTAATTTAATTATTCATAATTTTGATCACATATTTTTTAAAATCTACAGTTTTTATTCAAACTTCAAATGTTTATATGTTTATTTGTTTATTTGTTTTAATTTTAAATTTTAATTAATCAAATTATTTTTATAATATCTTAAATCAAAATCACGATATTAATTAAACTGAACCAAATTTACAAGTTGGTGAAAAACATGACTTGATCTATGTCATTCACAAAGGGCAATACCTTAACACACAATATAATCATTAACTCCATTGCTGTTGCTAAAAATTAAAAGTTCTTTTATAAAATATATATTACCAAATAGAGATAACTTGTTCATAAATTGCAACTAGAAAGTTACATTCTTATTATAACAGTTTCCTTACTGTAATAGGAAAAGCAGAAGAGTTTGATTTGTAAAAGACATGGTGAAGCTTTAGATGGCGTGCTTCAAGTAAGATCTTGCTATGCGACCACTTGCTCCTTTAGGGTAGAAGCCCCCAGGAGCATGTTCATCACCTGTTCCATATATTATCCTCAATATTTCCTCTGGGGTTCTTGAATATGCCAGTGAGTCTTTGTCACCAGCCAGAATGTTCCCATTAACTGCACTTTCAGCACCATCCTCTCTAGCTACCACAAGACCCTCATCTTTCACACCTTCGTTTCCTAGGTTGTTCCTAAGGGTTGAAATGCGGTCTGTGAAGTCTCCCACGCTCAATCCATAGGGATTCACCTTTTGCGTTTTCAGTTCATACAAAAATGCTCTTATAACTGCATCTTGTCCTGACTCTACTCCTAGAAGCCCTGCTACAAGCTGTTCATGTGCATGCACCAAGTGTACATAAAAATGGAATATAAATAACTAATTCAAATTTATTGTTCAGGAATTTATGAGAATTTACCTTCCTGGAAGTAGCATTTTGCAGCATTGGATTGGCACCAACATAGCCAGTGAGGCCAACATAGGGAATAACGTAAGATGCAAGAAGATAGTTGATTGAATTAGCATAGGGGTCGAAGGGTGGAGTCAGATTTCTCCCAATCGCCTGATCCATTATTTTGGCAAAAGATGAAGAGCTTAGATCCAGCTGAGGCCTAGGGAATCCTTTCACTGTGCTCTTTATGGCCCTACAACAAATAATACGTAACAACACTTCACAAATGTTCTCCATAATTTTTCATTTCTTGCCTAAATTTAAAGTAGATAGAGAAAGAACAAAACCTCAAGTGTCCAACTTCTTGCAAACCAAACTGCAATATGACATCCTTGAAAAGCCTGTCAAGTTTGGCAGATTTGGCACCTATGGGAGGGTCTCCACCCTCAGCCAGGTCTGGAGCAACCTTATCCAACCCATAACCCAAAGCTCCATACAAGAAGAACTCAGCCTCCAAGTATTCTAAGTTTAGAGGGAATTCTAAAAGATCAACATCTGATTTTGGGGCTGATGCTCTTGCAATGAGCACAGAAGAAGAATAACATTCTGGGAAAAACAAGGGAAGGACAAAGGAAGCAACCAAAACAACAAAAGAGACTCTGATTCTGGAAGTGTGAGGTGCCATGTCAGGCTTTCTTTTCTAAGTGATGATCATATGGTGATGATCCACACCCTTATATAAACCCTTTCGGTTCATGCAGCTATGCAGGGAAATGATACGTGTCAAGGTATGCAACTTCGTCCAACTTTTGGATTTGCTACGTGGGGATGATCCTGGCCACGTGGATTTTTAGATCATATAGGTTTGCGTGATAAAACATGTCTTCTCTTTCTTGTAAAAATCAAACCGTCTCTTTCTCTGTACCTGAATCGTGCTGCATGCTTTTGTGGTACAAGGCTTGGTTTACTTTTGGTTCTTTCTATTTTTGAAGTTTCAGTTCCAGAATGCAATCAGAAGCTCAACTAAAATGCTATCATCATTTTATAATAATTGTTGTATACAATCTTATAAAGTTGTTTTTGCAGTACAATGGTATCTTAATAAGGGTGAAAGAAATTACTCATAAAATAATGTTAGTGACATTTTTAACATAATTTTTATTATTAATTAAGACTTATAAAATATTTTATAATTGTATGATATAACTAAATCTAGCTATTTATGAATTATTTAGATTTACTTTATTGATTATTCACTTAAACTCGTTATTGATAATACTATAAGAGAACAGTGAATTCACTATTTACTCATAATATTATAAGAGTAGCGTTATTAATCTTTTTAATTTTCTCATAAGGAAAATATTAAATAAAAAAGTAAATGCATGTAATGTATTGTTGAAAACATTAAAAAAATCCAATACCTATCATAAGTAACAAAATTTATTGATAATCCAATATTGCATTCTATATTATCACTTAAATTTTTAATAATAAGTGAAACTTATTAAAATATAAAAAATAAAAATGGAAGTTCTTTGTAATTTCTGTTGAAATCCAATCAACAAATAAAATGCGTTTGAAATAATGAATTATTATATTTCTCATATTTTCTTTAAAACTATGAATATATATTAGGATAATTTAAAATTATTTATACCATATTGAGTTTACAAGTTTTTTGAGATCTTTATCTTTGTTTTTGAAGTTACAAAGTCAACAAAATTAATTAATCAACGCCGACCTTAATTAGGAGTCGTAAAACATTAAGGAGATAACACATTTTTCTCGATTATAACCAAACTTAAATAATTTATGTACTAATTTATATTACCATTAATATTTAAAAAAAGATAGTTTAAAATATATTATTATTGTTTTATTTTATAAAAAAAATAGGAGGAGGTACAATTTAATTATATCTATTAAATTTAAAATATTTTTATTTGAATTTAAAAACATAGTTAAAATAAAAAAAAATTAAAAATATATGTCAATATAATATTTAATAAATTAAAAATATATAACTGTTGTTATCGTCAAACTTGTGACCGGACAAACATGTGACCGGACAGTACAACTCAACTGTATATGGTAATTTATCTTTTATTAGTTATCTTAAATAATTTTATTACATAATATATTTAATATTATTGAGAAGTTAATTTTACTTACATTATATTAATTATATTTCTGATAAAAAATTAATTATATTATTTATTAAATACAATACATTTGTTATGAGTTAAATTGATTTTGTGAAGTATTTTGTTACAAATCAATCAAAGGGTTATGTTAAAAAAAAATCCCCAAAATTCACAATAGAACATCAATTTTTGGATACAACCGACATATTCATTAATATTTTGTTTGGATTAGGAAAATAATTTGAGGAAGTGAATTTAAGAGGGAAATGAGAAAAAATGAGGTTGTTTGAATTAAGGTAGATAGAATGAAAATAGAAGAAAAATTTATGAAAATTTGTGAGTGATGTGACAGAAAATTATAATTTTTATTATTTTAATTATCTTATTAATATTTTATTATAATATAAATATAAATATTAATTAATAATATAAAAAATATAATATACATTTAATATATTAATTATAAACATATATATAATAAAACATATAAACATATAATATATTTAATAAATTTTTAAAAACAAAATTTAGAGTTAAAATAAATTTTAAATTAAAAAAATTATTATAAAACCTTAATAAATAAAAAAGCAATATTTTAAAATAAAATTATATTCAAATTTAATTAGTTTTATTTTATTTATTATTTTAATATTTTTATTCTATTATAAATTTAATTATTATATATTTTAAATATTTATTATTTTAAAATAAAAAATAATACTTGTTACATTTTATTTAATGGTAATAAATTAGTTTTATAAATTATTAAATTTCTTCGCACCTTAGAACGGAAATATTAAAGAGAGATTTATTTTCATTTTCTGTAAATTTTTAAAAATTTCCACACCTTTCTTTAATTGATAAGTTTCCATCGTTGGAAACGAACGAAAATATATAAAACTTGCTTATCTCAAGGATGGAAAGGAATAACCAAATTTTTTGAAGAAATAATAAATAACAAATTTACTCTTTATCTATACCTATATATAAAGAGGATTCCCTCTTTTAATTTTTTTTATTTTTTTTTATTTTATCTTTATATTAATATTTAATTTTATTTCATTATTATGGACATTAGCGTTATTTTCTATTTTATCAAAATTTTAAAATCTTTTCGAAACACTTCAAATTTTAAAAAATTTTAAATTTTCAAAATTTTTGAATATATTAGGTAAAAAATTGGAAACAAAATTTTTATTTTAAATATTTTATGATATCTAATTTTCAATTTTCAATTTTCAATTTTAAATTATAAATTTTAAATTTCAAATTCAAAATTTAAATTTTAAATTTCAAATTCAAAATTTAAATTTTAAATTTCAAATTCAAAATTTAAATTTTGAATTTAATTTTAAATTTAAATTTTAAATTTTAAAATTTAAAATTTTAAAATTTAAAATTTAAATTTTGAATTTAAAATTTAAATTTTGAATTTAAAATTTAAAATTTAAATTTTGAATTTGAAATTTTAAAATTTGAATTCTAAAATATTAATAGTTTTCATTGGTACATTCATTCTCTTTTCTCTTTTATATCCAGACTATAGAGAGAGAAAAAAAATGCTCATAAATTTTGACACATCTTGAACCCTCTTCCTTCACGCTCCATGTTCTTCTCCTACTCTCATCTGTCTCATTTTATAAGGCAATGAAGAGGAGAGAAAGCCAATAAGAGATTCAGGATACAAGGAGGCACCGCGAGTTCGAGATTTTTTAAACCAAGAAAGAGATAATTCACATCTATATTATTATTTTATTGTCAACATCGAAGCAATTAGATGAATAGAAAGTTTCATGAATTAAAACTACAAATACTCACCAAAGAGTTGAGAAGTGTCCCTCAGAGTCAGAGAACATCTAAATTTGAAGATAAAGGAGAATCCAAAGGGAGAGAAACTATCGGAACAAATGTTTGCATGTGCAAGAGAAAGAAAAGGTGATAATTTTTTCTAAACCTCATACTCTCAACCTCTTATGAACCTCGAGCAAATTATGCCCGTTTTTTTGTTCATATTTGATTACTTTTTAATTTTATTATTTAAAAGTGATACTATTTAATAGAAGGTTATTTCTGTTAGTCCAATGTACATACTTCAAAATGAAGTATTCCAGTTTTAAGCCTTATACCTTGAAGTGTGCTTCACATTGGACACACATCTGAAAGATCTAAAAGAGTTGAGTTGTTCGCTAATTGAATGAGGTGGATGGCAAAGAACAAAGTGCATGACATGCGGTGAAGGTGGTTTGCATGGTGCAATGTTTTGAAAGCATGGTGGCAGGAATAGTGTGGGAGATTGTTGGAGCATGCGAGGAAGAGAGAGAGAAGAGAATGTAATAGAGGGTGGTGTGGTAAAATTAACCACCATATACATGCATGTTTTTGTAGTTAAAGGTCAGGCATAGGTGATTTAAAATAAATTTTATTATTTGTCTCTCTACGATACAATCAAAGCAACAACTTAATAAATTATTATTAGTGTTTCCTGTATTCCTAGAAATCATTGTTTGTCTCCATGGTTGAACACAAATAGATGTTATCAAAGCAACAACACATATTTTTATATCTTAAGTGCAAAAATTGGATTCTTTTTCAGTGGATGAATATGCTTCGACGGTTGATTATTAACCATAGACATCACGTATGTTTATATTTATTAAAACTTACTATAAATTTTAATATAAATGTACGAATAATAACATTATTTATTCAAATTTTAATATTAAACATTATTTATTCAAATTTTAATATCAAACAATCTTAATAAAAATAAAAAAATGCGGATACACAAGCGTTTCGCGCCTGTGTTCCCGCTAGGTAAATATATAAAGTGAAAATCCTGAAAAGTACAATTTTTCTATTTAAGGTTCACAAAAAAGTAGATTTTAAAATGCAAAACGCTTATAAAAGTATTAATGTTAAAAGATGAATATGAAAAAGTAAATTCATGACTAATAGTCTTGCCTATCTTAAGTTGGGTAAAGAAAAAGTGGTTTGAGAAAAAAAAATATCTAATTGTCGTTATCTTCTAAGAAATCAATATTTGAAAATGTTGAAATAGATCGTATTGAAATGTTATTTCAAAATAGGATATAAAATGAGTATAAAATAATATTTTAAATTTTAAATTGAATGTGAGAGGATGAATATGTGTGTCTCCTTTTTTTATTTTCAAATGCATCCTTATCTTAACTTATTAAAATATTTTTAGTTTATTAATAATCTAAAAAGTTTATATTTTTATTTTTAGTTTTATAAGTTATTTTTTAGAGATATATTTGATATTTTTTTTATAAAATTTTTGTTTAATTGATTTGAACTCTAATTTAATATTTATGTAATTATATTTTCTTTTTTAATATTTAATAAATATGTATTCTTATAACATTAAATAATTAATAATATCATGTTTATTTTATTGTAATTTATATTTTTATTATCGATTTGAGTGAAGTGTATCATTAAATTATGGATATCTTAGCAAATTCCCTAACATAATTAATACTTACATAACGTATGAACAACTGACGAATATGAAAATAAATAACATTAAAGAAGCTTAAGAAAAAATTGTACATAATTTATTGAATGAGTCTTTATTATAAGAAAGGAAGCTTTATTGATTTTCTACTATTTAAAAGGGGTTCATTAACACTTCGTTGGATTTGGGTGATTGACATTCACTGGATGAATTTGCGAAGATTAAATTCGTTTGTGTCCAGTCATTTGAATGAAATGTCGAGCGTGGAAAGATGACAATGATTCATAAAAATGTGTTATGCGGTGCACTATGAAGAATAGATAAGAAAAACAATTGGGCTGTCTTATTTTACTTTGCTACCCTTGCTTATTCACATTCAAAACTGTGACTCTGTAGTTAAAGGTTGTGTCGTGGTGGTTTGTTGTCTTTGGTGGTGTTTTCACATAAGAATTCATGCATGCACAGGATAACAAAAATAGACTGAACATTGATGTTGTGTTTACCAAAATTGATGTTGTGTTTACCATAATCAATTTTGCGTTTTCTATGGATAATTGATGTTATATGTGTCAATAATCGATGTTATTTATTTTTTCTTAGATAATCGATGTTTGGTGAATATAATTGATGTTGACTTAATTATTTTTATGGAAAATCGATGTTCATTACAATTATAATTAATTTTTGTGATAATTTAAAGTCACTACAACTTAGGATTTAAATTTTATATATTTCATATTTAAATTTAAAGAGAACATTAAATATTTAAGATTTATATTTATTTAGGATTTTGAATATTTTAATAATTTTATATTTTTTATTTAAATAGGACATTAAATCATTTATGTTTTTATTTATTTAAAATTCTGAATATTTTAAAAGAAATTATATTTTAGATTTTTATTTAAATATGATACTAAATAATTTAGAATTTTGTATTTATTTAAGATTTTTTATAATGTCAAAATTTTATTTATTTTATATTTTTATTTAAGTATGATATTAAATAATTTAATATCTATATTTATTTTAGATCTTGAATAATTTTAAATTTTAAATTTTATTTTATATTATTATTTAAACAGGACATTAAATATTTAGGATTTGTATTTGTTTAGGATTTTGAATATTTTAAAATTTTTATATCTTTGATTTTTTTTAAAATAATACATTAAATAATTTAAAATTTGTATTTTTTTTAATTTTAAATACTTTAGAAATTTTATATACTTTAGATTTTTATTTAAATAGGACATTAAATATTTATGATTTGTATTTATTTAAGATTTTGAATATTTTGAGAATTTTATATATTTCAAATTTTTATTTAAATAAGACATTAAATAATTTAGGATTTGTATTTATTTAAAATTTTGAATATTTTATAAATTTTATATATTTAATATTTTTATTTAAATAGACATTAAAGAATTTATGATTTATATTTATTTAAAATTTTAAATATTTTTAGAATTTTATATATTTTAGATTTTTATTTA
Source organism: Phaseolus lunatus (assembly GCA_013389735.1). Taxonomy (NCBI): domain Eukaryota; kingdom Viridiplantae; phylum Streptophyta; class Magnoliopsida; order Fabales; family Fabaceae; genus Phaseolus; species Phaseolus lunatus. The sequence continues at coordinate 28,042,721 of CM023862.1, read as the reverse complement.
AATAGGACATTAAATAATTTAGAATTTTTATTTATTTAAAATTTTGAATATTTTAAGAATGTTATATATTTCAATTTTTTATTTAAATAATTTGTATTTATTTAAGATTTTGAATAATTTAAAATTTTTATTTATATCATATGTTTTTTAAGTAGGATATTAAAAAATTTAGGATTTGTATTTATTTTATGTTTTGAATAATTTTGAAATTTTATTTATTTCAGATTTTTATTTAAATAGGACACTAAATAATTTAAAATTTATATTTATTTAAGATTTTGAATATTTTATAAATTTTATATATTTTAAAATTTTATTTAAGTAGAACATCAAATATTTTTGGATTTTTATTTATTTTGGATTTTAAATACTTTAAGAAATCTATATATTTTATATTTTTATTTAAATAAGACATTGAATAATTTTTCTGAAAATCATAAATATGTTTTGACAGTTTCACATAATTTGTATTTTTTCCAAAATTAATTTCAGTATCCAAAATAATATTTTAATTAAAAGCAATCATAATTCACAAATAAATAAATAAAATTATTTTTTAATAATTTTAAAATAAAAGAATAAATTTATAATCTTACGTTTTTATCGATTAAAAAACATACAATTTCAATCACACTTATCTATCACTCACAAACTTTCATCAAGTGTCTCTACATTTTTTACTTTATTTACCTTAATCCAAATTATTTCATTTTCTTTATTTTTTTCTTCAACTTATCTCAAATTTACTCTTTCAAATCCAATTCAGTAATAAGTGAACTGTCATCCACTAAATGAATTATACAGAATCAAAATTCTATATTGTTTTACCGAAAACAAAATTTCAATATCTCACTATCCATTCTAACTTATTTTATACCTAAAATACAATTAGTTTCACTTCATCCATTAGAATATCAACATGGTCCTCAAATGAGTAAATGCTTGTTCAACACTTAAATTCATTCAAAATAACATCATCAAGTTTGTCAATCATGCACCATAACATTGTCACTTCATCCAAAGATTCAACTGTTGGGAAAATCGGGTAATTTCCCCACTAAAATAATGCAACTAGTGAAATGAACAGATACAAAATAAATGAACTAGACAAAACACTAACAGAGCTACCCGACAAATAATATTGAATACTATACTACTACAGAAAAGAAAACAGCATAATACCAATAAAGCGGAAAAATTAAAAGAGATAAAGAGGAACAACACACCCGAAAATTATTACTTATTGGAGTTTTTAAATAAGTCTTTAAATACAATTTAAAAAAATTAATAATTTTTTTAGTTTTTAAAATAGTATTTAATTTAGTCAATGTAACAACTAATTATTTTTAGTCTCTAAAATTAGTTTATATTTAATGATTTTTCAGTAGTAATGATAAACTGATAAAAAAAACTAATAATTCATCAATTATAATATATAATTACGTAATATAATAATTTTTATTAAAATTAACATATGATTAAATATACTAAAGTTTCTAATAACCTATTTGAGAGAATTGATTGGAAAAACATATGTAAAATCGAATTATATATATATATATATATATATATATATATATATGAATATAATATTAATACATTGATAAATATTAATGTATAAGGTAATTTATCTTTTATAAATCGTCAGAAATAACGTTATTAATTACATAATATATGTTTTATATTGAGAAGTTAATTTTGCTTATATTATTTATTAAATATAATACATTTATTATACACAAAAATAAATAAACTAATGAGTAAGAATACATTAAATAAGAAATAAAATTTACAAAATTTTGTAATTTTTAATCAATTTCAATTGATAATAAAAGATGAGTAACGATGCACTAAAACCAATTGAATTCACATAAAGATTAATGTGTATTTGAAACCCACCTTTCTAATTTTAAGTGTTATCAAAAGATTAAATCTAACTAATGTTTCTTCTATTTCAAAATTAAAACCATTGGAAGTTTAAAATCAAACAAGTAACTTATCATTCAATGGTTGTCAAATATTCTAACAAATGATTTTCACAATAACTGAGTTGCATCCTTCTGTAATATTTCGTTGTATAGCAACATGAACCAAGCTGATTGTTGTATATAAATGCATACATTAGTGACATATATGCATCAGAAAAAGAGGTCAAAAACAAAACATGGCACCTTAATTACATTTCCACAGTGAGAGCCTCCATTATTGTTTTTCTCACCACCCTAATCCTTCCCTTGATTCTCCCGGAAGGTTATTCTTCTTCCATGCTAATTGCAACTGCAAAAACCTCAAACTTCTCAGATGCTGATCTGTTAGAATTTCCTCTAAATTTAAAATACTTGGAGGCTGAGTTTTTCCTGTTTGGTGCTTTGGGTTATGGATTGGATAAACTTGCTCCAACCCTAACAGGGGGAGGACCCCCTCCCATTAGTGCCAAACTGGTTGACCTTGATCCCCTTGCCAAGGATGTCTTCTTTGCAGTTTGCTTTTCAAGAAGTTGGACACTTGAGGTTTTGTTCTATCTCTATATTTAGTGGAAGGGGATTATCAATGATATGTTTATTATTGTTGTTATTGACTTCATTATGAGATGCTCGTGAAGGCATTGTGGGTCGATAGTGCATGGATGCTGTTGGATTATATGTAGAATGAAAGGTAAATGCTGAAGTTCCAAATATATTCGGTGGAGTGGAAAAAGTACTCGAAGGAAAAGGTAAAAAGTTATACGTGTAAGGAATCTGTTGGTGTGGAGAATGAAGTGAGAGGTGGCGAAGATGATCCATGTGTGTGGATGTGGATGGTTGTGGAAGACCCGAATAACTAGATTGACCAACATCAAAATCATGACCATAAGGAAATCTCGAAGGGTGATAAGTCGGATGCGAAGGCGTTTGTGGTTGTGGTTGCGGCATTTGTGGCCCCAATATACAGTCTGCACAATATTTTAAAGACTTATTAGGTCCAATTTAATCCAGTTCGAAATCATGATTATTGATCTAATTACATGGGACCAAATTTCTTACCTGACCCCATCATGCGTCGACATCAATCAGGAAGACCTAGCATGAGACGCATTCATAACGAAATGGATGGTTCAATTCCAAATAAGCCAAAAAAATGTTGAGAGCCACAATAGAAACAACTGTTCGCATAGACAAGTTTAATAATAAAATTCAATTCAAGCTTGATTATTAATTTTCTCATTTTCTTTATCTATGTATTTATTCATTCATAAAAAATTTATTTATCAAATTAATTTCAATTATTAGATAACTTACATATTTAATTATAATTAAATAATTATAATATATTAATTTTAAAAAAATTATGACGTGACAAAAGTCGTGCCAAGTTGGTATGACTTAAGGCAGAAACCGTGTCAAATTGGTACGACTTGTCTAAATTTGTAATTTTTTTAAAACGGACCCCATTTTGGTAAAAAAAAAAAAACCCAAATTGATAAAAGAACCGAAATATTGAGGATAGTATATGGAACAGGTAATGAACATGTTCCTCGTGGCTTGCTTTTATCCTGATGGAGGAAATGGTCACATAGCTACATCTTTCTTAAAGCACACTTCCTAAAGATAAAGCATTTGCTTTGTAATTTTTATGTGTATTTGAATTTTGTTATGAATACACGTTACTTGATCTTTAAGGCCTAGGAGCAAGGAAAGGTTTGCAGCATTTGAAACCAAAACTGCATTATGATATCAAGTTAAGCCCAAAATAATTGGAATGAATTGCTATACAAAACTAAACTACCTACAGAACCCACTATATATATATTTCGTTATATTGATGAATTATTGAAAATTTTGAATTCATTTTGTAATTTTTTCTTGTTGAAATGCACAAGTCTTACATGTATAACGTACTCCTCCCAACAATTGTCGAAACACCATACTTAGCAAGTTTCATAGAAGAAACAATTGAGGAACTTATTGACGTGAGAACTATAAAAAAACCTATGAAACATATATATTTATGATAAAAATATAAAATTTCTCAAATCACCTTAGACCAACTTAAAGGTTAAGATGAAAGTCAAAACACTTTTAATATGTTCATGTGGGTTTATCCGAGCTGTTTTATGTTACTGGAACTTGTGTTTGATTTCTAAATGTAAGTTTTTTTAATAGAGTTGAAGTATATCTTTACATAATCTCATTTTATTCATTCTTTCTATTTATAACAAAAATGAAACTCAAAACACAGTGAGTGATATTATAGGGATATAAAAATACAACAACTTTTTAAAATTTAGTATATGAAAAAATGTATAAAATCTTTTTAGAGAGTACTATTTCCGTATGGATGATCATCACATTTTACTAAAATATTTTATTTTAACAAAAAGATATAAGTGTTGAAAATAATTACAAGAAATGAAATTGTACCAAAGAAATAAGTGAGTGAACATTAGATTTTGAAAATCAAAACCAATTCAATAAATGATGAGATAGTACACACACAAAAAGTAATATCTCCTGTTGAGTTTGTTAATGCAATTTTTATCCGAACTCAAATTTTGCAATGTCCATCTATTTTAGATTTTGAAAATATCATTATATATTCCCAAAAAAAAAATAAAGTTAACCAAATTACTAATAATGATGATCAATTATATTATCTTATTGATAGAATATGGAAATTAATACACAATTTTTTTTAAGAAATTTCTATAACGGATGACTTATAATTGATTATATGCCAACACATGATTGGAAAAAATTTCATATAACTAATTATCACTTTAACCTAATTGATTATCTACTTAATTATAGAATCTTTTAAAATAATCCATTATAAAAACTTTTAAAATTTTGAGGTTCTCAAGATCATAAATTAATTTATTCTTTAAACAATTAAGTAGTTGTTGATCATTGTTTTATAAATATTTGAAAATGAATGTACATGGATTAGATAATCAATCAAGCTTATGCAATTTATTTTGGAGAGTCTAATCCAATACAATTAAGCATAAAAACAATAACACTTTTCTTACTACATTATTCATCATCAAAACATAAATGTAAAAACTACAGCTTCTAATCAAAGTATAAATTATACAAAATTATTTTTTTATAGTTGATAATTCTTAAATTTAAAAGTAAAGATGAAAAGTTAGATTAAAATAAATTAGTTCTTAAAAAAATAGTATATGAATAAACACAAAAGACAACAATTATATATATTACTACAAGAAAATAATTAAATATAAACTAATTTTAGAGAAAAAAATAATCAGTTGCTATAATGATCAACAAATTTTAGTCTCTAAAATTATATTTAATTTAGTCAATATAACAACTAATTATTATTTTTTATCTAAAATTATTTCTAATCAATAATTTTTTTTAGTTATATATGCTCAATAAACAGTTTTTTAGTTGTTTAATAAAATTATTACATTTGAAATTAAAATTAAAAAAATCTATTTGAAAGAAATAAAACTAATAAAGTAAATAGTCACATATAAGATTAGGGCATGACATGTACCCTAAACCTCCAAAAAAAAAAAAAAACAACTCTTAAAAGCAACTTCATTTGACTTAATAAGAAGCTCTCATTTCTTCAATTTGGGAACTCAAATTGATAATAATATATAATTTACTATAAAATTTATGAAATAAAAGTTTATTAAACTAATGTTTTATCTTGTGCACAAAATAAATATCATGCAACTAAAAATTTAAAAACTAAATCTTTTAAATATATAATTATATTATGGTTAAATTTTATAATGAATATTTTTTTTATATATATAATATATTTTAGATATGTTATAAATAATTTTGATTGTGATGTAATTATAATTTTAATTATTGATAATTTCTTTTAAAAAAATGAAATTTAAGCTATACTATTAAAAACGATAGACTAAAAGGGACAACAAATTAAGAAAAATATTTAATCATACGAATAATAAATCATAATGAGTATTAACTGATAAATCTACTTCTATCCTTTGTCTCTTAACTAAACATTTCAAATATTGAAATCATATTTGAAATGTAAAAGAAATAACTAATCTACTTCTTAATAAGATAACTAAATCATAATGAGATTCTTCTTAATCTGTAACCCAAACTTTTAAATTTGCACTATTTAATTTTATCAAAAATAATTTTAAATAATTTACGATTTAATTCAATTTTTTAAAAATTTGAATTATTTAAAAAATACTAAATAAATATTTAAAAACTTTTAAAAAAGTGATTTTCTTTTTCAGAACAGAGGATAACATGGAACCCTACATATTTCACCCCACCGGTTGCAGGTATAATAATATCGCAACCGTTCATTATAACATATAAATATATCTAACGGTACCAGATCGTATTTCATCGGTGTGTCATATTCTGGAGATTCGCCCTGTTTCTGCAAGTTTTGAAGATCTGTTAAAATTGACACGAAAGAAAGGGTTAAGGAGTAAAAGGGTGGTGTGAAGAGTGTGTCTTCTTCGCGCATCGCATCAAAAGCAATTTATCAAACAGCGTCGTAGAAGGTAAAGGAGGTTTTTCGGTAGTTCGTTTTTTAAATCCGGTATCGTTGTTTTTGTCAATCGCTGATGTTTCGTTCGATCGGATTTGATTCGCAATTTTCGATTAAAATAATGGCAACTCCAAGTCGATTTTAGCTGGTTATTGAGAGTTTGTCCTGTGTGTTTCTTACGGTTCTGCGTTGTACTAGATTAATAATAATTTATAGTCTAGTGTTGCCGTAGGACGAAACTTACTTGATCGGGTTTCACTTCCTGCATCGCGCTGAGACTTTAGCATTGGTGTTTGTGTGAATTCCGAGTGTCCGTAGCTGAATGTTGGATTTCAATTCTCTATGTTAGCGTTTAAAGAGTATTTTAGCAGAACCACATAGGCCACGAAACCCTAAATAGTCGTACCTTTTAATTTGATTAAATTGTAATTATCTATTAGTTTATTTTTGTTCTGGACAATTTGTGCTTTATATGATAGATATGATGTTATATGTTTTGACCCCTTTATTCTGTTAAATTTTCTATGGCGTTGGAAGTTTATGTGCCAATTATGAATGTCCCGGTGGGATGGGTAGCATTAAGGTGTACTGAATTTGAAACTAAATAATTTGGGGATTTTGAGAGTTATTATAATTAGCTTTTGGGATGATTTGAGTTCCAGTTATTTAATTTTAATGTCGTTTTCCCCTTTTGTGTGCGAGTGAGTCAAGCGTCCTAGTTGTTAATGACACAACTTACTTAGGTCAGTGGTCGTGAGTTTGTGATCCGTCTTGTTTATGTTCGAACATCCCTGAAATTACCTGTTGTTAACCTCAGAACAATTGTTCTGGATATTCAATTAAGAATTCAACTTCGTGATTTAATTTGTATTATTTCTACCAAAAATCATTTGACTCTGTTTCTATTTACAGAAACACATTACACTGGGCAGAAAGGTATGGCCGTAGATTCAGCATCATCCGAGAAGAAATCAAGCAATGCAGTGAATGAGTTGCTGACTTTTAATGCTGAGAATATGCAAAGCAACATGAAAACTATCTATTACAGGTTTCGTTTGGCTGTTCGTTATGAATATTATTTTGAATACATAATTTAGCTTGAAACGTTATATTTGGGTCGGACCATTGAAGCATAAGGGTTTTTTCTTCCCTTTCTTTCTTTACTTGATTATGGAACATGGCAAGTCACCAACCTGTTTGGGGTATTAGTTTTAGTATGGATGAAATCATTTCATTTTATCTGTATGAAATATAGTCATCCGAGTCCATGGTATATGGATGTAACTTGAAGTAGAAAAAAGGGGAGTGGGCGGGGTGGGGGTAAGAAAACAAACACCTATTAATGTCCTCTAAGGTTTACAATTGAATCTTTGTCTCTTTTGCAGCCGAACATTTTTATCTATAATTGGTGGAGTTGTTGCTGGTATTTTGGGATTTACAGGCTTGAAAGGATTTGTGTTTTACTTACTTCTCATGGCACTTACTTCACTTGGGCTCATTGCGAAAGCAAGTTTTTCAACCCACACCTACTTTGACTCCTGGAATCGAGTGCTTCTTGATGGCTTTCTGGGTGGCTTAATGGTATGTTGTTGTGTTCATTTCATCTTTCTTTCGGTTTGGTGTATGAGACGGTTTATTTCGTTCATTAAAGAAGAAATTAGTTTGGATAAGATAGTTAGAGACGAACACAACTAGAGAATAAATATCATATGTAGAAAGGCACAAACAAATTAGATTAGCCAAACATTTGAAGCACATATACTAAAGATACCCAACTGGTGAGGGGAATTGCCATGTGCTAAACTTAAACACCAAATATCAATGCAAGTGTACCAAGATGTTTTCTCTTAAAAATTAAGTATTCTATTCCAGCCAAAGACATCAAGGAATAGCATACAATGTGTACTACCAGAACACTTAAGCTTTCTAATATAGATGCTAAAGTCAAACCTCAGAAATGAACATAATCTAATTAAAAGAAAATGTTTAACATTAAAGGTACACTAAGCACTCACATACTAAAGATACACTTGCTGAATTAGCTTTTCAGTAATGTGAATAAAATAAAGAATATATAGAATTTTTCATAGTCAGAGTTTTGCACGACATATTTGGAGATAAAAGCTTTGTTGGGTCTATGTATGTATCTGTAACATATCATTAGAATTGATCTTGCTGAGCAGTGCTTTCCAATAGCTCCTTGATGTTGGATGAAATTGCATACAAGAATAGCATTTTATGTTATAATAATGAAATTTTGGGAGAGATCTATATATTGTCTTGCTGGTCTTATTTGATCATAAGATCTATTTTGGGGATTTTCTTCTCTCTGTGATGTTTAGCACTTTTTGAATGTGGGTGTTCAGCATTATAACTTCTCCTTTTCTACTTCTGCAGTCGTTCGTGCTCTTCTGGACGTATCCTTCTCTTTAATAATAGTTTGGTGGTGGGTTATGACTGAATATTGGTTAAATCAATTCAATAAAATCTTTTAAAAAATGGAGCACTTGTTTGTCTTACACTGTATCATTGGAGAATAATGGAAAAAGTTTTTCTAAATTTAATCAGAACTTAATTTAAAATTTCAAGTATGAAAAACTAATTGATTTGGTTGGGGTTGGGTAATTTCGTAATATCAAGTTTTAGTAACAGAAATAACTTCCAAATGTTGAGTAAAACTAATGAAATTTTCCGAGTTTCTTGAGCAGCAGTTGCCATGTTAATTCAACTTGTGCTATGTTTGTTCTAAACGCTGATTGCTCGAGTTTGGCATTCAATAAAACACAACACTACAAAATTTAACTTGCTGTATACAACTCTTCTGTTGAAATTCTTGCCATTATGTTGTTCTTTGACAAAATAAAGATTTGCCTATGACATTGTCCATATATTTTGATGGATGGAATGTGCACGTTTCAAGTGAAGACTATTTGGACAACCGTAGCTGCTATTGATCCTTACTGGAATTCAGTTGCACTCTACAATTACTAGATAGCTTTTCATGATATTCCCGTTTCTAAACTGAGATTTACTACCAGAGTTTTGTCAGTTATGTATTATTTAAAATAGTATCTCAACTCAAGTGAGAAGTTTGTTAACTGATATAGATTGCATTTTGGTCAATTTTTATTTTAGGCATATTGTACATTTAGACTGTTAGCCCTTCTATAATAACGGAACTGTGAATTTAATTCTGTAAATTTAATCTAGATTTTAATTATTATAACAAAGTCATTTCATTATTTTCTTTCACTTAAAACTTTACAATTTTTAATTCAAAATGTTCACAAATTAAGTTTATGAAATTGTTGTGGATATAATGTTCAAAAAACGTATTGCCTATAATATCAAATTTTGCTATGTGTTAGTAGTTTTCTTCAAATTTTAACTTGTTTCTAGATCATTTAATTTTATCGTATTTTTGGTTAATTGCCTACTGTAAACATTTAGAGTTATTTTTTATATTAAATCTGTCATGATTCTATAATTATCTCGAAAGAATATGAGACTCTGAGGATTTTTAAATAAAATAAGTATAGATGAGAACAATATTCGTTTAATGTTTGTTTTTATTTAAAATTAAAGGAATTTAATTTGTTGAGTGATTAAAATGGCAAACAATGTTGTTATACATTTGTTTCTTCTTAGCTTTACAACTGAATAAAAAAATTATATTTGACTATAAGCATGGCAATTTACCATAGGCAATGTTTTAGTTTGGAAAAATTTGAGCTTGTTTGGTTGCTAAAAGTTTATCATTCTTCCGCGATCTTTTGCGTCGTGAAAGTAGTATGATTGTCTTTGGTGCTTCGAGCATATAATATAGGACCAAAGTTGAAGTGACCCATACTGCTCAATGATAATTCTAATTTGAGGATATTTTGTTAGTGTTACCTAATTATTTCCTAAGCTATTCGATTTGTTAAATTGCACAACGAAGGTGGTTTTGTTTTGTTAGTTTGTTATAAGAGTTAAAAAAAAGGAGGAAGTGCTAAAATGGTGAAGTCTATACCTCGCTAGATACTGTGCGCGTTTTAATTCTTAACCTGTGAATTTGATGAGTAGGAACTAGAATTACAATGCAAAAAGACGCATATAAGAGGAACTTTTTTAATCATTTTACAAATGCATTTGATTAATTGTAAATGTAAGCAGATATAATTTGCAAAGAGTAAGGTGAGAATTGAATCCAAAGGATTGAGAGAACCGTGTGAAAGTCACTTTAGTTAGGTGGCGGACACCTGCCAGTCCACATGGAAATCACGGACACCTACTGGTCCAAATAAAGATAAATATTATAACTATTATTGGTATTGTTTTTAATCAAACATTACATTACCAACATTATTTTCATTTCTATAATTACAATTTATTGTGGTTGATATCACTAGAATTTAATTTGAATCTTTTAAAGAAAATAAGCCGTCAAACTTGAATTTTATAATTATAAAAAAATATAACTAAAAAAGAGACTTTATCAAGGGATGAAATACGAAGGATAAAAAAAAGGAGAAAATTTGAGAATAAAAAAATGTGAATTCCATATATATTTATTTTCCATAAAATTGTATATAAAAATAGGAATGATAACATAATGAAAGAGTTCTACTTTGATTATATATATTTTTGCTGTTGAGCTAAAATTTATGTTTCTTTCATATTTGGTTGGATAAGGGGTATATTTAGTTATACTTATACTTGTTTAAATATTTTTTATAAAATAAATTATAAAAAATAGTGATATTATGAATAATTCAATATTAAAAAATATATTTTACTTTTATTAATAAAAAATAATTACATAAATTTAAAATGAAATATTAAATAAATTAATTGTAATTTAATAACTATCTATATGTCCTATTTAAAATGTCAAACATTGATCATATTCATACTCATACCTAATCCACTCGTATAATTTCTATTAATATTGGAATGCATTCATATCATACTCATATATTCAAATTTATTTACAATCCTAAATAGAAAGGTTTTCCTTCATTTTTTTGAGCATTCACTTTCTTTGGATACTTTTAGTCATTAAAAATTGTTAAATATTTAAGTTTTTATTCATCGAACATTTTTAACTGTAACCAAAATTTAAAATAAATTTTTAAAATATATACTTGAATGTATAATAACTATATTTATTATTTATTTTTTATTTTTTATTTTCATTATATTTTCTCTTACATGCATCTTAGATAAAATAATATCTATTTTATCTTTTTCTTCTTATTCACTTTTTTTTCTCTTTATTTATTTATTTTTCAACTTAATCCACATAAAAATGATAGAGGATTGACAAAAGTAATAGATTTTTCCCACTAAAAATCGTCAAGATGAAACTAAAGCTAACATTAATTTTATCTAAGTTAACCCACTACTGTAAAGTTTATTTTCCTATTATATAAACATCATTTTCATAGTGTGCTTTTTCCTTTCAAGTTCAAAGAACTTATCTATTGTCTGTCACAGAAAGCAACTTACTTTAAAATAGAACTATATTTTCTTGTAAGAATGAGTAGTGAAAGAGTCTCTGACACAAATTTTCTAAAACCAATTAAAATGATTAGGTTCTTAAAAAGGTGCACTTAAAAACCAATTGAGATTTAACAATAACTCAAAAAAAAAAAAATATTTAACCATCGAAGTTTGAATCATTACGATATTGTTGTAAAAAAAGTAGACATTAAATTATAAATAAAACTAATAGCGGGAGGGATAAATAATTATTATAAAATTCTAGAGCTATATCTCTATATAAAAAATGTGTTGCTAATATTTTTCATTTCATTAATTCTGAAGATCGATTGAAAAGTAAAAGGTTTAAATTAAAATTACCTACTTTATATTTTCAGTGTAATAAATATTTTTGCAACAAAGCTTTATATGTACACAACACTATCAATAACTATGAAAAAGTATAATTCACGAAATTAGAAAAAAAAATTCTGGCGAGTGGAATTTTGGGGTTAACACGTGTTAAATCATGTTTGTGTCGTTCCCATACCCCACACTTATAAGAGAAGAAACATCACAATTGAAAGTGAAATTGTAAGGAAAAAAGATAAGAGGGAGAGAAAAGAAAAAGGGTCGAGAAGAGAGGAGGATGTGGTGGTGGTACACGTCAAGTTTCCGGTGGCCGGAGCTAAACCTGTCGCTTCCGTGGTCGATTTTCCGGTGGCCGGCGTTGGACTTGTCGTATTGGAGTGTAGAAAGTGTGATTCAATGGAACTTGTCGTTGGTTGATGACGTGGTATGGGCCTTGATTACGGGCCTTGAGTCCATAGCTTTGGTCGCCTTGCTCTGCTACTTCTTCCTCTGTTGTGGTTGTACTCTCTAATCTCTAATCTCATTCTCATTTATTTTATTTTGTTTTTCTATAAATATATTTTATATTTCATAAATGAATTGTAGTTTAAAATATTTCTATGGTTTATTGTGGAGGAATTTTATCCTTTTCATATTTGTTGTGCTGTGAATTTGAGAATTGTGATCACTTTTTGGGTTGTTTTGGTTCCTGACTCAAGAATGCCAAACGGATAAAACCAGTTCTTTTGAGTTTCATTTTTTTTTTTAATTTCTTTGAATATGCTTGATAGTTACTATTTCAGAAAACATTGTCATATCAATATTGCCACTGAAAAGTTTGTTTATTTTATTAAGTTAATTTTCAAAGTATTTTTTATAGGACACAACTGATGCAGAATATTAATATAAAATATCACACTTATATTTTAATTGGTTTAGTTTCATCTTGCAGGTTTAATTTTCAAATATGAACTAGTATAGCACACCATTTGTTTGACAGTTCATATTTTGATAAGAAATAATGAATATTTATTGGAAGTTAAAAATAGTCAAAAATTTAATTCTCATTTCATTTTAGTTTAATGATTTTTTACTATTATAAAACGTCAGAAATTATATTCATATTGAAATAAATTAAAGTATATCTTAATTGATGCATTTTATAGAATTTTTTTTTTTAATTTGAAAGTTAAAATATTATTCAAATGTACTTGAAGAAGAAAAGTGTCTAAAAAGAGAATAGTATACTTTTAATTTTATTTATTTTAAAATGCATTTTCATATCTTATGGATATGAGTTACGCTATGAGAAAAACAAAAAAATTCTGTTTTTCAGAGTTCGAACGATATGTTTTTAAAATAAATTGTGATCATGTATTGTGCATTTTTTAACAGGTTTCAAAGGGAAATCAATAGATATGACTAATATCTAATTTGTTTCAATGGAGTTCATAACAAAATTACAAATAAAATTTCATTACTTAAATTATTTAATTAAGTTGCCTGCCCAAAATTAAATAATTCTATTTTCACATAATCTTTCGGCAGAAAAAGAATAGGGCGAGATTTGCGTCCAACATATAAGCACCATTTAGTTTTCTAACCTTAGGTTTTGCACTATGTGAGGTATTAAAAAAAAAATCTTACTTTCATTTATAATAAAGAAAATAGTGTTTACATATTTAGAATTTTATAAAGAAAAATTATGTGTTTTTGTTTGTCAAAAAGGTTTTCTTTACAATTATATAAATTTTCTCACGTAACTTTAATAGTTATAGCTGCTTGTATTATATTTTATGTTTTTAATTAGTTTCTAGTGTTTATCTGCTAACTAAGCTCCTCGTCATCATCACAATTACGCAAAACTTCTAGATTCTTTGATTTTTTTTTTTGTCAACGTTAAATTTAACGGACTTTCACAGTTGACTCCAAATTTTGTGCCCGGCCAAAATCTTGTGTGAAAAAACTTAACCCAAATTAAACACATTTGTTCTTTCGATAAATACTAGTTATAATGTAATATTTATATGACAGGTATAAATTAAAAAATAATGTAAATACAATATATATGAATATATAATATATAGTTATTTAAATTTGAATGTTCATCTTTACTACCGTGAATATCACATTAACATGTATTTAACTCTTCGTAGTATTAGTCAATATTTTTAAAATTTGTTTATTATAAAAGTAAAATTATTTTTAAAAAATTAAAATAAATTTTTATTAAATGAATATAGTTGTAGATGTTTCACAAATTATATTTTTTTAAAATATTTTTTATATATATTATTCTTAAAATTTTGAGTTGACTAACCTCGTTAGGACATTATATAAATGTATTTCTAAGGTGAAACGAGATTTGTCCGGAATGATTAATTTTAGTCACGAAATAAAAATATCTTATTTTATGGGAATAAAAAAGTATTTGAGTAATTTTAGTTTGGTAGATGAATGAATTTTGAATTTTGGTTTCAATAATAAATATTATTTGTTTCCGTTATTTTAAATTTAAAATCACTATTTTTAATCTATACAAAGTGAGTGAATTTTATTTAATAATTTAAAACTGTTTGTTTATTTATTTTAATACCTGAAAAAAATAAAAATTAATATCTTTAATCTTAAACATTCAATTTTTTTAAGTATTGCTAGATTATACAAATGTTTTTAAGTCAATTTCATTCTTCTTTATATTTTAAAATGTTTAATGAGACTGAGAAAAAGTTCATTTTTAGTATTATTTTTGTTTGAGTGAAAATTTCCTCGTTTAAGCGAATAAACTCAATAACAGCTCATTCCATTTTCACTTGAACAAAAATTGACAAAGAACAAGAAAATTTTAGAATCATATTCTAGTTTGAGCGATAATATTTCGTTTGATCACAAATTTCTTGCTTAAATGAAAATATCAGAAAAAAAAATCCATAAAAATGATATTTTTCAATATTTCACCAAAAAATCAAAACTCAAACTTATATTTTATAAAACATCTAAGACCAAAACAATACCACTTTACTAGAGTTTGACTGTTATTTTCATTGAACTCCTATGTCAACTTATATATATATATATATATATATATATATATATATATATATATATATATATATATATATATATACATTTGTGATTTCTAAACCAAATTCATTCAATTTCAACTTGAAACAACCAACATTCATTAATGTTTACACTTCAAATGATTCATACTACAATTCAAACATATTCAATAATTTATTCAATCACAACCAACATGTAATTTACGAAATCAACAAAATTAATCATCTCTATATTTTCACATTCAATCTCAATCAAAACACTATTACTCAATAACAAACCATGCAAGAAATTTGAAGTTTGTGAACACGTCACCTTCATATACAAATCTTCTAAACTATAGGATTCTATTGAAAAGTAAAACTAATTTTTCTTATCTATCAAGAAGTAGATGTGCTCACAGAGAACTTAAATTCTTAGAGAAAAACAGGATAGTCTAACCTACACTACATAATTTTGATCAATGATCTAAACATATAACTAAGACTTTGAACTAACATAGACTAATTTTAAAACTATAACCACCAAATATAAACGCATCTAACCAGGCAAATCATAAAACTCAAAACTAACTCAAAGTAAGAAGGAGTAAAATAAACTTACTCTAACCAAAATTTTAATTGAATAATATTACTTTATTCACTGTCAAAAACCTAGTGATGATCTCCGATGTTAGTCTGATGAAGAAGGTGGTCATAATCTTAAGGAGGACAAAAAATAATAATTTGTAAAAGAATAATAATTATATTAAAATAAGACCTGAATAACTGATTTTTTTTTATATTTATATATTTTTTTATTTTAATAATAAAACATTCAGTATCATCTAATTATTATACCAATTCTACTTTACTATTTTTAAGATTTTGTAAATTTAATTTATTAATTCAAATGTATATTTTTATTCCTCCTTTAATATTACTATACGACTCTTAAAAGATTAATGAAATTGCTCAGGCCTAGAATTAAATTTCAAATTTTCGATTAAAATATTTGATTCGGAACTATTATACGTGCTTTCACTTTTAATTTTAATTGCTTTATTAAAAAAATAATAAAAAGTCTCATATCATTCAAAAAATTTCATAGGATTGGTAGTGGTATATTACAATTAATTAATTTAATAATAACAATTATTTTAAAGTAAAAGTGAATGACCAGTAAGAAAATCTATCACTTAATTTTATTTTGTGTATTGTTTTTATCAAAGTGCCGTGTAACACTGATTAGACGGAGTATATTACATCATATAAAATAATTAATATTATATATATATATAAATTAATTAAGTTTTAAGTTTTAAATATCTACTAGGTTTTTATTTATTAAATATTTAAATATTTATTTTTTAATTGAATTTATACTGTTTAATTTTTCTATTAAATAGAAATATTATTGTTAATTTAGTCTCTCATCTTACTTATTTATTTTCACGTATTTAAAATTGTAAAATTTTTATATTAATATAAAATAATATTGAATTAATATGAAATAATACATTATTTTTATTAAAAAATTGTTTGATAACAATATTCTCGTATTTTTCACGACTTTAATATTATAAAATATAACAAATAAGTACTTGTCATTTGTCGTCGTTACTATTTAATACATTTTTGAATAAAAATAATAAATTTGTTTATTATTTTATATTAATCATAATTTCGTTTTATATTAATTACGAAATTTTACATCAAATCTACTAAAAAAAGAATCAAATAGTAAATATTTAATTAAAAAATATAAAAATTAAAGGACTTAAATGAATTAAACTATATATATATATATATATATATTTATAAAGTACTAAGTCAATAACAAATGGTACAATAATATATATGCAAACAATATATAATTAATGTAGTATTTTTAATGCTTTCTTAAATATAATTAAGTACATTAAATTAGAACTAATAGGAATATTTTTATTATATACAAAAACTATGAATCATTTTATCTTTTAACAGCTTTTGATAATATCATTGTGAGTTGTCCTGCTTAGCAGTGAAGTGACAGTTGGCTTCAAAAGGTTCTGCCACGCACATAACTGAAAAGTGAAAGCAACAAAACTTTTGTATATAACAAATTTCTTCATCCAAATAACCGAAAGATACATCGTTTACCATATTTACTTCCCTCTTAATTTTGTTTTAAAAATATTGCAAAATGCTGGCATTAAACGCGTGAACGTTACCAGGTTTGAAGACTGAGAGTGCACAGCAAAAGAAAAGCAAGAAGACAGATAGAAGAAGGTAGTGCTATTGCTAAACATAGGTTGCAATGTTCTTATTCAGAATGGTCTCAACAGAAAACCGTTTCCTTTGTGTTTCTCTTTTGTTTTTAGAAATTCGTAAAACGACCGAATCGCCTTTTCTTTTTATTTTCACTTTAATTTTTATTCATTGTCTTATTTTTGGGTTTAGCAATTTCGGAAAGAGGTTTTTGTCATCTTGCATGGAATTTCAATCTCCAACTTCTCGCCCTACCCGGAGTGATGTCATTTTGAACCACCATCCACCATTTCCGATCATTCACCGGTTTCTGTTGCCGCCGCCGCTGCCGCCATCACCCTCGACGGTGCTGCTTCCGATACCTTTCAACCCCTCACTTTTCTTTACGATGGATAATCAAAGGTCCATCTCTCTGCTTCAGGTAAACCTTTTTCTTTTGGGTTTTTTATATTTTTTTATGGGTGTTTGGGTTTTATTTAAAGTTTATAACTTTTTGTTTTGGGGTTTATTTAATTATACGCAGTTCATGGTTGATGAAGGACTTCTTCCGTCGGCAGCAGAGGAAGATAAACGACAAAATGTTATTCGGAAGCTTAAACAGGTTTTCTTGTGCAGCATTCCCCCGTTTGTTCTTAATGTGTGGTTTTTTGCTGCGACCTTTTCGTTCTTTGTTTTCTTTTTGAATGCATGGGCTGCAGTTTGGATAAGTTCTCTGTTTTCCTTGAAGGAGGTTGCTTCTTTATTTTTATTTTTTTCTCTCTCAAAATATTTATTTGCATTTTCTTGCTCTTTTTACATGTATGACTGGAAAGTGTTTATTTTGTACGACCAAATTGGCCTTATTAGTTACTTCAACTAGGTTTTGTTTTGTCCTAGAAAGAAGTGTATGTTTGGCAATGCATTCTGAACTTAGTGTCTCATGTTTGAAGCGAGGACGCTAGCAGTTTCAACAGTTGTTATACATGTCACCTCAAAATTTTTTTACTACTAAGCTTGTACAGAAAATTTAAAGAAATTTGTCGTTGTGGTTTTGATAGTAATAAATTTTTTGGGTAATGGACTATTTTCTGTGTAATATATATAAAAAAAGCAATGAATAGGTAGAATTATTACTTAAAAAGATGGTAGTTTGTTCATAATATTGGTAAGATTTAAAAACTGTGCGAATGATTGAACTCATTTACTAATGGCAAGACTTCAAAAAGTTCGCATTTTGGCAACAATTATAACTTTTTTAATTTCTTGTGCATACAGGGATAAAATTCGTATTTTATGTTAGCAAATCCCTGTATTTATTTGTTTCTTTGAATTTAGTTTTCTTAATTTGCATCATTATATTTGGGTAGGCACTTACAGTAGTATCTTGATGGCATTCCTATTAATCACAAATCTTGCATTTATATTTTATTATCTTATTTATCATGCTATTCACTTTGCAGGTAGTCTCATCGTGGATAAAGAAGGTTGCATGCCTACATCAACTACCAGAGCACCAAATTGCTGTCACATCTGCCACCATATTAAGTTATGGATCTTATGGCCTCGGAGTAAGTTCTTCCCTTAGTTAATCCTGTACCGTTTGATTTTCTTGGTCTCTTATAAGATGAAAGGTAAAAAATTGTCGTATTAGGATTTCTCTTAATTTTCTTGTATATGATTGTTAAACTTTTTCACATGTCTAAAGATTGCTTTCTCCTTTTAACTTTTGTCAATAACTTTCAATAATGTTTAGGTTCACAGCTCAGGGTCTGATATTGATGCTTTGTGTGTTGCTCCTTTCTTTGCCTCAATTGCAGTAAGTTATTTGTGTTTCTCTTGTTTATCATTCCCTTAGGCTCTGTAACATTTGTCTTAATTTTTACTGATATGATCTATACAGGAAGACTTTTTTGTTGTGTTGCACGACATGCTTAAAAGAAGACCTGAAGTATCATATATTCACTGTGTCAAGAGTGCAAAAGTCCCTTTAATGCGATTTAAATTTGAAGGGGTTTCCATTGATCTTCCATATGCTCGGCTTAATGTACTATATGTTCCTGAGGTCAGTATGAGGAAACATGATGTAGTTCTCAAAATGTGAAAATACATTAAAAAATGTTAGGAGTATTGCATGCATGTGCGGAGACCTTTTTAAAGCATTATCTCAACATTTCTTCAAACTAATGTCGTTGCCTCTTTGTGTTATGCATTAAACCATTCTTATCTTAAATAACCAACTGCTTACTTATGCTGTTTATTTTATTTTACAGAACGTTGACATATTAAATCCATTTTTCATGAGGAATATTGATGATACCAGCTGGAAAAGTTTGTCCGGGGTACGAGCAAATAAATATATTCTCCATCTAGTTCCTAATATAGAGGTAAGATGCAGCCAATCATTTATTTTCTTAGTAAAGGAGAATAACCAGATTCATAAGCAATTGGACAATTATCTTTATGATCCAAAGGATGTGAAATATCTTGATTTTTGTTGACGTTCTTTGAGTTGAGGATGGGCACTAACTTCCCTTTATATTTGGTTCCATGAAAGTGGGGGTAGTTTTGCTTTATTGTTCTTGTGCATTATCGTCTCTTTAATGCAACTCATGTATTTCAGAAATTTCAATGCATGCTACGATGTCTTAAACTATGGGCAAAAAGGCGAGGAGTTTATGGAACTGTAAGTGCATTTATACTTTCAAGTATGGTTACTTTTATAACTTTTTGCTTGAACTTTGATTGTAGGCTTAACATGAAGTAATATTTTCCTTTGCAGCTACTTGGTTATTTGGGAGGAGTTCATATGACAGTTCTTGCAGCATATGTTTTGCTAAGACACCCTGATGCCACCTTAAATGCTCTAATTATGAACTTTTTTCAAACATTTGCATTTTGGCCCTGGCCTACTCCAGTAATGTTGCAGGAAGGAATGTTAACAGTTATAGATGCGATAGAAACACGGTCCTTCATGCCTATATTTCTGCCATCTAGCCGTTATGAGTATTGTCATACAAATATTACTAAAAGCACTTTCTTTCGGATTAGGAGTGAGTTTCTTCGTGGATATGATATGACAAAGGTATGTTGCGTTGCTTAACATGGGTCTACCTACTTACCTGTGTTATTATAGTCATTTTCCAGAGTGACTTAATCATAATGTTCTGTGTGGTAGAATCCACAAGGTTTATATGGCAGCCAATCTAGCCCTTGAGGATTCTGCCATACAAAATATAACTAAAGCACTTTGTATTGGACCAGGACTACGTTTCTTTTTGGACATAATAACATGACAAGGGAATGTTGTGTAGTTTTTAACCTAGGTGTCCTTTTGGTATACATTTTACTGGAATAATATTTTCACTTGTTGTATGACTAGCAGTATATGTATAGTCGTTCACATTATCTCATGTGGATTATATTAGAAACAATAAAATACTGACTGAAACATTTAAATGATAATAAATTTATTTAAAATCAACATAACACCTAGAACATGAACTTGTAGTATACACTACTTCACTTGTTGACAAATTCATCTTATGACATCTTATGTTCAAATTCATATAAACCTTATGTCATCTTATGACCTGTAAAGGTGTGCAAATTCATCTTATGACATCTTATGTTCTGTGTAATGTAAAGTATATTAATAAAAGAAATTCAAAGCTAAAAAATTCATGATTTCTTTTTCAAACAATGTTTGATGTTCTATTGTACTTGGATATGCTATAGTAAGGGCTTACCCTTTTTAAGCTGAAAAGGATAAACAATAACTAAAAACACTTTGTACTAAATCAGGACTAACTATATTGTTGGACATAATTGTCTTGCTTAACCTAGATCTCTTTTTGGTATAGATTTTACTTACCTGTGTTCTTATTTATATTTTTTCCAGAGTGACTTAATCATAATGCACTGTGTATCAAACTACTTCTTCTAGGATAACCATAATTGAACTGATGCTCCTATTTTAGTTCCTGATGATTTCCATATGTACTTATTTAAAAAGAACTAGGCCTTTAAATAAGTCTCTCATTTTCTGTATGTGGTTGAATTGAAGGATATTTTGAAGTCAGATTTCCTTTGGGATAATGTATTCGAGCCTTTTCCATACTCAAAAAGATACTCCCAATTTGTCAAAATTTATCTCTCTTCTCCTGACCATTATGCACTGGCAGAATGGGTTGGTTGGGTAAAGTCACGATTTCGAGGTCTTCTTGTGCATGTAAGTAGCTCAAATGGTAAATTTGGTTTCTTATATAATCATATTTACTTTTACTTTAGAAGTGACTATTATCCATATCATTCATTGCAATCACACTAGAGAAGCTTCAGTATTTATTTGTAAATATTTTACTATTATGTAACATGATGCTTCCATTTAAACCATAACTATGTTAATGTTACTTTTATGGGTTTGGCATATATATTTATGTTGTAAAAATATCCTCTTCTGCTGTTAATTTTAATGTTACTATTGGGGACCTCACTCATGATCATGAATCAATCAGGAAATTTTTTTTATCTTTTCATAAATTTTATTGCCATTTCTTCATATAGTTTTGTTTGCTGCAGCTGGAGGTTACTCAAGGATTTTGTGACCCTAACCCTACAGAATATGTTGATAGTGAGAAAACAGAGCCGAATGTAGTTTTCTACTGGGGTTTGCAACCTAATAAGAAAAATTTCCTGGACATTGATTCGGTAAAGGGGGAGTTCATGAAGATTATAAAGAATGGGTATGAAGGTTCTCCTGGGAAGATGGAGATGTCTATCCTGTTCGCTTCTCAGCTGCCTAATTGATGATAGGGATAGGGCCGTGTAAAGGGTGAATGGATGATAAGAAAAGGAATCCAGTCTTGGTCGTGGAAAAGGAACTCAACATCTTCCAAATTGCCTTGTTTGCAATGTGTGACCAGTTCCAGTGAGGATTGTAGAGGCTAGATTTTTTTTATTTTGATTTATCTGCCATCTTGTTGTACTATAGACCTGTATATTCTTGTTCCCCTTTTCTCCACCATTTTTTACCTTTTAACTTCAGTAGGAGCATAGGTTTACATAGGATCAGCAAAAGTAGTCTTTTAGTCTTGCAGTAGATAGCAGAAATTTTTTAAAAGTCAAAAGAGTTACAAGGGATTGGACATGTAAAGTGAATAAACCTCATTATACCTTTCAAAATATAGAGTTAGATAAATCAATGGTTAGTTAGAACTTAGAAATTTATCACTTGCTTTGTTTTGGCATATTTCAAGGTACTAAGAATTTTGAAACAAATCAATAATATAGCTCTGAAAGAATTAACACACAATATTTACATGTTTTGATGCCAGTAATATGAAATTCTCTAGGATGGTCACATTGCATACTATTTCATTAGTTAGGCTATTGATTTGCTTATTTTTCTTGATTTATTTTCTCTCAGTATGTTATATTTCTTTTAAACTATTTTAATAGTTTGAGCTACTGTTTGAATGTATTATTTCGATTTATTATATTTAAATTGTTTTTACATTCCAATATAACTTCAACTAAAAACGGTAGAACATGCATTAAAGGGTAAGATAAAAAAGTATTTTTGACATATGACTATCTCTGTTCATCATAATTAGAATTAGTTATCAATTCATTAGTTAAAGATTTACACATTATAATTATGAGAATTAATTACGGTAAAGATTTTACCAGTTCATTTGTTTGTTTAAATTCTACACAATCATATATAAAATTGATCATTTTATTTTCTATAGTGCGAAATATTAAAAATGAAGATTATTTTGTAGTTAAATAAAGTAAACATGTTTCAATTTAATCATTGTATTTTCTCTAATATAAATTATTATAAAAATGAAAAGGGCTTTATAATAAAAAAAAATGTCGATTTAACATTTTTGCCTATAATATGAAAGCTCATAAGAACATAATTTATCACAATGTAGAAATTTTTTAGTTGACCATAAATGTGGTTCAATGTATATTATATACTTATATTGCATCATCATAATCCTAAGCTGTCATCCTCATTAATTAGGAATTATAACTAACATGTTTTGTTATGAATGTGTTAACTCATCATTGAATATTATCCATATATGTATGTAAGAAATTTATTTGTTGTTAATTCATTTCACTTAGTAACTTCTTATAAACACTAAATTTGATTACTTTAACCATGTAGTGCCTGTTGTCTGCGACATCTTCTTGAATCATTAAAGAATGATATTTCCCACTAAAATTTCTTTAATATTTTATATAAATAAAACATGAAGAACTCATGTTGCAGTGGTGGATCCGTGGCGCAATGGTAGCGCGTCTGACTCCAGATCAGAAGGTTGCGTGTTCGATTCACGTCGGGTTCAATTGCCGTTATTTTTATCTTCTTATTTGGCATTGTTTCCCAAATTTTAAACTTAAATCACATAAATTAAACTAGTTTTTAATTATTAGATAATAATAATGATTTGTTATATAAACTTTAAGACATGCACGTGTATTTAATAAAATAACTTTTTAAAATTTTCACGTGGTTAGTTTTGCTAAAAAAAATAGTTTCAATCCAAACAGTTTTATGTGTCTATGTGACAATCAAATCAAAATGAAAGATGCAACCAACTTATAAAAGAAGATGGAGAAAGAGAGCCTCTGAAGTATCTGCTAGCAATTACCAAAAATTTAGAAGGTGATGTACTACAAAACACTCAAGCTTTAAAACTTCGAAATCTCAAGTTTGTAGAAGATGGGAAATCACCAAATTAATAACAAAATAATGCATAAAATAGGTATAAGAAGTGACAAATAACCAAGTACAATTACCAAAGCCTGTGTGCCATAGGTACAAAGGAAAATAATATAACCAAAATAAATAAATAAATAAATAAAGCTAAGTATCAGATACAATAGCACACACCAGAGGCACATTATACATGTTACTGTAGAACCTAAGAAAGAAGCAATGACCCACACTGTTACTGTAGAACCTAAGAAGCTACTGATTATGCAACGAAAAATAGGGTGCAAAGAAATTGACAACTGCATATTTCATCGCAAGAAAGTGGCGTTGTAGAGCGGAAGAATCAAACTATCATGAATTTGGTCTGGAGCATGGTAAATTTCTGGCCAAAACCATTAAATTGGGCTGTTCACATTTTTAATCGTAGTCCAACACTGACGGTAAAGGACAAAACATCTGAAGAAGCCTGGAGTTGAATCAAGCCATCAATTCAACATTTCAAAAAAAATTGTTGTGTCTCTTATGCTTACGTCCCTGATAAGTTGAAAACTAAACTAGATTAGAAAAGCTTAAGGTGGGTTTTACTCGGAATTAGTGAGGATTCAAAGTTGTATAAATTCTGCAATTCTATCTCAAAAAGGATTATAATGAGTAGAGTTGTAGTTTTTGAAGAAAGTGAAAAATGGGACTGAGACAAACAACAGAATCAACCATTTTTTTGGAGCTAGAATGGAAGGATGATGTGGCTAAATACTTTGTTGTACAAGAAATTGTTGCTGATACACATTCAGAGGAGTCTCTTGCCACTAATAAAGAAACTTCTCCAGATTGCATTAAATGGAGGACCAGGACTCCTTAGAATTCTTATTTATCACATTTTTTATTTGCTCTTTATGGTTGTTTATAACCTAAAAATGTCTTGTTCAATAACACTTTTTTTGTAATTTCTTCTTCTTTGAGATATTTCTACTATTACTTTATCATTTCAATAATCTTATAGTATGCCTTTTTTTATTAATCACTGGTTATCTCTACTGATTATCACTTCACCATTGACTTTTCTTATGTTCAGCAATGTATTCCACTGTTATATATCTTCTCAATTGTATCACCCTATTGCATTTTTCTTTGTTCTGCCCAATTGTTCTTATCAACATTGTTGCACTCCAATATAATATAGACCTTTTTATGGTATGTACTGCATTACGTATAAACTCCTTTATTAACCTTCTTCTAACCTTCAGTTTACACCCATTAATCCCAACAACATATTCAATTAACAATTGGCATCAAAATTAGAGAGAGAGACATGTTATCGAGAGTGAGTGAAGAAGATTTGAATGTGTAAGAAAGAAGAGTGTTCTCCACATGTTAAAAAATGTAGTTGAATTATGTTTTGGAGAAAAATGACAATTAGTTATAACATTATATGGTTCAACCTAATCTAAATGAAAATTTTGATTTTATTTATTAAGAAACTTTCACAATGTTTGAAGCTTTATTAAATTGGAATTACAACAAGGAGTTGACATATCACTATGAGGAAAGATCAACAAGCATTATCAAAGATTCACTAACCGAGTGGACTACTCAATATTTTGCAAGATGACATACCTTAAAGTTGTCCTATAAGAAAGTAGAGAAAGCCCTAAAATCAAAGATAAATTTCACCAAAAAGAATATAAAAATGTATAGAATGTCCGGTTCTAAATTTGTATAACTATATCTCACGTTTTATAGTTCAGGTAAATAAGATGAATGTGTACAGAGAAGATATTCCCAAGAGTAAAGTGGTGGAGAAAGTTCTTTAGATGATGCGATGAAATTTTTTAATTGTCGAAAAAGTGGAAACTAATTAATATATAATGTAATTATTTATTGTCTTCACATTTAAGCAAATAATTTTGAACCTATTGCAATGCCAATGTAATTTGATTTTATATTTATTAACTGAAATCGCCTCTTTGTTTGTATCTAAACACTTTCTTCATTTTTACAAAATAACTTGATTTTCAACCGTTTTATAAAAATACCTGCCACTTTTTTTTATTTGATTTTTGTGTTCCAATAAAAATTCATGATTATCAAAAGGTAGAATTAATTATTATATCATGTTTAATTATTTTACAATGTGGTGTCTCATGACATTAATAAATTATCCAAATATAAACGATTATGCAAAAGAATTATTCTACGAAAATGCAGTGTATAGAGATCAATGCCATTGGTTAATAGTCTTATTATATTTTATTATAACTATATTAAAAAAATATCCATAATGTAAGTGGATCCGTGGCGCAATGGTAGCGCGTCTGACTCCAGATCAGAAGGTTGCGTGTTCGATTCACGTCGGGTTCAAATCCCTGTTTTTCATTTTTTTTATTAAAAAGCCTTTTTGACATTTACTCATGCTGATGTTCTAATTATGCAGCACACTTTTTTAATGTATATCGAAGATGGTGCTTGAGTTTTGTTGTTAATAAATGGAATCTCACCTGCAGAAGGAAACCATCAGTTTGACGGACAGCCAAATTTTCTATGTACCAATAATTAACAAATCTACAACCATCTTTGAAGAATTTTATAAATAAATATCTACAAGATAAATAAATTTTGTTTACAAATTAAAATGATTGTTTGAAGAAGTTAACACAATAGAAATGTTTTTCAAATTAACGTTTATAAATTAAATTTAAGTTATGAAAGTAAGCTATTTTACCATTCTGGACTTAAATGTAAGCACAAAATTGATACATAACGAATTTAATTGTACATAAACTTAATTAATGTAATTTAATGATATCACTCCAAAACATTTTTTTACTTGATGGTAGGTATATTTTTATTGATTTATTAATTAATGATGTAAAGTTTTAAGGAATAAAATGAAATAATGTTAATATTGAAGTTGAGAATACATAATTAGTGCACCCTCCATGGTATAGTTTAATATTATATATTAAAGTTTCTTTATTTGAAACAATTGTTTCATGTAAACAAGACAATAGCTTAAATGTGTTAGAAACTAAGAGTTGAAAGTCTCAAGGAGAGAAACAGACAACAACATGGGTTGCTTTTGTTAAGTAGCAGATGTCTTTGTTGCCCTACTTGATGATTCTGCTTCGATCTTAGAAAAACAGAAAAACTGGTTTATTACACGTAAACATGGGGCCACTCTGTTTTAATGAATGAAATCTGCTTGCAAAACAGTGGTCGTGTCTGTCTTAGGCTCTCTCTTCTTTCTTTAGTTCCAAAAGAAGAGAGCATCCTCTAGAAAGTTCTCAAGTTTGGCTTCTTGTGGTAAAGTAGGGGACACAAAAGAAGACGTGGCATTTACCATAAAAGCCAAGTGAATAAGACACCCGAGAACCATGGCCTAATTCACTTTAAACAACAAATATATCACAATTTAACGTAAAAAAGAAACTACATTAAGGGTCAAACAATCCTATTTTTATCTTGTTTAAGTTGTTTACTTACAAAAGAATAGAGTTAATCTTTTTGAGATATAAAATCAATCTAAGGAATTGTCTTCTTTTAATGTGTTTTCTTTACATGTAAAAGTCTTGAATATTAAACTTTTGATCAATAAACTATGTTCGTAGAACCCTGTTGTTTTACACTACAATTCTTACACCTGTCTTTCCCTTTTGTTTTAGTCAATTAAACATCCATTTCTCTCTGTTCCCATGTGAGGTATATACTCCCAAGGACTGGCAAAGTGATCATTTTGTGACCCTAATATAGGAGCCAAGAGAGAGCCTAGACCATTATCATTCTCATTCCCTGTCCATCATCACAAGAGAAAATGAAGAAGATCCCAAGCTGTGTGTCTTCTTTTGCAATTCACATTATTCTTCTAGCTTCTATTTCTGTTCCCTTCACACTATCCCAACCATCTTTCCCATGGAAAGATGGGGATGGCGATTTGGTAGACCAAATATGCAAAAAAACACCCTTTTACGAGCTTTGCAGCTCCATCCTGCACTCAAATCCTCTGAGTTCAAAACCTGATCTCAAAGGGGTGGCTCTCTTGATGGTGAACAACATTGTGGCAAATGCAACTGACACACTGAGTTACATCGAGGGCCTGATCAAGCAGACCCCAGACCGGGAGTTGGAGCAAGCCTTGGCCTTCTGTGCTGAGTTATATATCCCTCTTGTCAAATACATTCTCCCACAAGCTGCTGATGCTATAAGCCAAGGCCGTTTTGGCTTTGCCAGTTACTGCATTTCTGATGCTCTCAAAGAAGTGAGTAGCTGCGACAAGAAATTCTCTGGCACAACTCAGGCACCCTTGGGGGAAAGAAACGACATTGTGCAGAAGCTAGTGGATGTAGCCTCGGCTATAATCAAACTACTACTAAAGGGTTGATTTGTTCAACTCTCTTTTGTGTTCCATTGCTTGCAGTTGTAGGTAATAGCACTTAGTATAGTACTATACTAGTAGTAGTACTCTTATTATTCTTATTGAGTAAAGGCATTTAGATGGTTGATTTTGCATAATCTATGGTTCATCAATTCATTGTATGTGTACTTTGAATGAAGCAGCTCTTTGTAAACCATACGATTACTTCTCCACAAACAAAGTGCTGTGCAACAAGCATATGAAAGCAACTCACGTTAGACATAAACCAAAAACATTTTTTTTTCACTCTTTCAGAATTTTCTTCTTGCACAGATTGACAGCTGTCGCAAGTGTCAATGTCCTATGTATCTGAGGAAGCTTCGTATGAGATGAGGACCTAACAAACTTAGAGCATCGTGCTCTGTTTCTTATTATTTAACTTTTAGCCCTGACTTCTTGTTTGATTGCTAATCAGTCCTCTTGTTTATTGCTCATTCTTCAACAAGAGGAAAACGAATGGAGGAGATTTAGTGTGTACAAGTCAAAAGTTGCTTTCAGGAATAAGCAAATACGGAGAATAAAAACGTCCCTTACTCAAGAAAATAAGGTCAGTTTGATTGATATCTTTTCTTTATCTAGAAAAAAAATATAATATAGTTTCTTAAAACATAAATAAAACTATTAAAAAAACTGTTTTAATACTGTTGCGTTTTTTATTTTACAGTTTCTAAAATTGTGTTGCCATGTAATTGGACCTGAATTAACAAGGGACTTTCCTTCAATCACAGATTGCAGTAATTTGACATTTTTGGGAAACCAACTTTATAACTTATAAAACTGATTAATACAGCTAGCTCATCCTTATTTCTAGCCATTGATTCAAAAGAAGTCCAAGTCTTCGCACGTTAAACGTCTTCGATTTGAAGTTAAACTTTACTTTATTTTTCTTATTGGGATTCCATATGAAGCAATGTCACGTGTTCATGCTAATAAAAGTCAATTGGAATCACATAAACAGAGCCACACCTGACACCTTTTTTATTATTAATTGAAAATTAGAGTGCCACACGGCTGAACCAGAATTTTCCTTCTGACAAGATAAGTACTTGATGAAGCCCCCTCTGTTCTGAAATGTGCTTGTTGGACGTAAAATATTTGTCACTGAAAAGCACGTTATTACATACCAGTTATCTTAGTGACAAGAAGAAACCAGAACAAATAAATAGAATCATTCATAGCTTGGTCGCGGCTTCAAAAGCAAAATCTCCAACTCAAATTTTCATCGAGCATAAGCAACAGAAAGTTGCTGACGTGAAAAGTAACACGTGTTTGGCCCAAGGCAATGGGAAACGCTAGCAGCACCGTTCTGGTAATTTAATTCACCCCCAACATTCATTAATATACATAAAAGGGATAAATTACCCATATATAAAGAAATATATGTTCTGAAAGTCAAGACAAAGAGTACCGTTTGACATCTTTTCTTTAAATACAGGAAAATGATATTCTTTTTTATGATAGAAGTGCATTATCCTGAGAACCTCTTCTCGTTTCAGGCAAATCTGAACCGACCACCTGCTGTACAAAACTGCAAGGTGTACCATTTTCCAATACCATCAATGAGCAAAACTGACATTGAGGAAAAAAAAACAGCAATGTGTTTTGATGAGGCAAAAGAATGGTTAAAATTATGTGTGGCATGATGCATTTGAGCTTACTTTTGAGATTCAGAACCTGGAGCATTTGAGTCGCTTGCAGAAGGATTGGGTTGGTACTCAACTGAAATTAAACCACCCTCTGATTCTCCCGTAGATACAGGAGATCCCTGGAAACTCGCCACTGAGCTTGTTCTAGATGGCATGCCTGCAAATGGAACGACTAATTAAAGAAAATCAAGAAAGCCAAAATGTTGTCACTCGTCAGAATATGAAAGAAACATGACCACTGGGAGTATTTTTATTCCATCTACATCACCCTCTAACTCACACTAAAAGTAACTTCAGGAAGTTTAATTATTATCAAAATATAGAGATGAAAGGAAACTGAATAGCCGAGGACCTTGTTGAATACTTGTAACCCTTTTGCCCATAATTGGGAACAAATTAAAAAAAAAGGGAAATTTGAACAGTTTGACTCCAGTTAACTGGAATGAGAATTCAAAATCATGATAAATTGACCATCATTGTTTCAGCAACTAGTTGGGCAAAATGGGTGATTTATTTAGATCTAAAATAAGCAGATTCATCAAGATACGAATGTATTAAAAGTACATGCAACCATAGTTAAAAGGTAAGTTCTAAAGCTGTTCTGGTTAGCCAGAAGAACAAAATCCACGAGCAGTACAAAATGCGAAAAAGAAAGTTCTGTAGAGTATGTCAAAAAACTTCTTGAAAATATTTCTAAAACAGTTCACAGGTTCCTCGAGATTTTCTAGTAAGTTAACGATTGTCTTGAAGTCTGAAAGAACCATGTTTTAAATGGAAGTTTTATCACAAAATAATACTGAAGTATTAATCTGAAATCAGGAATTGCCCGGCTTAGGTAGCAATGAAAATGCTAAACCCCTCCTACATGTTGTAATGTACATGCTTATAATATAGCCATAGGCATGGCAATTCTACTTCTATCCTAAATGTTACCTTGGAATATTATCACAACAAAGAAGACGACAGTGAAAACCATAGCCAAAAGGCTGCTGGTATTGGAAGGCGATGATGGTCGTGACGATTGTTTAGCAATTTTCATCTTCTTCAAGGCTTTCATTCGCTCTATCCTTGCGCGCTTCAACATGGCAAGTTCAGATATCTCCCTGATTAGCTTATGGTCAGCTGCATCCAATGAAGGAGCTTGTGGAGGTCTTGGAGGTTTCGGAGCCTTTTTATTACAGGCCTTTTTCCGTTTCTCCTTCGTTGGGGTTTGCTGTGCACGGTTCGCCGAATCTTTCCCCATCAATGGCTTGCTTGTTACTTTCATCAAATCCGCAGAAACTTCACTAACACTTGATTCATTGCGGCATAAACTTGTCACATCATCATCTTTAACTGAACCTCCAAAAATCCCACCAGAAACCTTAGCAAATAATGTCTTTCCTTGTTTTGCACCACTTCGGGTAGAGGCTTTCTTTGCATCATCTCCAATTAGTGGCAATCCACTTTCAAGATCAACAACGGTATCCTTTACACTTTTATTATCCATCCAAAAACCACAAAACCAATCTAACTTCTCCTTGTTTGTTATCCTATAAATTACAAATATACTCGAAATTGCGGACACAAATTCAATGCTTGAACTCGACCCATCATACTAAGGGTTTAATTGATCGTAAATCATGAAGAAGGCAGCTTGCAATACAACTGAACTCCAATTCGTATACCTTTTCTGCTTCTCTGACTTTTTCTTCTTACGTTGCACATATTCAAGCAATAATCAAGTAATTATTAACCACCAAAAAATTTTCTCTTCCTTCCAAGGGTCTATTTTCCACAAGCAATACCACTCCTCCAAGATCTAAAGACAAAAAAACGTAATCCCCGGAACAGACAGACCCTGCATCACAAATTAGAGACAAAAATTCAATCAGCTGAACCTAACCAAATTAACAATCTTACTATAATCGATTTCCCCTTTAACATTTTTAGGGGTATGAAGAGGTGAAGCAAATGATACAACTTTAAGCCACCCAAAGCCCCTATTAAAACTTTTAAACAGAACAGACAAAAAAAGCAATCATTGAGATAAGAAAGAAGAAACATAAAACCCTTTAGGGCACAAATCTAAGCAAGGAAAATACATAAATGGTTCTCAGCCAGGATAGAAGCAAGGCCAACACAACAAATTAACCCCAGAAGAAAATATATTGATACATTAATACCCACATTACATATATATAAACTTACACAGCAACGTGCAACCACATATGATTAAAAATGGGCACCCATGAAAACGAAGAAAGTCAACAACTTTAAAGTAGTCACAGCCATGACAAGAACAATAATATAATACAAAGAAGTAAACAGAGAAGAAAAGAAAAAGTGAAAAGAATACCTTTGCCGGAAGGGGAAGGAAGGGTAGATCCAATGGCGGAAGAGTTTGTAATTACAGCAAGCGAGAGATACGGGATGAAGAAATACTATAGATAGCGAGATAATAGGGAAAATGAGCCAAAATTATAGCAAGATTTAGATTTGTTCAAACAAAGATCCCTCTCTTGATTTCATGGTATGTGCTGTCTTCAAAAACAGTATATTTATAGCGCAGAGATTGAGGAGGCGATGTAGCCAATATAGACAACACTTGTGGACAGTTGGCAACTCCAAATTTCACACCGTGGCCCCTCCCTTGTACTCTTTTCTGTCCTTCTGTTTACACTTTTCTTCCCCACTCATGCTTCCCTCTGTTATGTCATTTTTTAATGTTTATCACAATCTAACGTTACAAAATTTATAGTAACTCATTCATTCTATTTAACCAACTCAATTAGATTCCATTCACTTCATTACATTACAATGTGTTAAACTTTATTCATACAAATTAATTGTATCCTAGTAGAATGTGTATAAATATATATATATATATATATATATATATATATATATATATATATATATATAATAGACATAATAAGTTATTTATTTAAAAACATTTTGTAATAAGCCCTTTAAAATAATAAATTTATCTTTTAGGTTTGATCATTTATATAGATTTAGATGTTTAATAATTAAAAAAGTAAATAATTACATCAGTTAATATATTATAAAAATTTAATATAATGTTTAAAGATAACAGAATGTTATAAGATATCTTACTACCCATATTGACCTACCATAAACTAAGAGAAAATGTTAATTTGGTACGAGAATCTTGAGTTTTGTTTGTGTTTTTTTTTTAGTATTGTTATTTTTATTTCATATACACGTGTATATATATTGAAAGGACACTTAATTATGTGAATACTTTTTAAATATTTAACTAATTAATTTTTAATTAAATAATATAAATATTATTTTTATAAAAATTATTAAATTATTTATCAATAATAAAAAGTAATTTAATACCAATCTCTATAGTCTCTAAAATATTACCTAACTTAGTTAATATAATAATTAATATTTTTTGTCGTTAAAATTAATTTTTATTTAATTAATTTATTAATTTTTTATAATGAACCAATTTGATTAAATATATTTTAATAAAAATATATAAGTAAAAGGTATTCAGTGTTATAACAATATTATATATCAATGTCAATGAAATTATAGATTATATAACCTATAAAAAATAATAATACATGTATTCTATTTAAATAAATTTATAAAATTAAAATAAATATAAATACTAAATTTCACCAATTAAAATAAGATGATATATACTACAAAAATTTAAGACAATGTTATTAAATAAATATTTCAAAGCATGATATTTTAGTATCTAAAAGGACAATTTTTTTATTGTGATTTTGATTATGACAGTAAGAACATTTCTTTGACTTATTATGAATTGATTAATCCATTTCACTATAAAAATAAGTAGTGGTTTATCTTCTTAACTCTCTCTGGTGTATGTAGGGATTAGTAATAAAATATGGTCTCGTATAAATACTAATAATTCTCATTTTGAACTGGATAAAATAAAACTTCATAAGCCTTTTTAATTATGTGGAGATCGTACACGAGATCAATGAACGTCATCAATTATAAATGACAAGACAAACAAACAATTATGACACCATCAATCATTTAATCTAATTATGACATCGTCGTCCACCATGTTGGAGGATGACTATCTCTTGAACATCAAATTTGAATTTTCTCGATTAAATCCTTGCACAAAACACATAGTCGAATGTTGTTCACCTTTTCTTAGTAAAATTGTGATATCTTATGGATAATCATGACATGTGTGTAATATCGTATCTATCTTTAGTCCTTATTACACAAACCATGACCTACGTTAGGTGCTCAACCAACTCATTTGTTCGGATATATGGATCAACCTCATAATATGTCATCACAATCATCGTTATAACAACTACCTTTTACTTATTCAACATTTCCATCTCAGGCAAATTTTTTTGTTGGTCTATCAAATCTCTTTGCCACCTCCACCATGACCCCATTTGCCTACAATCCAATGTCATTTATACATTGTTATAGACCCACAATGCCTTCACAAGGGTCCATAAATCAAAGTAAGCACAATGAAGTCGAAAACAATGATCATGACAATCCACCTATGTCACTTCCTAATATTTCTACCCAACAAGAATCAAAAAGATGATCAGGAAGACAAAGAAAAAGAACATCATCTAACACAATGTCTTACAAATTCTTTATTAACCGATATGTAATAATAATGTTATTATCCAAATTATCGCTCCATTTATAATTTTTAATAGTTTATAAATCCTATTTGTTTTATTTACAAATCTATAAATCTTATTTCATCTATTTGATTTAATATTTTAAAATAATTTAATGTATATTTTTTTAAAATTATTTGTAATTTATTCACAAATATTTTAGATTTTTTTTTTTAAACCAAAGTTTATATTTTTATAAAAATAAAAAATAAATAAAACTAATTTCGTCACATTCAATATAAAAAAATTCACAAAAAATTGTCATGCATTTATGCGTATTTGTTTATATATTAAAATTATTATATCCTTATGACTTCACTTTTATTTTTTAAGAAAAGTTCATATTTACATTAAAAAAATCGTGCTTAATAGACACGATTTCTTCACACTATCTTTCAAAAAATAATCATAAAATCACGTAACAACTTCTTTTTGTCGTGGATCACAAGTGTTGATCGAAATAAGTTACCCATTTCTATAATATTTTTATAATATGGTTATTCTCAAAAAATGGTTACAAAATTGCATTATTTTGGTAAATTTTAGGATGGAAAAAAAAATCAGTACATTTCTAAAGAAATTATGTATGCATTCCATTTGTTGGTCCAATAAATAAAATATTTTCAAAGTTTGTTTAAGCATACTTTTAACACTTAAGATGTGTATGACAATAATTAAGCGATGCGAATATAATAATATATTTTAAACGGTTTAATTTACAGCGGGAACTCACTGGAGGCAAAACTGCTCAGCATACTGCATAATCTTGCAAGCGGATATGTCTGTTACCCGCTTTGTTTCTTCCCGCGCACGTTTCCCAGTCATGGAGACTGACACTGACACCACCACCCATAACGTAATCTTCGACCGCTTGCTGAAAGAGATCCACACCTCCGGAATTGAAATCTGCGTCACCATCACGGCCGACGCCTCCGTCGTGCGAGATTGGCTCACCTCAGCGCTCTACTTCAGCCGCCACTTCGTCCACCTCAAGCGCCTGGTCGTCGGTCTCGGCGTCCAGTGGACTGGCGCCAACATACATTCTCCGGGGCACATTCTGCAGCTCTGCATCGGCCGCCGCTGCCTCATTTTCCAACTCGCTCGCGCGACAGCCGTACCGCAGAAACTCCGCACGTTCCTCCTCAATCCTTTGCACACCTTCGTCGGCTTGTGGAACATATGGGATCGGCGGAAGCTGAGCAATTCGAGGCATTATTTGGAGATGGAGAGGGATCCCCTGGATCTGAGGCTGTACTTGAGAACTGAGGTCGGTGACAACCTATCTTCGCTTAAGGAGATCATGATAGAGAGATGTCTTGGTTTCCGGATTGAGCCAGGGCATGAGGCCGCCGTGAGCGATTGGTGTGATGAATTTCTTAGCGACGATCAAATCGCTAATGCGACGGTTCGTGTTCTCTGTGCATTCCTTATCGGGTTGAAAAACAGGGTTTGGGAAGTTCCGAAAGCAAGAGGTAACTGACTCTTTCCATAATATGCTGAAATGTTTAATTGCGTTGAAGCTTTGTTTCATTGTTCATGATGAATTTTACTTCTAGTGGTGTCAATTTCAACTGTTGCCACGGTGATGAGACTGATTTTTTTGGTCATGAGCCATGACTCTGAAATTGCTTGTGTTTTCGTGACTGAAACTGACTATTGAGTGATGATTTCACTGTATCCTCCTTTTTTTTTTTTTTGAAAAATGTCTTTTTAGGTGAGTGTGTAGTTAGCGTAAGAATCGGTTTCTAAATTTTTTTGTGCATCAGAGTCCATTCCATTTAATAACTTTGGTTTAATTTTCACTTTAAAATAAAATAAAATTTAAAAGTGTTATGGATTGAATGCTAAAAGAGGTATTCAGACGAACCGAAACTGCATAACTTAGGTCATAAATTCTTAAAAGCAAATTACTAAGCGAGAAATTAAAAGTGAAAACAACAAGATCTGTGTCGAATAATGCATATTTTGTTAATGAAATTGGGAGGAATTTTCTTTTGGTTTTGATTGATTCCTAATTTCCTATTCATAAGTATGGGGATCATTATGCAGTTTATGCCTTTACTCAGGGAATATCATGTTATTAATAAAACGTATTATTATATTGTTTAGTGCCATTGATATATAATTGTAGTGTGTTTTTTTTTCTTATGTAAGTATCGACTTGTCAGTAAAAATGATTAACCCTGAATTGTGGCAACATTTACATTTGAGGGGAAGTTAAAAGGACTTGGAATTTGAAACATGTGTTAGGATACTCAAACCCACATGTAACAATGGAATGCGTTTTAGCAACTTTTTAAGGGGTTTGATTATATGTTAGCATTATGTTTACGTCCGATAAGCACTTTCCACTCGATTTAAACCGTTTATTAACTAAAAAAATATTTAAACATATTTCTAATGTATAGCTAATATTTTTTCTTATAGTAGTTTGTAATTTTTTTAAACATTAACTTCTATCCTAATTTTTATAATAATTTTATGAAAATAATACTTTTTTATTCGTCTACTTTTAGTAAAATTTAATTTTGGTATCTAAACTTTCATATTATAAATACTGCTTCAAATTCTACAAAAACAAGTACATTAAATTCTTCTAACTTTGTGTTCATAAAAAACCATAATTAAAATTTAAGTTTAA
Source organism: Phaseolus lunatus (assembly GCA_013389735.1). Lineage (NCBI taxonomy): Eukaryota > Viridiplantae > Streptophyta > Magnoliopsida > Fabales > Fabaceae > Phaseolus > Phaseolus lunatus. The sequence goes on along the minus strand of CM023862.1, from coordinate 28,005,062 downwards.
ACATGAGAAAAGGTTAAATCACACAGTTTAATAGTCGAATGATTATTTTATCAATTTAAAAGTATAATGGCCAAAATCAAATTTAAAAAAAAAAATAGGAATAAAATTACATTTTCATATTTTTATTATTCTCTTTTCTTAAAGTATTTATTAAAATTCTTTTTTGTTCAATTTTACTGAAGTTGCATGTTTTTTTTTTTTTTTTCTGACTCCTTTGTATTTCTAACATCATCGTGAATTTTCTTGTTCATCCTCCTTCTTATATTTTTAATATTAGTTATATTTATTTTAGTTATTTTAATATTAGTCTGCTATATTAGTTATATTTATTTTAGTTCTTTATAATTGAACTTAAAAATCATGATATAGGACATTTATTTTTATTTCATTTTCGTATTATTATTTTTTTTGCATATTTTTATTTCAAATTATAACCATTATATGACTTAAATAACTATTTTCTATTGTTTTAATGTTATTTTTATTAATAAACAAATTATTTTATATAAAATTATTAAATAACTATATCTAATTTTGATATCCAAAACATAATTTTACCTAACATTCATAAGCCGACAAGTTAACTTTTTAAATTTGAGATTTTAAGTTACTTAGTTTCAATTAAATTTTCAGATAATTTTGTCACATATCTAATAATAAGAAGAGAAATGAATCCCTTAAATGATTAATTGATTATCCATTCAAGATACGTTAGTTATGAGGAGGTGGTATTTTCACACCCACCAAATAAAATACGTTCACTTAACAGCTTAAAATAATAGTATTTTGATTATATTTATTTTATTTTTTAACTTAAAATCTTGATATATATTATTATAGTGAGTTGTAAGATGGATGTATTTTTTTTAAAGTGTCAAAGTATTATTTTTTCTATAAGAAATAGATGTTTAAATTTTTTTCTCGTGAGTCAAAAGTAAACATAGTTTGAAGATAAATTTATGATCTTTTTAATCAAATTGTTGCAATTTTAGAAAAAAATTATCAAAATTAACATATTTTTAAAATTTTAACCATGTGTTTATTATATAGAAGTTGTGCATGTAGGATACGAGTTTGAATTTGTGAAAATGAACTTAAGTCACTTTGACACAACTTTATCATAAAAGAAAAATTCATGTTTGATCCTCACAGTTTTAATTAATGTTAATTGAAATTTTTTTATTTTAAATGAAATTATGATAACATGACATAACTTCAATTATATTTATATTGTCATGATCCATTTACAATACTTCTGAATGAGATTATTTTAATATTTGTGTTAATACTAATATATGTAGTTTTATATATAAAAAATATTAATGTGTTAATATTAGTTATTATATAAAAATATTATTTATAAACTATAAAAATTATTATCTACACAATTATTAAAAAAATAAGATCAATATATAATTTTATAAAAATTATAAAAAAATAAAATACATTAAAAATGTATAGATCAATATAAGAATTTTGATTAGAAAAACATGCAAATTAGTCTAAATTAGTTTGTTAGTTCTATGTTGTTATATATTAATATCTTTTTTATTATTTTATGTGATAGCGGGAGAAAATTAAGTTATATATCAATAGTGAAAATTAAAAAAAAAAATAAAAATTAATAATGAAAATTGAAAGTAAATTTTACTACCAATCTTATTTATATAAACAATTGTTTGTATTGTGACCTTCACTCTAACAATACAAACATTTTTTTGGCTTATTCGAAATTTTCTCATCCATTTCATTATAGATACGATGAGTATTTGATCTTCCTAATTTGTGTCATCAATCATAGGGTTAATTATAAAAATTGGTTTCGTGTAAGTACACCAATAATCATCATTTCGATTTGGAGGAAATTGAACATCATAGGTCGTCTAAATATTGTGTAGACTTTACATTAGGGCAACAAAATTCGTTAGCTATAAATGATAAAACAAACAAAGACTAATGACATGAAGACAAGACACTCAAATAACTCTAAACTCACCACAATCGCATCATCATTCAATTAATTTAAATATGTATGACATAGGTCGACGTCAAAGTTGTGGAGTGGTTCACTCCTAAACATAAAACTGTAAATTTTTTTGGTAATATATTTGCACATGACTCGTAGCATATTGTTGTTAATTTTTTCTTAGTAAGATAGTAATATTTTTAGGATATCGATGCCTTGTTTGTGACATGCACCCAATCTTGGCCCCTTGTCAACAAATCAAGATTTTTTTTTCCGAAAGTTGTCTTAACAAGAGCATAAATGAGTAAGTATCTTGCTCTCTTTAAGATATAGTTAATGTTTTTTTGCTAGATTTGTTGTCATGCCCTTTGTCATAGCATAAGTTCACTTTTCCAATGATATTTGATCAATCTAATAGATTTATTGTCGAAATTGTAATCTCATTGTTGATAAGTTTGCTTGTAGAGTTAGCTGTTTCATTTCATAACTTGTAACATTGTCATAAATGAAATTAGTGGAACATACAGTGATTTTGTAATATTGCATGATGGAAGTTAAGGAATGTAGATATCCATGTTTATTAGTTGAAATTGGGATTTTAAAAAAAGTGGATCGAATAAGGATTGATCTTACTCTTATGTATTTTTGTTTGTAATAGAAAATCAAGGATCACAAAGTTCTAGGGTTAAGGGTCATATTTTTAATTTTTAAAAGTTTTATATTTGTTTTTTTGGTAATAAGAGTTGGTGGGTGTATAAAATGAAAAAGGGTGACATATAGCAAAGTGTTGGGCCAGCTGAATGGGCTCAGGCTACAAAAGAAATATGGTGGTGCATATATAGAAACAAGAGTGGGAAAAAGCAGAATGCTGTGAAACAAAATGAGCCCAAACTTTTGAAAACGCGGTGCGGATATAAGAAGCATGGCGAAAATAGTAAAAGTGTTGAGGATGAAAATATTAACAAAAGAGGTGCGAAAAGCAATTACTACATGAAGAAAAAAAAACAGTAAAACCGTGGCCCATTTTTATTCTTTCCCATTACTGTGGACGCAAATGAACATGAATTTCAATTCACCAAATTAAACAAAACGGTGTGGGGCCATAGACATGTGAATGTTAAAAAAAGCAAATAAATTTGACTCTTTCTCTTACGTGGTGTGCTGCACCCACTCCAACACAAGTCATTTGGTGGGAAGCTTCAAAGCAAATATAAAAGATGGCTCAAAAGAATTCATGCAACGAATTCACTAAAACACAATCCCACCCGGATCAAAATACAACAGCAACAACACAATACGCTAACCAAACGTAACTGAAGTAGCAAACAAACCACACCACAAAAATGTAACTCCAATTGCAAAACGGTATCTGTCCACAAATGCACCTCTTCCTTCTCTCGGTTGGGTCCGAATACAGTGGCAGTGATGAGGCAGAGGTTCAAGGTGCGTGGAGAAAAACAAACTGAGAGAAGGGCTGCTGTGAGCGTGGAGTGCACAGACGCGAAGAATGTGTGCTTTGCCTGATTGTGTGTGCTGCTGCTGCTATGAGTGAGAGGGGGACAAAAAAGTACAGTGTGTTGTTTCCGTATGTGGTGTGTGGTGCAGCCTTTTGTAAAAGAATGGAGGGAACAAAAAGTGTAGGGGCAGAGAAACAATGTTGGACATGAGTCGGGATCAGAGAAAAAGGGAAGAATAAGAAAGAGAAAAAATGCGAGTGAGTGTAAGTGAAAGAGGGAGACTGAGGGGGATGCTAAAGGTAATACTGGGCGGTGTAAGTGAAAACGTCAGGTGGGTTTTTTTCATTTTATTTTCTTTTTCTTTTTTCCTCCTTTTTTTTATTTTTTATTTTTTTAAACTGTGTTGACAATTACCTCATATATAATGACCTTAAATATTTTTTCCTAGTCAATTATATATTTTTTCTTCTCTATCAAACATGTTTGAAATTTCGATATCCAATTCGACTTCATTCACGCATTATTATCGACTAACATTATTCTTACAAGAATCTGATAATGAAGATAATAATGATGTTAACGAAGATAACAATGCTGATTTATCTTTTTCCAGCATCACCCTCTATACAAGACCTAGAAAAAAAGCAGGAATACCATCTTGTGACAATTGCTATAATAGATAATTGCTTGATGTAACGTAATAAAAAGAAAAAAATAAAGAGTTACTGGCTAGAAGGAAGAGTGCGGAAAGAAACGGATAAACAGAAAATGAGTCTCACGAGGCAAAAAAGGTCATGAAGACGAAAAATAAACCTGAATTTAGTTAGTATGAAAAAGAGGTCGAAGTATTTATATTTTTATATAAACCGGAAAACAGAGAAAATAAAATAATAAAAAAATGAATTACTAATTTGGAAAAAAAAAAAAAAGGTGGGAAAGAAACAGATAAAAAAGGTTCCACAAAACAAAAGAGGTCATGAAGGCGCAAAAATAGGGTATTGTTGCTCAGTCCATTAAGAGAGTGCTCTTTGCCTCCACATTAATAATAACCAACGACTCCTCAAACAAAGGAAAGGAGTTGCAATTTCACCTCTAATTCTGCTTTCTCCTATTTTTCTTTTTTATGTAACAAATCAATAAATACAACCAATTTTTTACATAAAGAGCTATCCCAATTTTCTAATCTTAATAATTATATGTTTTTTAATGATATTATTTATTATTAAATAAACAACAAATAAATGGCAAGAGAAAATCAAAACTCCTCTATTAAAGAAATTATATTTCTAAAAAAAAGTTTACTTTATATAAAAAGACATATTTTTCAAACTAAACAAACATTTATTTCAAATTCACACCCGCATTTATCAAACTATCTGTAACCTTATTACTTTCTCTAAATATACGAGATTTTAAAATTTAAACAGCCATTCATAATTAGGTAATATTTTCATCTTTCTCTACAGCATCAAGAAATAATATTATAACTAATTATAAAATCATTAACAAATATTCACTTTGCAAGCATAAAGAAGTTTAACCACAAATCACAACTGGACAAAACTAAGATTCATACAAGTGGATCCATCTACACTGTATTTAACATAATCCACAAAGGTGATTTGCAAACAATCATATAAATATTTGCAGCTTTTTGTAAACATAAATATTAATATTAGAAGTTTGCAATATTATTTTCCATCATCCCTATAAAGATATTCCAGTCATCCCAACCCCTTAATCAGGGTTCAAATACAACCATGATAAATACATTAGAAATATATTTTTTTAATTAAATAATTTTATTTCCATTTATTTATTTCGATGAAACTATTTTTATTTTCATTTACTTCTCATTCAATTCTCCTTAATTTTAAACCAACTAATTTTTATTTTTGCTTTATTTATTATTTTCTCTTTTTTTTAGCAAACTAAACATAAAAGACTTGATTCTTTTGCAAAGTAAGTAATAACTAGGCTGATAATATTTTGATAACATCATTTTTTATCCAAATATCCTATAAAAATATTTTAATTAAATTTATTAACTGCTACCCAGCCTAGTTTCGGACACCGCAAAGGCACTACTGAGCAGTGTGCAGTCATGCAGACACGACAAGCGCTGCTAATTCTCACCATAAATAAACATTTTCAATAATTTTCACCATTCTGTTTCTTCGCTCACACGTTTCCAAACCATGGTAACCGTCATCCAGCACCTACACCGTTTCAGGCACGACGTCTACACCGTCAACATTGACGGAGACCGTGTCATCGTCACCGTCACAGCCAGCGCCGCTGTTGTGCGCCGTTGGCTCTCTACCACACTCCACCTCCGTCGCCACCAAGTCTTCCTAAAGCGCCTCGTTGTCGGCCTCGGAGTCCAGTGGACTCCCGGCAACTCAGATCCTTCGGCGGATACGCTGCAGCTCTGCGTCGGCCACCGCTGTCTCATCTTCCAACTCGCTCGCGCCAAGAGCGTGCCGAGGAAACTCCGCACGTTCCTGAACCATAGCTCTCACATCTTCGTCGGATTCTGGAACCATTCGGACCGCCGGAAGCTTGAGCATTCGGAGCACTGCTTGGATATGTGCCGCGATCCTCTGGATCTGAGGTATTATGCGGAAACTGAGAACGATGATGATCTCATTCAAGATTCGGTGGAGGAGATCGTAGAGAAATGCCTTGGTTACGAAGTGGAGCAGAGGAAGGATATCAGCATGAGCGGTTGGTATAAGAAATATCTTAGCAACGATCAAGTTGTTTATGCGACCGTTGATGCCTACTGTGCGTTCCTCGTGGGAAAGAATAGCAGAGTGTGGAACGTGCAGAGATCCAGTAGGTAACTCTTGTATGCTTCAAATAATGCTTCTAGTTTACTTCCTCCTTTACTTCTTTTACTCCATACTCCTGTTACCTTCTTTTGGACTTGGCTTTGTTTCTTCATTTAGGGCACTTATCTTGCGTTCATTACTTCCAAACTTCCAAACGGCGTTCGAGTATGCGTTTAATGCTTTTTCATAATAAAAATGTGTTGGTGGGATTTCCTACCTTCTGTTGCCACTGCGAAAAAACAAACACTGGCTTCTCATCTTTTAGCATAAGCTGAGTACTGTGTTAAGTGAATCATAGGAGATGAGCTTTTATTACTACGGCTGAAGGGGAAACAAAATTTAAAATTTGATTTGCGAAGTAAACTAAAGGATTTTTTATTCTTTATTTCTAAACTTCCATTTTTCATACTACTTTATTTTATCTCCGATCAAATAAAAAGACGTATCATACGTATTTGTTTTCCTTTCTGTTGAACAAACAAACCTTGAAAAAATTATAGATGTTTTGCTTGTTACTATTCATCATCATTGCAAGGATATTATCATATACAATTCATTTTCGAAAAGAAAACCTTTCTCAAAAAATATTCTAGCAAAAATGTTGGTCATTTGATTCTTGGACAAGTTTTGCTTTTCATTTTTTATTTCTAATACTAAAACGGTTCATCTTTTTTAAATGGCTTTCTTTATTTTATAACTTGATCAACTAGGTATATAAAAAGCTTGCTCAACTAGGAACTACTAAAATTTAAGAAACCCACTTCTTTTAGTAATAAATATAGTATGTATGTGTTGGGTCATTGTCGGAAAAAATAATTTTGAAGGGATGTAATTTATGTTTATATATTTTATTTAAAAATTAATTTTACATCTGTGGTTTGATTTAATTTAAAAATCATGCATACTACTGTATTTTATACACCCATGTGGTGTATCCATCGTTTTGGACGACCAACCAAAAATATTATAATTTTTTTTATATTCAACAAGTTACTTAAATTTATTTTTAATAAGATGAATAAATTATCAATAAATTGTTTCTATATTATTTTGAATTATTTGTATCCAAGTGAGTGTTCTTCATTGCGATGGAAAATTGAAAATAAAACGTTGGGATGCACCTATCTGTGGAAAAATGAGAGCCAGAAAATGCAAGAAGAGGAGCTGGGGGCTTCCTTGCGTTGGTATGAAGAAATGAGTAGAAAGACATATAGCGAGGAAAACACAAGATTACCCTCATTTATTTTGCATTTGCACAGCCTACAAAAAAAGCTTTGGCAAATGAGGAATAACGAATAACTCTAAACGTAATAAATTAGATTATATATAACTAGTAGAAACTAATATGTACTCTAATTTTGTATGCAAATAAATATTATATCGATTTCAAGAAAGAATTAAGTAAAAACCTTTTCTTTTTATATCATAAATTTGTTATTTATGCAAAAACAATTTTCTAACTCAAACAAACCAACATAAACTTCTTCTACTAACACCAAATCATTACAAATCCTACACCTAAAGTTTTTTAATAGATTTCATGTAAATCAGCCGTTCAAGACACTAATTCAAATAAGAAAAACATGTTAAGCATATCGGCGATGTTGCTCATGACCATATCTTCAGTTGTGCCATTGTAAAGATTTCAATGTGATCTATCTTATCGCTCTTAAAAATCTTCTCATTCCTTTACTTTTACAATTCTTTTACAACTGTTATTCACACACAACTCCAAAGTTGATTAACGGTTTCACTGATATCCATCATGTTAAACTGTGAGAAATGCTTCTTTGACTCTCAATGATAGGTTGATGTCAGTCCCACCCACTCAACACTTCAACCAAATTAGTCAAAGCAACTCTACAAGTACAAAAAAATATATGACGTTGTTTTCTCTTCTTCCCGCACATACATCAAGTATTTCCAACCAAACTAATCCACCTTGTTTTTCAAAATTCTTATAAAGATAGTTACATGTTTTGAAATAAGTTCAACATTGTAATTCAAAATTTACAATCACTTCCTTCAACTTCTTAACTTATTTATGATAGATATAAATTTATATCTTACATTATACGATACCATTAGATTTATTCTTATCTTTAAACTATTCTTTTTATTTAATAAACAAAAATATTCATATCCGCTTGTCTTGTGTTTTCTATAGTCATATGTTCTATAAATATATTTCCCAAATAAAAAATAAATAAAATTGTGCTTCCTCCTCTCCTATAATATATAATATCTATATATATATATATATATATATATAGATCTTCAAAAACCATTGAAAACAATAAAAAATATTATATTAAAATATTATTGTTTATAATATAAAATATGATATCCGAAGGATTAGTATCATACTTGACTTTTTTTATTTTGATGAAATAATATAAATTTTTAAAATTGAAATTTGTTCTTTTCCCTCTTTCTTTCTACTTTCACTAATATGTATGCAAAAAATCTCACTTTTCTTAGGGATTCCCAAATATTATTTTTTAAATCTTTTTATTCTCATTAAAAGAAAAAAAATAAACACTTATTCTCAATTACAATCCTTTAATTTTTCAAATTTTCAATTTTAAAATTAAATAAAATTTAACTTATTAAAAATTATTAAATATCAATTGTTCTTACCAACAATGAACTTGAGGAGTGTAGTTCAACGATGATAGGATATTAGGAAACAAACTTTTAATTACTATTCGGTGAAAGAAAAATGTTCTCCTGAAAAAGATTTCTCGATGTTTAAGTCAGTAAGAATACAAAGATGATAATAAATTCTTAAAAATATGTAAGTTAAGAATATATTATAAGATAGATTGTACCTCATAGAGAGTGGACATTCAAACATTCATCGTTATGAGACATTTGTATTAGTCATACTAGTTTTTTAAATTGCATAAGATTATTTATTTATTAAGTTTTGTTACTTTTTTAAAAATAACAAATTTTAAATATTACTTATATATTATTATTAATTTTTATAAAGAAACATAAATGCTTAAATTAATTAACATGTATAATATATAAACAATATTAAAATGGTAAGAACGTTGATAAGTTTATGGTGTTTGTATCTTGAAATGGATTCTACAAACAACAAATATTTTTTTAATTTTTTAGTTAAAAAATATGACGAAAAAAGTGAACAGCACAACTGATTTGTATAAACGCATACATTTGCAGATGACCAAAAAAAACTTTTAAGTAAAATGAAAATCCATTTGAAATGCAATCAAGAATTCAATAAATTTGTTTATTGAAACCGAAATTTCAATTGAATTTAATGTTTTAATTTATTTATTTTCAATAGTGACATTCAATTTTATTGTTAATAAATGTGATGTTAAAAATTTAAAGAATTTATTTATTTATTTAAACCGAAATTTCAATTGAATTTAATGTTTTAATTTATTTTTTTTCAATAGTGACATTTTTAGAAGTTTTCTCATAATTAGTGAGCAGTTAATTAAAATGCTATTAATATTACACAAAATAGTAGAACATATGTTTTTTTTTGGAATAATTAATTTTCATTATAGTCTTTTATAATGAATTTTTAACTTTGTATGTATGAATTTAGAATTAGATTCTTGGTTCTATTCACTTAATGACCACTATACTGGTTATTAAAATTTCAATTAAAATTAGTTAGAAAACCGCATAAAGAGGCATTTATAAAAAACCATAAATTGTAAATTTTGAAAAAAGAATTTGTAAAACACAAAGGTATATTCATATTCATGTATACAATTGGTATAGAAATAAATTTATACAAAGAATACAATATAAAATTAAGTACTTCTGTTGGCTTGCAACAGCACTAAGTCATACTCTTCTTCCCTGCATACCCGTTTCTTCCTTCAATACAGGTTTCTTCCCAGCATAGAGTTTTCAAATTATTGAATAAGAAAGTAGAAATGTTAAAAAATTAAAAGAAATGATTATTTGTGTTTCTCTTTCGAAATAGGTATTTTGTGTGTGTTTCTCTTTCGAAATAGGTATTTTGTGTTGAGCATATGAAATTATATCCAACATATAAACAATACAATACATTGATATAATCATAATTACATGTTAAAAGAATAATTACAAAATAATTATAAATAACGTGATAATAAGCAGGAAATAAACAATATTAAAATAATAAGAATTTATACAGTTTTATGGTTGTTATACTAAACATACAACTGTTAAAAGAAATGATAAACACGGATTAGACCGTTTTAGTGATGATGGTTATTAATGGTAATTAAAACTCAATTAAAAAAGATATGTCAAAAACTCTTTTTGACATTTCCGAATTTTAGAGAGTAGGTACACAAAACATACATAATCATATATATATATATATATATATATATATATATATATAATGCAATTAACTATATACATAGATTTTTTTACCGAAAATAACAATATCTTTTATATTAGAATACATTATTACGTTAATTTCATTCCCAAATTAGTATTCCATTCCATTATTAAGAACCATAAATTTGGAAATGTTTAAAAAATTACAGTAGAACAAGATTGAAACCTACGATAAAAACAAGCTAAAAAATATTTTGTAATAAATCTTTTATTTTTGGATTGAGAATGAAGGGGTAAAAAAAAACGGAAGGAAAAAATTGTGAAAAGTTTAGGTTTTTTTATTGGAGAAAGAGAGTAGGAATCCAACACAAGTGAAGGAGAAATTTAAATTTCTCAGTGGTGTGATTGTTGTAATAAAAAAAATATAATAAAGTGATATATTTATAAAATAATTAAACTATTACTTTGTTATAAATTAATTTTAATTGATATTAATTATATTATTATTATTATTATTTTTCTTTTATTTTATTACTACTATTATTAATTTTATTATTTTATGATTTTAATTATTTTAATATTTAGGATTTTTATTGTTGTTTTAATATTTATTTTATTATTTATTATTACTTTTACTTTTTTTACCTTTTTATTTTTCTTTGTATTATTTCTTTATGATTTTATTATTATTGTTGTTTTTATTTGAAATATTTTATTATTATTAATTATAATTTCAATATTATTATTATTTTATTGTATTATATAACATAATAATTAATTATGTTATATATCTTAGCATGTATGGTTGCTTTATGTCATAATATAACATGGAATTGTTGGAGTAGAAGAACAATAAACATGAGAATATAAACTATATTCTTTCAACTATTTTTTTTTTTATGAGTGTCAATATTTTGTTTTATATGGTGCCATTTAAAATATTATTATATAATTATAATTTGGTGTGAAATATGTTATGTACTATTTGAGTGTCAAGAAAAACTTTTCTTTTATATATATATATATATAACTATGCATGCACTCATACACTGTGTCAAATCCGTTTTCGTTTTTTTCTTGCAATTAAAGTATTAAAAACCGTTACGATCCGCGCCTTTATCAAGCCGTTTACAATTTAAAGGTACTTACTAACAAATCTCGGTGAGAGGAAAACCAAAACAATAGAAGCTCCCTGAAATCCGAAACATGGCCACAGTCACTCACCGAGAAAGCCGCTTCAACCACGACGTCCTCACCGTCTACCTTGCCGGAGATTACATCACCGTCACTGTCACCGCCAGCGCCTCCGTCGTCAAGCGCTGGCTCTCCTCTACGCTCTACTTCAGCCGCACCTTCGTCTACTTCAACCGCCTCGTTGTCGGCCTCGGCGTCCACTGGACTCCCGGTGGCCGCGCCCCGCCGTTGGACACGCTGCAGCTCTGTGTCGGACGCCGCTGCCTCATCTTCCAACTCGCGCACGCCAACGGCGTGCCGGAGAGCCTCCGCACTTTCCTGAACGATCCTAACCACACCTTCGTCGGATTCTGGAACCACTCCGACCGGCGGAAGCTCAAGTATTCGGAGTACGAGTTGGAGATGTTCACCGATCCTTTAGATCTGAGGCTGTTCTGCGAGAATCTCGCACAGGCTTCGGTGGTAGAGATCGTGGAGAAGTGTCTCGGTTTCCAAATATTCAAACCGAGTGAGATTGGCAGGAGCATGTGGTATAATTCATATCTCAGCGACGAGCAAGTTACTTACGCCACAGTTGATGCTTACTGTGCGTTCCTCATCGGTAGGAATATCAGAGCCTGGAGCATCGGTTGAATGCTATGACGGTGGTTTAAGTTTCTGGAGACTGATGTTAAGGTTTTGCTTAGTTTCTTTTGTAGTTTATTATTTCTTTTCTAGGTTATTTTGGATTTTCATTAAAGATGAGTTGGCAATTTGCTCGTTGTTGGTGCTTTTATATTCAAAGATAGCAGAAATTATGTGATAATCAGTTTTTTCTTTTCTTTTTTGTGGTCTATGATTCTGCTTTTTGATAAAGTAATTTCACGAAACGAAAAAATATTTATGTGACCAGAGTAATTATCTCTAGTAATGAATTCGGATATAGAGTTTATTTTATTAAAAACGGTGATTATACGTCTTGGACTTTGTTCAAGCAAGTTTAACGGTGCATCATCTTTAGGTTGGGTTTGGTTGAGAAGGTTTACTGTAAATGAGGAGAGATTTTAGTTCATCTGTGATATTTTGAGTATTTAGTAGAGGTAATTTGAGTAAATATGTAAAGAAAGCCGTGAGTGAGAGAATGTATGAAATGAAGAAGAAATGAGAAATTCGTGGGTAAATGATAAATTTGCTTTATTTGATTTTTTAACATATTTTTGTAGTTTTATTTTATTTTATAATTATTATTGTCCATTAATAAATAATATTTTTACATTGATAATTATATTATAGAAAATAATTTATTATTTAATCAATCTTTTAACAAAACAAATTATATTTTAAAACATACAATTTTGATTTTAGATACAAAATAGCCTATTATCCTTCATTAATTCAAGTTTAAATATTTTCTACTTTAATTCACTGGCTTTCCGTTAAATCACATAATCTCATCTTTCATTTTCCATAAAGCGGGGAGGGTTTATATAAATTGTCTTTGCCTGTTGTGAGACTTCTGAATGCTCTTAGTTGAGAATAAACTAGGAGAGTTAGCTTTTAAAACCTTTTTTCGCTTTAATGATGAATGTGAAATGTGCTAGCTAAGTACTGGTAGAAAAACGGGTTGTCATAGGAACATGATTTATTTTTTGTAATGAAGCCGAAGAGGAGCTTTTATCTGGAAACAAAATGAGGTCAGAAAAATTTTATCAACAAATATAAATAACAGAAATGTTAGTGATAAAAAATTTCTGACAAAAACCTTTGAATACGATAATTAGAAACCATATCAACATAGGTGATTTTCAATATCAAAATTAAAGCACTAATTCAGAAATTAATCAAAGGTCAAAATCATATTATATATATATATATATAATATCCGCTATTTGAGGTCAATTTTTTTTTGTTTATTCTGTTTTATTCTTTAAGATTTGAAAAAGTTTAAATATAGTATCCAGTTCATTTTATTGTTTTATGCATGAAATAATGTAAAAAAAAGAGTATAATATGCATGATCGAAGCTTACAGAGTGTTGAGCAACAAGTAACAAATTTAAAGGAAGATATTTGATGTATCTGCATCTAGGAAGAAGAGGTATCTAATAAATAACAGACTAGGTGAAAGCTGTTACATGCAGCACGCAAAAATAGGCAAAAAACCCCACAATGTGCCTATGCATAGAAATAGACACAGGAAGTTTGATGGGAAGAAGCTTATCTTCCGCTAAATTAGTTCTTTCCAACAAGATAACATGACTCAGTTCCACATATCCTCTGCAAGGATTTCGACAGTGAGCTTACTATGCGGATAAACAACCAACATCAAGCGTCTATAAACACACAACCATTGCAGGTTCGGTTCTCCACATTCAAAACCCCCCAACAAGTAATCAGTGCCAATCTCCTTCAAGCAATGGAACTCTCAGCAGATTTTCTCTCTCTTTCTCCACCAGGTTACAGTTCAAAAAAGAAAAGGAAAAGCTCTATCCCGAAGGAAGCTCCTAAGAAAAGGAACAAGCCAAAGCAGGTTCCAGTTACTCACAACAATGGTGGTGAGGTGGATGCAAATGCTCCTATGACAGCTTTGTTACTCTCAACAAGTCCCGTGTTAGCACCATATACAGCGTCCAGCAGCAACAACAACTCAGATAACTATGGTGGTCCTCGCGGTGCACCTGAGGATGAGGAAACCATTGTTCCACCTTTTCCATGGGCCACGAATAAGCGAGCCAGGATCCACAGTTACACATACCTCGGGCAAAAAAATATTACTAGGATCAGCGGGAACGTTCAGTGCAAGAAGTGCTCGAGAGAGTTCGAGATGGAGCTTGATGTGGTGAAGAAATGGAATGAGTTGTTGAGATTCGTTAACAAGAAACGAGAGAGCATGAATGATAGGGCACCAGAGGAATGGATGGAGCCAGTGTTTCCAAAATGTGAGAATTGTGGAGTAGAAGGTCTGGCACCCCTCCTTTCGGGTGTCAAGAAGAAGGCCATCAATTGGTTGTTCTTGTTGCTCTCTCAAACGCTGGGTTGTTGCACCATTAAACAACTCAAGTATTTCTGCAAGCACACCAAAAACCATCGAACTGCTTCCAAGAATCACCTTGTTTATTCCACCTTCGTAGGACTCTACAAACAGTTTCTTGATGAATAGTTCGATTCTTCATCGTACGTGATCTGGGTACGAGAAATTATCGTATGGTCCGGGACCATACTTGATCTCTTCTTCACAACAAGCAGTCATGCTTTTTATTCTAAAAAAAAATAAAAAAATAATAACCTGCTATGCAAGTATAAACTGTGACCGGGATCCCTTGATCTCGGACCATAAAATAATTTTTCCTTCAGTACCTAGTCTTTACTTTCTAATCTCAGTTGTGGCATTGGACTTGTTTCTGATTCTATGAATCTATGTCTCTGAATAAAGTGAGATTTTGAAATTCGGATTTCAGTTTTCTATTTTAAGATAGATTCAAGTGCTACTGTGTTTACTTTTGCTTTGAGTAACATTATGATATTGTTATCGTTTCATTACTTGGTCAATTCTAACACTTTTAGTGATTGATAATGACCAAGTTCTTTTCTAACCTCTGCATCTGTTTATTCATGTGGTAAAAATTTACAAACGGGTGATTTCTTGTTTGATATTATTAAAATGGTTTTAAATTATAAGGGGCGCTTACATGACATAACCTAAAGTCGTGTTTTATAAATATGAGAATAATTTTTATGTTAATTACAACTCACAAACACAACTTTTGATCATCTAGACTTAATTGTCATTTCGTTTAAACTAAAATCTTCAAGTCATGCAGGCGACATGACTTTGGTAGGCACCTGGTCTCAAGGAAGTAATCAATATTATGCATTGTCATGTTTGTGCTGAACATCTACATATTTCCTTTATCTAAATCATAAAGAGTGACTAGCTAGTTAGAGTCATTACATTAATTTTTCATACTCCAAACGATTTTTCAAGAGGGATTACTTTTCTTAAGTATTGTGATGATTAGCAGGAATTTGGTTTAGCGAAACCTGTGGGACAATGGCTGTATCAAAGCTTGTCCTCTCTCTGTTTTAAGAAGTTGGGATCAATTTCTTGTTTTTCCAATATTTGCACATAATAATTAATACACACAAAAAAAATAGTACTATATTTGTGAAATGTTCTGTCAGAAGGCTATGGATACCAACACAGTTTAACTGTAATCAGAATCAGACTTAGAATCAGAATCAGAATCAGCTTCACTGCAGCGACTGAACTTTAAGTGGGTAGGAAAACAATCCATGGAGACGCCAATGAAAAGAGAATTTGTGTCAGGACTAAAAGATAAACCAGATACATGCCCAAAAATATCGATCTCCTGCTTCGTCTCAAACTCATCAATCACATTATAGACATGCACATAATCAAGGTCTTCACCCATTGCCATAAACTCCCCATCAGATGTGAAGCATATTGAAGTAATACCTCTCGCATTGCCCTCAAGAACATAAACAGACGTTGACAAATTCCGAGCATCCCAAATGCGACATGTTCTGTCTTGGTTTCCAGTGGCAAAATTGTACTCATTATTAGGATGCCATGCAGATGAACATGTGTAACCAAAGTGTCCACTCATAGAATCAATGATCTAAAAGTTAAGACAAACCGCGTTTAAATCATAATCCGCTAACTATCACTCAAAAATTTACCATTTCTAATTCGTTTTATAAGTAAAACAAAAATTAGAAATACAAGCTTAGCTACATGTCAAATTATGAATCAAGAGAACATTTTCTTACAAGACGCAACACAAACTTGAAACAGAAACATCAATAAAATATACTAAGCAACCAACCTTTCCACTTTTAGCATCCACTAATTTCCCTTGCGGGTCGTCTCCCACAGCTACAAACATTTTTCCATCCGGGCTCCATGAAACATGCTGCGTGCACAAATTTTGATTACCATCATGCGAAAATGCCAATCAAAGTTAACATTATACACATTTCAATGACAAAGTTGAGATTTTACTTACATTCACTGGCCAGGGGAATCGAAAATCACTACAAAACTGAAAAGTCTCAGCATCGAAGTCTTTCACACTACAGTTCTGGCCTGAAGTCATGAAATGAATAGTTCCACTGCCAAATCAATTAATTGTTAACAAGAGATCACACATGAGGTTTGTGATTCACCTCGTCAACAAAAAATAAGTGAAGGAAATGACCTCCGATGCTTATAAATGTCAATAGCATTGATCTTTCCCTGTGGCTCACAACTCGGAGGGACACGGAAACTAACCCCTGGACGATCTAAGTGCTGCAAGACATACGTATATTAAAAAATTAATTAAGGATATCTTCACTTATTTCCATTTGTTTAATCACTAATTTGCAATTAACCATATTAACAAGAAAGCTCTCCTCCATCTAAAATGAATTGCTTTTTTACCTTGCAAATTAGTTGTCCTTCAGTGCCTCCAACAATCAGCAGTTTATCACGTACAGTCATTGCGCTAATCTGTGTCATATAAAATCCTCCCATGTGGTTTCCAGGATGTAGCTATTAGCAAATGGTGACACAAATATGAAATTTCATATTTTTCATTCTGTGATGCTTTCAATTATAAAACAGTGGCAAAACTAGTATTACCTCTGATGGGGCTACATGCCCTTCCAAATCCAAGATTGTTGTGTTCTTGGAAATTAACGCAGGGCAGTGGCCAATTTGGTACCTTGTGCCAAGATACACATCATCCTTTGACGTCGACCAAACCATACCAGCATTGTACTGCGAATGACAACTTATTTTGAATGTTGCACATTAATTAAGTGTTACAAATCAACCTTTGAAACTCTAAAAGAAAAGAGTTACCGAGTCCTCGTAATATTGTTCTGTGCTCATTGAACAACAATCGTATTTAGCAAAACTATAATATTCCGCTCCCGTTTTTGTTTCTTTGCAGTCCTGCACATCAGAGGTTAATTATTTGAAAAGAAAAAGTAAAGAGTCAAAAGAAAGATTAATTTGCACACAAAGTGTTTTGTAAATTAAAGCAAAAGACATTACCTCCTTCAGGGGTACTTTTTCAGTACTCAGAAGATGTCGTAATCTATATTTTCTAAATCGCTCACGACTACAGTCCATTAACTCCCAAGATATACCTTGGATGTCTTTTTTGTCCCACTCCCTTGCATGTTCTTCAGCAGAGGTCTCACAGCTACTCTATTTTTCCAACGAGAGAGAAAAGAAAGAGTGTAAACAAAAGTAAGGCAACATTATATTGTGTTAAATTGCCATAATAACGAAAAAGAATTCAAAGTCTTATTATGGGTATATTCTCCGGTAAATACCAGTATCATTCGTCGAACAGCTTCATTGTTCACTTGAATCGGCATTTTATCCTGGTGTTCTTGAAAATGCGTTGTTAAAGAAAAACAGAAAGAAAGGATCACAAATCAAGAACTAGAAAGAACGAAGGCGAATCAGAAGAGAGCTGCAAAGACTAAGTGAATTTTCAACTTGTGGAGGTAGTCGTTGGAAATCATAGTCTTGCATCAGAGTCATGGATGGCCTGAAAAAGTACTACTTTACAAGATCAAAGACCAAGAACTAAAGAAGCATCAAGAATCAATGACTACAACAAGATAAGGAATTTAGAAGAGGAAATCAAGAAGAATGTTAAGTTTCTCAAGAAAGTACATAATGAAACTTTTAAAACTGTAAACATTAGTTCAGTAGAAAGGTGTCCAAAGGTGTGAATACAAATTTATTTTACTAAATTTTTTTATAAGATTTGAGTTTTAAATGTAATTTTTTTTCCTGAAAAAAATAGTGAGCCATCGTTATCTAATTTCTGTAGCTTTTTAAATTCCTTCAACGAGATGTTAACATGTTGGGTATATAACATAACATTTTGGCACATTTCTAACACGTGCTTTTGTCCGATGCGTTCTTAAACTTTCAAAGCAAGCAAAGAATAAAGAAATTGTTG
Organism: Phaseolus lunatus; assembly: GCA_013389735.1. NCBI lineage: Eukaryota > Viridiplantae > Streptophyta > Magnoliopsida > Fabales > Fabaceae > Phaseolus > Phaseolus lunatus. Next base: position 27,986,327 of record CM023862.1, on the reverse strand, counting down.
AAGGAATTACCTATCAAAATTTCCACTATTTTTAAACTTATCCAAATTTCTCTCACGAAAATTTTAATCACGAATTAGGTTGCCTGCATTTATACTCAAACATATTACGTTTCTTAACATGAGTTAGATTTCTCGCAATTCTAACATACTAAGGAACCAACATTCCCTAGCTAGGACCTAAAAGAAAATACTAATTCAACTTTATAATTACATCCAAAGTTATATCCATAATATTGCATAAACATTTGGCTTTTTTAATAATATATGAAAACTAAACTTTATATACATATATAATGTTTTCTAACACTATCTAATCTTTTATATTTTAAATCAAAACGAACCATTAGAGTCATTTTAATAGTAAAGAGATACATAGGTTCTACAAGTTTTAAATCGGGTTCTAACCTAATAAGACTGTGGATTCTGACCATGAAGAACAAGAAAAATCCGATAATCAAATTCATCCACAAAAGTTTTTGGCTTCTAATATCTTTATTGCCATCGTACACCAACAAAGTTTACTTTAAATCAAATATACTAATTATTTTGTCAACTAATTTTTAATTTATTTTTAAAATTTCAACACCATATCCAATTTTAAATTTAAACCTGTTTATTTAAAATTTAACTATCCACTTGTTTCATAAACCTACATTTGTAATTTACTTTATATATTCTTCCAACGATATATATAAAGATCATGTAAAATATTTTAAAATGTACTACTGGATCGAGTGTTTTACTTATCATGTGGCTGAATATTTTATCAGTGATGTGGTTGAATATTGTATGAATGACATGGTCGAAATTAATTTATAAAACCTTTTGTATAATGTGATTAGCCTAATAAAAAAGCATTAAATTTTATTTTAACATTGATATTAATTTTTACTGACTACCCTAATCTTGATCTATCATAACCTATAAATATGCATTACCCTCAAGACAAAAGTACATATCATTCATTGAAGACCAATTATTCTTTTCATCCACTACCTAATAAATCCTAACTTAAATATGGAGTACGTAACTTTTGCATGTTCTCCATCCTCATCATTAGATACCAAATCCCATACAAGAGAAGTCTATGAGCATTTAGAAGAACAAGAAGAGTACTTTTTGGCTTATAATAAATATCTATTAATTTTTCTTTGATAATTTAAAGATTTTACATCATATTTAAATATAAATAAATCTTTAGCTTACAAGAAAACTTAAATATTTTTCCTTTTTAATATATACTTTAAAAAGTTAGCTTAAATTTTATATGGCATGAGATATTTGCAACTGTGTGTAGTATACTGGAATTTGGATTCATTGCCTCCAACTAAGAATCATTTGGGTTGTCAACAAATGACAAGACATCCTATCTATCCTTTCTGGATTTGATTTTTTTTAAGCATCAATTGCCATCAATTCAACTCAGATTACACGAAGATGCGACTTTTCTGGATTATAATATAGATTATAATGGGTGGAAAGTTTGGGAATACTGGAAAAGTCACACCCCAAAATCCAAATGACCTTTTATTGATATCAGTGAGAAAGTAAATCAAAATGTATGTGATTTGAAGATGAGAATATTCAGTTGGAGGCTTCATGGTGAAAAATATTCATGACCCTTTTTCCTTTTTCCTAATTTCTCTATGTTGATATGCTCGTGTTCATTGTATCAGGAACTGAACATGCATGTCAATGGGGAAGCCATCATGGAACTACATAATTCACGATTTTGCATTCCACCAAACCAAACCACTTCCCTCCTTTCTAGTGGGTACTGTTGTACGTGTTATGCTTTAATTAAGTTATTGCTATATATCAACTGTCTTTTCAATCTACACCTTTCTATTAACAATGGGCCATGAATAGAAAGGGAAAGAGAGAGAAAATTTTCATAAATATAAACTTTACACAAAACCTTATCTTTAGCTCGCAAAAATTTCAAACCCATCTCTTCGTCCTTCTAAGTTCCACCTTCTCTCAACCTAACTTTTTGCCATACTCCTAAGCTCCTAACAAGTTCACAACTTTTTAATTATAAAACCCAAATTCAAATAATACCTCTCTTTTTCTCTGTGTCTCCATTTCTTGAATTATTGATCGATTCCCTGTGTACGTGCCTGGAGGGTGCAGTACTGCGCTAAATTATTATCCACTATTCACCATGCTTATTTCCTTAATTTCCTTCCTTTTAAAAAACAAATAACTAGACGTTCAATTAATGTTTGAACACTTTAACTTTGAATTTTGAAAAATTATAAAATTGAACCTCTAAATTTCAAAAGTTAACTCAAGAATAATGTGGAAAGTAAAACCTCTTACTATCGTGATTGATGTTTTAAAATGTAAAGCGCGTCTGGTGTAGCGGCAACGTCATATCAATGGTAAAGTGATCAAAATAGTTAAATATGAGTGATGATGTGATTTTAATTTTACAGTATTATGTTTATTACGATGAAGAAATCATCCAACACCAGTGTGGCCCTTCAACCCAAGCAAAAGAGTATTTCCTCAAAAGAGTTTACTAAAGATAACCATTTCTGGACAACTGATTCTGAGCAACAGAAATCTGACAAAAAGTATATATAAGCCCGTTGTTGAACCAGTATCAATTATTCACTGCCCTAACAATTACTCTTCTTACAACTATGTACTAAATTTTTGTAACAATTTTTTCTTTAAATGTATTTTTTATTTTTCGCACGGGTTAATTTTTACAAGTAACATTCCTCTTTTTTTTTTCTTTCTAAAATTAAAAATTGTGATTTTGATATTGAATATTATATATTGAACAAAAATTTAAATAACTAATTTTCATAATATCTATAATTTGTCATGGAAATAGTTGTTGCAGTACGAATAGAACAATAAAATAACTAACTATTCTAAACTAGGGGAATGAATAGGTTGGTGTCCAAACACATTTAGGCTAATAGAGTAGAATTCCAGTCAACCCAAATCAGGCTAAGTAGTCTACCTAACCAGTTATTCATTTAGTTTGCTTCTTTCATATTGCTGTTCAATTGACTTGTTAATATTCATTATATTTTTAAATAGTTTGAGCTATAAATCAAGGAAAAAAATGAGATTATTTAAGTCAAGTTTCACAGCTTTCCTAGTATAAACCATATAATAAAAATATAAAACAAGTGTAAATCCTATATATGTGCTGGTCTGAAAGTGTAGGGTTGTGTGATGGGAAATAGTGGACTGAGTAATTAAGAAAGTAGCAGTAAAAGTAGGTTGCCGGTGCCTAGGATGTTTGTGTTAGCTTGGTTGTAGTATTGTGAGAAACGTGAGTGAGAATTAAAGTGCAGGAAAGGTATTGAAGGTGAGGAAGGGATGGGATTTCGGAAGTACAAATTCATTGGTAGAGCATGAGAATCATGTGTATCTTTGGCACTGACACCAACATCTTGCATTATCCATCTTTAGCTATCAATAAGAAATTATTTATGTGGTAGCTATTTTCGTCCCAGGAAACACGCATCATCATTGAATGGCTCCATCTTTTTATGTAAGCTTTGTAGGGTGAAGAATGATGATAGTAAAAGCCATCGTACAGAAAAGCTAAACGGTACTATGCTCAAAAAATTATGTCACATCTTTTTCCACAACTCGTGCATTCATTGTTTTTAAGTTATGGGCCAATTATAACACTCTTTCACCGTACTATATACAAAGTTTCATCAACCTTCTATCTTACCCGTTCTTCTCACGTCTTTAACCCAATCAATAACTCAAGGACCAAATTCCAAGCATTCATCCTCCACATCCCTAACTCCGCCTTACTTGTTAGGGAAGACTCACATTCTGTCGAGGCATCACAACAAATTAAGAGAATAAAAAACCCTAATGCCAAACAAACTAAACAATTCAGAGACGAAGTGCATTGGATGAGATGAACAAAAAGGTCTGAAACATCAAATGCATGCTCATCGAACAAATATCTAGTTACAAAGAATAGGCATATGAACTTAAGAAAATAAATAAATTAAGAGTGTAAACTACAAGGGAAATACTGATTAAAAATGTAAACTCCAAAAGGTTTTATATGAACTCAAATGTAGCTGAGGAAGTTTTCTGCACAAAAACTCCCTTATACCCAGCAGCAAAGCACCACAGGAGTTAGAGAGCATCACAAACAACGCCAAGGTGCAGTGAATACAGACCATATAATAGAACCAATTAAAAGTAATTACTAACTAGTATTATCAATTTCCCCAGCCAACAAAAATATAAACATGACCAAAATTCGTAACTAACCTATAATTAATTCAATCCTTCTCCTCCTTCCTCACCTGCGATGGCACAATAATGTCCTGAAGCAACCCATTGTCTCTCGACAAAGCCTCGTGTCCGAAACCTCGACGGTTCGCGTGGTCCTGACCAAACCCACCAAACGACGTCGTGTTCATGAAGTTACTACCGGAGTTAGCAAAAAGTGGGTTGGAGTTATATATCAAAGCCGAAGCTTGTGGCTGGTGTTGGTGCTGATGTGGCAGCACGAATTGTGAGGAACCGAAGGTACCGGCATGTCCCAATCCACCAGGCTCGTTCACGAACCCGAAGCCAGCCCGAGACGAAGCAGGGCAAGGGTGCGTGTGCTGCCCCTCGTAGGTGGTAACCACGATGGAAGGGTCATCGGAGGAACGCTCCACTCGCTTCTTTACGCCGCAACCGGCGGTGGTGCAACGGTAGTAGCTCCTAAAAGGTGACGTGGCACGACGGTTGCGTGTCCCGCAAGAAAAAATTAATTTAAATGGAAAGATGAAAATTAGTGGGAAACTCTAGTGCTATTTTGTCAACTAGACCGTTCGCAAGGGACAAGCGAAAGAGAGCGATGGATGAATATATATAATAGAGAGAGAAAGAGAATATGAAGAATGAAAAAAAAAATGAAATGATAGTAATATGGTACCTGGGATAAGGGCTGTTTTTCACAGCTTTTTGGCCGTACTTGCGCCACTTATAACCATCGTCTAGGTGATCAACCTCGCTCTTTGTCATGAACGCAAATCTCGGTTCTCTTTGCTTCTTTTGGTTCTTCTTCTTCGGTTTCAACCTGTTGGATTTTGCATACAGAGTCAACAACAATTACAAATCGGAAAAAAAAATATAAATTAAATGAAAAACAGAGTCAAATGAGGACACTAACAACGATAAAAGCAGAAGCCCATTTTAAGTTCGCTGATCACAAACTGTCTCATCACTTTCCCCAAACGGACTTTATCTCCCCCTTTCCTTTTTACTTTGCCATTAAGGCATTAAACAACAGATAAATAGAAACTCTCAATAATCAAAAAAAGGAAGAAAAAAAATTGAAAATGAATAATAACTACTATAATTTAATCAACTGTATACCCACGCGTCTTTGGCTATTTCCATCTATTTTTCACCGTATGGTAATATTAAATAATCCATTATATTTTCACAGTTACTATTCTTCTTTCTGGTTTTCTTATTTGTTTATCTCCTACACTCAAAACATTTCAACAACACCTACACCCAGTTCTTTAAGTTTTACCTTTTTAAGTTCTTCTTCGATAAAAGTTGAATTTTTATACATTGCAGCTAAATAATATTAAAAAATCAGAATTCAACCGTACACTTGTCATTTTCCTTACCCAATACTTACTGTTTCTTAGTCTTGTCTTGATCCTGGTCATCTCTGCCTCCATTACCACCTTCTTCTTCCTCCTCTGCTTCACCTTTACCACTCTGCTCCGCGGTGGTGGTGGTGGTGGTGGCCTCATTAGAAGACGAAGAAATCGACGACAAGTTGGGCGACGCGGGAGTGTTCAGCACCTCGGAGGAGTCCGGCACTTTGGAGCTCGCCCGCGACGGCGCAGCCGCGGGGAGCCAATCGAACAGCGGCGCGTTGTAGTCGTGGACGCCGAGCAGTTCCAAGAAGCCGAAGGGCGAGGCCTTGTGGTCGCAGGAAGAATACAAGGACGGCGGCGGCATGACGTCGAAGATGGTGGGTGGTTGGAAAGGGAAAGTGAAGTTGTTGGGAATCTCGTCGGAGAATGCCATGGTGGTGGATGGTTCGCTGTTCGGGTGCGGTTCTTCCTCTCTTTTCTCCTCCGCCATTGATTTTCGTGGATTGCTTCAGCTATATATCAGCGTGGCACATATTCTTCCTTTTTTTTATATATTTTTTTGGAGATCTTGCTTTTGTGCTGCGAACTCAAAAGGAAGTGTGCCTCAAAATTCTACCACTTGTTATTATTACAAAAGATATAAAAAGAGACAGAAAGGAAGAGAGAGAGAGAGAGAGGAGAAAGGGATAGTTTGGGGATTAGGAGAGTACTCTCTCCGTAGATTCAAACTTGAGATTTCTTAACCAGTGTCATCATAACTAGTGTTAATTTTTTATTCAATTTTTAAATTTACTCTTTTTTTAAAATAATCAATAATACTAATTAGAGCCATTCAATGTTTCTGTAAATAGTAATACTATTTCAAAAATGTTAAATAGTTTTATTCTTCAATGTTTCAAGCACAGATCATAAAATCGAAGTGGACTAACTTGTTTGATTCATCAAAATAACTATCAAAACATTTCATAATCGATGGCAATATCTAAAACTGGTCAAAATCTATAAGAAAAATCGGTGCAAAAAATCAGTCTTAGTCAACTTTTGTTTAAAAAATTATTTCTTCTTAAATTTTATATAAAACAATTTAAATAAATAAGGCACATATTTAAATATGGACAAAAGTTTTATATAGTGTTACTGGTTACATGTCTAAGAATATACTGTAAAACCTGACATGTTTTAACTTATTTTAAAAGTAAATATTGATAGTTTTTACAAAATTAATGCTCTGATATTTTTATCATGTGTTAATACAAATTACAATAAATCATATCTTGTAAATATTGTTAATGTTGTCTTGCAGTGAATATCAATATTTTCTGAGAGTAATTGTGATAAAAACATTAATTAAAAAATTATATGTATATGAAGATAAAAGATTGTTGGTTTTGTTTGAAGGCTTGGAAAATAAAAATAAAAAAATAAAAAAGTGAGTGAGTAGAATATAATTAGGGTCGTTGTTGTGTGTAAAGAAAGTTTGATAGGGTTGGGAATTTGGAGAGCAGGCATGTATGGATGAAGAGAGTGAAAGGGTTTCCAATTTCCGCCTTGGGACGACGGGCACCTGTCAGTTACGATGCGTACGAAGAATGGCAGCAAGATGTTGATGGCATTTACCACAAAAGAGGACCGCCGTAGGGCCCCACTGCTGCTTGACGCGGATATTTGACTGGTAACCGGCTTAGCGTGTGAACCAAGCATTCTCCCTAGTGTACACCTGGGTGCTACTTTTGGGTGTGTTTCACAAGGTACTAGTAATTAAATTTCATCAAATTTATGTATATTATTTTAGGTGCGTATTCTTAATATTGCTTTAGTTATATTACAATTTTATTGTTTTATATAACATTTGAATTTATCAATTTCTATTTTTTTAATTTTTATCTTACTGTCTTTTCGTAATTCATTATTTTCCTTCTTTTTTTAAGAAAAAAGAGAGTCTAGACAGTATTCTTATTCTTATCCTTTTTTGGCTTACATTAACTGTTATTTTTAAATTAAAATATCAAATCTATAGTTAAATGAATTTATATGATCTCATTTTTTAAAATATATTTAAATTTGAAAGGAATATAAAATATTTATTAGATTTTTAAGATGTTTATTTGAAATTATTAAAATATGAAAACTTGTATAGTTACCTAATTTCAAATTATGGTTAAATATTTGTATTATTTGTGACGTAATGATAGAGAAAGGGAACCCCTATTAGAGGTAGGATCATGCATGGTGATATGGAGTGAATGTCTTTTGTAAAGTATATAGGAATCTAATTAGGGAAGTGAATAAAGGATTATTGAGAATGGTGATCTCTTGCGAGAAACTCTTGTAGGCCCATCATAATCTCATTATGAGTTAAAAGATATTCTTGTAAAGAACTATGAGAATCGATTAGCATTGAAACCTAGTGTTATTCTTGAATGTCTTGGTGTTATTCATTAACTACAAGAAAAAACTAATTTTATAAATAAAAAATAATTGTTGTTGCGACGAAATTAGAAACTATTTTAGAGATTAAAAAAAAAAATATTTCTAAATTAGTTTATATTATTGTTAAATGATTTCTAAATTGGTATCTAATTAGCTATCAAGATTTTTGTTACTAAATTTAGAAACTAAATAATTGGTAGTTAAAACATTAACAGTTAATTAGATACCAATTTAAAAACCATTTAACAATAATAAAAACTAATTTAGAAACCAAAAATTTTATTAGTTTTCAAAATGGTCTATAATTTAGTCACTATAGTAACTAATTATTTTTTGTCTTTAAATTTGGTTTCTAATCAATGATTTTCTTGTAGTGATTCATTATCTTCTTTTTTTTTTTTTCTGATAAAAATTGATATCAACCCATCGCATTGCACGAGTATCTTAATGTGAATGTACTTGGTTTATCTGATAATGTGAGATAAATGTGTATATGTTACTACTCTTTTATATATTATGTAGGAGAGGACATTGAAGAGATCTTAGAGAAGATATGGATCCTCTTTTTTGTTTTTTAATTTCAATTATGTTATGGGATTGTAAAGTTATAATCCATTTTTCACTTAAGGTATAATTTATGGTATTATTTTTCATATTTAGATTTATTTTTATGATATTTTGTCTTAGTTGTATAATGTGTTTAGATAGGAAATTTTGTTAAATGATTTGTTTTTATAAAGAAATTGAAATATTTTATATATATTTTTTGAAAATGAATTTTAAAAGAAATTCAAATTTTATAAAAATAATTGAATTTCTTAAATATAAAAAATTTCAAATTTTACTTAAAAAGATAAGAATTTAAAATTTTTGGTATACTCAAATTTATGTTTCTTTCTTTTGTATTCTTTCATCAGGTTGATTTTAATCGGGACATAGATAACATTAACAAACCTAAAATATTGTTGATTTGTTTGAAATTTTAGGGTCATAATCTCAATAATATTTTTTTATATATATCAACGAAAGTTTATTTCTATATTACCGTGAATCGTGTTTATTTTTAAACCAACATCGAGGTTATTTAATTGAAAATGTTAGGTTAGAGTTATTTTAATGAGATTTTCTTAGTTAATATTAATGATTCTTTTTAGCTAACTTTTTTTCTAATTTAAGATTTATGATTTAGAGTATATGAATTAATTAACTTTTTTTTTAACATTAATAGAGGTTGATAAAAAAACCAACAACAAAAAAATCAAACAACAACATCATAAAAATAACCTTAAAAAATAAAGTCTAAATAATTTTAGTCAAAATTAATTAAAAAAAATATCAATTAATGTCAATCAAGAAAATACTTTGTCAATGTCAATTACAAAAATTATTAAAAAGCATTAACTGGAAAATAACATTAATCAACATCGATTATAAAATATCATCAATATTAATATGCTTGAATTATTATAAATTATTTAATATTTAGATAATTTTTAATTTTAGTGATAACTAAAATATTTTATCCAAATGAAAAAAATAAAATTCAATAAATTTAAATTATTTTGAAAATTAAAAAAAATTAAATATATTTAAATATTTTATAAATTGTGAAATTTCTTATCTGGATACAAAATTATAAATTGTACAGTTTTCAATTCAAATATAAGGTTATTTAGTAAATTTTTTTATAAAAACTTTCGTAGTAAGCATTAAAACAAAGATATTTGTGTTTCATTTGGAATATTTGTCTTAAATATTTATGATTAGTAGTATTATATACAGGTAAATTTATGACATAAACATTGATTAAATACGTTTTTTTATTGATGATAAGTTGTCAAAATTTATTTTACTGAAATATTTTCTTAACCTTTTCATCCCTAATCATTTTTTTATTTTGTTTTGTTCCAAAAATATTTTAGATAACATTTTAAACAAAAAGTTAAAGTTATTTTAGCACAAAAAGTTAAAGACAAAACTTTCAGCACAAAAATAAAAGAAAATTTTTACTAAAAATTAAAAATTAAAAAAATAGTAGTAAACAAAAATAAAATTCAATGATTTATCAGTAATAAAGAATATCTTAAAGCCTGTGGACATTTCACGTAATGCTTTTTAGCTATGCAAAAGAAAAGTTTTAAATTATCCTTGTTTTATAGTATTGTATTAATAATTATCCATAGGGTAGAACGTGTGACATATGATGTTAGTGAAAAAAAGCTAAAGTAAATATGTTACTGATGAGAGATATTAAAATAATTAAAACTAATGAAAATATTTAAGGAAGAAAAAAAAATATCTTATTAATGTTAATGAAAACATAAATTTAAGGAAAATTTAATTAATTAATTTTCTTAATCTTAATGAATTGGTTAATGACCTATGAAGATCAAACACTCTTCTTAAATGGCGTATCCGTTTCGGATACACATATCGGACATGACACTCGTAAGACACTCACATGACACTTATTAATGAAGTGTTAAATTTAAAAAATATTTGTTAAATTTATGACAATTTTAGTACGATTCTAACACAATTTTAAAAATGAAAAATACATTAATTTTTTAAAAACTCTAACTTATTATATAAACTTTTAGTATGCTTATAAAAATAAGAAACAAATTATTTTGAATTAGTCATGAAAAATATATTTCTGTTAAAAAAAAATTGAAACATATTTGTGCATATAAATCTTTATTGTCAATTTATATAATTCATAATTATATAATGTATAGATCCGTGTCTTCCTGTCCTACATTTTAGAGATTATACATATTTCTGTGTGCGTGTCTGTATCGTATTATATCCATATGAGTGTCTGTAATACATAGTTAATGACACATCTCTAGTGTATTTTTTTTAATCAATGACACATCTTTAATCTCTAATCACGCGATCTGATACATTTCTAATTTGAATTTCAATAAAAACTTTTTTATTTTGAATTCCTTTAGCGTTGTTCAGAATTGGGTCAGTAGTTGAAAAAAATATTAAATAATATTAAATATGATCAAATATGTATTGAAATTAATTTTAACTACCTTTTTATTAAAAAAACATGTATCTTAATGAAATTTTTGAGAGATAACTCATTATAAATTATTTTTTCAACATAAATGTTTGATATATTGAGAAGAAAGACTTTTTTTTATAATATATATATATATATATATATATATATATATATATATATATGATAATATAAGGGGTGTTTTTCTTTTACACAAAGAAAAAATATGACATATATAAGAAAATAATATGTATACATGTAGTATGATTATGATGTATTTATCTTATTTGAAACAGAAATATCACATAATTATACATCGTTTTCCTAAAGTCAAGAAACCTATAACAAGTTTGAAATAATCTTCATATATCACATTATAAATAAAGGAGGGTGTTGAACATAAAATTACTCAACTCAGTATTCATTGTACCTCCAAAATGTGTACTAAAGACATACACAATTTATTATTTATGAATGTATATATAATATTAGTGTAAAAATAATATTTAATAATAACTTATCTCATGATAATTATAATCCACTTATTTTAATAAATGGCACAGTGAAAAATTTGTAAATAAAATTAATAATTTTATGTCGGTTTTTATATGAAGTGAAAAAATATTTGTTATGATAATTGGACATTTAAATGAGAGAGAAAATTATTGTTTTGGTTAAAAAAAAAATAGTTTCCTTCCACACTTTATTTCTTTCCAATATTATAGGCGATCACCCTTTTGCTGCTTTCTGATAGGAGATCACCTTCCTGATAGGAGATCGCCCTCCTAGCAGGAGATCGCCCTTTCTGTCAGGAGATCGCCTGTCTTTCTATTGTATTGAATTTTGTTTATGTTTCTGGAAAATTTGACCGAATTTGTATTAAACTCCCTGTGAGGAGAAACTACATTTCATATATATAATATTTTGTTCACTTCAATCTATTTGTTACCTTTATTTTTATTATATACATTTGTATAGTATTTTGGCGGGATGTTACATTAATGCTATTATTTCTTTCCAATATTCTCCTTTCTTGCATTCCTTTCAGACCTTCTCTGTAACTTGTTGATTTTCATCCTCTCTTCCTTCTTTGCCACTTGAGACTGCAACAACAACAGCACTGCAAGACTGCCACTTACTATCATCACACCCTATCATTGCTTATTTTTTAATTCTATGGTGGACAAAAATAAATAAAAACAATAGAATATTTTAAAAATTATTTCTTCTTATATTAATTATTTTTTAACCATTGATACCAATTACTGAATATCTCACTGGTGACATGCTAGAATATCTCACAGGTGACATGAACGAAATTAGTTCTTAAGATAATGATTAATCTTTTATACAACATAATTAACCTAATCAAAGATACCAAATTTTATTTTAATATTAAAATTAACTTTGCAACTTATCTTAATTCAAATCTAAAATCAATGGTCCATTAATATAACCTTATAAATGTGCACTATAGCTAAAATAAAGGTACACATCTAAACAAATATTTATTATATTTACTCACTTCATTTTAACTTAAGTATTAAAACATATTTTGAGGTACTCCGCTTGAGACCAAATCCCACACAACATTGATTATTAGAAATATTCATAAAGACAACGAAATTACTCCCAAATCCATACAATAACAATTTTTATAAATGATATAAAAAGTATGACTTGCCATATTAAAATTTTAATTGATTTAAAAAGTTTAGACTTTTTACATTTATTATATTATGTTTGTTCTTCAACTAAAATAAAAGACTTTTTAGGAATTTCACATAATTTTTTTTTAAGTATATGTTATTGAGGTAATTTTAAAAATAGATTTGAAGCATATTTTCTTTTAAATCCAACTACGTTATGTAAAACTGATTTATTTTTAGAAAAAAGAATCAAACTGAAATACTTTATACAAATATTTGATTTGCATTAAACCAGTAATAGAAGTTTTGATTTAGTTATTTGAAAATATGAGCCATACATGTGTATAAACAAATTAATTGAATCAAATTGAGTAAAATGATAAAAAAGAACAAACTGTTGTGAAAAGAAAAACAGAACCACATCTTGTAAATAGCTTGGATCAAATATAATTGAATTATTTTTATATAATAGTTTTTTAAATTTTTTTTTGGTAATACTACTAATAGAATTAATAATTGACTTCTTTTGCAAGTCACCTTTCATTCGCAAACTCCTGATCTGGATGATACTTGCAAAAGACATTTCGACTTTCAAATGATATCTCGATATTTAGTGTTTGGTGTAATTAATACATAATAATGGGTATTTTTCTCCAAATTTATGACTATTTATATGATTATCATGAATCCATTGTTATTTGACTACCATAGTTAAGAACATCTGATGTTGTTTAACCACTACTTTAAACTTGTTAATCCTGATGACTTTTACACATTTGATTATGTCGATTGACACTAACCGGATACAAAGATTTATATCATTCGCCGATCAGTTCATATTTATTTTAAAAAGTTAAATTTTTTCCGCTGTGTGAAAATATTATTCAGATTTTTTTTTATTAGAGTTTAAGAGAACATCTTTAACTACCTAAGATTAATTTATTTTAAATATTAAATTATACTGTCAAATACATAATGAGATAATTATTATATTTATTTTTGCTAAGTAAAACTACAATAGTCTGAGAAAAGATCATCGAAGTGGGTGGTTCGTGTTTTGTGGCTCGCCTCATATTATCGCGTGGCATACGGAATTTGACCACTTGAATAAAGAAAACGAAAGTGTTTTCTTTAAGGAAATAAAAGGTTATTTTTTTTCCTAAATGTAAAATAATTTTATTTTTATTTCTAACTATGGAAGGTATAATCCTTTTTCATTAAGATAATATATAACTTTTCAAATTATTTTAAACACTTGTACAGCAAATAAAATTAATAAATTAACTTTATAGTAATTTAAAAAGTACTATTTTGAAGAATATTTTACAGAAGTAAAAAAAAAAAAAAAAAGAAGCTTCCTTCCTTTCTCTTAAAACCTCAACTTCTAAATCTATAATCTAGTGAATTATTACGAGATACCCATGAAAGAGAAAAAACACAATTTCTTGAATCATCCTTAAAACTTACCCCTTTTACAAATAGATGTAATACTACTGATTTTTTAATACAAGTCAATGTTAACTATAATCAAACCCTATGAATATTACAAATATTTAAAATTTTACATAAATAATTACCAAAACATTTGATTCGATGATTATATTTGCAAAATTCAAATACTGTTAAAATTTATTAAAAACATAAAACTATATTTACAAAAATAATTTAATATACTGATATCACTGAAATAAATTAATTCATTACTGAATTCCTCATTCGCCAAACCTATTATCCTATAGCTAATTTTAATTAATGTTTCCACACAAATTTAATGTATCCAATCTGTAATTTTTTTTTCCCGCAAAAGAAATGGAAGTTATTGGATAGTATTTTATTTTTCTTGTTACGAGATATTTTTTATTGATAGTCAATTATTAATTAATTCTATTAGTAGTATTGTGTCGATTTTTATTTTTATATGCTACGAAAAGTAAATATAGATTATGCACTACATGATAATCTTGATATAGTTATGAACTTCAAGTGTCTAATCACTATGAGAATTCATGATGTTTGTTGGATGGTAATGAGTGCATTACCAAATCACATGGTTTAGCCCACGCAATAATTAATGTTGAAATTCATTACTCTACATTTATAATTCTATTTAGTAATAAAACGTTTTAATGTCTATAATTGATAGGGTTATTGATTTAAAAACAGTGTAAAAGTTGAGACGAAAAGTGATTAAGCTAAACAAGGCATTGAATTATAAATTCATAACAAAATCTAACAACTAGAATTTATAACCGATGGAGACAATTAATTTAGAGTGAGAATAGTTTGGAGTTTCCACGTTGAGTTTATTTCAAATATGATTCATGAAGACAGGTAAAGGAATTATTCTGGATTCTCATGATTTAGGGCCTCAAAATTCAAATATTGAGGCTTTATCCGTTCATACTATACTTTTGTTTCTTTATAAGTCATGGGCAATGATATTTTGATCACACTTAAAAACTTATTATTTTATTATATAATATAATCTTTCGTTTAAAAAAATAATTGTTTTTAATACTAGAGTGTTAAAAAAACTTCATTCATAAGTTATTTCTCTAGAATCAATAGAGTCACTCTCTTCTTTTCTTTTTTTCTAAACGTACATACATATAAGGTGAGATTAAAGTTATTTTAGTTTATTATTCATTGAATATATTGGATTTTAATAATTCGAATTTTATATATAGCACTATATTCTGGTACGAGTCTCTAATATTAAGTGTGTCATCTGTTTGTAGTTTTTGAGTATTGTAGAGTATATTAATAATTTTTAATTTTTAAAATAATATATAATTTATTCAATGGGTAACTAATTATTTTTAGTCTTTAGATTTAGTTGTTATTTAGTGATTTTTTAAAATTATAATTAAGTAAAACAAATATTAACTTGCAAGTTCTTCCAAAAATTACTCTTACAAAATCATTTTATGTGTACCTTTATATATATATATATATATATATATATATATATATATATATATATTATATATATATATATATATATAACACATGCACACAGAATAAAAAATACGTTTATTCTCTTTCAAAAAAATTTAAAACGTTCTATTTATAATTTTTATTAATATTTAATTATTAAAGAAACATGGACCATTGATCACGAGCCGATTTTGGAGGGTAAAAAGGCAGCGGAACATGAAGGTAAATATGAAACAGGGTTTCCTTTCATACAAAAGCATGTAAATTAAAAATCCGATTTAAAAAAATTATATACAAGAATCTTTCTAAATTATCTTAAAGAAAAAAAAAACGAATTTTATATTATAGTTTTGTTATTTCATGAGCAGCACAACCTTACAACCCTCTATTGACGCCAAGCCAGACTTTCTGTTTCGCTAAACCTACCCACCAATCCAATTAGCCCTACTATTATTCTTTTTTAAATATAGAGAGTTTATTACTTTGGTTACAAATAATGTTTAATTAAATCTACTTTGGATTTATCCCACATTTCTAACATTCTTTTAATTAGTTAACCCATTATGTTTAAGAAATTTAATTAATATCATTAAATATATTTTTAATTTTTCTTTATATTTTTTATAAAAAAAGGCTATGATGTGAAATGGCACTTCACAAATAGATAAAAGAAATTCATAAGAATGGAAAATTTCCATATTTTAAAATAAGTCATAATCTAAGATATTGAACATCTCATCCCACCACATAGATATGTCAAAATTTGGCGAAGGAAAAAAAAAAGTGTAAGAGAAACTAAGAACCATATATTTTCTCCATTTTACTATATGCTTGTTTTGGAAAGCCTGAAGATTCAGAATTGAGTAGCATTCCAGAAAACAATAACTGCCACCTCGTTTATTTTTATTATTTTTTGTTTATTTTGTAAATATTTTGTCTTACCCTGTTATCAGGAATAAAGATATAGTAATATATTACTAATCTTTAATATATCCTATACTTCCTATTAATAAGTAATAACAAATTTTAACATATATAAATATTTATATGTTTATAATACATTATTTTGACGCGTTAAGTTGATTGTTTTTTTTTTTTTTTTTGTTGAAAAGTTGTTATATTTTATGGAAATTGATATATTTATTTTGAAAAGTTAAAAGGTCACTACTTTTTCACTTTATAATATAAAATTATAAAGCGCATGTACTTTACGCGGTTGTGGAATATTCTGTGTTGGCTTCTAACTTACGCTCTTGCATTTTGTAAGCCTCATAACTGTATATCAACACCAAACACCTCAACGACCGTCGCTATGTGTTCCTTTCTGAGTGCCTTTTTCTTCTCTTTCTTTATCCTTCTATATTTTTAAAATAACATTAATAGAATTTTTAAGATAATATAATCAAAATTAATATTATGTAATAATTTTGTAATCAAATATCAGTGTAAAATTGTAAAGTTTAGACTTTTAATCCATAACTTGTTTTTTCTTTCTACTTTCCAATCATTCAGTCCCATCAATGTATTATTCAACATCATTTATTTTTCAGTATTTTAATTTCATGATGGTGATTCCCTTTGTTTCTTTTAAATTGTGAATCGCGTGAATACATTATACGCTGTCACTTGTGGGGATAATAGGACCCCACGAAGCGTTAATTTAGCTTCTCTTTCCTCTATTTCTATGTCTTATCTTCTTTACATACAGAAAAATCCTTATTAGTGTAGCAATTATATATTTTTCATTTTCTATTTGTATATAATTAGACAAGTTCTTAAATAATAAACATCACTATACATATCATGAACACCTGAATCAACTTACATTTAATCATTGTTGCTTAACCAGTTATATTGAATAGTGTTGAGTTATGAAGTTGTTTGACCTTCCCAATAGTTGTATTCACCTAAAATAATATCATCTCATGACGCGTGTCTTTATCCAAATAAATAAATATAATCAAAGCTTAATTCATAAAAATTAACCATTTGCACTTACAAATATAAAAACTGCATACTTCTTAACAATTATAACTTTTGAGTGAATTCAAGAATCTAAAGTCCATATAAAAACTTCATTTTTGAAGAAGATTAATATTAATAAATGCATGTTAATTTAAATTCATTCACTTAAAAATAGTCTTAACATAATATTATTATTTCAAATACTAATATTAATAATAATAATAATTTTTACTTAAATTAAAAATTTACAATTAAATAGTAATATATACAATTTTTCACTATCAATATCTATTGATTTTTTTTTCTTTAAAATGCAATTTAACCAACTTCCATGTTCCATCCAGTTCTCTATGCAGGTGCAAAATTTTTAGAAAATAACTTCTAAGACCTTTTTGAAACATATTTTTTTATTGATTTGGATTTTTTTTGAAATTATAAAAAATGTTACTCTGAAATTCTCTTTCATGATGTTATGAATAAAGAGAATTAGAGAAGAAATGGGATGTGTTGGAAGATTTTGTAGTATATAATTAAGTAAGTATAATTTTTTTTTTATAAATCAATTTTAAAAATTGAGTTAGATTTAAAAAGGTTTGAATTAATAGGTAGAAATGGTGTTGGGAATGATTATAGAGAGGCAGTGGAGACAAGCACATGCATGGGACGTAATAAACGACGCTCACAGTGCAAAACAAACAGAATTAGAGTTCATCATTTTGATTTGATCGCATAAGGTTAAGTTCACTGCACATGCTATTCACGTGCGAAGCGTAGGCCAGTGTCGCAGGTCTTAGCTGGAGAAGGATAACGGCAACGTTAACGCAACGGGTCTCGGCGGCGCTGTCGGTGGTTGCCACTTCATTCTCTCCCTGACTTGTGCTGTGTCAGCGCAACCACATGGGAACAACCGACAGAAAATCCAAGGTCGTGTTTGGTTTTAACAAGAACAACCGATATGTCGCCGTCTCGAGGGATGTGAGATTTTCCCATGCACACCTTATTCAACAGTCAAACCCTCTAAATATTTGTTCTTCTTCTATCAATCGCCAATATCGTTGAAAGGAATTTTTATGAAGTGTATAATATTTTATGGATAAAAAACTTCATCAATTATTTTTAACAAAGCTTCTATTTCAATCGTGTTCTTTTATCAAAATATTTCAATTTAATTACACGATTAAGGAATTAAAATCTAACTTACATATACCAAAAGCAAATAAAATAAACAGTGTTTCAACTTGTTTCCTAGTTTTCTTATTCTGTCCCTGAGCCTAATCAGTACGTTGTGTTGTCGGTCTGCCATAAATCCCTATTTTATGGCGCATGGTATGCTTTTTATATTAAGATAATTTGAAAATTGTTGTAGTTTTATTTTCATGTCGACTTCATTTCGATCCACACTTTTTATAAACTATTTTGTACCAAAGTAAATGTTTATGATTTTTTCAATAAAGCATGTATTTTTTCTTAAGATAATTATTTGGATGCCTAATTATAATTGCTCCCAATTTATTTTTTTCTAGTCAAGATAGATAACTTTAGCTAGAGCATCCAAGATAATCTAAAAATAATGATTTCCAGTTCTAATGTCTTCTACTCAGTCTCCTTCCTCCCTTACAAAGGACTTACACTAGTGCAAAATGATGAAAGGAATACTCCTTTCTAAGTGCGGTTTCGCGCTAAAACGCCTTTGTTAAAAACGCGGTGGCATTTTTGAAATTAGTTTGTTTTACAAATGCGGTTGTTAGTTAAAACCGCATTTGTAAATGAAAGGCATTTCATTTACAAATGCGGTCATACGCGTGACCGCATTTGTAAATGAAAGTTTTTCATTTACAAATGCGGTCATACGCGTGACCGCATTTGTAAATGAAATTCATTTCATTTACAAATGCGGTCATACGCGTGACCGCATTAGTAAATGAAATGCCTTTCATTTACAAATGCGGTCACGCGTATGACCGCATTTGTAAATGAAAAACTTTCATTTACAAATGCGGTTTTAACTAATAACCGCATTTGTAAAATGTTTTTAACCTAAAATTTGAAGCGCGCCACTGCACTTTCACTCTTTCTGCTCTGCTCTTCCTTGTCGCTGTTGCTGCGCTGCGCTGTGTTCCTTGCTTCTGTGCATCTTCATTGTTATTGCTTCCATTGTGAGTTTCGTATATATCCCATTTCATTCTCCTTTAGGAATGCTGTTCTTATATATGGTTTTTTCCTTGCGCAGTGCTTGAAGTTACTGTTGCATTGCTCGCCGCTGTCGCGCCCCGCTTCCACCTCTGGTTTTCTATCAGTTGAATCATCATCTTCGCACACAAGGTTAGTTGATTTTTTGAATTTTTGACTTTATTTATTATAATTTGTATATTATTTAACATAAATTTATATTATATAATTTTTAATTTTTAAAATTTATATTATTTAGTTAGTAGTTTTTATGTTAGTTTTGTTAATTTTTTTTTGCTGTACTTTGAATATTTTTTTTTATGTATTATAATTTGTATATTATTTAATATAAATTTGTATTAATTTATATAATTTGTATTATATAATTTCTATTTTCTAAAATTTAAATTATTTAGTAAGTATTTGTTAGTTTATAGTAGAATTTATGTTATGTTAGTTGTTACATTATAATAGAATATCGTGTTTGTATTTGGACCTCCGACAATAATACGTGCTGGTATTGAGTCCGGGGGTGTTCGACCCTCAGCAAATGCATGAGATAGAACACTTATTAGAAAATCCTAGGTATCTATATTGCAGAATATATAATGGATCGAAGTTGGATTCATTGTGCTCGTATAAGTGATGAGTACGAAAGAGGAGTAGAAGAATTTATACAATTTGCGCAGCGTAACGCGATTAATAGTGGTCGTGATGGAGGAAAGATTAGGTGTCCGTGCGTTAACTGTTTGAATGGAAGGATACTGGATGTGAATATCATGAGGGAACACCTGCTATGTGATGGGTTTCTTCGATCTTATACAACTTGGACATGGCATGGTGAATTATTAAATTTACCACGTGTTTCCGTAACTGAAGAATATGTGGGATCCACCACGGATGAAGCAGAACACGATGATGTAGTTGATGATCGATTGGAGGACATGATTCGTGATGTGGGAGCTGAGTCTTTTGCAAAAGCGCATGGATATGGAAGTATGTCAAGCGATGCAGAGACTCCATTGTATCCTGGATCAACTAATAACTTCACACGGTTGTCGGCAGTGTTAAGATTGATGAATTTGAAGGCACTAAATGGATGGACCGATAAAAGTTTCACGGAATTGCTCCAGCTGTTGAAGGATATGCTTCCAGAGGGAAATACTCTACCTAATCGTAATTACGAGGCCAAAAAGATTCTTTGTCCAATGGGTATGGAGTATAAAAAGATACATGCATGTCCTAATGATTGTATATTATACCGGAAAGATTTTGAATTGTTGAAAAGTTGTCCAAGGTGTGGGTTGTCACGTTATAAATTGAAACAAACAGATGATGATACTATTGAAGAGATGGAAAAGCATGGACCCCCAATGAAGGTTATGTGGTATCTTCCCATCATTCCAAGGATGAAGCGTTTGTTTGCAAACCCAGACGATGCTAAGAATCTTAGATGGCATGCAGATGAGAGGAAATGTGATGGCATGTACCGACATCCAGCTGATTCTGTTCAGTGGAAGAAATTTGATGATGAGTTTCCAGAGTTTGGTAAAGAATCAAGAAATATCCGACTTGGTCTAGCTACAGATGGAATGAATCCGTTTGGTAATATGAGTACAAATCACAGTTCATGGCCTGTTTTACTAGTTATTTACAACTTACCTCCTGGATTGTGCATGAAGCGAAAGTACATGATGTTGTCTATGATGATATCTGGTCCGAAACAGCCAGGGAATGACATAGATGTTTATCTAAGTCCCTTAATCGAAGATTTGAAGTTAATGTGGGATGAGGGTGTTCAAGTATTTGACGGATTTGCTAATGAAACTTTCAAGCTTCATGCCATGTTATTTTGCACCATCAATGACTTTCCGGCATATGGTAACTTATCAGGTTATAGTGTTAAGGGTCATAAAGCATGTCCAATATGTGAAGAAGACACTGCTTCTCAACAATTGAAACATGGAAGGAAGACAGTATATCTTCGCCATCGGAGGTTTCTTAGAAGTCATCATCCTTACCGGAGGTTGAAAAAAGCCTTTAATGGACACCAAGAGACTAGTGGTCCACCAACTCCACTAACTGCTGCTGAGGTTTACGAAAAGGTAAATAACATAGACCACACCTTCGGTAAGTCAAAAAAAAAGTCAGTTGTGACTAACATTTGGAAGAAAAAATCAATCTTCTTTGATCTTCCGTACTGGTCGAGGTTAGAAATCAGACATTGTATAGATGTAATGCATGTTGAGAAGAATGTGTGTGATAGCTTAATTGGTACACTTCTTAACATTAACGGGAAGACGAAGGATGGTCTAAATGCTCGTTTAGATTTGGTTGAGATGAACATACGAGGGGAGTTGGCACCGATAGAAATGGGTAAGCGTACATATTTGCCCCCAGCCTGTTATACCATGTCAAAAAATGAAAAAGTAAGTTTCTGTCAATGTCTAAAGGGTGTAAAAGTGCCACAAGGACATTCCTCAAATGTGAAGAGCCTAGTGTCAATGCAAGATTTGAAGCTAATTGGGTTGAAGTCTCATGATTGCCACATCTTGATGCAACAGCTTCTGCCTGTAGCTATTCGTGGGATCTTACCAAAAAATGTTAGACATACCATAACCCGTTTGTGCTCATTCTTCTCTTCCATCTGTTGTAAAGTCATTGATCCATTAAAACTAGATGAACTTCAAGATGAAATTATTGTTATCTTATGTGAATTGGAGATGTTTTTTCCTCCATCTTTTTTTGACATCATGGTTCATCTACTTGTGCATCTGGTTAGAGAGGTTAGATTGTGTGGACCAGTGTACTTAAGATGGATGTATCCTGTTGAGCGGTATATGAAAATTTTGAAAGGTTATGTGAAAAATCATTATCGTCCAGAAGCTTCAATGATTGAAAGGTACATAGCTGAAGAAAGTATTGAATTTTGTTCAGATTACATGTCAAAAGCAAATCCAATAGGTCTTCCAGCTAATTCATGGCACCATAGGCGTTCTACAAGTAAATGTTTACGCGGTGTGAATATTGTAAGCAAATCTCGGTCAGAAGTCTTGCAAGCACATTTGTATATATTGAATAATACAGATGAAGTTATACCTTACATAGAAGCTCATAAAGCCATTGTGAAGGCAAATAATCCAAGACAAGCAGACAAATGGGTCTTGATGGAACATAATAGAACATTCATGCCTTGGTTTAAAGAGGAGGTGTTAAAGGATTCAACGGCATCGGAGACCTTGACCTGGTTGGCTGCTGGATTGAAGTTTGATGTCATTTCTTGTAAAGCGTACGAAGTGAATAATTGTATATTTTACACTAAGTCTATGGATGAAAAGAGTACAGTTCAAAATTCTGGTGTTACTCTTGAAGCCGAGTCAATGCAGTTTTCCACCTCGAAAGATACAAATCCTGTAATTGGATCAATGGCATATTATGGATTTATAGAAGAGATATGGGAGCTTGACTATACTAAGTTTTCAGTTCCAGTTTTCAAGTGTATATGGGTTGACAATAAAAGTGGGGTTAAAATTGATGAATCAGGATACACACTAGTGGACTTTCGAAAGATAGGGTATCGAGATGAGCCATTTATAATGGTTCAACAAGCATCTCAAGTTTTCTACGTGAAAGATCCTACGTCAGAACATTGGTATGTTGTTTTACACGGGAAAAAACAAGGGGAGGCCATAGATGATATTGAAAATGGTGAACCCCATTCATTCACACCAATGATAACTAATAAAGATGACGATGTACTTGATCATGTACATGCAACCCGTAAAGACCACAGTGAAGGAATTTACATATGAACTTGTAACCCATTATGGTAATAAATTTAGAAATATTTTTTATAATATGCATTTACTATATTATGTTTTTGTTTGATATGATTTTCTTTCCATGCAGATGAACTAATGTTTGTTAAATAATTTTTTTAACAGAGATATGGGTGACGATCAAACTCCAATTAGACCCCGATCCGGACGAGGCAACAGAGGACCTACTAGGATGAAGCGTCTGGCAAAGAAACGTGCCGCTGGTGAGAAGACAGCTGTTGACATTGACGTCAACACTGGAATGGCATCAGGTCCTAATGCAGATGAGTTTAATAGCTATCTTGGAGTTCTTTCTCGTGAGAGAGTCTCCGTTTTGATTAATTCATGGGACGAGGTGTCAGAGGTCGACCGAAACATGCTGTGGGAGGATGTTCTGGTAAGCTTTACATAATTATTGTTATCATATAAAGCTATTTAATATTCATTGACTAACTTTACTTTGGTTATGTTATTTTCCAGGCAAATTTTGAAATTCCTAATGTGGAACCGCTTCGATCAAGGATTCTATCCAATATCGGACTAAAGTTTCGCGCCTTTAAGTCAAGACTCACGACGAGATACATTTTTGGTGAGCTTAAGGATGAAAGTCCTTGTGAAAGATACAATTTTATTGATGAAGAGACATGGCTTGCTTTTAAAGAAAGCCGTCTAACTGAAGAATGGACTGTAAGTGAAGCTACTTAACTATTTTGACTTATATAACATTAATGAGTTAATATTATTGAATTCACTTTGTTTATTTCAATTATGACAGCATCGGCGGAAGAAAGCTCAAGAAATAGCTTTAAAGAATCTTACCCCGCACGTAATGTCTCGTGCGGGGTATCGAAAGCTTGAGCAAGCACTGATGGTTGAAAAGGAGCAATCCAGACAGGGGAGTGCATCTCAGGATGTGGAAACAGGGGTCACTTATCCTCCATCACCACCTACGCGCCATGACAAATGGAAGAGGGCCCGAATTAAGAAGTCGGGTGCACCAAGTTCAGAGCAATCAGGGCTTATCATTGAAAAAATTGTAAGTTATTTAAGCCTTTTTTCATCTATTATGATGCATTACTTATAATAAAACCTCATGATTTTTGTCTCTTGCAGGATGCCTTGGACTCCCAAGGTAATTTTCTTGCTGATGGTCGTCGCGATATCCTTGTTGAAGCAATTGGACAACCTGAGCACTCTGGTCGTGTTCGTGCAGCTGGACAAGGAGTTGGGATTAGACTTTATTTTGGAGCTGCACCACGACACTCATCCTCCTCCTCCAAAGAGAGCAAAAAAGAAATGGAGCAAAGGCTACGTCAGGAACTAATGGATGAGATGAGAAGGGAGACGGAAAAGATGAGGCTAGAGTTGCGACAAGAGATATCGCAACAACTTTGTGCTGAGCAGCCGATTCAGACGCTTCTTAGTCCCGCTCCCAAGAGCACAAAGGGGAGTTGTGCAGCTCCTACAGCATCAGGGGATGATATCATTGGCCAGACGAGGCAATGTGAGCTACTGGTAGAAGGTGGCATCATTCCTCAGGTGGTGGCCATTGGAAAAGTCTATGAAGACGCCACCACCTTACATAACGTTCCTCTCTCCCCTGATGCAGCAAAGGTCACGGTTGAAAGAGTACGAGTACCTGATGCTCGTCTTCCACTACCTTCAGAAGAGGTAACAACTGTGGCCGAAGCATTTCAGTCCTTTGTAGCCTGGCCCAGACACCTGATTCGATATATGCCACAACCACTGGTAATAATTTCATTTCATGTGCTAATTTATATTTATATATTACATGTAATTTATAACAAATCTTTTTTCTTTTTGTAGAAACCTCGTCGGAAACCAAGTCCGAAAAAGAAACAAGAGGTTCCGCTTGACGATCCTATAGCTTCCTTAGCTATAGTTGCTAGACAACTTGGACGAGATCCTCTGGAAGTTCCATGGGATGATACCTTTTTTGAAACAAACCCTGAGCTACCATTGTACATATACATGTCAGATCTACTAGAATTTGTAGCTGGGGATCAGGAGCTGAATATAAATATCATTCAATTTTTTATGATGTAAGTATCGTTACCTACATTTCATTTTCATTTATGTTAAATTAGCATTCATTATGATTTAACTAATTACTTGTAGGTTTTTGAATGGTGTCTCTGTCACTGAGGGGAAGGAAAATGTGTATGGATTCTTAGATCCTGCATATACTAATCCCACTGGAGCAAAGACAAATGAGACCCAATCATACATCACTAACACCCTGGAAAAAGAGGGAAAAGAGGTTTATTTGTGCCCTTATATTAACGAGTAAGTTTAAATATATATATGTTAAAAGTTTATTATATTCATGTTTTATAAATTTACTCAACTATTTTCATGGATGATATAGGGGTCATTGGCAATTACTTGTCTTATCACTGAAGGATAGGACGGCTTTGTGGTTCTGTTCCCTACACAAGAAGATATCCACAAGTTTTAAGAATATCATTGATAAGTAAGTACACTATAAACTTAACTATGGTTGATACTATAAGTAATCCACTAACAAGGTTTTTTGTCTCAACCAGTTCATGGCGTGGATATAACATTCTAAAAGGGAGATCGAATTCAAATTTTCAAAATTTGAACTGGATAAGATTAAAGGTATGTAAGATTTTTCTTTTTTTTTTTTCATTGTTTAATTATACTAACTTTTACAATTTATTGAATTATAGTGTAATAAACAACCAGGAAGCTATGAGTGTGGCTATTACGTCATGCAATGGATGAGTACCATTGTAAGACTAGGTCTTACAAGTAATTGGCAAGAGGTAAGATTTCTTAAATTATTTTTATAACTTCAAACTAATTTATCTATCTTAAAACTAATTTATGTGTCAACCATTTTGAAATGCAGTTCTTCACGGATGAGGAACCCATGAGTTCGGAAGCCATGACATATGTGAGACAATCTTGGTCCACATATTTCCTAAACTTTTATAACTCTACGATTTGATCAATAGTGTAAGAATAGATAGAGATTATTACTATTTTTGTATACATTTTGATCAATTACTATAAATTGACTTTGTTTCTCTGAATCTGTTTATTTGTCTGCCTGGCTGGGATGGGTATAATGAAACTGCATAAGATAATTCGTATGGGAAAACAACTAACCAAATAGTTCTAAAAAAAAAAAACCTAATTTACAGATGCGGTTGTTTACCTTAACCGCATTTGTAAATCAAGGGAATGATTTACAAATGCGGTTGCTTACTACAACCGCATCTGTAAATGTGATTTACAGAGGCGGTTGTTTACTACAACCGCATTTGTAAATCATTCCCTTGATTTACAAATGCGGTTAAGGTAAACAACCGCATCTGTAAATCATTGCCTTCATTTACAAATGCGGTTAAGGTAAACAACCGCATTTGTAAATCATTGCCATTCATGAAACCTGGCACACCTCTGGAGCATTTACAGAGGCGGTTACGGGAAACCGCATTTGTAAATAGTATTTACAAATGCGGTTGTTTAACCGCATTTGTAAATCTCTTATTTACAAATGCGTGTTGATCAAATGCGGTTGTTTAGCCGCATTTGTAAAATGAAAATAACCGCATTTGTTTTACGTTTCTGCACCAGTGTTAGTTCCTATTCCTCTTTGTAACAATTTTCAAACTTAATTTTTTCATAATTTTTCATAAATCCCTTTTGGTAATTCCACCCTCTCCTTTATGTAGCATTATTGTGAGTATCCGAGCGTTACAATACATTAACTGATCGGTTCATGATCTTACAACCCTTCAACCTTTGACATGAGTTAATGAGACTTAACAAGCCCTTCAACGCATCCTCTCTTCCCTAATTTGGTTGGTCCACCTCCTTCAACCTCATCCAACTCCGTCCATGAACTCACAATTTCGATTACCCTTTTCAACTTAATTTAAAGGAGAGTAATTGAAATTAAAAACTTTTTGGTAATTTTCTTTGATATTTTTACCATTTTGACTAATGTTAATGATGTACAAACTTTGAAGGGTGTATTATAAAAAGGGTTTCCTGTAGAGAGATTACTACATTGTTGTCGGCAAGTTGGCATTTAAGAGCAATTTGTGGTGATTGATTTGGTCCTAATTTCTAACCAGTTGACTAGCCAATAAAGTATTTACCTGGGTTAGAACAAAGAGAAGATGAAACAAAACAGGTACAGAGACTCTCTTTTCTCCATTAATTGCTTTTAGAATTTCTTGTAAGAATCAATTAGGGTAGTTCAACAGCCTTTGTAATTTATTTAATAGCACTAATTAAAGTGGCATGCTGATCAGAATCTTGGTTTAGACAACGTCCAAATTATATGACAAAGAACTTTTCTTCCTATTCAAATTTTTAAACCCACTGATATAATAAATATTTTAACTGCACGTGTGTGTATGAAACTATTAATATTTTTCTTCTCAACATCCACGAGGCTTATGTGATGATTTTAGATTCAAGGACACTTTTTCTTTGAAAGATTATTCGGTTTCATGTTTTTTAATTAAGTTCAATTATTTTTTTACTACTTCATGTAAGAATTCTATTTTTTTAGTATAAACTTTTTATTCTTTGAATTCTAAACTTTTTTTTTATAAGCAAAGAATTAATTAAATAAAAAAGGTAATACAAAATAACTAATTTGACTCTCTAAAACTCAACCTAAACCCTTCTTACGTACAACTTTGGAGGAAATATTATGAGAAAGGAACTAGGTTGAAAATTTTCAAGAGTGACCACTCGTGTGTGGGACAAAATATTAGGATGATCCGATAATAGCCCGATAGCGGGTAGCCTGATAAGTCTAACAAATTCTCGCTAAGATAGACTCGAAAATGACTTTGATACCATATTAAGAAATAAATTTTAAGCCAAACTCAACCTCATAAAACCAGCTTATAAGATAAGGTTTATACTCATTTATATACAATGAAATGTTCTCATTTTTAGTCGATGTGGAATATTCAACGCAGAATGCACAAATCACATGTATCTATTGAATAAGTTCTTTGAGAATTTGAAACTCAAAGAATGTGAAGTGATCCTTATTGAGAACAATAAAGTCTTAAGGTGCAGGTATAAGATCTATCAGATTAGCAATGTTGGATAATTAAGAGAAATTAAAAAAATATTTTGTCTACTAATATATTTGATAACACTCAAAATTGAATCAGGAATGATAAAAATTCTAAAAATAGACTTTTATATCTTAAGTGAATCAACCACTAATCCATGTACAGACACAATTAAAGAAAGGATACAGTTGTTTAAACTAGCAATGACTAAGAATAAATTAAAGAATACCCACAAAATGGTGATTTAGATGTGGATAACATTACACTCTAGATCAATAATTTTCATGGATCTCAATTCTTTTATAAGAGATGATGACCAAATCCCATCTTACCTATTATTTTCCAAATTTATGAATACACTATTAAATAAAAACCATTGTTCGATTAGTGATTTTTGACGATAATAAAAATTAAATACACCAATTTTGAAATGCCATGTTGAATATGTGCCTAAGATTAAGAAAACCTCATTTTCAGGTAAAATTGAAAACCAAAAAATAACTTGATTGGGATTTACTGTGTTCTCATTGTTCTCTTGACTTAGAATTTATTTATTTATTTTTAATTTAACCTGTGAATATAGCATGTTTGTTCCTATTAAACCGAGAATTGAGGAATATGTACATAACCAAAACAATTGGAAAATGGTGCAGTCAACGGTTGTTTCCTAGAAATACGAGAATGTTTGAGTGATGCGGTTGCCCATTTTTGTTCATTTGACTCTTTCTAAACAATAAAATTATGTTAAAAGTGTTAATAATACATTTCTCCTCTATACTCCAATATTATAAAAAAATAATAATATTTAAGCACAACAAAAAGTGATAAATGAACTAAGAAAGTTAAATTTATTTTTTAGCAAGATCATCTCAATCTTTCTGATTATTTTAAGTAAATGAATCAATCTTCAAAAACGACTTATTCTTTCTGAAACTAAATCAGAACTTGAAATTTGAACTAATTGGATTCATTAGACTTACCCTGTACGTTTGATGGAAAGTGATGTTCGGAAGGAGGAGGGGAAGGATGGTATTGAGTATGACATGAGTTGAGTTAGTTAAGGGTGTCAACAGCATGCTAGTTAAGGTCTGGGACCGGGCAATAAATAGGCAAGGGACCCGTCTAACGAGGTCAACCATAGCTATACCTTAAGTGTTTTCGATCAAATTTATAAGTTTGACCCTGCCAATATATTTTATTCAAAGCTACAAAAACCCTACCTACCTAAAACAGCTATTCAGAAGTTCTTGATACATTAGCTGTGAGCCATTTTTTTGCCCACGAAGACCACTATACTTTTGTATCAGGCATCGTGATCAAGACAAGACCACTTCAACTGTTACACTATAAACTGAAAGCAAGATAAGTTGGCTTTAAATTTAAAAAGGAGATACAATAAAAGATTACATGGTTAGACACTTGATATAGATTAGAACAGGAAACCATAATTTTAAAATTACTGACGTGTTATTTATTCAGCAGTTTAAACTTTGACTATAATTTCAAATGCATATCATTTCACATCTTTTATTCATTGCTGCCATATACACCGAGTTTAGTGTAAAATGAGTGTTAGATAAATAATAAACTTATCTCTTAAAATCAATTTTACTCTAAAATCACCGTTTATGACATTAATAAATCAAACATGATCAATTCACACAGACTGAGGTGTCCTCATGAGTAAAGGCTGACCTCATGAAACTTATTGGGTTTTCTGTTTCACACTTAACATTGGTAGGGTATGCTTAGAACGCAGATACCCATTATCAATGGGTTCCCATGTGAAGTCTATGCCCAAAAATTAACTACTTAGCCAACAGTATGAGTATGAACTTGATGTGAACGCTTAAAAGCAACAAAGAAACCTGTTCGGGGACATGAACAGCACCGCTCAACCAAACTCGTATATCATGTTGTCATTCAAACAGGTAGAGCTTTGAGAATAGATCCTGAATTGCTCACTTTTCTATTAGTCCGTTACTTCATAAACTGTATCAGTAGACCAGTTGACTGGATCATATATCAAACCTGGCATCATCTCATCCATGACTAAGAGTGGTAATTTAATATTTCATTAGAAACCGTCCAGATCTACGACTCTTTTGAGGAAAGATAAGATGACATTGACAACAATCGAGAGCAATTGATTGCGATGTCTTGTCCTGTTTTGTTCCGCCTTGTTTAGCCGATGGATTTCATTCACAATTTAAGTTTTCTGTGGGGCCTTTATCATCTATCTGATACAGAATTTGGACTAAAACTCGGCTTACTCAGACTACTAAAATTAGCATCAGGAATAGAAACTTAAACAAGTATAACCGAATTACAGAGTAAAATATATCCATATGATCACACCAAACAAAACTTTCCCATCAACCTCACATATGGGCATTTTAGAAGAGATCAAGACAATAGCCAACATAAACATAGTTCCTCTTAGTGTCTACTGTGGTGAAACCGGAAGTGGAGACAGGGAGAAACCCGCAATTTATATAATAAACTATAAACTGGCAAGAGATAAAAATCATACTCTAAGAAAATATATGAGCGCTACATTTTAGATCTAGGTGTGAATAAATTATCCATTTTATTCTTGAGCAGTTGGAGTAGCAGCCGGTTGAATTCTCCGTTGATGCACATCCCAATTATACACACGAGCAATTGTAACCTGATAAAATAGATATATATCAATAACTAAAATTAATTATTTTAAGAACCCTGTGAAAAGATTGGAAGATGGATTACCGATACCCATTCTCAACAACATTTATACAAGATAAAAAAACAGTTCAAGTGTCAATGCATATATAAAGATAAGATGTGCATGGAAGGAAGATGTGAAAATGAGAGGGTAGAAAATGCTGAGTGGGCATCCTTGTTGTACGCTTGTTTTTAAAGAAAACAAAGGAATTAATGGAAACAAATCACTGTTTTTCATTGTTTATTTCTGAATGTAGTTTTCCACACTAAATAATTTTCATTTATTTATTTTTCCATTCCAAATCAAAATTTCTCATTTTCTTTGCCGAAAACTAACCAGTGTAATGAAACTTTTTATCTCAATTTTTACTTCCTTTTTTATGTTCTATCTTCTCACATTCTATCCCTCCTGCTGAGAACTTCCCTTAAAGGCATTAAACGGCCTGTCGCCATGCTGCTATACAAGCTTAATGTTCTTATGTTTATTTGCTTTAAATGGGAAGGTGTGGAAAATGCAGAGGCATATGGAACCCTTAGTGAGTAAGCTGACCTGAGTGATTGTCACCTGGTCCCTCAAGAACTGAAGATCAGCAATCAGAACGTCTAAACTGGCTCTAGCATTATCCAGGTTCTTCTGTAGAAGACCCGTAGCCTGAAACAGATATATATACTTTATTTATATAGGGGGAAAAAGAAACAAAGAACAGAAATAACACCTAAAAACTAACATACAATTACCTCTTCTAATGAATATTCAAGCATAACATTTGCTCCCAGCCACAAGCACACCGAATCAGTTTCTTCTATCCGTGCTCGTGAATATATGCCTTCTGATACTTCAAAATCGGTAATAAGTTCCTGTACTTAAATTCAAATACAAATCTTAAGTTTGTAACATAACTAATGATTTTCACTTGCAGTAAAAACTTTAAACAGATTACTAGAAATAGAAAGGTTGTATGAACAAATGCTCAAATATTAAATTTTTAATGACATGCAATATGATGAGAAATTGATTGACAATAATAACTTGGGACTCCATAACAACAACTGAGCCTGAAATTTGGGTGGGAGGGAGGTGACTGGGATCTGAGGGACAGTGATATCCAAAACTGCATTCCAAAATCACATAAGAGTGGATGGAACGCATAGACTACATTATAAAGAGTTTAGATGAACACGTACAAGGGAATGTTCAATGCTGTACCAAACAAGCATTCATTAATCTTCATGCTTTATTATTCTGAGCTCTTTACCATTGTGCACCTATGTGCAGACATGCTGAGTGGTAGATATAGTGTTCAGGAGACAATCTAAAAAATACAAATGAAAACCTAGCATATAATGAACAAAAGCTTCTTTGTTGCACATGAATATCAGTCCAACATCAGTCCTTTCATAGGGTTCATTTTATATCTTTTTTTCTTTTATTCCTTTGTTTCCTCTACCATAGTCTTTCTAACCCAAAAGTACACAACTAAGCACAACTTTTGCACATCCTCGTTGTTTCAGACCTGCCAGATTTCACATATATGAAAGTATTGGTGGTGATGAATCCTCCAGAAAAATGAAAGCCAGTTATACAGGTTTATACCAAACTCCTAATGGAAAACTGTTGTTGGTATCTGCAAGAATCTAACATGTTTGAGCCTACAATATGAAGACATTAAAGTACATGCAA
This sequence comes from Phaseolus lunatus, assembly GCA_013389735.1. Classification (NCBI taxonomy): domain Eukaryota; kingdom Viridiplantae; phylum Streptophyta; class Magnoliopsida; order Fabales; family Fabaceae; genus Phaseolus; species Phaseolus lunatus. The sequence continues at coordinate 27,953,266 of CM023862.1, read as the reverse complement.
AAAATTAATACTCTTGTATGTGTGTTGAGTCTAGGACTGGGACTGCTTCTCTCTATAAGGAAAAAGATTGATACACAAATCCCAAAGAGCTTTATCATATAGTATAAATCTGACAAAAACTATAACAAAAAAATAAATCAAAAGCATATGTACAAAGAGATTCTATATTACTAGAAAATAGGAATAAACAGCAGCAATGAAGCCTAACATTTAAGCATGGGGACCTGAACCGGTAACTTTTCATGGAAAGAAGGAAACTACATGCTAGCTGTCAACAAGAAAATAAAGGATATATCCAAACAATGGTCATACCATAAAACTAAAGCAATGCTTACATGCTATTGAGGAATCAGGAGGTCTTGAGGATGTAGCAACATTAAAAAAATTATGGCATATTTTGTCAGGACAACTATATGTATTGACAGAGTAAGATGCATACAGTTTCAGAGTTCAGCTGTCTGATAAAAGTTAATCTGACCATTACTATCTTGACACTTTTGTAAGATAATAACTAGAAGTATCTTTTACCTAAATAACATTTACTATTATAATTTGTTAAGATATAGTTTGTTATAGAAAATCAGGATCCACACAAACCTCACCAGTACCCTTCTTAGCTTGCAATGTAGCAACAACGTCTAAGCACTTTTCAATATCTGGTATCTTTGCCTGACAACAACCACAAAAAAAGTGTCACTACAATAGGTTGGTTAGATACCTAAAGAAAAAAGATTGGATATACTCACCTTAGAGTAACTTTAGATGAATCATTTTATGTTTAAATTTTTTTGCCAAAATAGAATAAAAAGGGAACATATTTTCTTCCTTTACTTGAAAATTTAAAAACTAGCAATTGGTAATAAATAAACAAGATTGTTTTAAGTTCTTTCTATACCAGCTTTCTACTTCAAAGTATGAAGTCTAGACAGTTAGGAATGGCCAAAATTCAAAACATATGACAACTTTAGATTGGAGTCTAAACCTATCAGCCTACATAGCATCAATGCAACTGAACTCGGCCATGAGGCGTGAACCCATGGTTGTTCTGGTTACATCCCATATATGTTTCAAAAACAATAGAATTAGAACCATGATACATGACACAAGTCCCAAGATGAATGATATTAATCATGTGTTACAGGAAAAATAGTTTTCTTGATCTCATCCAGCAGACACCTACGTATAAAAATGTCAAATTCACACTTGATCTTTGACAGGTTAAAGTTTTAATTGGTGCTATTAATTCTAACATAAAATACAATAACTGTTTCTTGACCTCATATTTCTAGCCCGCAGACAAAATACCAATAAAACAATAATAACATAAAAGTATAACCATGCCTCATTGTAACTTATCAAGAAATAACCTAAAGTATAATCTATTAGATATATAGGGAAATGAAACCTGAAGATCCCTTTGCTGAGCAAGAAGCTTCATTTCTACTACCTTGTATTGCTGAAGTCTGCAAGGAAAATATGATGGATCTTAATTCATACAAACACTAATGAAAGTACATTTACCATGGAAACTAGAAATAAATTCACATATGTGTTCCTTTCAGTGTCCAAATGAACTTTTGGTTATGAAAGCATCTTTCAGAGCAAGAGAAATTTAATATTTCCACATAATTAACACATTGGTAGCACTTGGTAGACAATTTAGAATGGAGACCAGTGTTACAAATGGTGGATGGCCAAAATTCTGCCAGATAAACACGTAATTGCAGCCTATGGAGCTGCCATTCCTTCCCAAATTGCCTATGGGAATTTGCCAAAAAATCCATTGTCATTTAACTACTATGAGGCTTGGACACTCCTCTCAAATGGCGTGTCCATGTTGGACACACGTATTGGACACGACACTTGAAAGACAATCGTAGGACACTTCTTGGTGAAGTGTCCAATTCAAAAAATATTTGTTGGATTTCTGACAATTCTAGCATGATTCTAACACAATTTTAAAAAAAAGAAACACATTAATTTTCTAAAAACTCAAACTTATTGTATGAATTTTTAGTATTATTAAAGGAAAAGAAAGAATAGGATAAATCCCTTGTGTATATTGAACACATAGGGTTATGTTTATATAAGAAAAATAAACATATGGGCTAAGCCCATTACATAAATATGAAATATAAAACAATAATTATAATATCTCATAATATCTAATAATATCTAATAATATCTAATAATATCTAATAATATCTAATAATATCTAACACTCCTCCTCAAGCTGGTGCATATAGATCATATGTACCCAGCTTGTTACAAATGTAATCAATCCTAGACCCTCGTAAGGATTTAGTAAAAATATCTGCTAATTGATTATTTGAATTAACAAACTCAGTCTTGATATCTCCCGATATAATCTTTTCTCGAATGAAATGACAATCAATCTCAATATGTTTGGTCCTTTCATGAAAAACTGGATTTGAGCTAATATGAAGAGCAGCCTGATTATCACATATAAGTGTCATTTGAGGGACCTCTCCAAATTGCAATTCTTTAAGTAACTGTTTAAGCCAAATAAGCTCACAAGTAGCTGAGGCCATAGCTCTATATTCTGCCTCTGCACTAGATCTGGCCACAACACTTTGTTTCTTGCTTTTCCAAGAGATCAAGTTATCACCAATGAAGACACAATAACCAGAAGTTGATCTTCTATCAGATGGAGATCCTGCCCAATCAGCATCTGAATAACAAACGACTTTAGTATGGTTATTATGACCATATAACAAACCTTTTCCAGGAGAACCTTTAATGTACTTCAGTATACGAATGACTGCATTCCAATGATCTTCACATGGAGAATTAAGAAATTGACTCACCACACTGACTGCAAAAGAAATATCAGGACGAGTAACAGTGAGATAGTTCAATTTTCCAACTAATCGCCTGTACTTCTCAGGATCTGAAAGAGGCTCCCCCTGATTGGGTAGAAGCTTGACATTGGGATCCATGGGAGTATCAACAGATTTCGAATTCATCAACTCAATTTCCTCCAAAATATCTAATGCATATTTCCTTTGAGAGATAACAATACCATTATCGGATTGTGCTACCTCAATCCCCAAGAAATATCTGAGTTTGCCAAGATCTTTGGTTTGAAAGTGTTGACAAAGGTGTTGTTTTACTTGTGAGATGCCATGGTGATCACTGCCTGTAAGAACAATGTCATCAACATATACTACAAGATAAATACACCCAGCACTCGAGTGACGATAAAAAACTGAATGATCTGCTTCACTGCGAGTCATACCAAACTGTTGAACAACAGTACTAAATTTTCCAAACCATGCCCTAGGAGACTGCTTGAGGCCATATAAGGATTTGCGAAGATGACATACCAATCCAGAAGACTCCCCTTGAGCAACAAAACCGGGAGGTTGCTCCATATAAATTTCTCCATGCAAATCCCCATTAAGGAAGGCATTTTTGACATCCAGTTGATAAAGAGGCCATTGTTGAAGAGCAGCCATAGCTATGAATAAGCGAACAGAAGCCATCTTTGCCACTGGAGAAAAAGTATCACCATAGTCTAAACCAAAAATTTGGGTATAACCCTTAGCCACAAGACGAGCTTTGAGACGATCAATAGTACCATCAGGACCAACTTTGATAGCAAAAATCCACCTGCAACCAACAACAGATTTCCTAGATGGTAAAGGAACAAGTTCCCAAGTTCCATTATTCTGAAGCGCATTCATTTCATCAAGCATGGCCTGACGCCAACCAGGATGAGCTAAGGCATCACCTACAGATTTTGGAATAGATACAGAAGAAATAGACGAAAGACAAGTATAAAAGGGTTGAGATAGTCTATGATAACTCAAAGCAGTATAATGTGGAGAATGATTACGAGTAGCACGTATACCTTTTCGGATAGCAATAGGAAGATCAGGTTCAACTATCGGAGGTTCAACTATCGGAGCCGGAGGGGGATGAGGTGTTGGCACGAGAAGAGAGTCATCTGATGGACGATGAGACGTTTGACGACGACTATACACCTGAAGAGTTGGTGGTGGTGGTGAATCTTGAGGTGCACTAGGTACAACAAGAGGGATATTAACTTGATTAGATGAAGACATAGAAGGAGAAAGACAAGACTTAAAGTAAAGGGAAGATTCACTGAAGGTGACATCTGCTGAAATAAAATAACGATTTAGAGAAGGTGAGAAACATTTATATCCTTTTTGTGATCTAGTGAACCCTAAAAAGACACATTTGTGTGATTTAGGAGATAATTTATCAAGACCAGGACTAAAATTATGAACAAAGCATGTGGACCCAAAAACTTTGGGAGGTAAAGAGTGGAGAGGGTCATGTGGAAATAAAATAGAATGAGGAATTTTGTTATTTAAAACTGAAGATGGCATTCGATTAATGAGATAACATGCACTAAGAACAGCATCACCCCAAAAACGCTGAGGAACATCACCATGGATTAAAATAGTACGAGTTGTTTCAACAAGATGTCTATTCTTGCGCTCAGCTACCCCATTTTGTTGAGGTGTATAAGCACATGAAGTTTGATGAAGAATACCAAGAGAAGCCATAAAATTTTTAAAAGAATGAGAAAGATACTCACGTCCATTATCACTACGCAAAACGCGAATGAAAATTCCAAATTGATTTTTAATTTCATTGTAAAATAGTTGAAATATAGAAAACAACTCAGAACGATTTTTCATTAAAAACACCCAAGTACATCTTGAATAATCATCAATAAAAGTAACAAAATACTGAAATCCTAAATTAGACTTAATACGACTTGGTCCCCAAATGTCAGAGTGAACTAAGGCAAAAGGAGATGGAGCACGTTGTGAGACACTACTAGGAAAAGAACTACGAATGTGTTTGCCTAACTGACACGACTCACATGATAAACTAGACACATTAGACAAACTTGGAACAAGCTGCTGCATCTTGGCAAGACTAGGATGACCCAATCGAGCATGAATGAGAGATGGAGAATCCATAATCGTGCCAACATGGGCAGAGATCTGTAGGTGATAAAGTCCATGAGACTCACATCCGGTGCCAATCATCCGTCCCGAGCTCCGGTCCTGTACAGAAACAGAATCTTTGGTAAAAGAAATAACACAATCAAGGGAACGAGTGAGACGACTAATGGATAATAAGTTAAATGGAGACCCAGGGACATAAAGAACATTATCAATAGATAAAGAAGGAAAAAGGTTAATAGTACCAACACCATGTGATGGTACCTTATATCCGTTGGCCATGGTAACTGAAGGTAAATAACCCGTAGTAGATAGGGAAGAGAAAAAAAGATTTATTACCAGTAATGTGATCTGTGGCACCTGAATCTAGAACCCAAGGGCCAACAGAAGTAGAGTGAGTGAGGCCAACAAAAGATGTACCTGAATGTGCAACAGAAGCTGTGGAACTAGAGTTCTGACGATCCTCATACCATTTAAGAAATTCATTGAAAATAGCAGGCTGGCCTGGGGTATCAATTGAAGTATGGTCCACAGTAGAAGGTTGCACAGTAGCAGTGGCAGCGGAAGAAGTCGTAGTGGCAGCGGAAGCGGAAGAAGCCATATAGGACAAAAATTAAATCCAGTCACCAGTCAATTGGCGGTAGCAGCTATTTCGACGGTGGTTCCGGCAGGATTCCGGCGGCGGCTCCGATGAGATTCCGGCGGCGGCTCCGGCGAGATTCCGGCGGCAGCTCCGGTGAGCGGCAGCGGTGGCAGTTCTGGCAAGGCGGTGGGGCGGTGGCTGGAAAAGTCCAGTGAACAGTGGGTTCACCAATAAAATTTGAACCCTAACCTTATGCTCTAGATACCATATTAAAGGAAAAGAAAGAATAGGATAAATCCCTTGTGTATATTGAACACATAGGGTTATGTTTATATAAGAAAAATAAACATATGGGCTAAGCCCATTACATAAATATGAAATATAAAACAATAACTATAATATCTCATAATATCTAATAATATCTAATAATATCTAACAAGTATGATTATAAAAATAAGGAATAAATCCTTTTGAACTAGCTATGAAAAATATATTTCTGCTTAAAAAAAATATTGAAATATACTTGTATACATAAATCTTTATTGTCAATTTATATAATTCATAATTATATAATATATAGATTAATGTCCCCGTGTCCTACATTTTAGAAATTATATGTATCTCCGTGTCCGTGTCCATATCGTATCAGTGTCCGTGCTACATAGTTTAACTATGACGGAGACATCTAATTCCTTTCCCATGTTTGGTACATTTAAAAATAGAAGAAAACTGGGTACAGGGTTAAAAATTGGTACATTTTGATATAACTAAAGAGTTAGATACCAAGGAGAAGAGTTTAGATCAATACCATACATACCATTCAGTTCACTAGTCAAACACATCATATTGAAATAATAATAATGATGGAAGGAGGTTCATGAGCATAAATTCCATTTAATAACAATTGTTAGGACTTGAGTACAAGAGTCCAACTCAAAACACCAGTCATTAGATGGGAGAGTCGCAAGACTTAAGCATGACATCAAGTAGCTTATCCTACTTAATGTGAGACTCTTAACATTGCCACCTACAACTGCTTCGACACAATCAACACTAACCTATGGCAGTCAATTCATCTTTCACTGTTTCACTAGCCTATTGGTATTCAGTTTGCACCTTAATCCAGCTTATAGGTATCACTTTCCGTACTTTAACTCTCAATAAACACACCAATTGCTAGGACTTAAGCACAAAAGAAAAGTCCAACCCAAAAACTGGTTCATTAGGTGGAAGAGCCTCAAAGTTCAAATATTAAATTAGATAACTTATCCTAGTCAATGTGGAACTCCTAACAAATGGCTTGATTATACAAATTACACACTTTATTAATCAAATTGTACACAATTTAAGCATCATGTATTGACATGTTCCAAAGATCTAAAAAAGGAACCACGAGGATTGCAACCTTAAAATCACTTGAAAAGCTGCATAGTTCATTAACCACTATTCATATCACAGAAACAGAAAAAAAAAACAGACTATAATTTCAGGTAGCTTAACAGAGATTGTTTATCCAAAATAACTCCCACACCATTCAGCCTCTCCTCATTTCGAGGTAATAATTGATTTAATGTTGCACAAATTTCCTCCCGTGTAGCCAACATGACCAACTGGGATAAGGCTTTATTGTTTTATGCACAAATTCTCCCCGTTCCAAAAACTAGACCAAAAGATCCAGCCTAATAATCTCCCATATTGATCTTCTTCAGCTCACATTCAGCTCAGCTTGTTATGTCATCCCTATTCCCTACCTTTGCATAAAAATACTTCATTTCACATTCAATCAATTTTAGAAATACCTACCAACTCCACCACTTGTAAACTGACATAAATATTTGTAACTCTATCACATTCTTTTGAAAATCTTATTACTTCGCACGCACCATCGACTATAACTATGTCACAAACCCCACACATTTCTCAACCACAGTCAAATCTTAGCACATTTACTCGAGTCCCATACTCATTTATAAAGGAAAACTACAAGGCACTGAAAAAATGCAGATTAATCTAGCTAAGAACTAACTCAAACTTGGAGATGATTACCACACTGATGCAATCCCAAAACTCTACAAACGAACAATAGAAGCTGATTTTTACTATCAAGACAACCAGAGGGAAAGAGTAAGCTGAACCTAAAAATTTTAGGTTTCGAGAATGTCGAAAATGAGAAAGTAAAAGAGAAAAACGAAGATGAAAACCTTTCTTGGAGAAAAGCGAGGGCTGAACCAACATCGAGGCCCGATTCAGTGAGGTAAGTTTGGACATCCTCCACGAATTGTGCCCCTGGTATTCCTCTTCGCTCCGTCAGCGCCGAACCTGAACCCGAACCCAAACCCGATGTTGAAGACGAAGAAGCCATTGTTGACGCTCACACGCCGTAATACACCACACGACGCTTTATCAGTTGTCGTTTAAGTTTGGGTCCAACGGTGGACTTCTGTTAGGCCACGACCAAAGCCCATGCTCGAGTTTTTTTTTTTTTTCTCTTCTTAAAGTTACTTTTTACACCACCTATTTTATACTAGAATCGTTCCTTTTTTTTTTGTGGTAAATTTATTTTAAATTTAAATATATCCCTAAAAAAGAATAAAAAAATCTCCCACACTTAAAGGAAGGTTTGTTTTCAAGTATAAAATTGTATTCTCGATACATTATTAAATATTATGTTTAAAAGTATTATTTCTATGAACATGTTTGCCTGACATCAGTAATTTAAAAAAAGTATTTAGTTGAAAATTAAAATTATAACTAAAAATAAGTATAGAAGAATGAAGTAAGAATAAGTATTTATTAACTAAACCAACAGAGTTTACCAATTGCTTATGTTTTGTTTATTTATTTTTTAAACATTTAGGGTAAAAGTATAAAATGTTCATTAAAATTACATTTTTTCCCATGAGATTTTCGGTAAATTTATCGTTTTTACTAAAGAGAAAAGTGGCATTTCCCTCCTTTTTTGGTATAGTAAATTAAAAACAAAAAAAAACTACGCGAGCATTTGAGAAGGCCACGTATTTCTATTTCAGATTTACACTATTAATGGGCCTTTTGGGCCATCATAATTCCATCTTGGGCTAATTCTCCCGGTACCAGATCAATGGTGATATGCACCCATCATTTTCTTTAAATCTCCAAATTGCCCTTATCACCTTTTTTTGGATTTTCACATCTGAAATAAAAAAAAAAAGCTTCTGGATCTTAGCATCCAGAAGGCATTTCTATGCTGCGGATGATCATATCTGGAAGACACATCTCAATTCCGAATTTGTATATCTAGAACTATCTTTTTTGTGTTGCGGGTATAAATATTAAGAAAATTAAAGATAAAATAGAATTTTTATATGCAGTGTTGGCTTTAGGGTTTAGGATGCAGGTCACAATTGATTTGGTGGAAAGAAAATTAGCCTCCATCTTATAGTTAAGCCTTTTAATACTTTCACAAAAGCGAATTCAATAAAGAAAAATTTAGTAAATTTTGATTCCACCTCTATATTCTATATTAATTGTTTGTGAAAAGTTGGTTTTAATATTTTAAAAAATTTTAAGCAAATCTTATATTTTTAAATAATTTGCATCTCCGCACTCTCATATTTATTTTTCAATAGTAACATTTTCATTATTCTTCAACTACGCGTTTGAGAAAACAATTTCATTGTTTAAGTGTATGAGAATTTGTTGTATTCAACGTGCGAAGATAATTTTTTTTTTTAGTTTTGTACTAAATTTTTAAACCTTGATAGTTTTTTGTTTGAGTTTTGTGACTTCTAAAAAGATGGGAAAAAAAAATAAGTGAAGGAAAACATATCATCATCAATAAAAACATCCTAAAATTTTCAATCACCAAAGTTCACTCATAAACAATCACAAAATTTCACTCATAAACAATCACCACCACTTAAAAATGAAAAAAAAAAAAATACATCAGACTCTCTATTATACTCATAAGGATACTATTAGAATTAAAAAAAAGTATGGAGGTAGGGAAGAATTTGTCAAAAACTAAAATAGTTTTTTAACTGAAAAGAAAGTAGTTAAAATATTGCTTGAGAAATCAACATCGGAAATGGAACCAAAAAACATTGTGGTTGTTATTGACTAAAATCTACACGCATGTCATTAAATTATATGCATATCCAATACCAAATAGTACAAAAAATGGGTTGAAGAATTATACTACTGGCATTTCTCCTAAACGTATTAACATCTTGGTTGGTGGCTGATGAAAAATATATTGTAAAGATAAAGGGAGAAAGTAGAGGTATGGACCCAAAGCACACAGAAGAATATTTGGGCTGACCAAACTATTTTTGTGTCACCAGTTCAATTCCATTTGATTCCTATATATAAAAATAAAAGTCTTTAACTGCTCAACACTCTGTCTCACATTTTCTTTCTCACTTCATTTTTGTTGGAAAGCCACTCTCTCAATTTTATATCTATTTTTCTCCGTCTTCTATCTAGCGTATTTTAAGAAAGGAATATGTGTTAAGAGTCAGAATTGAGATGATATTTGTATGATTGGTGCATCATTTTTGTGTCATGATGTGGTTAAAAAAAATGATAAGACTTAAAATGAAAGCATAAAATTGTCCATGCCTTACCTAGCACTAGGGAATAATCTGATATTCGGTGTTGGATTTGGTTTACTCTTGTTTAATGAACATCTTCTCATGGACCATGTGTTCAATTCATTGCACTAACGTAGCCTCCAAGACTACAGAGTTTGCTTAACCAAGTAATGGGTAAGTGAAAAGGATCATAACCTGATAATTTCACACTTTATGAATTCACAATGGCGGCTAGTGGCCCTCCCATATGCACATCAACTCCACCATCTACAAATCAATTTATTGCCCATTGGCCTTCGTATTCTCCATCAACGATTCCACCAGTTTTTTTTATTAATTCGTGGAAGCGATGTGAGAACAAGTTATTAAAGAATTGGGTCAATACACAAATATTTTAGTTTGCGGAACATAATATGCATGTTTTAGTGTTTCCCTGTGCTTTTGTTTTGTCAACAAAGTGTTAGGCCACAAATTCTATTATTCCCTTTGAAATTGAATGATGTGAATGAAAATTTCTCTAGCCACAATGAAGTTTATTTGGACATCTCACTTTTGAATCGGGCTAAATAGTTATATTGTTTATATATTTCTACAACACTTTCTCATCTTTGTTCTCTTCACAATAATCATCTTATCTTATATTAACTTTTATTTTCTTCCCATTTTACTTTTTCTGGTACAAAAAAATTGTGTAAACATAACGTACACATACAGTATCCGAGAGTTTAAATATGTGGGTGAAGAAAAAGAAGTGATGTGAGGCTTCGTGTGGTGAAAAAAGTGAAAAAAAATGATATATATACAGGGAGAACATAAATAGGTTTTTTTTCATAACAGTGTGTTAGTTTTTTCTTAAATTTATTAAAATAAACAATTTTTCAAAAAATGTTTTGAAAGTATGACTTTTTATTTTAAATTCGTATTTCTTAAACACCACTCTTTTTATAACTTTTTTAAAATCTGTTTATTTTGAAAAAAAAATACATAAAATTATCCTAATTTCGTGAAAAAATTACATAAGTAATAATTATTTTTGTTTCAGCTTTGTAAGATAAAAGTTGTGTATACTATTTAAAAAACTTTTGAAAACGTCATGATGAAGAGGTCATATATAATGAATGAAGAATGTGGGTTTCATAACTTGCTTCAATTCTTAAATACTAAGTATGTGAAATGTCAAAGAAATGGGGTTGATGCAGTCAGCGACCACATTTAACAAATCTGAGCCAATAGACGAAGATCAGTGGTTAAATTTTGAGAAAAAAGAAATTCGTGTAACAAAACATTTAAAATATGTTGTTAAAGCTTTCGAAAATGTCACAATCAAATGAGACTATAATGCTTCAAGAACAACACCATTCCTAGTGAAGAAAAGGGTGCTTCATAAGGTTTAGGTTCAAGTTTGATCTAACTGAGCTTTCATAGTTGCAACAGTAGCACTGAATCGCATTTAAAACTAAAAATCAATCTAATTAAATATAAGTGGTTTAGATTTGATTTTATCCTAAGCAAACCAAACCAAATCATGAGCATCATCAATCCAATTATGCTTCTTCAACACTGTGTGGTGTTGTATTCCTTTGACAACATGAACATATGGTATATCTAAGGGTCACAAAACTCAAGTGTTTTTAAATTTTAATTTTGTTCAGTTACCCTACAAAAATAACACCAAATAATACACATAACGTATAACATTTTTGTCATATATCTAAGTTGTATATTCTCTTCTTCACCTGAACATTCACATGCCCTCAATGTGACATATTCTCTTAACATTACCTGCACATTCACTTCCCCTCGTTGGAAACTGACGTATATGGTACTTAATTCTTCATGTTTATTCCTTTCACAAAAACTACATCATGTAAAGGCTTGATAGAAGGAACCAAACTCACTTAAAATTCTTTCAATAGAATAAAAAAGGGATTAAGTATCTCAATTTACACCATAATTTCATTCTTTCTCTGGATTCAATTATAAAAGAAAAAGTTTCATACACTAAAATATAAACAAATTTTAACTAGTGAAAAATGTTCTCCAAATATTATTTTAATAAATAATTTTTTTTATTATTATACAATGAGAGAGAGGAAGTATGAGATTTTCAATATATTTCTCTTATGTTAAGATTTTTATTAATTAAAATAGACTTTAAATGACTATGATATCATGAAATTAATATTAATACAACTCAAATTTACAAAATTGACTCATAAGATGATATTTACACAATCTCTAACATAATGCGATAAAGAAATGATTTTGAAATAAATTTAATAAAATTAATCAACTTTTTTTAATTAAGATAAAAACAAACTAGTCTTGATTATATTTGAACAAGTGATGTATATATGAAGTTGAAATGTGAGAACTAATAAGAAAAATGTAAAAAACATGGATAAGAATATGTTAATATTATTGGGAATCTTGTGAGAGAAATTGAAAGAAAAATTTCGAAACTAGGTAGGGAACGATAATGATGATGATAATTGAAGAGGTTGACGGGAAGAAGTTAGATTGTGGTTGCATTAGGTATAAGTGTAGCCAATAGAAAGGGGTTTTGGGTCTAAAAAGTAGTTTGGGGAGTTAGAAAGATAAGATGCAAAATAGAGGCCAATCAATTTGTTCACAAACTCACAAAACATGCTAATCATGCTACTATCATCTTTAACTATGATACACCTCTTATCCTACCCACAGAAAATGATGTATGTCCTGCCTCAATTAATCTATATCAAACCACTAATATCATATTTATTAGGGACTTATATAAAATAACATTTTTATTTTATTTTATTTTATGTTTTCTTAATTCATTCACAATTCTAACCTTCTTAACCTCTAACAAGTTCCCTCACAATTTTATAACTCTGTGAAGTATCCTTTAAATAATAAGGCATAACAAACTTTTGTTAAATAACTAAATTTCGAGTTTAGAAGCAAGCACAATACGTATTGCCTCTTTCTTATACTTATCTCATGTATTGTGTACCTACTGTAAGTTTCCTCTTAAATAGAAAATAAAAAAAAACAACCAATATATATAATATGCCAAAAGTTATTTTCAAAATTTTAATTACTTAACTATGTATCGAAAGTTTTAATATATGACAAGGAAAATCATTCTTTTAACTAATAACATTAAGTTTGCATAACATAATGTTAATATGTAATTATACATACTGAGAACTTTTGTTTTAGAAATATATATCATAAAATATTGAATTAACTTTATTTATTTAATGTTAAAATGTATAAATTCTGTTGACCTGATTCTTTCTTATATATCTTGTGATCAACTTATTTTGTGTGTGTAATCAAAATATTTGAAGTTTGATAGGCAACCAACTCGCTTTCATCACATCGATTTGTTTTTGAAATAAATTGGTTCTTTCAATATATAAATCATAGACCAAAATTTTTATATATAAAGTTGTACATAAGATAAAATGTAGAGAAAAGTCATTCCAACTCTAACGTGTTCATGCAATAATTCCACAGTATCTATAAGGTGTGCGTTTGATCTAATGGTTAGATATTTATAGATCATTTCCCGACCGTGTATCTAACGTTATGAGAGAGCACAAGTCAAAAGATCTCAATCAATTAGTTTTAATTACTCAATTAAGGCATAATTATGACTAAAGGCGGAAAGATTACAATTGGGTCTATATATACTAGATTATGTTCTACAGATAAGATCATCTAATACACAACACAAATAATACTTTCAACTCATATTTACACTATACTCAATATGTTTTATATCTTTACTTACTTGAGCATTAAAGTATCTTTTGTAGGTGAGATTCCTTCAAAATCGACCTCAACTACACACTCTAGTAGAGAGACATTTCTCTGATCTACTCTAGTAGAGAAACATCTCTCTTGATCAATTATAGTAGAGAGACATCTCTCTTGAACAAAACAGTACCGTTTGACTTTATTATGATGATAAATGCTATACATCTTCTAAATGGGTCTAGGGTCGTTAGTGTTTATAGTTACCCTCTAAACGCAAGGCAAGGGCACCACATGAAGAAAAAGATTGATCTTATTAAAATTGGAAATATTCCCTTCACTTTTTGTTGAATGAAAGGGGGAAGTAGATTAAAACTAGGTTTAATGTTTGTTTTGAAAGGCGGGTCATCATTATTTGCAGTCTTCTCATGTGTGTAAGTGGGACAATGGTTGGGTGAAAAGGCTATACTGATTGGCCTGAGATTAAGAGAGGTTGGCTCCATCTAATTCATCATGGTGTTCCAAATTAACTATAAAACTAACCACCCTTTGCCCTTTCCTTGTCTGCTCAATTCATAAAACAAATGTACCAAAAGAACAGAATCCACTTTATTAATTATCACCTAAACATTGCTTCATTACATATTATTTTTCTGCCAATTATATGATTTATTAGATATGAAATATATACATAAATTTCTCAATTTAAACTTTAAAAAAAAAAATCTTCTACAATTTACAGTTTCTTGTACAATGAATGAATTAAATTAAAATGAACATATTTGAAGATACTCCAAATCATACACACAAAAGAGAGATTATATAACTCCAAATCAAAAAAAAAAAACCTATTGCACAATAACTCAACACGAAATCTATGGACCCTACAAATTATAATTAATGTATAGAAAAGCTATGTTTTTTTGTTTTATCTTATAAAAAATGTTTATGAAAAGCAATTAACATCTCTTGATGAAGACTAATCCAGTAAAATGTTAAAATATGCTTTTTGTTTTACCTTGTAAAAAATGTTTATGAGAAGCAATTAAACTTGATGAAGACTTCCAGTAAAATGTTAAAATCTATTTAAGAAATTAACTTGAGTATTTTTCATATGTACAAACTTGAAGTCAAACTTCTCATTAAATATATAATAGTCATCATATACACCATCTTGATACTTGTGATCTTGTATGAATGATAATGCTTAGTTTTTAAATGCCGAAATGCATATGGTAACACCTATATATACTTCATATTTATGTAGGGTCAAATCTCATAAAAATATGTTACAAGGTAAAAATATTATCTTTGAAAGTGTTATAAAGGTCAAGTTTTTATTTGTTGTATTATGTAGGTAATTTTTTTTTAAATAAATAGGAGTATTTAAATGATAGTTCAACTCTTATAAAATACTATATGCATATATAGTTTCAACACACACAATCTAACAGAAAATTATACCATATAAGCAATAATGATAGGTAAATTAAGTTGTGTAGATGAATCGATACTTGGTCTTTTATTGTATTAGTATGTTTTTGTATTTTGTTTTGGAAGAAGTCCATTAAAACATGTTTAATGATTTTTTTTAAGCATTAGATTTTGATTTTGAAGAAAATAGCTGGAAAGAAACATATCGAAATAACTTTGTAGAATGAAAAATACTAAATTTTTTTTTGACACTTCATGTATTCAGCAATATTCGTAAAATGTTTCATTTAATTTAATTTATCTTTTATCGATTAAAAAAACAGAATTTAGAGCAAATCTTTAAATCTACACTAGAATACTATTATCTTTAAAAAATGATATAATATTATAAAACATCGAACAAAATTGCATTCCACCATTCCAGCCAGTTCCATAGTGCATAGCATCTATCTTGTACGTTGTACGTGCATACTATCAAAATTACCATAATTTAGGGTAGATTAGATTTTTTTTTTTATTTGCTTTGAAAAGTCTTTGGTACTATACTGTGACTTGAAAATGAAAGTCGTGAATTTATCCTCACATCTTGAAGACAATTTTTATGTTGGGCAAAATTAGGTTACTTGCATTAATCCATTTAATTTAGACCTCACATAATGGGAGCCACGTGGTACACTGGTTAGGTTGTCTTTTCGGGTTTTCTTTCGTTGAAAAATATATAAAATGGACTCCTATAACTTTTCATTTTAAAACCTATATTCACTTACCCAAGAAACCAAATATATTGTATTTTATTTAAAAACATCTTTTAATTGTGGCCAACAATTAAGATGTAAGGAATTTTTTATTTCCTCAACTTTTATACTATTAGATGCTTTTTAAATACTATATCCCTTTTAAGACTTCAACAGAGATGAATATTAACTTTTGTTTATACTTTTATTTATTTATTTTACTTTAGGACTTCATTTATTTCTAAATCTGAAGTCTCAAAAGCTAATGATAATAAAGTTTAAAAATTAACGGTTATTGAAGTAGAGATTTGCATAAAATATCTTTAAAATCTTTCATAACTAAATAAGTTAACTATGTTGTTGAGTAACTACAAAACATAAATTATCTCTTACGAATTTTGACAATCTCTGCACACTCACCCGCAACAACAACAAACAGCACAAAGCTCCATTATTTTTACTTTCTTACCTATGTCTTTTTGAAAAAAACAAGTAATTTTGAAATATGATTTAATCCATAAATTTAATATACTCATTTTAATATAAAAAAATTTAGGAGTTTCTTTTTTTAAAGTGAAAAACACACTAAAATACTGTGTTAAGGTAAAATTACAAAATCGAGAAATAATGTATTAGAATTTCAAAAATAAAAACTCGTTTCAAAAATAAGTTTTTTTAATTTAATCAATTATATTTTAATATAATAATGTTTATAAATTTATTATAATAAAATAAATAATAAATAATATAAGTTTTATTAATTTAATTTTTGATATTTTATAAATTAATTTTTTTAATATATTTTATTTTGAAATTAATTTTTTATTTATCAAAATTTTAGAATAATCTTTTATTTTATTTTAGAATAATATATTAATTTTTTAATTAATTTTAAAAACAAAAATAAATTTATATTTTTAATATTTTAAATAAATTAAAAATTCAATCACACTCATCATATCACTCATAAACTTCAATCAATTTTTTCTATAAATCCACTATTTTTTTTACTTTAATAACATTTTTCTCTCAAACTACTCTAAATCTACTCACCCAAGTCCTCAAATATCCCTTTTCTAATCATAATAAAACATAAAAAAAACTTCAGATAGTGAGTGTATTTGTCTCCATATGCAGAATATATAGTATCTTTATATTTATATATATATATATATATATATATATATATAAATATTATAAGAAAATTATTAAATAAAAATTAATTTTATAAATAAAAATAATTAATTGTTATAGTAATCAAATTAAAAATTATTCTGGAAACTTAAAAAAATTTTATTTCTAAATTAATTTTTATTATTGTTAAATGGTTTTTAATTAACTATCAAAATATTATATATATATATATATATATATTTTTTTTTTTTGGCTGATAAGAAAATTCTTATGACAGAAAGAGTTAAAGATTTATGCATTTAAATAATTATAAAAAATAGTGTAGATATTTTTTATTTAATAAAAAACATTAAAAAATTGAAATAAAAATAGATTGATCAATGCGAAACCATAGAACTTTTATTTTACTTAATGACATTCTTAAACGTTTCTGTATTTAAATGTAGACGTTTACCAAAAATATTTACTGTTATTATACGTAGACTGATAATGACTTTATGTGGCAACAATAACTCTTTCAAATCACCAAATCATCCCACATACAAGGGTTATAATATATAAGGCAGGTAACTTTTAAATTATTATTTTTATTTCTGATAAGTTAGTTCTGATTATTATGACTGTAACTAATAATATATTTTTATAATTGAATTAAAATGCACCAAATGTACAACATATATTTACATTATCATTTAATATGAACGATTAAGCTAAGTTACAAAGTAACTTTAAATATCACTTTTAATTTTTTTTAATATAATACTTTTAATAAATAATTCATTTTTAACAACTATATTAAAAAGAAATGAAAGATAAAGATCAAATTTAAATTTTAAAAAAATATTATTGAAGCAACTTAATTCCCTTTTATCATTGATATATAAAAAATATATTAAACTCAAGAAAATCATTAAATAAAAATCAATTTTAGAGATAAAAAATAATTAGTTGCTACATTGACTAATTTAGAAACCATTTTAGAAACTATAAAAGTTTTTGAATTCTAAATTAGTTTTTATTATTGGGAAATAGTTTTTAAATTGATATCTAATTAGTTACCAAGATTTTTGCTACCAAATTCAGAATATAAATAAGTGGTAGTTAAAACATTGCTAGCTAATTAAATATCAATTTATAAAATAATTTAGAAACTAATTTATTTTAATTTCTAAAATGGTTTATAAATTAGTTAATATAACAACTAATTATTTTTTATCTTTAAAATTAGTTTTTATTTAATGATTTTCTTGTAGTGACTCTTGTAAAACACTTTAAAGTATATATTAGTATTTTCGACATTTAAATATATAATTTATTTAGTCATTTTTCAACTCAATAATAAGATATTAACCATTCAAATTTGATTTTTTAACAATTTTTCTTCAAATATAAGTCTCTTGCCAATTTTATGTTTCTTCAATTTCATCATTTATTAATAAATTTTTTTTATATTAATAAAAAATAAAATAATAAATAAATAAATATTTAAGAAATACTCTAATCCTATTAAAAAAACTAAATACCTCAATCCAAAAACAATCTTATCCATCTTAAATTAAACTAGAAGAAAAAGAACAAGAACAAGCTTAGAGTACATACAGTATTAACTATAAATCAATTCGCATAACTTCAAAACAATGCACTACACACTTATTTTTGTTTGCATTAAGGATATTTCTAACTAATAGTAAGAAAAATAATTATAATCTTATCAATAACAAATGTTAGATATGATTCCAATTTCTACTAATGGAAAATCATTTTTTTTATAAAAAAACTTAAATCAATAAATCTATAGAAGTTCAATTTTTTAAAGTTAACATGTAATTATTACTAAATACGAAAAAACATTTTTACATCGTAATATTATATCAATTAATTTAAAAAATTCTCTTATAAAATTAAAAGTAATGACAATTAAATTTTTTAAAAAAGGTATTACATGACTTACAAAAAGTAACTGATATAAAATGTAAATTTAATAGTATATATTACATTGGTTGGTGGTATATGTTAACCAATGTAATATAAATAATACATTTACATGGTTATATATATACTTATTTAATATTATCTTTAAATTGGTTATTACACTTATTTGTATCATTTTTTTTTTATTCTTTATCTCTTATTTCTTCTTTGTTAGTGCAAGTCCACATATCACATAATTTCACATTTCATTTGTATTGTACAAGTTACAATATTTCTCTTATCTCCTCTATCACAATGCAATAAGTCTTCATTGTTGCAAGACAATCCTTTGCAACTTTTTCTTCTATGTAATCTTGTTTATAGTGTTTGCGCCTAACAAATTTTGTTCTTTGTGTTGTCATGTAACAATTCTCTTCCTCTAGATCGTGTTTTCACTATAATCATTCATCATGCCACCATAACCTCATTCAATTATAGATTAATAATTTTGGTTGTATAATATGAACATATTACATTGATTGTTGTCTATAACCAATGTAATAAGTCTTTTCCAACCTTTTCCATTTTACTTTGGCCAAAGATTTTAGCATCAATCAACATTTATAATCATTATAATATTTATACATATTATATCAGTTTTTGAATCGATATATAATATCTCATTTTGTACATAAATGAAATCTATATCAATGCCATAATCATGTAAAATGTAAAAAATAATCAATAATTTTTCTAATAGTATATATTACAACATACCATTCCATATTGTTAAAATACATAATTAATAATTATATTTGACTGATTGAATGTATATGTTTATTATCAACTCTTTTATATTTAATTGTTTCTTGAAAAAAAAAGAGAAAAATAAGAAAGAAAATAATAATATTTTTGGTATTTAAAAGAGAGAACATAAAAATTTTTTCTTCTATAAATTTCTCAAATCCTTTTCTCAAATTATTTTGTTTCCTAGTTTTCTCAAAGTGAGAGATTTTAGAAAGACATACTATACTAAGTTAATCGTTACTTTTTTTTTTCAAATATCATGAATTCATGTTGCTATTTTATCTATTTCTTTAGTTTTTTTTCTTTAAAATGATAACAATGCATCCAAATCAAGCAAAAGATTACTTTTATTTCCTTTTTTTTTCTCACCACTCCTTATCTATTGGATTTTTCTTTAATAAGTCCAAATATATTTACAACTCAACTGTGAATTGATCGATATTACAACTGTTAAAAGTAGAAAAAGTAGAAGGAGAAATAATTTTTATTGAAATATAAGTTCATGAGAGAAGATGGATAATCTAAACTGATGTCTTGTACCGTTTTTAATGTAATCTTTTTCTTCTTTTATAAATCCCGAATTTAAAAGAAAGGAAAGTCTTCTTTTTGACTTAATTTTCAGAGGCAAATACGAGAAAAGAAGATGGTTTATAATTAGTATCATTCATAGGAAAAAAATAAATATTTTGTGTGAATAAATATTAATGAAAAAGCAAAATAACATAAAAAAAACATAGGTGATACCATATATATGCCAAATGGGGCGTTGAATGGTGATTGGTTACATAATTGTAGGAAAAAAAAAGGTATTTGTTCGAAAATCTGGAAAACTTGTCGGCAAGGAAGAAGACGAAGGAAATATGCAAGATTAAGGGGGTGAAGGTTGAAACGGAAGTATCTGCAGATAGAGAGTGGGAAGCATATGGGGTTGCCATCTCCACACACACTATAGCTGCCTTTTTCTTTTTCTCTTTTCCCACTTTATTTATTTTTGTTTAGTTTGATGGACAAGCCATGACCCCTCCATGTGGTTTAGGGAAACCTTTTAAATAAATTATTCAGATCTTTCAAATGCTTGTCCTTTTCTTTACCTTAGCTTTTGTTGTACTCACATGGAGCAGGCCATATGAAAAAAGCATTTTACATTTCAAAAGTAAAGATAGAAGAATAAGTAGCTACCACTGTTGGTTTCCTCACATCACATGCCAAAGAGAAGTGGCTACCAACATGGTTTCCGGTCTTCCACTGTGTCTTCGCACATGTCACCATCATTTTTCAACTCTTTCTGCCCCTCATTCTCATATATAACTCAAAAATATATATTCTAATAAATATATAAAATATATTTTTTTTCCTAATCTAAACTTTATGAAATTATTAGAATTCATCCTCATATTTTTTTTATATAAAAAAAATTCAATATAAACATATCACAATAGTTAACCATCAGTTAATCCGAAATACTTTACTATCCTAATTTACATGAAAATCTGTTTGACGAGTAATTTTTTTATATTCGTTTCAATAATTTTTTTATTGTAAATATCCAAGAAATATAAAGTTTAGATTAAGTACGAAAACGATTAAAATTAAAAAGAAAAAAAAACATATTTAACCCCTATATAATATATATTAATTAATTATAATATATATTTTTTCTTTTCATTTTCAGCACATACATAAATGATTTCCTGAAAGAGGCTTCAGGGAAAGAAAAGAAAGACCAGGAGGGAACAGATAGATAGACTGTGATGATGATGATGAGGACCTTGTATTACCTTGAAAGTGTGTGGCATTATCATCGTCTGATTTCGTACAACCATTGGTGTTAAGGTAACACTAGAGAATATTCAGTGGAAATAATATCTACTGCAAGCTCTAGAAAGAAAAAAAAAATACATGATTTGTATGATTTATTCTTTGATATGCACTAGGAGGTCAAATTTATTTCGATATTTTAATTTTATAAAAAATACACGTGCTTATGAAATAAAAAAGTATGCGTGTAGTTAATTTAGGCTTTTTACTTGTGAATTGAATATAAAAATAGTATAATGTATTGAATTGTTTATTTATTGCACTAATTTTATAATGTATTTGCCAAAAAGAAAATAAAATCAGAAAATAGGAATCTCCTTGTCCACTTATTTTTTTGGCGATTTGATTATGGTGTTTGCTCTTTTGATTGGTGCATTTTTAAGTCAAAACAATTTCATTTTCATCTCTATTTAGTATTACTAATCTTCTTCTTTTCACGTGGTCTTTGATATCTTGATGGATTATATATATTATTTTGGTAGAACTTGGTATGACATAGAAGTGACAGAAGAAATGATAAAGAGTAGAAATGTGAAAGCAATGAAGAAGCTTAATGTTTGAGTCAGCGGGGACAAAGATTTGTAATCCTCATCACCACCACGTTACCCACCTAAAATTTCCAAACATGATAAAAATAAACCAAAATGGTTACGCAATCAATTCTTTAATCCATGTTCTTAAAGCTACTCTAAACTTAGCTTTAATATATAGTTAGTGTAGTCATAAAGCACAATCTGATAGCTACTTATTTTTAAGTAACGACAATTGATTTGAGGCCCCGTTGTATGCCACAAACTAAGCACTAATTATTTGATGCTATTATTCCTAATTAATTATCATTATGTTCCCAAGGGTTTAGTGCTGCAACTTTGCCTCGCCTCGCCTCTTTAATTACTCTTCTTCACAATTTCAAAATCAACTTCTAATTGCGGAATAATTAATACTATATGGCTGTCATAAATCACAATTTGCAAGTTTCAACACTATATTTATCACTTTTCATTTAATTAATGAAAAATATAAAGAGAGAGGTACTCAAATATCAAGGCATCCCCTGATTATAGTTATGTTTAATCAATTGCCTCCTTTAAAGGTCAAGTGGTATTATTCTTTTTGGACTTTGTTTGATGGTTAGATTGTATAGTGAAATTATACAGGAGTAGGGGAACAAAATACTACCATTATCTCGTCGTATTTTTTTATGTACACAAAAGGGTCTAGTAGATAATTAATAATAAAAATTTACAAAGAGATAAATATATTATTTGTGGTAAGGTATTTGAAAGAGAAAATTATGTGTTAAGAATTATAGTAATAATATTAATATAAATAAAAGTGATAATGATAATAATCATAAACTATAACAATATTATGATAAAAAAGATAGTAAATATTTGTTGGTGATAATGATAATTATCATTATTATATATGTAAACCATTACAATAATTATAATAGTAATAATTGATAATAATATTAATGGCAATATTAGCAATAATAAGTAAATTTGTAGTAATAATAGTAAAAATGATTAAATAAAAAAAATACATAAAAACGTGTAGAAAAATAAGTTGTATCTACTGTTTGTGATCTTAACCTGTGGTATTTTACAAAAAAAAATGCTATTTCAACGATTAAATTATGTAGATAATGCATAAAAATTGTTGATAAACAAAAAATGCAGACAGAATAAAAAAGTCTGTTAAGAAATTTGGCATAGGTAAGTTACCGTCAGATTTTTGTCCATCACAAGTAGAAAAATTTATCAATAAGTTATTCATGACGTGTAAATTACTGACGAAATTCTCTATGAATAATGCCACCAACAAATAAAAAATCCATCCATAGCTTACTCTCTTTTTTTAAAATTGACAATTATGTTTATATGCACATTTATACTAATACATAAAAAAATAGTGTGAAAGACAAAGAACATAATTAATCAAGTAGATAAAAAGATTTTGACAGGATAAAAGGAAGACTGAACCATAACATCTTAGTTGGGTAATAGCAAAATTAAAAATCGTTTTTACTAAAGGAACCTTGTTTAGTAGAATCTTTCACTTGGTTGGGTCATCAAATCTTTCCGTTAAGTTCTCAATTGTACTGTTCCTAAGAAATAAGTTCAATTTTTTTATCAGCAAGAAATAAGTTAAATGTTATGCCTTGTAGATGAAGAATGTAATATAATTTGCTTAGCTATTTTTGCCATAACATAAAACTAAAAGGAAGTTGTTACCTTGATCACTCCATGATTAGGGCATGATGGATAGGCAAACCACACATAATCCAGTTCTTCATCTCTTGATCATTACCGTGAAAGACATTTAGCGTCACTACTCATTCATAGAAAACAAATTAAGCTAAAAAAACATATATTTAATTTATGAAATGTTTCTGAAATTTGTGTTATAATAGAAAGAGTGAAAAGGATGTGTATGAATTTTGGATTCTCACCTGCCTTGCCATCCATTCTTTATAAAGTTTCACTTATTTGTAACACTTAAAAAACACAAGGGCAGTGGATTTGAAGATTTGAAGAGGAAAATGATGGACTGTGGAAGGAGATACTAGTGTCCAAATATGGGGATTGGAGAGACTTAAGGAGTAATAATATAGATAATGCAAAGTCCTTTTGGTGGAGGGACCTTAATAAAATAGGCGTAAAGCATGAATGAAATAGTTGTTTGGAAGATAATATATGTTGAAAAATAAAAAATAGAAAAAGGATTAGGTTTTGACAGGATAAATGGGTCAGGAGTGATAGGTTGAAAGAAAATACTTAAGACTATACGACATAGTTATGGATAAGGAAGTAGTATTGCTTGATGTTGGAAGATGGAAAAATAAATGTTAGATTTGGTCTATTCATTGGAGAAGAGAATTGATGGTTTGAGAATCTGATCTTGAAAAGTTATTGTTGAGAAATAGGTTAATGTTGAGGTTTGGTGTTGAGGATAGACGGGTTTTGGAACACAGAGGATAACATATACCGTATTAATCTAGCATATAATATTCTGCATAGTATAATGCTTACTATGGAGAGTGTTTAGAAACATAGTGCCAACTATGGATAATTTAGGTAGAAGAAATACATGTTTCTCTAATATATTTTGTCTTTTGTGGATAACAACTAGAAACTGTAGATCACTTGTTTATAAATTGTTGTTCTTATATTTCTTTCATTGTTTTAGACTGATGTGTAATGAATAGTTTGATGATTGATATGCCGAGAAGTTGCCACTATTTATGTTGATGACCAATAAATAAAACTAAAATTTAAGTTTAATGATACATGAAAGCTAACAAAAGAATATAAGAAGTTTTTTCTTTTATCGAAAAAAAAATATATAAAAAGATGGATGAATTGTGAGAATGAAGGCTAATTAAAACCCAAATTTCACATAAGTTTTTCAAAGAAAGATATGAAATTAAATTATAAGGTAATTTTCAAAATCTAGTTTTAATTCTGCTAATAACTTATGGGATATAATAACCAGTTTCACATAATTTTCTCTTACACAACTCATGTGACACCACTCATCATGTCTATGCCTTGGTCCTTCCCCATCTGGCCATCTCTTTCACCAAATCAATTATTCATCACGTGTAAAATTAAGTGAAAGCAAAATAAAATGAAAGCAAAATTTCCAATATTATTATATGGTGCTTACTAACTGTATAGCTTATCTGTTAAATACAGGTTGTGGGAACTTGAAGCCAAATATTGCTTAATGAGGCTTCTTACCTCTAACAAATATTTTCTGTGGCATCAGACAAATTGGAATCGGGTTGCTTTTCAATGATATTATTATAAGAAGCCAACATCCCTTGTCCTTTTCCTTTACAGCGTAATCATACGAAACCATATGATCAAAGTTCAAAAGTGACACCCCGTAGAATTCGTATGAAGAGAATTGCGTCGAATAAAGTATTGGTTCATTCTTGGGTAAATTAATCGAGAATATCTTTGTCAGAAGAAACATTTTTAGGAGAAACGCATGAGCAAAGTAGAGGACAAGAACACAAAGGGAATAAATTTGTTAGTTTCTTATTCACTTTTCCCTTTCTTGAATCTGTTTTAGCTGTGATGCTAACATTTGTGTTACGAGTTTTTTTTTTTCATTAAGCAAACGCCATATTGACCAATGACCATTGTCACTTGTTTGAAAATGGTCGAGTTTTTTATAATAGGATGGTGCAGGATGTGGACAGAGACACTACAACCAAACCAAGGGCCTCTATTTTATATTCCTATTTCGGTTTCTTTAGTGTGTGTTTAATGAAAAAAACCACATTTGGTCCTCCTTTTGCATGTTTTTTGGCCATTGTCAGAATCCCCAATTGGGAGACCCTGGCATGATGTAAAAAGCAAAATTCAATAGGCACATGGGAGGTATTGAATTCTGGTCACTGATTACTGAAAAAAATGAAATAAATAAGTGCAACCATCACGTGATAAACTTTAAAAGCAGGTACTAGCAAGTGTTAAAGCTTTTGGTTCTGGGTGGTCCTATTGTTGAAGAATTAATTGCCCTTGGTGGTAAATTAACCCATCCTCTCCTTTTTCTAAGCCATTTTTCTTCATGAATGTTGATCCTGAAATGGGGGTCTGGGAGGAGGATGAGGCACTACTACTGATAGCGATGAAACTCAGGCACTCGTGTGCTCTCACTGCCACCGAAAGTGAGAGGGGCAGTTTTTTGTCTGAGAGGGAAAACAGAGTGGACAGGTGTCAACTCATTAGTGGGCCAGGGCATTTGCCCCATGTGGAGGGGCATGTGAAGCATTAACCTCAGCTTCTCAGATTCGCCTAAATTCATGAGTTTATGTTTTGCTTTTTTTTATTATTTATTTGGGGTGTGTTTTGTGATGAAGGGTTTGGGTGGTAGAGGTTGGAGGAAGAGGTTAATATGAGTGGGGTGGTGCAGGAGAAGAAGAAAGAGAGAGAGAGAGATAGAGAGGGTGATGTCAAAATGTCAGGAGGGTCGTACGAGGTGGGGGCGACAAGCCACATGGGACCATAGTAATGTGTGGAATAAGCATGTTTTTGGCACTTTCGGCAAAACTTTAGAGAAGTGCAGTTAGCTATGCAATTTGAATGACACAAACTTCCTTTCCAAAACACTCCTCCAACGGGGTAACTAACGGGTAATCTTATCCTGCTCCATGCCATTGCTTACTGAGATAAAACTCTTTCCACAAATTCAGTATCACAAAACCACACCAATTAAGAAAAAGCTGTCGCAACCCATTTTAGTTCCTCTTTCAATACCACACCCAAATCACTTCCACCACAGCAGGTGCCAATCACACAACCTACCAAAACCTCTATGGCTAGATTTTCAAATTCTAATACACATTATTTTAAAATAAAAGTACTTTTTTTAAGTTCTCAACATTTATACTTACCATAATTTTCTCACAGTAATAAATATTGCAAAGAAAACACGAGTATGACGGCAGAGGCAATTTAAAAATCTTGCTACAAACACTGCACACCATGAATTCCTTACCTTAACTACATCATTTTTATTAATTGGATTTTACCCTCAAGTGTACGATAGCTCCGATTGTAGGCCGCTTAACTTACCACCTACTTCATCATCATAATCATCGTCATGTAACAGCATCCTGTTGTTTAATCAATCTACCAATTGATTTGGACAAAAAATGAATGATAATATATAATATACGTTTAAGTGTTTTTAGGAATCAAAACAGACCCACAACCAATATTTACGCGACCCCTAAATCATGTTTGTCCGGTAGGCGATATTCTCATCAACGTCGCAAGCTAATTATGTATGAGATTGAATTGGTGGAAAGGTAAAATTGAAAAAAAGAAAAGAAAAATGAAAATAGAAGAAGATATAATATGTATGTACTGGACAATTAACATAAGCCGAGACGAGAGAGGGTGAAAACGAGGCAAATAATAACAAAAATCAAGAGAGAAAAATATATGACACGTGGCACAGACGCCGGAAGGTGGATCAACTCGGCGGCGCGGAGGTGGATGCGGCGGCGGCGGAGGAGGAGGAGGAGGAAGAGGAGGAGCCGAGGAGTAAGTGAGCGAGATCCGCCATGGCGCGAACCTGCATCTCGAGCGCAGGTATGTAATCGATGGCTTCTTCGAGAATGATCGGAAGCGGTTCTTTTCTGCAACCGGGAACCAACCGGCCGAGGACTCTAACTTTGCGCTGAACCGCGGGAAGGGTTTTTCCCTTTAGGCGGAGGACGCTGAAGCGGGGCTTCTTGGGGCGGGGCGGGCCAACCACCTTGTGTCGCTTGTGCGGTGTCTTCCTGAACTTGAGCTTGAGGCGGTTGGTGAGGATGGCGCGGCTCCAGCGCGTCCTCCCGCGGGCGGCGGCGGCGAGGACTCTGTCGGCGGCCTCGCGGACTGCCCTGCCACGGCGGGGCGCGTCGGCGGAGATGTTGACACGCGCGAGGGCCTGGTGGAGCTTGGAGGAATATAGGTGCTGCTGCGCGTGGGTTTTCCATCTGGTTTGGGAGTGGTCTTGGTGGGGATGTGGCTTGGCGGGGGATTTCTTCTTCTTCTTTACGCGGTGGGAGTCACGTGAGCGATCGGTTGGGTTGGCCATGAGAGAGGAGAACATCTCCAACGATATTAGAAAAGGGTTTCTATTTCCGGGAAGTTGTTGGATTCAGATGAGATTCCGATGAAAGAGTGATGAAATTATGCCTAGATTCTAGAAGTGAGAGGAGTGGGGTTTGAGGTTTGAAGGGCTATATATAGATAGATAGTTTAGATTTATGGGTGTGGGTAGATCTAATCTAATAAAACCACTGCAATCCAACACACTATGGAAAATGGAAAATGGAAAATGGGAATGAATGAATTAATGAATAGATGAGATGAGATGGTGTTTGGGTGGGTGAGGTGTCTCTTCAATCCCAGCTTCTCTTCAAGGGAGAGAGAAAGGGTGGAAGAGAAGGACTCTTATATAAACCATTTTCTTCACTTCTTAACCTAATTACTTCTTAATCCTCCTTCTTTTTTTTTCCTTTCTTTTCTTTTTCTTTTCTTTCCTTCACTCTAAACCATTTCACTCTAAACCATCACAACCCAGCTTCTTTATTTCAATACCGCACACTTTTTATTTTTTTATTTAGATATATGTCTTAGTTTGCCTTGTTTTGTTAAATGATGCATAAACGTATTATGTCACGCGTGAATGATTGGTTTGTTACGTCCTTGTTTAGTGGTAATCACAATCAAAACTGTCTATTTAATACTGCCAATAATTAAATTATTGATTTTAGAGATCAAATTCAAGATTAATATATTTATCCCGTAGCTTTCTTAATCCCACTTATTTTAAATTAATTTTATAATTCGTCACCAGTATATTATCATTACGAAAATTAAGTTTAAATTTTGTGTAAGTTAGCATTTTGCTTTGCGTGAAAATAGAATTAACATCAATATAATCTCTTAACGATAATCAAGATTAAACTGTGGTTTGAGGCATGAAAAAGTGATACCAGTTTCATTGTTTTGTTTGTAATAAAGTATTACAATCCATTAAGTGGTGTTCTTATGATGGATTATTGCGACTTATGCTTTTTCACGTTGGATTGTCTCTACTTTTCTTTTCTTCCTCCTTCCCGTCTCCAAACAAGAGAGCATTTCAAATATCTTCAGTGGAATTCTTTTGCTTACCCCAAACAATTTCATTTGCTAAATATTCCTTAAGCCACATGTAGATGTTTTTATAACTGAAAAAAACGCCACTTCTTTCTTGTTCTCGTTTTTCATCTTGGTACTATTTCAGTACTTTTCTTTATAAACATTCATAAAAGATAAATATTTTTTTTACGAGAAAATGAATTAATATATTTCAAATTTTTAAAGTTTAAAATATAATATTATATATGAGTTTAGTAGCAGTGAAAGAATGAGGAGGAGAAAGAAAAAAAAAAGGAAAAAAAGTGATTTGGTAAATAAGAAAAATAGAAACGAAATAAAAAAAAAAATACGTGTAACCCGCAGTTTCTATTTTCTTAAAAAAATGTGAAGATAAAAGAAGAAAAGTGAAAACCAGTATAATAATGTCGTGTATTAAAAAAGCTTTCTACATTAGTTACATTTCCTACTATGAAATAAATATTACATTACATGATACAAAAGCTTTAAGATAAAAATAGGACATTATAAATTTCTTATCACCCTTTCATTGATGAAAATTTGTATTATATTCACATATATATGTGAGTAATTTTTAAGAATTTTTATAAATGTATTTATTTTTAAGTATTCTTTTTAAAAGTAAATAAATTGAAATAAATACTTTTAGCATATATTAATATTGAAGATAAATTGTTTTGAAACACATGGTTCTAATAAGAATAGACTGAAATAACTTATTCTTTTTAGAAGTATTTGTAACTTTATAAATTATGTGTACGATTCTCTACAAGTTGGCCCTGATGGATTTTTGGAATAAATTAAGTCTAAATAAGTGAAATAATGAGAAAAACAAAAAAATTATATTAAGTTGAAATGACGAAGAAGGATGGTGGAAGTTTGTATTAGATTAAAGGATAATTTATAACAAGATAATAATGTAAAAAAGACTATATCTTTGTTTACCAAAAATATAAAAATATACTATAATATATAAGGGCACCCAATCCTATTTATAGAGCAAAAAGATTTTATCCCCGTATTGCTTTCTGTGTGGTTATATTATATTTATATGTTAAAGAAAATAAATACCATAATCACATGTACTTTCCAAAAAAGCATGTAATTGCAAGACAAAAATGTCAAAACTGTTAAAATGATTTCACCCTAAAACATAACATGTTTCTAAGTTTGGCGCATGGCTTAAGCTCTTTCTTCAACGTAAGGAGGAACACAATATTGCATAATTTCTTCTACATATGAGGGTTGTATGATATTATATACCTTGTCTTTCATTATGAATTTATCAATAAATAGTTACCATATCAATAACACTTTAAAAAAGCTAATGGCATTTACTTTTGTAAAAATATGGAAGAATTACCCATTTAAGGGATCTTCAAGACTTTTAAAATGACTTTTTATGTGTTACAAGGGATTGAATTAATATCAACATTTCAAAGAGACCAACATAAAACATTATTACACGAGCAAAATAATTGTATTTCTGAGTTTTTTTATGTTCAAGAAACTTAGAATATATTTGAAGAACTTTTGTTTTGGTAAACCTAACATTTTGTGTTGTTGTAACTTCCCTAAAAGGTATGGCAGCACACATGGACCCAATCGAATCCTCCAAATCACATCCAAAGGATATATGTCTTCACAAAGTTATTATGAATTTCCACTCACTCATCTAATTTTGAGAACTTGATTAGGTTCCAGAGAAAGACACACTGCTAGTACAAGGGTTCATAAATAAATTTATATAATATTTGTACATAGCAAATGATAAAAAAAAGAAAAATGTGGTAAGATGGTGTATAATATTGTGAAAAGAACACCATATTGATAATATTACTAGAGATAAAATGTATCGGTCTAAGTAGTATGAAATTCAGTTCTTTTAAATAAGATATTACATTCAACTTTTATTGTAAATTGTAGAGATATAATTGGAGAAAACATCACTAAACATTGTTATTTAATGCTTTTAGTAGAAATAGTTGTCAATAAATCGGAAAAATATTTTATACCAATTAAGTAATTATAAGAAAATTTTAAAACATGTATCAAAGTAAAGATATTTTATTATTAGGTTGGATAATTTAAATTTAAATATGTTTATATGCGTAGGATCTCTATTGGATTCCCGAAATAAAACTCTAAACCTAAATTCTAAACACTAAATTAAAATATAATAATAATATATTATGATTATTATTTATTTTATTTTTATATTATATTAATTAAATGTATATTTTTAAAATATTAAATAATACAATTTATTTTAAAATATTTTCAAAAAATTTAAAAAAAACAATAAATTTGTGATCCAATTATATAATTCGGTCAAAACTCAATCTAATATAATTTATATTTTTTTATTAGATAAAATGAAAA
The DNA here is from genome assembly GCA_013389735.1 of Phaseolus lunatus. Lineage (NCBI taxonomy): Eukaryota > Viridiplantae > Streptophyta > Magnoliopsida > Fabales > Fabaceae > Phaseolus > Phaseolus lunatus. The sequence continues at coordinate 27,921,514 of CM023862.1, read as the reverse complement.
AATATTTCAAAAGTTGAATGGGATTAGTGTACATTGATCGTTTGTCAGAAATAATGTAAATTTTGAGGTTTATCATAATAAAGTAATATAAAGGATGAATGGAATGCAATGTAATCGAAACACAAAGGCATGTTACTTGAACAGCTTAACCAAAGACATTCTGAGATCTTTTTGGTGTGTTCATGAATTCGGTGGTTGTTGTCTCTCTTCAAATCTTACAGCTTTTTTGCATTTATTTATGTTGGCAACTTCCGTTGAATGAAAGCAATGCGTTTTTCTGCTTTCAGAAAATGTCGTTAGCGTCGCCTCGGAAATAGTGAATCATCCACCAACCTATGTTTCCATGATTACACTAACCAGCAGCCTTTCAACCATTGTGACTTCTTATGAAACCATAATATTTTTCAATTAATTTTACTTCAGTTAGACTTGCACACTTCTTCCAAGACATTTTTCCTACCTCCATGGAGGTGCTGTGAAAATAGAATATATAACTGTTAACAATTTTCATTTTACAAATTATTTTTTAAGCATTTTAAAAAAAAATTAAATTTTCCATAAAGCTTATACACGAATTAATTTGTAAAAGAAAATTCATAAAACTTCTCTAGTTTTTTTCCCAACTTGTAGATACACTAGTTTCAACTAATTGAAAATCCCATTTTTTTTTCTTATTTTCCTCTATGAAAAATTATTATAAAAGAAACTCTTCAAACAAATTCTACGTTCTTTTACACATACATATATTGTTTATACAAAAAAAAAAAAAATTACAATTACAATATTTGTTGTTTAATTCCAGTGAAAAGTATCATTTTAAACCAAAAATCAATTATATCTTATGTAAAATTTATAATGTCTCAATAATGAATTGAAAAGTATTATTTATTGTTCCAAATATGGTTTCAAGACATCTTTCTCATCCTTGTTAGAAATATACTCTAAATAAAATTTTAAAATAACTTTACCATCTTATGAAAATATCTATATAGTTTTTATCATCAATTAAAAGTAAATAAATTTATTGAAGCATGGGATATTTAAACTCTAAAAATTTTTAAAAAAATATTTTAAACTAAAACACTTATACGTTTTATTTGTTTAAGTTTTTTCTCCTTTTAATTATAGACCATCTAATAAAGAATTTCCCATGCAAAAAACACTCTACACGTCAAGAGATGTGTTCCTACTCCTTACGCTCTAATAATTGTTAGGGTCACTCTCTAACCCATCAACAACGTCTTATAATTGTTGTCTATACGAATTAACCTAACTTCACAAATCACAATTAAATACTGTATATACATTGTCTTTTTCCCTAATGGATACTTCAGATTGTTTACCTACCCTTTGCTTCGTATCCACACAACACTAAGGATAAAGTATAACACTGAGTACATAGTCTCTCTCAAAACATAGTGACCATGAGGATGGAGTGATCAATTTTAAGTCCTCCATAACCATAGGTTAGTTTGAAGGAATCGAAGTTTGAAGTTTTACATTCATTTAATCCTATGATGTGTGATTATATCTGGCTTCAAACTTTGCCCCCAGAATGAAAAGCAAGCACCATAGTGGCAATCAAGACGAAAGTTCTCACCCATATGAACTTTGACAAATTCTGACAACATTCGAGTTGTGGTGCCTCAATTACTTTATTACAAGAATTGAGCAATTCCATCACTCCTCAGGAATGGGGCATGCACTACTTGTCTTTCACCTATTGACCAAAAACATAGGCCCCCAAAATTATTTCTTTTCATTTCGTGCAATGATTAATTATTGGGTTTGATGATATGCTAACACCAAAATAAACAAGTGATAGATAGATGCATGTGCTTTGTTGTGGCACTTTTCTAACCTTGGCAATGCTGAGTTTTGGTTGTGGCTTTGTAGTTTTACTCCTTTCAGATTGTGGATTATGCTCCACAATAACTGAAAGGGACCCCCTTTATGCACCCTCTGCCACAAATATTTTATCAATATGTAGTACTCAATTATTTCACTGTTAGCTCATCAGAAAGAAAATATAGTGTCTCGTGTTGATTTTTAATTTTTGTTTCAGAGCTTGCTTTCATCCAAGTTCCCATTCGCACATTGTGCCATGCTTGGTGCAAATTCAGGGGCCTGTGCCTTGTTCCTACATTGGACGAAGTTTTCGATTCAAAAGACATACAATAGAAACTAGAAAGCTACTCATCTGATAATATCAATACCTACCAAGTGAGGAACGGAAATATCAAATGCGATTTTTTGTCATCTAATGAGTGACGTAGTATGATAAAAAAAAAAGAGAATGAAAAACAAAAGGTTAGATTAGAAATTTAATATAAGAAGTAGTGTGTGTGAATCATTCACAGTTGTTAAAAGTAAAAGGTGTGGACTGCTAGCTGCGCATATAAACACAATTGCGGATATCATGGTGGATGATTTTGATATTTTTTCTCCATGTTCAATGGAGACAACTACAATTGTAAATATTGAAAAGTAGGTTACGCATAGTATAAAAAATTAAATTAATAGCTAATATGTACTAAAAATTTATACATAAATGTGTTTTAAACTCACAATAAAATTGTTCTAGCCAAGAGAGATGTTTTCCAACTAAAACATATAGTTGAGATCGGTTAAATCTCGAGATGATCACCTGCAAGCTTCATGGGCTCCAAGGAAATGAGGAGACTCCACCTGCAGAAGATACTTTGACACTTAAGTCAGTAAGAACATAGAATATAGTAAGTATAGTGTAAATATGAGTTGAAAGTACTCCCTATGTTGTCATTCTCATGTTGTTGTCATGTATTGGAGTTATCCCCCTTCTTGGTCGGCCTCCCTTTCCCTTTATGTTGGGTCTCATTCCTTTCCATTTCTTAGTTTTTATTGCCTATTAATACTGATATCACACATATCTGCCAATAATAACTTATAACATTCTAAACGGTAACGTCAAGATCTTCCATTAACTTCTTGGATCAAAAACGAACCATCCCCGATTGCAAAATCGGCCCATGACCCCACAAAAATAAATAAATTTCAATTTTAATTTTGTAAAATATGAAACAAAGTTATAGTCATTAACACTCATTTTAAAATAGTTAAGTGATATTTATTTAAAAAGCTATATAGCAGAACAAATGTCACATATCAATAATAATTTCATACTTTTGAAAGATAAATGCTATTTTGTTATTATTGACAAAAAATGTTATTGGAGATATTAATCTCAAGTAAAACCTTCACACTCTTCACCCATGTGGAGACAATGAAAATCTTAGAATAATCCTAAATCACTCTTGAACATTAATTATGATGTGCTAGTGAGGTTTCCTTCCTTATGTGCGACACAACAAAGAAAAAGTTGGAGCATTAAATGAAAAAAAAAGAGTAACTAAACAATAAACCTAAGAGTAATCCAAAAAAATTAAATGATATTCAATTTAGTCAAATGATTAAAAATGGATTAACTATAGGTAGTTGTGCACGTGATCATTATAATTCCCATATATCAACGTGGACGTAGCAAAATTGTAGACTTGAACACGAAGAAGACCAAGTCTTACTTAAGATATGCTCAGGAATTTGTAATTAACTATCTTAGCTAAACCAAATTAAGGATATTGCACCAAAATTAAATGAGAATTTGAATGTAAAATTAGATCAGAAGAAAATCCTAACAATGTGACAAGTTAATTAATGAACACCACGATTGTTAACTGCTTGGTATGTGTAAATTCCAATGGAAACACATTTCTTGATCTACTTAAGTCTATAGTTTCACGTTAATCGTGTTTCATACCAAGTTAGAAATTATTGTGAATGCATTAGAACATTTTAAGATTAAGGAAGCATATAATCATAGGTATTGCACAAGTTTTATTATCCAAATGAGGAATAAACATACGGATACAAAAACGACACCAAACTTTATAACTTCCATATAAAACTATCTATCCACTATTTGAACTCGATCGAATTCATGTACCATCTCAAGTTCCCACTTAATCACTATGGGTGGGTGGCATGCATGTGAACATATGTGTTCACTAATTAGGTATATTGTTTTACTACTTTCTTGTTCATTTAATGCTCCATCATTTTCTTTGTTGTGTCACACATAAGGAACGCAACCTCACTAGCACATCATAATGCCCAAGAGTGATTTAGTATTATCTAAGATTTTCATTATCTTCACATGGGTGAAGAATGGGAAATTCTTACCTAAGATTGATATCTCCAACGATATTTTTTTCAATAAACTTTAAACCCTAAACAAGAATGTGCACTAAATTTGATGTAGAGTTAAGGAATCAAATTTACTTTTCCTGCATAATTACACTCCTAGTATGAACCACTAAACAAGAATGTGCACTAAATTCGATGTAGAATTAAGGAATCAAATTTACTTTTCCTGCATGATTACACTCCTAGCATGAGCCAGTGGTAAATAACAACCAGTCATCTTGCTGAATTTTGGCAAAGAAGAAACAATTAAAGAAGATATAAGACACACTCTTTTAGTGCAAATTTTGTTGGTGTCGATGCACGGAACCTTACTTTAAGCAAAGTTAGTTTTAATATCTTACTCTCATGCATTGGCTTGAAAAGTGCATTCATGGAGTACACCAAAACTTCACTTTTTTAACTACTAATGGCCGGCCACAGGCAACTCCATCAATCAGACTTCAAAGAACACAAGTGAATTGAAGTCGTTTTTCAAGCAATGGTTTATGATGAATCTTATCGGTAAGAAATAGATCTAATTGGACTTCCCTTAACAAGAATAACAACTATATATCTGATCGGTATCACTACTCTCCCCTGTTTTTAACAACCTCATGAATTGGAAAGATAATAAAAAAATAAAGAGAAGCAAAACCAGAATAAGTTTTCCCTATATAAATAATAGGCAAAACAACTAGATACACTAACTGAAAAAAGAGAGAAATGAGCAGACACCAAATTTTATTATTTCACCGTGAGAAAACTCCAATAAAAAGAAAAATCTCATAGTACCTACTTCAATCAAACTTTCATTAATAATAATGAATGCGTACACCACAAGTTCTAGCTTCCAAGGACTAAAAGAAAATATTCTCTTCAGGAACAAAGAGATAATAATATAAGAAAACCTGAATAGATATCCAGATGGAATGCCCTTCGGAAACTTGTCGGATTCCTCCTGAATAAGGGGCTTGATGAGCTTGGCTAAGTCGGATTTGATAGTCCGACTGCGTTCCAAATCAAGCTGAAAAGGATCCTCGGGTTATCGAATATCATAAAAGAGAAGAATGGTTGTTTCGATAATCAGAATAACCTCTTCTCTGAGGTGCTTCCCTACACAAATTTGTAAAGGACACACTAATTACTATGTGATGAACAACATCGTTAGCCGTCCTTACCCTAAACGGTATAAAAACATTTTAGCTTCTTAATTATGACTGGCTTCACTCCTAGCTTCTTTTTTCTCCATACTTCGAAACAACTCCAGGTCAACAATTAACACTGTTGTTTGAATTTATTCATTTGTCTTTTCCCTGTGAAGGAATAATCCTATTTTCTAATAAGAAAACACGGAGTGTTGTTGCTCCACTAGAGGTCTAGATCAATCACAGTGATGAATTGGATTTTTAGAAATTTGTATTATGAAATTTTCTAGTTCTAAGAATGCAAAAGACTCGAAGAACTTGAGGGAGAATATGAACCACGTAAGGAAGGAAAGGTTTGTTCCGAAAACTTTATTGAGATGAAGAGAATAACTGTAAGAATTTGATGAATCAATTATTACAAGACATTCCAGAAGATCAGAATTGCCATATATAGTAAAACTCACACAACTATAACATATAACAAATTTATCCTCTAAATTACTGACACGTGGCAACCTACTAAATCAACCTAACTGATTACTAGCCTTTTCCTTCAAAGAATCATTGTCCTCAATGATGGAAAGTTAGAAATTTCTTCTTCAAGTCATAGTAATATTGCCAAGTTGCATCCTTTGGAAGATGGTGTTTCTATTTCACCAACACTTTAGTAATTGGCATTCCTCTTCTTCTGACTGTCATACGATCCAGAATAGCTTCAGACTCATTTTCAGCAAAAAACTTCTTACTGATAGGGGAGATCAGTAGTAGTAACCAAGTTGCCCATATGTTTTTTAAGTTGAGAGACATGGAAGATATTGTGAACCTTAAGCTGAGAGGTCAAGCCTATAAGCTACATGCTAATGCAATCCGCAACTCTAAAAGGACCAAAATACTTAGGACTTAACATGGAGTTGCCCTAAATACTTGTCTATATAGGTGCCACTTTCCATTGACAAAATCTCCAGTCTTGAATTGTCTGTCACTCACTCCTATGCTGATCAGCAACCTGTTTCATTCTTTCTTTGACTCTTTTTAAGTGGAACTCGATTAACTTCACTATCTCTTCTCTTTTGATCAAGGTCCTGTCCATCAATTCCACTTTTGATTTTCTTGGAAGCTAAGGAAGATTGATGGGAGTTTACTACATACATTATTTTGTGAGGAGTAGCTTTAGTATAGCACTGTGGTAGGAGGTATTGTACCGCCATTCAGACTCTTTAGGTTTGACTTTAGTACCATTTCCCTCATTAGAACCAAAACTATAACTAGCAGTTAATGGATACGGATTAAGATCCTAAGATTCCTTTCTGAGGCTTAGGCATCAAAGCAGGTTGAATAGAAGGGGAATTGGTAGCTTCATACATTCTTGGCAAAGTAAAGGCTCTTCTAATAGTGGAAGGTCAAACGCAGTAACATTTGGATTTCCTTCTTTTAAGCCCCCAAGGAAACAACTCAACATGTATTCTTCACTAAGATTCAATCTATTAACAATGGCATCAAACTACTCATGATATTGATAAATAGATTTCTTTTGCCTCAATCTCATCAATTCTGCCACGGGATCATCAAACATCATCAGGTGTATTATCAATTAAAAAATAATTTCCGCATTGATATATCGACAGATTGACAGCTTCACCGGAAAAACGAGAAAATTCTATGCTAGCTAATCTTGTTCAGCAAGAATAAGAGGAAACATAAGGACGTTCACCTCTAAAGATAACACCAGCGAAAGGGCCACAAATATCTTCTAAATTTTGTTTTAACAATTCTTGAATTTGATCTTTGAAGGAATCACCGAGGGTCTTCTGCATCGGTCCAACAAACTCCATTAACCGATACCCTAATCTTGCTGCACACACGTGTTGTTCCAAACCCTTTATCGCCGATGCATTACGAGTAGCTTCCGCTATGGCTGAAAAACTTTCGAATGGATCATGAAGGTTGATACCAATTGTTATGAAATTTTCTAGTTCTAGGAATACAAAAGACTCGAAGAACTTGAGGGAGAATAGGGAACCACGTAACAGATTTATCCTCCAAGCTACTGATACGTGATAGCCTACTAAATCAGGCTAAGTGACTAATGGCTTCACATATTTCTTTAACAATTTGTCATGATCTTACATGTATGGAACAGATATTTATTCATTTTATTAGGCCTTCTTAAATTTTGGCATAAAGTGTTTGGTGTATTGTTGCAAGTATCCATTTGATACACTTTCAAAATGACATTTTTAGGAGTCTTGCTGACAGAAATGGGAGCCGTTATCTGCGGTATGCTGGTGAAATGAAATATGATTTTGCTTTCAAGCAGCACACGGCAGCAACTACCACCTCTCTTCATATAACAAGCCTATTATCATGAACATTATATGATTTGAATCCATTACTCGGCGCCATTTACTAGATGTTGAAATTATATATCCAAGGAGACGTCTATGGAACTAGTTATAGTTGAGGCATGCTTTTTACTTTTGTATTTAAGATCTTCACGATAGTACAAAACGTCAAAACTAGATTAACAACTTGAAAGGAAATGGATAGACATTGATATGCCAGCTGGCCTTTCCCAACCAAAAAAAGTATAACCATTGATTAAAAAAATCCAGAATAGATGGTCAAATTGAAAGGAGAAAGGGTACACCGTACACATGGATATGCGAACCGGCCTCCCCCAAGTTTCAAACAGACTAGACCGAACATGATGCAGGATGAACAATGCTGGAAATGATGTTTTCTAAACTCAGATGTATCAATGCACCATGTGGTAGATCAACTACTCGTGTAAGGATTTATTAATACAATTAGGAATAGGTTTTCGCAGGACTAGATATTGACGAGTATTCTGGCAGAGAGTGGCACCCACTAACGCAAATCACTAGATAAGTTCATAAATTACTCCTGTTTTTTTATCTTTTGGTAAAATGTTCTGTTAAATTTATGCTAGCTTCTCAAGCTGTGGGTCCTATCACTGAACTCAACGGTTTAAATATCTTTGAACATTAAAAATGTTATGTAGGGTTTTCCAGATGTTGTTCATGTGTCTGAATAAGACTTATATTTGCTGGGCCAGGGGATAGGAAATGTCCTAGTGAGGTGTTGATCAACTGATTCCACACTTTCATCAATTGAAGAATTGAAGACAGGCCCCGCAAAAGCTGAGAAAGAGAGAATGGCGACGTGAACTATAAGCAAGAATAGTAATAGCATCGTCAAAGAAAGCAGCAATGTTTGAATACATATTCTCAAGATCACTATATACAAAATACAAACGAATACCAACTCCAGAAAAAAGAAAAGAAAATAAAATGTCAAAAGTGAAGAACGTAGCCATCTATTGGTTGTATAGGTAAGGTTCTTCCTCTTCCATATGGTACAGTAGAGTTTTTCATTTATTCCTTCAATTTTGGACAGGTATTTGAATGTAAATTGATCAACATTATGTGGCATCGGTTGATTATTATAGTCATTATCTAACTCTAAGGAGATGGTCAATAAAACTTGAACCTAAGTACGAGTAACTGTACCTAGACTACTTTTCAGCTATAACTTCAAACTAAAGCACATGCCAACCTAAATACAAATAATTTTCAGATCTTTTCACTGGTTGAGTAAGGTTCTGTTGGTGCGATTTTTATTACATACACACAGTTATTTGTCCACCTTGCGTTAGCTTCAAAATATTTGGGCTTAAAGTTCATACTTCCATAAGTACAATGTGTAATAAGCTGCAATATGAAATACAAAATATAGGGTTTGGCAACCTGGTTTTATGAAACAAGTTCAATTATTAAAACCGGTTTAAAATCAGTTCAATTTCTGAACTGGTTCGTCGAAACCATTTGATTTGATTCAGAACCGGTTCTTTAAAGAGGTTTGCATATTTAAATCGGTTTTGTTCATATTTTTAAAAACCGAATTTGGCACACTCCCTTCGCTAAGGTCGGCAAAAACAACCTCAACTGACGAGCATGTGAAACCCATTGAGTCTATACCAAGAAAAGCATTTCTAGGTCATACCATTTGCAGCTAAATTGGTTGCCTACCGAAACAAAACAGCCAATGACTTTGTTCTTTGTGAATATTGAAACTTTTTTCCTCTAGAATTGCTCATAAACGCTGACAATACAGGGAGTTTTACTCAACGAACAAAACCTTTATAATGCATTAACACAAACCACACGTAAAATTAAGATTACCTTATAAGATCGGTTGAAGTAAACCAGATAGTTTCATACTTATCTTTAGCTAACAGCATTAATCAACCACATCATACAAATACTAGTATTCGCACATATATGTATAACAACTTCAATGGTAGTCAATGCAAGTACAGAGCAATTCTAAACTTACAAGTATCTTAAGTCAAGTGTACGACTAAGAACGAGCTATATGAATTTCACTAGAATTTTCAGTTAAAAAGATACACTTACAAGCTACATAACTGAAAATCATACCACTTTTTTACCCCGTAATCTAAAAGCATATCAACCTTTTGCTATAATGATTCATGTTGGTGTCGGTCCTCTGTAAGGGCTACGAGTATCTGTGGTGAAGAAAAGCACAACTGATACTGCAATTACCCAAATGAAGATACACAGAAACAACATGCGGTTTTTCATAGAAATTAAACGAGCAAACTGATCTCTCTCCTCTGGCAGGGTATAGGTTTGGAGATCGCTTACGATATATTCAATTATTCTATCCATGAGCTCTATTCTACGTTGGGGAGCAGCATTAACCGAATTTAGGATTTCATTTTTAACATTTCTGAGAAAATTCACAGTAATCTCAGCCTCCACAGAATTAAACTTAGAAATATTTATTTCATCTACACCAATACAATTAGTGGAGCCAATAACTCCCGTCGTGTCAGTCAGCTTTTTAGGAGTTAAATCAGATGGAAGCAAAGTCACTGAGGAAGGCTCTTCCAAGAAGAAGGTCTGAAACATATTAAAAACATTTAAATGAGATGAAGCCTCCACCATCCATACAAAAATGCCTAATAGATCCAATATCCCAGTAGATTTTTGCAATTACAATATATATATATATATATATATATATATATATATATATATATATATATATATATATATATATATATGTATGTATGTATGTATGTATATCAGCGACAAATCAACGCAAACGATTAACACAATTTCGAAGCTGCACTTTAGGTAGCGTTATATTATCTTTGCTCACACGACTCGTATGGCCTGAATGCGACAAAGAAACATCACAAGAAGCATTGGAAGAAACAAAACAGTGAGATTCGAACGTACTGTGAGATCTTCGTTGCGATTTGCATCTGAGATCTCGGAGAACAGTGATAAATCCACGGAATCTTCAGAAACCGATGCAAATGCCGCATTCAAGCTTTTATCGGTGATCTGGCCACAGAGAAGGAAAGGAACGGCGAGAAATTGAATCTAAAAATTGGAAACAGAAAATATAGACGAAAGAAGTGAGAAGTTAGGGTTCATGAATCGTGTGCCTTGTTAGACTTCTTGGACGGAAAATCCTTAGTTTTGCCATGGTGATTCTCTGCGGAGCGCGCGAAAACTTTGTGTGGTGTCTGATGCTCTTTCATTGGCGGGAGTTTCACTGTGTTATGTGATATTTCATTTTTTAACTTTATAAATGGAGAATTCGAAATTGTGTTACTGTTATCACATAACCAAATATTGTATTTTTACATGCTTTATTTTGCTTTAACAAGCTAATTGTATGTGTCAGTATAGCAGATCATTTCTTGAAAGAATCATGCCCAATAATATTAAAAAGGTTGGTATTGTTAAAATATATAAACAAATATCTCTTTAGACGATCCACTTCCAAAAGTATTTATCAACCTCTTGTGAAAAAGGTTTCAAGGCTTATTATTCAACTTCTTTTAAAAGTTGACCTTATTTCAAAATTATCTAATTATTAACTATGTAAATTATGAATTTTACATATTATTTTATTATTTTTTATTTCACCAAAATTTAACACATCATTAAATATTTGTAAAATTATCTCCATAATATATATTGCTTTCAATATAAAAAAAAATCTTTAATTTTATTATTAAAGTTGTTTTGTCCTGAACTTATCCAAAGTTTTAAGGAGGTTTATGACTTAAAAATTATTTTTAAAAAAATCTAAGAATATATCTTAGATAATTACTAATATCGAGTTACGGAATTTAGACGATCAGAAAACACCTAAATACAAAAATAATAATTATCCTTAGATTTCACTTAAAAAGAAAAAACACGAATACATAAATTTTTTTTCTCTGTTAGATGGAATAATAGCATAGAGAAATGACAAATTCAACGAAAATTCATAGAAAACTTTTAAAAATAAACATTTATTCTGTTATTAAGAAGTCAAATGAAAATTTGTATGGGGACAATTTATAAAGAAGAAGGTGAAATGAGAATAAGGATAAGATTATTTTATGGTGATTTAAGGGAAAAGTTGAACTCTTTAATCACTCTATATAATTCCTATAAAAGCTTTAAGCCAAATCAAAATAAATAAATGATGTCATGTAATTGTACTTGGTAATAGAAGATATGTATTCCAACCTTGTTTATCATGTCAAAGTCAAGCTTATGTGTAATGTGGAATATGGATGAACAAAACATAATGCCCGAATCCACGGCTAAATCCAATGCTTTTATGCCAGCCAATCAATATTAATATCTTACCGAGAGAGACTCTATCGCTTGTCAATGTAATTTGTACAGTTATATTGTGGGAAAACTAGCTAACTAGGGTTCACCTTCCTCCTCTTCCTCCTCCACCACCTTCTGCAAGTGGAGCACCATTTTGCATAATTTTAATGCTAATTTTAGTTTCTATGTTTATAAAATTCACAATTTCATTTTTAAATCTTTTTTTCTCTAATTTTAGTTCCTTAATTCTTTATTATAGATAGTTTTGGTCTTTAAATTTCTTTTCACTCAATTTTGATCCTTAATTTTTAATTTCTAACTTTACTTAATTTTTAGTTTTAAAAATATATTAAATCATTGTCAAATTTATTTAGTAATTTACTTAAATAAGTATTTTTTTAGAAGATGTTGAATTTCATTAGTTCAGCCGATTATTTATATTAAATAAGTTAAGTATAACATTTTTTCTATAATTTAAAAAAGTATATATAGTATTTCACCGATCAACTTTATTTTACCCTATAATCAACAATAATCACCTGTAACTAAATGTTGATTATATATATATATATATATATATATATATATCCCCAATTTTATTATTTAAGAGAATTATTTTAGTTGGAGAGAGAGAATTAACAAAAAAATTAGAAATTAATATTTAAATTAAATCAAGTATATAACATTTGAGTCCTAATAGGTTGAGTTGAGAATCCAAACATGAATTGCTCCATGTTACAACTACTAAAAATAGAAAATAAAATAATTTTTTATTGGAATGTGAATTTTACATTATATTACAACTACTAAAAAGTAAAAAAGAAAATATTTTTTATTGAAGTGTGAATCATGTTTGAAGATAGAGAAAATTTGAAAGATTATAAAATGGTGTCCATTTGTTAAATTAATATTTTTTATAAGATTAGCTTATAAACTTATAAACTGAGGTTTGTATTTCATTTGATTTGATTAATAGGTCTATTTTAATCACATCACTCGTAGAGACTAATCAACCGTATGAGGTTGCAAATTAAGGCAACCCAACCCAACCTGAGAGGCCACAACTACGACAAGTTGCCCCTACTCTCTCTCAAATAAACCTGTAGCATAGTAGGGAAAATGCTGATGGCTCTATAATAAATTTAGGATACTGTGAGATTATTTTAGTATTTATTTGAGTTTCAGGCTCTGTTCAATCCACAGTATAAGGTGAAATTTATACTTTTATACATGTTTTGTTGTATAACTCTGGATCATTCCTCTATTCGCAGTTAAGATTTTTTTTTTATCAGCCAAAAGTTCGCAGTTGAGATAATCCTTAAAAATCTTGAAAATGACTTATAACTTTAAAAGTAAAATGGTGGTGTGTGTGTGTGTGCAAAGGAATACTTGTTGACAGGAGAATGAAACTTTCAAACTTATGAGAAGATATCCAAAATCAGAATATAATCTTGATGGTTACCAACCTCCTCTTAAATTCCACTTGTTCGTTTTTAAATTATGTCATCCGTATCAAGCAATAAAGACTCTGCAGTGTGATCGTGGCGCATAGGTGCTGCATATGGGATGCAGGGAGTGTAACCAATGGAAACAAGAGAACAGGTTATTTGCATTACCAGGATCAAAGTTATTCTGCGGAAGGGTCTTTGTAATGGTATGAGTTTCAGAGTTTTTTGTATCTGCATTAGGTTGGTTGAGATCCTATTGCTTGGAGTCTTCTAACCTCTCTCTTTTTATATGAGTTCTAGTATACTTATATTATTTAATTAATTATTTGCTGATCATAAAAAAAAAATCAAGCCACAAAAACCAAATAACAACCAATAAAAAAAATCATCTAAATTTTCCATTTCACTATTATATGATGAAAATATGATCATTATTGTTATCAGACATATATATACACAGATGATCATTACTTAACCATAGCCTCTGTATTATAATTTATTGAAGTGAAACATATTAAAGGGAATGTATATGCTATATATTGTCAGGCTAGCAATGCAGGGACAGGTAAATTAATGTTGTGTAGGTATTGTTTTTATAGGTAGAAACCTAGTTTTTTGTAGAACTAGATGTAAATAGGTGGTGTAAAATGGTTGGTGATCCGATTTATATATATATATATATATATATATATATATATATATATATATATATATATATATATATATATATTGCTGATAAAACCAAGATGATGAGTGTTGAATATCATTGCTAAATGGACAAAACATTGAAGAATAATACAGACCATTTATTTGTTGGCTAAATCATCTTTGATTGAAATCTTATCAAAATCGGCAACATTATATATATGTGAAAGCTATAAGACCTTGGGAAGTTCCAAGCACTGCCATTAAAGTCATTCAAAAACAAACTTTACCATCCCATCATTCTTTTGGCTCCTTAAAACACTCCTCTTTCAGTACTATCAAACTTGATGTTATACAAATCTTGACTGCATTGTTAACATGTTCTTATGTTTTCGCAATTGGACCAGTTTACAGTTATTATTAAACGTACGTTTGTATAATGTTCTTTAAGCAACTATTTTTCCATCCAAAAATTCATAACTAAACCTCATTACCAGACGGATTAATTGTTCGTAAAATTGCCAGTCAACTAGTCACAGTACCTGGAACAATAAAAATATAGCAATTTGTCTCCCATTATTTAATCACGAAGCGGAAATTTTGCCTTTAATGATTGAATAATTGAACATAAAAACCTAGAAATTGCATTACTTAGCGATCATAACAATAATTTCATTTTTGGTGGCCTTGCCAAGTGGTAGAATGGCAGCGAATCATGAATTTAGTGGCAACCCCACTCATTTTCATAGCCATCTGTAGTGCTTCCTCTCGGACTAATCTACACCTCTTTCCAACAGTACTGTCACAACAATCGCCTCTAGCTATAAAAATTCCCACATTTTGAAGCAAAATCGTCGTAGCCTTCAAACATTTAGCATATAATTAGGTACTAACTGGTATACATGTCTAGAAAATCTCATGTATATTAGCTTTCCATGTTCTAAATTTAGTTTAGTCTTGTTAATTAGCCCGTGATCAATGATCAGTAATTATACTAAGCTCTGATAACTAACGGTTAACTAGGTTAATTTTTTCCTCTAAACTTTACTTTAAGCTTCAATAAATAACAGCAATTTAATTAAATTTAGATTTTGGTTATAGTTAAGTGTCAAGAAGATGAGTTTTGTTTATTTTTAATGGTGTAAACATCCTTCTTGTGCATGAAAACTTTGTAAGAACTTGTGTTAATTGTATATGGATGGGAATACCCCATGATATTATGTGTCTTTGATGATAAATAAAATAACATATAGCTAACATAGGTTGTATAATTTCATTATTAATTAATTTTGATGGCTGTGTATTTATTCCTTTTACACAGGCTTTTGGCAAATTGTGAAGCATGAGAACCTTATCACTTGCACTCTTGTTTGGCTTCATTATGATGGTGATCATGCTGCATGCTGGTGCAGTGAAGGAGCACGAGCAAAGAGCAAAGGCAAAACGCTATCTACTGAGTGAAAGTGGTCTTGGTCGAAAGGGCATGCGAAGCGACACGAAAGAGCACCCCATGAAGGGTTCTGCAAGTGCAAACACCAACACTGCTGCTTCTGTCAACAGTAACAAAGCCAATAATAATTATGACACAAATGAGAGTTATCAGAACTATGGCAATGGTTCAGGACCAGCCCTTAGCAGCCACCACTATTTCCATATTCGCATTCCACCCATTAACGGCTAGTTCTAGTAAGTGGTTGATGAACCTATGTGCATGGTGATGTGTTGCATGTTGTAATGAACACACCGGTTAAATAAAGTGCAACTAGGCTTGTGTTTATGTGTGTACGTGTTCATGTTAGTTTCACAAGGATTAACTAGTATGCGTCCCTGGTTACTAGGGCAACTGCATGTATGTATGATTTTCTGTTTTTGGTTGATTTTCTAGGTAAAGAAGACTTGGGAAACAAGCTAGGGTACTTCTTTAGTTTCATATTTTAATTTCTCTATTTGCTGTTGGATTGGTTTGGAAATTCTGAACGAAGTAACAAAATACCTACCTTCCGGTTTTCAACAGAAGAACCAAGAAACTTAGAAAAATATTACGTGATTAAGAACTACTATCTAATCATATCTAAGTTAACTTCTACATTACATATATATTTAAGTTTTTCAAATTTTTAAAAAATTAATCTCATTTAATTACATATATTTGTAAAAAATAACCTGGACATAATCTCTTAATGGTGTCTCCTAGTCTGTCCAGTGAACTAAAAGTCAAGGCAAACAAATATAATAAAATTGAGTTAGTTTGAACAATGAAGTTTAAGTTAAAATGAGTGTAACTTGATTTGGTGATAATTAGGTATTTGATTTGGTGATAACGTATCATATAGCAGGACTTTTGTTTTCTGATTGGTGTCTTTGTCTAGTTGTATGTCTAAAATCTATTTGAAATTTGGGGTATAATCCTGATTATCCAGAATCTTCGGAAGATAGAAAACTTATACAAAATGGTAGCCAATGCAAATCTGGAAAATGTACATCAGAAGATACTTATGTTTGTAGGGTTTTTGGCAACCTGATACTGGATTCAAGAACAATGAAGAACTTGGAGGAGCTTCTCTCCTACATGGATCTTTGGAGGTCAACAAGTTGACAGACCCTGATTACCGGCCAATCCAGAGTCGTAGATATGGAATTTTCCTTTGGCTAAAACTAATACACTATGCTAGTCTCTCTACACTAATAAAAGTACAACATGTCTTTCTTTTTGTACTTTTATAGTAGGTTGAGATGCTAGTTTGTAGGTTGTTTTTTAGTGGGATGGTAAAGGACGTCTATATCTAATTTTTGCTATTATGGAGCACATGGTCTAACAAAATTTAGGTTCTTAGTTTTTTTTTTTTATTGATAAAAAAAAATATTAAAAGTAGAGATGCAAAACAATGACTATTAATTATTTGCATTAGTTCCATTAAGTTAAGTTAAAGACAATTTTAACCAATCAAAGATCTCAACTTATAAAGATAAGTAATAGTCTAAACTTTTTTCTTCAATTTTAGAGGCTTTCTCTCTTCCAATTTAAACTACTTACTACTAGTTTTACAAAGATAAAACAGAGTATCAAAATATCTCTCATTTAGTTTACACGTTTTCCTTTCATCAACATGAGTCTCTACTACACAAGTGGTTTTACAATGATAAAAAACTCACTAGCAAAATAACATAATATCAGTCATCTAATATGCTTCAGAGTCTCTGTTTTATATATTTCACCTACAATAATAAGTACATCCAACATAAATATACGACAACACCTACACATATCCAATATTAATGACATTGTATAATCACATAGATTTTAAACAAACCTTTGAACATTGTATCCAGTTGGAGTAAGAGAATGTAGTTCTAGGAATTCTATGAGTCGTCCCTACCCAAGTATAGAGTTGTGTCATACATAATAATTCTTCAACATCAACCTTATCGTTTTTAAATATAATATTATTCTTATGATTTCAAATCATCCAAACAATAGATGCCCACATCTATCAAACAGAATTTGATTTTTTACATCCTACAATGAGATGTGTTACAGTTTCATCTTTAAATTGACAAAATATGCACAAATTATTAGATAATATTAATAAGTACTCTCCCCTTTACTAACGGTCAAATAGTATGTTGAGCAGCAGAAGATACTTGAGCACTCCACAAAGCAGAAAAACCAAATCCACTAAGTACACACCACTATCATCCTGCAAACAATTATAAGTTGACTTTATTGTATACTTCCTATTTTCTACACTCCCGCACTTCCATGAGTCTTCTTCTTCTTCTTTTAAATTTTTACCCCCTAATATTTGTAATATATATTTCATGTTGTCTTTTCCAAACAAATCTCATACGTCTCCATCTTAAGTTCCACTCCCATGTTTGCTCATCTCCCACCTCCCTAACTCTTGCAATTTTTTTTCCTTACCATCTTATATAGTTTACAATCTAGGGGAACAATTTATTTTAGAGGTTGCCGAGTAGCCCACACATCCTCCCAAACTTAACCTTGTTCCCTTTCCCAATATTCCATTCTACATTATTATTGAACTAGTTCTTCTATTGGTTCTCTCAGAAACCTTCCTCAAGTCCCTCCACCATAATGACTCCTCCTTAGTACTCTCTGTTTATCTAAACTTGGGTTATAGTGTAATACATGGGTACGACAGTTATATCACATATCCTTAAATATTTTTTGTACAAAAATTGAAACGTCTCTCAAATATTTTTCTTTATTTAATTTTATTTTTTTTGATAAAAAATCCAAATAAATAATTTTTTAGATTTGCATTAAAAATTTAAATGATGACAAGTTTGATTCTTAAAATAAGTAACAAGATATAAAGAAGACATTCATTCTTATATTATCTTAAAGTTTAAGATTAAAAATAGTGTTAAATATTTTATATAGTTTAATTTAGAATTTATTAATGTTATTGCAGTCGAATCTTAAATTAAATTACTCAAATCCATTATTTTTGTTATTGACATACAATCTAACCAAAAGATAGAAGTAACACATTGTTTTATAGATTTAGTGATGAATTAAGCATGTTAAATATGAAACGTGACTACAAATTTGTTATAAAAAAAAATTATTTTTGAATAATTTAAAGACCCAATAGAACTGAATCCAAAATTTTGATTACTTTGATGGTTCACAAATTTGAGGATATAGTTGTATTGTGTTCCTCCGCTAACAAACAAGAACCAAGCATTCCTGAAAGAGCATTAACAACAGTTCTTCCATGTATATACTCTAACTTACAGTACACACAACTGAGGCAAGATGTCATTCATAACAAACAAATCTTCATGATAAGCCAGAACCGAATATGCCTTCTATGTGTGCTTTCAAATTTATATATATTGAGATAGATCAAAATATGATGATATATTTTTTATTAAATAGTACACCATTTAAGATCTTTATATTTAATTATATATTTTTAATATTCATCTTTAGATTAATTTTTGTAGAAATTATATTTACAAAAAATATTAATCTAAAATTATTTAATGTTATTTATATATATAAAAAATAAACATAAGATTTTTCTAAAATTTTATTTTTAGTCAACGTAATAATCGTAAAATAAACTATAATCTAATAGTTGAATAAATTTTTATATAAAACTTTTAATTTATAATATTTAATAGAAATTATATTGGTATAATATGATTATAAATAATCAGATTAAATAAATATAAAAAAAAAACAGATAAGGTGGGTCAAAGATAGAATGACTTTTAGGTTGTTTGAATTTAGAAAAAAAAAATAAAGAGAAAGGAATTTTGAATTCTCTTCCTATTTTTGTAGTGATAAAGAAAATATTATTATATTATAAGACATTCAAATCTTCGCATTATAAAAAAAAAACCAAGGTATCTTTTGTCTTTTCATAAAAAGTATCTCTGTTCTACCATCTTTCCCGATAGAAGGTTTTCATAGGTATACATATATAATATCTCTTACAAGTTTTTAGCTTTACTGAAACTCAAATAAAGGAGAGATTCAAATTTGGGTTCTCTTTCTGTCCCCCCTTTTTTTTCTTATTAACTAGTGTTTTAAGAGTACATTTCAAGAAACTAAAAGATTATTTTATTGAAGATAATGAGAAAGCGCGTCAAAAAAAATATACAAAAACAATTTTCTATGAATTCTAATAAAAACGCCTCCCCTTTCTCTCCAAATCCAAGAAATCCCCTACTTATAGCGTAATTTCCTCCTCAGTTTTCATATAAGGAAAAAAATTCAGATCAAGTTATTTAGACTTCATATTAAAAAATATTAATTATTTAATTATATAACTATTATCATAAAAACAAAATATTTTAAATAACTATTTGGGTGAAATCCAATGCTGCCTTTGTATTTGTTTTACTAACAACTTGTCTCCTATTTTAGGTTAGGTTAATTAATCATATATACCTTAGTTGAAATGATGTGAGGCTATATATATAGTACATGTTGTGACATTACTATTGAGATCAAAATAATGAATACCAACAACAATGAAGCTTGGGACATAAGGAAGTATGAGAAAAATGATGTCATAGAAAAATTACTGTATATATATTTTAAACGCTTTCTATTTTGTTTTAGGACGATAATAAATTTGTATTTAATCACTACTCTAACTTAGGGTTCTTTTGAAGGGTAGTTAATTATATTTATGAATCTAAACAATATTTAAGTATTCCTTAGTAACAATGTCTCAAAAGATGCTATTTTTTCATCAATACTTTGTAAATTATTTAGTTTGCTAAATGACTTAATCTCGACTAAAGATAAAGATTATTGATTTGACGTGGACACTAACCCAATGCACACAGGTTATAAACATCACTAATCATTAGATAGTTTATAACTTTAAACAAAAAAGATAATTCAATTCAATCATAATTCATAAACCTAATTACATTAGGAAGCTTCATTATACAAGAAAACTGACATAACTTCTGATCAAAATATTTGAATTCATTCAATCACCATGCTGACTGAGGATTATCCACCAACTCATACAACCTTGCTCGTCCACGAAATTTACACCGAGATTAGATCAAGCACTTCCACTGACAGCATTACGTAAATCTAGACAAGGGATTTGGCGAATTGCTAATCAAAAGTTACTTTCTGATTTCTTTCCCTTTTTTTTTCCTTTTCGTTTTGATGGATAAATTTCTAACAAGTGTTACAAGTTGGAGCATGAATAAGTTGTCTGGGTATGAGTGAGAATACGTAGGAGCACTATGAATGGTATATTCTAGCAAGGTGCCAATGGAGTATTTTGTGGTATTGGCACAGCTGGCAGAACACCCGTATAAGAGAAGCGTACGTGTTTATAATCATAAGAGTGTCAGTGATCGAGCGCACATCGAACTGTGAGTGGCGAATTTAGAACTGCGCCTCTGGATATAAGGTCGTGGTTTAAGAATAAAACAATAACAGTTATATCGTCGTGAAAATGGCGACGAACCTTCTTGTCAATCTTATAAAGGTCTGAATATCGCATTTCACGTTTTCTTGCCGCTTCTTGTAGGGCAGCCTTGATAAGTTTCTTCGCACTACCCTGCATTCATTCACACAATTTATAAGCACTGTTAGTGAATGAAATGAGTTTAAAATACAAAATCAACAACCAGCGGCTAATAAAATTATCCCTCAATTTCCGCTTTCTGAAAAGTAAAATGCAAATCCATATCACAATTGCATTTCTAGAACTTAATGCTACTGAATATTCTACATTTACCCTTCACTACTGGCCAGACAGGTCTCGAGTTTCTCAACTCGTTGACAAAACTAAAAGCTAAAAGAATAGTTAGACCATGTCAATCAATTATTTATTGGTACTCCTCCAGATGATCAACAATCCATCCACTATTTTTCTGGATCTAACATATCTTTACATCAATCCTTTTAATGATCAAAAGTAATCCAACTAATTTCTTTTCATAGTTAACAGATCTTCTCATAAATTTCTACTTTATTTTAATTTTCTTTTTCCAAATCTGCGAGAGCATGTATTAAGGGCAATCCTAAGATTATTAATCACAGAATGGCCAATCCTCTCCTAATATGGTTTATTTCATACTCAAAATGGCATCACCAGGAATGAATTCCTTGACAACTTGGTCAAGGCTCCAAACTGCTAACATTTATGTCAGCCATGATTGGTTTCTAATTTGACTGTTTTAACCACAGGTATAATCATTCTTTTGGGTCCCCAAACAGGGAAGAGAAAAAATAAGCTAAGAGGATAAGGAAAGAGAAAATATTTTAAAACTAGAGAATATAGTTTTTAGAATATATTATTTTCGTGGACAAATTGAATATTCTCCTGTAAAAAAGGTTTTAATGGTTCAAAATGGATAAATGGACTTCTTTATCCATATTATAATCCAATTAAAATTTATTTGATCGCCACCCTTAGTGGCCACACATCACAAAGCTCAAAGAAGAGCAAAGGAGTACCGATTAAGTAATTAATTGTATTTGATTAAAATAACAAAAGATACAGTGAGAGAGTATATATGCTCTACTTCTAGAGATTATTTTTAACAAGCGAATTATGTGTTTAACCAAGTTAAAATCAAAATACAACCCTGCATTCTGTAGTCGTATTAGATGACAGAAAGACACCATGAACCGAGCGATGTCCAGTACACAACTAAGTACTACCAAGAAAATACAAGGTAAAAAAGAATCTTACCACACGTGGACTGCTGTGAACAATATCCACTGCTTGATCATTACTCAGGTGCTCCCATAAACCATCTGATGCAAATATAAGGAAGGAATCATTTGGTTGGATTGGATGAGAAATAACAGTTGGATTAGCAGACAAGAAAGGCATGTTCATTGGTTCGGGGAGTCTGAATTTCGCATTAATGGGTTCCCGGTTAAACTGCGCATGTTTCATATATACGTCACCTATAGATCTAGAAACCTGCACCAAATATCATGGAAGTATATATTGCCATTAATACAAGAGTGGAAAGTAACGTGGAAAAATAAGATAGTGGTTGCAAGAGTTACTTCGAAAAACATGAACCATAAATATCATAAAATTGAACAACGGAATGCAGTAGAATTTTGAATAAGAAAAGCATATCTACAGTTTGTGAATACTGCATTCCTTTTTCTCATACTCACGATAACAATGCAAAAGGTTTCTTTTCACGGAAAACTACGTTAACCAACAAGAAAACTTGATAGATACTATCTCCATTATTTTTTAAATGTCTTTTAAGGTTATACAATACCTAACAAATGCAATATGTTTTCTCGTTTTTGATAAAAAAGTAATGAAGTATACAAGTTTTCATCTTTTATTTCATGATCAATGAGTAAATTAATTTAAAAACAGGTGGCAATAATATAATTGACAAAACATTAATTTGCGTTAAATAGAACTTTGAAAATAAAATAAATAAGAACAAAAGTCTTTCAAAAAAATTTACTCTTAAAAGAAAGTGAGAGTATACATAAAACAACAGCAAGTTGAGTAAAAGCGGAATTTCTTGAATTAAAAAAGTATTGTAAAGTACCGATTCTTCTACATTAGTATATAATAAAATTAAAACACTCTTTCTCAGTCCCTGCCCCCAGCTCTCATCTTTCTTTTTAATATATATAATAGTGATAATAAAAATTTATTTTAATGAAAAAAAAATGCTCATACATTTCTTTAATCTTTTTGAAACTAGGAAGATATGATAAAGGAATAACCAACCCCTTCATGCAAAACATAGGAGACAACATTGTTTCCATAAAACAATTCCGGCCTATTTGCCAAACTTCCTTCCCTTTTCTGAAACACATACTTTCTTATTCCTCCGTCCTCATACAATCTTTCCTTATTCTCAGCCTGCCCACAAATTCTATTTTTTGGGTTCCCTTGCGATCTTTTCCCCAGAAGATCTGAAAGAATGATTAGAAAAAAAACTAGACCTAACAATGATACACTTGTATATGTCAAGGTTATCAAATCCATATTCAAATAGTGAATCGCCAAGCTATTTTTTCGGACCGTGCATCGTAATTTTGAATAATAAGACTTGGGTACCTAGATTATCAAATTTAGATTCGACTCACTAATCGCCCAGCTATTTTTTGAATCATGAATCACAATTTGGAACTGTAGGATTCAGGAACAAAAAAATTACTTTAAAGTAAAGAATTTAAACTCTATTAGTGTTTAAATTAAAAAAAAAAAAAAAAAAAAAAAAAAAAAAAAAAAAAACTAGAAATAGATATAGATATAAACAACATAAGCAAAAATCAGACCAAAAAAAAAACTATTAGTAATACCTTAGTTTGAAAAGTCTTTATTTTAGAAAAAATGGAAACGAAACGATTAAATAGCTAAATAGAGTACATACATTCAATGAGTGAGTGATGAATAGAGGTGGAATAATCTAATCATAGTAATCAATAGCAGATAGCTGTACGGAGTCTAAAACCACTATAGCAGGAAAGCAGTAGCAGGATGGCCACTATTTTGATCCTTAGTTGATTTATATTGAATTGTGTATTTAATATATGCTTAAAAATAAAGAAAAAAAGCCTAGTAATTAAAATCAAATTCTGATAACTTTCATGACCAAGTGGTCCAAAGCAAAAGCGGCAAAACAACATATCACCATGTCCAAAATAGGAAAACAGCAAGAAAAGGCTAGGTCGGTAGTGTCACTGGAGACCTCATTGGAAACACTGCTGGAAAAAGAGAGACAGAACGCAGGAACACGATAGAGAGTTCAGAGGCAGAATGTGGGAGGGAAGGGCTGATTTGCAAAAGGGGAGAGAAAATTGTGAGTGGTTATAGGTTAAAACAGAAAGTTACTCTTCAAGCCCATTTGGTTAAAACCTAAATCAAGCTCATGGACCTGTGTGAAACTGCATGATCTGTCGCAATTATGTTGCCGTGCAACGCAGCTTAACAGCCTCAACCCCAACTATGACACGACACAACCTTCTAGTCCAAGGGGTGCCACTCCACTTTGAGCCAGCGTGATAGCAGGGCAAACGAACGCTATTGACTACTACGAATCAAATAGGATAAGTTTAAAAATATTCTGTCAAATTCCTTCTTACTTAAGCTCACGCGACTTCTTAATTTTTTTCATAGTGAAGAATTGACGAAAAAGTAAAAAAATAAAATGAACTGTATTAGTGATTGAAATTACATAGATTCATTCATGTGTTGTTTGATACAAAACCACTAAAATTCATCTTGTGATGCAAATCAAGAGATAGTCAAAATGCATCGAATTGTAAGATTCTGGTATACGTGCACCAAATCACATTATATGCATGCATGTCTAGTCATATAAACCAGCAAACCATAGTTGCATAAAGACCCTAAAATTTAGTTCTATATGGTAGAAGCAATGGTTGAGTTGAGCAATACAGTGTGTGTTAAAGCATGATGATAATCAAGATAAATTAACCCCGCAATATAAATATAAAACGCAAATTAAGCAACTTGCCTCAAATGTCTCAAGGTTGGCAAGAGACAACTAAAATATAACATCGGCACCGTGAGCAGAATACATTTATGCATCAAGGTTAATTTGCAAACAAGTGTATCATTAGTCATTAGAATAAAGCCCCATTTAGATAAACTTATCCATTAAAACTTAAAAAAGAAGAAAATAAAAGGTGACAATGAATTGAGTCTCTCAAACTACAATCAACTTATGCGTCTCAGCTTCTGGATAAGTAAGATTAAAGAGCTTCTGTAAATCTTAAGTGCACAAGTTCATTTTAGCTTATGGGAGAAGTTCAATACATTTTACATTCATATTTCCTATCTACAAATGCTTATAGAAAATTTTATCCAAACAAGACCTAAAAATAGGAACAAGAAATTTTCTTCTTGTGTTTTTCCATATACTATTAATATACGACATCAGAATTAGTTCTTAGTGCGTGTTATGCTCTGTGCGTGTTATCAGCTGTCCCGTTATTTTGTTTCTTATCAACCAATTTTAATATCATTCAAATCGATATTGCAAGCTCTCACATTCTGAACTTTTTACAATGAAACTAATGACACTAAACCTATAATGCATAGACATTTCAAGGAGCCGCACGTGAATAAGACGTTATAAAATACATGTACGCAGGGTATTGGGTTTCTGAATATGTGGCTGTATCATATCCTGTGTACTTAATCAGAGGACCAAGTAAACACTTCTGCCTGATATATTTTACATGTAGCAATAGCTAGGCATCACCATTCATAAGTTCAATTGTTATTGCATTTGTCTTATTGACACTTGGATCTGAAATAGGTTACTCAATGCTACTGGGGAATCCTGGGAGTAATCGCTCAACTTGGAGTTACTCCATTCAAGCTTCAACTATTTTCAAGGAATTTGGTATAAGGAAGAAAAACTTTACGCTATTCTGGTACTTAATATTCTTGTATTGCATTTACTGTACTGATCATATCTTTAAAAATTCTTCTCAGACCTCACACCTCATATGGCAGGATTCCTTTACTGGCCTACTATTGTTGTTTAGCACTTGGAACAGTTAGCATGCTGACAGATAATACGATATACAAAGAGTTTAGCAAGTTTTTTTGTCTTGATCTCCTTGATTGTCTTTTATACGTTTCTGGCTTGTTTGTTGCTTTATGAGGATATTCTATTCAACTCTTTTCTTCATAACGTTTCTTTCTACCCCAATCATCTTTTATAGGGGCAAAAAGGATATTTCTACTTTCAGGTGGAAAAAAACAGTTTATACTCGATGGGATTGTTTAATGAAATTAATTAGAATGCACTAACAGTGTAAAAGTTTTTTATACTGGATTAAATAGCCAAGTATGGTAAGATTGTCGAATTTTTGTAATAATAACTTTAAACGTCATTTCAAGAGTGATTTCTGATTGATTGATAGCGTAAAATTTTAAATGAAAATATATGAAAATAAAAATTCTGTTCAATAAGATGTCAAACACCTAGCTTCACTACCTATACTTCCCAAATCTGTCTCTGCTTCTATTTCATGGAGCTGTTGCCACGATGTCTTAGCAAGTTAATATGATTAAACTTGGGTGAACGTGGGATTCACAGTAAACAATAAAAAAACATAAGAATAGTTGTGTAATTGTTTTATGCGCCAATAACAAAGTTAATGTATTGGAATGAAAATTCTTCTTTCATCAGGAAATTTGGAGGAATTTCTGGCAACAATGTTGTAGAAGATAAAGGATAGGAATGAAAATAGATTGTACAAGGAATGAGCCACAAACAAATATATATCATTATAATTATAATAATACAAGGTAAGGATAAATTAGAAAACACACAGTACAAGAACAACTTGGGCTCTGGCTTTACTTTTATTTTGAGTATGTTAACATATACTATTTTCATAAACTATAGATTAATGCAGCATGTATTATTCTGTTAACACATATTATTCCTACCTCTTCTCTTTAGAAGCCTAAGGAGAAAGGTTCAGTAGCTTCCAACACTATTCTCCTACCATCAAAACTCAATACCCAAGTTCCTTCTTGGCAGGACTTCAAGCAGAAAACTCAATAGAGAATTCAAACAACTAATATTTGGCATGTAGCATGGTTTCCAAAAATTACCTGAATTATGCCCTTGACTCTCCACACTCCATGTCTGAGGACAACAATCTGGGGGTCATCCGGGTGCAATTCCTTAAGCTCCTGCCTAACAGACTCAATATTCGCATTGTGCTCCGTGGACAGCTGAATCGCAGCCATCCCACCAGTGTTGCCAACTCTCCTACCCAACACAGCACGGGAATCTCCAAGACTTGCCACAAACAGCGTCTGCCGACAAATAACTCCAACCAAACAACACGTTCCAGTGGTCGCAATTTGCGGCCGGGAGCTCCACAACTCCGAAACAAGCGCTGTGAACCCCTCCTCAGTCCGCCGAAACGCCTGCTGAATGGCCTCAGATGTCACAACACTCTGTGACTCGGCCAATATCGCTGCAGCACAAACACCACTTCTAAGACAACAACAACAACAACACACCAATGGCTCCAAAAGAACCTAAACACACAACAATCATCAACTTTCCACATAGACACGTGATAATATTAAAAAAAAGGCCGATAGAGACACATAGCTCCAACACAAATAATAACCAGCACACAACTTTCAACTGTTCATGACTCTCGTGAAGACTGAAAAGCACAACTACTTTTAAACGCAAAGATAAAATTCACGAAAAGCGAAATCACTTATAAGTTATAACTAAAAACAGTTCAAACTCAAGATCGAGAATTGAAGTGAAGATATAAGAAAGAGTGAGTGAGAGAGAGAGAGAAGGAGAGATTGAATCGCTAACCTTGGAGATTACGGAACAAGTTATCGCAAACATATCGCGAACAATCAGGGCCGCCGTGGCCGTCGTAGACACCGACGAAGGTGCCGAAGGGCCCGGACTCGATCTGGCTCTGGTCCTCGAGGACCTGGTTGGCCTGGACGACGGCCATGGAGAAATCGCCGGCGGCGAACCTTCCGATATCGCGGAACCAGAGGAGGCCGTCCTTGCATTCTCTTCCGGCATTGGCATCGTCACCGAGCCCGAACGGCTTCCAACAGCGCGCGATAAGACTCATCAATGCCTGGAGCATCCCACATCTCTCAGAAACCCTAACCCTAGGCCCCCAACACCCGAACCTTTCCCACTGGGGGCGGCGTGCTCCGAATCTGAAGAAGGAGAGAGAAAAAGAGAAGGGTGTGGAAGGGAAAAAAAGGGAGGGTGCGCAGGATAAGCAGGGGCGCAGGTTAACGTGAAGGAAAGCGTGTGTTCGGTGGTAGAGGAACAGGAATGGGCTGGTTCGTTCTCTTGTTGGGAGAGGATGGTGTGGGGAAGCCCTTCTTGTTGCGTGCTTTTCTTTTCAATGTCTCTTTTATTTACATTTTCTTTTTCCACTTTCCTCTTCCATTTACAATTATTCTTTTCATTATTTTCTTTTACTTTTCTCACTTATCTCCTCAATCATCTTCCACCTACCTCAACTCACTTCAAAAAAATATACATCTCATTTTGAGTTCAATGTTCTCAATCAAATTTAAATATATTGAACAATTCTTTAAATAACTAGTTCTACTTTAGTTTATTATTTCAGTGAGTTTAAATGCTGATTTATTATATATTATCTTTGTACCAAAAATTACTATTATTAATTATTAACAAATATTACCATAGCACCCTTCTAATGCAAATTTTACTGTTTTAACATCATAAGTGCATTTCACTACCTTAATTATTTTTACTATTATGTCAGTAGCTTTTCTCTTCCTTTATCGTCATCTTTTTTTTTTCTTATCAATTAGTCACATTGGGAGAATAGTGGTTAAAGAAAATAAATAAAATATTATTATAAAATATTATTTATCAATTTTCATGTTTTTTTATATTTTTTACTTCTCTTTTCTTTGACATTATTGTATATTTTATTAAAATGAATTGTTATACTTCATGATGTCACTTTCGTTATCTATTCAAAGATAGAGTATATTATTTTTACTTTTTACCTTTTAATCGTGGAAGAAAGTATAGTAATTCACAATATTATTAAATTTATTTTTTAGTATATTGAAGTTTGTCCTTTCAAAAGTTAATTTTACTAATTAAATGTTGTGTCAAATTAAAACAAGTCACCATGTTTTAAGTTGTGTTCTTCCTTTAAGTATTATTTAACTAACATTGTTCTTAGAGTTCATTAACCTTCAATTCTACTACTTTGCCATTATGACCACATTAAAAAAAATTGAAAATTTTACTAATCATATTGACATATGTTTACTATAGTTCATTTTTGTTCGACTAATTTTTTTCTTTATCTTACTCATGTGTTATTAGATTTTTCATGTTTAAAATATTTGTGTAGTGATGAATTTATTACTAGAACTACTTATTCATAACATCACAAAAGGTGATATAAGTTAAGGATATCAACATGTGCAAGTTACATTTGATAATAGTTTTTGTTAAAGAATCTTAAATTGGTGAGATTTTGTGAAAAAAAGTGATCAATTACACAACTCAACATTCAACATGTGTACTCTTTAAATTTGAAGAACTTTAAATTTTGATGGAGAATTTAGTTATAATGATATTTGTATAAAGTTTGTGATGTCATGCTTCAATAAAGTGTTCAACTCATGAGGTTGATTGTATGGATGGTTTGAGGAAGATTTAACCTATAAATCAAATAGAGTGAAATCATAAAAGTTCTATTTTTTTATTTTTTTGAAAAACGAGCTAGTCTAAACCATCTAGACTCATTTTATTTTTATTAGATTTTTACAATCTTAATTTAGTATATGTTAATATTCAAAAACTAAATTATTACAAAGAAAAGAAAAGAAAACTAACGGACTTTTTGACTTTGAATGAAAATTATTTGTTAGAAAAATATTTTAAAAAATTAATAAGTTTAAAAAAATATTATAATATAACTAAAATTTAGATGTCTGTTTAAAAAAGTTTTAGGATCAATTGAAACAAAATTAAAATTCAAAGTTTCTATTTATAAACAGGATAAAGTTTGAGATCAATTACAATAATATTAACATTTGAAATGTTTATATGTAGAAAGAGTAAAGCTTTTAAAATAGTTAAACTTAAAATTACTGATTTGACAAAACACTGCAGGGATTAGAATTGTGAATTTCGCAAATATAGAAACTAAAATTGTGTAAAAATTTAAGGTCTAAAACTATATGGATTTTACAAAATATAGAAACCAAAATTGTGTCAAAAGTATTCAAGAACAAAAATTACAGATTTTGAAAAATATAGGTTCAAAATTACAATTAAACCTAATGTTTGAACTATTTTTACAATAAAATTAAATTAAAATTTACTTAACTAATCATTATATTTTTTTTATTATGTTAATTAGTATAGAATAAAACTTTACCTTAAATTAAAAGGAGTAAAAAATATAAGGAGCCAAAAAATTATTAAAAAAGACGTTATAATTGAAATCTTCTTTTAACGAATAAAAAATATAGAAACTAATTAAAATGATTTGTCAAACATAATACTTGTGAAACTTAGCTGGTAAACTAACTAAAAATTATAAGCTATAAAATTAGAGTTTAAAATGTTTTTTTATCAGTAGTTAACAAGTTGAAGCTTAAAAAATAACTGATTGAATAAAAACTGATAAAATTAGTTAATAAGTAAGTAACAAATGTCATAATAGAACACATTTAGTTATTTGAAATAAGAAAGAATTTCAAATAAATTAATGAAAGAAAACTACAGTATTTTGTAATGGTGTGTGAAAATTTCCTCTGAATGTTAATGTTCATCGTCTTGCAACATTTTCATTCTTGACAGATAAAAGCACAAACTGATGAGTTCATTTAGTGAAACTGATTATAATATTACTTTTGTGTCGTCTATTTATCAGTAGCCAGAAACATTGAACATTTGCTAGCAGCAGGGGTACCCTGCACCAACAATAACCAGGTTATCTGATGGTATCTCCAAAACATCCCTCAAACATTCACATTAGCAGAAGAATCAGATCAAATGTTGAATGAGATGGCGAATATTCATTGGAGAAATGTCATTATAATCACCATATAAGAGGCGCTTTGCGATGATAACATTTGCAGCATCAGTGGGATGCCAAGGGTCCCAGAACACATACTTGGATCTGTCCCTGCAAATGCTCGAAGTGGGACCACACGGAATCAAACCTCCAAAACGCCCTGCCATGCAACAACAAGAGGTGCATGGATTCTCAAAACCTGCCACATTTAAAACATAAGGGTCTAATTAGTTCAAAAATATTATGCAAAGTTTAGGTGCTAGTACATTTTTTTACACCTCAGATACACACCATAAGCTGTGTAATTGTCGAG